>CM073511.1:28427500-29677500 GCA_037074495.1 Acacia confusa
ACTTCGTCAACATATATGTTCGTACAACTAATTTCATACTTTCTGGAGGTTCTAGCTTAGATATATGATGGAAGGTTAAAAAAAAAAAAAGAAGCTTAGATATATGATGTATCCAAGGGCAGAATGAGAAACTAAATATGGAAGGGCTGATATGGTAGAAGGGTAAATTATCCTCCCTTATGGTGAACTTACGTATCGGATGCCCAATTTTGTTTCTAATTATGTTTTTATCTCTTTTTTGGTCCATATTGGTACTTGTTGATAGTTTTGTCCTATACTGACGGACGCCTGAAAACGTTTACCTTTCACGTCTGTGTAACAAACCAGTTCTATTTTAAATCACAGTAATTTTATTCCTCTAGTTTTCAGCACAGGCCTAAAAGAAAAAGATAAAACAATCTTTCTTTACAGAAATGGACCAGAATGTGAAGCGAATGCTGAAGCTGATTGAAGACGATGGAGATTCATTTGCAAAAAAGGCTGAGATGTATTATCAGAAGAGGCCTGAATTAGTTTCTCTTGTAGAGGAATTCTATCGTATGTACCGTTCTCTGGCTGAACGATATGATAATGTAACAGGAGAATTGCGAAAGAATATACCTTCTGAACTTCAACCCCTAGGCTCAGGTGTATCAGATGGCGGATCTGAACCATCCTCTTTTTGGGCCACCCCCAAAAAGATAGGCCGTCGTATATCCGCCAACCGGGCTGCTGGGTTTGATGTCTTCCTTGGCGCTGGTGGGAATGCCTCCGATGCTTGCCAAAAAGAAGGAGATGAATCATCTACATTAACAGATTCTGAGGAGGAATCTGATTGTTCTTCGGTAAACAATTACTCCATTTTCTCAGGGAATGGCAGTGAGAATGGGCTAAACAAAAAGATACTTGATCTGGAAATTGAGCTTCGTGAGGTAAAGGAAAAACTCTGGATGCAAGAAGAGGAGAATTCAGAGGTTTTATCAGGGGGGCTGAGAAGCGAGAACATTGAAGCTATTCATGCTAAACTTAATGAGTACGAAGAAGAACTAAGGATTGTAAATGATAAGTTAAGGCTTTCAAGAGAAGAAATAACCAAATTGAAGACTGAGCTTGAAAAATACAAGTCCTCAGAACCATCAAGTTTCCGTGCTTCTGGCGATTTAGCTCCAAGTGAAGACTACATCCAGACAGGAGTGTCACTCCTGAAAATATCAGAGTCTTTGGAGGAGCCGGAATTGTTGGAAACAGATGGTAAGATTAGGTCACTGAAGGAAGAGCTAAGAATCACCAAACTAAAACTTGAGGATTCAGAAAAGCAAATTGCTTCATTGAAATTTGAGGGCGATAAATTCTCCGAAAGGATTCAGAAATTGCAGGATCAGCTTGACTTGGCTCGTAAAGATGCTGCTGCCTGGAAAACTAAATTCAATTCTGAGAGGAGAGAAAGCACCAAACTCCAAGAAAGGCTTGTGAGGTTAAAATCTAGTCTCTCAGACCGTGATCATGAGATCTGGGATTTAAAAACTGCTGTATCTGATGCAGAGCAGAAAATCTTCCCTGAGAAAGCGCAGATAAAGTCTCAAATGTCCAAATTGCTTCAGGAACGGTCTTCTTTGGAAGTGCTGGTTCGTGAGTTGGAAAGCCGTGGTCGTCTCTTGGAGGATGATATTAGAAAGATCAACACTGAAAAAGTGGAGACGGAGGAAACACTGAAAGGTGAATTAGAGCTGTTAAAGGGAGACATAAAAGAAAGAGAGAACATTATAAAAGATCTCAAAATAACTATTGACGGTTTACAATCAGAGACAGGGAATCTTAACGCACAAATTTCTTCACTCAAGGAAGAGGTGAACACCAGGGATAATCGAATCCAAGAACTTGATAAGGATTTGAACCAGCTCCACCTGGAACAAGTGCAACTGCTTGCTGAAATGGATGAGCTAAAATCAAGAGCCAAGAAAATGGAGGAAGAGGTTGAGAGACAGCGAACTGAGATCTTAGAGGGAGCAGAAGAGAAACGAGAGGCCATAAGGCAGCTATGCTTATCAATTGACCACTATAGAGATTGGTATCATATGCTAAGGCAGGCTTTCAGAGGGAACAAGCGAGTTCCAGTTTTGGCCTAATATATGTGTGCATGTGGTGTTGTAAATGTATTGTACGAGTAATCTTTGTATCACTTCTCTCTGGAGCATGTTTTGATGCCTTGGGGGCATGAATATGACCAAAAGTCCGTGAGAACTAAGAAGCGATAAACCATGGTTTCATGGTGTAATTGGGATAAAGTTAGGTAGGGCATTGAGCAAGAGAATCCTTTCCCAAGTGCCCATAATAGAAGAGATTGAGGAATTGCCTATAGTTGCCAGGAAGACGTGTGATGTTTTATCCCACTCTGGTCTGAAGTAGGGGTTTTTTTGGGGTGTAATATTAGTTGAAATTCAGTCAGAACTTGGTATTATGTTTATCACAATGATGGTAATGTTATTGGAAAATTCTCAGTTATCTTGTAAGATTAAAATGCAAAGATCTTTTAGTTTCTTTTGTTCTGTATTGTTATCTATGATGGGTTCCTCCAATTGTTCATTGAAAGCTCATCAACCTCAAACCCCATAACCCAAAACGTATCTGCGCTAAGGAATTGGAGAAAATGAACCAGGAAAGGCTTTCGGAGTTCGCTTTGCAATATCAATTATCGGAGTTCGCTTTGCAATATCAATTATAAAAAAAAAACCTCTTTGGTAGGTGATCTGTAAATACTTCTATAAGCGTTCTTTGAGTCTGGAAGCATGCCCTGACCTTGGTGAGTTACCGGTGTCTACCCCCACCTAAACTTTTTCTTATAAAAAAAAAATATATCAAACCAGTTGACACACCATTTATAGACAAAAAATTAAAAAACGCTTGGAATTTCGCGCCAGGTAGGGGTCGAACCTACGACTTTCTGCTTAGGAAACAGACGCTCTATCCACTGAGCTACAGGCGCTTGTTGTTGGTTATTTGAGCTATATAGATATGATAAATAAAAAGTCGGATCTTCTTTTGCGCCTTCCTCCCAAGGATATATGTATTTGCTTAGCTTTCCTTATCTGCACTTCAAACAAACAGTTTTTTTGGGGGGTCTTAATCATATAAGAGTTTGAATCCACATTCCACACTTATGCATCCCCAAATTAAAAGTTTTTTTTTTTTGAAAAAAATACTCCATACACTAAAAATTAATTAAGTTACTGAATGTTGCAAAAATATTTTAGATATTAGGTGTTATTGAAAAAATATTTCTGAACGTAAGACTAAAAATTAATTAATTCGAGTTTCCTTTGTTATTAATCTTGACATTACCATACAATATGAACTGATTTACTTAGGTGTGTATTTGTATTAGAACAATCTTATGAATTTAATTATTTGGGTAACTCGATTTCAAGGTTCCAAAATAAAAAAGGATCACCCCCATGCCCCTATCTGTGTCATGTGCATTGATTTTTTTTATTTTGTTTGGGGGGGGGGGGGATGCATAGATTATTTAAAATTTAAGTTCTTAATCTATTGTTAACAACAATGATATAACTATTTTAAGCATTTATTTTACAAATTTACAAATTGTAAATTTAATAAAAATGAATGCTAATTTCATGTTTATATTTAATTTCAGAGTAATAATTATAATAGTCTGTAGATGCACAAAAATATTTGCACTTAAAATAAACAGCTATGAAAAAGAAACGATTATTCTAAAACAGCAGTAATTTGTTAGTCTAAATAAATAAATAGTTCTGGATCTGGAAGGCTTCACTGTAGTGAATTAGTTTGTCTGTTTGTTTTTCCTTACAGTAACAAAGAAAAAATTAAATATATAATTCAACTAAATTAATAGTAAGAAGTATTGTTATCAAGTTGATTTACTGAATTTAATTTTTTAAATTTTTGAAAAAAAATATAAGACTTGGTTATCTTTTTTAAAGAGATTAAGGAAGTTAAATAAATTACTCTAAGACATTTATTTTTATCGTTTTTTACAAAACTAATTTGGCTAACTTATAAATTAGTATATAATCTAATAATACATAATATATACTATAATTTAAGTTTATTTAACTTCTTTAATATTCATAAAAAATTAACTAATCTTATATTTAGAATCAAATGAAGTATCATATAAGTTAAGGAAAGGATAACTTTTTTCATTTTCGTTGGAGATTCATCTATGAAAATTTTCCTTGAATGTATTTTATTTTATCCTTCCTTTCATTGGTCACATATGACTTAATCTTTAGGAAATTATATGAAAATTTTTGCATCAATCTTCGCAAACACACCCAAGTCAGATTAGAATTCAACACAGTCTATACACACGCGCCAAAGGGTTCAACAATAATATAAATGTCAATTTACCAGAGAAATGAAAATTAGGAAACAGAATAAATGCAGGATATTGGAGATCTCTAAATAACCTAGTAATCGTAATAATCACAAACATAGATTGGGAGGAAAATTTGGCGAGAAGCAGTGACCAAAGAAATTTGATAAATCTGATGAATCTATCAAAATTATGTATATTGAATAATGGCGAAGATTATATATGAATATATAGATATGTGCGTATTTGATGAGATCGCATCAAATCTATAATTAAGAATATCCTGAATCTATTGTGATTTAGATCTGGAATTCTAATCCTAACTACTTAAAGATACTAACAATAATAGATAATAAAAATAAAAGTTGTTATAATAATAATAAGATATTACTCTCCACTCCCCCTTAAGTTGGCATATGTAAATTGACAATACTAAACTTACTTCTAAAGTATTCGAATTGAGGTTTCCCTAACGCATTGATGAAGACATCTGTGAGTTACTCTTTCATCCAAATCTTTGTTTCTTTTATCTCCTTTGATTTGACCCGTTCTTTTACAACATAACAAGACATTTCAATATACACTCTATTTCTTGGTTCTCCAGGAAATAGGAGATCCTCCTAATTTACTTGGTTCTCCAGAAAATAGGAGATCCTCCTAATTTAATGATATATTCTGTACACGATTGTCTATCTAATAGGCATTGTCCCCAATCTACATCATAGTAGTCCTTAAGTTTTAAATTTTCATCACTTCTTGATAATATACCTTGTCCAGGGGTAGATTTCAGATATCTTAGGATTCTTTTTACAATGTTCATGTGGAGCTATTTCGGTTCTGAAGAATACTGACTCAAGACATTCACCGGGTAAACTATATTTGTTTCCATATCGATTTATTCTCCTTAGTGTCCTATTAACTCTCAGCATCTTGTTGATTTTCATTTTTTGACCCATCTAGTTTTAACTATAGTAAATTTCTCATCTAATCCCATGAGAAACTCATACAATTGTTCATTGTCCTTGGCCTTGATTATTTCCTTCTCAATGTCATATTTGCAGCACCTTAGTGGAGGTGTCAAAGACGCTGCCTCATCCCAAAGCACCTTTGACTTAGGGTACACCACAAATTGTTTGTCTTGCCGAAGACATGTTATATCACGTCGAAATTCGTACAACCTAGAAGCACTACCCTTCCCAAAGGGTTCCTCAAGTTCCAATCATATTTCTGTCGCTATTTGAGCGTATGTGATGGTCTTATGTTGCTCCTTGTCTGTTGCACTTTTGAGCCAGTGTTTCACCATAGCATCACATCGAATCCAATTAGAAAAGAACGATTGAATTGACAGTAGGCTTCTTAACCAAATCATTAAAAAGCCAAAACTTGCTTTTACCTAGGAGCGCGTTTGTCATGTCCACCACCCATTCTAAATAGTTAGTCTTACTCAACAAGTACTAGTTCTCTTTTCAATGTTTATTCTCTCACTTTATCTCAGGTTGGAAAACCTTGTGGCTTGGTACTATGATAAATCTAATAAAACTCTCAAAAGTATTTATATTAAATAATAAAAAGTGTATAGTACATAGATCGCATCAAATCTCTAACTAGAAATATCATGAATCTATTGTGATTTAAATTTAGAGTTCTAATTTAACAACCTAAAGATACTAACAGTATATTATAATAATAAGATATTATTCTTCAAAATTAGAGGAGATCATATTAAAGACGAAAAACAACAATGACGATCATGATGATGATGGTGGTAACGGGAAGAAGCACAAAGTTGAGCATGTTCACTCCAAAAAAAATCAAAGTGATGAACATGATCGCCATAACCACTAACTGCGCTCCAGAATCGCCCCTTGGACCTTCGCTTGTCTCCAACCTCACTTCTTTTGTTTCATCTCTTTCTCTTGAATCAATATTTTCAGACCTCAAGCCTGTACATAGGGGTGCAAATTTTCCCCAAAAATTTTCTTCCACAATCAATATTGCCCAAGAATTTTTTTAGAAGCAATATGCCCCAAAAATTTTAAAAAATAATGTTGCCCTCCCCGTTGAAAAACAAAAACTAATGTTGATTTTTAAGAAATTGATTTTAACGGCAATTTTAATAAACCAATGTTGTCCAAAAAATTTTTTTAGATCAATATACTCCTAAAGTTTTAAAATATAGTAATGTTGTTCCACTCAATAAAAAATAAAAATTAATATTGATCACTAAAAAATTGATTTTAACACTTCCGGCACAATCTTAAATTCAAAAAAAAAAAATCGGGAAAAATTTATATCTTAACCCAATATATACTTATACATATACATATAGAGATATATGTATATACACACACACAAACCATTGGAGGGAATGAGATAGGGTGGGTAAGAAATACTTACAAAGACTGGGGTTCAGTGAAGAATAGTAAGGAACAGAGAGGGTGGAGGAGTCATCGGAAAGAGAGTGTGTCACCGCCGAGTGATGGGGCAGCGGAAGATAAGAAGCTTCAAAAGCCATTGACGATATTGTCGTCAACAAGATTGAAAGCACCACGACGGAGCTATTCACGACGGCCATGGCCTGTCTGCTTCACTAGCCCACCCAATTAGAAACATTAAAAGGATTCGTTATGTTTGGGCCAAAACCGCTTTTCCTATTATTGTCGTTTGAGGGTCTTAATTCTTGAGACTGGTTTACATGATATACTATTACTAGGGTTTACCTTCTCTAACTTTGTTTAATTATTTTTACGAAGACTAAGGAAAATCATTATATAATAACAGAATTTATAAAATTAATATGATACTTTCCTAAAATATCTTTAATCTTTAAATAATTTTTTTCCATCAATAATCTTCTTTAAATAATTATTAGTCCTAATTTAATGCATTCTTGGAATCTAAAATTAACAAGGACCAAAATAGGAAATGAATTTTTTAATGCATTCTCAGAATTAAATTTAATGAATATTATACAATGTGAAAACTGATTTAAAGCACAAAATTTGGCTTGAATCATTACAATAAATTAATATTCGCCAAAATTTCTTACTGTTATAGTTATTTATAATATGTACTTATGAAGATGTCCACTTCAATTCTTTTTTAGTGTTATATTTCGAAGTTACACTAAAGATAAATTTGTAAAAATATTTTTTTTTCTTGAAAATCATTCTACTACAGTTAACTAATTTATTGCGTAAGATCAGGCTAGATCTTATAGTAGTATTTAATTTTAAAAATTTATAATTTAATATAAATTATAAATTATTCGTCATTAATGATAATTCAATGTAGTTTCAACAATTGCATGTTGATAAACAAAAAAACAATGGCATATTAATTTTATGGAAAATCCCAAGAAAATACTATTTAATTTTTAAAATTTCAAATAGATGATTTCTCAATAAAACGAGTTGTTAATTGCTTTACTTTTTTTGTTAATCTCCATGTTGTTGTCAACAAAATTTTAAAATTTGAGTTATATTTTTCTGTCATTTTCCCTTTTTATTTAGAATATATAATTGTCGAAAAAAAGTACCGTTTCACTTGAAACTTATAAAGTAATGTCATTGTAGTAAGACCATAAGACTACATCCGAACCGTCATCTTAGATCTTTATTATACGAATGTAAATGAATTTTCCTCAAATCTTTATGAACTAAGGGTGTTAGCTCCCACTCTCAGTTGCACCTCAATTTTGGGGCACTTGCCAACTGTTTATTTTTTTTTCATGTTCTATTTTTAACGATAAAATATATTTCTCGTTTTATATATAAAATCTAATTGTAAAAGGAAACATGAAAAAAAAAATATTTGAAAGATGACCCAAAATTAAGGCAAAAGGGGGCAACTGATACCTCCAACCCCGTCTTTACATTGGATAGATGCATATTTTTCACATTAGTTGCTACTCCATTATGGCCGGTGTTATAAAAATCCAAAATTTAAATTGATCTTAAGGGTAACATTTACTGAGTTTCAATTTTCACGCCCCTCCTCATTCATATATATATCGCATTATTTAAAAAATTGGTCATATTTATATCTACCCTACTCCATTTCACTTGCACCCCTATAAATAAGGACATATTTGAAAGAAAAAAAAAAGATTTCAAACATACTTTTTGACTAATTTTGAAGAGCGTAATTAAATTATCAGCCTCTTTATTTTACCAGATGTTATCAGGCTCTTGTAAATATCACTG
Source organism: Acacia confusa (assembly GCA_037074495.1). Taxonomy (NCBI): domain Eukaryota; kingdom Viridiplantae; phylum Streptophyta; class Magnoliopsida; order Fabales; family Fabaceae; genus Acacia; species Acacia confusa. Next base: position 28,436,042 of record CM073511.1, read on the forward strand.
GCGGGAGTATGACAGAAGTATTAACATTAATTACATGCATATGAAACATGTATATATACCAAATAAAGAACAAAAGAATATAGGTAACATCCTTTGTTTTTCTTTTTGGGCGAAAAGGGGCTCACATTAAGTAAGCGTTCTTCTATGCTCAGACAAAATGATGTTGGATGAAGGCGTGGAATTCATGAAGATATACAATGGAGTGAGTACCTGTCCAATTCGGTCTTTCTTTTTTAAAAAAAAAAAATCATTGCAAAAATGAAATTTGGAAGGAAAGAAAACTTGCGTCTGTGGGGAATGAATACACAAGATGCATATAACCTAAGCTGACAGCCCTACAAAGTCTAGCATTGCTATTACAAAGGCGTAAAAGGTGAATCCATACCGACTCCCAACTTGCATTGAAACTAGTCCAATCCACCTATTCGCATACTCGTACGGTCATTCAGCCCCAAGTCTATTCCACAAAACCAAACCCCATTGATGGATCATCCATAGGTCCCGTCCAATTTCTCAAGCTCTACACCAAGAATATCAATCAATGTACACCAACACCTCAACAGTCTCTTCCACACATATATAACGAGAAAAGGTTGCTAGTTACAAACCTTGGAGCTTCTGGAAAGTTCCATCATTTGAATGAAGGGCGCCAAATATCTCTTTCAATCATCCCAAGCACTATCTGCTGCACCCTCTCTTTTCATATCTGATGCCGCAATCATGAACCTATACTTATCCTCAATAGCGATTGAGGCAGCTCCGAAAGACAGGTTCTTGGACAATGCTATCTTTGCCTCTTTATGGGCAGCTGCCGCCTCTTTCTCCTTCCTCCTAGCAACCTAGAAGCAAGTGGCAAGAGGATCAACTATAATACAGGCCATGGAGCACGACATGAAGTTAAACACACATCATAGAGAAAAATATATATACCTTCCCAGTTGCAAAAGCCACAGCATTCCCAGACTCAGCATCTGCTATAGCCTTCCTTATATTTGCAACAAGGAACTAGAGACCAAAATCATGTTAGTGCTAAAATCAAGAAGAAAGTAGAATGATTCAAAATAGAAGAGCACAGCAAGCACCATATCACGATCAGTGTAAAAAGAAGTCGACTGGCCAGTTGATCCCGCACGCCCTGTCCTGCCAATCCGGTGTACATAATCTTCCATGGTCTATAATTGAAGTAGCCATATAACTGAAGGAAATTAAATTTGACTGAAAAATACCAGGCCAACAAAATGCCAATGCAGCAATAGCAGAATGGGAATCCTCAATGAGAAGGGAATCCCAAAAATTCTTCCTGCCAAACTTCTTGGACATTAGGCAACAATACTGATCAAGTAAATTTGGATTGTGGCAGAAATACCTTTGGAAGATCTAAATTGATGACATGTGACACTCCTGTGACATCCAAGCCACGAGATGCAACATCAGTGGCAACCTGCATAAATTGGTCCCATGAAAAGTGAGGAAAAGGTCCCAAAATTAAAGTGGAGTTAAGCAAGAAAAATAGAGGCACAAAAAACTCCACACGTTCAGCTGACATGGTAGGCATCCTAGCATAGAGACAGAACATTGCATAATCTCTTAATTTGACATTTGTCATATATTGAAGAACAAGTTACTATCAGCAAAATTAAAGTGGAGTTAAGCAAGAAAAATAGAGGCACAAAAAACTCCACACGTTCAGCTGACATGGTAGGCATCCTAGCATAGAGACAGAACATTGCATAATCTCTTAATTTGACATTTGTCATATATTGAAGAACAAGTTACTATCAGCAAATCCCATAATTTTTTCCCGTTCTTTTCCTCATTGACATGAAAAGGAATATACATCTAAAAACAGTCTGGAAATATAATTGTAAGATTATGATGTTCTTTTAGACAATGAGGAAAACTCAAAACAAGGTATTACAAAAAAAGATAGGGCTCTTAGCTAACCATTCTATTTGAACATAAACAGATAAGACTAATATTAAAGTTTAACGACATTATATTAGTTGATTTTGATTTTTGAGGGTTACGAGGACTGATGTATCAAACATTCCTATTATCCAATGATAATGATAAGATAAACCATTATATAAAATGTTTGAACTGGATAATGATGAAAATCTTAGGCTGGTTTCAATGTGATCAAATCCGCCTATTAACAATCTATGAAGCACAGATGTTTCACAGTTTAGTTTCAAAGTTTATCTGTCACCTTGCCAAGGCCGAGCTTAATTAAAATGTCCTCACCTCTCTCCACCCCCCCCCCCAAAAAAAAAAAAAAAAAACCAAAACCATAAATTGTGATCAATGTTCCAATTTCCCCAGATCATTAAGCATTTGCAAAATGGAAAGGAAATGCAATAAAAGTGGAATGGAAAAAGTAACCTGGGGAATGAGAAATGCCTTTTGTTCATGATATTTTTTTTTTTTGTAAGAGCCATTAAAAGCTGGTTACTTCTTAGCAATTATGACACAGTATAATAAATATTGGAGACCTTGTTTTTCATGTGATGGAAAAGGAATTATTTTCCAACCGCCAAACAAGGCTTTGCAGCTTTATGTAGATGAAGGGAATCAAAATGTCCCGATAAAGTATAATAAGTTAATAACTACATTCCAGACTTGACAGTTAGGGTAAGACAGGTTACCAAAATGTTAGTGGAGCCACTTCGAAAATCCTGCAAAGCAGCCTCTCTTTCATTCTGACTACGGCCACCATGAAGAGAAACAGCAGATAAACCTTGGGCTACCAATGCTTCAGCAATTTCATCACACCTTGTCTACAAGAACAAAACAAATAACAATGAGAAAAGATAGAAATGCAGCCAAAACCCGGTGTGTGTGTGTGTGTGTGTGTGTGTGTGTGTGTGTGAGAGAGAGAGAGAGAGAGAGAGAGAGAGTAATGCCACTTCAAAAAGCATGATCAATGTCTTTCTAAAGCATCTAACACAGACACAAACTAAATGGAAGTATGAAACAAACCTTTCTTTCCACAAACACAATTGTTAATGGAAATGGACGACTGAATTTTTCAGCCTGTAACGCCTCCTCAACAAGCATATCCAGAAGCCGGTCAATCTACAAATGTTGTAATTTCAGAACAGAAACCAAAAATGGAAATGAAGACAGCGAGAATGTAAGAGGAAAACTATAAATAAATAACAAATTCTTTGAGAGTTTGTCACAAAAAACACCTCATCCACAACAATGAAACTCATCGGGAAACTACTTGGAAAATTAAAACAGTCAATAATCTAGTAAATTAAATAAGCAACTCTTAATCAAGCCTTTAACAAATAAATATCAATTATTCATACCTTCTCATTTTCAGAAACCTTCACAAGAGTTTGACAAACGTTTGCTGTTGGGCTACTCACTTTCCCTACCTTCACTTGCACCGGACTTGTTAAGTACTCCTGAGAGTAAAGAACAGAAAGGTAAACTTCATAAAAAGTTCTTACACAGCTGAACTTACAGGGAATGTGTTGGTAACAAATAGCAATGATTCCAGAGATTCTCTATGAGGCTTAAGAAGCCAAGTTCAACAATGAAACAGAAATTAAGTAGCCTGCAAGTCACTCAAAATTGCAGTCACAAACAACTTAGTGAAATTAAGAAATTGGTCAGCAGCATATAATGTAAGCTGGAGATTACTTTTAATCTCAGCAGTAGCACATAGAAAGTCTCCTTAAAATTAGAAATAGCAGTTCCCTAGTAAAGGATGAAACCTAACCTTTGCTAATGCTTCAATCTCTACAGGCATGGTTGCACTAAATAACAATGTTTGATGCTTCTCCGGAAGATGTCTCATGACCTGAAGATACATAAGAAAGTATATAATTTCTTCAGCAATCTAGAAAGATAGACATATTTTAACACACGGGTGTGGGATAATTACTTAATAGTTGATAAATCTTTCACAAAAGATAAAATTCGAACAAAAAAGGCATCTAACTATGGAGCAACAAGCATTGAAATAAAAGAGATGCATCAAGAGACAAAATAAAACTGATACAACATTTTGTCTGATTTTAAAATAAAAATAAGAGGAAGAAATATCAAGTCAAAAAATAAAAAATGGAGGAAAACCTACATGGAAACAATAGAATCTAGCAAAGCATAAACACAAGTACCAGGATGGAACGGGAATGATTGAAATCAAGACACCAATGAATTTTAATTTCTACTAAGCATTTGTTATCATTATTCAAAAAGTGTTTATCATTTTTTAATATTTGTAAGCAGGGATAAAAAGGTCATTTTCCATTCTGCCATGCACATTCTTACTTCCTTTCCCTTATAACTCCTAAAATTCTGCATATAAAAGATGGCTTCAAAGCATAAAAGCAAAATAAACTCATCGATCATACATATGAAACTGAATTGTTATCAAAATCAAGGGAATATTCAAGGGAGAGACGTCACACCACTAACCTCTCTTATCTGGGGTTCAAAACCCATATCAAGCATCCTATCTGCCTCATCTAGAACAACAAAAGAAATTCTAGAAAGTGAAGTATTGCCTTGTTGTAAATGATCGATGAATCTTCCGGGGGTAGCAACCACTATGTCAACTCCTGCTCGTAGCTCAGATCTCTATCATATTGATAAGAAACACATAAAACCCAAAAAAAATACGTTACCTCTAAGTGTAGGAAGATTAAAATGTAAAAAAAGCAATTGAGAATTCAACATCTCATACATGTTTCAATTGATATTGATAGTAAAATGATTAAAATATGTCAAACAATTGTAACATTTTCGCCAGGGTAAGATTGCATGGATATAAATCATTCTATGCCATTATAAATTATAAAATAATATAATAACGTTACTAATACATACAATTAATGTTTTAATGTACAACACCTCAGCTATCATAGGCATAGAATACAAAAATATGACTCGACATTTAGTCACCTGCTTTTCAATGTTGGTTCCACCTACAACTATAGCAGTTTTAAACGATTCAAGTGATCTGCTAAAAGCTTTAACCTGCAAAATTTCAAAGTTACCTCAGAATAATTAACATGATTACAACAAAGTAGATGAATAATGGGAAAAGATTACCAAGAAAGAAATGAATCAATGAAGCTCCTACATTCACATTCAGGTATAACAAAAGAATTTAGATCATTCACAAAAAAAGATAGAAATAATCCAGTGTTCAAGGAACAAATAATCTTAGTATAGATAAAACTCCCAATTCCAATATGGAAACAGTAAGAAGATACATCTAACTCATAAGCCTCAAATGCAAAACAATCACCACTTATCCAAAAACTTGAGCAGAGTAAAAATGTGTCTTAGGAGCCATGCATGCATCAAGGTAGAGTAAAAAAGCAACAAAGAATAGTTACAAATTCAAACATATGGCGTTTGAATAAAAGTGTCACCTCTTTCTCTATTTGTTGTGCAAGCTCTCTAGTAGGAGCCAAAACCAATGCTAAAGGACCATCACCACGCCGAATTGGTGGTTGAGCCAAGCAATGCTACAAATAAAACAGGGATGAAATTAAATCACGAGAAAAGGGTGGTCATTAAATTTGCCATTTGCTTGATTGCCACCACATGATATCTGAGGAAAACTTTATAGAATTAGATAAACATCCCAAGTATAAAGAGCTCAGACCTCTATCATAGGAATGGTGAAAGCTGCAGTTTTTCCACTACCAGTTTCAGCACAACCCAATAGATCCCTTCCACTAAGAGCGATAGGCATGGCTTGAGACTGGATAGAAGTTGGCCTTGTGTATTCATGATACGCAATATCCTTCATGATACTTTGGTGCAAGCACTGCAAATTAACAAGTCCCCAGTTTTTCCCTTATTAGCCATAATGGCTACAAATTGAACAAGAGAAATATGGGTCTGATGTATAAAATAGCTACCATGTCTGAAAATGATTCTATTGGTGCAGGTGCAGGAAGAGAGTCAGAAGCAACAGAAACATCAAGATTAAGCCGCAGTCGAACCTCTTCAATCTGTAAATGAGAAACACGTATTCTTTAGAATTCAGTAACCCAATATAACTTCTTCTATGATTAAAACTACTCGAGAAGAGGTAGATATAGAACAATAAATAAAGCATTAAACAACATATGAAGTCGAAAAATAATAGAAAGACAAAGTAGATACTTGTACTTTAAATGAAACAACCGATGACATGTGATAGCTTTTAAAAAGGTGATGTAAGAGAGACGAATTGGAAAAAGGAGGAAAACTCGTCATTATTGTAAACATCAACAGCTGATCCGAACAAAACATAAGATTGAAAGCCAGCTTGAGTACTCGTGATTTTCATTGTAGCATGGCATTAACTATCAGCGCATGGCACCAGATCTTAAACCTAATTCCAACAAACTATACGTCTGTACAATAAATTCCATAGTAAATACTTGTGATTAACATCAACAATTTGGCTTCTGATGCCACTTGAAATATGGCATAATTTGCTCCAGTGACAGAATGGAAACACAATACATCACTGCCCAACTCTTCGAACTACAAAAGAGGATTTTTTTTTTTTTTCTCCTTCAAAGGTGTTATTCATTCCAAAAACACATTTTACAAAGTTTCACAACCCAGAAAGGGCAAGTAAAGGAAGAAAAGAACGTATTCCAATAAACATAAAATGACCAGTGACGAAAAAAATGAAACACAGGAAATCGAAAAAACCTCCAAAACCCTAAACACAAGTTCAAAGACACACATTCCTACCAAATGATCGAAACTCAAGGCATCTAAGTTGAATGATGAATAAGAAGAAGCCATTGGCAAAACAAGAGGGGGAAAAACCTGCTCTGGCTTCATGCGAGAAACGCGTTCAGACGGCTGCCAGTGAGGGAACACGGGGTCGGGGACGGGGAGAGTGCGGGATAGAGGAGGAGCTCCAGAGTTCCGGCGAGAGGAATTGGAGAAGCTGGAGGAGGAAGGAGTAGTGAGAGAACTGTGTAAGTGGGAATTGGCAAGCTTGCTGTGATCGTTGTTATCTTGGGCGAGAGATGAAATTCTGGCAGCAACAGTAGTGGAGCTGGAGCTCCTGAGGTGCGGAGGAACATACGACATCGTCTTCCTTCCTTCCTTGCTTCCTTCGCAATTGCAGGTGTTGCTTTATCAGAGAGATAGGGTAGTGTGGTAAGAGCCTGAACCAGATATTCTTGCGCTGCTAGCATGAGCGAGTCCCGGAATGATGGCGATACACAACCTAGTGATATCCTCAGCTCCCTTTTCTTTCTTTTTTTTTTTAATTTTTGTTTTGCCGATTATGGGCTTAGTGAGCCTTTCAAGGTTATAATAGAGGCCCATGAGTCAAATTGCCGGGCATTGGGTAACCAACGAAAATATTTTTTTTGATACTAAATAATTCATTAATATGAGTTGAAATGGAGGATTAAATTGGTCTCGCGTTTAAGCCCACTAAATGGCCCCCGGACTCTTTTTTTTTTTCGTTTACCTGAGCGGGGCTCGGTTGCGTCACCAATATTTTAACAAAAATACCTTTATATTGTACTCCCTCCCGTCCTAATTATAAGGCATAGTTGATTTTTTTGGAGAGATTAAAAAAGTTAATTAAATCATTTTAGAGTATTTTTATTTTTATTTTTTTCTTCAAACTAATTAATTTAACTAATAAACTAATATATAATCTAAAAATATACAGTATATAAAACGATTAAGTAACTTATTTAGCTTTCTTAATCCCTCCAAAAAAAATAAATTTTGTCTTATAATAAGGACGGAATTAGTAATATTCTAAGAGCTAGTAGGAGTTGATTCTAGTGAAGATGCTTTGACTTCTAAAGAGAGAGGACTTAAATTTGAGTCCATATAAATATAAAAAGAAAAAAAAAAATCTTTGGGAAGGATTATTGCCAATTAGATCAGAAAATACTAAAATTTGACTTTAGAAAGATGGAAGTAATCAAAAAGCTATGCATGTAATTTGACTACATTACACGCTCGTTTCGATAAGATTGGACCTTAGATAGTGGGTCATTGTACCAATAACCATGATTATTAAACCTGGGCTGGCCAGGTCAGCCTAGAAAACAGTGACCTGGCCTATGAAATTGATATGGGTAGGTATCTAACCCAAAATCATGTGCAACCTGAGGTGACCCGATCAACCCAAGCCACTTGCTGAGTTTACCCTATTGCATTTAAAAAAAAAAAAATCGTTAGGGGAAGATGACAACATTAGTCAAAGTTAATGATATTTTTTTTTTTACTAATGGCTATTAGTTTGATAATTAAAGGATAGCAGGTTGGAATATTTTGTTATCATCTATCTAATTTGGTAATTTATTAGGAAAAATATTTATGATTATTGTCATACTGTCATTAGATGGTCGATTGATACAAGATGTCAATATAAGAAAGAAAATTGTAAAGAATGCTGAAATAGTATATGATAATTTTGTTTATAATTCAAGATATTGAATTGATTTTGTGTGGTAAGATATTATAATGAAAATTTAACTTATTTTTAAATTTTTTATCCACTACCAATCTGGCCTTGGGCTAACTCCGAGTTGACTCACTAATTCTTAACCTAATATCTTAACTAGTTTAGAAGCCTTTTTTGATAACCTTGACAAATAACTAGGGGTGTTCATGGGCAAGGTAAGACCCTTGCTCAATACCTTACCCGAAAGATCACTGGGCAGTAAAATGCAGCCCAATGTTCGACCCTACCTGATAAAAACCCTAAATTTTTTGGCAGGGAAATAATGGGTTGGATAGGGCAAGCCTCCCATGCACAAATGGCGACACCCTACCACACTCTATATGAAGAAAGCAACTCCAATCATACCTAATAAATAATATTACAAAACTTTAAATGAAATCTATAATTCTATGCTTTGAAATATTCTAAAATAAGTCTACAACTTGAGTCTTGAAATTAAAAGGACAAACATATGTCTTAATAAATAGTCAAATACCTATAAAAAATGAAAAATAAAAAATATATAATACCATTATATAAAAAAATTAAAAATATATATAATACTATATATATTACTGGGCAGGATGGCATACCCTGCCCGATACCCAACCCTGCCAGCAAAAATACCCATCTCAATTGTGCCTAATTTTTTTTCAAACTGCTTTTTCTTGAGTTGGGCAGTGTGATTTTTTTTGGTGATGTACAGGACCGTGCGCATTATAAACAAACCTACAAATAACATTTTGAAGTGTTTGGAAGCGGGGCTATATTTCATTCACGTGATTACAATTACTTTTCAGTTCTCTCCTATTGGGTGCTATTTGACAGGTGGAATGCATGGTGAATAACAAGCGATGTATTACATTTTTTTTCAAGACTATCCCTAATTGAATTTTAATGCAATTTTACTTTTTTACTATTTACTTTGGAACATGTAAATCATTTTTTCGAATAAGAAAATAGAAAGAAAAAAAAAGTTGCCTCTGCTTAATTAGGATGAAGTGGTTAGAGCCTCAGAGGTGGCATTAATTCTTTTAAAACAAGTTGAATGCTAGGTATTTGTTTAACTGTCTAGGAAATTAAAAGTTTATATTTTCAATTTTTTTTAGGAAATTAATGAACTTTTTCGGTCTTTACATGAATTTATAAGATTTTGAATCTGATAATATGGCTATTAAAACAATTAGTTTTGCTATTATACGAAACAATTGCAAATACAATGGATGCATCTTAAATTAAAGTAACACAATATATTTATATGCAGCCTGTAATGATTTTTGTGATTGGACGATTGAGCAATACAAATTACGAGCATGGATTCTTTCATAATTTTTTTCTCTTTTTCTTCTCATATTTATTCTCCACCCTCAAATTTAATGAAATAGATGGTCTAGATTAATATTTTATAAAACTATTATTTTAAATATAAATAAATAAATTTTAATAGTTAAATCATGATTTATACAATTTATAAATGTAATACAAATAAAATTAATAAAAAAATAATTTATAAAACACTATCATTATAGTTTTAGAAAAAAATTTGATATAAATTGTCTATTTTTTATGTAAGAGTATAAATGAGATTTTGAGGGGGGAAAAAGAGAGAGAGAAAAAAGATTCCGAAAAAATTTCCTTCCTGCGGATTGGCGTTTCACAAGATTTGCACCCGCGCAAGATCTGCGCTAGTTCTCATAAAGTAGTCAGAGCCTATAGGGTGGCTTTCTTTGGAAACAAGTCAGATGCTACTTATTTATTTAAGTGTCTATGGCCCATAAAAAAGCAAAAGATTTTCATATTAACTTTAAAAATTAATTATATTAAGTTCAAATATGGCAAACCAATTGTAGTCTTAGAAGTTTATTTTTATAAATCAAGATAAAATTTATGCCTCGTACTTACTTCGTAAATAGTAAAAGGTATTCCCTAAAATCAATCCAAAGTCAAATACTCTCGTTGATTCTTATTATAAGGCACCAGTTACTATTTCTTCCAAATCAAGGAATAGAAATTAACTCATTAATTAAGTCCAAAATTAATAAATGTTTCTAACTTAACCTATACTTTAATGATGTAGCTTTAAATGAGTTAGTTAAGAATAAGGGGATAATAGAAAAAAAATAATTAATAAGTTAGTTAAAGTAAGTTGGTGACTTATAATAAGAAAAAAAAAATATTAGTAGTTAGTGTTTTATAATAAGAATTAAAGGAGTAAAAATCATCTACAGTGTCTGATCTAGGAAGCGTAGAATCACAAAAAAACAAACCCCAAAAGCCAAAAAAAGGGTACAACCGTGGGAACAATACCAGAGTAACAAGAAGGAACCACGAGAAGTGGGAAACGTATCCTCTACCCAATGAGCCCTTTGCCCATCCCTTATAGTCTCATCTCAGGCGTCCAAATCTGGATCCAACGGCCAAGAACGGTTTTTTAAATAAAAATATTTTTTTTTTCAATTTTTTTTAAATCATTTTCGGCCGTTGGATCCAGATTTAGACGGTTAAGATAAGATTGTAAGGGATGGGCAGAGGGCTCACCCGGGCAAAGGATCCGGACACGCGAGAAGTGAGGGCAAATGATGAGGACACCTGAACTAATATATACAGAATCTGTCATGGTCATTAAAGAAATGTAGAGTCGTTCAAGATTTGCCCATTTCACTCCAATAACTCAACTTTCCCAAATAATTAACAATCACTTCCATCTAGGGGTGTTCACAATGCCCAAGGCCCAGTACGCCCGCCCATGCCCATGAAAAAATCGCCTTGCCTATCCCAAAAAAAAGAGGCCCAAAAAAATTTGGGCATAATTGGGCTAGGCATTTTGTGGGCAGAGCCGGGCATCGGCCAGGGTATGCCGCCCTGCCCATTTGGCTCTGCCCGGTACTCTCTCTCTCTCTCTCTCTCTCTATATATATATATATATATATATATATATATATATATATATTATCTTCAATTTTTTGACCCTTCCATTTTTTAATTCCACATGCTTCTTTCTTTTGATAATTTAGGGCCTTGATGCAACCTCTTAAAATTTTGGATGACTACAAGGCTTTGATTACAATTTTTTGATGTCTTGTATTATTGTATTATAGATGTTATTTAATTGTTCACTTATAGATATTGACTATTTGTTAAGACATATGATTGTTTTTTTAATTTCAAGACCCAAGTTGTAGAATTATGGATTTTATTTGTGGTTTGTAATATTATTTATTAGGTATAATTGAAGTTTTTTTTAATATAAAGTGTGATAGGGTATGGCCACTTGGGCATGGAAGGCCCGCCCCGCCCTGCCCATTATTGCCCTGCTAAAAAATGTTAGGGCTTTTATCGGGTAAGACCAGGCATTGAGCCTCATTTTGCAACCCATTGATCTTTCAGATAGGGCATCAGGTAAGAGTCTCGCCCTACCTAGCCCTGCTGATGAACACCCCTACTTCCATTTTCCATTGCCTTCTTTTTTCTGTGTTGCTTTTTTTAAGGTCCATAATTAGGTGCCTATTTATGAAGCGAATTAGCCATAGTGGAGCTATCATTTTCTTATGCAATTTCTCGCATTTTCGCACACCACACACGTGTATGTTCAAAAAATCGATTGTCGACCACTTGTTTTTGTTTTGGGATAACACATGATTTTTCTCTCTGCACCAAACAAACGCCGCCATCAAGTGAAAATAACTTAAAACCAAATGTTGAATTAGTCTGTTCTTCTTTTTTTTTGTAATTATGAAAATAAAGTAAGAGTATTTGAACCGTGGTGGATGACCACTTCCGCGTAATGTCACGTTTGCTAGTAGTAGTTGAGTTAGTCATGAGCTAAACCAAAAGTAAGCAATTAAGAGGTTGAAAAGCTGTGAAGGATGAAGGGTTGGTGAGTCAATTTGTGGGGACACACACAACTCCGTAATACTCCCATTAATTATTAATTATATATACCCAGTTTAATTAAATAAGCTCATTACCCTCACAATTACCTAACACCCCCACTACCGCCAAGCAAAATTATTTAAATATCCTCTTCTTTCAAACAATTTGGACTCATTCTTAACAAATAAAAAAATAAAAAAATAAAAAAATAGGAAGTGTAGCTCTTCTAATCACCGCCAAAAAAATAAACTGTGAATGTCAATTACCCTCATTAAATATAGTGGGACATTCTTGATTTTTTCAAAAACTAGTGCTGTAAACTTTCAAGAATGTCGATCATTTAATACAAAGTCTTAATTATTGCACGTTAAGGAACACGAGTAGTTTTTCTTTTCCTTTTTTCGGAAACGTTAATGAATACTACCTATTTCCTCCAATACATCTTATCCTACTTCGAAACAAGAAATCATTCCGAAAAATGTCAAGTGGATCAAGAGAGTGCCACTTTCTCGTCCTTATTATCATTCCTTCGTGGTAAATTATTTTGGGTGTTCAGCTAAAGTGATTGATAACACCGTACAATGGCCATGTCAATAATACTCCTCGTTCACTTAATATAAGATATGCTCACGAAGCTAATCTTTCACCTAAATATGTAACACATAATTTTTAAATTTATCATTTATTTTCTAATTTATCCCTATTGCTATTCCATTAACAATAATCAACGATAAAAAAGAATGAGGGAATCAAAGAAGATAACAAGAGTGTTACACAAAATATATATCATATTAACTAATTCTGTTAACTTTGCTAATTAATTTAATTAGATAAATACATTTTATATTAAAAGTCAGTGTAAATATATACTACAGTTTTAAAACCTAGACCGGTTATTAAACCGACTAGGGTACTAGGTTGAGGGTCGGTAAATCAGACTAGACCTAACTTGGAGTTAAACCGGTTAGAAATTAAAATTTTCATATTAATTAATATGAAATTCTACCAAAAAAAATAATCGATTGAAAAAAAACACTGAAGAGGGCTGAAGCCTAAACCAGTTTGTCGGGTTTGAATCCGATTCAACCAGTCCGGTTTCAAATCAATAGTATACATTATCTCCGACTCACACAAGATTGGAGGGGAACCAGGAAAGTAAACCGGTATTCAATTATAAACCTCTGAATTTACTAATTAATGACATGTTTCTTGGGTACACGGTATAATCAAGTCACCTGCAAAAGAATTAATAATTATTTACTAATTTTATCCCAATTATTAATGTTTAGATGTGATTCCTTCTTTTTTTTTTTCTCTCTCTCCCCTTCAAACCATTTAATTTAAAAAATTTAATTAACTATCATTTAAAATCTAAAAAATTAATTTAAAATGAAGTTAATGAATTAACTATCATTTCTTTCTTAAAAATTAATTGAGATTACTTATATTGTGGAATGGGAGGATTAACTTGGGAGCTTTTGTTGGTGGAGAAAAAGATATTAAGATGCTGAAGAGTCATAATTAAGGTGCTTTTTTTTTTTTTTTTAATATTATCCTTTAGTATTTGGTTCATAGTTTATAGCTAACTCTCTCTTTTTTTTTTAATTTATTTATAGCTAACTCTCTTAACATATGTATCTCTACTGAGACTTGAATTCAAGATTAAAAAAATCTAGTGGGCCTTACACTATCAAACGAATTTTATGACGATTCACACTAATATTAATATTAGTATGACAGTGGCTAGCTTGCGTCTGTTGCATATCATTTTCTTTAAACTGCATCATCTTGGCGCAAAATTGCAAAGCTGTTGCCTTTTTATTATAAATATTTTAGAATATTGACGGGTACTTAAAAAAATACTTTAGGATTTTCAAAAATTATTTTAAGATCTTGAAAAAATATTTGAAGATACTGATTAATACCAAAATATATTTTAAAATACTGAATAATACAAAAAAATGTTATATTGAAAAATTATTTTAAGACTATGAAAAAATATTCTAGAGTATTGGTCTTATTAAAAGAATACTTCAAAATATTAATGTTTTATTAGAACACATATGTCTAATTTCGAGGGACTAGTATTTAGTTTATATAGAATCAAGTGCATTCTCTCAAGTATCAACGAGTTTTGACACCAAAGAAAAGTTGACTACCTAGTGATATTTATGGAGGAAATACCACAGAATGTCTCTGAGATCATTGTGCTACACAAATATGACAATAGCCAAGGAGAGTGGGGTTTGCGCACATTGAGACTGAATGTAGAATGAATCAAGATAGCATATCTATTGGGCAACCTCCATATTTATAGAGATTACTTTTAGGCTTTTGCTCACTGCCCTGTGTGCCGTGCCTCATGCAATGTGTGACTCCACGTCCTAATCAAGTGCGCCCACGTTCTGGTCATGCTTACTCTACTACCTCTACCTGTACTGTCTTGGATTATAAGTATAGTTATAGTGTGATTAGCATTTTACTTGATTACTAAGGGTTTTGTCTTATAGTTCCTTTACTGGGCCGCATATCCCTTAGGTCCAATGCGCGGGTCCATAATAATTGATTAGTGAAAAAATACTTTATAATCTTAAAAAATGATATCCGTAATGAAACGGGAGGCTAAACTGCAGGAAGGAGTTGAATTAGGGAAAAGGATAAAAGGCACTTAAAAAGAGAGTCGGAGAAAAAATACTTTATAATTTAAAAAAATGATATAAGGATCCGTAGGAAACGGGAGGCTGAACCGTAGGAGGGGGGTGAATTAAAAAAGGATATATAAGAGGTCCGTGAGGAATGGGAGGTAGAACAGCTGGAGGGAGGTGAATAATTAAAAAAAGGGATAAAAGTCACTTAAAAAGAGAGTCGGAGAAAAAATATTTTATAATCTTAAAAAAATGATATGAAGATCCGTAGAAAATGGGAGGCTAAACCGCAGGAGGGAGGGAGGTGATTTTTTTTTTTAAAGAAATATAAAAAGCACTTAAAAAGAGAGTCTGAGTTGACAGTTGAATGAGGTAGGTGAGCCGATCGTCTTTTGTCATTTAAATGGAGGGGGTAGGTTGCTATGCCTCCCTCACGTCACCTTTTGCAACTTCCAACTTCAGCCTTTCCTTATTTGTTGCGTTTTAAAAATGTGTTTTTTTTATAAAAATAGTCAATTGACGTTAAAAAACCAATCCACATCGTTTTTGTTATAAGACAAAATACATTTGTTTGTTTTTAAAAACAATTAATTTTTTTATATGTTTATAATTAGTAAAGATAGTAAGTGAGATATTAGAGTTTAATGTAATTAATAGATGTAATATTAGAAATTGCTAAAATAATAAAATAATTTTATTGATTTTAACTATTTTTATTAGTTTATGAGAATAGTTAGTTGGTGTTTTATAATAAAGATCAGATAAAGCATACTATTACATACTCTCTCTCTCTCTCTGATAGTCTAAATATAAGATAAAACTGTTTTTTTTAAAGATTAATTCAATTGAATAAGTTATTTAATTATATCATATCTGTGAGTTTATAAGTTAGACAAAGTAGTTTGAAGAAAAAATGACAATTTTAAATATTTAAAAATAATTTAATTAGTTTTTTTTATCTCTATAAAAAAAAATTATCTTAACTGAGAGCATCATCTTATCTCATATGCATGCCATTCTACTATTTTTGAGAGGATCAAAGAAACCCTTGTTGGTGGGTTCGACCGTAAATGGTTTGTAGTTTGTACACGCTCACAAAATGGTGGAGGGTTTGACAGCATCAGAGGAGGCATTCAAGAGACAAATGAAACGGGACCAGGTATATGCACTCTCTAGGACTTGGAACCTAAGCTAAGAGCTAAGAGTGAGGTACCCTATTCATATATAGTGTGGGTTACCTCAATCCTTTTCTAAATATTCAATTGACGATATTAAGAGGGTTAAGGTTTAAAAATACACATATATTTTTTCTTCAGGAACGTCCAGCACCATATGTTTTTTTTTGTGCAAAAACACACACGCCGTTAGGTTTTAGGAGCAAAAATACCACTTCCGTTAGTTGACCGTTAACTCACCGTTAGTTGACCGTTAATCATGGTGAAATTACTCTTTTGCCCTTAACCCTTTTCTTTTTTAATTATTTTAAACTAAGGGCAAAAAGGTAATTTCACCATGATTAACAGTCAACTAACGGTGAGTTAACGGTCAACTAACGGAAGTGGTATTTTTGCTCCTAAAACCTAACGGCGTGTGTGTTTTTGCACAAAAAAAAACATATGGTGTTGGGCGCTCCTGGAAAAAAAACATATGTGTATTTTTGCACCTTAACCCATATTATTATTCAAATCTTACATGGTGAGATTTGTGAATTTTTGTTGTCTTTATGTATTTGTTTATTTGAATTCAAGTGCCAAGTGAAGAGTTGTTCTGGTTTCGTCACAGAGATTGGAACTAATTATAAACAATATTCATATCGTTTATAAAAAATTTAAAAGTATTCTGAGGTGATTTAAAATTATGGACGTGGATTAATATATAAATATTCTATTTATGTGATGTTGCAATGATCGATATATGACCCCTTGCGTGTTCTTCTAACCTTTCTAATTAATATTTTAAGTTTACATCATTAATATCAATATTGATCAAATATATTTGTAACGGAGAAAGTCAGACAATGTAACATTTTACAATTTTTAATATATCAATTTGCCTTTTCTTAAAAAAAAAAAAATCACATGTTGCCAAGGGTAAGCATGTCCTCCAACTTGTCTCGTCTCAAATCCTGTCAAGCTTAAAGCATCTGAATAAAATAAATTTATTTTAGGAACATTAAATAATTCGATTTTGTCCCAAAAACAAAACCTTATAAAATACGTAAAAGCAACTACAGATCTATCGGTACAACTCTGGAGGCCCTTCTTCGGAGAAAATTTTATTCATGGTCAAATGAAGAGAAAATAATTTAGCAAAAAAAAAAAGAAAAAAATGAAGAACACATACATTATCACACACAAACACACTAACCTATATTAAACAATAAATAAATATCACATGTTTTGGTTTTTGTACCATAGCTACGATGAAATTTTTAATCACCTAGGTTTTTAAATAATAAGTCTATTTTTTCCCATAATAATAATTGAGAAAGATTTTTATTTATTCTTACAACAGTTTCTATGTTAAATTTCACATGTGTTAAAATAAATAAGTATAATATATATACACTACACATCACTGAATCTGAAAAATCTAGCTTAATCATCCAAACTTGTCTTTAGAGCTAAAGCTCCCTTACCCCCGCTAAAAATGTGGATTAAAGCAAATGTTAATTAAAATCTAAGTGCTTTCATGTTTTATGAGATAATATTCCTTGCATCATAAAATAATTTAAATTAAATTAATCTTAACACTCAAGAAATCTTAATATTGCATTAATAAGCGTAGGTGGTTTGCCGTAAAAGCTCCAACATTCTGAACTATGAGGTATGCGCCTATTAGGAATGTGTGTCAAGTCCACAGCATCTATTGATAGCAAAATCCTTTTTTTTCCCCCTTAGCTTTTACTATTTAATTTTTTCCATATATTTATTTTATAAATCATAAAAATTATTCTTTAAAAATTAATCTAAACATACACGTGGATTGGATGTTACCTTTACTTTTCATGGATACTTTTTATAAGTTTTCCATATTTAATTTATAATACAAAATTCTTTTAAAGTTTATTTGAACGATACGCGGCCGAGCCAAAACCACAAAGGTGAGGGCTGATCTATGTTCATAAATAGCTATATATATTCTGAGGAAAATATATGTTTTTAGGGAACGAATCATTAAAACAGTATAAAACTTAGGATATAAGGATACAGTAAGGAAACGTATTTGGATCATCGTCGTCATTGTCAGCAATAGTATTACCTTGCAATTTCCTAGGAAAATATCTGAAGCCTAATGTAGTGTAGTGTTTCTCCATGCTCTTTAATATATGCAGATCGAGTTGAAAAAAAAAGTTTTATTTTAATAGTGCAGAGTTAGTTAATTAATGAATAATGAGTTAACCAGGCATTCTTAATTCTAGTAAGATGCTACTCCCCACACATTATGGCATACTACTTTTCTTTTCTTTTTTTTCCTGCACATTACTTAATTTGAAGGGCGTACACACGCACACATATTTGTTGACGCGGAATATTTTTTTTTTCATTTTTACCCTTCTTTAAATGATGTGATTTTATTTTTCTAATAGTGAATCACAATTAATAATAAGAGTAGCCTAGGAAAAATAGTAATTAGTGAGATTGTTGGTGACTTATAGTAGTATTTGGGACCAAAAACCGTTTCTGTAGAAGGTGTCTTACTATAGGGGCAGGAATGATCGACTTAGAACCTGTTTGGATTTTCTATTTTTTAAGCTATAAGCTACTTTTAAGATAAAGCTAAAAAAAAAGCTTTTAAGAAAAAGTTTAAAACTGTTTGATAGTTATATAAATTGTTTAACTTAAAAGTTTAAATTAAATTTAAACTATTTAGCAACATTTTTGTCATAAACACTTTTTTCTAATAAAAATTATCATAAAAGATATACTATAAAACCTTATGTGAACTTATTAACACTTTGAGATTTTTGAAAATTTTATCTGAACTTATTAAAATCTTATATAAAATTATAAAATTCTTATCAGAAGGGAATAAAAAAATGTAAAAAGATCTTATTTATTATCAATATTCAAAACATTATTTAATCTTTTTCTATCTTTAAACTTCTTTTGGTATAGGATTTTTCCCAAAAATAAATAAATAAATAAATAAGGAAAGAAATTATTAGAGACAACCTTTCTATAATTCAATATATTAAATCCAAAATTATCTATAAATAAATAAACATACTCATTGAGACTTAGAGTCATACACTCATTGCCCTTGTTAGATATTAAAAAATAGTATAAGATAATTTTATTATTTTTAAGGGTTAAGCTTCGACTTTAAAGCGGTTGCTTAGAAATAGAGACACTGATTCGATATATGAACAAATGACAATATTTGAGTTTGTTCAATTTATAGTTTTCTGGGTCTATTCGATTTGTAGTTTTTTTTTATTTAATTTCATATTCCCTTGCTCAATGTTCTCTTTTGATTCAAAATTATGTTCTGTTGAATCAAAATCATGACTAGATCTGTTGATTTAAAATTATATTTGTTGTTTTATGTTATTTTGCTTTTCGTTGGAGGAGATGATGGTAAGCCATTTTAGAATAAGAGTTTTTGATCAATAAGAGCTTAAAAAAAGCTCCTCTCAAGAGCTTTTGACTTCTAGCTTTTTTTTTTCTTTATAAGAAAAAGTTTTTTTTTATTTTATTTTATTATAAGAGCTTTTGTAAAAACTTGTTTAGCCTAACTTTTACTTATAAAAAAAAGATAAACTAAAAATAAGAGGATTCAAATAGGTACTTACTCTCATAATAGAATCAAAGTTCTTAAGACATCCCATAAATTAGCGCTAGCAATGGGAAAAAAGGGTGAATGGATAAAAAATGTTAGAAACGGCTAATATTCAAAAGGCGGGGGAATCAGGTATGGAGTTTATGATAAAACTTATGAAACTTTAACAATTTTTTGTATCTTTGTAAAATAACATGTATGAAAGCAATTAATTATAAATTAATAATCAGTTATTTAGAGCGTATGCGCTGGAAACATAAAAGATGGGGGAAGAAAATTTGTAAATTGTGATTTATATTGGTTTAACTTAATCCTTATGTATACCTACGTCCAAACCTTAAGCCTTATTTGAGATTTTCAATCCACTATCTTTTTGTTTAATTTAGGTACAAGAGAAACCTCTATAATTCAACAAGTTTAGCCGGACACTTGTGGAGTCTTTTATAAATCTTTCTAAAATACTCCCCCTTATACACCGTAAAGATTCAACCTTTATGATAAAATATTACAATTAATCTTCTCTCTCGTAAGTGAATAAGATGAAGACTAAAATACATTGCAAATCATCTCACTCTTTATGGTAAACTATATAAACATTGTGAAAACAAAGAGCGTGTGAGATAAATGTTGAAGTCAAAGTGTTGACATTTTAACAATGAAGTTGTAGGCTGTGTGTTCCACTTTGAATTAATGCTTTACCTCTTATAGTCAATGTAGATTATATAGCTGTTGAGAGCGTTGAAACTTTCCGTTAGAGATAGCTTGAAGTCATTGGAAGAATTTAAGGTTTGATTGCTTTCATTTCTCTTCCACAACATCTCTTTAGTCTGCTTTAAGATTTGCTTAATCCTTGGATCACTTTCGTCTTGGACGTAATAAAAGTTTTGAGTGAAATCCATGTGGTTTACTCTACGATTGCTTCTGTATGCTGTATTTCTGCTATACATTTTATGTCTAACACAAAAACTTATCCTTTGTGTGTTTGGTCATAATCCGTGAATTCAAGTCATTTGAAACTTATATACAATGAAGGTTAATAGTATTAATAACTATAATTAATCGTAATAAAAAATAAACAGATGTTAATAGTATTTGTAAAGTTTGATTCTGCATCGCATCTGGGGAGCATTGAGGAAAAGTGTGAAGAAGGCTAACTTTACAAAATTCTTATTTAATCACTCACCCAATAAGAGATTAAGAAAAAAAAAACAACAAATGAATCTGAGAGATTACCCCCAGGGGCAGTCTGATTTATTTTTTTAATATTTTCCTATTAAAAATTCTGAGGGGGACGCAATTTTTTAGATACGATTTTTTGGGTTCGAGTCGGAAGGGGGGATTGAGTTTTAGACACGCACAACCCAGCAGAGCAATCTGAATTTTTCGTGTCAATTACATTCACCATGAATACACATAATATCGCTTGTGTCAATTACACTCAGGACCTTCCTGTCAAGGAAATTACAACTCCACATATGCAGTGTCCTTGGGTTACAGTTAAACGCTCCACTTTAACTTGCGGACTGAATCAAAATAGTCAAATACGGTGACTCTTTTTTTGGGAATTTTTTTCCTGTTGATTTTTGTTGTCGTTGTAATGGGCGGTGATAAAATAAAAGTTGACCCACCCGTATTATAATTCTAGCAGACTTTTCAGCACTGTAGGGTGGTAAGGCTGACGATACTTACGCGCCCTGCTTTTCCCTTTTCTTTCTTTCT
The DNA here is from genome assembly GCA_037074495.1 of Acacia confusa. Classification (NCBI taxonomy): domain Eukaryota; kingdom Viridiplantae; phylum Streptophyta; class Magnoliopsida; order Fabales; family Fabaceae; genus Acacia; species Acacia confusa. The sequence continues at coordinate 28,457,507 of CM073511.1, forward strand.
TTCTTTTTTTTTTTAAAAAAATTGCGACTGCCTCAACTAAAATATATAAACGAAAAACAATAAAAAGATGTATTTTAAGATAAATTAAAAAGCAAAACTCGTTAAAAACATGGATTTAAAATGAATTTGATATCTGAATTACTCACATGTTTCGATCGAATTTCATTATTTTTAATGGGTAATTGTATAGAGGGCCGGACGTTAATTTGGAAGTACAGATGCAAAGGCAGTGGAATGATATTGCGTGACGTTTGAGACAAGGCAACAAAACTACGAAACGCCAATTTAATATTGTACATCAATTTGTTCCTATTTGCATTTTCTTAGGCTTGTTTGGATCACTTATGGGGTTTTAAAAGTCTTATGGATATAAACTAAGACAAAATTTATTTCACATACTTACATGTATATTGAATCATGATTGAAAAACTGCTTTTGAATGCTCTTATATTCAAATAGCAATTTCAGACCAAAAAAACAAATATTCAAATAGCAATTGAAACTTTCAAAAATAATTTTTTAATCATGATTTCCAGCATACAAAATTAAGTATGTAATAAAAATTTTATCTCGACTTCAATATAAAAGGACTAAGTGATAAAAACAAGAGCACAATATTATCACCAACTAAACCCCCAAAAAGAAAACAAATACAGACAAGTATCCTCCAGCGTAACATGATGATGCACAGTTTCATTACAAACGCACAGATCCAGTTTAGTGAGTGTTTTGGAAACCACAAATCGTGATTTCAGGAAAAAAAAATAAAATTATGAACCGAGATAAATCTCCTCTTATATATACTTAACTTGAAATATGTGAAAATTATTCTCTAAAAGCTAATTTAAACCTTCACTGAAGTGTACTCCTATTAGTTTTTAGAGAATAATCACAGTTTTTATAATTTATGAAGTAAACATTTGAAATAAATTTTGTTTCAATTTGTAAATGGTTTTAGACTTATCCAATATGAAATGAGCGATCACTAATTTGTCATCACCTCTCACCACCCAATTCCATTTGTTCGGTGACTGAGAGACTTGGGGGTCCTTTCTAGCTGGGGCTAGAACTCTTGCGTTTTGAATGAAGGCCAACGTCCTCCTGTCCTTACTAAGTTGCTTCCTTGGGAGCCTCGCCACCTCTTATTTTCCTCCCGAGTGAAAGCCTTGCCACCACTACTACCTAATGTTATATTGGGTGTGGGAGTAGAAATACATATAATTTTTTTTTTACAAGCGTCGAGTACTATATATATTTTTTTTAGGGTAAAAATATAATGTGAATATTATTTTAAAGTAAAAGTCATATTTTAATGTTATATTACTGTTCACTTCATCTTTTTCTTTCTCATCACAGTGAACAGTAATATAACGATGCAACTTTTACTTTTAAATGGTAACCAATTGTGCATTTTTATTCTAAAAAAAAGCACGTGGTGCTGGGCGCTCCTGGTGGAAATGCCTATGTGTATTTTTACTCATTTACTCTACTATATTTCTTTCTTTCTTTTTATTTATAAAATACTTTCCAAGTATTTTACACAAACTATAAAAAAAAAAATTACATCTCATTAGGTCTGTCACATAATGTTCTCCAACTTTTCAATCTAATAAAGTTGAATATAGTTAGCATCATAATAAATAAAAGGCAAAAATGTATATCACCTTATAAATATGACTAAAAGTTTTCTTATCCCCTTTTTTTGTCAGCTCTTCTCTCCCTATATTTTAAATAGGATAAAGAAGTAGTAAAACTTATATCTTAAAAATACACCTATTTAATAATGATCTTTTGGTAAATGCTCTTATTTTAGGCATGTTTGGAATGAAAGCAGCACTAGTATCTCGTCATCCTCTAATAGAAATTTCAAGTGACTTGGATCACAGTTTAACTTAAACCAGATTCAAGGGTGATCAAGATCAAAATTCATGATTACGTAAGTCTTGTTGACGTGTCGGAAGGGCAGTGGTTGCCAAAGTCATAACTCTTGGTGGGCCCCACACTGAGGCCCCTTAATTATTTTTTATATATCTTAAATTATTTGCCATCTTTTCATCGACCTCCGCCAACCCCCGCTTACCTACTACGATGGACTCTGTCGCACGCTCGCTCGCGTGCGCAACCTCCCGTCCAACTCACTCTGACTCGCCTAACCCTCAAAATCCCCGTCAAGAAACGCCGTTAACTGCTCCCACCATCCCCGCCTCCACCCCGCATGCCATACGGCTCACCTAACGTGTGCCACTGCACCACCACATCCACACCTATTCGATTCTATCTCCTTCCCCTATAAAACACCGTACCCTCTCTCCCTCTCTCAACCAACCTCCATTCCTGAAAAAATATACTCCAACACTTCATCATCGTTAGATTCAATATTTGCTCACCTACCTACGTACCATGGATCTCCTCCTTCTGGAGAAGACACTGATCGGCCTTTTCGCCGCCGTTGTCGGCGCCATTGTCGTCTCTAAGCTCCGCGGGAGGCGCTTCAAGCTTCCACCGGGTCCTCTTCCGGTCCCCATCTTTGGAAATTGGCTTCAGGTCGGCGATGATCTGAACCACAGGAATTTGACCGATTTGGCGAAGAAGTATGGCGACGTCTTCTTGCTCCGGATGGGGCAGAGGAACCTTGTGGTGGTTTCTTCGCCGGAGTTGGCGAAGGAGGTGCTGCACACGCAAGGGGTGGAGTTCGGATCTAGGACTCGGAATGTTGTGTTCGACATCTTCACCGGAAAAGGTCAGGATATGGTGTTTACGGTGTACGGGGAGCACTGGAGGAAAATGCGACGGATCATGACAGTGCCGTTTTTTACGAACAAAGTGGTTCAGCAACAAAGGGAGGGGTGGGAGAACGAGGTGGCGAGCGTGGTGGAGGATGTGAAGAAGAATCCCGAATCGGCGACCAATGGAATCGTGCTGAGGAAGCGGTTACAGCTCATGATGTACAACAATATGTACAGAATCATGTTCGATAGAAGGTTCGAGAGCGAGGATGATCCGCTTTTCCAGAGGCTCAAGGCTCTGAACGGAGAGAGGAGTCGTCTGGCTCAGAGCTTTGAGTATAATTATGGCGATTTTATTCCCATTCTCAGGCCTTTCTTGCGAGGATACCTGAAAATCTGTAAGGAAGTTAAGGAGACAAGGTTGAAACTCTTCAAAGACTACTTTGTTGATGAGAGAAAGTAAGTCTCTCCTTCCTCCCCCTCTATCATTCAATTCTTTACTTGTTCCCCGCTTCACTCACGCATACAGTTTCCCCGCTTGTCCTTTAATTTTATTTTAACCCTGTTAAATAAAGATCTCAAGATATTTAATTAGAAATTTATTAAAGTTTTTTTCGGGTGGAGATTAAGGCATTAGATTTGTTAAATATATAGGCAACTGTGCCAAAAGTAGTCGGAGAAAGTGCTTTAAGGAAAGATTATGGAATGATGATGAGCTGGGATATGATTAATTTGCTGTACTAGGCTTTAATTTATTTTTCCTGGAAATAAGTACTGTGCTAAATAATGAATGAATGATTTGTAACAGAAAACTGGGAAGCACTAGGAGTTCGAGCAATGGGGAATTAAAATGTGCAATTGACCACATCTTGGATGCCCAGAAAAAGGGAGAAATCAACGAGGACAATGTCCTCTACATTGTCGAGAACATTAACGTGGCCGGTAAGATTTTATTTCACTTCGTTGTTCCTTTTTGTTTGTATTGTTAATCGGGTCCACAATTGGTACTTATCTCAATGATGGTGATCATATAATTTATTATCCATATGGTAAGATATTAACTGTTTGATTTAAAATTTTTTAAATGATACACTTATTTTTAGGAGAGGTGACAGTTATAGAATTAACTATATTTTTAATCTTATATATATTAAAATTAAAATTTACTTAAAATATAAAAATTAAATTAAGTTAAATTCAAAATCAATTAATCAATTTAACGGTTTAGATGTTCGATGAGCACATTTATGCTCATCAAAATGATGGGCAGAAAATGTTATCTGTTGTTTATCTTCAACATTACTGGCCATTTATAGTATAAATAATTTTTTTTTGTTATTACTGTGCATTTATCAGAATACTTGATCCCAACGGTGAACAAAAAAGCAGTGACAATATACCCACTTTTTTATTTTCTCTATCGGGAGGCAAAGGCCCACGTTAATTTTTTGCATTATTTAAGAGAGGTGGAGTAGTGCCCGGATTGGAACTCTGGGTGAATTTCTTAAATGCCCCTAAATTTAAATTACATGGCCAGAATATACGCTCTCTTATCCTTGTTTTTTAAACAAGTGCATGATAACTAAACTTCGCAGTTTAAAAAATGTTGTGTTACCACTTGGAATCTAATTTAAGTGCAGAGGTTGCCTGTGAAACTATCTAGTTTTTTTTTTCTCCTGTATGTGTTTTTTTTTTCCATTATTGGGGATAATTTGGGTGGTAGATTCCATGTGAATATTGTCAATGTTAATATTTTATTTTAAAAATGCAAAATATAAGATGAAGATCATATTTAAGCGATCCAATTGGGAAGTTGATGCCGTGCCGTGAAGGTAGTTTATACTTAATTTGGATGTAAACGCCAACTTGGAATGTTAGGTGAATCCATGAATGACACTAAGACAGGGTCTGACGATTGTATGATAGCATCTGGCAACCATCGACTAGGACCCCCCACCTCTGGTCCCACCCGACTCTATAAAATTCGTACCATTAATTTTACCAAAAACTTGATGGACTTCTTTGGCATTACCTTGGGATAGATATGGAGTATATTTTAAATTTCAGGTTTTTATATTTGTTATTTCTTATTTGTTCGATAAATTTTTACCTACCCGACTATCGGATAAGTTTGTGTTCAATTTCATTACAGCGATCGAGACAACCCTTTGGTCAATTGAGTGGGGTGTCGCCGAGCTGGTGAACCACCCAGAGATTCAAAGGAAGCTCCGAGAAGAGATAGACACCGTCCTGGGACCCGGCCACCAGGTGACGGAGCCGGACACCCACAAGCTCCCATACCTACAGGCCGTGGTCAAGGAGACCCTTCGCCTGCGAATGGCCATCCCACTCCTGGTCCCCCACATGAACCTCCACGACGCCAAGCTCGGCGGCTACGACATCCCCGCCGAGAGCAAGATCCTGGTGAACGCCTGGTGGCTGGCCAACAACCCGGTCCACTGGAAGAACCCGGAGCAATTCCGACCCGAGAGATTCCTTGAGGAGGAATCAAAGGTTGAAGCCAATGGGAACGACTTTAGGTACCTTCCTTTCGGTGTTGGCAGGAGGAGCTGCCCTGGAATAATCCTCGCACTGCCAATTCTGGGAGTTACTTTGGGACGTTTGGTTCAGAACTTTGAGCTGTTGCCTCCACCTGGACAATCCAAGATTGATACCTCTGAGAAAGGAGGCCAGTTTAGTTTGCACATATTGAAGCATTCCACCATTGTTGCCAAGCCAAGGTCCTTTTAGCTGAATATCATACGTGTGATTCATCCGGTTGATTTTTTCTCTTCTTATTAGTGTATTTTATTCAGCTTGGACTTGTTCTATTGTGGAATGGGGGGATTTTGCAGGGTTTTAAGAAATGTGTTATATGATGCCCGGAAGTGGTTATTAAAGATGGCTGAATGTGTCATTGTATAAATCTACCATCTTGAAACCATGGTGCTGAAGAGACGTGGATTTGGAATAAGTCTGCACTTATGAAATCTTTCTTTGTTATTTTTAATAATTAATTAATTAGCCGCATCTTGAGATATTGCAACTAAATGGGCTGCCCTATTATTAATGAGGGGTCTGGTAATCAAAGACAGATGGGACATGGAGGTCACGTTCAGGATTGCCGAGAGCTTATCGTAATTAATCCTGAGGGCCCCCGGGTATTAAAATAGGGTTGGATGCCATGAGAATGTGATTTGGTAAACTAAGAGTTACTCTGTCTCTTTCAATGGTAGGCTCACATGGGGGATGAATCTAAAAGAAAGGCTGGCAAGGTCTGCTATAATTCACATTTTGTTAGAGAATTATGATTCAGCGTCCCTGACTTTAGACCCTATTTGGAACCCTCTTAAATTGCGTAAGTTTAGATAAAACTCTTTTTATATACTTATCCCTGTTTAGAAACCTTTTAAATTACACAAGTTTAAATAAAACTCTTTATATACTTATCCCGTAAATCTCATAAACTATTTTTAAAAGCTAATCCAAATGGTCTCTTAATCTACGCAAGGTAACAATACTAAAGATAGATCCTCGAAATTGAACTACTCATCTAGTTATAGGGTAGGGTTGAGAGAAGCTTTACCTCATTAAATTGTTGGCGGGTAAATATACAATCTAACATTTTACTTAGTATTCCCTGATCTTTATTATAAGGCACCAACTACCATTTTTTACAAACCAAAAAATAGAAGTTAAGTCATTAAATTAGTTCAATAATAATAAATATTTCAAACTTTACCTTCACTTTAATGATGTGAATTTAAAAAATTAGTTAAAAATGAGGGTATAATTGAAAAATAATAATAAATGAGTTGGTTAAAGGTAGTTGGTCCTTATAATAAGGACCAAAATATTTTGATAGTTGATGCTTTATAATAAGGACTAGAGGGAGTATTTCAATTTTGTTTTTAATGTAATGCTCAATATATTTTTTTTTATAATAACCAACTGTCATACATACCTTGTTCTTTTTTATAAGAGATATTTAAAGAATGTCTCATTCTTAACTCTTTCATTTTATATGTTGTCCCTATTTAGTTTTTCCTATTTAATGTCAATATAATAAATTTTTATAACCCCAAATACCTATTATTCTACTATATGTAATTCATTATTATCTCTCTTCTACAATCTTTTTATGATAATAATTTCATTATTCTCCCTCTTATTCCCCATGTTATCATAAATAAATAAGGGTATTGTCAAAAGGGTTACAATTTTGCTCTAAACCTATGCTTGGAATCATAAGATTCGATTAAATGTTTCTTATAGAAAAGAATGAAGAAAATATTATGTAATTAAATAAGAGTAGAATAAGTCTCATCTGTAAAAGGAAAAAGAAAACAAATGCTGCACCGTGTTTATGAAATTTATTCTAAAAGCTTTGACGCGGCTAATTCTTTAAAAACCTGCCATGACAATCTTCTTCAAATTAAGCTTTGAAAAACTTTAAAGATTTTAGAACACAAATTTTCGGTCAAATTAAGAACGGTTAAGGGGCATTTTTTGCCTCAAAAATATAAAAAAGAAGCAATTTTATGTCAGTGATTATCCCAGCTAATTTTGACTTTTGACTGTTGATTAACCAATTATGCTGAACTGATAGCCTGCATGCCATCCGTGTCATTTTTATTAATGTACAAGTTTGCTTAAGAAATTTTAAATATACCTTTAGATAAAGATAACACATATAATATATAAACTTCCTGCGTAAATTTACACCTTAAACAAAAATGATATGGATTGCTAATTTAAAATATTGGGTTAACTAATGGTTAAAATTAATCAAGATAACAATTCTACAGCAAAATTGTCTCTTCATGAAAATTTTTGAGGCAAAATTGACACTTAACCCGATAAAAAAGAGGAATGATCACAATTTTTCCCGACATAAACACCTCCATCGACTGGTGTTTCACCTGTTTCACAAGTTAAATTCATCCTATTCATATCATAGGGGAAAAAAAGGCGCATTTTCGATGAGATAGAATTCGGGCCGCACTAGGTTTGAAGATCGGCCCAAAGTTAAAGCCCACAAGCAGCCGCAAAACTGATATCACTCACCTCAGAAGCAGGAAAACCCTAACGGCAACCTCCTCCCTTTATAAATAACGAGGGCTACTGCAATACTCTGTAGCCGCTAAGATCTTCGCGTCGCTTGTCTCTCTCCTTCTGTGATTTTCGACCCTCTCAACCTCTCTTCTAACTTCTAAGTCTTCTAAGTCTTACGGTGACGATTATGTTATTCTACCCCTTTGATTCCTTGTTATTCGTGTTTGAGAAGTAATTTGTGGGGTGAAATACTTGTATTGATTCTGTGTACAATAAGCCGATGCTCTGGATTATTAACAATGAAGGAAGCATGGTAGTGTGCACGGAAATTGAATTATCTTGGGTCCACATGTCTGCTCTCTCTGATCCCTGATTTGAGGGCCTGGTTGCGACCCACATTTCCCAATTTTGTTGTTCTTCGTTCTCTTCGAATTAATAACATCGTCAAGGGTTCGTAGTTTATAGAAAGGGGGAAATGTCTTCGGATGATTTCGTAAATGAATTTCGAATCAATTGATCTAGAAAGTTATGCGTTTTTTTTTTGTGAATATTACTTTTCTGGAAATTACTTTTGCTGTAAATGCAAATCAAAGTTTCTGGTATTCTTTGTTGCAGTGTCCAAGAAGTCTGCATATTTAGAATGTCAATATGTTTTGAATAGCGTGGGTGGTTCTTGTATATTCATCTACGGATTGAAAGATTTGTTTCTTTCGGCTTTCAAAATATAATGCCATGATTAGAAAAAGTCGATACAGAGGAATTGGAAAGGGAAAGATTTGCGGGTGTTACAGATGAAGGCATCTTTATTCTTCCAAGCTCCATGAATACATAGTGCTTCGAGTACGTGAAGCAAAAAGTAGCAGCATAAATAACAGGGAAAAAAAAAAGAAACTGAAGAACACACAATCATACTGATTATTTTGTTTGGCGTACGGAACACTAGTAATGGATGACATATACTGACTATTTTTATAATACAAAGCATGCCTCCTTATTCCAATCCTTTTCTCTTCTTATATTCAAGTGCATATTCGTATATGTTGTGAGGGTCAGGCAGGGACTTAGCCACACTCTGACTTTCCGTGCACCTCTTGGCCCAAGCCACAAGCTTTGGACACTCCGCTTCTATGTTTAAATCACCAAATGTCTCGTAGGTGTGGAACCAGCTGGTGAATGGAACTAGAGCCACGTCCACATAACCTAGCTTCTCCCCTCCAAAATAAGCCTTCTCCCCAAGCTCTCCTTCCAGCCTCTTCAGGCACTCCATGAACTCTTTCTTCCCTTCTTCTTGCTCTTTCCCTTTCACTGTCCATACTTTATGTCCTATGCTGTATACCTGCGTCATTCAAAATCCACCGAATTGATTATGCCTGTCTTGCGTTTGTTTGTTTGTGATAGGTGCGAAAGACCCATTTAACTCAAGACTACGTGAAAGATCGTATAGTGTGAAGTGTAATATGCCACTGACGCAAACATTAAATGGTGTTTGAAAGACTAAAACATAGTATGAGTACACTAGTACAGCTATATGGATATACTTACATTCTTGTCGATGTAATCACCCCAAAACCTGGCTTGGGATCTCTGGTAAGGATCAGAGGTAGGAAGAAGAGGCTCATGGTTCCAGGTCTCATCAATGTACTGAACAATATTCAGGGACTCACAGATGGGTTTTCCATTGTGAATCAGAACAGGGATCTTTTTGTGAACTGGGTTCTTCTCCAGAAGCAGAGAGCTTTTGGCTTGCAGGTCCTCGTGCTTGCACTCGTATGCAATGCCCTTCTCTGCCAAAGCAATCTTCACCCTCATTGCATAAGAGCTTGGCCAGAAATCCAACAAAACTACACTATCCTGCTCCCGATGATGAGCCATTTGTCTTACTGTAAAATGATTGATTCAATTATCTGATTCTGCAAGTGTCGAGGTGTGTGAATGAGACATTTATAGTGTGCGAGATTGACAACGATGATGTCATTGCTCATGTTGCATTTGAGATCCTTGTTCTCCAAGTTTAGCATAGCTTTGAATTCAAAATCTTCACTGACCGAATTTTTCTTACATGATCTAATACTCGATCTTTTTTTTTTTTGAACAATATCTAATACTCTATCTACTTTGCAGAAAAAAGGCAACAATATTTCACTTATTTTAATAGAGAGCAAGTTTTACCCGGGTTGTTCTACGTAATAGTGGGATTAGTTGTCCGCAAAATCATACCAATGTCGATAGACTTTATCAGTTTTCACTTGAGAAAAAGAATTGGGGGAGTAGCATTGGTATTTCATTAGCTGAAGGCGGTGTAATTAATAATTAATATTACTTAGTTATTAATTTTTTAATTTAATTTCTTCACACAAAGGGAGGGAGCATCTATTGTCGGCAAAATGGGTTATAGCCTGTCGGTCTAACCAGCCAGCATGTCAGGGGCGGGCTGCATAGGCCCGTCCGTTCAACCCATAGGCTTTCTCATTCAATTTTTTTTTTTTTAATTTTCAGTTTTCCTTATAAAATAAATCTAAATACCCCTATTGTCTTTTATTTGATACCGTGTTTAACTACTGCCTCATACTTTTTTATTTGACGCTTTTATTTTCAAATTGTATTGATTTATTCTACTATTATTAAATTTAAAAGAGATGTGTTTATATGTTTTTGCCATGTGGGTAGATGAAAAAAATAAGAAAGTGAAAATGAAATTGGCTTCTTAACACAAACATTTGAAAGAAAAGAAGTGTGTGAATGGGTGAAAGAGAAAGAGAGTGAGAATTTAAGAAATGAGTGTAATAATTTTTCTAAAATATTTTTATAAGAAGAGATAGGCCTAGGCCTTATGTATTAATGATCTGAGAAAAGGGAACAAGTCCCGTACAACCAAACAGGGGATTAAGTCCCAAACAATCATATATAAACACTGTCCTCAAATTCTCCGGACGGTCATACAAAAAAGAAGATCTAGGTATGTCTTCTTTCACTAAGGCATCGGCTAAGGAATTAGCCTTTCTTTAAAATGTGATGTAGCTGAATCTCCCGCTTTCTAGTTAGCATGGCCTTGATTTGCAAGAAAACCAGACTACTATATTGTGTACTGTTATCAGCAGCTAGTTTGTCCATAAGGATTTTTGAATCTGATTCAACAATAATTTTCCTGAATCCTTCATCCATACCTGTCTGAGACCCATTAATAAGGTCCATTCTTCTGCTTCATAGGCTGCGCATTGTCCCACTGAATGGGTAAACCCCATTATCCAACCACCTTCTGGACTCCTAAGGACACCTCCACAACCTGATCTCTTGCTGGCAGATGACATTGCTCCGTCCACATTTAACTTCAACCAATGTAGGAGAGGGGGGCTATCCATTTGACTAAACCCGAAACAATTTGATTTTCCTGCATGGAATCAGTAGCAGAAGTCTCGCAGAATGACTTCCATAATCTATTAACAGCTCCTATTGGGTTTAAAGGCTTTTGGAAATGTTCTTGAAATAAATTATTAGTAATATGCGGGTGGAATAAATTAACGTTCAGCCCAGAGGTTGCGGTGGGTTGGCCTGCAGCCTCGGAGGAGCCCAAATTACTAGCTCTATGTATTAACTAACTTTCAGCTCGGTCTTCTTCACTATAGAAATACCAGTGCCTTCTCTAAAACATATTTTATTGGAGTGTATAGATGGATAAAATAATTTACAGAGCGTGCTGCAGAGCACTGAGATTTTTGAATATGTTCATAATCACAAGAAAGTATTGTCCAATGGTTGGATGCTAAAGCGGTATAAAAATCCTTTTAAGGAGGAGAAGGTTGAAAGTTCAATCCTAAATGAAAAAGAATAAAAAATATAAAAAATGATATTCATGTATTTTATTTTATAAAAATAATAAAATTTAGATAAAATTTAATAACAACCAAAAAGAAATATACTTCATGAAATTGTTCTTTTTATTTCATTTTAATTTCTGAAATAATTGGGGAAAATCATGCTTTCCAAGCATGCCGAATAGTTACACAACGTTCTTGTTTTGGGCATTAAACAAGCTCAAATATTGAGATACAGGCTATTTATATAGGTTAAGGCCTTTCAAGAATTGGGCTGATGTGACAAATTTAAAACGGATCACAAAAACCCAACGGATTTTTTATTGAAAGAGTTTGAATCAGCTTTGATGAAATAGAAGAATATACATATGGGTGAGTGTAGAGTGGAAGAGAGATGATTGTTGGGTAAAGTGTTTGTTAGTGTTTATGGAGAAGGGACGGGTCTACCAACAAGAGTTGACACAAGTAGTAAGCGGCTTGTGTTGTTTAAACAAAGTCTCGAGTTTGAGCATTGTAAATATAGAAAAATTCCGTTGGGAGACTTTCCTGTTATAGCCAGTGTGTGACGCGGGTCAAATCTATATTAGTCAACGTGAAGCTTTAGATACCAAATGAGAAAAAAAAAAAGGGAAGGTTGAGCATCTTGTATCACAGTGGTCCTCCTCCTTATATATATTCCCATACTTTTCTGCATGCTTTGTTGTCTCGATCTCTCATTTTGCCTTTCCCTACCTTGCATTACAATCCACACTTTCATTTATTTATTTTATCTATTAAAACGTAACCCTATTTTCAAACTCTATCGTCATGTTTTATTATCATGACCCCCCTCCCCCTCCTATTCATCATTCAACCAATAGCATTTATATTTATATTTTAAAATTAATTAATATAATGTGAATGTAGACATGTACATAATTTATCACATATAATAAATAGTGTTCATATATGGAGCCGCCCCTTTCATGCATCGTGGCCGGTACGTGGCTATATAAAATTTACAACTCATTAATGAACACTATATAATATTTATATAAGAATGTGTACGTGTACGTTGATTGCCTACACAAAATATGTAAAGGAGGTCTGCATTATTATCTGCTTTCATATATTGCATTAAAAATTGCACAAACACGTACCCTAGTCTCTCTATGCTATCTTATTCTTTATAACATTTAAGAATATAACAACATAATTTTTTTTATGAGCCATTTCTTCTTCAATAACTCATTATTATACAGCGTATGAATTCATCATTTGTTTCGTTAGTGATAGATTAACATTAAAAAAATGTAGTTAGTAACATAATCTCAAGGGTCCAAATAACTAGATAACATTTCTTCACAACATAAAAAAGAGAAGGCAATAGTGTTAGAGTTTGATTACCACTTTGATTCTAAATGTACAAGATAAATAACTAATTTAATTTATGAATATTCAAAAAAAGTTAGTCATGTATGAAAAAAAATACTACCTCTTTGAGTATCCTATATATATATATATATATATATATATATATATATATGATATTTTTGCAGATACAATAAAGAATTAACCAAATTAACTTGATGTCGAAGCAATCAAGAAAACCACATAAGTAAATATATAACCTACAGAATTTGGATCAATAAAAAAAGGAATCCTCTTCTATGTCTTTTTTTATTAGAATAGAATATCCTGTTTTGATTGTGAGGCCCTAATTCTTGACTTGAGGGCCAATGATTTTTTTCTGTGTTTTAGAATACAGTTCTCTCTTTTCGCTTCTTTTTCTTTACCCCATAAAGATATTGAATGAAAGCCTGTGTAATCAAATAAGAATGGCCATGAAAAAACTTTAAAAAGCTAAGAGACAGAATACATTCAATATCAAAGTAAATTTTGCAATGAAACATTAGCTCCTGCATTTGGATAAAAGTTTTGACATGATATAGACACGTACGTACACTCCAAATCTATTAATAGTGAACATTTCTTTTTTGACCTGAATTAATAATGAACATGAAAACATAGAGAAATTAAGGGAATAAATATAGGAGGAAGAGAACAAAAAATAAAGGAACGAAACAGAAAAGGAGATAGGACGATAAGAAGTGGCGAAGGGGATAGAATTTCACGTGGCAATTATATCACCAGTACTATAAAAAAAAAAAAAAAAAAGCTGGTGACACTTTCGTAAATATAAATAACATTTTAAACTGGTTTTATTTATATGCAGTTTAAAAGATATTATTTAATATTTAAATCATTTTTCCAAACAATCGGTATAAAAAATTTTAAAAAATAAAATGTCGATTACTTTTAAACTATTGGTTGTTATGTTTAACTGGTCTATAAGATAAAATTTTAAAGACCAATTGTTAATAATAACTGATTTAAAAGATAAGGGATAAAATAAAAATGTACTGTTATTTTTAGGGTTAAGGTGTGAAAATACACATGAGCTTTTTCTCCAAGAGTGCCCAGCACCATGTGCCTTTTTTGGGAGCAAAAATACACATGTGATTATCATTTTGGAGCAAAAGTCACATCTCACCGTTAACTCACTGTTCACCGTCGTTAAGTTACTGTTCACTTCATCTCTTTCTTTCTCATCACAATGAACAGTGACTTAACGGTAGGATGTGACTTTTGCTCTAAAATAGTAACTACGTGTGTGTATTTTTGCTAAAAAAAAAAGCACATGGTGTTGGGCGCTCCTAGGGAAAAAGGATCATGTGTATTTTTACACTTCAACCCCTATTTTTAAGACCAATCTATAAGATGAATTTTCTCTTTTAACATGTTGAAAATTGAATTTCCCTCGCTTTGGCTCTTCGATCGACCTTCGGCTACGCTTTGACCTCCATCTTGCTCTCAATTGTTGTCTATTTTCATGGTGCGAGTTTCACCTTTCTCTGCAAATGGAAATCGTTCCAACTCTCGTTTGGATCTGACTCGAGAACACCTGTCCAGTTGTCAATCTCGCACAGTATAAATATCTCAAAGATTCTTAAAAATAAGAGTAAGCTAAGTAATCATAAGTATATTATATTATTCTGTTTTTATATGTCCACCACAACCTACTGAATATTGATATGATAATTAATGAATTGCAGGATCCTTACAAAAGATCCTTAAAAGATCGAACGACAATAACGGAGTCAGTTTAGTTTGATTGATTATTTGATTAATTGCAATTATTGATTCTGTTGTAACCGATTTATTCATTTTGTGGTAACTAGTTAATCCTATATATATGGGATCCACTGTACAGATTTGATTAAGTGAAATAAATATATTTTTCTCAGTTTTCTTTCTCTCTCTGGTCAATTTTTCGTATTATGGTATCAGAGCATAATTCCCCAAACACTTCCGCTTCGTCTCTTTCCCTTTCTTTCTGGCTTCGAACTCATCGAGCCTCTCTTCGGATCTGATCTCTCTTTGTTCTCACACCTTTTGATCTTCTCTTGTTGATTTTCTCAGTTTTCTGAATCTACAATTTCTTTAATTTGTCTTTACCATGCCTACCAATAGCTCCAACTCTTCCATCGTTTCGCCATTAACAGCCACTCAAGATCCTTCAAGTTGCTATTTCATGCATCCAAACGAAAATCCATCGTTGGTGCTTGTTTCTTCCCCCTTGACTGGTACCAATTATCACCATTGGGCACGAGCAATGATGATTGCTCTAATGAGCAAAAATAAGCATCTGTTCATTGATGGTTCTCTGAAGGCTCTAGTTGCAATCGATCCTTTGTTTCCAACTTGGCAGCGTTGCAATACTATGGTTTTGACTTGGATCTTCCGTTCAATATCTCCTTCCATTGCTCAGAGAGTGATCTGGCTTAATCGAGCAGAGGATGTCTGGAATGATTTGAAAGAACGATTCAGCCAGAGTAATGCTTTTCGAGTTGCGGAGTTGCAGGATGAACTTTTCCAAATTCGCCAAGGTGATCTCTCTGTATCAGACTATTTCACTAAGGTGAAGATTATTTGGGATGAACTTCTTAATTTTCGCCCAATTGCTAACTGTTCTTGCTCTTCCAAAGAGTATTTTCGCCAAGATTATGTGATTCGATTTCTGAAGGGCCTTAATGATCGATTTGCTAATCTTCACTCTCAAATTTTGCTCATGGATCCCCTTCTATCGATCAATAAGGTTTTCTCCCTGGTTGTTCAACAAGAGAGAGACCTAACAAGCACTACAGGGCAGAATATTTGTCTGGCTAGAGTTGACTCCACATCGAAGCTTGCTTATTAGTCTCAATCTGTGCCTAATACCAAAGTTTGCACATATTGTGGAAAGCCTCAACACACTATTGAAACATGCTATAAAAAGCATGGTTATCCTCCTGGCTACAGAAATCGTTCTAAAGCTTCAGTGAACAATGTGGTAACATCTACTCCCAATCCTTCGGCTGGTATTTTGTCTTCAACTCCTACTGCTGCTAATCATTCCACTATCAGTCAAGATCAATATAACCAATTGCTTGCTTTACTTCAACCTCATCCTGCTGTTGTTCACGATTCAATTGCTTCTACCTCAACTCCTGATGATTCCTCACATGTTAATCAACTTTCTACACTCACTTTAATCCCTAAAGCTGATTCACAACGTATGTACACCACTTTATCCTTTGATTCTTCTAATCGATGGATCCTTGATAGTGGAGCTACTGCTCACGTTTGTTATTGTTTGAACATGTTTAGTTCATATTCTTCCATTTTGCCTATTCGTATCACATTGCCAAATAAATCCACTATTATTACTGCTATCTTTGGAACTGTCTGCATAAACGAACATATTAGTCTTTCTAATGTTCTCTATATTCCAGAATTTCAATTCAATATCATTTCTATTTATCAAATGACTAAACAAATATCTTGTTGTGTCACTTTTTCTCCCTCTCATTGTGTAATACAGGATCTGCAGACATAGAAAACGATTAGTTCAGCTGAGCTTTCTCAAGGTTTATTCTACCTGAATAGTCACTTACCTATGATTGCTTCTGTTGGCTCCATCTCTAGTACACCCTTGCAACCCAATTTAGACTTTGATTTGTGGCATTTTCGCCTTGGGCATTTATCTTCTTCTGTTTTACATACTCTGAAGCAACAATTTCCTTTCATATCATGTAATCTGTTTGGTGCTTGTGATATATGTCACTTTGCGAAACAAAGAAAAATACCATTTCCTACTAGTGTCTCTAAGTCTGATTCTTGTTTGCAATTATTGCATGCTGACATTTGGGGACCATATCATCTTTCTTCTACTCATGGGCATCGATATTTTTTAACTGTTGTTGATGATTTCACGCGTTATACTTGGGTTTGTCTTTTAAAAACAAAATTTGAAGCCCGTTCTTCTTTGTAAACACTCATCATTTTTCTTGAAAATCAGTTTTCAACTTCGATTAAAACAGTTAGGACTGATAATGGTGTAGAGTTCCATATGCCTTCTTTCTTTGATTCTAAAGGAATACTTCATCAAACTTCATGTGTTGAAACTCCTGAACAAAATAGTGTAGTAGAACGCAAACATCAACACATTTTGCATGTTGCTAGAGCACTTATGTTCCAATCTCATTTACCACTGTCCTACTGGAATTATGCCATTTCCCATGCTGTTTACATTATCAATAGGCTTCCTACTCCTGTTTTGAACAATGAGATTCCATTTTCCTTATTGCATAACACAAAACCTGATTATACTCAATTTAAAGTGTTTGGTTCACTGTGTTTTTCTTGCACCTCTTCTTCTCATCGCACTAAATTTGATTCTAGAGCTAGGAAATGTGTTTTTCTTGGTTATAAAACTGGCACCAAAGGTTACATTCTTCTTGATCTTCACAACCATCAAATTTTCATTTCAAGGCATGTTATGTTTTATGAGTCCATTTTTCCTTATACTCTTGGTTCCCCCTCTATGGACTTTTTTCCCTTACCCAATACTTCTGTTTTTGATGACTTTACCTATCCTGATCCTCCTCCTTCCTCTATTTCTGTCCCTACTGCTTCTCCCCCTTCTGTTGCTCCCCATTTCACCAATTTCAGTCCCTGACCAGTTTGTTTCCCCTGATTCTACAACTCTTTCTACCTCTGTTTTAGTTCCCATTTGCAGATCTAGTCGACCTCACAAGCAGCCAACATATCTAAGTGACTATCATTGTTCTCAACTTACATCAGCACAATTTGATTCCATGTCTGATTCCTATCGGTATCCCCTTTCTTTTGTTTTATCATATGGTAATCTCTCACCTTCCTATAAGCATTTTGTTTGTTCTATTTCTATTCTTTATGAACCACAAAATTATAAAGAAGCACTTAAATACCCTGAGTGGCAGCAAGCAATGCAGGCTGAAATCCTCGCTTTAGAGCAAAATCACACTTGGATTTTGACTGATTTACCTAAAAACAAGCCTATTATTGGTTGTAAGTGGGTGTTTAGGACAAAATTCCATGCTGATGGTACTTTAGAAAGATACAAAGCCCGGTTAGTGGCAAAGGGCTATACCTAAACTGAAGGTGTTGACTATTTTGACACTTTCTCTTCAGTTGCAAAAATGACCACTGTGCGTTTATTACTTGTTGTCGCTGCTTCTAAAAATTGGCATCTCCACCAACTTGATGTCAATAATGCATTTTTACATGGTGATTTACATGAAGATGTTTATATGTCTCTTCCCCCTGGTTATTCTTCTTCTTCTAACCAAGTTTGCAAGTTGCAGAAATCTTTATATGGTTTAAAACAAGCCTCACGGCAATGGTTTGCCAAACTTTCTTCTGCCTTATTGTCTTTTGGATATGTTAAGTCCAAGTCTGATTATTCACTGTTTACTCGCACTTCTGGTACCTCCTTTACCACCATTTTGGTTTATGTGGATGATCTTATTTTGGCTGGAAATGATTCTGTGGAAATCTCTCGCATTAAGTCTTTTCTTGACACCACATTCAAGATTAAAGACCTTGGTAATCTGAAATTTTTCCTTGGCCTTGAGGTTGCACGTTCTTCTAATGGCATTTCTCTTAATCAACGTAAGTTTGTTCTTGATATATTGAATGATGCTGGATATTTGGGTTGTAAGCCTCTTTCCACCCCTATGGCTCGCCATACTCGTTTATCTCAAGATGTTGGTACACCCCTTGCTGATGTGGCTCCCTACAGAAGAATTGTTGGTCGCCTTTTATACCTCACCACCACTAGGCCAGATATCTCTTATGTTGTCCAGCAGCTCTGCCAATTCACTAATGCTCCCACTACTGTTCATTTTTAGGCAGCTTTACGAGTTCTAAGGTACCTCAAGAAGTGGCCAGGCAAAGGTATTTTCTTTCCTGCCTCTTCTTCTTTGCAATTAAAGGCCTTCAGTGATTCTGATTGGGCTGGTTGGCCTGACACCCGTCGCTCATTATCTGGTTATTGTGTATTTCTTGGTACTTCTCTTGTATCTTGGCGTTCTAAGAAGCAAACTACTGTTTCCCTCTCTTCATCTGAGGCTGAATATAGAGCCATGGGTTGTGTTGCTTGTGAAATCCAATGGCTACTTTCTCTTCTTGCTGATCTGCATATTCCTCATCCCACTCCTACCATTCTCTACTGTGATAACCAATCAGCTATTCATATTGCTTCAAATCCGACCTTTCATGAGCGCACCAAACATCTTGAGATTGATTGCCATTTTGTTCTTGAGAAGGTTCAAGCTGGAATCCTCAAAACTTCTTCCGGTTCGTAGCATTAATAAGCTGGCCGACATCTTCACCAAACCACTTGATCCACAACCGTTTCATGGTTTTTTGTCTCATCTTGGCATGATTAACATATATGCTCCAGCTTGTGGGGGGGTAACGGAGTCAGTTTAGTTTGATTGATTATTTGATTAATTGCAATTATTGATTCTGTTGTAAATAACAATTCATTTGTAACCGATTTATTCATTTTGTGGTAACTAGTTAATCCTATATATATGGGATCCACTGTACAGATTTGATTAAGTGAAATAAATATATTTTTCTTAGTTTTCTTTCTCTCTCTGGTCAATTTTTCGTATTAGACAATTAAAAATTTCCTTCCCCGGCTTAAAATTATTCATATTTAGTTATTTACATTACACCCTGTCCCTAATCAAGTGCTGTCACTCCCGTGAGAGCTTTTGCCATGTCATACCAATGAGATTTTCGTTAACCATAAACAAACTATCATTCACTCTTAATAATTTTTTAGTCACTATATTCTATCGTTTTGATTATTATGATTATTAAGTAAATGTATTTCTGGTGATTAAGAAGATTTCATAAAGGTTATATATGGAAATTTCCTTCTCTAACTGAATATTAATTCACGCCCTAATCGATCAGGTGCCTTGGCAATCGTTTGGCAAGTCATACCCGTAGTTTTCTTGTTGACCATAAACAAAATTAAAGTCGTCGTTACATGAGTATATGCCCTTGTTACTTCTTATTTTATTCCTTTCAATTAATTAAATAAACTTATCCATTATAACATTTTCTCAATAAAAAGGCTGGCATTTTTTTGCCAAAAACTTCTTTTTTTTTTTCTTGGGAAAAAATCTTTAAAAATAAATCATTCAAATTCTAAATCGGGTCATTAAATTCAACAGATTATGAATAAGATCATTTATCTTAAGATTTTCATAATTTTACCTTAATAGTCTTCATTTGATTCCAAAACACATCAATTACTCTCTGTCAAAAACTCTCCCTCTCTTAACCTGCTACTCCACTTCTTCCATCTCTTCCCTACCTCCACACCTCTGTCTTTATTAGAACCCTTTTTGCCACAAATTCCACAAACCCTTGGCCACTGCGTTAGACCTACCAATATGCTGTTATGGAACCTCGCTCACTTTTTTGTTTCAAGTTTATATGACGATAAGGGGACAAAAACCTATGCGAAAGAGACAGTAATGAGCTGATTTTTTCGAGTTTCACACGAAGCACAGAACGATGAGTTGCTTTAAGATTGAAAGTGAGAGCAAGAGGCTCCATTTCTAGGGTAGTGGACACAGACGGAACAGGAGATCGGAAGGAAATGATGAATTTTATGAATTTAATGTGTGCGTAATGTAGGAAAAAGTGGCACAGCATGTGGACAGAGCTAGGGAGAGTTTTGTAAAAGTGATGCAGAGGAGATAGAGTAATTAATGAGTACATAATTTTGTAAAAAAAATTTAAAATAATAGGGATGGATGAGTGACATGCAAGTTACACATAAGACTATTTCTTAACTAAGCTGAAATCAAAATGAGGAATAATAAGTTAAAATTATTGAATTCTAAAATCTTATTTTATGACATATGACCTAATTTAGAATTTGTTGAATTTAACAATTCAATTTAAAATTTTAATAATTCAACTTTCTTTTTTTTAGTGATTTTTTCTTGTTTTTTAGTTACATATAAAAATATGCATGCACGACGGATGTAAGTTTTTAATTACATTTTAAAAAAATAAAATAAAATCATTGACGCTCTGAAGCCACAAAGGACGGACAGATTTAAGTTGATAAAGACTTGAAGCATATTAAAGTAGTATTTTTGCATGCAACGCAATTATCAATATTGATCATCAAAATGGGCTTTAATACTTTTGTCTTTAATGTGAGATGTCTGTATGACAGGTAATTGATATCTTCAATTGTATAGATATGTTTGGAATAAGGATTGACCACTTTAAAGATAATTTTTTAAGGGGTTAATGAGCATTTTTACCTCGGAATTTTTCACTAAAAGACAATCTTACATTGAAAGTCTTTTGGATGGTAATTATATAATGAAAGTGTAAAAAATGAAGTAATTTTACCTTAACCCTTATTCCAATTAATTTTGACTGTTAGTCGATCAATATATTGAGTTGATAGTCTACTTGTTATTCATGTGTTCTTTTATTGAGAGGTAAATTGCCTAGGATGTTTAAAATATAACTTTGAAAATAGATGAAGTAAATAATACATAAATTTCTGACATAAACTTTACACCTTAACAAAAATGATGTGGATGACATGTGGATAATTAGTTGAGCATATTCTATTCCTTCATAATTTTTCTACATTTTTTGTGGAATTATATTAAATAGTTTTTTATTACTTATCAAGCATTTAACACGATTGTGTTTCCAAGAATTGAACTCGATGTCTTTGATATATTAAGCTGGTGCGGCTCCGATCCCTTGCCTATTGAAGCAATCGCTTGGTGATGTGTTGTGCTAGAACTTGGAGCAGTACGAAAGCAAAATTCCAAAACATTGATTCCTTCAATCTTATCCATATGATTAAAACTAAAAACAAACTTAATTAAATTTATTCAAAAAATAGAAGGATCCATGTAATGGCATATTCATATGCCTGCAATATAATAATACAAATGCGCATGATTTAACAACTAATCATAACCATATTTAGTCAACGTAATACGGGGATTATTTTATGATTATCAGTTTCTCCACTCAAAAAGGCTCCATTTGCTTCCATATTGGGTCACGAAGAGTGCAGTCATAAGCAAATATTGAAAACGACGGGAAAACAAAATTATATATTTTTTAATTATCTGTTTATTGTTATGAATATACTTATTATGTGGATGTCCATTGACTCCCGGTTTCCAAATATTAAAAGATGATATGGGACCCACGCATAGTGATTTACTATTTGCATAGTACCACGCATAGTAGTTTACTATTTGGTGGGACCCGCACACAATTATACAATCACTCACGGGAAGGAAATCCGTGAGTGAACAGTTTAGGTTTTTGGGGAAAACTACACCAAATGACCCAGAGGTGGAAATTACACTAAAGTCCCATTTTTCTTCTATAAATAGAGGTTTTCTGTAACTGTTCATGTATTGAATGAAATGAGAATCTCTCTCTCTACTTTATCTCTCTAGAACCTCTGCTTTTCTTCTTATTATTTTTATCAGTTTTATAACACGTTATCAGCACGAAGACTCTACCAAGGTAAGATTTTCTCACCATCTATTTCATATTTCCATTTTATTTATCTGGGATGATCTTAACCATTATATGGAATTAAATATCTATTCTTACCGATTATTTTAACATCGGGTTCCATGGTTAAGATTTGAGATTATTTACTATTTTACTACGGTAAATAGTAATTTACTATTCACAGTAAATTTACCCCTTTTTCAGTAATTTTTACATTTTATTCATTTGACTCCTACATGGAAGTCTAGATTAATCTTTCTGTAATTTTACTTTATTCACTATTTATAGTGAATAGTAATTTTACTATTCACGGTAAATTTATATTTTATTATTTACAGTAATTTATTTATGTTTATATATTCTTCCCACTTCCTATTCATTTATTTCATGGTGGCGTCATTAAGCTCCATTTGTAATTCTTTACTTACTGCTTTATTTATTTATCTCATGGTGGCTATACTAAGCTCCATACTGACTTTACTAATATTTAGTTTTATGTCACTAACATTTATTTTATTGTTACTAACATTTATTTATCTTTTATGATAGCACATTAGTATATTTACTAGTGGGTTCTATTTATTTATTTTAACATTTATTTATTTTTTATGGCGGCAACATTATTTATTAGTGGGCTCCATTTATTTATTTTATTTTACATTTATTTATTCTTCATGGAGGCACACTAGTCTCTATTAGTGGGCTCTATTTATTTATTTTATTTAGAGTTTATTTATCTTTTATGGTGGTGACATTTTGTGGGCCCCATTTATTTTATTTTAATTCTTTACTGCTTTATTTTTCATGGTGGTAACACTTGTATAGTGGACTCCATTTATTTATTATTTATTTACTGCTTTAAATCCCCTTCCCTTTTTATTTTACCGTTTTCTATATATTATATATATATATATATATTTACATTTGCATATGCATCTTCTTTCTTATCTTTGGATGAGATAGGTCTCGCTGTGAGTTTACTACCATTCCTATCTCATCTTCTTTTTATTAATCTAGCATGTTTATTTCCAGTCATTTATTTTATTTTATTTATTTATTGCTATATATATATATATATATATATCCCTCTCCCTTCTTATTATTTATGGCAACCACACTATTAGTGGGTTCCATCTATTTATTTTATTATGCTTATATTTTATTTATCTTGAAGATAAACTGTTAAAAGATCATATATATTATTATGAGATCAAAATGCCATAGAGATATGAGGCATAGATTGGCTTGAGAGATGAGGCATAAATTGGCTTGAGCCTAAGAGGCAAGATAGCTTTAATTTCAGAGGCAAGATTGCCTGAAGCCAAGAGGCAAGTTAGCCTGATAACAAGAGACAAATTATGAAACAATATTTGATCCATAAATTTTGTATGTTATCAGTTATATAAAGGCCTCAAAATTGTATATTTGGCATTAAATATTCCCTTAAATTATGAGACAAGGGATTGTATGATCATGATTGATATTATAAATAAATATATTCAATTTGCTATTGTAGTAGCAATATTGTGGATTAATTTCTTGCCATGATCAAACAAATCAGTGAGTTATGGATCATGAATTTTTATCCAACTTCATTCCCAGAAGTGAATGAAGCAAATATATTATTATAGTTGTTATGTGATTTCTATGATTATAACAATTTTTATAAATACGAGAAAAGAATATTCATAAACAAAATAATTAAGCAAAAGGAAATATTATTTCAACAAAGTTTAATTGCGAGTGGCTCAACATCATTACAAACTTTAATCATCTCATTCTGAAGATATTTAATGTCTTCTTCTTTTGCTTCTCTTGAGATGGGATCCAGATGAGGTAAAGCTCTTCGTAATATCGAGATTTGCGTCATAAGTTTCTTGAGCTTCTTGTGTGGCCACTCCGTTAACCCTCCTTTTTGATAGATTTTTTGTATGGTGTGAGTAGACATATTTAATTGTTTACTCGCTTCATCAAGGGTTAAGTGAAAATAATTTCTTAAATCATGGAGCGTTGTTTTCTTTATTCTTTCTCTTTGCTCCATAGATAACCTATATAATTCACCCTGGTTAAGGGATGAAGTATCATAGGGTATACTTACTGCAGGTTGTTTTCCTTTGTCTAATGAGTGTTCAATATTGGTTTGAAATGAACTTCCATGGAGGTCATTTGGATTTATAGCCCATTCCGAACCAACACAGAGAACCTCATGATAGGCTAATACAGGATCACGCATCAAGATATATCCTGATGCTTGTAAATCTATACAATACTGTGTCAAAAATTGTTTGATTTCTTCAAAATTTTTCTTTGTGAAATCAAACATTGGAAGCCTGTCAGTATTATAAGATTTATCCTGTACTTTTTCAAATAAAACAGCATGGGTAATCATACCTGTTCTTCTTCCGTGAACTTCAAGTTTATGGTATTGAAGTCCGTTGGTATGAATAATTTCCCGTAAAACATGACAGCAACTACATTCCAATAAGCTAGTAGTTGCTAATTGGCTTGTAGCTGTTGGCTGGCTAGTGGTTGTTGGTTGGCTGATTGTTGTTGTCGGGCTGGTTGTTGCTGGCAAACTGATGATAGTTTGCTGGCTAGTGAATGCTGGTTGATTAACTGCCGACACTATTGGCTGAACTAGATTGGTAGACTCCATTAGTTCTGCCATAGTTCTACACCTCTTAACAGGCCTCCTTGATGAACCTGCTTCAGTTGTACCTTCAATCCTTGTAGATTGAGGAAGAACACTTGTTCTAGGGGGAGAAGTAGGTACATTTGAAGCAAAAGGAGGAATAGTAGAAGGAGGAATAAACATTTCAAAGGGATTAGGAGATAACAAAGAAGTAAATGACATGTTATGCTGATCATCATACAACAAAGCATCAAGTAATGCTGTTTCGGATGTATCAGAAACTGGGATAAAACTGCTTGGTCCTGCCATGGCAATAGAATTTAGAGAATTATGTGTGAGTATCTGGTAGTTGATATTATCAGATGCTTGAGTGTTTGTGAGGCATGTTCGTTTGCCTTCCTCTATTTATAGTTGAATTAAATCCTATTGAATCTCTGCAGATTTGCGTAGTCCTGTTAAATCTCTACAGATTTGCTCCCTATAAAGCACGAGCCTGGAATCTTTTTGACTTTATATGTATACGACAATCTGAGTTGTCGCGCCTGTGATTCCACAGTGATGCGCCTGTGATTACACAGTATTGCGCTCGTGAATCTGCAATTATACACCTGATGATTTTGTATTTAATATATATTTGTTTGTTGATTCTGGAAAATGGAAATTTTGTTACCAGAAGTAACAAAATTATGCATTGATAATGCATTTAGAAATCTGTGGAATTTTAATGAAATATATATCATATATGCTATTATCATGGAATATTGTATGGAAATTTCATGAATTAATTTTTAAGGTCTCACACTTGAGGGGGAGAATAATATATATCAAGTGTGAATATTTATGTGATAATTCTTTGTGAATGTTTCTATATTGATTCCCCCAAAATGAATATTAGATTTGATGATAAATCATATGGAAAGTTGGCATGACTTGTTTGATCATCCGAGTCATATATTATGTGCTGCTTGTTCTCAGATAGACATAATTATTGGAAATGGATCTCTGGAAATATATCAAATTGAAAGTTTACATATGAGATTATAAATCTGCAAAGTTTGCAGTGATGTTTGCAACTAGAAGTTTGCAATATATTATGCGCGCAATTTCCAGATTGAATGATCCAGAAATAATGTATTAAAGTATCCATGAATGGATAGATCAATGATTATGAGAACAAAATTTATATGTTGTGTATATTTGCAGCAATTATATAAGCCAACAGAATTCTCCCCGTATAATTGGTTTTTGGTCAGGAGCCAGATTAATTCCATCTTGAAATGTTTTAAATGTGTAATGATTATTAATCTATTACAATGCACATAGATGGATATACAAAGAAAATTGATGATTTGATGAGGGGGAGAAAAATAAGCCGATTGGGTAAAGATAAAGTGAAATGAATTATCATTGGCTCATATTGGTCCTCATACAAAGAAATGTGCACTAAAAGTTTAAAAGATAATTCATTTGCAGATTTTAGCTAATCAAATGCTAAAAGCATTTATTGACCTAAAGTGACAAAGTCACATGTCCCAACTGCAAATGCTCCTATATGAATTGTTATAAAGCACGCCTGAAGCGTTGCTGGTCCATCGGTTATAAAGATAAAAATCCTCGAAAGAGAAAAGGAGCTATAAAATATAGATGATTAAGTCGAGGATAATTAAGTAAAGCTCCAGAAGAGTTATCTTTTGATGAGATGTTATCTCCATAAGAGATATTACAAGAAAAGTGTATTGTGGTCCAAGAGAGACCTAGGTACCTAATATATGTGAATATAATGAGATCTCAATAAATTATGAATGAAATCCGATGGGACTGAAAATGAAGTCGACGTTAATAATATCTATGATAGCATATGCTGCAATGAATGATAATGAGGATCATGAGCCACAATATATTTGTATGTGCTAGAAGCACATAAGGCGCCAGAAACACATATGTCCCAAAAGGACTCAAGATGATAGTGCATATAGCATCATTATCTGAATAAACATTTATTGAATTTCTATATGCACATATATATTTATGAAAAGATTATTATGACTTTACTTGACAGATTTAGATCTTGCAGGTATATAATGAACAATCAAATTGGGCGTTTCTAACAGAATATTTGATGACAGAAAGTATAATATGCTCAGAAAGACATTGAAGCAATATAGTCATCAAGGGGAGCAACACTGATGTAATCAAGAGGGGGAGACGATACACGCTGTACTCTTTTTCCCTTATCTGGGTTTTATCCCACTGGGTTTTTCCTAGAAAGGTTTTTAATGAGGCAGCACTAGAAAGTGTATCAATGGATGATGTACTCTTTTCTTTGGCTAGTTTTTTATCCCACTGGGTTTTTCCTAGTTAAAGTTTTTAACGAGGCACATTCATAAATGGACATCCAAGGGGGAGTGTTATGAATATACTTATTATGTGGATGTCCATTGACTCCCGGTTTCCAAATATTAAAAGATGATATGGGACCCACGCATAGTGATTTACTATTTGCATAGTACCACGCATAGTAGTTTACTATTTGGTGGGACCCGCACACAATTATACAATCACTCACGGGAAGGAAATCCGTGAGTGAACAGTTTAGGTTTTTGGGGAAAACTACACCAAATGACCCAGAGGTGGAAATTACACTAAAGTCCCATTTTTCTTCTATAAATAGAGGTTTTCTGTAACTGTTCATGTATTGAATGAAATGAGAATCTCTCTCTCTACTTTATCTCTCTAGAACCTCTGCTTTTCTTCTTATTATTTTTATCAGTTTTATAACATTTATGATCTGTTCAAGTTAATCAATTAATTATCAGATGACTAGCAGCAGCCAGTAGGTGATCAACGAGACTTTGTCACAAAAGTTCTGTTTCCCTTTCTCCTGTTATTTAAACATTAGTCGTTTGCATGCATGAAATGATGAATATATCTTATTCATATCGAAAATAGTTTAATTTAATATAAGGTCCACGACACATTTAATATTGTTTATTATTAGGGTCTGCAAATAAAAATTCGCACAATATACGGAAGGACGTCATTGATTTTAGTTCCACACACAATCTTGTATCCCTATACACACGCACTCCTTATAACAAGGGAAAATTAGGGAGAAAGACAAACGAAGAGAAATATTTATTAATAAGATCCTTAAAATTTATAATTATTTTAAAGGATCAGAAATTAAAACATAAATATTTAATTATGAAATTAACCCTAACCAAATTCTCTACATTTTCTCTAACCTCATCTCAACTATTTAACACGTACTCCATAATTGATTGTGCTATTGGCAGTTTATTTAAGAATTTTAAAT
Organism: Acacia confusa; assembly: GCA_037074495.1. Taxonomy (NCBI): domain Eukaryota; kingdom Viridiplantae; phylum Streptophyta; class Magnoliopsida; order Fabales; family Fabaceae; genus Acacia; species Acacia confusa. The sequence goes on from CM073511.1 coordinate 28,485,986, forward strand.
TTTAGCATTTTTTATTTTTATAACATTCCTTTTTGGTGAATGTATTTGTTTAAGCTTTTTTTAGATGAAAAATCACATATTTTTAAAATAAATATATTATAATATATTTTTATTTTTTTAAAAATAATCAAAATCTAAAAAGATATAGATTTCTAATTATTTATAGATTTTAGAGGCTATTAATCTTATGTGCACGAGAAAGAATATCATGAAAATATTAAATTTTATATAGATTATTTTTATCAAATTAAAGCATATTTGGAGAAATCATCAAATATGATAACTGATCGTTCAATAGTAAGGAATGTTAATTTTATAGTTAAAAATTTATATTTTAATTTTTTGTCATTGAAAATAATTACAATTTTTAAGATTCTTATTAATAAATTTTTGTTTCTTCGGTCATTCTCCCTAATTCTTCCTTATAATAAAACAAAATCAAGCAGTATTGTAAAATTATTATTCACAATAAAATAAATTATATTGATACAAATTTTTAAATTATATGTACTTCAATATAATTTTTTTTAAAAAAATACAAGATCCTATTTCTTTAATTGTCATACGAGTGGAAACATTACATACTAATTATTGAATTAACATTATAAGAAGATGTGGGTTCAAGAGCATTTGGTAAAAAATTAATGAAAAATTATTTCTGTCCAGCCTAAGAAAAAAAAGGAAGATGATATTCATCCGCACAACTTATTTATGATTTTGTTTAGATTGCGTTGGATGAATAGCCCCTCAATTCAACCGCAAGTGATTAAAAAATTCAACCATGATTTATGAAAGGGCTTTATATTGATTTCGAGGGCCTAATATTACTATATTATCAAATGTAATTGAATTCTAATTAACGTGGGAAAAAATATACGGGCTTTTAAGAATAAAAATAAAAATTAATTCAAATAATTAAATGGGGTTAATAATCTCTTAAGTTTATCTTCATTTTGATTTTAATCCTTTAAGAGAGAAAATTATCTAGATTTTTATTAAATAACAGGGACCAATATTTTTTATTTAAAATCTGATAAATCAAAACTAAAATAAAGTTAAATATAAAGATGGTATTAATCTAAGTAAATATGAGAAAATAGGGTAAAGATTAAAATTAAAATAGCTGTATTTTAAAAAGGGAAAAAAAATGTCCTTAAGTGATATTATCTCCTGTCTTAATTATAAGGCCACTTTTATAATACAAATTACACTATAAAAATAATATTATAATTGGAGGTAGTACATCTTAAGCAGGAAAAAAAAAACGGATGTGGCAATTTTTTTGGGTTGGGGGAGGCGAGGAGAGGCAGGTAGCAGTAGCAGGTTGCATTAAACGTTACAGAAAACCACAAACTGAAATTCATAATTACTTTCTGTTGAGCCCACAATAATCATAATTCCATCCTAGTCCCGCAGCAGGAAAAACCCGCGGGTGAGTGTATCATAGTCTCTGCAAAGTAAAAACAGAGTATTAAGAGGGGACGACTTGTTAACGCTAGGCGGTGGAGTCTTCAATTGTCGTGCATGCATATTATGCATATGTTGCTTTGCATGCACTATATCACTCCCCTCCCTCTCCCTCTCACACCCCCTATACACGCTTACGCTTTCTCTCTCTTCCTCTCTCACACCCTCTCAAATTAAAACCCAGATGGCCGTTACGTTCGTGGCTTCTCTGTACATGTTTGCGTTTCTTTTTTGACTTTGATTGACTCTGTTCTTTGCCTGTGCCGGTAGCGAAATTTCGTGTTGGAGGGGTTTGGTTCCAGAGATTTGCGTGGGTAAGGAGGGTAGAAAGTTGGGACCTTTCTTATGTTCTGTTCTGGTGAATGATGAATGAGTAGCTCCTAGGTTTATTTTGCATATTCCATTGTCGGGGATGATGTTAGTTTCGTGTTATTGCTCTTATCCCTCTGTTATTCACACCGCAAATCGTAAAAACCGTGCATGAATCCGTGTGACATTGGGTTTAACTAATAGTATTCCACTTTTCTCTCAAAGGGGTTTTAGGGATTTGATTCTGATTTGTGTGATTTGCAGAGATATTCAGTGGTTCATTTGTTTTTTAAATTTATGGGGTCCGAGTTCTGTGTTGGTGTTTCTGGTGCCACTGCTCATGAATGGAAAAAGGGGTGGCCTCTTTCATATGGTGGATTTGCTCAATATTGTAACAGCTGCGGGTAAATTCTCGTCCAATTTATTTGTTATTATTGGGAATATTTCTTGTTTCGAGGGTAGTTTGGGGTATGGGTAGTCACGGCATCGTTCTAGATATCAGGCGTTTGACTTTGCCCTTTAACTGAGCTAAAATAGGATTGGAAAAAGTTATTTTTTTTTCGTCTTCTGCAAGTTTGACTTTTGCTGGGAACTCTAATATAATGACTTTGATCGCATTGCAGTCCATGGATGTATAACTATTATATAATAATAGTAGCCGTACTAATTAAAATGAAGAATGATGTTGCTTGAATTTTTTCTGTTCGTTTTATTATTTTTTTTTGTATTATAAACGTGTCAATGAAAATTATAAATTAGTATCATGGAATTAATGAGAAGTCCAAGTGTCTAACAAACTTTTGTAGTTCTTTACTAGTCTGTATATCTTCTTCTCCAAAATATTTTGGTTTCTTTGGTTTGTCTTAGCAGTCAGCTTGGAAATAGAATCAATAGAGCATGGGAATCAATATTTATAATCTGAGCAGTATCTCTGAACATTGAACTAGGAAGTGTGTCTTGTAATACAGATATCATAATGTAACTGTGTGTCTTGTAATACAGATATCATAATGTAACTGTTCTAAATTTTTGGCTTAAATTATGTTTTTTTTAATTGTTATTTCACATCATATATTTTATTGACAAATATGTTTCTATGTTGCTAGAATTTCAACCAAATGCAAGCTTGACACTTTTGATTCCATGTAAGTGATGCTAAATGACTTCAGCATTTCTAATCAGTGATTGTTGTCATGACTGTTTAACAACTATCTTTCACTTTGATGTGCAACTTAAGATTATGCAGCATAGATTTTATAATTGTGCATTGCTTGGCTGTAAACATGGCAATTCTTCTTAATACCTCTTGCTTATTGGTATTCTCAATTTGATTTTTGTTGCTGGCATCACTTATTAATTCAACCTGGCTGATTATGCGGCACAGATTTTATAATTGTGCATTGCTTGGCTGTAAACATGGCAGTTCTTCTTAATACCTCTTGCTTATTGGTATTCTCAGTTTGATTATTGTTGCTGGCAATCACTTATTAATTCAACCTGGCTGCCGTACAAATCTATTGTTTCTTTGCCTGGATCTGGTCATAGATTGTAAAATTAAGGTTTTCACATAGTATTTATCACTTATCTACAACTACAAGTAGGATCCACTGCATATTTTAGTTCAAGTTCTCAAATGATCAATATCACACGTACTGCCACTCTTCATTGTCCCATATGTTGTGTGAATCTTGACATAGTTTGGGTTGTAATGCTTTTCTATTTGATTTTAGCGTTTCTCATGGGGACCATCTTTGATGTTCCGTTCCTTGTACTTTAGATCTTCCCATGAGGCATCCATTTTCTGTAGTAAATTCCACCGTGAAGAAACTGGTTGGAGGGATTGCGGCTTTTGCAACAAGGTAAGATGATGATTTTTTTTTTGTGTTAATTTCTTTTTAATCATGGTTTGTTTCCTTAAAACTCTATTCAAGCATTCCCTTACTCTTCTTAGATATTAAATCTATTTGACTTAATTTGGCAGCCTATCCACAGTGGATGCATAGTATCCAGGCATTTGTTTGACTACCTTGACTTCGGAGGTATAGGTTGCATCAGCTGTATAAAGGATTCTCGATCGCGTTTGGTATGTTCTATATGGACAATGTTTATGTGCAATGATTTCTCAGTGTGAAGTTTGTGCTCGCATTGGTATTGAATGGTATTTTATGTCAAAGTTTAATTTGTTTGTTATTGTTGCTAAACTATGTTTCTAATACCTCTAAGGCTTGAGAGCCTCCAGGACAAGGGGGTGCTGGCCAACCATCCACTTTTTATATTCATATTGATCAACTTCACTGTTTGAAATGGATATCTGAATCATGGTTACCATTATTTGACAAATAAGTGATCACTTGCATCAGCATTTTGCAGATTTAAAGTAGTTAAAATAGTTCATTATATGCATTATATTGTATTCAAAAGGGTGCCGGCAATTTCAGTATGGGGGTTTTCTTTGTGAATTCACACGTGCCTACCACCAGACTTCAACCTGCTGTCATCCAGTGGTGATTGTTTGTATGCGCTTATGACTATTTGAGGGGCCTCATGCTTCTGCCATAACATTATTTTCCAATAATGTTAAGATTCCCCTGCTCTATTATTATTGTTATCATTATCATTATTATTATTTGTGGCTTCCCCATTGGTTCTTTTAATGATTCTGTTCCAGATATCTTGTTCTGTTCTTATTTTACATCCGCTTTATGCGGTGTAAGATATTGTAAGACTGCATGCAGAAGTATTATGTTGTTGGACTATCTGACATAGTAAGCTCTTTTATTATTCATTCATCCACTCATTTCATGCATATGCAGAACACTAAAGAACCTAACGGGGCTGTTACACCTACCACGACAAATGCAAGTGATTGTCCCCCTCTTCATATTGATGGGAAACAGTTGGTGGATATTGTTGATGAAGGAAAAACGATGCCATTATGCAGAATGGTCGAAGCTACTGGGACGAATGGTTGGCATCAGCCTCAGAGAGATAAAATGAGTTCATCTAGTGGGTCAAAGAGCCAAGATATTAAATGTCTAATAAGGGATATGGATTCAGGGTTTTCAAATATGATTACACCATCTATTCAGTCATTAGAATTTCCTTTATTAGAAAATAGTAGAACAACATGGGAGATTAAAAATATGTGTGAACCACTCACACAACCATCTTTGAGTATGTCCCTGGGAATTCCATCAGGAAACTCTAACTCTGCCCCTGCTTCTGCTGGCGAGATTGTAGAAGAAAGGCTTGAGGGCAAACCATATTCTCTGTTTCATCAAGGGCAAAGATCTCATCCTGTATTTGCTAAACCATCAAAGACTGGTCTTTCCATGAACATAGAAACAAATAAAGGAATGAATTCTATTTCAAAGGCACGTGTTGGCCGGCCGCCTGTTGAAGGAAGAGGCAAGAGTCAGCTACTTCCTCGGTACTGGCCTAGGTATACTGATGAAGAGCTGAAGCAATTGTCTGGAAAGTATCCTTTTGATTTTTTTTCCGTGGGTCTTTTGCACCCCGCAGAGTTCTGGTAATTTTAGATCATTTGTTTCCCTTAATGTTGTCGAAGTTTGAAATCCTCTGTAGTGCCATTATTTGAGAAGGTGCTGAGTGCCAGTGATGCAGGTCGAATTGGGCGCCTTGTCCTTCCAAAAGCTTGTGCTGAAGTAATTCTAGGACTTTACTTTATTTGATGCCTTATTTTCCTTGTCTGCTTAATCTCTTTGTTTATCTATTTCAAATGATATATTTTCTTTTCCAACAAACTTTTACCATGTAATTTCAGTGCACCTAACAAGTTAGCATATGAATTGCAGGCCTTTTTCCCTCCTATCTGTCAATCAGAAGGTCTTCCTTTGGAAATACTAGATGTGAAGGGGAATGAATGGACATTTCAGTTCAGATATTGGCCTAATAACAACAGCAGGATGTATGTATTGGAGGGTGTGATCCCTTGCATACAGTCAATGCAATTGATTGCGGGTGATACTGGTATATATCAATCTAGAGAAGAAATCGGTGCCACTTGTTGCATTTTCAGTTTTCAGTTTTTTTTTATGCTAATATCTTTATACTGATTTAATTCATTACATTAATAAAAATAATTCATTTTTAATAACAGTAGGATGCAAGTACTGCAGGACGTGACCCCGTGCATACACTTAATGCAATTGATAATGGTTGATACTGACATATGTCAATCTAGAGAAGAAATTTTTGCCACCTGTTGCATAATCAATGTTCAATTTTTGTTGATGATAATATTATTACACTGATTTATTTTGACAATATTAGAAATCAAAGCATTTTTATGGTCACAAATCCTTTTATAACATCTTTTGGTTGTAGCGAGCCCGAATATGACCCATTAAGTGCATCTTGATGTATTGGCTGATTATATATTTGAGCTGCCCTTATTTGTTTGTAACTCTTGCAGTCATTTCCCCCGTTTTTTTTAAAACATCATATAGAACATTACCTTCTTATATTTTAGTCTATAAGGACAAATGGAAGAATTATGCCCTCACGTAATTGATCACACATCTAGTATTTGTTCATTATCAAGGTAGTGTAAACTGTTAACAAAGATGGAGAGCCAATTTGTCTTGTGTAAACTGTTAATTTATGTGATCCTTTACTTACTCTTTTTTTTTTTTTGGAATTGCAGTGACATTTAGTAGGATAGATCCTGGGGGCAGACTTATTATGGGTTTCAGAAAGACAGCAATTAGTCTGGAACCGCAGGTTGTGGAATAGAGTTCCCACTTTATGATGCACTGTACTTCTTAATGTAATGGACCTGTAGTTTTATGAGCTATTTTTAAATGTGAGAACTATGTTAAACAGGATGCGTCTACATCTGGACATTCTAATGGGATTACAACAAGGGAAACAACTATTTCTGGTGCAACTGAGAACTTGCCCTCAGGAAGTGGTTATTCTGATCTTCTTCAATCTATGGAAGAGAACAGGGAACCTCACTTAAATAGACAGTCAGAAAACCTGCATTTGGGTAGCAGGGTAGCTGATTTTCCCCATACGGAAAATTATGGCCAGACAACAAAAAATGATTCACCGCAGCTATCAATTTCAGTTTCAGAGAAGAAAAGGACTCGGAATATTGGGCCTAAGAGTAAGAGGTTGCTCATTAATTGTGAAGATGCTTCGGAGTTGCGACTAACGTGGGAGGAAGCACAAGATTTACTTCGTCCACCACCTAGTGTTGAGCCAATCATTGTCACAATTGAGGACCACATTTTTGAGGAGTATAATGTATGCGTGTCTCTGTCAAATTAATACATGCTTTTAATAGCAGGTTCTTTTTATTAAGATGAATATGAGCTGATATAGCCACAAAATAATGTTAAAATTTCTGTGCCTTTGCTAATGTGTGATTCCTCTCCTTCGTTTAATTAGGAACCCCCTGTTTTTGGGAAGAGAACTATATTCAGTGCCTGCCCATCTGGGTAAGATTATATGCAACTTTTATTACTGTATGTTTAGCATTACGTTTAAAAACACTAGGATATCTTGAATGAATACTATGATTTTTTGATGGCGCTCGTCACTTGGACTTACTTTCAACAGAAACAATAATATTTGGTATTTTAAGGCCATGGGACGAGTTATAATATTTTTTTCCTCTTGGAATGCTATAGAAACCTCTTTATGTTGCTTGTGCTTGAATGTGTTTAACTCTTTGATTCAGGGGACTGGAACAATGGGCTTCATGTGATGATTGCTCTAAATGGCGAAAATTGCCTGTAGATGTTCTTTTACCACCTAAGTGGACTTGTTCTAAAAATGTCTGGGATCCAACCAGGTACATTACTCTTTTCTTTCAAGGCTTTTTCTTGATACGGGAGATTGATTATATGAGGCTATTATTGATGTGATAAATATTCTTTTAGTTCTTCATGTTCTGCACCAGCGGAGCTAGGACCCAAGGAATTGGAAGATCTTTTGAAATCCCGCAAAGGTATGATCATATATGTTCTTCTCTCCAGCTTTGCACCTGTTATGTTTGGGACAGGCTTTAAAGCTAGCCTTGCAGTCCAAGGGATTGAATGGTATATAGATTGATATCATGCTTGCCAAATTCTTTTCTGCCTGCCTATGGACATCAAGTGCCTAACATAGTTTTGTGCATGCTGGAAGTTTGGGACTAACAAATCAAAAGATATCTTTCTTTTATCTGTTTCCCCCACAATTATGGCTTTTAGGGCAGAGATCTTCATTGACATTACATTTTTAACTTTCAAAATGAGTCATCCAATGCTGTCATCACGTTTTTTTTCCCGATGTTCCTGTTAATTGGATTTCACCCTTTTAGTCCTTTAATTCTTTAAGATTCAATGTATTAATTCCTGAATCTTTCTGTCTGCCCTTAATTTTCGCCAGACTTTAAAAAGCGAAGATTAACAGAAAATAACAAGTCACTCCAAGAATTTGAACCTTCAGGCCTTGATGCTCTTGCTAATGTGGCAGTGTTGGGAGATGGTCTCGGAGATCCTTGCGAGTCATCAGCTGAACCCACCACCAAACATCCTAGACATCGTGCCGGCTGCACCTGCATCGTGTGCATTCAGCCACCAAGTGGAAAGGGAAGACATCATTCCACCTGTGCTTGCAACGTGTGCATGACTGTGAAAAGGCGGTTCAACACCCTTATGATGCGTAAGAAGAAACGCCAATCCGATGATAACCAGATGGATCATAGAGAAGAGTTTGGTATGAATGGAGCACCTAGGGAAGACACAAGTCATGTGGAGAAAGAAGGGGGCATAAAAAGAAGAAAGCTCAAGGCGGGCGAATCCAGTGCTGTGCAGATAGATTTGAATAGCCATCCTGATCGTGAAGGCATGCAAGTTGATGCACCGAGCTTGGATGGTCATCTTGGAGCTCCAAACTATCCACTTCCTGTATATGTGAATCAAAATGGCCCTAATGGAGGTCAGGGGTACTTCTCTAATGGGGGAAGCTTTGGACCAGTTATCTGGGAGAAGGAAAGAACAGAAGATAAGGCGTACTGTGATCGCAATTCAAGTCAGAACAATCATCCTTGATTTATGTATATTCTTGTTATATATAGTTCGCTTTATTTTCTTAAAGGTTTAGGATTTAATTTCTTGTGAAACAGAATGCAATTCCGATCGGTTCTTGTCTTGTGATAATATTATCCATATAGAGATGGGTTTTCACATTCCCTTCTCTTTTTACTTAGTGGCTACAATGTGCGAACGAGAGAGGTATGATATTTATTAATGTGTTGTTAAATAAAAATCATTTAGATCTTTAAGGGAATAATCAAAACATTAAGTTAAATGTTTACTAAATATTTTGTACTTATCACCCCTATTATTAATTTTCAAAATGTAGATGTTGTGTAATTATTTTTCTCATTATCTATCTTTAATAACTGCCTTGCTTTTTTTTTTTTTTAGATATCTAAGAGAATAATCAAAATATTAAATTAAATATTTACTAAATATTCTATACTTACCACCTCCATTATTAATTTACAAAATATTGGGTAACTATCTTCTTCATTATCCATCTTTTATAATTACTTTTTTTTTTTAAGTGTTTTGATCTTGCCATTTTTGTTAATGTGTTATCTAGAGGGAGATACTTATTGCTATACTTTTATATAGTTAAGATATATTTGTTTCTTGTTTCTCAAATGAAAGATGAGAAAAGTTTACTTGATCACTTTAACAATAGTTTATAATTTTTTTTCATAAAATATCCTATTGATTGTAAATATTATGAAGTTTTTATTTAGTCAAGGGTAATCATGAAAAAAGATTACATTTTAAGAAAATAACCTATATTTTTTTTATAAATAATTAATATAACTAAATTTTTTTAATATACTAAAATTAGTTAACTAACTATTATATTAAAAACAGGAGCCACGTCAAAGATAAGTCCAAATTAAACAGGTAAAAGAAAAAAGAAATCGCCTAATTAGTTGTGCGATGCAAGGATGTTGTTTATATTCCATTCAATAGAATATGTTCCAGTCCATCACATTATATAATGTCCAGGTTAGACGTAGGATATAACAATACCTCTTTCATATTCCTTGACCACAATCTTTTTCCAATTACACGAAGGCTAACAAGGTAATTGAAATTCTTTTCAGATCACGTACGATATTACATTTCTTATAACTTCACTTATATATACCCAGCGATAGTGAGAGGGACAGATGCTATCTAAATTTTTGTTCACATGTATCCCACTATACTTAATTGCAATCTTTATGATCACTTGGTTAAAAACTGTGTTTTTAGAAATCAACGATCTGTGTATATACAACTATACATGCAATAGCAATTCACGGTCAAAGCCTGTTGATTAATTGAACCTAATAATCTTCATGACATAGGCTCACACCAGGCAGAGAAAGAAACATTTCTTTATTGATTGAAAAAGAAGTATTGCACTGCATTGTTTATATGATACACCCGTACACTATATACACAAAACTAAACTACCTGACTGTCCAGCGAAATAGAAATATCACACAACTAACTAATAGTCCAGTCACTAATACTAATTATTATATATTACAATATTACATATTCTAACACTCCCCCTCAAGTTTGGGATGCAAACATATTGACAGACCCTAACTTGCTCAACAATTTGCGTTGCACATCTTTAGACATTGACTTTGTTAATAAATCAGCTTCTTGCTCATGTGACCGCACATGCTCAAGGTCTATCACTTTAATTTCTCTTGCCATTTGTCACGAACAAAATGGCAATCCACTTCAATGTGCTTGGTCCGTTCATGGAAATTTGGATTTGCAGCGATATGTATGGCTGCAATGCTATCATAGTAAATCGGTATTGGTCTGGTTTGTGGAATCCGCAAGTCTCGAAGTAAGCTGTGTGCCCAAACTATCTCGAATGCATGTAGCCATATTGAGGGCCCTATATTCAGCTTCTGCAGATGACTTGGATACCGTGGTTTGCTTCTTTATTTTCCACATCACAAAAGAACCTACAAATTTCAGTAGGTATCCAGAGACAGAGCTTCTTGTAATTCCACATGATGCCCAATTTGCATCACAAAAATACTCTAGATCTGGACTTCCATTAGAACTTAATCTAATACCTAGCCCAACTGTACCCTTTAGATATCTAAGGACATTTCTAGTTGTTGCCATATGTGCCTTAGTCGGTTTTTGCATAAACTGGCTCAAAGTCTGCACACAAAAGCAAATGTTAGGTCGTGTCATTATTAAGTAAATGAAGTTACCTACCAACCAATCGTCGATAACATTCTAGATTGCTACATAGGGACTGGACATTATCTTTCCCTTCTTGAAAAGGAAAAGGCATCAATTTCAAACTTTGTGCCATTGGGATAGTCAATGGTTTACATCCACTTATTCTTGTTTCAGATAATAGATCTAAGACAAATTTTCATTGAGATAATACTACACCCGTCTTAGATTTGGATACTTCTATGCCAAGAAAATATTTCATATGTCCTAAGTCCTTAATCTTAAAACTATCATGCAATAAACCCTTAGCATAGCTAATACCCTCCTCAGAACTCTCGGTAATAAGCAAATCATTAACATATACTAAAATATACACCATAATATCTTTCCATTCCATAGTAAACAATGAGTAATCACTCTTACTTTGTACAAAACCACCCTTAATAAGGGCTTGAGATAATTTTTGGTTCCATTGACAGGAAGCTTATTTAAATCCATAAAGTGACTTCTTTAGCTTACAAACTACATGCTCCCCCTTACCTTCGAACCCTTGAGGTAATCTCATATATACCTCTTCTTGGAGGTCACCTTGCAAAAAGGCATTATAGACATCCATTTGATAAACATTCCATGAATGCATTGCCGCCAATTTCAATACTATCCTAACAGTAAACATTTTTACAATAGGTGAAAAGGTTTCATGATAATCTACTCTTTCCCTCTGACTATATCCTTTTGCTACCAACCTAGCCTTATACTTATCAATGTTACCATCAAAATCATATTTAACTCTATATACCCACTTATAACCAATTGGTCTTTTATCCTTGGGTAGTTTGACAAGCTCCCATGTTTGGTTGTCTTCCAAAGCTTTCATTTCAGCCTTCATAGCCTTGACCCATTCAGGATTGGCAACAGCCTACTTGTAGGTTTGAGGCTTGGGCACTGTGTCAATGGAGGACAAAAAGGCTAAATGGTTAGTAGAAATAGAACCATAAGAAACATATTGACTTATAGGATAGGGGCATTTTGTTACATGTGTTGAATCAGAAATTACAAGTGAGCACACATAATCATTAGACCAAGTAGGTGGTCTCCTATCTCTTAAAGGACGAGAGTGATATGAGGTACTAGGACGATCAGGCATCTGATCAGCAGCATCCTGACCTGATGCTTGATTATCCTGTCCTTGTAAATGAGTATACTTATCCTTTATCAAGTCAGATTCTGCTAAGGGACTTTCTGGCTCAAACCAAAACATTTCCCTCAAGGTTTGATCCATTCCTTGCTGCTGTTGTGAATAATTGTCTTTGAATGGAAAAACTTGCTCTGAAAAACTGACATGGCGACTAACAATTAACAAGTCAAATTTCAAATTCAATAACAAATATCCCTTTTGATTTTTCGCATAACCTAGAAACACACAAGGAATAGCACGTGTTGTAGCTTATCATGAACCTTTAAGTTTGTGGCATAAGCAAGACAACCAAATATTTTCATATGATACAAATCTAGTTTTTGCCCATAAACCCTTTCAAATGGAGTTTGGTAATCAAGAATTTTGGAGGGCAACCTATTTATTAAGTACGTTGTTGCTTTGACATACTCACCCCAATGCTTAGTTGGAACATTTGATTGTAACATTAGACTCCTGCTAACTTGCATAATAGTCCTATGTTTATGCTCTACAACCCCATATTGCTGAGGGGTATAAGGATATGTGGTCTCATGTACAATACCCCTTGTTTGAATAAATGTTTTGAAAGAGTTACTCAAAAATTCACTTCCATTGTCACTCCTAACTCTCCTAACTTTCATACTAAATTGAGTCATGACATAAAAAATAAAGTTGTGAATATAGGTAAAGGACTTAGATTTATGTCTCATCAAGAATATCCATGTAGCCCTTGAATAATCATCTACTATTGTGAGAAAATATGTATATCCTTGATGAGTGGGAGTCCTATACAGTCCCCATATATCCAAATGCAACAGCTCAAAACATTGACTAGTTTTAATACAAGAAGAAGAAAAAGGAAACTTAGTTTGTTTGGATTGAACACATACAATGGTGGATCCACATTGAAAGTTGAGGGGGCAATGCCTCCTCTTGAGTTTCAATTTTTTTTTTTAAAAAAATTAATTAATTAATTAAATTATATAATTGAAAAGGTGAAGTAGAGAACACGGTCTGCTTGAATCAAAAAGAAAAAAGAATAGGCCCAAATTCATTAACATGATTGTTTAGTGCCTTATATTGAAAAAGATGTATTTGATAGCATTGATAATAAGACAATTATGATGGAATTTCAAAAAATAAGGCCTAAAAGGATGATATTGTAATTATTTTTATTGTAATATACTTTTGTTATTAAAAAAAATTTTCGGGGGCCAAACCCCCAACCTTGAATCCCCAAAACCCAATGGTGCCCCCTCTGGATAAAAATCATGGTTCTGTCCTTAAACACATACATCACATCTATGATTTATCAAATCAGCATCATTGATTGCAAAAGCTCAAAATGTTTCATTACAGAGAGGGGGGCATGACCTAACCTCTTATGCCACAAATTTACATCATCACATTCCAGGGGATTATTGTGTTTCTGTGTAGTGTGAGTGTGTGCAACATTCAGTACATGAGAAATTTTGGGAACTCTAAGGATGTACAACCCATCTATCATCCTACCAGTTAGCCTCGTCTTTCCACGCAGAAGGTCCTGTACAATATAGTGATCAAGAAAGAAACAAACCATGCATTCTAGTTCTTTAGTAATTTTTAGAAACAACTTGAATGTTAAAAGTGAAGAATACAGTACTCCATTTAACGTGATATGAGGTGCAATGGTGATTGATCCTATATGTGTGACAGGTATTCGTTGTCCATCTGGAATTTTAATTGACTTAATTGGGCCACTGTATACACTATAGTTGTCTAACAGAGAAAGATCACTTACTAAATGCGTAGTGGCTCTTGAGTCTAAAATCCAATATGAATAAACTAAATTTTTAGAGGGAGATACAGCCAAACATGTGCCACTCAATGCATGTACAGTAGATTTAGCATCCTTCTGCAGCATTACAAGAAGCCTTTGCTCTTTGGAGAAGGAAGGTCCCACTGTGCTGGTAGTATTGATCTGCATGTCTGGATCACCAGTAGACTCAATCTCCAATTGACTAGACTCCTTTTGCTACTTTGGTTTGGCTCTCCTAAAGTTGGGTGGATAACCAACCAATTGAAAGCATTGCTTACGTAGATGCCCCTTCTTGTGGTTGTAAGTACATTCAATGGATGAGTCCCCACGCCCCTACATCTACCATATCCACGACCTTTGGAGACCATATATTGTAATTCCTTCCGTTGGATGGCCACGGTTGGACAATAATCGTTGAGTCTCATCTTGGATCATCATGGAGTATGCTTCATTCACAGAAGGGAGTGGAGTCATGAGAAGAATTTGGCCTCAAGCCTGATTATATGAATCATTTGGGCCCATTAAGAATTGTAGTAGTTTATGCTTCTGTACCAAATCTAAGTATGCCTTCGATGCATTGCGAGTGCAAGATGGGAGAGTATCAGGGCGGATTGTTCTTCCCAGAGCTCCTTCAATTTGGAAAAATAGACAGAGAGACGAAGGAAGAACCTTGATGGTGCATAGCAATTTCACGATGAAGCCCAAAGATTCGAGCCCCATTTTTCTTATCAAATCGCTCCTTCAAGTCAGTCCAAACTTAATCGGCATTTTGGAAATAGATGACCCCGTTAGCAAGCTCCTTAGAGATCGAATCGAGGAGCCATGACAGGATGACAACATTGCATCGTTCCTATTGAGGCTGCTTCTCCAAATCTTGGTCTTCTTTCCTGCAAGTCCAGTTAATGAGGGCGATTCTCATGCCTTGACTCCACACAGTGCAGTTTTCGGAGCCGATAAGTGTCTGTTAGATGATAGAAAGTCCTTGAGTGTTGGATGGATGGAGATATAGTGGATGTGAGAAGGGGATGGATGCGGGGGTGGTTTTTGCATAAGCATCGTTGTTTTTTCGCGAAAGTGTCTTTATCCGCCATGTGGTAGATTGGAAGATCGGCTGCCTCGACGCGCAACAAGATCAGTGAATCGGTGACTCACGAGATCAGGACGAGAGGGAAGGTTCTAGAAGATCGAAATGGATTCTCCTTCTACTGCTTGGATATGAACGTCTTGGGTTGAACAAGGCGGTGCTCTAGATCTTGCCTGAATCTTGGAAGTTCACCGTGTCGGGTTATGAGGCTCCGTGGATCAGCCTTTGGACGCTTGGAAAAACAGGAGTCTTGGCCCAATTCTTGATAAATGGGCCGTGAATCATGGAAAGGCAAATGGATCCAAGGAGAAATTGAGTGGCTCTGGTACCATGTTGATTAACTGAAGCTAATAATCGTCATGACATAGGCTCACACTAGGCAGAGAAAGAAACATTTCTTTATTGATTGAAAAAGAAGTATTACACTGATGCATTGTTTATATGACACTCCTATACACTATATATACAAAACTAAACTACCTGACTGTCCAGCGAAATAGAAATATCACACAACTAAGTAAACAGTCTAGTCACTAATACTAATTATTATATATGACAATATTACATATTCTAACAAAGCCTATTTGCTTATGCTTAGTTCTTTTTCTATCGAACAAAAATTAAAAAAATTGCAATTATGACTATCTTCATGATAACCTAAAAAATGAAAACATTTAATACTCTATCCGGTCTTAATTATAAGACATAGTTAACTTTTTTGGAGAGATTAAGGAAGCTAATTAAATTACTTCAGAGTATTTTTATTTTTTCTTCAAATTAATTAGTTTGATTAATAAACTAATATATAATTTAATAATACATAACATATGAAATGATTAAGTAACTTATTTAGCTTCCTTAATCTTTCCAAAAAAAAGTCAAGTCTTCTAATTAAGACCAGAGGTAGTATCTCCTTGTATATCGCCATGTAATTAAGCTTATAAATCGTCTCTTGTAACGTACAGAACTGAAGTATATATTTCGAAACACAAATAGCATATAAAGAGTAAACCAGTTGATATATGAAAGTTGAAGATAATTATAACTTCGGCTTGTATATATAGGAGGGGTCCATTTCGTGTCCATGAACTGCAACTTCTAAGGTGGCCATTGAATGAATGAGAAAACCTTGACAGGGACCAAGAAAAATAAATGACCTTTTCTGGAGGGAAATTATTATTGGCTAAACCTTACGCTTGCTTTGTGTTTTGCTTATGTGAAATGTCTGTGCGGTAATTCATTAGACTGTCCCAGCTCACTTTATTCATGACTGTTCAAAGTACATAAATAACACAAAAATCATCACTTTATGTGTGTGTATGTAAGGGAAGACAAAAGTTCAAATATTAGAAACAACTTTTCCACTTTCCACTTGCGGGTGTAAGACTGAATATATCACCTCTCAGGCTCCATCTAGAAGGAACCAAGTGCATTGGCCGCACTTCTTTTATATATGAAAAGCAAAACGGGAAGAGTAGAAAGGACGAAATTACGTGACAATTAGGGCCTTTGATTTCCTGCATGAGATGATGCGACTTTATCACAGTGATCTATGTTGACAAACTACTTTTGCCTGTAAATATCCCTTCATTTTTGAACTTCACTAGTTTATTAGTGGTGGTTCCTAAAGTAGCTTTGTTATTATTAAATTCTGGCCCTTTTGTGTTAGCACAAGTCTAGATACTATTATTCACTTTGCCTACGGTACGTGGATACATAAAGATTCTGATCTCTATCTTAATAGTCAACAAGACTTAAACCTAGGATATTAATTAAAACATGAAGAAAAAATATACTAAAAGCCCATGATAATTTCAAATTAATTACAGTCTCTACTTATCTTGCCCAATTATTAATTATTGACATTCTGCTGATCATGCTCTAGCTAACATTGGTTCATTACATAACTAATCCAAGAGGTAAACCTCTTTTGGCAACCTTGGGTGTGCTACGGCTACAAGTGGCTTAGCAAGTAAGAGATCAGTGTGAGACTCAACAAGCTCAATTTGTTGATTTTGTGGTTCACTCCAAGTGAAGCCATGGACCAACCTAGCAAACATCATTACAGTGATAGTGGTCCCAAGCACCACTCCTGGACGCCCACGTTTACCCGTGGAGAAGCTTATGAACCTTAAATTTGGCTCACTTAAGACCACATCACGCCCATTATTATCGTTTATGAGGTGGCGATCTGGTTTGAACTTAAGAGGCTCGTCCTTCCACACATTAGGGTTCCGCCCTAACTCTTGTCTGCTCAGTAATACGTGGCTGCCCTTTGGGATGAAGTAGTTGGACACCACTGTATCACGCATTGCCACGTGGGGGACGTTGAATGGGGCAACGGGGTGAAGGCGAAAGGCTTCTCTTAAGCAAGCTTTGGTATAGTTGAGTTTTGGTATGTCTGATTCTTGAACAAGCCTGTGTTTGCCTACTACTTGGTCAAGTTCAAAAGTGGCTTTTTGAAGAAGCTCTGGTTGGTTTATCATCTCTGCGAGTGCCCATTCTACTGCATTTGATGGGTTGTCCACTGTTGCCATCATCATTTCCTGCAAAATATTTTGGTTATATACATCCTTTACTTGCAGATAACTAATATGGAGTTTTAATTTTCAGTTTAGGTATTCTGTCATATATAGGTAATTAAGAAAATAATATCCAAGTAATTTATGCTTCATATAGGATATTAATTTAACGCCATGTAATTAAGCTTTTAAATCCTGTGTTGTAAAGTACGGAACTGAAGTACACTTAGAAACACACAAAGACTCTTGCTAGTTTAAAGAATACATTTTTTTAATTATTCATGAAAGTTAAAGATAATCTTCCTAACAAAAGGGAAGTATTGAGCTGTTCCAAAAAGGTTAAGAGGTTGCGTCCAATTCGTTCTCCAAAAAATGGGACTTCTGTGATCGGCTTTTAAATCGAAGGGATAACTAAAGACGAGCCAAAGAAAAATGAATGACCCTTTCCTTTGATGGGAACATATGACGCGCCAAAGTTGTCACTTATATGGGTTCCTGTTGCCTTGTGTGTTTTGCACGTGTCAAATGTGAAATCTTCAGGCATATTTACACGTAAAAGAGCAATTATTGGGTAGACTGTACATCACTTTCTCCGTTAGCTTGCTAATTTGAGTCCATAAAAAACATCTCATATATACAGTCACTTATAAAAGGAAATTAAACAAATGACTATAATTAATAGACAAGTATGTAATTACCAAAATTAGGGCTTTGATTTCTTGCGTGGTCAATAGTGAGTTTTTATTGTCATCTTTGAGTGAAATCATGACATCAAGCAAGTCCTCTGCTTCAGTCTTAGTGCCTTCCTTCCACTGTTTGATTCTTTTTTCAATGATAGTATCATGATACTTGTTTACTGTCCTCAAAGCGCTTTTCACTATTCTCTCATGTCCCTCTAAGTCAAGTCTTCTCAGGCTTGGCACAAAGTCAGAAACACAGAAGGGAAGCAAGTGATTAAGTAACGTGAACAACGCATCTACATGCTCTACGTCCTCCAAACCAGGCCCTCCATCCCCACCACCATTTCCAAAGTACCTATTTAATAAGCATTATTTGAAGGTACCATGCTATTATATATATCACATCATATTCTTAATATAAAATTCAGTTGACTAATTTAAAAAAATTAAAGAATTTAAATCAATTGTTTAATTATAACATATATTGTATGATCTCACTGAAATACTTACTTATGTTATTAGATTATATATTAATTTTTAAATCAGAAAAATTAATTTTTTTAAAAAATAATAAATATAAATATTGTAAAGTAATTTATTTATCTTCCTTAATCTCTCTAGATTATATATTGCATGTTTTATTTAAGAAAGCTAAATAAGTTGCTTAATTATATTATGTGCCGTATATGATTAAATTATATATTAGTTTATAAATTAGACAAATTAATTTGAAGAAAAACGATAAATATGAATAATTTAAAATAATTTAATTAGTTTCTTTAATCTCATTAAAAAAAATACAACTATATTTTATAATTACGAAGTAACTTGGTTGCTAAACTATTCAAAATATTACCTTTTATTGAAGATTATTCTTGTGATCACATTCCCGCAGAAATGCTGAGCAGCTACCCTCACATTCACAGAACCATTATTATTCTGACTCTTGGACTGATTATAGACGTAATGCATGAGATTATTGGCTTCCTCCATTCTCTTGGCATGAAGCCAATCGTGCTTCATCGAAGAAAGCAAGTCCCTGCTTATCATTTTCTTCATCTTCTTCCACTGCTCCCCGTACGGCCCGAGCGCCGTCGTTAAATAACCGCCAGAGATGAGATCAGATGACATGCTCAAGGGTCTTAATGCAAAAACATCATCTTGTTTCTTCAAGAACTCACAGGCAACAGCAGGGCTAGTCACCGAGATTACCTGGACATTTCCGAATTTAAAACATGCAATTTCAGTGTCTAAATTTTTCATTAGCATGTGTATCCATTTGGGCACGGGCTTGTTTACAAAGCATTTCGGGTAAATTACCAATGATTGGCCATGGTTTAGGACCAGGGGGAAGTTTGTATTTTTGGCGTTTAGGGGTAAAAGGAAGGTTTTTGATGGAGTTAATGAGTTTAAGTGTGAAGAGAGCAGCTAGAAAGAGCTTGGAATAAGGCCAGATGGCTGAGACGAGGGTGAACAAAGGATAATACTCCATATGGCTTGAAAACTAAAGGGATTAATTAGGGTTTTGATACTTTTAAGAGATGAATGGAAATTGTTGTTGAGTTTGTGACTACCGTATCAAAGATTCCTTGCTATATATAGTGAAAGGGTAGCCGAATTAATTACTCACATGTAAATGATGCTTCTAAAAGCCCTTGTTGCACCGTCATATCCTTTTCTTATATAAATATAAAATGATAATTGATGTGAGCTTTTTGTCACTAAACTAGGCCGAACTGCTAAGGCAATATCGTGGTAATGGAATTGACATAAACTAGAATGCAAGACACTATTATCTGCTTGATGCAATTAACTAATTAAATGCATCAATACAATTGACTCTAAAACTTATATGATAATGAAATTAATCTATATGAATTTGAATGCAATTTTTGAGGTTTATTTATGAGAGGAATTCAAATCCTAAGCAGAAGATTGATTAAAAGTAAGACTAACAATAAAGATTTAATTCAATAATGATGATGAAAGAGACAATTTAAGATTCACATGGAGTTAATTTTTTTAGCCTAAATTAATTAATTATACCAGATTAATGAAAGATTGGAATTAATGAATTTAATTATCTAATTGAAATATGAGAAACCTCAAGCTCAACCACATTTACTCCACTAGAAAACTCATGATGAAATAAGAGTGGTTAATTAAACTCATTAAAAATCAATCACAATTAATTTCAAAATAATTTTGAAAATCTTGCTTACAATTATCTAATTGAACAAGTAGACAATCAATAAACCCAATTAAAAAAATTAATTAAGAGGATAAACTAAATTGACAATTTAATTAATAATGAAAACTCAATTAAAAATTCAATGGACAATCTAAAGGTGTGCAAACAAAAATTCCAACAATTGTCTCTAGCATAAAACATTTCAAATTATTAATCCAATCCAAAAGGGATATGTCTACAATCTAAAACTAAGTTGTTTTCAATTAATACAACTTAAAATCATTTGAAACTAAATAATCTCAACCTTAAATGAAAAAGATAAAAAGAAAGGCACTCATATGTGATCTCAAGATCTTCAAATGCAAGGGCTAGGCTCTAGTTTTCTCTGTATTTCTCCAAGTTGCCTCCCAACTAACAAAAGCTGCCATGGAGCATGGAATACCCCTCCTCATACTGTTTTCACGCAAGACATGGCCATTGTGAATGATATTGGTCCTTGCGCGGCTGTATGGGAATGGAAAGGGGAATAAAATAATTAATGGTTTTGGTGAATGGGTGTTGTGCGTGAGAGAGGGAATGCTCAGATGGTGATGAAAGGCTGAGAGATGTGGGACGGTGATGATGAGTTAATATAATGGTGCGTCGAATAGATAACCAGTGAATGTCTTTTGTCTTCGGCGTGTCATCATAATAGGCAGCGGCTAGGATAATTAAAAAAGGGAGGAAGAGAAAGCTTTGGTGTAAAACTTGAGCACATTTAAATTTAAGAAGTTCAATAAAATTTTATTATTAGATTTTTTTTTTTACTTCTAAGAGAAATTATGCACAGTAGGATCTTATAATATGTTTTTCCTTTTTTTCTGGAATTAACTAAAATCATGATTTATTATATATTTATAAATATTATTCAATCACAAAATAACAATAAAAATATTAATAATTTAAGCTAAATAATCTCATAATCAATTTATATTTATATTATTTCTTAAAATTGGCTAGTAAGCCAAATATTATCTGATAATTATAAATTAATTAGTCTAAAATAGTCCCCAAAATAAATAAATAAGGTGGGATATAATATTTTAAATTTAGAATTTATCAATCGATTATATTAAAAATAAAAGGTAACTACGTAAAGATAGAGACATATAAAGCAGCAGCACATGCGCTTGCACCATCATATCTAACATCCATTATGCCATGTCTTTTAATCCTCAACCGATGTAGTACATACATTTTTTGTCCCATAATATTTTCCTCTACATAATTTGATTTTAACATGAGAGTTAGATAACTAATTTATGAAGATTAAAAAAATTAGTTAAGGATGTTATTTGTTAAAAAAAATGTATTAGTTTTCCTAAGACACACCCATATGAAAACCCTTCTTCAATATGTGTAATTAATAAATAGTTTAGGTAAAAAGCATAAATTTGGGAGATAATAAATTAGGAACTTACATTCAGGACTACAACAATTTACTGGGGTCAGGTTTGGGATCTCTCGGAATCATTTATCTCATTTTTTTCCTCAGAATCCCATCTACGCCATCTTATTAAAAAAAAAAAAAAAAAATACAAGGTCCATATTTCATGGTTTATAAAAATATTAATAAATAAATTTAAACTATTAAAATATGATCTACATAATTTATAGTTGCAACCAAACAAAATTTTAAAAGACTAAATTATAAATTATTATAATAATAGTTTTAAAAAATGTAAAATCTAAACCATTCATTATCTGAGAATGAAGATGGGATTCAAAAAAAAAAAAAAAAGAGGAAAAAGATTTTAAAAGTATCCTCTTTCCTTGAGTTAGAGAAAAGAGAGAGTATAATTTCACTCAAATTAAGAATGATTTACACACTAGCGATATTTTTGGAAAAAAACTGTTGATCCCTTTTTGGATCTTCTAGAATGATTTTAAATGAAAACATAATTTTTTTTTAATAGATGACTCTAGGATCACAATTCACAGGTATATACTTCTAATAGTTGCATGTAATTGTATGTTACCACCCATGCGACCCCGACGTTCCTTTCCGACAGGGAAAGCGCACATAAATTTACTGTCCAACCCACGCCTTGTCGACGTTGATATGAGTGTGGCTATCATGGTGGAGCCTGGGCATCAAATTTAATTTCATAAAAAAAATTTCTTTCAATTTTATCTGGTCCTCTTATATTTGAATTTTGGATCCGTGTTTCAATCATGAGGATTTTCAACAGCGAAAGCATACACTTCCGTATTTAATCAGAAGATCCTTGTAATACAAGAGTATATATATTCCACCCCAAAAAAAAAAAAAAAGAAGATCGATAAGAGTATTTAGATTTAGTTTAGTGGTGAAAGACTCAGCTAGATCCTTTTTTATCTCAAGTTTGAATCCTAAAAGAGACACTTGTATTGAGAGAGACAACCACGAAGCCTAAACTACAAAGAGCATAAATTATTTCATAATCAATATGATTTTAAAAATATTATTAATAACAAAAGTAAATCAATTAAAATTAACTATTAGTCATCATCTATATTTTCATAGGCATCTTTTAACAAAACTCAAAACTTGCCCAAAATCTTAATCCTAAAATATTCTCTACTCAATATAAAAATAGTATCATTAGAAAGATAAAATCATGTATAATAAATTTTATGAAGGAAATTTAATAAAAATAAGTGATATTGATTTTCAAAATTTATCATAAGACGTTGAAAAAAAATGGAGGAGAAGCCGCCAACAAGAGGAAGAAAACGCAGGTTTCAGAAAGGGTTGGAGATATAATGTTTGCGCATGTGGATTTCGGAAAGGTTTATATTTTTTGGCAAGCAAAAGATTTAAACATCAGTCCCAATATAAACGTCAACGGGATTTCGGAAGTTGTTTATATTGAAAACATGGGCCCCACCTCTACCCATTATTTTCTGTACATGTGGATTTCAGCAACAACCATAGGGTCAACGGGCCAATGGAAATTGGGACTGATAAAAAAAAAAAAAAAAAAATTCTGTGTCCGCCTCTGCTCCTGGGCATGCATGTTGGATCATTTTCAAGAAAAAAGGAGCATTCGGGTTGAATAAATGGAAAATGAGAAGTTAGAGAGACACGTGAAAATTCATGGTGCTACTTAGAAAGAGACCTTACATCTAATTAACTGAAGGTCACGTCTTCTTGTATTCGTAGTTAGAAAATAAATGCAAATCCCGTCATCTACGAGTATTAATTTGTGACAGACTCAACAATACGGTATAGATTGTAGTATGTACGTACGTGGATAAGTTTTGTCCAAAAATAAAGACGCTCTGTCATCCACAAATAATAATTCATTTTGGAATCTCTTAGGCCAAACAAATTAAAATAAAGCCTTAATTTTAAAAAAATTTAATCATTTTTAACTTACTCCAAATCTGTGCGGTTTTTCGTAGTATGTCTTTCACCTAGTGATATTTTGGTTGGGGTGAAAATAAGCCAGGCCTTATCAGGTGGCTACAACCTAACTTGTTTAAGGTCTAGTTAGGCCTGACTTGTTTATCAAAAAGGCCAGGCCAAAGTCTATTTAAAAGCCTAAATAAGTCAGACCTATTTTATTAATGTTTGGCCTGTAGGCCTTTAGGCCTAATCTGTTTACATATTAAATAAATATAATTAAATGTATATCATATAAATAACATAATATTTATTATTTTTCATTCTTATATTCTAATTTCAAATTATATTTATGTAGATTTTGATAGGTTCAAAATGTATAAAACCTATTTATGGCTACCATAACCTACAATATGAGATATTTTTAAAGATCTACATTGTAAATAAGCCTTTAAAAAGGCTTAAGGCCCAATTAAGCCTTATGAAGGCTTAAGTCTAAACCTATAAAAAAGCCTAAATTTAAGCTCAGACCTAGGTTTAAGCCTTCTGCCCTTATTACAGACTCAGATCTATTTAGCTAAAACTTGACATGGCTTGACCTATTTCCATGCCTATATTTTGGTAGGAAAACATTTGCAAATGGAATTAGGATTATTCCGGTAAGCAAGCGAGCTATACGTAATTATGTCCATCTCAATTCCAGCACAGTTCATAGCAACAGGCATCTACATGCTTGAAATTTTTTTTATTAAATTTTATTCTGCCAGCTTATACATTAAAATTAGATAATTTAGCTTGGCTTAACTAATCCCAAAGGTAAAATGGCAGATCGGCAGTACTGATTCATCCAATTGACATTCACATTAAATAACAAAATGTAAATATCAGCCATAGACGCAAACTTCAGCCACAAAAGTTCATTGAAGATGCAGAAAGAAAGAAAGGAATCACAAAAAAAGGAAAGGGAAGGGTTCAGATAGAAGAAAGGTCTCAGGGAAGAAAGCTGAAAGTAGTCAGAGAGGGAGAGCTTCTTCACAAAATTCTTTCTCCGAAACCTCTGACTAGTTTGATTTCACCACGAGTTGGGCTCACAATCGTGTGGGAAAGAGCTCCTAACATAATTTTCTTTATTTCACATTCCATGTGGTTAATGAAGAGTAAATCCCTTTCCACTTGTTTCCAATGATGTCCAAACCCAGTCTTGATTAATCTATGTACTCTAACTTCTCTCATGTGAGCCCATGTTCATAAGCCCAATATATAGCTTCAAGCCCCATTATCACCTCTTCTGGCCCATTATTTGCTATCTCATGATCCCAAGCCATCTCGTCCTTAAGCCCATTGTTACAACCTCATTAGGCAAGTGGGCCAGCGATGAAGGGGTCAGTCTCAGACTGAACGATGCAGTTTTTAATGAGGAGTTGGAAAAACCTACTAACCCAACTGGAGTGATCTTAAATTCTTGGAAGAGTTATGTCCAAGTTCAGCAGGACCCAATTGATTCCCCTACTGCTTGTACGTTCTCAACATCTTGGCATCCCCCATTGCCTGATTGGTCCAAGCTAAACGTTGATGGGGCTGTATCACGAGCTTCAGGAAAAGCAGGCCGTGGTGGTGTCCTTAGAAATCACATGGGCGATTGGTTAGCAGGCTTCACTCGGTCGATTGGAGTTTGCAGAGCGCCGGAAGATGAGGAGTGGGCCATTTTAGAGGGTTTAAATATGGCATGGGATCTTGGTTACAGGAAGGTAGAACTGGAATCGGATGCAAAGGATCTGGTTTATTTGTTGAATGATGTTGCAGCAACTAACAAGGGCAGTATGATTATCTGGGAAATCCTAGAACTCAAGCGGAGAGATTGGGAATTGAGGATCTCATATATCCCAAGAGACGCAAACAAGGTAGCGGATTTACTAGCTAAAGAAGCTATTGGGTATACATCTTTTTTGAATGAATGTCCTGGGTTTATTCATTCTCTGGTCATTCATGAGAAGCTGGGATTCATCTCCCCTGGGTAACTCTATCTTAGTTTCTTATTTTCAGCTTTCTTATGTATCAAAAAAAAAAAAAAAAACTGGCTAGTTCGACTGGCTTGTGAGGTGGAGCCCCTCGAGTGAGTCCATGAATCAACCAAGCAAGCAACATCACTGAGAGCGGGAGAGTTGGCAACAAGTACTACGTGAAAATATAAATTCCGAGATCAAGACAACCACTATATAATTTATTCATACAATTTATAATTGGTCCTTACAGTTTATTTTAATTTTAATTTTTAATCATATATTTTATATTATAAGTTTTGACCGATTAAGTTTCATCATTTAAGAGGAAATAGGTGTGTTGAAATGATTTTCAAACACACATCAAATTGTTTTTAACAATTTATCTAAAAGATGATTATGAATGCGATTATAGGATTAGTTATTAATTAGATAAATTAGATTTAATGTGATTTCTTGAGGCTTTCATTTGACTGGATGATAAATTAAACCCCAAATCATTTTAAAAAGCTAGGAAAGTCATTAACTTTGCTATCAAGACTAATTTCCTCATATCCATCCCTTTTCATCAAAATACAAAAAACAATAGTTTAACATTTAATTAAGTTTATTAATTTGAAAAACCCAAAACCCAATTTTTCTTGTTTTCATTACATTTTGATGGCATTTAGATTATTTAAAAATAAATAAAAGACTCATCGAAAAGAACGAACGATCATAAATTTTCTTATATGCAATTCTTACTTAATTTTTTATTGTGGACCCCAAAGCTAATGTATAATATGTCTTCATCAAAATGGTACTATTGTCGAAGAGCTAAGTAATTAGCCATCTAAGTAATCTAATTATCAAATTCATTTTTGACAAAGGGTTTCTCATGTGAAGTTTGTAGTTTTGCATTTTTTATTTTTATTTTTCATTGCATATAGTTTAAGATTTTTGAATTTAGCTAGTAGCTTGCTTGATATTTGTTACATTCTTGCATTGTTTTGACTTGGTAGCTTCCATGTGGTGTTATTGCATTAATTTTGATATGTTCTTGAGCTTATTTGTTTGAATTTATCATGTTTCCAAATTAACTTTTACATTTCTCTTGCATAAATTTGATTTGTGGTTTGAACTAAGTATTACACACTTGAGAATTGATTGGAGTTTTGTTGAAATTTGGTTACACCTTTTTGAAGCTTACTGGATTTTTTTATTTTGAAAATTTTGCCTGAAAAATTATGAGTTTTAGTTTTCTAAAGCTTTGGGTCATTCGAAACAAGACCAATAACTTAGCTATTGGGTGTGTTGAATTTTAGCCGCTTTTCAAATTTTTCTTTATTTTCTGAATTTTTTCCAGATTTTTCATTAGGTTAGTTTTTGAGTTTCCTTATTTGATTCCCCCACCCCCAAAATTTTTAGGATTCATTTGCACACATATGACATTTTAGGACTTATAATTTATTGAGATTTGATTGATTTCAATTTGAATGACTTGGTTTAATGATGACCACGAGATTATGTTCAATACTAAACCTTCTATACATTTCTTTTTAGGGAATGATGGAACACATAGTTCTCGATTTTTTTGGATAGATTTTATGGCATTTAAAGACATGAAGCACTTCCTAATCTCAATAGCTCTCAAAAGCTTGACATGACTTGGCAAGAATTAGAATATATCAGAGCACAACGGAAAGATCAAGAAAGCGGTTCATTTGGTCAAAAATATAATGGTTCCATCTATAATTTATAACCCCAACCTTCGTTCCAAACTTACCACCTTCCACTCTATAGTCTGTCACGAGCATTTTTTACAACCATATCACCCATCCTCTGAACCTATCCAACCTAATACATCAACCATCAAGTATACTCAAACTTTTCTCATGTGAGCCCATGTTCATAAGCCCAATATATAGCCTCAAGCTCCATTGTCACCCCTTCTAGCCTATTATTTGCTATCTCGTGATCCCAAACCATATCGTCCTTAAGCCCATTCTTTACAACCTTATTAGGCAAGTGGGCCTGTGATGAAGGGGTTAGTCTCATAATGAACTAGATAATTTGACCCCTTTTCGTCTTTGGGTTCAACTGGCGTGGGGATCGGTCTTCCTCACCTTTAGGGAGGGGATTCGATCTCTGTGTTGGTCAAGGCGCTGGGGGAAACATCCTAGGGGTTTAGGAAGCAATGGTAACGCTGATAGAGGTGGAGCCATGTGTACTCTCTGGCCAATATCCCCTGTGGACTGGGCTTAAAGCGCCTTGCCCTTGGACTGTGAGTGAGCCCAACCCCTTTCCTAAAATTTATATATATATATTAAAAAAACCAGATAGTTTGAATGACTTGTGAGGCGGAGCACTCCAAGTGAGTCCATGGATCAACTAATCATGCAACATCATTGATCTAGTTAATACAATTGCATATTTGGATTAGCTTTTGAATAAGAGCATTTACAATTTATGAGATAAGTATATAAAATAAGTTATGTTTCGATTGGAGGACAAACACTTCTGAAACCATGGTTTTGCAGTTTTCTAAACACTCACTGATATTTAGTCCTTATAGTTTGTTTTCAATTATTTTAGTTTTAGTTCATATAAGTTCAAATCACAAGTTTTTTTCTTCTAAAATGCTAATACCTATATTTTAATAAAAACCTAGATTATTTTTTCTATTGATAGATCAAAACATATGATTTGAAATGATATAAAATAGAGCTAGAATAAAGACAAACTATAAGAAAAGAAAAGGGTTAAGGCGCAAAAATGCACATAACCTTTTCTCTCAGGAGCTCTTAGCACCATAAACTTTTTTTTTGTGCAAAAATACACACGATGTTACGTTTTGGAAGCAAAAATACCACGGGCTGTTAGTTGACCAGATATTGACCGTTAAGTTTGACGGAATGAACAGTAACACAGGTGAAATTACCATTTTGCCCTTATTTTTAAGCTGAAATTACCATTTTACCCCTAGTTTTAATTTATTTTTTTAAAAAAAACACTAAAATAAACCCTCCCTGCTAGTGGGCTCCATCACTGGCTACACCATTGCCGGTTGTCGCCCTCTCCATCGCTAACTGCCGGCAGCGGCCACCTCCGACGACTTTTTTTTAAAAAAAATAATTTATTTATAAAAAACCAAAAACTAAAATAACCCCTCCCTCGCCGATGGGTCCCACCACCAGCCACACCACTCCTGGCAACCAGCGGCCACCTTCGGCGATTGTTTTTTTTTTCAAAATAATTTTTTTTAGAAAAACAAAAAACTTCATGTCGACGACGGTGTATTTTAGTTTTTTTTTATTTTTTTAAAAAAAAAAGCCGTCGGAGGAGGTCGCCGGCTGTCGGCGGTGGGGAGGGCGGCTACCGGCTGTGGTGTCACCGATGGTGGGGCCCACTGACGGGGGATGGGTTATCTTAATTTTTTGTTTTCTTAAAAAAATTATTTAAAATAAAAAAAGCCGCCAGAGGTGGTCACCGGCGGCGACCGACGGTGGTGGGGCCCACCGGCGAGGGAGTGGTTATTTTAGTTTTTATTTAAAAAAAAAAACCGCTAGAGGTGGCCGCCGGTCGCCCGCGGCGGCCAAGAGTGGGGAGGGCGGCAACCAACAGTTGTAGGGCCCACCGGCAAGGAGGGTTTATTTTAGTGTGTTTTTTAAAAAATGAAAACTAAGGGCAAAATGGTAATTTCAACTTAAAACTAAGGGGAAAATGCTAATTTCACTCGCGTTACTGTTCATTCCGTCAGACTTAACGGTCAACATCTGGTCAACTAGCGGCCTTTGGTATTTTTGCTCCCAAAATGTAACATTGTGTGTATTTTTACACCCAAAAAAAGGTTATAGTGCCGAGCGCTCCTGAGAGAAAAGGTTATGTGCATTTTTACACCTTAACCCGAACAAAATATTGTATTAACCCCACGCGATAACATTAATGGATAAATTTGCTCTAAAATTTATATATTTGAGATAAAGTTCTCAACCAAGTAGACCACAGAGAATGGGATCTTGTAAGGGATGAAAAGGAAATAACCGAAATATTGTAAAATAGAAAACATGCGAAAAGGAGGAACTGTCATACCAAAGAATGTTTCACAGAGACGATAATCCCAAACATTTTCCACCCTCCTCTAACGACATTTGTCTCTTTCTATCATGCTTCGCCATTTGCATATCATAGCTAGGGGTGAGCAAGTGACCCACAACCTACCCAACCGCCTGCGCCTCGTGGAATTTCCCATGGATTAAACCGGCCCAAATTGGGTCCGTCATAAGTGACGAGTTGCCCATACTCATTTGTATTATATGGGCGGGTCACGAGTTGAAGTATGAGGCACTCATGCCTGCTCATTACCTGTATAACATGCTATTTTTTTTCTTTCCTCCCTTTAAACTTCAGGTTCAGAGTTTAGAGTTAGACTAAACAAAACAAGGTATTGGGTGGAGTCATGGAGAACGCATAAGTGTGCAGAAAAAACTCAAACTCAAACCCTCGCTTAGCTCAAAGTCTCCTCGCCATCGCCGACTCGTTGTTTGAAGGGTAGCTGCATCCCTCAGCCTCTCTCCGTCTCTCTTGATCTTGCTCACTACCTTCATTTCTCATCTCTCTCAGATCCAACCTAGCACCTCAACCTTTCGCCATCTATCTCCATCTCAATCTCGCTCACTATCACCATCTTTGTCAAAGTCTCAACCTCTCGTTCATCACAAACTCTTCCTCTCACTATCTCACCCTGGACCTCTACCTCTCCCTCTTGCCTACAAGTCATGACCTCTCACTCTTGGCCTTAGCTCAATTTCAGGCGAAAAAGGGACTCATTGTAAAAGGTACTCATTGTAATTTATTTTAGGTTTTTGTATCAACAAATTTGGAGGTTTATACGCTAAATGTTGAACTGAACTGTGGTTTTTGTACGAATAAGTTTGCTTCCTGCAAGGAGCCCAACATCACTGTGGTTAGGTGTTAAATCTTGCTTCCTATCTATATTTGTATCAATAAGTTTGCTTGAGTTGTTTGTATCTGTATCAAAAGGCTTTTGTTGAGTCTTGCTTTCTGTATGTATATGTATGACTATATCAATGTCATTGTGGTTAGGTGTTGAAAATCTTGCTTCCTGTCTGTATTTGCATCAATAAGTTTGCTTGAGTTTTCGGTATCTGTATCAATAGGTTTTTGTTGAGTCTTGCTTCCTATCAATATCTGCATCAACGTTATTTTAGTTATGATAAAACCCCCTGCTTGTGTTTGTATCACAATATCACACCGTGTCCATGAACCCCTTTTGCCACATTGAGAAATTTACATAGATTGATTATGTGTTTTTTATTTTTATTTTGATAATGTGTTTTTATCTTGAAATTAGCATGGCACATATTCCATTAGATAATGTGCAAGAGCAAGCTCTAAGTGTTGCAAGGGAAGTTGGTAATGAAGCTGTAGTCCCAACAGTATAACATATTGCTACCTATGTTGAGAATGAGATGACGAATGATAGACAAGATAATGATTCACGGCCTAGAAAAAAAAGGAAAGACTCATATGGTATATGGAACCATTTTATAAGGCTGCCGCTAGCAAAAAATAAAGGAAAAAAATATGTCAAAGTGCAACTATTATGGAACAACTTATGCGAGTCATCCTTTGAATGATGACATTAAACAATTATGGAGACATTTGGACAAGTGTCCAAACAATCCTAACAAAGCAAGGAAGGGTCAAAGCTTATTCATGGCTACGACAACTCAAACAATGACTCATCCTTTATTTAGTCAAGAGTGAGGCAGAAATGTTGTTGCTAAGTATATCATAAAGGATGAGGCGCCTTTCCAAGCTATGGAAAAGTAGGGGTTGACATAACTTTAACAAGAGTTTCAACCTAAATTTTGAATGAGATGGATAGCTACTAGAGATTGCTATGCCACATATAAAGAACAAGCAAATATCTTGAGAAAGTGTTTCAAGACTTCTAAAGTCCGTGTGTCCTTCACAACTGATTGTTGGACATTTATACAAAATAACTATTATATGTGTTTGACTGCACATTGGATTGTCCAAATCAACTAACTACCTTCCTTGTGATGTTTCATTTCAGAAATCTCACTGTCTAATTCAACACCTTCCTTCAAAGAAGACGTTCAACTGATCGATGTGTGTGAAGGGCTTTATATCATGACACAACATGCAAATTCACCACTGCCTCTCCTTGGTAACATCTCCCCCAAGCTTGCCAATAATACTCCTTTTGATCTTTGGCATTTTTGTTTAGTTCATATTTCAAATTCTACATTGTATTCTATCCAGAAATACCATCCCTATATTTCCCACAATTCTTCTTTTTCATGTTGTGATGTATGTCATTTTGTTAAACAACACAAATTACCTTTCTCTATAAGCACTACTGCAGTTAATAAAATTTTCAGTTTGGTTCACATGGATATTTGAGGACCTTATCATTTACCTTTTGCTCATGGCCACAAATATTTCCTTACTATTTTTGATGATTTTTCAAGATATACTTGGATATATTTACTTAAAACTAAATCTGAGGTTAATCAGTATATTCAAGATTTTGTTCATATGGTTTCTACTCAATTTGGTGTTCCAATTCAGACTATTCAATTTGATAATGGTGTTGAGTTTAAAATGACTAATTTTTACAAACAATATGGTGTTCTTCATCAACAAGTTGTGTAGAAACACATGAATCAAATGGGAAAGTTGAAAGGAAACATCAACATATTCTAAATGTTACAAGGGCTTTATTGTTTCAAGCCCAGATTCATAAGGTTTATGGGTCATATGCTATTTCTCATGCCATTTATTTGATTAATCGCTCACCTACACATGTTTTGAATCATAAATCCTCTTTTGAAATTGTATTCCAACAACAACCAGATTTTAGTAATCTCAAAGTTTTTGTTGTCTTTGTTTTTCCTCCACTATCATAGCAGCGTACTAAGTTAGATCCTAGAGCTCGTAAGTCTATTTTTCTTGGTTATGAACTTGGGACTAAAGGGTTTGTCACATTAGATTTACATTCTCATACCATTGTTATTTCTAGAAATGTAAATTTTTATGAGTCTATCTTTTCTTTTTGTAATTTTGAACACTCTCCTTAACCTACATCCATTCCATTACCTTAAGAATTTCCCTCTCTTGATTATCCTATGCATTCTCCTACTTGTTCTACTTCTGCCCCACATAGGATACCTTCTCATTCTTCTTCAACATCTGATTCAACCACTTCTATTTCCCTTTCACCAAACCTTAGGTGTTCTACTAGATCCAGGAGATTGCCTAAATATTTGCATGACTATCATTTTACTCTTCAATGCACATCAGTCATACCAGATTCTTTGGAGGTAGGTGGCTATCATCCTCTTTCTCATGTCTTTTCTTATAATCATCTTTCTTCATCTTATCATCATTTTGCTTTATCTATTTATGTTGATGATATTCCTAAATCCTATTCTAAAGCTATTAAACATGGGGGTTGAAAAAAAAGCTATAGAGGCTTAACTAGATGCTTTACAATAGAATCATACTTGGGTTTTGACTTATCTTCCTTCTAATAAATGACCTATTGGGTGCAAGTGGGTTTTTGCTAAAAGGTACAACTTAGATAGAGCTTTGAATCATTATGAAGGGTGCTTGGTTTCTCAAGGTTAAACTCAAGTTGAATGTATTGATTTTAATGATACATTTTCTCCTGTGGCTAAACTTACCATTGTTTAGTTGTTGCTTGCTCTTGATGCTGCTCACAATTGGCATGTTAAGCAACTTGATGTTAATAATGATTTTTCTTCATGGGGATCTTGATGAGAAAGTTTATATGTTTCCTCCTCCTGGTTTATTGGTTTCTTTTCCTACTCAAGTATGTAAGCTTCAATGCTCCCTTTATGGCCTTAAACAAGCTAGTAGGCAATGATTTTTCAAACTTTCCAAGGCTCTTCGTTATCATCATTCACATGTTGATCACTCTTTGTTCATTAAGAGTTCTGATGCATCTTTTACTCCCTTGCTTATTTATGTGGATGACATTATCATTAGTGGTACTGATTTGACTGTGATTAAAATTAATAGTATGAAGTTGTTTATGGATTCTTGCTTTAAAATCAAAGATTTTGGTGATGCCAAATATTTTATAGGTTTGGAAATTGTTAGAAGTTCTAAAGGCATTTCTCTTTATCAACGTAAATTTGCTCTAGATATCTTTGTGTGATGCTGGCTTTCTTAAGTGTAAACTTGCTATAACTTTAATGGCTAAGGATTTGAAATTATCTCATGATTCTAGTGTTCCTTTAGAAGATGGTTCCATGTACAGGAAATTGGTTGGTTGTCTTCTTTATCTTTGCTAATACACAGCTTAATATCTTTTTAGTTGTTTAACAATTGAGTCAATTTGTTCAACTTCCTAGCATTATTCATCTACGAGTTGTTTATAAAGTACTTCAGTATATTAAAGCTTCTCCTAGTCATGGTTTGTCCTTTCCTGTTGATTCTGTAATGAAATTAAATGCCTTTAGTGATTTTGATTGGATTGGTTGCATTGATACATGTAGATCTATTAATGGTTTTTGTAGGTTTTTAGATCAAGCCTTAGTTATACTTGGAAATCAAAGAAACAACAAACTGTGTCTACCTCTTCTTCCGGAGTTGAATATCATGCTTTGTGTGACCTCTACTACTTGTGAGATCCAAAGGTTATTTTACTTATTATGTGATTTTGGTATTTCTACTACTTCTCCAGTTTCTTTATATTGCGATAGTAAATCAGCTCACCACATTGCAGTAAACCCCACAGTTCATGAAGAACCAAGCATCTCGATATTGATTGTCATATTGTTTGTGAAAAACTTTAGAATGATTTAATTCATTTATTTTCAATCAAGTCTCAGGATCAATTGCTTGACATTTTTACAAAACCTTTAGCTCCCACTCCATTTTGTATACTCCTTTTCAAGCTGAGAATGATTGATATACATTCTTCAGCTTAGAGGTATTAATGTTAAAGCATGTGATTAATTACTTTGTATTTTTTAGATATAACTACTTCGGTTCAAGTGTAACTATTTTAGTTAGGTTGTTAGTTTTTTATTAGTGGCTCAACTAGTTAGTTATTTATTTTTGGCTGAGCTGGTTATATAAGCATTGTACACACATAGTATTATTCATTCAATAATAATGAGATTTCATTTATTTTCTTGCTTCCTTGATAGATTAATTGGATTCAAATACATATTGATGATTCTAATTCATAATCACTATGCGAATGATAACCCTAGGCATCATGCATGGCTCAAATCGAATGTTGATACAAGACACCTAGAATTTTATTCTCCTAAGCTTATACATTAACATTGCATTAGCTTGGTTTAACTAATCCAATAGGTAAACCTCATTAGGCAACCTTGGTTTCGCAACGACCACTAGTGGGCGAGCCATGAAGGGGCCAGTCTCAGACTGAAGCAGCTCAACCGGCTGGTGAGGTGGAGCCCTCCAAGCGAATCCATGTATTAACCTAGCAAGCAACACCACTGACATAGTGGTCCCAAGCATGACTCCTGGACACCCACGTTGTCCTGTCGAGAAGCTTATGAACCTTAGGTCCGCTTCTGTCAAGAACACCTCGGAACGGTCGTCCATGAGGTGCCGTTCTGGTTTGAACTTCAGAGGCTCCTCCCAAACCTTAGGGTTTCGCCCTAGCCCCTCTCTGCTCAGCAACACATGGCTACCCTTTGGGATAAAGTAGTTGGACACCACTGTGTCACGCATTGCCACGTGGGGGATGTTGAATGGAGAAATGGGATGAAGGCGAAAGGCTTCTCTTAAGCAGGCTTTGATGTAATTGAGCTTTGGTACGTCTGATTCTTGAACTAGCCTCTCCTTGCCTACTACTTTATCCAATTCTTCAGAGGCTTTTTTAAGAAGTTCGGGTTGTTTCATCATTTCTGCGAGTGCCCATTCTACGGCGTTGGATGGATTGTCCACTGTTGCAATCATAATCTCCTACGAAATAAATAAAGTTCCAATTAATTTACGTTATTGCTTAGATCAAGCTATATATATATATATATGCCAACTCCTTAAAAAAGACAAGAAGCTTTAACTGTAATTTGCGCTTTGATTTCCTGCATGGTCAATAGGGGTTTATTTTCATCATCTTTGAGAGAAATCATAACATCAAGCCAGTCCTCAGTTTTAGTCTTAGTGCCTTCCTTCCATTGTTTAATTCGTTCTTCAATGATGGGATCATGATACTTGTTCACAGTCCTCGTAGCATTCTTCAACATTCTCTTGTGCCCGTCCAGGTCGAGTCCCCTCAACCATGGTAGATAGTCTGAAACACTAAAGGCATATAAGTATTTGAGCATTATGAAGAGTGCACCCACGTGCTCTATTTCCTCATAGCCTGGCCTTCCATCCTCGCTACCCTCCCCAAAATATCTGTTAGAGACATATGAAACATAAATAACCAAGGCATATTTGATTGCACTTCAATTCTTAAAACTATCATTTTCTTACTATAATCTCCGGATAAGCTCAATAAATTATATTAAAATATCTATATCTATTATTTTTTTTTTCAAAATAATTTGTTTGATATATAGAATAATGATCCACAAACCTATGTTATGATTATATGATTTATTTAACCCTTTTAATCTCTTAAAAAAGGTTAACCGTCTCTTATATTAAATAGTGCAAGTACTATATAATAGATATATAGATAGGGCTATATATCTAGTGGCTGTTACCTTTTATCGAAGACCAATTTCCTTATTACATTCCCACAGAAATGCTGAGCAGCAATCCTGACATTCACAAGACCTCCTTCATTATTATTCTGACTCATATACACGTAACGCACCAGGTTATCGGCTTCCTCCTTCCTTTTGTCATGAAGCCACCGATGCTTCGCCGGAGAAAGCAAGTCTTTCACTAAGATCTTCTTCATCTTCTTCCAATGCTCTCCATATGGCACGAGGGCTGTTGTTGAATAGTTGCCTGAGAGGAGACGAGATGCCATGCTGATAGGCCTTGATGAAAAAATGGCATCTTTTTTCTTCAAGAACTCGCAGGCTATAGCAGGGTCAATCACTGGAATCACATGAAGATTTCCCAGCTTGATACATGCAATGCCAGTGTTAAATTTCTTCATAAGTTGGTGAATCCATTTGGACGGTGACTGGGTCGAAAGCATTTCAGGTAAATTACCAATAATAGGCCATGGGTTGGGACCTGGAGGGAGTTTGCGTTCGCCGAATAGTGTAGGGGTAGAGTGAGGGTATTTTAGGGATTTGATGACTGTGAAGAAAGCAGTTATGAAGATCATGAAATTGGACCAGAAAGGCGAAATGGTGGAGAAGAAGGCTCTTGACTCCATGTGAGTTGGAAACACTTGGAAAACTAGGTAATGCTTTGGTGGACATGCTTTGTTCCCTTTAACCACACTACTATTTATACTAGTCTGATGACCCGAACTCTAACTCAGATGATACTAGGATATTTCCAATGTTTGTCTACTAGTCCAAATTAGTCTGATAGAAATGTTATATGTTTCTTATCACTTTGCCACTTACCCACTTTTTGTCTACATTATATAGTAGGCCATGCCCGCCGCCCATGCCCGCCGCCGCCCCTGCACCCCAAAAAAATTACAGAAAAAAAACCTAAAATTTAGGATATTATCTTTCAATTTCATAAAAATTTCATAATTTTTACTTTAATCTCTTTATATAAAGTTGTGTGAAGGGACTAAAATAAAATATTAGACTGTTTATGGGGCTTAAATATAGTTTCATGAATATTCATGAGTTTTATTTTGTAATTTTCACCCCTTAATTGCAATTCCTAACTCCGCCTCTAATTACTTAAATATAGTTTCATGAACATTTGGTTTTAGTAAGGGATGATAAATTTATCTATATATCACAACGTAGATTTTGTGTGTGTGTCAAGAAGAATGCAAAATAATTACAAAGGGTAGCATCAAGTACTAGATAATTATTCCATACTCATTTGCTTGATGTACGTCCTGAATTTTCCCCCCTTTACCGAGCTCTTTGCCCGGTAAGAGTTTTGATGTGGATTCAAATTAAATATATCAAATTGATGGTGTAATATTCTGATGATTTCCTCTAATCTTCTTGTAATTGTATAATTTTCCACTTTTTCACCACAAAAAATTACGTAAGGGATTTGAATATCCTTTGCGCTCGTTCACACTCACACCCACCCTTACTCACACACGCACATGGGCATGCGCACTTTGTTACACCAAATTTGTCACGTTTACGTATTTGTTGGGCGAGGATATATATGACTATATGTGTTTCATATATAGAGACTTACGTATGATACTAATAAAGTTAGTTTAGAAGTGCACTCGTTAAATCTCTTTGACTCTCATTTTTGAATCTCTAAAAAGACATTTGTGTTACAAAAGACAACGATAAACAACAAACTAGATATTAGATAATAATATAAAAATGAAAACCCAAGCATGATTCACTCATATATAAAATTCTGATTTTATCGAATGTGTGTGATTCCTAGGAATTTAAATTTATGAGATAATATAATAGTTTGAATGAGATGGACAATCATACAGTTTTATTTTATATATTCAATAATGAACTACTTTTGGTGTTTTATAACAATTTTAACCTATTTAAATTTTGAATTCTACTCCCTCCAATCTCTTTTTATTAAAAAAAATGACAGTATTATTCTTATAATCTTATCTTATCTATAAGAACAAAAACTGTGTCTAATATAATTACAATACACTTTTTTAAAAAAAATCATGTAAAAGAGTTACTAAAGTTCACGGCACAAGAGTATTCCTTTACATGTCTAATATATTTATGGATTATGATTAATATTTTAGTTCTAATAAATTAGTTATGTACATTAAATTAATTTATCATAATGGTAGCATCCTTTTACCCTGCCGACAAATTTTGAAAATACAAATATGTTGTCGCCAATTATATTACATATTATCTTTAAAAAAATTTAAAACTAAGTACTCCCTCTGGTCCTTATTATAAGGTACCAACCACCTTTTCTCGCGGATCAAAGAATGGAAGTTAAGTCATTAAATTGGTTTAAAATTGATAAATATTTTCAACTTTACTCCTACTTTAATGATGTGAATTTAAAGAGTTGTTTAAAAATGAGGGTCAATTGAAAAATGATAATAAATAAGTTGGTTAAAAGAAGTTGGTACCTTATAATAAGAATCAAAAAATTTTCAAGATTAATGCCTTATAATAAAGATGAGAGAGAGTAATTAATAAGATTTTCTTCCTATAATTGTTAAAACTGGACGACACTACGCTCGTACGTGTCATTGAATTTGTGGCGCCACTTGGTCTCTTCTAGTCCCCAAAAAAAGAAATCTAATTTCAGGGCTCCAGTTTCAATCATGCGGCCAAGTGGACCACAAGTTATTAGTGGTCATTAAGACGTCGCATTGGGATTAGAAAAGTATGTGGCGATTGTAGGAACACTTACGGAACTATGGAATACGAGGGCGTTTATGTTAAATTACACATTTTTTAAAGCTCCTTTCCGCACAAAGCACGTTTTAATACATTCGTTTTAAACACCAAACACTGGGAAAAGAGTCTCTCTATTAACTTTTCTTTCAACTTAATATTTCAATCATTGTTGTATGGGTTAATTTATAAAAATAGATATGAGTTTTTTCCCCATAAACGCTTATCATCATTTTTTTAGCAAAAATACACACGTGGTTACCATTTTAGAGCAAAAGTCACATCTCACCATTATGTTATTGTCCACCGCCATTATGTTACTGTTCACTTCACTTTTTATCTCTCATCACTCACTTCATCTCTTTATCTCTCATCATGATGAACAATAACATAACGGTGAGATGTGACTTTTGCTCCAAAATGGTAACCACGTGTGTATTTTTCTCAAAAAAAAAACACGTGGTGCTGGAAGCACATGAGGAAAAAGCTCATGTGTATTTTTGCATCTTAACCCTTGTTGTATCATCTTTTAATGGATTAGATTTAACATAATGCACATTACTATAAAAAAATAGATTTTACTTCCTTTAAAAATTGTTCATTTTTTAAAAATAGAAAGTGAAAAATAAAGACAATGATATTCTTGTAATTTTATGAAGAATTTAGGCTTCTCAATTTATCTTTAGCGTCCCAATTTAGAAAATCAACGAAGACTTTGACGTTCTAACTCTAAAAGGGACGTCAAAAATAATGGGAATAATAGGTTCAATAATAGTAATTACCAATTCGTTAATGGTATTTATAAGTTTCGTAATGATAATTACTTGTGCTTTCATCAAATTTTTCACAAGTTTTTCTCGTAAGACAACAAATAAGGGTCAATTATAACAAATCTTGTAATGAGAATTATCAATTTGTTAATAGTATTTATATGTTCCGTAATAGTAATAGCCAGTGCTTTCGTCAGGTTTTTCACGAGTGTTTCTTCAAATTTTAAGATTCAAATTTTAGGTGATTTTGAACACTCCATTAAATTATAATTAAAATAATTACTTATTATAGGATTAAAATGGATTATAGAAAATACTATATATTATTAATCAAAATTAATCAAGATGTGAATAATAGCATTATTAATATTAATAATACACTATTATTAATATTAATATATTACCATAACATTTTTTAATCAAATCAATTGATTCAAATATTCATATAAAATAATGTCATAGTTGTTGCGTTTAAGTTACTTTTAATCAAACGAAAAATCAAATTAATATTTATCTTTTCATAAAATAATATATTACATAACAACAAAAAATTTCGTAATTTAATATATATCATAAAGACTTTTCAAATTGAATATAAGAAAGTTTGATAAAAATATTATTTAAATAAGTCATAATTAAAATAATTAGCAAAAGTATTACTAAATATTAAATATGAAAAATAATAAGAAATAAATATTAACTAATAATTAGTTTATAAATCAATATATCAAAAATTCAAAATTTTCCAAACTTTGCGTAAATAGTAATAATATATTTGTTAACGCGTGCGCATATTAAAAGAACCAAAATACCACTTGGCTCCTGTTACACACCTACTAGCCTCGCCCTTTCTGGTGGCAGATAGTGTGATTCTTTACTTATATTCAATTCTAGCTTAATTTAATTTTCCTAAGTTAATTTATGTTACACATCAGAGTATAAGCAGCAGAGCATACACTAGTTTGGACAATAATATACTAATAAAAATACGGAAAGATAAACTATTCCTTGAAGGGATCAAAATAAACAGTCATCCTGATAATGTTGCCAGATAGGCCAAAATGAAATACTATAGTCATTCAATAATCACAATAAGTATTAAAAAGAAATATCACCAACATCCACCATCCCATTAGCCTTGCTCCAGAGTCTTACCTCTATCTTCCTGCTTTGCTCTAGATAAGCTGCCAGAAGACTTAAAAGGGCTAAGATTCATAAGTGAATCTCAGAGCAACCGTTAATCTCATATAAAATATATAACAATGCATGTAAGAAAAACCAAGAATAAATATACAAACCACATAACATTCAGTATCATGCACATAGCAAGGCCCTTATTGCACACAATATGTTTCGGTTCCAGAGCGCTCAGAAATAAATGATAACCAAATGTATGAAATATACATGGTAAAACATACATATACAAGTCACATAGAGTATATGAGGATTAAGATTATTACCTGATAGTCGACCACGAATATAAATAAATTTTCCCGGTGTACAATATCACGAATAGCCCTAAAATAATAAAATACAAATATAATTAATTCCTCTTCGGTAAATATTTCTTTTTGATAACTTAAAATAAGTCCAATTCACGTGTCCATATTCACCAAATTCCTTTTCTTATCAATGAATTTAATATAAGCCTATATTCCCTCTATTTTCATCATTTTGCAGGATTTTCCAGCAAGCATTGACTGATCTTCAAAAATTCACAATTAAATCTAGAAACCTTCTTTTGAGTTGATTCCAAAGCCTAAATGACCTTTAATATGTCTATTTAAAAAAAAATACTATCTTGAGCCAGCCTTAAACGAAAATCCATTTATAGCTCAAAATGTCTCCGCTGTCCGAAATAAAGTCCAGAATCAGAGGGTCATTTTTCAAAATTCATTTCTCTTATCACATAATTCAAAAAAATACGTGTTACCTATCAAATCAAAGCTTATTATGTATAATTTAATCTTGTAAAATTTCATGGTAATTCAACATCACTTGATACCCCAAAAATGTTTCATAAACTTGCTACTTGCACAAGATTTTCATGGCAGATTTTAGGACTTCGGTACAATTCAATCTCGGAGTTTCCGAAATTCTTACCAAACTTCTACCCCACACAATTTTACGTTTTGAACACGATAAAACCATCAAAATGACTAAATTCCCATTCCTTATACCGAAACAAGGGCTGGCAGAAAACAGAGCATAGGAAACCATTGCTTTAATTCACCTATATTGCTTACTCTTTCATTTCTCCTATTCTATAATTTTCCCCCTTGCACATCAATTAAGTGTTTAAATCAATTTTTATACCTCTAAATGGTTCAGCCACAACATACTTGAACCATAACAAACTCTACAAAATTCTACATTTGGAACCATAATCATGACATAAGCTTTTTATCTTTGGCTTCTTAACTAATTTATCACCTTTCCCTCTCTAAAACCATATTTTAAATATCTTCAGACTCTCCAAACATTCCAAACGCATAACACAAGGTTGGGAGAACACTTGGAGAGCTTACCTTAGTCAAGAATTAAATTTACTTGTGGGTTTCTTTAACTCTTCCTTCCTCTTCTTCTTCTTGACCCCTTACGCTTTCAATTTCTCCTTTGGTGTTTTCTGGATGTCCAGCCGAAAAATGAATGAATGCAATGGAGAATTATTGAATATAGAGAGGTTTAAAGTCGGTGAAAAGGGGAAACATCTTATGGACTTGAAGTTCCACTTATTTACCATGACACCATTTAGTTCTAATATAATCCTTTCTTGGTTTTATCTTTGACCGAATGTATGGAATGGAAAGAGCATTAATGGGCTTTAATCAAATGACTTCATCTGAAAGTAAATGAATGAAAAGATCTCATTTAATTGATCTTTACGAGTCAAAGTCGGTGGATACAAGTTAGCAATTAATTGGACTGTAATTCTTCAATTATTTACAACTTTACCAATATTTTGACCCCATTTGCTTTATTGACCGAAAATATATAGGAGGGGCTGATGCTAGGTGATTTCTTTTGACCTATGGATGTGCCTTGATTAATTTAATAAATTGGTGAAATAAGGTGTTGTGGAGTTCTTTCCAATATGATCTTATTTGATCTTTTATGAGACTTTTATTTGTAACTTGATCTTTATTTGTATAATTACAAATAATGAGTATGTGTTAGAAATTATTTCTTAATTAATTTCTCTAGGCCATAGAATATATTATCTCTAAAATTCCTAGACTAAAATTATCCCTTACAATTTCTCCTTAAATTTTCAAGGGAAATTGGCCCTAAATTCCAAATATATAATTATTTAGGCCAAATTTTACCTTTATAAATTCTATTTTGGTCGAACATAATTGTCCAAATAAATTAATTGGATATTAGACACAAACATCCCACTTGTGTCAACATGTATCTCAAAATTTATGGTTTTAGCGAAATCAAGTAGAATTGATCTTTTGTCAAAATTTTAGTATTTCTTTTCTCCACATGCAAATACATCATACATGAAATTTGCTAGGAAAAATTTAGGATATTACAGCTCGCATGAACCGTCTTTGCGCCACAGAATTGAAATTCCATGATTTGATTAAATATCACCTGCAAAGACATGTATGAAACATCCACACCGCTCATGCTATCGTGGAGGCTAACAATAGTCTTAACATCTGAATCTTCATCTGCTGTTGAATTTGAGTACTTTTCCAATGGAGGGGGTAATAAAGACCCCTACCTTCTTGAGCACAGTGATTGTAAAGTTGAAGACATAGACTTACTTGAGTCAAGCTGTCTTCTAACAAGAAGAATATTATTTACAGGCCCTGCAATATTCCCAACAGATTAACATTAAAATTGACATCAAGTTGAACAGAGGCATGCCATGTTGCACTCAGCGGCGGACTTAGGATTTTAGGTTTATAGATGCATAATTAGTGGTAGGATTTGAGGGTTGCCCCCGAATTTTTTTTAAAGGAAAGTTTTAAACACATTAAAAAATAAAAGAATATAAACAATAAAAGAAAAGAAAACTTTAACTTAACATAGAAAAATAATAACCAAGAGTCAACTAACCTTTACATCAGAATGATTACAAAAGCATTCTTCGATTCTTCATTTCTTGAAAATATTGTATTATATCTTCATCATGAATCGTATCAAATATATCACGTTTAACATAAGTTAACATGCATGAGTTAAACCAATCATCACTTATCCGATTGCGCAACTTATCTTTAACAAAAGTCATTGCAGAAAAAACCTGCTCAATACTAGCAGTTGCTATCGGTAAAACGAGTGCCAACTTTATCAACAAATAGACCAGTGGATAAA
The DNA here is from genome assembly GCA_037074495.1 of Acacia confusa. NCBI lineage: Eukaryota > Viridiplantae > Streptophyta > Magnoliopsida > Fabales > Fabaceae > Acacia > Acacia confusa. The sequence goes on from CM073511.1 coordinate 28,530,415, forward strand.
CAATATTCTTTCTCTTCTCAACCATCTTCAAAGTAAGGTCAGAAATTGTTTGCAAATTGACAAAATCAGAATTAGTCTTCACATCGACAATAAAATTATCGAGACTTAAAGATAGAAAAGGAATATCTGCAAGCTCATCAAACACCAAAGGATAGAATCTAGCAAACTCAATCAACTTTTCTTTGTTAAAATTATTAAATGAATCACGAGGATCAAGACAACTCAAACACAAGCAACTTGATATTGACATTATCAAATTGATCATTCAATTCTTGAACCTGAGGATCTATAATTGTATTAAATAACTCCACCTTAAAGTAGTGAAAGAATACTTTTGTAATCGTGTCGACATCATCCTTCACATCGTCATTCACATTTAGTCGAGAGCAAAGATAGAGTATCATCTCTCTTAGTTGACTAAATGTAACTTTTTCACAGAACTAGGAATCTTCTTTTATTGATTCTAAGACAAATTATGACTCTTCATGATCGCTTACTATGCATAGATTCTCGAGGCAACTAAAAGTTATCTAAACCCTACTGGTCTTGTGAATGACTAATCCCTTATCGGGGACTGTAAGTCCTCTTGGCATGTCTATCTATACTCATGCATTCGAGTCATACCCAAGAGTACACTGTTCTCCCCATTTTTCAGGCAGATAGAGTTGTACAATCAAAGCATAACCCTAGGACATAGTGTTCGATGACATCCTCAAGTCTATGACGATTCGAACTACCAAACGATGAGAGACGTTACAAATCCAATGATATTCTCTACAATGAATCTTTGTGGAGTCTCTCGGCGGGTTAGCTCAGTGTTATCTATTCTCTAACAAATCCACCCACAACATCAATTAAAGCATCACCATGCCTGCATTCCATAAGGTCCCTACCTTGTATCTCCATACAAGTAGATGGCATCGTACAAGTCTTATTGAGATCACCAATGCCCGTTCTTGGTGATTCAAGACCAAGAACAAATTTTAGGCAATAAACATATAGTGTCTTTGAGTTCTTATGATCATAATCTCTATCATAGATTCTTGAGTAAACACCCGTTCTATTTCTAGGGCCTTTATCTTTAATTGCATATTAATCTAAAATATGAGCAAGACATAAATATGATAAAGATAAAGTGTACTCAAATATATAAATCATGAAATACTAAATAGAAAAAGGTGTTCCTTTTTCAAAACAGATTGTCTCTAGGACACTTATTTAGTAACATGAACAAGAGCCAAACTCGTATGCATCCATCTTCTGAACCAGATATCAGTAGTGGGTCATCCTTAGAAAATACTAGGCAAGTTACAGCCCTATAATGAAACTGCCACTACTTAAGCACTCTGCCAGTTTCAACCTGAAAACCAAAACATGATGTCAATTAAGTCAAGGCAACAGAAACTAAGTTTTCATTTTTAATTCATATCCCAACCTAATGCCAGAAGATATTTACTTTATAATGTCTCCTCAAAGCGTTACTATACCTCCTAAAAGAATATATATGTCACCCGATAAAACACCACCAGCTATATAAGTGCCTGTGTGATCAGTAGCAAGAGGCTTACTCAGCTGGAAAGCTCTTGGCTTCTACTTGAGGTTGTATAGTTATAAGTAATGACATGTTAATCATTATTATTCATCCAAACAAACACTTAAGTAAAAATCAGATTATTATAAAAAAGAGGCAAAGTTTCAAACAACTGGAAATATATGAAATGCAACGAAGAAGAAAGACCTTGGACCAGGCCCAGTAAAGAACCAGACCAGCAGTGGCCGAAGAATCTCGGATCTGAGAAGATGCAAGGAAGCGACTGCCAACACTAATGAGGCCATGTGATGGGGCAGCACAAGTTTTATAGTGCAGCTGCTTACCCCTGACTGAAGGTCCCAGCAGGCAATATCAACATCAACAGAAGATGCTGTTAAAACAACCTCTATCCTAGAAGTGTTGAAATCAAATATGGATCAGGCTCTGGCTTAGAAAGGCAAGGCCAAATGTTAAGATCTTATTATGTTTGAAGACTACCAATTTCAACATAAGAGAACGCTTATTGCCAGACCAGATTATCTATTATTAATTTCAACATGTATCATACATAGTGATGTATACTTGATAAAGCTACGATTAGGAGTGCAAACAGGTCAAGCTTCATCCTTAACAGGCCAGACTAGACATGTTTTGCAACATAGTGACCTGAACCTGACCTATGGCTTGTTACAGGCCTATTTTTCGGCCTGAGCCTGACCTATGACCTATTAAGGAGGCCTGCTTTTTAAATTTTTTTTTAAATTTTTTTTTAGTTTTTATATGATGATGATGATGATTATTATTATTATTATTATTATTATTATTATTATTATTATTATTTAATTAAGCTAACAGGCCACCTTTTTTAAAAATTTTTAATAATATTATTATTTATTTAATTAATTAAGCTAACATGCCACCTTTTTTTAATTTTTTTTAATATTATTATTTATTTAATTAAGCTAACAGACCATAAGCTAAAAACAGACTCACTTTAAATAGGCCAAAATTACATAAATATACTAATAATATAAACAGGCCCAAAGGCCCCTTATTAGGCCTGAGCCTGGCTTGTTAAATGAAAACATGCCTTATAAGAGGCCTTAACCTGGCTTTTTAGCTTGACAAGTCATACCTGACCAGGCTTCTAACAGACCAGACCACAGCCCCTGGCCTATTTCCACCCTAACCTATGATACAGGAATTGTTAAATTATTGAAGATAAAATAAACAAGCATCTTTAAGGAAGGAATAAATATTCTTCATCACCATGTTTTTTAAAATTAGTTATTTTAGGAGGTTGTCATAACTTGTAACCAAAAGGAAAAAGAGCTAGTGATGCTACTAAAATTTAATTAAGCACCGCAAGTATATACGGATGATGAAAACATATAAGTGGCAAATCAAAGTCGTTCTACTGAGACTCAATCGAATTAGTGATAAGATGTTAAAATTCCTTGTTTTGTTTAAGTTGAACAAGTCATAATTGTTTTCAATATGAGTAAAGAGAAATTCAATAAGAAGAAACTAATAATAACAAATATTTTTCACAAAAAGCAAATTCTAATATCAATAAGGACAACCTAGAGTTAGTAATCTTACTAATCCCTTGTTTGTTCTTAGATTTTATACCCACTAAACTAATTTCCACTTAACTTAATCAGCTAATCTAGAATATTAATGTTTATAAATGGGTGTCAGTTTTTTTATATACCTATCTTTAATTAATTATGCAATATCTCACACAACTAAATAATATCACTCTAATCTAATTATGCTCAGTTTTTAGGTAAAGTACCACGTAAATTAGATGAAAATCTAATTTTACATTATTTAAATCTAAGTGATTCCCTCGTTTAAGTTCAATCCTAAATCTCATGTGGTTTTCAATCACTAAACAATAACAATATAAATAAGATTAAATAAACCGAAATAATATTAAGCAAAACTAAAACTAAGTTCAATAGTGGGAATAAACTCTATAACCAAACAAGTTCATACGTTAGCAAAGAAAATCTAGCTACTCATAGCTTTAATTAACATCACAGCCATATCAAAGCTCAGGTTCAATAACATAATGGAAAAGGATAAGAAACTGGAACCAGAATTATGTGAAGTGAACAAAACCAAGAAAACAGAATCAGCAACAACTTCTTCCTATGGTTCTGTGCTATCGCTCTCGTTCTGCACCCAGTGACCAAGGAAAAGAACAAAGGAAGTCGACTGCGTCTTGGTTGTGCGAAGATAAAACCGTTCGTTCTCAGGTTGATCTCTCTACAGTCCCTCGCGCTCTCACGCTGATGAAGATAATGAACAGTGCGGTGGTCGACTTCTCCTCCGTCCTTCGCCACTGGTTCTTTGGAGAAGACGATGAAATCTGAATAGAACCCGAGTACCTCTACTCCTTCTACGCTCAAGCCCGTGGAACTCGTCGTCCCCACCTCCGTTCGATCCCGTCGGTGTCTCTACTAAGAAGATGAAACTGCAAACTTCTCCAGTCTCCCCCCTGCTCTTTAATTCTTGCTCACTAAGCTAGACAAGAAGAATAAGAAGCACCATCAAAAAGCTGCTCCTCTCACTCCTTTGCACAACGAAGAACAATGGTGAATCGTCCCCTTCCAGCCACGCCTTGTTTCCTTTTAATTTCCCTCAAGTCTTGCCGTTTACTTCCCTGATTTGGATTGAGAGAGGAGGAGGGGAGGGAAGAATCCGGAGTATATTGACTAAATTGTCATTAATAAAAGGAATATATTTTTTTTTTGTTAAAAATGTATTTTTGAAATATTGAAAATTTTCCATGAACAATTTAGTAAAGATGAGAGGAAAAATTTATCTCTCTTCCTTCCCTCTCACCCCCTCTTCAAACCAAATACACTGTATCTAGGCCTTCCTTGATTTTCAATTTGTGGGACCCAATCTTACTTATATTAAAGCATAGGCAGTAAGTGGCTCTGCTAGACATGTGTCCTCTTTATTTGACTAACCGATAAAGTAACTTCCTTTACTTATCATTTTTTATTTTTTTATTATAATTCATGCATACAATTTATTTGAATACATTCTATTAAGTTTAGTCTTTTTTGTTCTGATGACCAATATCTAATAACTTCTGTTATCACTAAGTGGGTCCCTCTCATGCCCATGGCTTTAGTGGGTTTCGTTGCGTGGCATGCTTAGCGTATTCCACAACTTTCGCGTACGTGCATGGAATGGTTATTTTATTTGATCCTCTATATATATGTGGTGCTTTCGGTGATTTTGTTTGTATTATTTGGTAGGTTAGCATAGTTTTCTTTTGTGAGCAAATTTGGTCTTTTCTTCATGGCTTCTATCTATGATCCTGTGAAACATATTAACACCAGTTGCAAAGGTTGGAAGATTTGTGTTTGCATTGTTCGTCTCTGGAAAATGCCTTTCTAATATAGTCATGGCAATGTGGTTTTTATTGAGCTTGTGTTGCAAGATGTTGGGGTAAGGATTCCTAAATTTTTCTACATTTTTTCTTGAAGTTTCTTATTTCTGAACTGAATGATGCATCTTTGTAGTACTGCCTATGTGTTTGCGTTATCTTTTTTTCCAGAATTTCGTCTAACTGTGTTCTTATGGTTTAGGGAGATCAAATTCATGCAACGGTGTGCAGTGGGTTTGTACAACGCCATGACAAAAGTTTACATGAGGGCGGTATGTGTGTGATTTCCGATTTAATGTTGTTCTTGTTATGGGGTCTTATCTCACAACATATCATGCATATCGAATTAACTTCTAGTTAGATAACTCTATGTATGCTTCTTTTATGTTCATCTCTAACCGTCAATGGCTGAAGTTGAACAATTTGTTGTCAAGTGTGTATTTATAATTACTATATAAAAGTAGAGAAGTAAGCGTCTTCCAAACCGATACATCAGCAAAACGGTAGTTACACAATATTTAGGAAATTAATAATGGTGGACACTAATTTTTTTTTTTTGGGAAAAAAGCGAGGTGGTTATGAAATATGCATAATATGAAAGATAGTTACATAATATTTTTAAATTAATAATGAGGGATGTAGGTACAATTTTTTTTTAAAAAAAAAATTGAGGTTGTTATGAAAGATAAATAATGGAAAATGTCGTTACACAGTATTTTGTAAATTAATAATGGGAGAGGTAGCTATATAAAAATATTTAGTAAATATTTTTATTTAATATTTTAATTATCCCCTTAAAAATCTAGGTGATTTTTAACATAATAAGATATTATTAAATACATGGTCCCTTGCCCGCGCATTGCACAGGTCTAGACTAGTTCTTCTTAAAACGGTGCTATATCCATCCCATGGCAGTGCTGCAGAAAAATTTATCGGGTAAATATTATATTATTATAATAATAATAACGTCTTTTTGTCTTTTGAAAACCTCCAATTAAAATTTGTTCATTGATTTTTTCTTTCCTAAACCTAATTAAAAACTTATTTTCTAAGTTGAAATCCCAGCATTTATATTATTATCTCTTAAAATCTTAAAAAAATCTTTTAAATTTAACATTAATAACTTTCCAAATATATTATAATATATGTCAAATGTATTAAAAATGGGAAGTCATCAGTTAGTTTGTGAATATAAGCTTTAATGGGAAGCAAGAAAGCACTTAAGCTTGGAATTATCAAGCATGCCCCAATGGTGAAGCGCACAGAGTTCCAAAATGAAGTATACAGAGCATACAAATCATGTTGCGGTTTCAGGGAAAACAAAAACCTAATCGACAGCCAGTAATAAAATTGACAAGGCAAAAGTGAGAAAAACACAAACACAATCACATTCAAGAAAAAAAAAGTTAGGAGGAAGCCACCTTCGAGTTTTTGGAAAGGGCACGAGGTGAACTTACTCTCACCTTGAGGTTAGACGGAATGTTAAGTTGTGCGGCAGGAGCGGCGAAACTGCAATGGTTTTTAACAACTAGGAAAAACACTTTGCATTAAAAGTTCAAAACCATAGTTTGACTTGTGAATTTCACTAAGAAAAAAGCACTTTAATGTATCAAAACCATGGTTTGACAAGAAATAATTAAACATCTTGAGAAAAATGGCACAAGCACTTTTTTATGCCAAATCATATTTTGAGGCTCAAAACCATAGTTTTAGAAAAGCAAATTTTCCCCCTTTTTCTAGTAGTTCGAACATGGAATAATTATTTTAATTCTTAACTGAAAATAGTAAAATTATTTCTAAAAGACTAATTCAACCCGGTGATTCGATCGTGATTTAGATTATTATAAAAAACATGCACTTATTCCATCGCGCACCCTTTTTAAACTTTAAACTATATGTTATTTTAATTTTAGAGTATGCAAAACAAAACCAGTTCATTTGGTGTGATTTAGAGCCCATTTGGATGGGTTTTTTTCATAAAAAAAGTAATTTTTTATTGAAAAAAATGATTTTTTAATTAGTTTATGTGTTTAGATGATATTTTTTTAAAAAAGCAAGTGTCACAAAAAAAAAAGCTTTTTTTTTTCTAAAAGCTCTAATTTGGAGCTTAAAAAATAAGCACTAAAAAAAACACTTTTTTTAAAAGCCCATCCAAACGGGCCCTTAGATTATTATAAAAAAAAATTATTTTCAATAATGTATTAAAATAATTAGATGTCATAAAAAATTAATAAAAACAAGGATGTACAAAAATATTCCATAAAATATAAAAATAGAAATATGATAATTTTATAAATACATATAAGGAGATATCATAAAATTTAAGAATTGAGCATTATTAAATAATTAATTATTATGATTGTAATGTAGTATAAAATAATTTTTATGTCATATAAAAATTTTATACAATAAATTCCTACTTGTAAATTTAAATATGCAAAGACGTATTTAATTAATCTAAAATAAAACAAAACTGTTGAGCAAAAAATAAATCCAAAATAAAATAACAAAATGTCTTATTTTGGGCTCTTTATACGATTTTTTTTTTAATACATCTTTATACTAAATTGCAAATTGAGGGGTTGGAATTGCAACCGTGAATCTTATTTTGGGCTCCCATTTGTAAAAGGCCCGAAGAGATTTTTTCTTTTTTTAAAAAAACAGATGGATGGAATTTGTCTATTTTTTTTTTTTTGTTACATAAAAGTTTTGGAGGGATTCGACATCAGTCCCCCACCAAGGCTAGGGCATGGGCCTGGCTCTTTGAGCATTTAATGAGGACTTACGAGATTATCTATCAAAGGAGTCCCAACGACAGCAGCATGGATTAGTCCCCCACCAAGACTAGGGCATGTGCCCGGCTCTTTGAGCATTTAATGAGGACTTACGAGATTATCTATCAAAAGAGTCCCAACGACAGCAGCATGGATTGAACACACATCCCTTTAGGACTTGAACAAATCTCTTACCATCTATACCAACTCTCTTTGGCAATTCTATGTCTCTCGCACCCAATCATTGATTTGGGCTCACTCTAATCAAGTATCTTTACCTCCTTTCAATTTTTCTAATTTTATATTCATCTTACTTATATACAATTATGACTTCAAAAATAGAAGTATATATATGAGAATATTAAACAAGGCTCCAAATATACTGGTCTCTGTTCTCTTAACATCCTATGCCTCATTTTTTTCTTAAAATTCTATCTCTACTTTTAGACGGAAAAAAATAGATAGTTTAGATTTCACACTTCATAAAATTATTGTTTCAAAAATAAATAAATGAATTTAATTTGTTAACATCTAATCTATACAATTCATAACTGCAACACAAACACAATTTTTAAAAAATTATAAAATACTATAATAATAATTTTTTAAAAATATTAAATATAAAATATTCATTTTTTGATTATGTTAGTTTTGAACCAAGTTTTGATGATAACTAAACACTTGCAAATCAATGGTTTAAATAAGAACTCATTTTCATGTCCTAAAACTCCAGTTCTTATATCAACAAAATGAAGAACTCGAGTTATTGGGTAATGAACTCGAGTTCGCGACCCTTAGTGATGAAAAAATTTTCAAAAGCATGAGAACTCGAATTCCTTAATACCAAACTCGAGTTCTAGAACTTGAGTTCTTGGTAAAGAACTCAAGTTCTTAATTTTGAGGAATTAAGTTTAAGAACTTGAGTTCTTAGAAGAGAACTCAAGTTCATGAACTTGAGTTTATGATTAAGAACTCAAATTCTTTGAAAATCAATTTAAACCCGAAATGAAAACTCGAGTTCTTGGTTATCAACTCGAGTTCTTATTTTGCAAATTTGAAATGTTAAAAAGGAAACCAAAAGAACTCGAGTTCTTATTTAAGAATTCAAGTTCATGAACTCGAGTTCTACTTTGAAAACTTGAGTTCTTGTTGCTGTCTGAGTTTTCTGATTCTGCGAAAATATTGATCTCTGGCTTATGACTTACAGAATCACTTAGTATGATATATAAAATGTTTTTATCACGTTTGCTAGTGTTTTCAGGGATTTCAACGTTGTATTTTTCAAAAACAACATAAAGCAAATGCTCACGTCACCGCATTTAATGCGTAGCAGCAGAAACAGAGCAACAAATGGAATCAAGTTGTGCAGCAGAGAGAAACATTCTTCCAGGATTACTTAATCAAGATATTCTTCTGCAAAAGCATACTCAACGATCAACACATTTAATGAAAGCACAGATTTCATTTAGTGAAGGCTCAACGATCCATTTGGTTGAACAAGAAATAGAGTTGTGCCTAACGGAAAATTGAATAAGTCACAACGGTAACATTCAAGTTCTTCCCAACGGCATTAATGGCGAATAATATAAATGTCCAAGCATTCAATTCCGCCAACTACCGAAACTCTGCGCATTTACTTTGAGTTATTGATCTTATCAGTTTCATTACTCTCAATATCTTCGGATTTTTTCTTGTTCTCCAGTGATCATTTATTATCTACACGTAAGGAGTTATTAAAACATCTATTTCATTCAATTGTAAAATCTTAAGGTTGTGGAACCTTAAGTGTGGGTGTACGATTACAAGTAGTAAGGGGGAGTTAGTCCGTGAGTGAGAGGATCATCCCAAGTTGTATTTGTAATCTCTAGAAAGTTAGTGAAAATTCCCAAGGAGTTCTTGGGGACTGGATGTAGGTCAGGATTAGACCGAACCAGGATAAATTGCCTCGTGTCTAGGGGTGTAAAAAGGCCAGGGGCCTGTCAGGGGCCTGTGGCCTGGCCTGTGGCCTGGCCTGTTAAAAGCCTGGTCAGGCCTGGCCTGTCAGGCTAAAAGGCCAGGCCAAGGCCTCTTATGAGGCCTGTTTTCCCTTAACAGGCCAGGCCCAGGCCTGATAAGAGGCCTTTTAGGCCTGTCAGGCCGGCCTGTTTATATTATTAATATTAATTTATGTAATTTTGGCCTGTTTTTAGCCTGTTTAAAGTAAGCCTGTTTTCGGCCTGTGGCCAGTTATTTATATTATTAGTATTAATTTATGTAATTTTGGCCTGTTGTTAGCCTGTTTAAAGTAGGCCTGTTTTCGGCCTGTGGCCTGTTAGCTTAATTAAATAAAAAAAAATTAAAATTTTTTTTTAAAATTTTTTTTTTTTTAAAAAAAAAAAAAACACACAGGCCTTAACAGGCCACAGGCCAGGCCAGGCCTATATACAGGCCAGGCCCAGGCCGAAAAGTAGGCCTGTAACAGGCCACAGGCCAGGCTCAGGCCAGTATGTTACAGAACAGGTCTGGCCTGTTAAGGGCAAGGCCTGGCCTGGCCTGGCCTGTTTACACCCCTACTCGTGTCCATTCTTCTTTACCTTTCTGCACAGTTAATATTCTGCCTGAATTCGTCAAAATCTTGATTAAGCGATTAAATTTTTTAAATCACCTATTCATCCCCCTCTAGATGATATTCCATTTTCAAATTAGAGGTTAGAGATAGGATTCTAAGAAGAAAAAGAGAAAAAAGATTTGACACCCCCAAATTGACTTCTTCAATAAAAAAAAGTTACTTTTAACCAATTATACATGTTTGAAAAAGCAATTGTGTGATCTAATTTAGTAATTTTTAAGCCAAACTTACGTTATTAGCTAAAGCAACTTCATGTTGTGCGATCTAATTTATTAATTTTTAAGCTAAACTTATGTTATTAGCTAAAGCAACTTCATGTTGCTTTTCAAAAATAACCACAACCACGTCATGGAGAGAGAAGAGGAGCATGAGAAAAAATAAATAAATAAAAGGCTACCATATTGCCTCTTGCTTTCATATAATTAGCGCTGAGCAACCCAGGTGGGGGCAGGGTTGCCTCGTGCCCTAACCCGTGTCTCGCCCTTTTAATTTTCATGGGTACGGGGTAGCCATACCCGTGGTATAACCCATTTAACCCGTGATAAACGGGTAGATACAAACACAAGCGGGTTTCCATGGGTTCTGGGTCCCCGTTCATACCTTCAAGTTTTAAAAACAAACAGAACCCACCAAAAAAACTCAAGAAAAAAGAGAACCAAAAAGATCTTATGACAAGATGAAAGAAAAGATGGTGAGTCTGTGATTCTCGACAGCGAGATGCCGACCGTTGCAGAGATCGACAGCAACAACCAATGGTGGGTAGATCTGTCTTGCCGTAAATAGAACTGTCGAGTGAGGAGGGAAAAAATGAAGTTGATTTACAGTTAAGAGCTGCAACGCGAGATTGAAGCTGAAGATTGAGAGAAGAGAGAGAAAAGAGAAGGTCGGGGGCGGTGAGAAATAAGCCACAGAGCCCGCCTGGCTAGGACAAAATTGATTGAAGAAATGAGAGGAGAATAATTAATGAGAGTAATGAGAGGAGAGAGATTTAAAGTTTTTAAAAATATAATAATAAAAAAATGTGCCAGCATAAAAAGACGCACTCCAAGCAAAAAGCATAAAAAGACGCACAGAGCATGGACTGAGTATCGAACTACCGACTTTAAGATTGATGGACGCAGTCCTTGCCAGTGAACTAAATGCTAATGTTTCAATGTGTGCTTAAAATTCAACATATTATAATATAACTATTATATTACAAAAATATAATAGTTATAACATATACGGGTACGGGGCAGCCCATACCCATTACAAGCCCAATCTGGGCGGGTTTAAACGGGTCAAAAAACTACGGGGCATGGGTGGATCCACGAGTTACAGATGTTTTGCTCACCCTTACATATAAAAATGGGTTACATTTTTGTCAGGGAAGTTTACTTTAAGAAGTATTGGTCATCCGGAAGTTTTTTTGGTCTTATTTTTGCCCTAAAAATTTAAAAATGGAGCAAAAGACCCAATAAAATAACTTTCAGTTTGCAAAAATATCTTAAAAAATTAAATGATAATATTTAATTATGAGAGTCCACTCCAAGCCCAATTGATCTCCATAGTTAATATTTAATTAATCTCTAAAAATCTAAAAGAAATAAAATAATATTTAATAGTCATACTTAGTTAACCTCCACAACAAAATTTATATTTTGCAATTTGTTTGAGAAATAATGAGGAAAAGTTGGGAAAAAATTATATTGACAATATTAAATCATTAACAAAATTTAAGTTTGGGGATTTGTTTGAGAAATAATAGGGAAAACACAAATGACATTAATTAGCAAAAAAATTCTATATGTATCATTCAATAAAATTCATGTCATTTTCCGTTTAAACTTATTTTTCAAATAAACATCTAAACAAGTTTCAATTTGAAAACAAAAATATTTTTACCAACGTAAATCCAAATATAAATGGCATTTACCATCTAACTTTTATCTTACCTTAAGTTTGTAAACGTTAAATTGAAGGGGGGACCCGGGTGGGGGGGAAGACGACTTCTATCATTGTTAATCCAAACAGACTCTAAGATGTTTGAGCTCCTTTTGAAAATACCATAATTTAGGGTTCAAATAAAGCTTTTTTAATGCTACCCAAACACACGCTGAATTAGAGCAACTTGTGCACGTCAAGGCAAAAAGAAAAAAGAAAATTGTCCATGTTTGGTGACCCTATGCCTACTTCTTGCGGTTATATAAAATGTTTGTTTTAATTAGTGGTAAAAACTACTTTTTCAACATAATTTATGATATATTTAGTAAATTAATGAAAGGAATTTTGTCTCAGGAACGTGCTTTTTCATCACCGGTGGGTTGTATTGCCAATTCAACCCCTCTCTCTCTATACACACACAGAAAGATTTGGCATTCAACATTACTCATGATTCACTGAGGTTTAAATCAAACAATTATGAAACAAAATAAAAATAGTAACTCTAACCATAGCGTGGTCTTTTCCTTCATAAAACTCCAAAATAATATTTTTTTTTAATAAATTTGTTCAGCATTTCATTGAGCTGCTCGCTTAGTTTTATAATTTTGTATCATTTTGTAGAGCTTTATTTTTCTCTCTCGTGCCCCTGTACACAAGACGGGATGGAACATAAAAGCCAATAATTAACATGTTGGCCGGACCAGCAAGAAATGTCATTTTCGTCGGCCGGACCATTCCCAAGTCCAAACCGCGTCCACGTTTTGTGCTTTATGGCTGGTGTAATTAAATTATTATTCCACTTGACTTGACTCATGGAAACTATGAGTTGCCTCCTGCTTAATTGATCCTAATTATACAAGCATTAAATTGAGAAAATTATATACAGCATTAACGAAAATTTCGTCACTGGTTTCTTTCATACATTATTTGTTGCTACATATCTATACAAGTATTTAACATATAGGGGAAATTTCATTCAGCTTCAAAGGATGTAACATAATTTTATTCAACGTCTAAAGCTTTTCGAAATTTTACACTGAGTCAAAATAAAATTAAATTTTGGGGTGAAAAGATAATATTGCTTGTATTTTATTTGTCTTGTAAATTGTTTTATTTGTATTGTAAATGCACATATTTATCTTGTAAATTTTTATATTTATCTTGTAAATGATCAATATATTTTTAATTCTTTAAATTCTTTTAAATCCCTTAATTATCTTATAAATGTCTTTATTTGTTTTATAAATTCTCATATTTGTTTTGTGAATTTCGATATTTGTCTTGTAAATGGCTAAATGTTTTTAATTCCTTAGGTTATTTCGAATTCCTTTATTTATCTTATAAAAGCTTTTCCAAAAAAAAAAGGATATCATTATCTTTTCATCCACAAAACTTAATTTTATATTAATCTATGGAGTGCAGCAAAATTTTAGAAATTTTGGGGTGTATCCTTTGGCCTCAATGAAATTTTTGCAGAAATATATGCATTTAGTGTATTTTGTTATTGGTGAGCCTGCCGACCTGGAAAATTTGGCCTTATATGGTCGTCTTTTTATGCCACGCTACCGAAGAAGCCTAGGCCTTGTGCCTTTATTTTTACCTTTCGCGCATCTCCTCGTAGGATACAAATTAATTACAGCAATATCCATCAAGAGCTTAATCTCGACCTGACTGTATCTCCGATCGAGCGTAAAAGTCTAATGTGAGATCCAACGATGAAGAAGACGAATAACGTAATGAAGCCAAGAATGGAACTTGCTGAATTGTACCAAGGAATCCCAGATGAGTCCGTCAACCTCACCTTTCAGGACTTGGCCAAGTTAAATAATTCCGAAAACAATACCAGGCCACCGCTTTCCCCTGAACCTGTCTCCCAACAAGTTCACAGTTCTCCTCGTCATCTGATCAAAATACCCAGTATTGAATTCAAGACTGGCCTGCACGCGCTGCCATCCGAAGACAACCGGCGCCACGTCCGTGATCTTGGACGCGCTGGGGGTGGAGGACGGAGCCCTCGTGGAGGCAGAGCAAGTGGGGATGTGGACTCGGGATATAGCACGGGGTTCGATGACATGAGCACGTCGTCGGGGAGAAGCGGTAACCGTCGCCGGCGACCGGGGATTCCCCACTCTAAGATTTGCACCATTTGCAGTACCTATGTCTATGTCTTTCGAACCAGATGCCTGGTACGCTCTATGGCAGATAGTTGTATCATGTATGCAAGATATATTGTTGATTAATTATACTAACTTATATTGGCAATTATATATATTATAGGCTTATATGTATATATATAGAGAGAGAGAATATAATGACGTGCCGGGGACGTGTGCAGGTTTGTGGAAGGGTTTATTGCAGGCAGTGTTTGGAGATGGGCATGGGGGATATGATAGAGGGAAGAAAGTGTATTGAGTGTCTTGGCTTGAGATTCAGCCAAAGGTAAGTAAATCAACTTCCTTGTCTAAACCAATTATATTTTATATTCTATGCGTTAAGAGGTGAATTTATCAACAAATTATTTTGGGCATCTAACATAAGTAACTATTTTTAGAGTAAAAGTAGACCTAATCAATTTTTTTTAGCACATGTAGCAACATTACTTTTTGCCTTGCCAGTCTTGTTAGTCTTCTCACATTCTATTATTTTAATATATCTTTAGAAGGGTAAATGTGCAAATTTAAAAATAAATTATTTTGTTTTGAACATCCAACACAATTATCTTTTGTTAGATCCAAAAGTATACATAAATATTTTTTTACCATGTGAATGACAACATTTGTCTTGTAAATGTATATATTTGTCATGTTTTTTTAAAACTATTTTATCTAACTTATAATATAAGGATAAATAACATATAATATGTTTAGTTTCCTTAATCTTTCCAACAACAAAAAAATTCAATCATGTTTTATATTTAAGAGTAGAGGAAATATTATTAAAACATGTTAAGTTGAGATTGGCATAGAATGTTTAATTATTTCACCTTTTCCTTATCGAAAAGAGATCAATACTCATAGCATTAGTCGAATACTCCCTCCCAAATAGGGATAGAAATAGGTCAGGCCAGACCAGACTTTGGCTAAATAGGCCTGAGCCTGTAATAAAGGGGAAAGGTCTAAGCTTGAATACACAGGCTTTTTTTTAGACATAGGCCTGAAGCCTTTTTAAAGGCCTATTTACGACGTAGGCCTTTAAAAAGGTCTCATATTACAGGCATTAAAAGTCATAATTAATTAATATAATAATATGTATAAAACTATAATTAACTAATTATACTTAAAATTGGAATATAAGAATGAAAAAAATTTAAAATTGTGTTATTTATATGATATAAATATTATTATATTTATTTAATATGTAAACAGGCCAGACCTGAAGGCTTACAGGCCAGATCTTAACAAAAAAGGTTTGGCCTATTTACATATTTAAGCCTTTAAATAGGCCTTGGCTAGCCTGACCTTTTTAATAAGCAGGTTAGGCCATAAACAGGTCAGGCCGTAGACCGCCTGATAGGGGCCTGACTTATTTCCATCTTTATTCCCAAATCCATAAAATTAAAGATTTAGCATGTTAAAATATTTAGCATAAACAACTCAGCTTGACTCATTCCACCTTAAATGGATATTAATTAACTGTATGTTGAGACGGCATTTGGACTCTTGCTTTAGCTCAAAATTTTATCTGTTTCTTTTGTTCTTTTTCCCACTTCCAATTTTGATACATAACATTTAAAATATTTTTTTGTATCTCAGCAATCTATCGTGTCATCCAAAGAAATTTATTTTATTAATTAAGATATGTTGGGTTTGGGAGTGAAGGTACATAGAGAAGGCAGGGAATGTGTGGTGCTGGCAATGGAGGTACCCGAGCACACTGAAGCAGGTGGAGTTAAAGTGGGCCGAGAAAGGCCCAAGAAGAACTAGAGACCGAGGGTATAAAAGTCATTACAGTGGCATGGCCTCTTCTATATCGAAAAGCCCAGTGAGCCCAAGGGCCCGCCATGTTGACCAACCTTCCTTCGTGGTCTCATCCTCCTATTCTCCTCACGCTTCTCCCCTCCACCCCCACCTCCCTCTTTAGCACTTTTCCCTTATATGCCACCTCGTCGACCTACTTATTATATGAGTTAACATCAAATTTAGTTTATTAGAGAAAGGAATATGAGAATTATGAGTCTGTTATTTGTTTATTAATTTCTCTAATGATGTAACATCTTTACGGTTTTACAAAACATCCCGTTAATTTTATATTCACTTTGTTAGTTGTATGTTGCTTTATTTGATTCGTTGACCCCCTTTATTTCATTAAAGCTTTATTGTACCATACATAATAGTTATTTCTCTTACAGCGTAAAAAACTTTTTTTTTTAATTATTGATTGTGGTGTTTTCCAAATAGACACATTCTCCTCCATTCTTGCTTATTACGTGTGCATGGTGACAGAAATTGTATTATATATATAAAATACGCAGTTGGAGTAAAGTTTCTTCGAACCATAGTAGGAAAGCAGTGAAAACTAGAGCATCAGTTTTAATCAACGAGCAAGGATATATGTGTTAGTAAGGGCACAACGGATGCTAAACATTCCAATCATTTTTTAGAGTATGAGGAAACAAATAAATAACTACATGGCAGAAATTAAATGGCAAAAGCGACATTATAATTATTAACATAAAAAATCTCTCAATTAAGAGTAAAAATCATGGGTTGTCCAAACCAAAGAAGATCAAATCTACTATGATCTAAATAAGGTAAAAAAGAGTCTTAACCATGTGCACAATCACGTGCAATTACGTAGCCAAAAAACTAAATCTACAAGCTTACAATAAAGCAAAGAAGCTAAGAATACCAAAAGGAAAAAAAAAACAAAAGGTCCTCACCACGAACACAATTCCAATCCAATCTAACAATTAATAAGTGCATTGTAAAAATGTGTTTTTTTCTCTCTCTCTCTCTCTCTCTTATTTTCTCTCATATAGCTATATAATCCAACCTCTCTAACCTCCTCATCCTCCCCGACCTCTCTAATGGGTCTCTCCAACTCCTTCAGTCTTGGGCCTTGATCTCTGGTGTAACATTCCAAGTTTTGATATTTGAAAATTTGTAATATTTGGAAATAAAAAAAAGTCATGGAAAATAAGTGCAAAAGAAAAATTTTGGGAATTTTAAATTTGTAATTAAATGAATAAGAGCCTTATAGATTGTTTTGATTAAAAAAACGCAGCCCATACATATAGAACATTAGGCCCATGTATTACCATAACTCATTATTTCTTGGCCCAACACGGAATAAGCAAAAGCCCAATCTTTTCACTGGACAAACACAAGCCTATAAACAATAAAACACCAGCCCAGTACCCCCAGCCTCACGTCACAGCAGCAGAGAAGGAAAATATGTATCAGCATCGGATATCACGCAACAGAGGAGGCAACAATAAATTAGCTGATTAGCGCCATACTTCCTCGTCAGTGTATCTCATCCCAACCTCGACTGTACATGCCAAACCATCCTCTCCCATACATCTTGAGCCAAACAAAAGTTTCAGCGTCATTATCCTCTGTTTCTTCTTCCTTGTTGGACCGAACCTTTGCTTATTGCGCGCGCGCAATGCTCTGGTTTAATCATTCACGTCGCCTCATCAAGAGCTGAGACTGTGACTGAGTTGAGAGTATCCGAGAGAGAGTAAGAGGCGAGGAAGGAGAGAGTGAGATTCAAAACCATAGCTATTTTTCCTCTGCTCATTGCGTCAGAAATAGGGGAGTGGATCAGCAACCATTGCTCGTTGTTTCAACCTTAGAAGTGAAAACCATGCGTTGCTGAAAACTGGAAACGAAACAGGGTCGTCGCAGCAGTTTCTTTTTCGTCACTGAAGTGTTTTTGCTGCACAAGATCATGAAAGCAAATGGGATAATATATACATAGTAATGTTGCTGTTGTGAGTGAGAATATATATATATATATATTACTTGTTGCATGCCTTGCGTCTCCGAGTTTTTTTTTTCATCTCCGAACCCTGCACCTATTTACTGTCATAATATGCTGTTGCCATGCGTGAATATATATTTATACTAGACTGGAAAGAGCAAAAAATGCATCTGTGAGCGCGCGCGCGTGTGTAATTGTCACTGTCATGCTTATATAGGTATATATTAACGCTGGAAAGGGAACGAAACTTAACTGGGTGTATATGTATATATATAGATAACATGTCAGAAGGAAAAAAACGCTGCTACATAAATATAAACTCTGCATATGTGTGTGTGTGTGTGTGAAAAGAAGAGAAGAGAAAGTCTTAGTGTGTGTGTGTCACAATAAGATAATTATCACAACAAAATAAATAGGGAGATCATGGCAAGGCAGGCATACATACATACATATGATATCTATCTATCTATCACAACAAAACAGATAATTGAACTCAAACCTTTGCTATTTGTGTGAGTGTGGACATCTATCTATATGCATAGATATATATAAGTAATTGTAATTGAGTTTTATAAGCTCCGTTTTGATTTTGGTGTACAGTCAATAATTTAAACCATACTTATTCTTAATAAAACTAATATATTCAAATGTGAATACATGAGAGATATTGAGATATTTTAGGCATATTTTATCTATATATTTGTATAAATATATATAAATTATATATGAATAGAAATTTTAACCACACACATATATATAGTTTATTTTGCATGTGTAGTATTTATATTTATTAAACTTTTAATTTAAAATGTTGATATCATGGGTTTAATCTTGAAATAGACTCAGGAAATGTAAATTAATTGTAGAGTAGTAATAATCATGATAATAATAATAATAAAATAAATAATAATAATAATAATAACTTATTATTATAAAAGGAATCAATATAACATTAGTATTAGAAAGGAGAATAAATAATAATTAGAAAGGGAAAATTAACAGTTATAATGGTTTTACATCGGGGCATTGAAGAAGTTCAAGTTTCTAATACCAGAGATTGTATTTATTCGCGAAGTTGAGGTTGGCAACTTAATTCTCTATTCCTTGCATTTTCATATATGTCTGGTTTGTTCATGTATTGTGGATTCATGGCCGGGTTTGCATGTCCGAGTCTATGCGTTTTATTAAGCTAAGTTGTAGAT
Organism: Acacia confusa; assembly: GCA_037074495.1. Classification (NCBI taxonomy): domain Eukaryota; kingdom Viridiplantae; phylum Streptophyta; class Magnoliopsida; order Fabales; family Fabaceae; genus Acacia; species Acacia confusa. The sequence goes on from CM073511.1 coordinate 28,549,787, forward strand.
TATTGATTTATATAATAATGCTGCATGCTTATTTTCCTAGCGCTGAGGATTTGTGTCTATGACACATAGCACTTGAGTGTGCTTTTACCGTTGACAATGCATGTGCTATGTGCTATTGTAGTCAAGTAGCGGTTGTATGCTAAATTCTTTCTTTTATTCTGCAATATGTATAATATTTACCATGTATGATTTATGTTTTGGATATGACATTAACCGTTACCTTGAAATTCATCTGATCACTGAATCTCAATGATGCAAAAGATTCAGGAGGATGTTCTGGATTGGGAAGTAAGGTGATACAATTGGGATAGAAGAAGAAGAAGACCCTAAAGGAGGGGATTTAATTCAATGAACTTTAATATTCTGATATTTTTGGATTGCAATTACTAATTTTCCGATTGACAATAAATTCAGGATAACCGTATAACTATTATCCTTCAACGGGATTAACCCTGACTATTCGAAGTATTTAAATTGTATCATGTAAATATTCCTTCGGGAATTAAAATTAGCCAATATATGTTTGGGTATATGCTATCAGTCACTCTTCATCCAAATGTTATGCACGCTTTCTGTTGTGACTTACTCTGATTTGTTAACGCTATCACTTTGATAAATTCACGTGAATTAGTTTAATAAGAAACCTAAGGTTATAATTGGACATCATAATGGACTTAAAAAACAGGGGTGTTACATCCAGTCTTAGACAAAAACCTAATAAGCCTCATCTCCACTTAAATAAGTGAGACACAATGGGTCTTAAATTTGACAACTCTGAGAGCATATTCTTTCTCATAAAGAATCATCAGAAAACTTTTCCTTTTTAATTATGTCACTCTTTCCTTCTTCTCCCCCCCCCCCAATTAAATAGGACATCCATAAAATAAAAAATATATAAAATTTGGATATTTTTCCACATAGGAGCCAAAACCCAACAATATGGACCATAAGAATTTCTAAAAGGCGTCTTTAGTATCGGTGTTAACTCGCCTCAAGCAAATGGAGAAGCCATCTTTATCCGTATACGCACCCAACCACAATTGCCGAATGATCATCAGTGTTAATAAAGGAGATCGGTATGCTGAGTATGGATATAGGGCGACGTGAGGAGCATAAACGACATAGATCTTATTAATTACTGCTGTTGCATAAGCTTACTGAAGGAGCCACCACAATGGGTGGTTCAGTGGTATTAATAATCCATTACCAATGTTAATTTTCAAGGGATCACATATAAGATCTAGAAGTCGTAGCATCCCCCTTTCTAAATCTATGATGAATTTATTATTTATATGGCCTTTTCAAAATTGGAGCTTGGGATACATCAATATATTTATACAGAGTACTACCAATCAAGGAGGAGGATGGGGAAATATTAATTTAGGCTAAACTATATTTTTAATCTTAAAATTTTACCACCCTTGATGCCAACATAACAAGTTCAAGTGATAATTATATGAGTTTAAGTGATAATTATGTAATTAAATTGTACTAGTCTTAAATTCAAAATATGTGTAAATTGAAAAATATCTAAAAACTTAATGGAGCTGTCAATATCATAACCTTGATTAAAATTTTAGTTTAATAATCTAAATAAAAAAATCTCCATTTTATTTGTAGCGATTTTTTGATTTATTTTAATTTAATAATATACCTGTATTAAAAAATTAAAACTATGTTTTGCCATTTATACAGTTATCACTTGAATTTGCAACGTTAATTTTTTTTCCTAAGCACCATTAACACTGTTAAAAATATAGAACAAAAAGTATATTTTATAATTCAAGTAACTAAAAATATACCTCATATAAAACTTGATGGACTAAGAGTATACTCTTGCCTTAAATTTATAATGAACCAAAGGAATTTTAAAATTCTGCAAGTACGAATTTTTATTCTTTAGAATAGTTCACATACATCACGTCCATGATTTGATCGGAAAATTAGACATAATGGAAGTTTTATTCTTATTCTTATTATTATGGTAGCATGGCTTAATTAGTCCTAGAGGCTGTAAACCTCATTAGGCAACCTTGGTTTTGCAACAACCTCAAGTGGGTGAGCCATGAAGGGGTCGGTCTCAGACTGAAGCAGCTCAACTGGTTTGTTATGTGGTGCAGACCAAGTGAATCCATGGATCAGCCTAGCAAGCAACATCACTGAGAGAGTGGTTCCAAGCACCACTCCTGGACACCCACGCTTTCCCGCAGTGAATGTTATGAACCTCAGATCTGGTTCTGTCAGGAACACGTCGGAGCCGTCGTCCATGAGGTGTCGTTCTGGTTTGAACTTGAGAGGCTCCTCCCAAACATTAGGGTTCCGCCCTAACTCTTCCCTGCTCAGTATCACATGGCTGCCCTTTGGGATGAAGTAGTTGGAAACCACCGTGTCACGCATTGCCACGTGTGGGACGTTGAATGGAGCAATGGGATGAAGGCGAAAGGCTTCTCTTAAGCATGCTTTGATGTAATTGAGTTTTGGTATATCTGATTCTTCAACAAGCCTGTTCTTTCCTACTACTTTGTCCAATTCTTCAGTGGCTTTTTTAAGAAGTTCTGGCTGCTTCATCATTTCTGCGAGTGCCCATTCAGCAGCGTTCGATGGATTGTCCACTGTTGCCAGCATAAGTTCCTACAAAATAAATCAAGTTTGGTTAATTCTGGTTATGTCTTTGAATAATCTTATCAATTAATAAATATTTTTAAAAAGAATTAAACAAATTGAAGGATATATCAAGTAGACAAGAGTATTAACTGTAATTTGCGATTTGATTTCATGCATGGTCAACAGGGGTTTGTTATTAGCGTCCCTGAGAGAAATCATAACATCAAGCAAGTCCTCAGTTTCAATCTTAGCGCCTTCATTCCATTGTTTGATTCTTTGTTCCATGATGGGATCATGATACTTGTTCACTATACTCGTTGCATTCTTCAACATTCTCTTGTGCCCATCCACGTTGAGTGCTCTCAAGCATGGCATGTAGTCAGGAACACTGAAGGCAAATAAATATTTGAGAATTGTGAAGACTGCACCCACATGCTCTATTTCCTCAGTGCCTGGTGCTCCATCCTCTCTACCCTCTCCGAAATACCTGTTTGAGAAATATAAAACAAAAATTATATATATACATCAAACATCAAGGCATGTTGTATTCCTGTTTTTCAGAACTATCGATGATTTTATTTTCAAGAATTAAAAAGACAAGTTAATTATTTGGATTGGCTTTTACATGATTGCATCCTATATTTAGTGATATTCAAGGTATTTATGGGAGTTATCAATGAGCATAGTAAAAAATATTCGCATAGTTTTATAAGGAAAAATTAAAGTAGTTGCAGCAGGGCAGGAAATGTCTTTTTTTATTTCTTTCTCCATTTAATGTATGGACCGTGAGATCAAGTAAGTTTGAATGATTGAAATTTATTCTATTTACCATAGTTAACTGTTAGGCGTTACCTTTTATTGAAGATCATTTTCCTAATCACATTCCCGGTGTAATGTTGAGCAGCAATCCTGACATTCACAAGACTTCCTTCATTGTTGTTCTGACTACTCATATACACGTACCGCACGAGGTTGTCGGCTTCCTCCATTCTTTTGTTTTGAAGCCACCGGTGCTTCGCCGGCGAAAGCAAGTCCTTGATCACGATCTTCTTCATCTTCTTCCATTGCTCTCCATATGGCGAGAGGATCGTTGTTTTATAGCCACGTGAGATTAGACCAGACGACATGCTGGTAGGCCTTGATGCAAAAATATCATCTTGTTTCTTCAAGAACTCGCAGGCTATAGCAGGGTTAATCACCGGAATCACATGAACATTTCCCAGCTTGATACATGCAATTTCAGTGTTCATGTTTTTCATAAGCTGGTGAATCCATTTGGGCGCAGACTTGCATGAAAGCATTTCAGGTAAATTACCAATAATAGGCCATGGTTTGGGACCTGGAGGGAGTCTGTGTTTGCGGAATAGTGTAGGGGAAGAGTGAGGGTATTTTTGGGTTTTGACGAGTCTGAAGAGAGCAAATATGAAGATAATGAAACATGACCAGAAAGGTGAAATGAAGGAGAAGAAAGCTCTTGATGACTCCATGTGCCTTGAAAATCAAACACTTGCAAGACTTGGTAATTAATGGTACTGGGTTGATATGCTTTCGTCTCCCTTTGGCCGCTATTTATAATGGCTTGGTTCCGTACAGATATATTTGGGGCCAAGGCATTCACAGTTGAGGCGGCTCCCATGCACATAATAATGTTCACTAGGAGACAAAACTGGGACTGCAACATTTTATCTGTCATATTTTTATTGTGTGGTTAGTATAAATAAAGGAGATGATAAATTTATTTATATGCCATTCGCTAATTAGGATTCCTACATACATATGTCTGGAAGAAAAATGCTATATAAATAAAAAGGATAGGAAAATAACTTAAACCATAAGAACTAGCTAATATTCCATATATGTTCAAAATAATTTTTCATGTTTAATTATTTAATATCAATTAATTTTTGTTCTAGCTCTGCAACTTAACACACATATAAAGTGCTCATGCATGCATGCACTTGTGTGGATGACTGGGCTGCCTTATCTTATGTTAGGTTGGAGGGAAAATTAGGGGGGAAAGAACAATAGAAGAGAAAACTCCTAAAAATAGTATTTAAAAAAAACATTTTTTTAAATTTTTTCTTTCATAGTTTTTACCTCCGTTATTTTGCCCACACTTTTCTCTCAGTCCAAGCATAACTTTAGTGAAAAGCATATTCACTGTTCTTTGTAGAATTAATGAGCTCGAGTCCAAGCATTGACAATTTGACAGAATCCACTATTACAGAAGGGATTTTTAACATCCATTTTTAAAACCCTTAATAGATGACTATCCCTAAGGGTAGTGTATGTGAATGTCGTTAAAAGTTTTAAAATAGACGTTTGTTTTTGAACTGTCGTTGTAAGTTACTTTTAACAACAATTTTTAAAAAGCAATCAACATACAACATCAATTTTATATAATATAATCGTTGTAACAAAGGTTTACAAAACAATTGTTTTTATAAAACAATCATTGTAAGTATGAGTTACAATGACTTTTTACTATATAACAGACGTTGAAAGTCATTTTTTTAAAAAAAATATCAAAACAGAGATTAAAGAAAAGCAAATATAAAGAGGTTGATAATTAAAGAACTTGAATTTAAATAACTTACTTTCAGTTGATACCACTTCGTTTTAACACTTTTATTTTCTCGCCTCCCACCTATTAAATAATATATCTTGAGTATACTACCATTAAAATGAAAAGCAGAAAACATGAAAACAATTCATTGAAGTAAAAAACTAGTCATATACAAACAACTTAACTTACATGTTGAAAATGATTTTTATCTCTTCATTTGGCTTGCAATCCAAAGAATCAACCCAAAAGATGATGTTGACAAAGGGGCAACCAACACACAGACTCCAATAATAACTATAATAACATAAATACATTAAAATGAGGTTAGCTAACATGATACTTTTTAACTTAACAAAGTGAGTATGCCTTAAATAGATAAAATAAAGCTACTTTCCTTTCAACAATTGGTGCAATATAACATGACAATTGAGCGATTGTATAGCCCACATAGCTCATCCTCTCTTCTAACTTGTTTTGATGCCTAGCCAGATGCCCAGGCGGATATAAGAATCCCATAGGAAGTGTTTCTCTCCATTTTAACACATATTTTATGGAAGTAGCTATGATATAATTAAAATGAGAATTGACTTAGTGAATATAGAATCCTAATTAAAACTCACTCATTAATTGAAGTGAAAATTAAAAAATAAACTCATTTGATTGCAAATGTAAACCATCCAATGTTTATCTCTTCAAAAGATAGAAACTCTCTAATATCTTTACTATCAACTGCATATATAACTATAAGGATATGAGATTAGTCTACCCACAAGGCATCTATAAGTCAACCTTGTAAATTTTTTTGTAGATATTTTGGAGTTGTGACAAAAAGGGAAACTTTGCCGCTTGTTCTTGATCCTAGCAAGACATATATTAAAAATTATAAGTAGGATATTAAATAAAATTCAATTAATTAATAGTATGATGTTTCCTACCATTGGAGGTATTGTCACTATGTGAATAAGATATTGAGGCCAAAGGATGAAAGATCTTATTGCCATACCTAGTTTGGCAACCTTGTCATTAAGAAATGGGTATGTCTACACCTTCCTCCCCCTTTCAAACACTTGTAATGTTAACCCTATGTTGATCGTCCGGAATTTGCTAATGATGGTAGGTGGTAGCAGGTGTGTATACAACAACAACACACAACCATGAGACATCCAACAAAAGAGAGCAAGGTTCTTAAACCTCTGGTGGAGGAGTATGGTTGTCATTATAACAAGTGAATATGAGTGAAGAAAAGGGATGCCTTACTCATTTTTCTTTAAAAATTTTAGCAACATTTCCCCTTAAAAATAAAACATCCAAAATATAAAATAAAGATATACAAACAAGAACCAGTCATGACAAATTAAAATATGAATTAGGGAGAGAAAGATATTCAAGCACAAGTTCTCATTCGTCCTTAAACATTTTACATAAGAATCTTTAATGATCCAAATACAAAATCTCAACCCTCAATTTAAAAGAGAAAGGAAAGCTTGCGTTTAGTCATTTTCATGAAGAGTATACTCATAAGTTCAATAAGTCAATGAATATTGTCGCATTTAGCTATAAGACCCAATATCTCAAACATGAAACAACATCTTTCACTTTTCATTACTTTTTATACATGCTACAAGATTCTATTTATTAGTTCAAACTTTACCACCATAATATATATGTTCAAAAACTATATCCAACCTTTATAAGTTTCAACATTGAGGTGAACAATCTTAATCTAACAAAACTCTTATTCCTACACGTTTTCACAAACACAAACACATTTCAGACTCTATTTCACTTCTAATCTTAAGAATTGCCAGGAAAAAAAGTTGGTTAGTATTGAGTGTTGTAGTTGTTAGAATGTTGAAGTATACTTTTAGTTCTTTAAGTTTACATGGGGTATATTTTTGGTCCTTTAACTTTATAAAGTATACTTTAAGTCCTATAATTATAACATCATTAATTTTACTAAGGGAAAATGCAAACTCAAATGATAACGGTGTAAATTTAAGTGATGACTATATAATTAAATGCTATTAAGCTTAAAGTTAAAATATAAGTAAATTGAAAAATATATAAAATTTCCTTAATTAAGTGTTATTAGTCATCACTTGAGTTCGCCACATCAGCGTTTTTCGTTAATAATATTACTGTGTTAGAATTATAGGACTAAATGTGTACTTTAAAAAGTTAAAGAATTAAAAGTATGTCTTATGTAAAATTTGAAGAACTAAAAGTATATTTTAACCTTGTTAGAATATAAAATGTTATCTACTTGAAAATAAATGGTGATATATAATTAAAATAATGTAAGAATTTGGTATCACTGAAGCATTGTTCAACATCGAGAATCTCTATCACTAACCATTAATTACCATATACTATTTCACATTTTTGGAGGAAAGAATGTGTTTTTCATAAGAAAATGAAGTAACAGCTGGTAATGGAGAATAAATAAAATGCTAGGAAAAATGACATTAAAGGTTGAGTAAAAACAAAAAATAAATTTAAGCTTCTTAAAGTTTAAATTTTTAACATTAAACTCCCTGTCATTTTTTTCCTTATCTAATGCCTATCAAAGCAAGCTTATTGCTTTCACATGATCACGATCCTATTGTCTTCTCCATATATGATGTTATAAACTAATATATAATAAACTGAAATGAGTTTGTTTACTAATTCATTTTCTCCTGTTTGAAGACTAAAATATTGTTCAATCAACATGTATATTTCAACAAGACATGATAACTTGTTATGTTAAAGCAATATGCAATCACATTGACAGCTTATGGGAATCCAGACCTCTCTTTCATTCCATATATACTAATTCAGAATGGTAAGCCATATGCGTAAAGTTTATCTAAACATGTAACATATATCACATTGGCAATTCAACTAACTATAATTTTTTGATCTAAAACCACCAATATTCAGCAGCAACCACAGTAAATTGATGATGCCAGTCACAACCTAAAATCTACAACTTATACTTCAACAGGGAAGAATAAATGTCCTTTATCCATTAGATTCAATGACTTTTTGGTAAAAATAGTCTTTGAAACTTACAATTATTATTATTATTATTATTATTATTATTATTTTGACTTAACTTTCAACAATTATTTTTCATAATAATAGTTGAAAGTAACTTTTAATGATTTTTTTCAAAAATAATCATTGAAAGTTAAACTTTCAACAACTGTTTATTTTGAACAGTTGTTGAATAATGTTAAGCCAAAATTTTAAAAATGTCACCACTTCTTTTTTAACTTCTTTTTTCTAAAAACGGATGTTAATTAATGTCATTAAATTTATTTTTTATAGTAGTGATTGTGTGGGTGTGTGTGACAAAAAAAAAAAAAAAGAGTCCTCCTGCTTGGCTTAGGTTTTGTTTATTTATTTTATTGAGCCCCTTACATGGCAAGAATTTTGAAGGGGAATTAGATAAATAAAATTCATGATCGAAGATAAAATAATATTTTGATTTCCTCCCATCTTTTTGTAATTTCTATGTATATGTGTGCTTTGTTGCATCAATTCTATTATGTGTATGTATGTGAGTACAAAGGTTTTTTGCTTCATGGTTTTCTGAAATTTCTCTTTCAATTGTATCAAATTATATGCTTTTATATTTTTATTAATGAATAGCACTACTAGAAAATCCATTTTTTGCGACGGAACTTTTCTGTCGCAAAACAAGCATTTTCCGTCACAAAATTTATTTGCAGCAGAAAACTGTCCGTCTCAAATCAAGTTTGCGACAGAAAAAATACATTTTCCCTTACAAAATTCAAAATTTGCGAGGGAAAGTTTTTGGAAAAATGCCTATAGAGGCCCAAATAAGCAAGAAAATACCAAAAAAGGCCCAAACTAGACTATTTGATCAGAAAAGGCCCTAGGGCCCTAATAGGTATTAAGTTGAAATATCAAATGACCATTTTACCCTCTTTATTTAAAAAATAAAAAGGAAATCTGATTATTCCCAAAATCACAATTGCCTGAAACGTATTACACGGACAGAGGAGAAATCAGCAGCGAATGAAGGACGAAAGGTAGAGAAAACAAAGAACTAATCTCTATCCTGAAGCTTAATGTCATTTGTTGCTGAGTTGATGTATTTGCTAGGGGGCTGAACATATATATTTTTCCAATCATCCACTGCCGCGTTGATGTATTTGCTGTTCCTGAAGGTTTTTTTCAGTTAGAATGTTGGGGGGCTGAAAGGTTGGAGCTTGGCCAAAGTTACGTTATTATCTGCGTAGGAAATAGGTAAGAAACACTAAGAATTTGATCAAGATATCATTATCACCATTCTAGTTAATCTTTAATCACTAGAGGATAGGGTGGATGCTCTGTTGTTTGCCTTGAAAATAGAGGGAGATGTGTGTTTTGTAGTGGGATGAAGCTACATTTGGTTAAAAAACGCTGAAAATGGGATAGTTGTTAACACCTACTGTTTTTGTTGTTAACACCTACTGTTTTTGTTGTTAACACCTACTGTTTTAGTTGTTAATTTGACTGATATTGTTGTTAATACAACCTGAATGTTAAAAGATCATAGGTTGCTCTAGTTTTTGGCATGGAAAAAAATGGAGGTCTATTTGTTAGGGGGAATGACTGAATGTGAAAACAGTGAAATTAGATCGTTGTTAATACCTATAATTTAAGTAGTTAATGTCATTGTTAAAGTTGTTAATACTATCTTTATGTTGTAGATCATAATTAAATATGGCCACTACTTCAGAGAAGAACCTATTATGTTTCTTCCATATGGGGGTAACTTTGTTTACGGGGGAGGACAAGAAAGCAATTATATTGGTGGAATGGTAAGAACAAGATGCATCAAGAAAGGAATAACATATGAGGAGTTGCAAAGAATCATAGCATCTTTAATTGGGAAAGAAAATACTGAAATTTGCGTGAAGTTCAAACTTAGCATGGATATATCTACATTTGTTGATTTTGTAGATGATGAAGGGGTAGAACATTTAATAAGTGGCTATTGATATTGTTGTAAGTGGCTACTGATATTGTTGTTAGTATCTACTGATATTGTTGTAAGTGCCTACTATATTGTTGTTAGTGTCCACTGTTATTGTTGTTAGTGTCTACTGATATTGTTGTTAGTATCTACTGATATTGTTGTAAGTGTCTACTGATATTGTTGTTAGTGGTTACTGATATTGTTGTTAGTGTCTACTGATATTGTTGTAAGTGGCTACTGATATTGTTTTTAGTGTCTACTAATATTGTTGTTAGTGCCTACTGATATTGTTGTAAATGGCTACTATTATTGTTGTAAGTGGCTACTGATATTGTTGTTAGTGTCTACTATTAGTGTTGTTAATGGATCATGTTATTGTTGTAAATAGCCCCTGTTATTGTTGTTAATGGCCCCTGTTACTGTTGTTAATGGACCATGTTATTGTTGTTAATGGACCCTGTTATTGTTGTAAATCGTCCTTATTATTGTTGTTAATGGACCATGTTATTGTTGTTAATGGACCCTGTTATTGTTGTAAATCACCCCTGTTATTGTTGTTAATGGACCATGTTATTATTGTTAATGGACCTTGTTATTGTTGTAAATCACCCTTGTTATTGTTGTAAATCGCCCATGTTATTGTTGTTAATGGACCCTATTATTGTTGTAAATCGCCCCTGTTATTGTTATTAATGAACCATGTTATTGTTGTTAATGGACCCTGTTATTGTTGTAAATCGCCCCTATTATTGTTGTTAATAGACCATGTTATTGTTGTTAATGGATCCTGTTATTGTTGTAAGTGGCCCTTGTTATTGTTGTTAATGGCCCCTGTGTTGCAGTTGGCATTCCGTGAAAAAAATATAAAAAACATAAGCAACAATTTAAGAAAACATAAGAAAAAATTAGCTCTTGTCATTCAACAAAAATTGATCAGTTAGCATCAGTAGACAATTTATACAAGAACAAATGGTGAAGGTCATATTGTTATGAATACAAAGTTGTCACATTTACATATTTGTCATCAACTACAATGTTTCTTAACAAGTATTTCCCCTAATGTGTCTTCTTCTGCTTGTGGTAGTCATCAATCAAAGACTTCACTTTTTGCTGATGGTTGTTGCGAGGATGGATCCCTTTTTGAAGATTTCTCCATGTTGCTTCTTATCTTAAAGTTTGTGTACCTACAACAATTGTAAATGAAGTTCAAAATACAAGTGTTGAAGTCTACAATTAACTTCATGTCCAATACAATATAAGTGATTTCAACAAACATAATTCAGAACATGAGTTCAAGCCAACCACATTTAACCAGAACATGAGCACAAACCAACCACATTTCCACATTTGGTTACATGATTCCATTTTATATTTTCATCCCTAAGGGTGACAAATTGCAGATAGAACAAAAATTTAGGCCACATCCATACACACATGTATTCAGTACAAGCAAACATAATTGAGTAGTTACATGATTCCATTTTATATTTTCATCCCTAAGGGTGACAAAGTGCAGATAGAACAAAAATTTAGGCCACATCCATACACACATGTATTCAGTACAGGTACACTAAGAAAATAACTATCTCTCATCTTGTCTTTTTCATTCTTTTCTTTTTGATTTGTATACTTCAATTACATGAGTACATGAATACATACAATTCTACAATTTTCTATGTTACGTGAAGCTTATTCTTCTTAGCAAGCAACACATTGAATTCATCCTAACAAATTATTGATTCTAAGATCTGCCTAAAACCTATCAAATCCAAAACCATACATGAAGGCATGGTTATTCCTTGTACACCAGTGTTTGTGCTAAAGCTGGTAGCTCAATGCTCTCTAGCTCTTCGCACCAAGCCATCCTAATTTACATGTAGTCCCACTATAATGGTGGAACAAAAACTACTTTAGCCTAGGTGTAACTGATGCTACGTATAAATAGGGCAGCCACACTCCTTATTCAAGTGCTTCTGCAAATGATACAGCTGGAGATTTACTTGATCGACTTTTGGGCAATCAATATCAAATGATTTAAAATTTGTTAACAGTATCAAAAAGCAAGATAAGGGAACGTCATCCCTCTCTAACTTTGAATCATCCAAGAAAGCCTAATTAATAATTATCATTTATCAGCATACAAATCCTTAGTTCCTTTGCAGGACCACCCACATATTTCACATTCTCAAGCAAAGGCACACATAAAATAACCTCTGCTCAGAACAACAAAGGAAAAGCAAGCAACTAGCTTTTATGTCAATGCTTTGGCAGGGCAACTTTGGCAAATGGCATTTATCAAGTAATGTGGCCTAATTTACATATTTGGTGGTCACATTTTAGTGACAAATAATGACAATGGCTACAATCATATCATGGCAGTCATCTCAACTATTCAAAGCACCTTTTAAGGTTCCCCATCCCCCACAAGTCCTCCAAACAAGAATAGGGATGCTTATGATTATACTAGAAGGATATATCTGCTGGAACCAAAGATTAGCAGTGTCTAAGGCCTAATTTGGTTACAGGGAATCTCTTTCCATAATCTTAGCATAATTCTTTATTATGTCCTCATAATTGTAAATCAACAATACATTTATATCACCAATATCTATTCTTCTCATGTCATCCTTTTTGGAATTTCATTTTCCCCTTCTTTTCCAATAGTTTGATCTCTCTCAGTCTGTTTTTTAAATTTTTGCCACTAACAACTTGTCATGGGAGAAGGGAAACTGATTCCACCATATTCACATTTCAACGCATTACTCCTAACATCACAGACATATACCCTCAAAATCTCTAATACACACAAATTCCGACCCCAAACTATTCAAATTGTGTATACAGATAAAAGTCAAATTTAAAAATTCACATAATCACAGTCAATACACAAGCCAGCCAAATTATAGCAAAAAGCAAAGGGAACCGAAATCCCAATGCAAAGTTTACATAATGACTCAGAGCCAAATCAGTTCAATATACACAAAAAGACCATCTGGTTTATCCAAAGATGCAAATTAGAAGGTTCAATTAAGCAGAACTACATTTTGAAATTAGCATCACCAAGTGATTACGAGGATATATATCCGGAAATCCATACAACGCATCCTCATTACTTGAATTTCTAGAGCAGGACCCAATGTTTTAGAGACCGAAAGGAGAGCTTACCTTTTTACAGTTATACTTTGCCATAACTTCGAATAGATTGATAATGCCGACAATATTATTATCAAAGTATTTGTGGGGTTCAGCAACACTTTCACCAACTGCCTTCAGGCCTGCAAAGTGGATCACGGCATCAAATCTTCTCGTGATTAAGCAAAAATGCACAATCGAAATTTGAAAAGCAAAGGTGTTTCAGATTTAATAGAGAGATCCAATGAAAAAAAATCAATAAAATGAAAAGCATAATTAGCTTACTTCTTTTTACTGAAGACTCTCTCCAAATCTTCCTTGTCCCTGAGATCACCCTGGGAAAGTAATAATTGCTCAAATATAATGAACTAAAACGCAATTTGAAGCCCCCGCAAGAAAATCAAATTCGCAAGAAACGAGCCACATGATTACCTAGTTGATCTCAAAATTCTGAGAAAGCTGTGGACCTACCAAATTTCGAACTCGATTCACTGCTTCCATCGAGGAATTGTTGAAATTGTCGATAATGGAAACATTAAATCCCTGTTTGAGAAGCTGAACCACTGTATGGGATCCAATGAAACCAGCACCGCCAGTTACGAGAATCGTTTGCCCCAAACAAACCATTTCCCCCAACCTTCGAAAGAATCAAAGGTGGAGACAAAGAAGCTTGAGTTGCGGAGGAAAAAGCAGAGGAAATCAAAAGAAAAGTGAGGGAGAGAGACGAAGTGAGAGTGAGGGAGGGAGAGTGATTTAAGGGTTTTTTTGGTCTTTTCACGTAAGAATTACATGTCTGAAAGGGCATTTTCTGACTTGTGACTTTTTCTAGGGCCCTATTTGAGATTATGTTGCTTAATAGGGCCCTGAGATGAATTTTCCCAAAGTTTTTCCTTTGCAAATCCTAATTTTGCAATGGAAATTTCCCTCACAAAAATCAATATATTTTTAAAAAATATAGAAAATCATAAAAAATAAAATTGTTTCATAAAAAAATATTAAAAATTAGAAAATAAAAGGACTTGTATATCATAAAAATAAATTGTAACAATCTTACGAGTTTACATAGCAAAAAACAAAATATTACAAATTATAATGTTGCAACTAAAATGAACTGAAAAAAAGTCTAAATAGTAGCAGTCTAGTCATCATTACCACCAAGAGGCAGTCTCGTACCCTTGTCCTTCAATAGGAACCGGAAAAGTACTCACATCTCATTAACCATCTCTCCTTGCTCCCTCGTCGTTTGTTCTAACGCTTTTATCCTCTTATCTTCTTCAAAACCAACATTACGAAGTAAGTTTATTTTTTGTACTTCATTTAACCAAACGAGGGAATAATGGTTTGCGATTGATAGCAAAAGTGTTAAGTCTACTTGCAGGAGCACCTTTAACATTGCTGGATGAATTTTCCTTCCCTTCTCCCTTTACCTGCAGGAGCACCTTTAACACTAGTGGTGGTGTGTTACGTGATGAGCATGGTGCCTTTGTAAGTGCTTTCTTATTCAAGGGAAGTGAGGGAGACTCTCTGACTGCTGAGCTTTGGGGATGCTACATGGTTTAAAACTTGCGTGGGACATGAGCTTCAAGGCTGTCGTTCTAGAAATTGATTCTGCAAAAGCTGAGGAGCTGATTACAGGCCCGATGAATGAAATGCATGAAGACCATTGCTGGTTGCTAAGATAAAACGCTTAACTGCTCGTGATTGGAGTGTTGAAGTATGTTTAATTAGTTGCTGGGGCAACATTGTGGCTGACCATCTTGCAAAAACAAGCCTCTCCATAATGCCTGGTTTCCACCTGATCTCACAGCCTGATGAAGAACTACGTCGGGTTCTGGAGTCTGATAAAGGCTAGATAACTCTGAGTTTTCTTCTTCTATGTATAAAAAAAAAAATGCATGAACAATGCTACAAGGTGGATGTATGTTTAGTAAATGGTCATCCCCCTCTTGTTTGGTTTTTTACCAAAGTTGCCAAGTCATACATGAAATGAAACAAACATTTCTTGAATAATCCACAAAATTAATGACTAGGAATAATGTAGGGCCAAAATCCAAATATTAGATTCACGCCCATTTTATGTATCAACATCACACTTTGTAGAGTTACATACCAATTCAATACCACATTTTGGGCAATTGTGGTGGTTGGGTAATTGAGTCATCCCACCTATAATTCAAAGTTCATTATTCTCGTGTTTGAACCTTGTTTTGGTGAAACATTTCTGCATTCATTTTCTTTAGTAAAGACATTTCACTTCTATTACCATAATTTAGGCCTAATAATTTAATAGTAAATACATCAAAGAACTTCATGTTTTAAGTATACATGTATCTATTTCTTTTTTTTTTTTTTATGCGTAATGAGCTAATTATATGATTATTCCTCCACTTATCATTACACATGTACTATAAGTTGAAACTTAAAACTTGAAACTGCTTACAATAGTTCTGTGCGTGTGGTCCCCCGGGGGGGGGGGGGGGGGACTCACTGATTTAATAAACTACTCCATAAAACTCCCAGATTATTTTCATACGCAAGAGACTTATTTTACTCATACACATCCACACGATATTGACCTGGCTTTCGTAAACAGAGTAGGTCGTGTTTTTAGTTTTACTTACTCCTTGAATTTTTATAGCTGACCTTCAGTATCTCTATTCAATATTCCTACTCTCTACTTTTGTGTTCCTATTTTGAATATGAAAATAATAGATGTGGGATTACAGTTCCACCACACAACACACATATATACAACACTGAATCAAGCCATGAAACCATGGTGTAATTAAGATCTAGCAACTCAAAAACCCAAACTTACCCGTTGAAGAATGGCTTGAGGCAAACGAAGAAGAGAAAGGACAACGAAGTATGGCTCACGGCGGAGGAAGACGATGTCGGACAGCAGCAATAGGCTCACGGAGGCAGTCAAATGGCAGAGTGGCGTGGAGAGGAGAGAAACGCTCAAAAAAATCGGGAATGAAGGAAGAAGGAGGCCGACGGTTTTTTAAACACAATATGCGACGGAACTACATGTTTCATCACAAAAATCACTAATTTTGCGACGGAACATGTATTTCCACCGCAAAACCCACTAAATTTGCGACGAAACTCCATCTTTTGTCACAAAAATGGGGTAGCTTGCGACGAAAGCCCCCCTTTCGTCGCAAAATCTCCCCCCAGTTTTCGACGGAATAAGCTCCGTTTCTGTTAGAGCTGGGAAAATGGGCTAAGCTCATCGTGCCGGCCCATTTAAGCCCTAACCCTTTAAGGGCCGGGCTTGAAAAATAGACGAGTTATTTGAAATTAGCCCTGGAGGGCTGGCCTTGATAGGCCTCGGGCTTAAACGGGCCGGCCTTGGAGGGCCTTGGGCTAGCCTTACAGGCCCTTTTCACTGTAGCTTTTTCTTTTTTTCCCTTTTTAAATTTAGTAATTTATGTATATTTTGTATTTGTTATAGAGTTATTTATCCATTTAATTACAAATACATAACAACTATACTCTAATTTTATGATTTGATGTATTATTTGTTGCAAAAAAAGATTATGGATGTGTTCATGATGCGGGAGAAGAATTTCATGATATTTTTACTCATGAGCTAGGGGCTACTGTTCAAAGTGAAGAACAATCAAATATCGTTAAAATCGATGATAGTGACGAAAATGACGACAATAATAGTTATTGTACTAATGTCACTTAGTGATATATTTTTTTATGTTTTATGTGAGTTATTTGTGAACATAGTTTGCTTTTAATTATAAATTAGTGACTGTGCTTATTTATTGAATGATTCGTGTTGTAATTTACTAATTATATTTTTATAAGAAAAAGTGAAGGAAAAATAGTTAAAATTTGGAATAGTAATTTCTGGGCCTGCGGGTCGGCCCTGACCCTGGTGCTCTCGGGCCGGATTTTGAAAAACATATGTTTTTCTTACATTGAGCCCTGAAGGGCTGGCCCTGTTAGGCCTTGACCCTTCACGGACCAGCCCTGATTCTTAGCTCCAGTTTCTGTTGCAAACTACCCCTTTTTGCGACAGACAAAGCTTATCCGTCACAAACTGTCCCTTATTTGCGACGGACAATTCTTTCCATTGCATGTCCATTTTGCGACGGAAATTTATTTTCCGTTGCAAAATGCCCTAAATTGCGACGGAATTTATTATTCCGCCGCAAATACCATCAAGTTTGCCACAGAAAATTGTTTGTCACAAATTCCGTCGCAATTCAGCTGTTTTCTAGTAGTGCAAGATGGGATGATAATAGTTTATAAAACATCAATCAAGTTCCCCGCCATGCTCAAAGACTTGATACTATTGTTCACGTTTTACATACTTCATAGGATGACGCAATTCATATTTCCTGCCTCGGTTTTCATGCTCATCAACATGGTAAACACTATGGTACTCATCATTATCATTATGGTGAGATCCATATCATTTGAATACAAGTTCAATGGTCTAGACGTTATATAAAAAACATTTTAAAATAATCTTTAACATTAAAAAAATTAAAAATTAAAACAATTTTTTATTCTCAATTGATTATTTTAAAATATTTTTTTAAAAAAAATAATTGTGAAGATATTATATAATTGTTAAGTATACTTTCAGTCACTTAACTTTATAAAGTATATTTTTTTGTTCGTCAATTCTAAAATTATTAATGTTGCTAGCTGAAAACGATGATGCTATAAACTCAATTAATATAACGCTAATGTAATTGTTCTATTAATATTAAATTTATAACATTTATAAATTAAAAAATATCTAAAAACCTAATAAGCAATCAATATCAAATCCTTGATTGCATTCAAAAAATTTAGTTTAATAATCAAACTATATTAGTTTAATAATATAAATAGAAAAACCTTAATTCCATTTGCAGTTAATTGCTAGTTTATTTTATTTTAATAATCTAATTAAATACATTATATTAAAAATTAAGACTTAAATATACTTTATCAATTATATAGTCACCACTTAATTTTTTTGTATCAACATTTTCCATTAATAATATTAACGATATTAAAAATATATAATCAAAAGTATCCTTTATAAAGCTAATAGATTAAAAATACACTGGTATAAAATTTAAAAAGACTAAAAACATCTTTAATCAATAATTGGCTCCCAATCTCCTAGACATGAGAAATTTGAATGATATGGACAATATGGTAATTTTCTTTTGTGCGGAATATGACAATATTATTTAACTGCTGTACCACTCCAGGTGTCCCCAAGAGATGAAGGATAACGATTGATTGATATTAGTTTTCACGTTTTTCATGTTCACTGGGAGGATGCGGTTCATATGGACACGTCGGATTCATATAAATAGGGAAAATCCTCCCCAGGACCCAATTAAACAAAAAAATTTTAAAAAATGCCTCAACAACTTTCACATGTCGGCCTTTTCTAGTATTATTTCGAAAGTGTTAACAACAATATCAGTACCCCATTAACAACAAAATCAGTATCCGTTAACAACAAAATCAGTATCCATTAACAACTACGTTTTTCTAAAATAATACCAGAAAAGACCCTGACATGTGAAAGTTGTTGAGGTATTTTTTGAACTTTTTTTACTTAATTGAACCTTAGGGAGGATTTTCCCATATAAATATCTCCATTGGCCATATGTACAATTCGGAGAATTTTACATTTATGAGAAAATATACATTTTTTTATGCATTCAATGATAAACTAGTTGGTAATTTATTACAATGTTAACCTTTTTAAATTTTGAATTTCACTCCCTAGTCCCTCCAATCTTGTATGTAAGAAAAAAACTAAAATATACTTTTAATCTTATAATTTTTATATCAGATATACTTTTGGCCTTTTATCTTTACAAAGTTGAATTTTAGTCTTATGATTTTAACGCTGTTGATTTTATTAACAGAAAATGTTGATACAAAAAATTCAAATGATGACTGTATAATTGACAAAGTATATATAAATTTTAATTTTTAGTATAATATATTTAGATTATTGAAATAAAATAAACTAACAAATCGCTACAAGAAAACAAGAGTTTGACATTTAGATTATAAAACAATTTTTTAATACGATCAAGGTTTTAATATTGATTGGTTAATTAGGTTTTTAAATAGTTTTCAATTTACTCATATTTTAAATTTAAGATTAGTAACATTTAATTAGTCATCAGTTGAGTTTTAGCAGCGTTAAAAGTATATGATCAAAAGTATATTTTATAAGGTTAAGGAACAAAAAGTACATCTGATCATGTAAACTTGGGAAATTTGTCATTTTAATAAAAAAAAAAAAATTATCAAAATAGGCCACAGTACAAAAAATTTGCTAAAATAACCTACTTGGTGGCGCCACGTCAGCGGGCGCCACACGTGGCGCCATTGCACATGTGGAAAAGTGGCGCCACAACACGTGGCGCCACTTGTGGTGTGCCACGTTAGCACGCCACATAAGTGGTGCCACTTTAACAAATTATTTTTTTTAATTTTTAATTATTATAATTATATATTATTATATTTAATATATATTAAATATAATATATATTATTTTATATAATATATATTATATATAATATTTTTTTCAAGAAAAAAAATAATATATTATATTAATAAATTACATATTAAATTATATAATCTAATATATATATATATATATATATATATATATATATATATATATTAATATAATATATTATTATATTAATAATATATATTATATTTTATATAATTATATTTTTAATTATATTTTATTTTTATAATATTAAAATAATATTTTAATTATATCCTTATATATATGATTTAATAATATATATTATTTTTTACATATTACTTTATATTATTATATTCTTAATATAATATAATATATATATTATATAAAATATATTATATTAATAAATTACATATTAAATTATATAATCTAATATATATATAATATTAAATCGTTCCAGCTGTAGGGTTCCGGTTGATTGTTTCTAGCACGATTAAATTATAGCTGTTCGTAGTATGATTTAAACATTACTTTTTTAATCTTCATATTATATGAATTAAATCTTCATATATATTTAATATAATATACTCCAAAAAGATCAACGGCAAACCAGTAGGATCAAGTTCAAAAGATCCACAAGGAACACCATCTCTTTCATCACCAGCCATTAAATATTGCCCATATTTCCTCTTTACTAGGATATACCATGTAACATCTTCCTTTGCCAATTCCTTTTATGGTATGCATCTGATGAGAGAACATAACACAGTCCTCAATTTTGTCAATCAATCTCACTTTTATCATTTTGCTCATCCCCATCATTATTGCCTGCAACATCATCTTCATCGACAATCCTGTTGTTTTTAAAACCATGGTGGCGCTACTAACAATTATTCTTAGCCGTTCGAACCTCACAATACCCATTACAAGCTATGTCTCTTCTTACTATTTCTCATCGTCTCCCCTTTTTCTAGTCCCTTCGCCTAACACTCCTGTTCAGCAAGATCACCGATCGGTCTAGAATACTCACCGTTTGTCCAATATTTGCTTCCAATGCAGTCAAGCTGGTCATTGGAGCTAGAATTGCCCTCTCAACAATCGTACTTCCTTACTTTTCATTGCTGCCTGCAATATCATCTTCCTCGACAATCCTGTTGTTTTTATGTTTTTTTGCTTCTCTCTCTGGTGACCCCAGTTACGAGTCATAATATAATAATTATTATATTAATAATATATATTATATTTTATATAATATATATATTATATTAAATTAAGAATATAATAATATAAAATAATATGTTAAAAAATAATTTTTTTAATATGTAAAATATAATATATATTATTAAATGATATATATAAGGATATAATTAAAATATATTTATATATAAATATATATTAAAATATATTAAAATAAATTATTAATTTTTTTTAATATGTAAAATATAATATATATTATTAAATCATATATATAAGGATATAATTAAAATATTATTTTAATATTATAAAAATAAAATGAAATTAAAAATAAAATTATGTAAAATATAATATATATTATTAATATAATAATATATTATATTAATATTATATATATATTAGATTATATAATTTAATATGTAATTTATTAATATAATATATTTTTTTTTTCTTGAAAAAAAATATTATATATAATATATATTATATAAAATAATATATATTATATTTAATATATATTAAATATAATAATATATAATTATAATAATTTAAAATTAAAAAAAATAATTTGTTAAAGTGGCGCCACTTATGTGGCGTGTCAACGTGGCATGCCACATGCGCAGTGGCGCCACGCCACGTGTGGCGCCCGCTGACGTGGCGCCATCAAGTAGGTTATTTTGACAAATTTTTTGTATTGTGGCCTATTTTAATAATTTAATTTTTTTTTTTGGATTAAAATGGCAAATTTCCCTGTAAACTTAAATGATTAAGAATATACTTTAACTTATAACTAATTTATAGGAACTAAAACATTAAATAAAATAAATTATGATATATAAATATTTATAGGTATAAAAATTTAAAAATACCCTCATTTAAGGAACTTTGACAACTATTGGCATGGAAAAAAATTAAGTGGATCGATACTATAGTTTTATTTTTCAATAAATCACGTCAATCAATGAGGGGGGGAGGGGGAATATGTGAAGTGTAGCTAAATAAGTCTAAGTCTATAATGGGATATTAAGGGTAACGATGGTAGAAGTGACTTTTTTCTGTTGGACTTTTCTTGATAGGTTTTTTTTATCTAAAAGTCAGATTGTAGATATGATTTATGTTTGGGATAACAGTGACAGAAGTGACTTTTTTTTTTTCCAGATGAGCACTTGTTTAGCATAGTGTTTGAAAAATTCAATTGAGATGAAAAATAACTAAAAAGGACAGAAGTGACTTTTTTTTGTTGGACTTTTCCTGATAGGTTTTTTTTCTAAAAATCAAATTGTTGATATAATTTATGTTTGGGATAGCAGTGATAGAAGTAACTTTTTTTTCCAGATAAACACTTGTTTGTCATAGCGTTTAAAAAATCAATTGAGATAAAAAATGACTGAAAATGACTTGAATCTTATTAAATACTACGTATATACACACCATTATTTTTGTTAGCTTCTCTCTGTTTTTTTTTTATATATAATTTTTCTGGCTTCCAAATATAAACTATAATGATACTCATCCCCTTATACACACACGCACACACCATATCAAACATAGATTATAATTTATAAAATCGAATTGTACCACAGTTAAGGTTAGAGCCACTGAGCCAGAACAACTTCCTATTGATAATACCCAATTTAGAAAATAGAGTTAACGCATGCATTCTAACAAATATGATCATTTCAAGGTAGAAACATGTTAAGCTGACCATGCGCTTGGTTCAGTACTATGGTAATTAATGAGTGATTTTAATTAGTTGTACGAAAGATAAGCCTGAAATCAAGTCTATATAGCAGAAATATCGAAAACACCAGTTATATTATATTAAGGGAGAAAGTTGGTTTGAACTGGTTCCGATGTAAGTCATACCCTATCATTTATTCCAGTCACGGTAAACATTTACATTCATTCAATCAGATTAAATATAAGCGGACTCTTATTCCTTGGCACAATCACTTATCTACACTAAATATGCAAGCCTACAAGAAAGAAAAACTACCCTAAAACTTCAGTAGTCCGTTGTAAATCAAAAATAATTTGAAAGAAATAAGTAGATAATCTGAGTTGTGTTCGAGAACACTGTCCTATAGAGTTATTCCACAACCATCGGTAAAGAAGAAGTAGTACTCCCCAGAATTAAACAGACCCTACTTGTTTAAATCAAGGAAAATTGGCGGAAGATAAATTGATTCAATAAGAAATTACCGATATTTTCTAGTTTTCTCTTAATAGTGTCACAATTGGGGTATTTATAAGTAATGAATCGATGCCTTTAAAAAAGTGCCTCTTGAACACTACACCTCTTTAATTAGAGAGTCATAACCATCTATTAAATTCATGAACCATGTTTATTCATGAACCAATATAAATATCTTAATTTATAAGAATATGACTTCTCAAAAGTATTTTTTCATTTAAACATATTCTATAATATTGAAAAAACTCTTTCTTTGACACCCCCACATGCAATATTTACAACATGATCATCAGCAAAAATAAAGCATTTTCTCCAGCATCATTATGGGTGAGATGGGTGAGAAAGAAAAAGAAATTAGCAATTTAACAGCATGACTATTTGCATACATAAACTATTTAGTAAGAGATTTATATCAAGAGGAGGAGAATCACAATAAAAACTATGACAACTTTGAAACTAAGAATACATGTACATCTAGAGGTAGAGCTAGGATTTTTATTAAGGGGCACCATTTGGGGGATTCAGCCTCCGAAAATTTGTTTAATAACAAAAGTATGTTACAATAAAAATAATTACAATATCATTCCTTTATGCCTTATTTTTTGGAATTCCGTCATAATTTCTTTATTATCAATGCTATCAAATACATTTTTTTCAATATAAGGCACTAAACAATCATTCAACTATTCATCTCCCATCTGATTATGAAGTGTAGTCTTGATGTATTTCATAATTGAAAATGTTTTTTTCACATATGTAGTTGTTACAGGCAAAGTTAATGCTAACTTTACAAATAAATAAACCAAAAGATATGCAAAACGTTTTTTCTTTTCAACCATTCGATTAGAGTGGTTGAGAGAGAGAGGAAGGCGATGAATAAGGGTTTAAGGGTAGGCTAAAAACAACAAAAAAAAAAAAAGAAAAGAAATTCAAGGGGGTAAATCCCCAACTGCGAACGTGGCTCCGCCACTACGTACATCTGTATCTAAGGGCTAAAGAGGATCTGGAAATACAACCAAACAAAGCATACAGTCGTCTGGAAATAAAACAAAGCATACAGTCATCAGGAGATTATTATTGCAACAGTCCTTGTAGAGGAGATGAGAGAAGAAAACAGGGGGCAACGGTCATTTTTAATAAAGAAGCCATTGAATGGGATAACAAGTTCCAACAATTTGCTTTAACCAAGAAACCACATTACCACTGGATTTTTTTTCTTGTTTTGTAGCCATCCTAAACAGATCCAATAAAAACCTAAAGTTTAGGAGTGTATACATAATTTTAATTTTTAGCTTTATGCTTAAGCCTTTGAAAAGGCTTGTTAGACCTAAAAGCTTTTAAAAAGATTTACTTATAATATAGGCCTATAAATAAACTTAAAATTTTATATTATAAAAAATGGTTAGTTCGAACAATAATAGAATGTTACATGTTTGTTGCTACTTACCCACTTTTTGTCTATATTATATAGTAGCGGATAATAATTCGAACTAGATAATTATTCCATACTCATGATTAATGTACGTCTTGTTTTTTTCCTCCTTTACTGAGTCCTTTGCACCGTAAGAGTTTTGATGTGGATTCAAATATATCAAATTGATGGTGTAAAATTCTGATGATTTCCTCTAATCTTCTTGTAATTGTATAATTTCATAATTTTTTACTTAAAAAAACAAGCATGAGGGATTTGAGTATCCTTTGCGCGCGCTCACACGCACGTAGACGGGGGCACATTATTACATCAATTTTATTATATATATGTTTGTGTTTATGTATTTCATATATAGAGACCCGCCTGTGATACTAATAGAGATAGTTTAATGGTATATCGCTCCGTCAGGTCTTTTTAAATCTAAATTTTGATTTTTAAAAAGGTTAAGGTGCAAAAATACATATGAGCTTTTTCTGTATGAGCAAAAATACACATATGTTTTTTTAAGAAGCAAAAATACATATATGGTTACCATTTTGGAGTCAAAGTCACATCCCACCGTTAAGTCACTGTTCACCGCCGTTATGTTACTGTTTACCCCATCTCTTTCTCTCTTATCACGGAGAATAGTGACTTAACGGTGAGATGTGACTTTTGTACCGAAATGGTAACCACGTGTGTATTTTTGTTTCTAAAAAAAGCATGTGTATTTTTACTCATGGGAAAAAGCTCATGTGTATTTTTGTACATTAATCATTTTTAAAAAGATACTTGTGTTAGAAGAGACAACCACAAATACCAAATCAAATATAAAATAATAATATAAAAAAGAGACCTACTCAAGCATGATTCCCCCATATATAAAATTCCGAGTTTATCAAATGTGGGTATGATTCCCCCATATTATAACATGTCTAATATATTTAAGGATTATGATTAATATTTTAGTTCTAATAAATTAGTTATGTATATTAAATTAATTGATCATAATGGTATAATATCCTTTTACTCTGCCGAATTTTTTTTTAAAATACCATATATTGTCACCAATTATATTACATATTTTCTTTAAGAAATTTAAAACTAAGTAATTAATAAGATTTTCTGCGGATTAATTTTTAAAACTGGACAACCTCTACGCTCTTACGTGTCATTGAATTTGTGGGTAACACGCACTGCCTAAATAGACCCTAGTCACTAGCCCCTAGTCACTTCTTATTCCCAAAAAAGATTCCAATTTCATGGCTCCGATTTCATTAACGTCGCAGTGGGACCAAGAGATGTGACGTTGTTGGAATACACAGAATTGGGGAAGGTTCATGTATCAATCATGAGTGCGCGCGTGTATGTTAAATTACACACATTTCCTTCAAGCTCCCTTCCCCACAAAGCACGTTTTAATAACTAACCTCTCACTCCATTTCCTTTTCATTTAATAACTCAGTCATTGTATCATCTTTTGATAGATTAGATTTAGGGGTAGGACGAAAAATTACATAGGAGCTTTTTTTTTTTTTTTTTCAGGAACTTCTAATACCACGTGCCTTTGTTTGAAGTAAAAATTACTAAAAATTAGGATTGAAAATATGAAAGATGAGTCTAAGAAATATTCATGATGACTACTGAAAAGATTGAAAACATTATTATTAAAAACGTTAAAGAAGAGTATATTAAAAATGTGAAAAATGAGTGTTGAAAATATTTTAAAAAGTGATTTACAATGAACTCAAAAAAAAAAAAAAAAAAAAAACATTGAGCCCAAGGGCCGACCACGTTTCTCTTTAGCTCTTTCCTCATATACAAATCAAAGCCACCCATTATCAAAAAAAAAAAAAAAAAAATCAAAGCCACCCTACATTATGCCACCTCATCAGCCAACTTGATTTAACTGATGCAGTCCCATCATAAACCTTTTCGATGCGCCCGAGAAGACTTTGATTCATGAACCTCTCCTACTCATATTCTCTTCCAGATCACAGTTACATCAAATTTAGTCAATTAGGGAGTTATGAGTCTATTGTTTGTTTCTATATGCGATTCTACAAAACATCTTAATTTTGGATTTTATTTCTACGATTTACATTTAATCAGGCACGCTCAAGCTATATAACAAAGTCACACAGCAAAGAAGTCAAAGCTGAAAGTCGCCTGTTTCAAGTGTAGAGGGAAGGTGGGCAGTTATATCGGTTTTAATATTTTTTGAAATCACACGAAATTCTTTAACTAAATCAATCGTTCTATAATATTAAGAAATATTAAACCAATACCGGTTATTTAATTATTCTGCTTGTATATATTATAGAGCAAAATGTATCAACATTCCCTACGTACGTGTTACCTTAATTATAAGGATTTCTCTTGAATTTTGAAAAATCTTATAGATATCTTTAAAATCAAAAGTTATATGTTCCATAGACCCATCTTAGTATTAAGATTTCTTTTTCATCCGGATGTTAATTAATTAATGTAGAATCTTGAATTTGAGTTGTTTAGCATTTTACAACCCCCTCACATCTGTAAAAAAAAATGATGGAAGTAGGTTTTTTGGGTAGACTCGTGGAACTAACATGCACGGATTCCGTGGAACTAAAATTTTGGACAATAATGCTCTGAGTTATGAAATTTCTTGACAAATTTACCCATCCCAAATAAAAAGAAAACCCAATATGCAGCTATTCGATTAAACGAAAAAACCACATCCCACTATCTGCTTGCTAGTGGAAGACACATTTGATCACAGTGGACGTCTCGTGACATACGAAAGTCAGAGCACGACTCAGCGAAGCATAGAGGAAAAGGACGATAGAAAGAGGAAATTTTTTATGTCAATCTATTTATGAATGTTGTGCCTCTCGTTTGTTCTTGTCACCTTCATATCAACGTAAAACCAACCCCCTTTCGGTTATGCTTTGCCTCCGGATTCAATTTCTACACCACCTTCTTCTTCGACGTGCTTTTCATAGGGATTCTTCTCGGTTTCGATTCATCTCAAAACCCACTTTTGGTTTCCCGATTTTTTTTTTTTTTCACTTTCATTCATTCTAGACAACAAACATGCTTTTTAAAGCCCAATTCCAACTACACTTCTACTTCCATAAAAAATTCTTTGACGGGACCAAACGGGCCATTAATTAATTGTAGTGTAGGTTTTCTAAATAGAATAATATAATTAACAAAAATATAAGAAAAGTTGGAGGATTTTCATCTATAATAAAGCCATGTGATATATATTGTAGCTCTCTTGAGGTTGTGAGTCTACATAGGCCAGAATACATAAACATTCTGATCCCAAGGTCGACAAGAAGACACTTTAAAATTTTCTTCTCCCGGTTATTTTATTGGCGTATACACTAGTCTTATATTAGCTTGTATTAATTAATCCAAGATGCCATAAACCTCATTAGGCGACCTGGAGTTTGCAACGACCCCAAGAGGGTGAGCCATGAATGGCCCAGTCTCAGACTGACCCAGTTCAACTGGTTGGTGAGTAATGCACTCCAAGTGATTCCATGTATCAACCTAGCAAGCAAAATCACTGGCAGAGTTTCCCCAAGCAACACTCCTGGACATCCACGTTGTCCTGTCGTGAAGGTTATGAATCGAAGGTCTACTTTTGTCAGGGACACATCGGAACCGCCGCCTGTGAGGTGTCGTTCTGGTTTGAACTGGCTCCTCCCAAACCTTAGGGTTCCGGCCAAGCCCCTCTCTGTTTAGTGACATGTGGCTGCCCTTTAGGATGAAGTAGTTGGAAACCACTGTGTCACGCATTGCCACGTGGGGGACGTTGAACGGAGCAATGGGATGTACGTGAAAAGCTTCTCTTAAGCAGGCTTTGATGTAGTTTAGTTTTGGTATGTCTGATTCTTCAACGAGCCTCTTCTTTCCTACTACTTTGGTGGCTTTTTCAAAAATTTATGGCGGCTTCATCATTTCTGCGAATGCCCATTCTATTGTGTTCGATGGTTTGTCCACGGTTGCCAACCAAATTTCCGGCAAAATAAATCAAGTTCCGATTAATTTTGGTTACTCCCTCCTGCCTTAATATAAGCCATATTTAATTTATGTAATTTGATTATATTAAGGAAATTGGTTAAGTTATTTGATTTGATATCTCAACAAATACTAAACAAATTGAAGGATATATAAGAAGACAAGAGCATTAACTGTAATTTGCGCTTTGATTTCTTGCATGGTCAAGAGGGGGTTATTATGAACATCCTTGAGAGAAATCATATCAAGCAAATCCTTAGTTTTAGTCTTTCTTTGATGATGGCATCATGCATGATGCTTGTTCACTATCCTCTAGCATTCTCAACATTCTCTTGTGCCGTTCCACGTCGAGTGCCCTCAAGCATGGCACATATATAGTCTAAAACACTCGAGGCATATAAGTATCTGAGCATTATGAAGATTGCACCCACATGCTCTATTTCCTCATAGCCTTGGCCCTCCATCCTCCCTACCCTCTTCGAAATACCTGTTTGAGAAATATAAAAGATAGATTGTATATATTAAAACACTTGTTTGATTAAAATTTTTGAAAACTATCCTTTTCTTTTCAAGAATTAAAAATAAAATGTTGCTTGGATAGGTTTTTTGTAAATATCTTATTGTGCACGTTGGTCGAAGCCGCTACAACATTAGTGACGGCATGAGAAAGCATTACCAGGTGCTTGCTATCTAGTTACACAAGTTTCGAAAGTGGAATGTTGGAAATGTATTATAGTAGGAATACAGTATCAATTTTTTAATCCGCTACATCTTTGACGCCAGAATTTGAAATACTTCTAAGGTGGTGCTCGCAGTTTTGAACCCGTATCATCGTGAAGAGAAAATTATTGGTGCCAACCGGGTGGCGGTTCAGAACCACTAGTCCACTACCAATCTGCTTTGAGCTTCTCCATCCCCATTTCAGAAGCAGAGGAGCCTCGATTCTGGTTTACGAGGTTAAAAACAGGTTTTATGAAAATTAGAAAATAAAATAACAGATACTGTACTAAAAATCATTGCAAAATGATTATGCGTAATGGTGTCATTGGTGTGAGAATATATCTATCGGTTAACCGTCTTTGCGCAACGAACCTGAAATTCCTTGATTTGATTAAATATCACCTGCAAAGACATATATGAAACATCCACACCGCTCCTGCCATCACGGAGGCTAACAATAGTCTTAACATCTGAATCTTCTTCTGTTGTTGAATTTGAGTATTTTTCCAGTGGAGGGGGTAATAAAGATTCCTGCCTTCTTGAGCACGGTGATTGTAAAGTTGAAGACATAGACTTACTTGAGTCAAGCTTTCTTCTAACAACAAGAATATTATTTTACAGGCCCTGCAATATTCCCTGTAGATTAACATTAAATTGACATTAAGTTTTTTGATATAAGAATTTTAGGAAAGGGGTCAGGTTTACCCATAATCTAAGGGCAGGACACTTGGAGCCCAGTCTATAGAGGATACTGGCCAGAAAGTACATATTTCTCTACTTCTACCAACTTATCATTGCTTCCTAGATCTCTAGGATGCCTCCCTCAGCACATTGACTAACGCAGGGATTGAACTCCCTCTCTAAAGGTAAGGAAGACCGACCCCCACGCTAGTTGAACCCAAGAACGAGGGGTAAATTGACATTAAGTTGAACAGAGGCATGCTATGTTCGACCCATTTGTAAAAGGGCTGAAGATATTTTTTTAAAAGAAAAAACACAGATGGATTTTTTTTATATGAAAAATGGTAACAAGTGTACAACTATTCTGGGTTCTGCAGTGGCAAGGATAACCCTCCCAACAATGGTAGCTCCATACAAGGCGGATTACGAGTGGTTTTACTGCATGCAGCTCGAACCCTAAACCTTTTAAGGGAATCCAACGCCACATTTCGCTAGACCAACCACATGTTGGTATGGATCGATGCCATTTGTCAATTCTATGTCTATCACACCCAATCATTGATTGAGGTCTCTGTAATCAAATATTTTTTGAACCGGCTTTCCTCTTTTTTCTGTTTCTGTTCGCTGCCCTCCTTTATTTTGAAACGGTATCATCTTGGCGTAAAAAACTAAACATGTGCCCTTGTTTTAATGCACACATATATTTTAGGGTACTGAATGGTACTAAAAGATACTTTAGAATATTGAACACTACTGAAAAATATACTTTATGATATTGAAATTTATTTTAGGATTTTGAAAAGATATCCTAAAGTGTATTTTTAGTCTAGTTAATACCCAAAATATTTTTTAATATCCTAATTTTTTAAAATTGTGAAGTATTTTTCCAGTATCTAAAATTATACTTTTAGTACCCTTCAGTACCCTAAAATAATTTTTCAAGATTATGAAATATTTTTTTCAATACCTAAAGTATCTTTTAAATATCTGTTAGTATCATGAAATATTTTTTTACGATTCTAAAATAACTTTTCAAGATTATGATATATATATATATATATATATATATATATATATATATATTTTTACAAAAAAAGGGCATAGGTTCTTTTTTTTGCGCCAAAACAATGCCGTTTCAATGCAAAGGAGGGCAATGGATGGGAGTGGCAAAGGAGAAAAGCCGGTTCCTATATCTTTACCTCCTTTCAATTTTTTCTAATTTTTTTGTTCATCTTACTTATATAGACTTAAAAGATAGAAGTATATATATGACAATATCAAAGAAGGCTCCAAATGTATGGGTCAGGGTGCTCTTAGAATCTATGTCTCATTTTTTTTTAATAATCTTATCTCCACCTTTAGACTAAAAATATAGATGATTTAGAATTCATACTTTATAAAACTATTGTTTAAATATAAACAAATAAATTTAAATAGTTAACATCTAATTTGCATAATTCATAATTGCAAGACAAATACAGTTTTTTAAAAATAAATTATAAAATACTATAATAATAATTTTAGAAAATATTAAATATTCATTTTTTGATTTGAGGGTATGGACTATAGACAGGATTATGAGAAGAAAATGAGAAAAAATATTATGAGAGAATCCTCTTCTAAAATGTATGAACATTTATTAGCTGAATGGAGAAACTAGAGATCATCCTCCTACTAATTATCAGAGTGAGTTTGGATTATTAGCTTTTGGAGAACAGGTGTTAAAGAAAAAATGGAGAAAAAATATTTTAGATAATAAATTTTGGAAAATAGCTTCTGAAAAGGGGGGAAAATGGTTTCTCCAAAACCATGGTTTTAGGGGGGAAAAATACTTATGCAAACATTTAAGAGCCCATTTGAGATTATGTTTTGCACTCTCAAACTGACTTCTTCACTGAAAAAAAAAAATCACTTTTAACCAATTATGCATGTTTAGAAAGGCGGTTGTGTAATCTAACTTAACTGTTGGGCCAAACTTAGCTTGTGGTATTAGTTAAAGCAACTTTATGTTGCTGTTAAAAAATAACCACAACGACGCCGTGGAGAGAAAAGAGAAGCATGGAAAAAAAAAAGTATCGTATTGTGACTCTAGCTTTCATAAAAAAATAAAAATTTTTGTAAAAGACTCAATAAAATAACTTTAGCTTTGGAAAAATATCGTAATAAATTCAATAATAAAATTTAATTATGAAAGACTACTCCAAGTCCAATTGATCTCCATCGTTAATATTTCATCAATCTTGAAAAATCTAAAAAAAATATATTCAATAGTCATTTTAATTAACCTCTACAACAAAATTTATATTTGGCAATTTGTTTGAGAAATAAGAAGGAAAAGTTGGAAAAAAAATTATATTGACGATATTAAATCATTAACAAAATTTAAGTTTGGGACTTGTTTGAGAAATAATAGGGAAAACAAAAATGAAATTAATTGGGGAAAATTCTATATATATTATTTAATAAGATTAATGTCATTTTCCATCTAAACTTGTTTTTTAAATAAACATCTAACAAGTTTCAAACAACTTGAGGGAAAATTTATAAAAGTCAAATTAAAAAAAAAAAACAAAAAATAACTTCTTCTGTTGCTGATCCAAACGAACCCTAAGATGTTTGGGCGCGTTTTGACCAAACCATAATTTAGGATTCAAAGTGTGTGTGTGTGTGTTTTTTTTTTTATTTTTTTATGTTACCCGAATACACTGAATTAGAGCAACTTGTGCGTATCAAAGGCCCAAAAAAAAAAAACAAAAAAACTTGTCCGTGTCCGGTGTCCCGACTTCTGTGTTATCAAAACTATTTGGCATTCAACATTACTGATGATTCATTGAGGTTTGAATCAAGCAATTATGAAACCATAGCGTGGTCTTTACCTTCATAAGACTCTAAACTATTTTTTTAAAATATTTTGTTCTGCATTTCATGGAGCTGCGTGCTCGCTTAGTTTTATAGTTTTGTATCAATTTATTGAGCTTTATTTTTATCTCACGTGCCCTTGGACCCAAGACAGGATGGAAAATAAAAGCCAATAATTAACATGTTGGCCGGACCAGCAAGAAAAATGTCATTTTCGTTGGCCGGACCATTCCCAAGTCCAAACCGCGTCCCCGGTTGTGTGCTTTATGGCTGGCGTAATTAAATTATTATTCCACTCCACGTCTCCACTCATGTAAACTATGAGCTGCCTACTACTTAATTGATCCTAATTCTACAAGCATTAAATTGAGAAAATTATATACAACATTAACGAAAATATCGTCACCAGTTTCTTTCATACATTATTTGTTGCTACATATCTATACAAGTATTTAAAATATAGGGAAAATTTCATTAAGCTTCCAAGGATGAAACATAATCTTAATCAACCTCCAAAGCTTTATGAAATTTTACACCCCTTATGTCAAAATAAAATTAAATTTTGGGGTGAAAAGATAATAACATTCTTATTTTATTTGTCTTATAAATTATCTTATCTATATTATAAATGTACGTATTGATCTTATAAATAACTAAAATATTTTTAATTCCCTTTATTTATCTTATAAATGTCTTTATTTGTCTTATAAATGCCTATATATTTACTTTGTGGATTTCAATATTTGTTTTGTAAATGGCTAAAAATATTTGTAATTCCCTAGGTTATTTTAATTTAAATCCCTTTCTTTATCTTATAAATGTTTTTCTGAAAAAAAAAATAAAAAAGGATATCATTATCTTTTCACCCACAAAACTTAATTTCATTTACAAAATTTTATAAGGTTTTAGAGTTGTATCCTTTGGACTCAGTGAAATTTTCCCCCAAATATATATATGCATTTAGTGTATTTCGTTATTGGTTGGCCTGCGGACCTGGAAAATTTGGCCTTATATGGTCGTCTTTTCATGCCATGCTACCGAAGAATCCTAGGCCTTGTGCCTTTATTTTTACCTTTTGCTCATCTCCTCGTAGTATAAAAATTAATTCCGGCAATATCAAGAGCTTAATCTCGACCTGACTGTATCTCCGATCGAGCGTAAAAGTCTAACGCGAGATCCAACGATGAAGAAGACGAATAACGTAATGAAGCCAAGAATGGAACTTGCTGAATTGTACCAAGGAATCCCAGATGAGTCCGTCAACCTCACCTTTCAGGACTTAGCCAAGTTAAATAATTCCGAAAACAATACCAGGCCACCGCTTTCCCCTAAACCCGTCTCCCAACAAGTTCACAGTTCTCCTCGTCATCTGATTAAAATACCCAGTATTGAATTCAAGACTGGCCTGCACGCGCTGCCATCCGATGACAACCACAGCCACATCCGTGATCTTGGACGCGCTGGAGGTGGAGGACGGAGCCCTCGAGGTGGCAGAGCAGGTGGGGATGTGGACTCGGGATATAGCACGGGGTTCGATGACATGAGCACGGCGTCGGGGAGAAGCGGTAACCGTCGCCGGCGACCGGGGATTCCCCACTCTAAGATTTGCACCATTTGCAGTACCTACGTCTACGTCTTTCGAACCAGATGCCTGGTACATTCTATGGCAGATAGTTGGATGAAAGATATTTTAATGTTGATTAATTATACTAACGTATATTGGCAATTATATATAATATAGGCTTATATGTATATGTATAGAGAAAGAATGATTTGCGGGGGACGTGTGCAGGTTTGTGGAAGGGTTTATTGCAGGCAGTGTTTGGAGATGGGCATGGGGGATATGATAGAGGGAAGAAAGTGTATTGAGTGTCTTGGCTTGAGATTTAGCCAAAGGTAAGTAAATCAACTTCCTTGTCTAAACCAATTATATTTTATATTCTATGCGTTAAGGTGCATATTTAGTAACAAACTATTTTTTTTTTACATATCTAATATAACTAATAATTTGGGGAGTAAAAGTAGATATAATCTTTTTTTTTTTTTGGGTAGCGTACATATCAACTTTACTTTTTTCCTTGTGAGTTATATTAGTCTTTACACATTCTATTATTTTAATATATTTGTAGAAAGGTAAATATGTAAATTTAGTAATAAACTATTTTGCTATTCACACCCAACACAATTATCTTTTGTAGGGTCCAAACGTATATATAAATTTTATTAATCTTATAAATGCTCCTATTTGTCTCATAAATCTCCTTATTTGTCATGCGATGACCATATTTGTCTTGAAAAGGGATTTAAAAGAATCTAGAGAATTAAAAAAAATTTAATCATTCACATATTTGTCTTGTAAATGCCTAAATTTATCTTGTAAAAAATTTCCTTAACTCCCTTATTTGTCTAATAAATTCCCTTATTAAAAAAAATAAAGTAAAGGTATTATTGTCTTTTCATTGACAAAACTTAATTTTATTTTGATTTA
The DNA here is from genome assembly GCA_037074495.1 of Acacia confusa. NCBI lineage: Eukaryota > Viridiplantae > Streptophyta > Magnoliopsida > Fabales > Fabaceae > Acacia > Acacia confusa. The sequence continues at coordinate 28,585,094 of CM073511.1, forward strand.
AAAGGTGCAGTGAAATTTCAGAGTATTTTAAGGATTAACTGAAATAAAATTATTTGCATAGAATTTAAGTAATTTTTTTCATTAAAAAACACATATTTCTAAAAACATATTTAAATAATAGAGAGTGAGAAGACGGGAAGAATTCACAGTGCAAAGAGTAAAAGTTAACAACATTGTCATACATACCATAACAAAAATGATTATGTCTACTTTAACACTTCAAAATAGTTAATTATATTGGGTGTTCATAGAAAAAAAGTTTGTTACTAAATTTATACCTTATCCCTTTATTTTACATAGATGCATTATCACTATTCTCTAAGTGCTCAGGAAATTTTAAGCTAGATTCGTATATCATGTTTAACATAAATTAAAACGAATACATATGAAGTAGTATAATATAATTAGTATTTAATATAAGAGCTGACAAGTGCCTTTGCAAGAAATAACAACAGATTTATATTTCTCACTTGTTATTGAAACTTCCTAATAATTAAGTTCTCTCATTGAGATCTCATTATAATGTCCTAATTTTTAATCATGTTCATTATAACCATCCCTTTAAGCAAACCCCCCTGACAGTAGCTATCAATGAGGATAATTTAAGGACAAAAACTACTACATTGAACCCTTAATATAAAACTAGATTTAAGAAGTTAAGGAAGCTGAATAAATTATTTTAAAATATTTATGTTTATTATTATTCTTCAAACTAATTTTTCTAACTTATCAATTGATATACAATCTAATGATACACATTAATATTTTAGAGAAATCAAGTAATATATGTTATGATTAAGTAATTTATTTAACTTTTTTTTATTTCTCTAAATTAGTTAACTAGGTATTATATTAAGAGTTAAATGTAGTGTAAATTTAGAAGGGAAAATATATCGATGTTTTATATTTATTTCCAAATAAAATCAACATGATTGTGTCTACTCTTATATTTAAAACCGGATAGACATTATGTTACATTACACACAGATGCCTCTAGTCCATATGTTCCTGGCAATTATGCCGGCCGTCCGTCATTAAGGGGAATTGACAGGAATTTATAGCTGATTGATCAACTAATTTATAGCTGTTTCATTCTCATGAATTTAAAAAGATTTCCATTGGAAAGACCAAACACCAAATGAGAATGATATGTTTATTAATAGACAATTCTTGATCTTAGATATAAGATAAAGTTTTTTTTTTTTAAATAATATGAAGATAGTTGATTAAATTACTTTAAAATATTTATTTTTTTATATTTTATTCAAATTATTTTGTCTAACTTATAAAATGATATATAATTTAAGAATACACAATATACGATATGATTAAATAACTTGTTTATTTTTCCTAATCTCTCCAAAAATAAAAATTAATATAAGAAATATTATTGAAACAGGTTAAATTGAGATTGACAAAAAATGTTTAATTATTTCACCTTTTCCTTATCGAAAAGAGATCATTATACATAACATTGGTCGAATATTTCCTCCCAAATCCATAAAAAAGATTTAGCATGTTAAAATATGTAGCATAAACAACTCAGCTTGACTCATTCCACCTTAAATAGATATTAATTAGCTGTATGTTGAGACGGCATTTGGACTCTTGCTTTATCGCAAAATTGTGTCTGTTTCTCTTGTTCTTTTCCGCACTTCCAATTTAGAACATTTAATTTTTAATTTTTATTTTTATCTCAGCAATCTATTGTGTCATCCAAAGAAATCATTTTATTAATTAAGATATGTTGGGTTTGGGAGTGAAGGTACATAGAGAAGGCAGGGAATGTGTGGTGCTGGCAATGGAGGTATCCGAGCACAATAAAGCAGGTGGAGTTAAAGTGGGCCGAGAAAGGCCCAAGAAGAACCGGAGACCGAGGGTATAAAAGTCATTACAGCGGCATGGCTTCTTCTATATCGAAAAGCCCAGTGAGCCCAAGGGCCCGCCATGGTGACCAACCTTCCTTCGTGGCCTCATCCTCCTATTCTCCTTACGCTTCTCCCCTCCACCCCCACCTCCCTCTTTAGCACTTTTCCCATGTATGCCACCTCGTCGACCTACTTATTATACGAGTTAACATCAAATTTAGTTTATTAGAGAAAGGAATATGAGAATTACGAGTCTTTTATTTGTTTATTAATTTCTCTTATGACGTATCATCATTTTTATTCTACAAAACATCTTGTGAATTTTATTATATTCACTTTGCTTTATATGATTTGTTGATTTCCTTTATTTTATGAAAGCTTTATTGTACTATACAGGATAAATATATACGTGAAAATAGTTCTGTCTCTTACAGCGTAAAAAACTTTTCTTAATTATTGACTGTGGTGTTTTCCAAATAGACGCAGTATATTGATCGAGTGGCCTTTTTTGTCTTTAGTCTCGAGTGGCCTTTTTTGTCTTTAGTCTTGGGGTCCACAATCAACAAAATAATCAAGGATTGCGTATAGGCAAACCTAGGATCGTTCTCTCTTTTTGATGAGCCTTTTATTGATTCCTAAGCAATCTAAATGTCATGAAAATGCAATAAAAACAAGGGAAAAATTAGTTTTGGATTTTCGAATTAATAAACTAAAATAATAAAGCAATTAAATCCTAAACTACTATTTTTGGTATTTTCTTTATAAAATGGAATGAAGTATGAAATGGTATGATATGAAATTGAAAATATGAATTATGAATGTTCTTGGTAATGAAAAAAGTTGCTATCATTACTCAAAAAGGTTATGGGAGTAGATCTTCATTAAGTCTAAATGAAAAAAAACCTCAAGATACCACTTGAGTCCAATATTCCCAATTAACAGTAGCTCTTACAACCATAGCTAACTACTACCCTTAAGAAATTGTTTGAAACCACTTAATGTGTAATTAAAATTGGAATAATGTAATATGAGACTTCTTAAATTTGAGTGCTAAACAGCCCCTCAAGGTACAAATCAACCATATTAATTAGACAATACCACGCTAATCAACATAGCTTCATTGAAACCACAAAGAAATTCATACACAAAAAAATCACACTACAAAATCCAATCTCAACTACAAATATCAAACTAAAAAAGATAATATCAAACTAACAAAGATAATTAACATTATCTCAGTTCCAGAATCATATATCAAAATTAAGCAATTCGAATATATAATTCTAGACTAATTAGAGTGATAGATAAACTCCCCTTTGTAGTTCACTAAGCTCAAGAACAAATCTCCATCACAAAAAAGGAAATTAGCCACTACCCATCCCAAGATACAAAATCCTCAGCTACACATTGAATTTCCAGAAGTTTGAAGAAATTCCTAGATCTGTCAGATTCTGTGTCTCTGCTCATCGGATTTTGCTGTCATGGTGGTGGCTGGGTTTTGGTCGGCAACTATGGAGGAAGGTGAAGCTCGCCGGCGGACTGGGTGGTGGAGATTTCCGCCGGCGAGAGGGATGAAGAAAGGGAAGGAAGGAAGGATCGAAGCTCTCCTTCCGGCGCTCAAGCTCTTCTCGTCGTACCTCCCTTTTTTACGTCTCGGGTCTCCTGTTTTATTTAACTTTTCAGCTGCTCCTGTGATGTGTCGGGTCTCTTCTCTGCCTTTTTTTTTTTAATCCAATTCTTCAGCCCTTTTCTTCTCATAATCTCCAGCTGCCTCGTTTTGTTTTTTGTTTTTTTTTTTTTACCCAGCTCACGTCTTTATATTTTTTTTTCTTCTTCCTGGACCGTGAATGCAATTGATGGGCCGTGAGTCTTTGTCTCTTTTTTTTAATTCCTCTTTTGAATTATTCAGCCTTCAAGTCATTGCATTTCAGCGTGAATCAGCATTCATAATTCCTGGTCAAAACGCAGGTTTTGACCAGGGACCTAAATGAGAAGATTTAAAGTTCAGGCCAGGGACTAAAGTGCAAAGTTATGAAACATTTCCAGGTCAGAACACAATTTATAAAAACTCTGGGTAACATCCTATAATTTTCTTTGGTCCCTTTTCTTCTTTGATTGCAATTTCCAGAAATTCTAGGGGCCTTTCTTGTAATTTTTCCCAGTCATCAAAATATTACTTCTAACCCTCTAAAATCTCAAATTTCCTTCTTAAACACCTACAATGCAAGATTAAGCATAGTATAGCATCAAAAGTCCAAGAAATCATTTGTACAAATAATTAACAAATTACGACTATTTTACCCCTAATTTCACTTAATTCAATACAAATATATTTAACTCAAATTAATGCTTAATCATGCAATAATGTCCCAAAAAATACATTAAGAATCCCAATTTAACTATGAAAAATCATGTAAAAATATAGTTCAATCATATATTCTCCTCCATCTCTTGCTTATTACGTGTGCATGGTGAATAGAAATTCTATTATATAGATAATATGCAGTTGGAGTAAAGTTTCTTCCAACCATAGTAGGAAAGCAGTGAAAACTAGAGCATCAGTTTTAGTTAACGAGCATTCAAACCAGACAGCACAAGAGGATCGATATGTACAGAACAAACGAGGAAGACTTTCAATTGAACAACCAATATATAGTGCCTGGTGACATTTAAATGGTGTCGTTGAAGAATATCATATGGCGGCAGGGCATTATCTAATAATTTTCAGATTAAGAGAAGCAATTTAGCTTGTAGAGCTAGAAAAATATATGTATTAGGAAGAGCGTAGCGCATATTAAACATTCCTATCACTTGTAACGGATATTAAACATTCCTATCACTTGTAAGAGTCTCTGAGAAAACAAATAAAAAACAAGACAGAAATTAAATAGCAAAAGTGACATTAGAATTCGTAACATGGAAAACCTCTCAATTCAAGGGTAAAATCCATAGGTTGTCCAAACCAAAGAAGATCAAATCCATTAAAATCTAAATAAGGTAGAAAAGAGTCTCAACCATATGCACAAATATGTGCAATCACCGAGTCAAAAAACCAAATCTACAAGCTTACAATAGATCAAAGAAGCTAAGAAGAATACCATAAAAATGATCCTTGCCACGCAATTTTTCTTACACCTAACCTCCAAACGACGATCCCATGTTGCAACATGGGCCTAACTTACTGACCAAATTCCAATTTGATCCAACGGTTAACAAGTGTATAAATGCCAATTTACCAAGACCGCCTTGTAAAGCTGCGTTTTTTTGCTTTATCTATTATTTTCTCTCATATGGCTATATAATCCGACCTCTCTCATCTCCTTGCCCTCCCCAGCCTCACTAGCCTCTCTAATGGGTCTCCCCAACTACTCTAGTCTTAGTCTTCGGCCTCCACGGTCTCGAACAAAAACCTAATAAGCTTATTCTCCACTTAAATAAGTAAGACACATTATGTCTTAAATTTGACAACTCTGAGAGTATATTTTTTTCTCATAAAGAACAATAAAAAAAAACTTTTCTTTTTTCATTATCTGACTCTTTCCTTCGTTCCTTTTTTTTCTTTTCATAAAATAAGACATACATAAAATAGAAAGTATGTAAAATTTGGATATTTCTCCCATAGGAAGGGAGCCGAAACCCAACAATATGGTCCATAAGAATTTCTAAAAGGCGTCTTTAGCAACGGTGTTAACTTGCCTCGAGCAAATGGAGAAGCCATCTTTATCCGTATACGTACCCAACCAGAATTGCCGAATGATCATCAATGTTAATAAAGGAGATCGGTGTGCTGAGTATGGAAAGATCTTATTAGCTGCTGTTGCATAAGCTTATTGAAGGAGCCACCACAACGGGTGGTTGAGTAGTATATATTAATGATCCATTACCAATGTTAATCTTCAAGTGATCACATATAAGATCTAGAAGTTGCAGCATCCCCCTTTCCAAATCTATGATGAATTTATTATTTATATGGCCTTTTGAAAATTGGAGCTTGGGATACATCAATATATTTAAATTTCAGAGTACTACCAATCAAGGAGGAGGACGGGGAAATATTAAATTTAGGCTAAACTATACTTTTAGTCTTAAAATTCTACCACTGCTAATGTTACGATCATAACACGTTGACACAATAAATTCAAGTGATGACTATGTAATTTTAAGTCATATGCTATTAATCTTAAATTTAGAATATGTGTAAATTAAAAAATATCTAAAAACCTAATGGAGTTGTCAATGTCAAAACTTCGATTAAAATTTTAGTTTAAGAATCTAAATATATTAGTTTAATAATCTACATAGTGAAACCTCAATTTCACGATTTCCTTTACAACGATTAGTAGATTTATTTTAATCTAATAATCTACACACACATATTAAAAAGTTAAAACTTAAATAAGCTATGTGAGTTGTACAGTTCTCATTTGAATTTGACATGTCAACTTTTGCCTTAACAACATTAATGGTATTAGAAATATAGGACTAAAAATATATTTTTTAAAGTTAAAGGATCAAAAGTATATCTCATATAAAACTTAAAGAACTGAAAGTATACACTACCCTTAAATTTATAATGATCCAAAGAAATTTTAAATAGTATAAATTATTGTTTTGAAGAATAGTTCACATCACGTACATGATTTGATCGGAGAATTAGACATAATGGTATAAGCAAATGAATGGAAGCTTTATTCTTATTCTTATCTTAGCATGGCTTAATTAATCGAAGAGGCTGTAAACCTCATTAGGCAACCTTGGTTTTCCAACGACCTCAAGTGGGTGAGCCATGAAGGGGTCGGTCTCAGACTGAAGCAGCTCAACTGGTTTGTTAGGTGGAGCAGACCAATTGAATCCATGGATCAGCCTAGCAAGCAACATCACTGAGAGAGTGGTTCCAAGCACCACTCCTGGACACCCACGCTTTCCCGCAGTGAATGTTATGAACCTCAGATCTGGTTCTGTCAGGAACACGTCGGAGCCGTCGTCCATGAGGTGTCGTTCTGGTTTGAACTTGAGAGGCTCCTCCCAAACATTAGGGTTCCGCCCTAACTCCTCCCTGCTCAGTATCACATGGCTGCCCTTTGGGATGAAGTAGTTGGAAACCACCGTGTCACGCATTGCCACGTGTGGGACGTTGAATGGAGCAATGGGATGAAGGCGAAAGGCTTCTCTTAAGCATGCTTTGATGTAATTGAGTTTTGGTATATCTGATTCTTCAACAAGCCTGTTCTTTCCTACTACTTTGTCCAATTCTTCAGTGGCTTTTTTAAGAAGTTCTGGCTGCTTCATCATTTCTGCGAGTGCCCATTCAGCAGCGTTCGATGGATTGTCCACTGTTGCCAGCATAAGTTCCTACAAAATAAATCAAGTTTGGTTAATTCTGGTTATGTCTTTGAATAATCTTATCAATTAATAAATATTTTTAAAAAGAATTAAACAAATTGAAGGATATATCAAGTAGACAAGAGTATTAACTGTAATTTGCGATTTGATTTCATGCATGGTCAACAGGGGTTTGTTATTAGCGTCCCTGAGAGAAATCATAACATCAAGCAAGTCCTCAGTTTCAACCTTAGTGCCTTCATTCCATTGTTTGATTCTTTGTTCGATGATGGGATCATGATACTTGTTCACTATACTCAGTGCATTCTTCAACATTCTCTTGTGCCCATCCACGTCGAGTGCTCTCAAGCATGGCATGTAGTCAGAAACACTGAAGGCAAATAAATATTTGAGAATTGTGAAGACTGCACCCACATGCTCTATTTCCTCAGTGCCTGGTGCTCCATCCTCCCTTCCCTCTCCGAAATACCTATTTGAGAAATATAAAACATAAATTATATACATCAAACATCAAGGCATGTTGTATGCCTGTTTTTCAAAACTATCGATTATTTTATTTTCAAGAATTAATAAGACAAGTTATTTGGACGGACTTTTACATGATTGCATCCTACATTTAGTGATATTCAAGTTATTTATGGGAGTTAGCAATAAACATAGTAAAAAGTATTCGCATAGTTTTATAAGGAAAAATTAAAGTAGTTGCATCAAGGCTTTCTTTCTCCATTTAATGTATCCATCATTGGATCAAATTTTAATGGTTGAGATTTATTCTATTTGACATGGTAGATTTTTTATTACATGCAATATTGTAACAATATTTTAATATAGTATTAAATGTCAACCATTATTGAAACTTGATGAAATGGCATATATATTAAATGGAGAGGAAGTTGAGAGAGATATTACTTGAGACATTGGCCTCTCCCCGAACGGGTCACATAATGTTGAATATCATTTTAAAAAAAAGTTAAAACTTAAGACCCAAATAAGGTCTGTAGCTATGTTAAAGAAATATTTACCTTTTACTATGTGAGACTTTATGACACACACGTACATATAATATATGGCTAACTATATATTAGGCGTTACCTTTTATTGAAGATCATTTTCCTGATCACATTCCCGGTGTAATGCTGAGCAGCAATCCTGACATTCACAAGACTTCCTTCATTGTTATTCTGACTACTCATATACACGTAGCGCACGAGGTTGTCGGCTTCCTCCATTCTTTTGTCATGAAGCCACCGGTGCTTCGCCGGAGAAAGCAAGTCCTTGATCACGATCTTCTTCATCTTCTTCCATTGCTCTCCATATAGCGAGAGGATCGTTGTTTTATAGCCACGTGAGATTAGACCAGACGACGTGCTGGTAGGCCTTGATGCAAAAATATCATCTTGTTTCTTCAAGAACTCGCAGGCTAAAGCAGGGTTAATCACCGGAATCACATGAACATTTCCCAGCTTGATACATGCAATTTCAGTGTTCATGTTTTTCATAAGCTGGTGAACCCATTTGGGCGCAGACTTGCTTGAAAGCATTTCAGGTAAATTACCAATAATAGGCCATGGTTTGGGACCTGGAGGGAGTCTGTGTTTGCGGAATAGTGTAGGGGAAGAGTGAGGGTATTTTAGGGTTTTGAGGAGTCTGAAGAGAGCAATTATGAAGATAATGAAATATGACCAGAAAGGTGAAATGAAGGAGAAGAACGCTCTTGACGACTCCATGTGCCTTGAAAATTAAACACTTGCAAGACTCGGTAATAAATGGTACTAAGTTGATATGCTTTGGTCTCCCTTTGGCCTCTATTTATAATGGCTTGGTTCCTGTCAGATATACATGGGGCCGAGGCATTCACAATTGAGGCGGCCGCTATTTATATATGCATATAATAATATTCACTGAGATCGAGAGACAAAACTTTTTGTCTGTCACATTTTTATTGTGTGGTTACTGTATATAAAGAAGAAGATAAATTTATTTATATGCCATCACTAAGTAGAATTAATACATATATATGTCTATGAGAATAATGCAATATAAATAAAAAGGATAGGAAATTAACTTAAACCATAAGAACTAGCTAATCTTCCATTATGTTCAAATTAATTTTTCATGTCTAATTATTTAATATCAATTAAGTTTTATTCTAGCTCTGCCACCTTACACATATAAAGTGCTCCATGCGCCTGTCTGACCGACTGCCATACCTTATGCTGAGATAGAGAGAAAATTAGGGAGAGGGAAAGAATAATATAAGAGAAAACTCTTAAAAATAATAATTTTTTTTACCATGTTTAAACATGTTCCTTCATAGTATTTACTTCCTTTATTTATCTCCACTTTTCTCTCAATTCAATCATTGCCTTGGTGAAAAGCGTCTTCACTGTTCTTTTTGTAATTTCTAGGTATATGTATACTTTATTGCATCAATTTTTATATATAAATATGGTCGAACAAATGTTTTTTGTTTGATGGTTTTCTGGAAAAAAAATGATAATATATATTTTATATTTTCTTTTTCAGTTGTATAAAATTATATGCTTTTATATTTTTATTAATGAACAAAATGGGATAATAACAGTTTATAAAACATCAAAGAAGTTCCCCCGTACGTAAATAATTGATAATATTTTTCACGTTTTACGTACTTCTTGGTAGGACGCAATTCATACTTCTAGACCCCGTTTTCATGCTCATCGATAGAGTCAGAAAATTGAAACGGGCGGTCGAACCGATCTTTTTAGGCCCTGATTTTTTAAGAACCAGGTTTAAAAACTAGAGGAGCTAAATAAAATAAGTCTTGCATAGCCGGCCCTGTAAGGCCTCGGAGCTTAAAAGGGCTAGCCCTGCAGGCCTTTTTAATGGATGTGTTCATGATGTGAGAAAAGAAATTCATAATATTCTTACTCATGAAACAGAGTCTACTACTCAAATTGAAATGTAATTAAATGTCTTTGAAATTGATGATAGTAGCAAAGAAAATGACAATGATAGTCATTGTACTAATGTTGCTTAGTGATATGCTTCTTATGTTTTATTCGAGTTATTTATGGACAATAATTTGTTTTTTATTATGAAATAATGAATGTAATTATTTGTTAAATGATTCATGTTGTTTGGATATTAATATTGACAAAAGTTATTTGATAAATTAGAATTTTAATTGTTGTAATTTACTAATTATTTCTTTAACAAAATAAAGAAAAAATAGTTAAAATTTGAAATAGTAACTTTTCAGGCCTAGTAGGGCCGGCCCTGGCCCTAGTACTCTCAAATCGGGTTTTGAAAAATAGATGTTTGTCTTACTTCAGACCATATATGATTGACTGGCCTTAATTCCCAACTCTAGTCATCGACAAGGTAAGCACTATGGTATTTGTCATTATGGTGAGATTTATACTATCCCAATACAATTTCAATTGATTTTTTTTTTCAAATAATCGTTTATATATTATATATCTTTATTTTTGATCTTGTAACTATTAAAAATTTTAAAAAAATAAAATCTTGATCATTCGTTATGATGCTTATCACTCCGTGCCTGAATACTTTAAAAACTGAGTAAAACTTCGACAGAATTTTGTAAAAATTATAAATAAATAAAAAAAAACTTTATCCCGCCATTAAGATTAAATTGACCATAACATAACTGAAGAGTGATTGTCCTTCGTTGTTTATTTCTGCGGTGCAGGGTGATTGTTCCGTAATTAATATTGACAACATTTATTTGATAAATTAGTATTTTAATTATTATAATTTACTAATTATTTCTTTTAAAAAATGGAGGAAAAATAGTTAAAATTTGGAATAGTAACTTTTCAGACCCAATAGGGTCGGCCCTGACCCTAGTGCTCTCGTACTAGACTTTAAAAAACATATGTTTTTCTTACTTCAAGCCCTAATTCCCAGCTCTAGTTATCGACATGGTAAGCACTATGGTATTTGTCATTATGGTGAGATCTATACCATCCCAAGTCAATTTCAATTGATTTTTTTTAGAATAAAAACTTTTTTCTTTGAAAAATAAACGTTTATATATTATATATATATATTTTTAATCTTGTACCTATTAGAATAATATTAAAAAAAATAAAATCTTGATCATTCGTTATGATGCTTATCACTCCGTGCCTGAATACTTTAAAAACTGAGTAAAACTGCGACAGTATTTTGTAAATTTTTTTTTTTAAAAAAAGAACTTTATCCCGCCATTAAGATTAAATTGACCATAACATAACTGAATAATGATTGTCCTTCGTTGTTCATTTCTACGGTGCAGGGTGATTTAGAGCGTTTGTAAGAAAGGGGCCAAAAATTCAGTGAAGTTGACAGGGGAGAGCGAGATAGTTTATGGGATCTTCACAAAATGCAATATTGACCACAACTTCACAAAATCATAAACCCCCGACAAGTAGGAGATTTAATTTTGTCCACAAACCACTACTGATTTCGACTGCAAACTTTGGAGCCATTTGGCGCCACCACATGCATGTCCGCAACAAGAGTTGTAATTATTACGTAAACTATTCCTCGAACCCTTTTTTTCCCAATGTGTGTTACATGCTGTTCATATGGTTTTCCCCTTTTTTTCAAAAAAAAAAAAAAACGAAAACGAGTTTCAAGAATTATAGGAAAGGAGAGGAGGATTTCCTTTAATGGTTGGCAGGTGATAGCGCAGTTCTTCTATTAAAAAATTGACCTCCATCAAACCTAGGAAGAAGCTAAGTCTTCCATCAATTTAGCCCGCAAAAAAGAAATAAAGTTTCATTTGGATACCATAACGTTAAATACGAAGATAAGGCCACTTGCTTCCTCTTAATTAAACAACTTATTGGTATATTTTGTTTTAGTTTTTTCAATAAAATAAATAAATATTTGTATCAATATATATATATATATATATATATATATATATATATAACATATAATATAAAGTAATTTTAGATATATATTAAATATACAAACAAGTGGGTAAAAACGGAGCTAGGGCGTTTTTTATTGAAAAAAATGTACAAACACGTGTACTTACTTTCTATTATTTTTCTATTATTATCTTTTGTGGATCAACATTAAAGTGAGGCACAATGAAAGCCAGCGGGGAGAAATTTCAAATCACAGATGAAGCACTTTAATTAAGGTAATTAGTGATTAGCCCGCGTGTATATACAAATGTCCATCCAAACAGAAAGGGCGTGTCTCCAGTCCAATATTAAATATGTTACTAGATAGACAGATATTTGTTTGTTTTCCGAAAAACAAATAAATAAGTTTATCTAAAAAATTAACGATACACATTTAGTTTTCCTTTTTTCACCACAGAGAAACATTCCGATGTTTTAACAATTTTCAGAAATTCTTAATTATTCTTTTGGCCTTATTGAAAATTTGTTAAAAATATAAGTCTGAATTTATATTTTAGTATCTAAACTAATTTGAAAAATATTTAAGTCAAGGTCTTTACACAAAAAATAGTACACAGTCATGTGTGATTGAAAAACTACTTTTATACTAAGATGCGGTTTTCATCCGTGGCATAAATATGCAGATTAGTTAAATGGAAGACTGATTTTTCTTTCTCTTTCCAATTCCGATTCTGCTTCATATTCTATTGAGAGCACATTCGTTGTACCAGAATTAAATTAAATTTTCAAAGCTGTGAATTCATTGATGGGTTGTTCGTTTGTAATAAGCGAGAGAACCTCCATGAATGGAATTCAAGCAGACCATGTCGACGTTCATCATACGTATGAGATATTAGGATCACTACAATTCTGCTGCGTCATTTCGGTCAACCGGTCTTGGTCTTTAATTTGTTTATTAATTATTTTTAGATTTTTCATTTTCGTATGTCATTATCACTTTTGTTTATATTGAGTGGTCGGGGTTAGGTACTACTAGGTAAAAGCCAGTCCAGTTTCTTCTTTCATCGGATATGCCCGAAGGGACCCAGTTTTATCTTTTATAAGATAAAGGTTAAATAAGATAAGAAAGAAACACTCCTTTTTCCTTAGAATAATTGAACACGTTATTTTTCACTCATTTTTTAAAAAATATTACAATTTCAAAGTTATTTTTATGTCCTTTTTCCTTAAAATAATGGAACAAGTTATTGTCTTTTAATTTAATATTTTTCACGTTTTGCATATTTACTAGAAGGATACGATTCATACAGAGAGACGCGCAGGATCCATGAGAACTTTTTGTGTGGACCTAATTGTTTATCATGTTATTCATTGTCTGATTAATTAAAAATACAACAATATAATTTAGCTAACATTAATCCTAATTGGCTTGTCATTTTTATTTTTCTTTAAAAAATGAATCCCTTGATTAAGCTTTCACAAACAATGAATAAGTGAATCTTGTAAGAAAATTTAATTTTGTTAATATGCCAGCTAATATTTAATAGGTGTTAAATTAGTTTATGAGTGATTATATTTTAATTGGTTAAACCATAAATGATATGACAAGCCAAATTCATACAAAAACTTCTCCATGATCTATATGTTAAAATATTGCTTGACTAATATATATTATAAGATAATATAATAATGACTAAAGTATACTTTTAATCCTTTAAATTTACATATAGTATATTTTTTGTTCCTTAAAAATATTTAAAAACCTAATAAGTATATATTCAATATCAAATCCTCAATTGCATTAAAAAAATTAGTTTAATAATATAAATATATTAGTTTAATAATTTAAATAGAAAAACCTCAATTTCATTTAAAGCAATTTGTTGGTTTATTATATTTTAATAATCTAAATACATTATATTCAAAATTAAAACTTAAATATGTTTTAACAGTTATACAGTTATAACTTGAATTTGTTATATCAACATTTTTCATTTGTAATATTAGTCGTATTAGAGATACATGACAAAAAATATATTTTATAAAGTTAAAAGAGCACAATATAATTTAAAGAAATAAATATACTTTAACCAATAATAATTGGTTCCCAATTTCCTGGCCATTAGAAATTTGAATGAGATGGACAATATGGCAAATTGTTTTCTTCCCGGAAAATGGCAATATTCTTTAATAGTTGAATCAAGGTCCCCAAGACAGATGCTGAAAGATAATTGGTACGGAGTACTGCATTATTTTTCACGTTTCTCATATTTATTGGGGAGGCTGCGGTTCATATAGACGCGTCGGGTTCATATAAAAATGTCACTTTGCCATAGGTGTAATTCCGAGAATTTTACATCTATGAGAAAGTATAAAAAAATTTTATGTATTCAATAATTAACTAGTTGGTCATTTATTACAATGTTAACCTACTTTAATTTTCAATTATACTCCCCCCAATATTTTGTTATAAGAATAGGAGAAGTATAATTTTAGTTCCTTAATTTTTATGAGATATACTTTTTGGTCTCTTAATTTTATAAAGTATAATTTTATTCTTATAATTTTGACATTATTAGTATTATTAATAGAAAATGTTAACGCAACAAATTCAAGTGATGATCGAACAACTGATAAAGTATATTTAAATTTTTAATATTTAGTCTAATATATTTAGATTATTGAACTAAAATAAACCTATAAATAGTTGTAAATGAAATCAAAATTTTAATATTTAGATTATTGGAATAATATGTTTAGATTACAAAACTTTTTTTTAAAAAAATACAATTAAGGTTTTGATATTGACTTGTTAATTAGATTTCTAGATAGTTTTCAATTTACACATATTTTAAATTTAAGATTATAATATTTAATTACACAATTATCATTTGAGTTTAATTTATTGCGTCAGTATGTTCTGTTAGTAATATTAATGTTGTTTGAATTGTAGGATCAAAAATATATTTTATAGGGTTGAGGGACTAAAAATATATTTTATATAAATTTAGATAATTAAAAGTATATTTTAACCTAAGAATAATTTATCACCATACTTATGACCTTTTATTTTTAATGAAGTTATAAATACTTACAATCTTATTTATAAAAAAAAAAAAAAAAAAAAAACTCCATGTCTAATATATTTATTACAGTATTCCTTTTACACACTCTTAGACCCTTGTCAAATGACTTACGACCTGACTTGATTAAGACTTATTTTGGCCCTTTTTTTTGGGCTAGGTAGATTTGGTTTAGATTGGCATGTCAGGTGGAGAGCTGTAGTGCGAGAAGCTAACAGAGTGGCAGATGCATTAGCTAAAGTAGAGATTACCAAGTCTTGTATTCTTGGAGAGTGCCCTATTTTTTTTTGAGATCTTGGGTTAACCAGAAGTGTTTGGGATTAATTTCCCCTTTGAGTGCTTTCGTTTCATTGTAATTTAGGCTTTAGCCTATTTCTTCTATATCAAAAAAAAAAGCATGACCTTTTTAAAAAAAGAGATCATGCTAAAATCTATTTAGAAGTCTAAATATGTAAATGGTCATACCTATTTTATAAAATTGTCATGTTTAGCCATTTGAGAATATAATATTTTTTATAATATATATGAGTAATATATTTATATTGTTTTCATTTTAATTTACGGAACTACCATAATTGGTTGGTTCTCTATAATTTAAAATTCAAACAACAGCCAAATTAATTGTTATTTAGATTTATTTAATTATGGGAATTAATTTTTATTTAAATAATATTGTACATTTCTTTTATACAAATTGTATGTTTTAAATTATAGATCTTTAAGTCTATTTAAAGAATTAAAGGCCTAAATTACAAATAAGTCTTTATAAAAGCTTTACGCCAGACATGCTTTTAAAAGGCTTAGGCCCAAATCTAAAAATGTATATATACACTCCTAAACCTTGGTTAGGACCTTTATTATAAACTCAAACCTATTTAACTAAAATCTAACCTATTTTTTGATTGACTTGATTCATTGAAAAAAAAAAAACGATAACATCAATATACTTTTAAATTTTTCATGCGAATAGTTATCAAATTTCATTACATGAGGATTTTTTTAAAAAAAATTATTTTTGACACGGATAAAATATTTATATATCATAATTAATTTTAATTAATGCTGTAGTTCTTATAAATTAGTTATATGTTTATTTTATGAAAGGATTAGAGTAAAAAATACACTTAAGCTTTTATTGAAAGTGCCTTTAACTTCACATGCTTCTCAAGTATGCAAAAATATCAATGAACATTCAAGATTTGATAAAAAAATGTCATGGCTATTTAAATATAACATAACTCTGTGACACACACACACATATATGCAAAAATAGTGTGAACTCTACCTCAAAGAGCAACATTATTTTTAGGTTATATTTAACAATCCACATTTTTTTCTCCCCCATTTAAAATGTTCATTAGTTTTTTCTTATCTCCACAAGTTATATGTATAAAAAAGACAAAAGAAAAAAAAAATCAATTGATTTATTATAGTGGCGGCATCCTTTTACGCTGTTGACGGCCTCAAAATTACGTAATGCTTCCTTCGATTTATATAATTATAGTAATTAAATTACATACTTGATGAGACGTTCTCTATTTTACTTAATAAAATAACTATATATTAATTAGATCAATAACTTAATAGTCCTTCAACGTTTAATAAAATATCTAAAATATGTCAGAGTATGCATAATGAGCTCTAACGTGGTAATATACAATTATCTAAAATAAACCCAAAAAGACAAAAGCATTATTTTTAGTAGAATAGTCTAAGCTTTTGAAGTCTTCTCTGATGAATGAACCCGAACGGAAGCTATCACCTGAAAAATGTGGTAATCATCAATCCAACTTATTATGAATACTAATATGTACTAGTGAGGTGCCGAGTGGAACAATTTATATATCCAAATATTAAAAACAACCCAATTAAAAAATGGGTAGTACGAATGATAATAAAAATTTTTTTCTATGTTTGTTGCAACCAACCCAATTTCTGTTTTATACACACATACATTAAATAAAAAGAGCAAGACAATTGACAAGGTAATAAAAATATTGGTATTCTGGCTTATGTTTCCTGATTGTTAAGATAAAATATATTTAGGAAGTTGATCTTAATTATAAATATAAGACATAGTTTTTATATTTATCAATATTTTCCTAATTTAGCCTTAATGATATTCCCTTAACAATAGTCAAGGAGAAAAAGGAATGAGAGAATTAAAAAAGATAACTAAGGTATCTTAAAAAATACATATCATATTAACTGACTCAATTAGTTTTCTTAATCTAAATTAGTTAAATATGTCTTATATTAAAGATGAGAGAATTAAAAAAAAAAAATCTTTTCAAGCCAGTGGGTGATACATTCGCTAATGTGATATACACAAACATACATGCATGCATGCATGTATGCATGTATACATATGTATGACACAAGTAGATAAATATTATACATTACAAAAAAACTTCAGATTAACCACGGAAAACATTTCATCGATAATTATCGAGAGAATTCCGTGGGTAATTCCATCAATAAAAATTACCGATGGAAATTCAATTTTTGACAGAAAACATCCGTTAAAAAAAGAATTGTGGGAAAAGACATTACCCATGGAATTCTGCGGGTACTTGAAATTATCAACGGAATTTTGTCAGCAATTTTTATTTCCTCTAAATCTTAAGTTTCCGTGTAATTGTACAAGCTCCCATAACAATAATATATTTTGGTTCAGACATTTGCTCATATAATCTCACTAAAGAAGGAGCCATCTTCATTGCTACTGTGCCTGCTGTTAAAATTAGATCTGCTTGTCTAGGACTATTCCACCTCCTAGAAAGAAAAGAACTTAAATCAAAATACTTAATAACATGGCGGTACATTTATACAAAACTTCTACTCTGAGCACACACAATGAAGCCGTAGACAGTTAAGTTAAATCCAATCCATGAAATAATTTAGGAATTACCTACGGAATTCCGTGGGTAATTACTAATAAAATATTTTTCCCTGGATAATCTGCAGAATTCTATACGTAAGAAACTTGATGTACAGTAACAAAAACCCAGTCAATTAAGTTTTGTTGACATTTTGATGATCTTGACCTTATTATTAAAAATGTGGACTAGGCTGATAAGTTTTAGGGACGATAATGTTAAAGAATTACCCTGCGCGTCGTTTTGGAATGTCCAATCCAGCGAAGCCAAATTAAAGAGACTAAAGTGAATAATTTGATGGAGGAGGATGAACCTTCCGGTCAGCTTATTTATAAGAGGGTGAGAGACAGAGATAACGAGAAAAAAAATATATGAATGAAAATGTATAGGAAAAAAGATGGTGAGGGAGAATAAAGCTGAAGAGAGCAATTATGAAGATATAATGGAATATGACGAAAAAGGCGAAAAGGAGGAGAAGAAAGCTCTTGACCCCATTTGGCTTGAAAACACCATAAACCCATTTTTTAATAAAAAATGGGTAACTGGGATATATTTTCTATGTTTGTTGCCACGAACCCAAATTTTATTTAAGAAAATGGGTAGGATATGAATGGTAATAAAATATGCTTCTTTGGTTGTTGCCCCCAACCCAATCTTTGTTTTCTATATATTACATTAGAGAGAGCGAGAGAGTTGGCAAGGTAATAGAAATATCGATGGCTTAGTCCCCGATCCCCTCAATATATATATTTAACACCAAGTAGATATATATTATTAGAACTATACGTAAGAAACATGATGGACTCATGGACAATTACATAAAGCCAGTATAAATTTGGTTGACATTTAGAGTCTTGAGCTAATTATTAGAAATGTGGAGTCAGTTGAAAATTTTAAAGACGGCGCCAATGTTAAAGAATTACCTGTGCGTTCTATTGGAAGGTCCGATCCTGCGAATCTAAATTAAAGACACTGACACTAAAGTCTAAAGAGCGGAAGGAGAAAGGAAACGGATTCATTCTGTCATTTTCATGAGCACCCAAAAAACCCTTCAGAACTGATGTCCATGGTCCAAACTTGTTTTTTTTTTTTTTTTTATCTAACGATTTTTGAATAAAAAATCATTCTCTTCTAGCATCGTTGTTCAGCAAAATTTGTTACTGCATTGGAGGTCTCCAAATCCAATCTTCTGGGCATGACCTTTGCAACGAAGCTCGAGCAACCCAATCAGCCACTCTATTAGCTTCTCTTGGAATCCATCTGCCACATTGCACTCTACATATATTCCTTAAGAAAAAGATATTCTCAACAACAGCCAAACTTTCCCAACCAGGGGCATTCCCCTTCCCCTCAATACAATTAATGAGTTGATTATTGTCAGATTCAACAATAATTTCATCCAGCCCATTATCATGAATATATTTAAAAGCATCAGGTATGGCTTCACACTCAGCTGTGAAGGCTGATAAAGAATGAATAACTTGAACTCCTCTATCAAGCAAAAAACCATTTGAGTCTCAAATGACAAAAGCTACAGCCGCTTCCTTCTTAGTCATCCAGAAAGAGCAATCAGTATTTACCTTTAATTCATTGCGCATAAGGCGTGATATTGTAAGCCACGTGATATTGTAGCACTGACGACATTGTGTCTAAAATGTAAGTTTTTCTATAATTTCATGTTCAAACATCTAGTATTAAGAACATGAATAAGGATCTTAAGAACTCATGATTTTCACAATAATATAAGTTTAAATTAAGATACACTAACCTTTATCCATAATCACGCAATCGATACTTCTTAATATATAACTTGCAAACGATAATTGAAACCTTTATCATTCTCTTTACCCTTCTTTACATGCTTTCTCTTCTTGATGGAAAACTAGAGGCGTCTATAATGACCAAAGAGTGAATGAACAAGTTTCTATCTTTTAAATAACTTATATATCCAAAAGACATGTACATCCCTATCCAAAAGACATGTACATCCTAGGAATATAACTACTCCCATCAAGCAATCAAGAAGCCTCTTCCCAAAAGTCATCTACCTATAGTCATTTAGCCCCTTCATTAATTATTAAATCATATACATTTATTACAGCCACGTGAGACATTTCTTATATTCTCTCACTTGGCTCATGTGAGATATGTCATTTCATGATTTAACAAAATATCAATAATTTTGCGCATAATCTTGGCTAAAAGATTTCATATATATTGATTACATCATAAGTCATGTTTAAGGATAAAACTAATAAGAGTCATAGCGGTTGTACATCAGGACGTAGTCCCTTCTATGTACTACTTTATTAGTCTTTCTCCGTAACATGACACTTTAATGGAAATAACTTTAATGTCCATCAATAAAACAACATCATTTATACATGCATACATAAAGTTGAAAACAGGAGAATTTTAGAAACACATATATACTAATGAGTTCAAAGTGTCAATAGTCAATAATTATAATAATGATCCATCATTCATTAGCTAACATAATACCCATACTATATAGATGATTAGTAAACACCTTAGGCGGTAATCCCTTCGTCAAGGGATCAACTATCATAATATTGGTGCTAACATGTTCTATTGACACTTTATGTTTCTGAACCTCTTCTTTAACAATAAAGTATTTCCATTCCATACGCTTAGCACCTTTAGAATACTTGTTGTTTTATAAAAGAAAACTGCTATGGAATTATCACATTAAATTTTCAACAGCTTAGCTATACTGTCGACTAACTCAAGACTTGAAATAACATTCTGTAGCCACTTAGCCTGAACCATGGCCTCAAAGCATGCCACAAATTCATCTTTCATAATGGATGCAGCAATTACCGACTGTTTATCCAATCACTTCAAGGTTTTTAGACCTTTTATAAATAAGCATGTAACATTTAATTCCTTACAAGTATCTCAAAACTTTCTTTGCAGCTTTCCAACATTACGAAGTTAATATCTGGTCTCATACAAGTCTGAACATATATTAAGCTCCCAACTAGTTATGCATAGAATTGCTTCCATTTCTTTTCGTTTCAAAGCTACTATAGAGAGAAACTTCTAAGTCTCATTTAAAAGACCAAGATCATTAATTGCAAGCAAGATATCATCAACATACAGAATCAGCAATATAAACTTGCTCCCACTGACCTTCAGATATATACACCAATCAATAGTGTTTCCTTTAAATCCAAAGGAAATAATAGTATCATTGAACTTAAGATACCATTGTCTTGAAGCTTGCATAAGTCCATATATTGATTTCTTTAATTTGCACACTGAGTGCTCTTTTTCTTTTCTGTAAACCCCATTGGTTGGTCCATATATACATCTTCCTATAAATTCCCATTTAGAAAGGTAGTCTTCACATCCATCTAATGTAACTCTAAATCATAATGAGAGTTAAGGGATGTGCTTTCTATGTTACCTTTGGCCACTATTTATAATAGTATGTGTTGCCATGCACGGCATTTTCTTTAATTAAATAACGTAACTGGGATGATACTAGGATATGTTTTCTATCTTTGTTGCCACGAAGTCAATGTTTATTAAAAAAAAAATGGGTAGTACGAATGGTAATAAAATAAGTTTTCTATGTTTGTTGCAACCAACCCAATTTTTGTTTTCTATCTATATACTAATATACACATACATCAAAAAGAGCGAGAATATTGGCAAAGTAATAAAAATATTGTTATCTAGCTTATGGTCCCCGATCCTCTTCAAGATACTTCATGTCGTCCTTAATATAAAACATGTTTTAAAAGTTGATCTTTGTTATAAATATAAAGGAGAGTTTTTATATTTATCAATATTTTCTTTATTTACCCCTATTGATATTCTCTCAACAATAATTAAAGAGAAAATCGAACGAGGGAATTAAAAAAGATAACTATGGTGTCTTATAAAATACATATCATATTAACTAATTTAACTAGTTTCCTTAATCCAATCAAATTATTTAAATATGTCTTATATTAAGAACAAGAGCATAAAAAAATTCCTTTCAGACTTATGAGTGATGCATTCGCTAATATAATTAAAAGTGAATACATGCGCGCACATAAAAACACATATTTTATTTATATGTATATATATTCATACATGTACATATACATAAATATGTGTACACACATATATGTATGTATGTGTGTGTGTATTTACGTATATGTGTGTGTGTGATATAAGTAGATAAATATTAGTTGTATAGTTCTATATATAAGTAAGAAACTTGATGATGGACGGTTACAAAAACCCAGTTAATTAATTTTTGTTGATAATTTGATGATCTTGACCTAATTTTTAAAAATGTGGACTAGGCCGATAAGTTTTGGGGACGACAATGTTAAAGAATTACGGTGCACGTCGTTTTGGAATGTCCAATCCAGGGAAGCCAAATTAAAGAGACTAAAGTGAATAATTTGATTGAGGAGGAGTACGTGGAGAGGGGGAACCTTCCGGTTAGCTTATTTATAAGAGGATGAGAGAGAGAAACAACGAGAGAAAAAATATGAGTGAAAATGTTTAGGAAAAAGATAGTGAGAGAGAATAAAAATTAATTAGGGGTAACATTGGTAAATATGCATTTAATATTTAGACAATTCCAAACTAATTCAAAAATTTGGATCTTATAAAAAGAACGTACGGGAGAGACTATTAATGAGAGGATTTTATCTAACTAGTTAAAAGGTTTTATAGCTTGCTAGTGATAGCAAGTGAAAAAACTAATGATTTGAACAAAACATGTTATACTGCATGCATATGAAACAAGCCAGAGGTACTTATAGTAAGCAAGGTTATCAAATTAGAATCGGATTGGGTTATTCTAGAAACCGACAACCTGATCATATCTCTAACTCATGATGTCGATGGCCTAAGGTAACCGGACCTCAACTTGGGCAACCCGGCAAGTTGCTGGGTTCACTACTACTTACAAGATATAAATTTTACTTCCTCTAAAAACTTATATTTTTTAAAAAAATGAACGTAACAAATAAAAATGGTGGCTTTTTTATAATTATGAGAGTTATCTATAGAGATTTGGTGATTTTAAATAAACCCATTTTTTTACTATCAAAAATTGAAACCCAATTTTTATGTATCATTTTAACTTATTTTAATAAATTTTGTTTTATTAAAAAAAATTGAATTTCTACATATAATAAGGTTGGAAGGTTATAATATCTTGGATATTTGCTTCTTGAGGTGATGAATGAGCCCAGAGGTGACAAAAGAAATGTTGAAGGCCCTGTGAGAAGCCCACTGAACCCTTGGGCCTGCCATCTTGATCAACCTCTCAAGTCTCATCCTCCTATATATTATTCTTGTTCTTCTACCCCTCCCACCTTTTGTATGCTGTATTGGATCCAAAATGTAAATCGTGTTTAGAGAACAATTCTTTAGTCTATAAAATAGTTAAATGTTTGTTTTTCAATTTCATTTATATAATTAATGTTTAAATGTAGCTCATCGTATTTTCTCTCTTCTTCAAAATCTCATTAATAACAGGCTAGAGCTGGAAAAATTGTTCAATTTAATTTATGAGACGGGCATTCAACCATACACTTGTGAAAGTCAAAAAAATAAATCAATTGTTCTAAAAACAATCATATCAAAAAAATAATAAACTACAATACCATTTACTAATTTATTGTACTTATATATATAATATATATTAAAATACAATTATTTTATTGGGTGACGTATTAACCTTATATTAGCCTGGCCCAATGAATCCAAGATACCATAAACCTCATTAGGCAACCTTGGTTTTGCAACAACGACAAGTGGCTGAGCCATTAAGGGATCAGTCTCAGACTAAACCTGCTCAACTATCCTGTGCGGTGGCGCTGTCCAAGTGAACATGGCAAGCCACATCACTGATAGAATGGTTCCAAGAACCACTCATGGGCACCCACGTTGTCCTGTCGTGAAGGTTATGAATCGCAAGTCTGCTTCTGTTAATTAATTAAGAACACGTACATGGGAACCATCGTCCTATAAGTGTCTTTTCGGTTTGAACTTAAGGGTTCCTCCCAAACCTTAGGGTTTCGCCCTGGCCCCTCTCTGTTCAGTAACATGTGGCTGCGCTTTGGGGTGATGTAATTGGAAACCATTGTATCACACGTAACCACATGGGGGACGTTGAATGGAGCAATGGGATGAAGGAGGAAGGCTTCTCCTTAGCAGCCTTTGATGTAGTTTAGTTTTGATATGTATGATTATTCAACAAGCCTCTTCGTTCCTACTATTTTGTCTAATTCTTCTGTGGCTGCTTCATCATTTCTGCGAGTGCCCATCCTATGGCGTTCGATGGATTTTCCACTGTTCCCAACATAAGCTCCTGCAAACAAATCAAGTTCTGATTGATTTATGTTTTTGTTTTAAATCAAGCTATACGCCATTTTATCCTTACAATTTGTGCTTTGATTTTCTGCATGGTCAAGAGGGGGTTACTATCGACATCCTTGAGAGAAATCATAACATCAAGAAAGTCCTCAGTTTCAGCCTTAGTGCCTTCATTCCAATGTTTAATTTGATTCTTTGTTCAATGATGGGATCATGATACTTGTTCACTATACTCGTAGCATTCTTCAACACTCTCCTAAGTCCAGCTACCTCAAGCATGACAAATAGTCTGAAACACTAAAGGCAATGTAAGTACTGATCATTATGAAGAGTCCCCCCACGGGCCCTATTGCCTCATAGCCCAGCTCTCCAACCTCCTAGCTACCTCCTTCAAAATACCTGTTAGGAGAAATAAAAAAAATTAACACATAAATTATCAAGGCATGTTTGATTACAATTTTTTTTCAAGGATTAATTAAAAATAAAAGTTATGTGTATAGGTGTTTTGATGACATGCCTGCTGTATCTAGTGGTATTTGAGATATTTTTTGGAGCTATCAATCAATAGTAAAAAAGCATTTGCATTCTTGTACCAAACCATCGTTGGTTGTCGACCATGGCTAGATTGAAGTCATCTGTTATTTAGTTATTATTATTTATACTAATGTGTATATACTATATAATAACTCATATATGTATATATGGGTCTCATCATTTCATGAATGTGTGACATGAGAAAATGGTTTCCTACAACATGAGAAAATGTTTTCCATATATATATATATATGGTTTTATAACAATTGATTGTTACGTTTTATTGACGATAATTTTCCTCATCACATCCCCACAGGAGTGCTGAGCAGCAATCCTGACGTTCCCAAGACCTCCTTCATTGTTATTCTGAGTTTCTGACTCATATACACGTAATGCCCCAGGCCAGGTTATCGACTTCCTCCATTCTTTTGTCATGAAGCAACTCCTTGATAAACATCTTCTTCCACTGCCCTCCATAAGGTGAGAGGATTAATGCAAAAATATCATCTTGTTTCTTCAAGAACTCGCAGGCTAAAGTAGTGTTAATCACCGGAATCGCATGAACATTTCCCAGCTTGATACATGCAATTTCAGCGTTCATGTTCTTCATAAGCTGGTGTATCCATTTGGACGCAGACTTGCTTGAAAGTATTTCAGGTAAATCACCAATAATATATAATAGGCGATGGTTTGGGGCTTGGAGGGAGTTTGTTTTTACCGAGTAGTGTAGGGGTAGAGTGAGGGTATATTAGGTTTTTCATGAGGCTGAAGAGAGCACTTATAAATACAATGGAATATGACCAAAAAGGTGAAACGAAGGAGAAGAAAGCTCAGGGTTCCTTGTGGCTTGAAAGCACTAGTTGCAATTGGTAATGGTTGGCTCATATATATATATATGCTTTGGTTCCTTTCGCCACGAGCTATTTATAATGGTTTGTTGCCACGAGCCCAATTTATAAAAGAAGAAACTAATACTGATCGACGATATATGATAGAATATGTTTTCTATGTTTGTTGCCACCAACGTTAACCCTGATTTTGTTTTCTATATATACTTCAGATCTACAAGTGACGCATTCACTACTGTAAGCGAATATATATATAATCTAGTAGTAGATGGTGTGTGCGCGCGAGTGTGTGTATTAGTACTATACGCTAGAAACATGTACCCAGTTTTGTTTTGTGGACATTTAGATTCTTGACATAATTATTAGAAAATGTGGACTAGGTTGACAGGTTTTGGAGACGTCAATGTAAAAGAAATAGCTGCCGTCGTTTTGGAATGAACGATCCAATTAATGGAGCCAAATTCAAGACACTCAAACAGAGGGAGGACCTGATCGATGATCTCTATTTCTTGCATGCTTCGTAACGTCCGGCCCCCCCTTGTGCTTGCATGTATCTTCGAATTAAGCAAAATAGTTAAACATGGTAGCACACTTTGTGCTCATGAAAAATCTGGACTGTTTAGATTAATTATGAACTGTCCAAGTTAAATTTATTTTAATTTAAACATGGTTGCACATTTTTAGGGATCAAACAAAAATTTGACGCAAACTCAAACCATCAAATATATACTTTAGTCTCTATATTTTGATAGATTTTTATTTTATTATACGTAAAATTTAAAATAAAAATAATCTTATAGATATCACTTCTCAAACAAATGAATTTCTCATTCTAAAAATCACAGATTGAAGATTTTAAAATTTGAAACATTAATATTTAGATTTAAACGGTATACATCTCTCATGGCAGCAATGAGATTTTGGTGCTCATTACTATGATGAGAACCCAATTAAATATGGGTTAACTGAGAAGGGTGCTTTTGGTTTGGACCGTCAAAATTTTATTTTGTTTTACTTTTATTTTTTCAAAAAAAAAAGATCATGTTGATGTATACAAAATGTACAGTAAAAAATAACTTCTTAATTATCATTTTTTTCAAAAAATGATTTTTTGTATTTATATCATTTATTGAAAATTGTAAATTCATTTTGTTAAAACTGTATCTAAGCAGTGCAGATTCGATTATCTAAATCCAATCTAAAGGATCCAAATCTATTTTGTTCAAACTGTATCTAAAGCACAATGATGAGAGATGAAAGTGGATCATGTGTGACGCTTTATTTATTGAAGTCCTTCTATAATAAGTACTCCATCTCATCTATTTTATAAGATGTTTCTAATTAATCAATTCACATTTATCATTAAAAAAATTTAAATTCATTAAATTTGTTACAAAATTTAAGTAATTTTTTATATTACCTTCATACCCTCATTAATCATACTAAACTCCAACATCATATTTAATTTTTGATATATCCTTATTAAATATAAGCATATATGAAACAAATATTTAATGTTTATTAAAACTATCAAAATGTCTTTTGAAAATGATAAAAAAATACTTTTCTAGTTCATTTATAAATTAAAGCACTTCCAACATATTTGTTCATACAGGAAAAAAACTTAAAATTCGTTAATAGTGTCTTAAAAGTCAACAACTTCACCCCAATTTAATTACATACTTTTTCAGGAAATAACAATCTACACAATACTGGTCTCTCCTGTGGTATTCTAGTATGTTCCTACTTGAATATGCCAAGACTAAGTACCTTCTTCCCTCCTTCTCCTCCTCACTCTCAATACCAATAACAATCTACACAATATAATAAATGAAGAGTGTAATTATATACCTGTATATTTATATTAAAATTAATGACATGTCCTATAAATAGGATCAAATAATACACTCGCTTTGCCGTATAAATAAGATCGGATCGGAGTACCTTTAAAACACATGTTATAAAATATAATGGCCGAAGTATAGTTGGATAACTGGACTTAGGATGACAAATTGGTAGGGAATGAATTGAAAGTTAAGAGTTCATTGGAAATGAAACCTATTTGTTGTTTGAGGATTGTCAATTAATTAATATCTTCTAATCCCTCTCCTTCTTTAGAGAGATTTGTCTGGATTACATCCTCAATAAAGCAACGCTTAACACTAAAACGTGCCCTTAATGATTTTGTGTACTTCAAAAAAAAAATAAAAAAGGTCCTTACAGAATGGGTTCATATCCGTGATTTACGCTCACTTGCCAAATCGAAATGATAGTGGATCCCTTTAGTAACAGTAATAACGGTGTTGGTACAAAAAGTGAATTACCGATAGAATTTACCTATGGAATTGTACGATTCTATCATTTAACTGTAACTAATTAATTATTTGTATGTGGTGATTCAAAGATATGCATACATACATACATTTAGTATTTGATTGTGCCTTGAACAATATTATATATCTTCAAGAGAAGAATGCTTGTACGTGCTTATGCAATGGCCGAAAAAACAAACGAACACTCGTACGTGCTTTTAAAAAAATAATGCTATGATGAGCAATATCCTGTAAATTGAACACATATTTTCAAACAACTTAGGTCCTGTTAATTAGGGAGAAATACACATGCTCACGCAGCCTAATTAGAATGATTGTGAAAGACGTTTTGAATACAGCAGCAAATACATTGACCTTCGCCTAGCTTAGAATTTGAGGGGATGAATAAGGATGACTTTGGGAGAAAAGAAACTGATTTTTTTTAAAAAAAAATTACAAAACAAACGCCAGAAAGTAAGCAAAGAAAAATGATTGAATATATAATTTATTGCCTGCACATGGCACCACAGTTTTTAATTTAATTAGCATTTTAAAAGGATAGCATATTATATTATTATTATTCTTTCTAAGGAGCCATGTGACCATGTGCTTTTCGGAGAAATTCTGAACTATCTTACTAAAGCAATCTCACTAAACTAACTAAAGTAACAAAGGACTTGGTAAAAGCACGACCCATCATGTGAGGGATTAAAAAAAAAAATTGATAAACATGAACGGTTTTTGAATTCATCTTCGACCTTATTCAACAAAATCATAAAGAATACGAGCGAGTAGTATTTTAGACGTAAATTTTAGGGAACTGTATGTTCATTGAATACATTTTTTCCCCTTCTAAAAATTGATTTAATTAACCTTTTCATCCCCTCGCCTCACATCGTTCCTCTAACATTAACTTGATAATATTGATTGCTCTGATCGATTTTCAAGTTTGATATTAAATTTTGAGTGAATTTCCAAGGAAAAATATTAATGTTAAATGTTTTTAATTTTTGACCAAGTTAATACTAGTTTAAAATCGTTTAAGTGGGTAGTGCAAAAATATTAATATAATCATCTGCGGCCAAATACGTACCCTGGTTGAATTGAAGCTTCAAGAGTACGAGTAGTAAAGAAAAAATCACATAAATGCATTTAAGCTCATTTTCTGCGCGCTTGTTACAGCATGCATGTACCAAATCTACATTCTAATTATTAGGGGTGAGACTTCTTCTTACAATAAATTAAATGTGGCATAGGGAAAATCTTATACAAATAATGAGTTGCAATTGTTTGTTACATTGAAACGAAGCAAAATATATTTTTAATTAACATGGAAAACAAAATATGTGTAGTATTGTTATATAAGACGATTGCATATTATATACAAAATAATAATTTTTAACTTACTTTTTGTAAGAAAATTATGGTTAATTTATTTGAGAACCATTATTAGTCTATCGAAGCATATAATATGCGTGCATCATGGGAAGGTCAAACACAATCCGTGAGATCAAGATACAAAGGAGAATGTATTGTCTATATTCAATTTGAATAATTTAGATAATACTTTTTATTTTGTGGTTGATCGCTATATATTTCTAATAGACCGGTGATAAAATATGGTTATTCTTTTTTCATTTTATTTTTAAGTTTGAAGTATTAAAAATTAATTAATGACAAATAATGGAATTTCAATGTCCATGACAAATTCAAATTAAGTTGAATTGTTAGTTAAGATGCTAAGTTATTTCATTCCATAAAAGAGAGAATAAGTGTTCGAATTTTAGGAAGTACTCTTATTAAAAGAAATGAAAACATTTTATCCTTGAAACCTAGGGAACATATACTATACATTGATCAAATAAAAAAATATACACAGCAAATCTTAAAAACAACATTTATGTTATGAGTTAGTTGACGATTATGAGATGACTTTTATCACTTCTTATATATTTAAATACTCAGTCCCGGGCTTCTTTACCATTTAATATTGATAAAATTTCCTCAGATCAAACCACAAAAACCTTACATTCACTAAAAAAAAAAAAAACTTTTGGTAGCGACTTTTAAAGTCGCCGCTGAAAGTAACACTTTCGGCGGCGAAAATTTTAGTCGCCGCAAAAAGTCACACTTTCGGCGGCGACATTAAAAGTCGCCGCCAAAAGTGAGACTTTCGGCGGCGACAATTACTGTCGCCAACAAAAGTAAGTTTTAGTGGCGACTTTTTGTTGTCATCGAAAGTTTTTTTAAAAAAATATATATATATATCGTAAGCTTTCAGCGGCGACATTGAAAAGTCGCCGCGAAAAGTGAGACATTCCGCGGCGACTATTAGTGTTGCCACCAAAAGTAAGTTTCAGTGGCGACTTTTTGTGGCCACAGAAAGGTTTTTTTAAAATATATATATATTGTATAGCTTTCAGCGGCGACAATTACTGTCGCCAACAAAAGTAAGTTTCAGTGGCGACTTTTTGTTGCCACCGAAAGTTTTTTTAAAATATATATATATATATTGTATAGCTTTCGGCGGCGACGATTATTGTCGCCACCAAAAGTAAGTTTCGGTGGCGACTTTTTGTTGCCACCAAAAGTTTTTTTTAAAAAAAAAAATATTGTATAGCTTTTAGCGGCGATATTGAAAAGTCACCGCCAAAAGTGAGACTTTCGGCGGTGACAATTATTGTCGCCACCAAAAGTAAGTTTCAATGGCGACTTTTTGTGGCCACCGAAAGGTTTTTTTAATATATATATATATATATATATATATATATATATATATATATTGTATAGCTTTCAGCGGCGACATTGAAAAGTCGCCGCCAAAAGTGAGACTTTTGGGCGGCGACAATTACTGTTGCCACCAAAAGTAAGTTTCAATTGTGACTTTTGGTTGCCACCGAAAGTTTTTTTTTTTAAAAAAAAATATATATATATTTATATATATATAGCTTTCGGCGGCGACGATTATTGTTGCCACCAAAAGTAAGTTTCGGTGGCGACTTTTTGTCGCCACCAAAAGTTTTTTTTAAAAAAAAAAATATTGTCTAGGTTTCAGCGGCGACTTTATGTCGCCACCGGAAGTTTTTTTTAATAATATTGATACAATAAATATGTTTATTGATGTCATTTATTATGAAAAAATAAATCACTTTTTTGGATCATGTAACAACATATGTATTCCCTTCTTTTCTTTTTTACGTAATGAGATTATTGTGATTGTAGAGAGAAAAAGGTAGAATTTAATGTTAAAAGAATGAAAGATAAGTACACAAGCATGTTAATAGATGTATGATATATAGACAAATTGAGGTCTTATTCCTCCCAATGTTGATGTTAGCCCAACTTATTAATTGCTTTAGTTATGATACTGTCATAAACATGTTAAATGGCATTGGCAGTTGATTCTACTGTCTGAAGTTTGCTCCTGTCTTTAGGATGCTCCCGACCTCCATATTGTTATATTATCTCACCCCTATCAGTTTAGAGCTTCTCTTATTTTCTGTAACGGAACAATGAATTTTATTTGTGATAAGGCCATGCTATTTTCCCTCTTGGACATTCTCTCCAGGTTCTGGATTGGGTATTGGGGCATAATGAGGCTTTATTTAGGTGTGCTCAGTTAAAAGCTCTTGTCTCCATCCACAGCCAGGAGGTAAGGAATACTACCTCTGTCAATCAAGTTGTAGAACTTGGATGGTAGAGCCAGTTATCATGAGGTTGCTAACCAGTTATCTCTGTTAAGTCTTGGAATTTTATAAACAACAGCTTAATTGTATATCTATATCTATATATATATTAAATTGCTTTTTTAGGCTGGGAAGGGTGGGGGACTTACCCATGACGAGATAACAATTATCAGTGGAGTACTTGATTTTTACATAGAAGGTGCGGATTTCAATTTATGTCGCCTGCTCTTCTTATTGTATTATTTACTTTTTTGTTTGTGAAGCTCAATGCAATACAATGTGCTTTATAGGCTTGAAATTTCTTACAATTTTTCACTTCCAATTTTCAATGTATATTGGTAACTGAATGTCATAAGATTTTTCTCTCTACTCTATTGTCTTGAAGATTATTCTGTTTTCTGCTAAATTATAATAACTGTGCATAAAGTATGAAGCTTAAACCTGGAGATCAAGCTCTTTATATATGGCCTTCATTTTAGCAACATTTTCAGGATCATGCTTCCCATAGTTCTCCTAAGAATCAAAAGCAGTAATAGTTAGCGGCACAAAAAAAAAATGTCCCAATTCACATTTCACAATAAAGCAGTAATATATAGCACTTTCATTGCCAAAACAGGAAAAAAAAAAATGTCTCTAGAACATAACAGCCTTTTGATATCAAATGCACGAGCAACTAGAAGAGCAATTATTGCATTTCATTCACATCTAATATTGTAATGTATTCTTTATTTATAGAACATAGCCTTTTGTGGATTGTTTGTTGTGTTGGGATCTTGCTGATATAAATATGTGCTTGACATTTGGATTGTTGCTTGACATATGGACTTCAAAGTTTGATGAGGATTGTTTCTAATTAAATGTTTATTGAATTAGGAATGGATAAAAGTTGGTTAAACATTAAAGACAGAGGCACCTAGCATACATTCGGGGAGTAGACAATTTTCTAGAATGGGCATTTACTCAAGGATGGAATAGAAGAACGTGCACAATTTGATCTGAAGATGAAACAAATGAAGGAGAGGATTCTAGCTATCTTTATGTTTGATGTTTCATTCAATGGATAAACAAAATTTAAATATTTGATGTTAATTTTGAACATTTATATAAGTATTATTGTTAGTTAATATATTGTAAGTTTCAAATTTCTTATGATCTTAATTAATATGTTACATTAATAGTAGTACAAATCGTAATTTTATCAATTTATATTTTTTTAAAAAAAAATAACACTTTTGGCGGCAACAAATGTCACCACTGAAAGTGTATCAATGGCGACAAACAATGTCGCCGCTGATAAACTCTTTCGTGGCGACAAAGTTGTCGCCGCCAAAAAGTCTTTTAGTGGCGACAATTGTCGCCACTGAAAAGTGTATCAGCGGCGACAAATAGTCACCGCTGATACACTCTTTCGTGGCGACAATATTTGTCGCCGCCAAAAAGTCTTTCAGTGGTGACAATTGTCGCCACTGAAACTCTAGTTTCAGCTGCGATAGTTGATTTTGATGCACTTTCAGCGGAAACAAATGTTGCCACTGATAGTATACTTTTAGTGGCAACTTAATAATGTCGCCGCCAAAAGTATTGCTGATAGCAGTATCAACGGCAACATTTTGTCGCTGCTGAAAAGTTTTTAGTGGCGACTTTTATACTTTCAGCGGCGACTTTTGTCGTCGCCGAAAGTGTTTTTTTTTTGTAGTGATTTGAATTTATCTGTACAAATAAAATATTGATTTTTCATTTTTATATATACGTGGAAAGATAGGTTTGTGTGTGTAATATATATAATTTGTTTAGATTACATTTTGAAAGACTTTTTGTAAAGGACAAAACCCATATAAGTTTTAATTGTTAAAATATGCATGTTTACTTGTAAATTCACATATAAATAATTGTAAATTTTTGTATCAACTCTTGTAATATGAACTAGAATCAGAAAATTTTCAGATATATAGACACTTATTATTATTATTTTTATAGCTAGACACTTATTATTATTACTATCGTTAGTTGTGAAAATCAAAAGTTGTAAATTTTCACACAGATATGCTATCATTAGTTATAAAATGTGTATGTCTGTTTATAAATTCACTTATAAACCTAATCTAACGAATATAATAAGCAAATTGACATAAGTTTTACCTTAAATAATTACATGCTATCAAGTCCTCCTCCTTTTAAAAGATGTGATAAGTGTAAAAATTTAAACTCAAATATATTATCCAAACATGATAATCCATTTAGTCATAAATATATCAACACTAGTTCGGGGTTTATTTTGTCTTAATATAAAACTATAATTCTCTTTATCTTCTGTATCTATAATTCCCTTTTAATCAAAACAGTATTTATAATTTTTTTTTTCAAATCATCCACGCTTATTGCATTACTGTTAAGGAAATTATCATGAAGAAGTAGTTTCCAATAAAAAAAATTAAATGAGATATTTTAAAAAAATTAGCAAGCATTTTTTATGAGAGACTAACTAGCTAATTTAACTATTTTTTTAATATATGCGGATTATGTACATAAAAGATAAACACAAGTCCTCTCACTCTTTTTGGATAACTCAACTCCGATGTCACTTAAAAACATCTCATCATTCTTAAGCTTTCTTGGTAGCTAGTGACCAAAATCATTATTCCCTAAACTCACACCTTCCTCATACTTTATGTTAATTAATCACTTCTTCTTATCCCTAAACATAACTTTTCAACACTTCATGTTTTCCCTGATTAATCCTAATTACTCAATTCCCTCTCTTTCTTCCTTTCAACTTTCTTCAACTTAATATTTCTTTAGATCTCTCCCATCTATTTTTTCCCTTAATTTCCGATTCAAACCAATTCTTCTAAAATTGACAACTATTTTTTTAAAATGTTTAGAAGTTTTTTCCTTCCCAAAAGGCCATTTTTTGTTAAATATATCCCTTGCAGTTTTTGATGAGATATCCCTTTGCATTTTACACGCCATTACCATCGAAGAGCATGGCCTACCAAAGTTAATGATGTTCTCATAACCATTTATACAAAAAAATAAATAAATAAAATTATACCACCACATTTAAGTCGGTTATAGAGAATTAGGTTTAAAAAATATGACCAATGACATTTTTTATAAATGTAAAGAATTTTTTAGACAATTTGTTTAATATAAGATCTAAAAGATATTGTTTAGACCGCCTCCAAACACCTTTTTTAAAAAGATTAAAAAAAATAAAATAAAAAGTTGACTACTTTTTAAACCGGTTGTTTTTTATAACCAGTCTAAAAAATAAATTTTCCTAAACCTGATATTTTTTATAACTAGTCTAAAAGATGTTGAATTAAAAAATAATATATTTATTACTTTTAAGACCTGATGTTTCAAATAACTGATCTAAGAGACGAACCTTTTAGACGTGATTTTGAGTATAACTAGTCTAAAAGACAATCCCAAATTAAAACCCGCTCCTTGAATCCTCCATTCGTCACACATAAATTGAATTTTGCTCTTCAAACTTCTTTTCTTATTGTGATAACTTTAAGCTTTGTTGTTTTTTTTGAACTTTTCTATCACTCCTCAATCCTCTTTTGCAGGTCGATTCTCCATCATTACCACCGCTACTAGTGTGTGTGCACTCATCGTTGCTACTTTGTCATCGGCATTTCTCTATTGTGTGCCCTCGTCGCTGCTTCGCGTTTTTCTTTCAACAAGCTAGTTCTAGTAGACTTATTTTTACGTTTCTCTCTCAGCAAACTAGTTCCAATAAACTTATTTTTTGCCTAAGGTTTTTTTCTTCCCAATTTTTGGTATAATGACGCCCTTACATGCTCCTCCAACACTATTTCTATATAATACAATTTCAACTTTAATAGTAAGATCTATTCTAAATGCTGTTATTCATTATCATATAAGAGGCTTGAAAATTTGTACCGCCAAAATGTATTGAGAGAAAATTATGCAACAAGATTGCATTTTTCACATAAAAGTCAACTTTTCCTGTTTGAAACTTGCAAGGCCCGAGGTTGTGGGTACTGTGGTTCTCATATTGAAAAATACTCTTTCCTTCCAACGCTTAGTATAAAAGTTATTCTCCCTCCTATGTTTAATAGTATAAAATATATTTATTAAGTCAATTTTCGTTCTAAATATAAGATATAATTTTTATATTTATAAATATTTTTTAATTTATCTCTATTAATATTTATTCAATAAAAATCGAGAAGGAGAGGAAAGAAAGTGATTAAGGTATTTTAGAAAATATATATTATATCAACAAACTTAACCAACATTTTTAATTTAATCAAATTAAATAAATATGTCTTATATTAAGTATAACCTAACTAGAGGAGTATAATAATTAATTTGTACATATTAAAAAAATTAGTCAAAGTAGTCATGTGGCAACACATGTATTTGTTTCCTCATAATAATCTTTCTGATTATACTCATTGCAAGTTTGCAACTACCTTATGATAACAATGTTTTTACTTAAGTATAAATTTAAAAGTTATTAATTTATGACCAAAATAAATCTCTTAAGTAGCTTCAATGTTGTTTAAGATACGAGGTACTACATAGTTTTCAATCTTTTTGGATTTATATTTTAGGACATTAGTAATCTCAATTCTCATCCTTTTGCCATTTACCCCAATATCTATTTAGCTATTAACTAAAATCCCTCGTTCGCATCGAATAATAATAATAAAAAAAATCCCTCTATCTTTTATTTATTATCAGAAGACGGCTGGACAGTTGTAGTACTATATATACATTTATTAATATACTATCACACCAAAATTATTTTACAACCAACACCGATTCACCGTCATTCGGACACTGTAGCCAAGCTTCTTCTTGTTTTATATTTATTTATTATTGTTTCAACAATTTGAACGAATAAAATGGAGCATGGAGGAATGATATTTTTTAAGAAAAATAAAATAAAATAAAATAGATCAAGTTCAGTGTAGGAACAGCAATGGATTTTGATTCTCTAACATAGAACATGGACTATATAAAATTAATTATGTTATTTCAGTTTATCGAATGTCTCATAAAAAATCCCAATCGTAATATTTAAGACAATATTTGTTTTTTTTAAAAAAAAAAATGGTTGAAGCGGGAGTTATGGGTACCAGCCTAGAATGTGAACCAGTAGCCATCTATGTACTTTTATCCCTCCTAGATCTCTGTGCAATACTTGCGTCTACATTGTATCATAAAATCAATTTGACTTTGCCTCATATAATAAACATTGGGAAACATTTTTTTATATTATTGTAGGAAAATTATTTTCTCATGTTACACACATATGAAATGGTGAGACTCACATATATATATATATATATATATATATATATATATATATTAATTTATATATATATATGTAGGTCCCACCATTTCATGTGTGAATAGGAAACTTTTTTTTCTCATGTAACATGAGAAAACCAAAGCCCATAAACATTATAACATTAATGCCCAAAAAATTTATGATTCGAGTCTATACACTCCCATATATTTACTTAAATTCGTGAATTTAACAATCTTAATTATAACATTAAAATATTAAATATATCCCGCTTCTCCATATAAACTTATTGGACTCAGCTACGTTCTTTACAGTGATTTTTTTTGGAAAAAAAAAATTTGCATGGGAGGGTCCTTGGTTGTTAAAATCGAGATTTTACGTAAAATTAAAATAGAGATAAAAAATCGTAAAACGTAAAATCGTAAAAACATAGAAGCGTTTGAAAAATTAGTAAAATCGTTTTAATAAAAAAAAAATCGTAAAAACGTAAAATCGATAAAATAAGTTTTTAACTACTATGGTCCTATGAATCGGACCCAAGCTGCGTCCAAACTTACTTACATGATACATTTGTGCTTGTGATTTCACCTGTTGATTGCAAAGGACGTGCTATAAATAAGAGATCCAATTTGTCTAAGTATATAAAATGAAGCATTTTTTAGTTTGTCATCTGAATAAACAAATGAAAATGAGAAAACTTTAGGACAATAGAGGGGAGGCAAATCAACGAAAAGGAAAAAAAATGAACAAATCAGGAAAAGAAGGGAAAAGGGAATATTTAATATTTATTTCGATTTTTAACATTTCGAGATTTCTTGCGACGCGAGGAAGAAGAAAGGAGAGGCCAATGCATTCCTTCTGGGCTGTGTGAAAGAAAGGATAGAAAGTTCCACAACACATGGCTTAGAACGAGCACGCAAGGTTTTGCTCTCAGAGATGCAAGATCCACCTTCAAGCCTTAACCCCAATCCCTCTTCTCACAATGTTAATACCAATGCCGCTTCTCAATTCCCGCCACCGCAGCCCGCCGCTGCCGTTTCCCCGCCGAAGGTGACTCCTGCCGCCTCCTCTTCGTCTTCTTCGCTCTTTATGAGGGGAGGAGCTGCCGCCACCGGCATTGGTGGGGGCCACCCACTCCACCACCACCACCACAGGAGGGCCCACTCCGAGGTTAACTTCCGGTTGCCTGATGACATGATGGATCTGTCGACGTCCGATCCGTTCAATGGTGGTTCATCTACGGCTAGTCTTGAAGAGATCGGATCCGAGGATGACCTCTTCTCTACTTACATTGATGTTGACAAACTCGGAGGTGCTAACGGATCGGGAAGTGGTGGCAATGGATCAGATCAGAATGGCAGTGGGAGTGGGAATGGGAATGGGAATGGCGTCGGCACAAGCAATCAGAACGAAAGCGAGAAGAGCCCGAGTGCAAGGCCAAGACACAGGCATAGTAGCTCTGTGGATGGGTCGACTTCTACAAGTATGTTTGGAGAGATTATGGAGGCAAAAAAAGCTATGCCTCCAGATAAGTTAGCTGAACTGTGGACGATTGATCCCAAGCGTGCCAAGAGGTTTGTCTTCATTTCATTTTCTTTCCGCCAAGTTCCCAGATTCTCAAGTCATTCCTCAGGAAAAGAATGATGCTAGAAAGGCATCAATTTCGATTTCAGACGTCCTATCTTATGCTGAATTGCACTTTATAGCAAACTGTGCTCCGCTGGATGGACAACTGTTTCCGTTGACCATCCCGATCTCTGTTAATAGAGTTTGTGTATGATGGCTGGAGAAAAAACTCCACCTCTTCTGGCCTCTAAAGCGACTAGTTAACCTTAATCTCACATTAAATGAAGGATATGAATGGCATATTACTGAGAAGGGAAATGTCATTATAACGGGTATATAAAGGCTTAATTTGTGAATTAATCCTAAACAGAGACCAGAATTAATCAAGTCTTGCTGTTTGTTGTGAAATATAATATATCCTGATGGGTGGGTGCACTCAGCTTAACTAGTTAATTCTGTGACGAAGAGTTATTCTGCAACAATTATGGAATTGTAATTTCTGAAGGCTATCATGTTCGAAGAGATGGTTCTCTTTTGTTTCAGTTGATTTTCTGTATCTCTCTGTTCCAGTGGTTGATATAATTTTGTTTTGTTTACTGTTATTATTTGCTATTGCTTAGAATCCTAGCAAATCGACAATCAGCTGCTCGTTCAAAAGAGAGGAAAGCTCGTTATATTCAAGAACTTGAGCGCAAAGTTCAGACCCTTCAGACTGAAGCCACAACTCTTTCTGCCCAACTTACACTGTACCAGGTTTGTGTTGACATGTCTGAAGTCATTTTTTGGTTTATTTATGGTGCACTGAATCTCTTAAAGTTCACATGTATGGTAAGTTAAACTCGATGCTGCATTACACACATAATCCTGTTGAATTAGATTTCAATATGTGATTGCAATTTCCATTATTTTGCTTCTTGATCTTTGCTTATTACCTAAATAGTTTGTGCATAAATCTTGATATAATCATGTCTACTTTCAGTATCTCAAAGTCAAATGTTGCCCTGAAAGTACTACGATCAAATATCATTCTCTTTTTTAAATTTAAGCGACGAAATGAATAATTTTTATGTTTTATCAGTGCCTTGCTCTTCTGGATTTTCTCCCCCTTTTTAATAACCCCAGTTCTTTCTGCCCATAAGAGTTTAAAGCTTTGATTTATGTCACTTTGTTAATTCTCAGTTCTGTTGATGGTTTTTGGCTCATAAACTCTTGTCATTTGATTGATTTCAGTTTCTTTCTATTCGCATATTTGTGTCTGAATAGTAATATGATCAATTATTCCTTGATTTTTTAGAGGGACACAACAGGTCTGAGCACTGAAAATACAGAGCTTAAGTTTCGTCTACAAGCCATGGAACAACAGGCACAGCTTCGAGATGGTAATCCCTATTTCCAAGTCACCTACCTACTCTTGATACAAGAAATATAAAGTTCATATTTCCAGTTATGCTTTCTAAACTATCTTGCTGCGGTTCACTAACTAGAATGTAAATTGTAATCAATCTGATGTAGCTCTAAATGAAACATTGAAGAAGGAAGTTGAGAGACTTAAGATTGCAACTGGGGAGATGATGAGCCCTTCCGAATCATTTAATCTGGGAATGCACCAGATGCAATTTACAGCTTCAAACTTCTTTCCACTTCCACCTCCGCCAGGGCCTCCTGGTCACCAGAGCTTGCAGTTGCCATCATTCAATCACTCGTCTAGTATGGCAGCTCATCAATAT
Organism: Acacia confusa; assembly: GCA_037074495.1. NCBI lineage: Eukaryota > Viridiplantae > Streptophyta > Magnoliopsida > Fabales > Fabaceae > Acacia > Acacia confusa. The sequence goes on from CM073511.1 coordinate 28,625,446, forward strand.
CAACTGCAACAAACAAACTCTCATCATTTCTCTGAAATGATGCAGAATGACCAACTTGGTCGTTTTCAAGGGCTTGACATCAGTAGCAAAGGATCACCCGTTGTGAAGTCTGAAGGCCCCTCACTTTCTGCAAGTGAGAGTAGCACAACATTTTAAATTAGACACGAACTGTTTGACCAGCTGACTTACCCATGGCCTGCCCCTCTCGTCAATTGTTTTAGAGTGTTGACATCTAGTTATTTATTGAAGGTACTGCATTCTATTAATATTCCATTCAGATTAAGTATAAATTCTTAATTGTTTATTCTTAGGGCTGCTCCCTAAAAAGGGGAAGCACCCTTGGGGTTTTGTTGCAAAGTTCACGAATTCTTGTTTCTACATGGCGGCATTTGGTGTTTCTAGGCGCTTGAATATTGGGAATGAAGGGTCATTCTCATTGTATCTTCGGATGTTGGGACTTTTGTCAATCCCCTCCTGTCATTTGTATCATCATTGTCATCGAAATTTTCGTGATAGCATTGTAAACTCTGTGATTTATTGTTCTGTTCTCAATGTAAGATGAACTTGGAACTCCATAATGTCTTTATCATTATTATTTGTTTCTCAGAAGTTGTACAATCCTTGAATTTTGGAGAGACCTATTGTTATGATATCCTTTCTCACGTCAGACATTCTCACTATGCCTTGGGTGATTGCGCATGATTTTGACAACCCTGACTTAAGATTCATGTACTCATATTATCTTTAGATTCGTAGCTAAGTGGGGTTCCCATCTGAGTTAGCTAACTCTGTTCAATGAAGGATTGCATCATTGAAATACCCGGAAGGCATGCATTCATTTTTCTATTTGCAGATATTGCACCTTCAAAGAAGGCTATTGAGTATGCTGGAGAAGAAGAGAGTTGGTCAAGTAGCATGAAGTCCTCTAAAAAAGGTAAAGAAAACCGAAGTGAATACATAAAGCGAAATTTATTAGTTAATAATTTATTTAAAAATATAGTTTACAATAAAGTACAATAGCGTCATACAATCCAAATCCATATAACTGACCCACAAAATGGGATTAAGATTTTGATGTTGTTACAGTAGTAAATATTCTCACTATGCTTTCTGTATGGTTTCGCACGCTCACATCACCTTTTCCATCTCTGCCTGCATTTATTTTCGTGCTTCGCTATTGTTGAATTATTGAATCTAGATAAGGACGTCCTTGGCTGTACCAGCGACGACTTCGTACAGCTAAATTATATCTAGTTATTATGCTGGTCCTGTATACATGGCCATACCTTGGCCTTGTGCATAATATCTACCTACTAGCTCCAGCATAAATGAGTTTTTTTTTTTTGGGGGGGGGGGGGGGGGGGAAGGGAATCGTGGTATTGCCAAATGAAGAGAGGTAAGCCACAAATTTCACGAGAGAATTATGAGATAATATGAATGAAAGTGACATCTGAATGGATGTAGAAAAACGAAAAATTCTGGTTATTTTTAAAGATATAAAATAAACGGAGATTAGTACTGAAATGAAATGAATTACAAAATGAAATTATGAAATTTCCCTCATAAATTTGACCTACCTGAGGCTTTCTGCTCAACCCCTTTTACTCTCTGCAATCCAATCCTGATCCCTAGTTGCAGATTCATCCATAATCCTGCTTTGCTTCATGTGCTAGTCCCTGAGCCTCAAATGCATAAAAATAAAGGTGGACGATAAAACTAGACCGAGTTCTGAAAGTGAGCAAGCAAATTAAACACACAAGCTAAGGTTTGATGAAAATAATGTAGTCGCCATTGCTTTGAGATTGGGGAATGATATATTCTCAACGGTTTCATACTAGTTTAGTCCGTTGGTGGTTCGTTACAACTCTAAAGGTGAACAAACAGATTAACAATTTTATGAAAACTTATAAAATGAGTTAAATGTAGGTTTTTTTTTTTTTTTTTAAAAAAGCAAGTCAAATACATTCTAAAGAAAATGATAATGAATACATAATAACTCTTTTTCTCACGTGAGCGTGGACAGTGATGCAAGAGTCTAGGAAAGTAAAAAAGCTTACATTAAATTGATCCACTAGAAATACTTGGTTTGAAACAAAACGAGAAAGACGAGAACTTAAATCCTGATAGATGCTATTTGTCGGAAGGAACTGCCTCTTGAAGCACATCACTCGCAATTATTCTTGCTTTGGTCTGATGGAAGAAAAAGAAAATGGAGACTGTAATATCTATAACAATGCAGTTCGAAAACAAAGAGCAGCGAATAGATTTGATCGGGATGATTTTTTCCAGTTGACTGATATGATAGATTGACCATGAAAGCCGATCCAAAACTTACAAAATTCATACCACTGTCTCTTATTTTTGTCCAAAATAATAATCCATCCTTCTGACAAAACAATTCTTTCCTGATAAAAAACAACAGAGAAGTTATTTTCTCTTGAATAATCTATATCAATCGAGAAAGCTAATGTAGCAGGTGCAACTACATGATTAATCTCTCGTATGATTGAAAATGGGTACACTGTACCCTCTTGCTGGATTAATTTATTTCTCTCAATCCATATTGTTGAGGTAACCTTAATAATGACAACAAGCATCATATAATGATTATCTTGATACAGATGAATCAAGGAATTTTTTAACCATTCCTTGTATAGATGAAAAGGATAGAAAAACAGTCGAATATTTAAGCCTCTAAACTAGACAGCCTTAACACAATACATGTTTATGTACAAATGGTCTAAGGATTTAGGGATACTACATTACATCCAAAAGCACAATAATCATTAGTTATTTTTAAAATTATCCTTAATAAAAAATATTATGTAGAGATGTTTGTTTCCTTATTCATAAAGTTTTATAATCAATTAGAAATATTAGACGAAAAATTAAAATCTAGACAAAGCATGCTATATCAAAGGTAGGGGTGGAAATAGGCCAAGGGCCTGTAGTTTGACTTGTTAAAAGCTTGGTCAGACTTGGTTTGTCAGGCTAAAAGGCTAGATTAAGGCCTTTTATAAAGTTTGTTTTCACTTAATAGACCAGGGTTAGGCCTGATAAGAGGCATTTTAGGCTTGTCAAGCCGGTCTGTTCATAATATTAATATTAATTTATATAATTTTGACATATTTTTAACCTATTTAAAGTAGGTCTGTTTTCGGCCTGTGGCCTGTTAACTTAATTAAATAAATAATAATAATACAAATAATGTAAAGAAAAATAAAACTTTAAAAAAAAAGACAGGCCTTAACAAGCCACAGGCCAGACCAGGCCTGTATATAGGCCATGCTCAAGCTAAAAAATAGGCTTGTAATAGGTCACAGGCCAATATATTACAAAACAGGCCTAACCTGTTAAGGGTGAAACCTAGCCTAACTTAGTCTATTTCCACCCCTAATCAAAGGTCAGTGTATATTTTACTCTTTCTAATCTATTCATGTGCAGACCCGGTTATCTATTATATTAGTATATGTTCAAATGGAACATATGTTGTTTGAACTCACTCACAACCTTACTGTAAAAAAAGGATTTAAATGAGCAACATTTATTGAGTTACAAAGCCATGACTTCAAACAAAAGGTTATTGTTTCTTCTAAATCCAATAGTGAAAAGCCTCTCAAAGTTCTCTTATAAGAGAGCTTCAAAAGTGATATAAATATAAATTATATAAGAAATAAAGCCGGTTGAAATTATCCATAATAGAAATTTCATCACTACACTTGAGAATTTTTTTATACCGAAAGTAAATTAACGTTGTTCTGTGAAATGTGTAACTTATCGATGTTCAAATTTTGGTCCTTCTCGTGACTTGTGAGGTCAAAATTTTAGGACCTTCTTAGGAAAATATTTATTGGAGATTTTTTTTCCCCCTAATGCCGCGCCATCTGATTTCAGGAGCCCAATTCGGCCACCCAGCAAGCCTGCAGCCGCAAAAGTTTCAGGTTCCTTGCTGGCGTGCTGCCTCCGAAAGCTGCACTCTCGTTACTCCTCATTTCCCTTCACTAAGGAAGAAAAACGCTGTGGGAATGGGTGGCCCCACTTTCTCGTCCGACGACATCGTGATCAAGTCTCCGAACGATAGGCGTTTGTACAGATATCTGGAGCTCGAAAATGGCCTTCGTGCTTTGCTAGTTCATGATCCCGAGATTTACGCCGAAGGTCCTCCCAAAGCTGTCCCAAGCGACGACGAAGAAAACGAGGAGGATGAGGAGGAAGAAGAAGAAGATGGAAGTGAAGAAGAAGATGAAGATGAGGATGGGAGTGAAGAAGGGGACGAGGATGATTTTGAGGACGTGGATGGGGAGGGTGACCACCGTGAAGCAGAACGAAAAGGGGACAGGGCTGCTCCCCAGACTAAAAAGGTTGCTTATTGCCTGATGGTTGCTTTATTTGTTGATAGCAAATTCAAGGAGAAAAATTACGGTGATAGGATTTGAAAATACATTGTAACGTGACTGTATGAACGGAGAAATTTGTTGGGTGCATTTGATCAAATTTCCTTATAAATTCGTATTTCCTGTCCAGGCCGCGGCAGCAATGTGCGTAGGAATAGGCAGCTTCTCCGATCCATTTGAGGCTCAGGGACTAGCACATTTTTTAGGTCTGGTTATTAATCTTACACACCATAAATTTAAGATGTTTAAAGTTTTACTACTATTATTTTTATCATATAATTTATTGCTTCAACTTATTTAGAGTAACTATCAAATTTCCTGAAATTAGTTTGTTATTAAAGGTTATGCCTGCTGAAATATTCCAGATTTTTCTTTCCCTTTTAGCTTTTTAGGTGGTGGACTGGAGGCTATGTAGCCATGCACGATCTTCCAATGAAATTATTTTATCTCAGTTGATCGCATAAGTTTGGTTGTGATGTTTTATGAAGGGAAAGGAAGCAGGACAAACCCTGTTTAAATTTTGAATCCCATTACTATTTAGATTATGGAAGAAAGCTAACAACTTAACATCACAGATTGGGATATAAATTGGTAAAATAGTCAACTTTATCTTGCGATATTTAGAGGTTGGGGGGGGGGGTAATGGAGGGGAAGGGAAGGAGAAGAAATGTTTGATTTTCCTTGTTTGGGAATATGTTACGAGGAGTGAAGGAGAGTAGATGATTTTACCAAAATCCTCCTAAGTGCTCCTCCTTCATAACTCTATGTTCCTCCAGTTGGGAAGAGATTGGAGAAGGTTTTGTCAAACAACGAGAGGAAAATTGTCATTTGACCATCCTATCCCCACTCCTTTTTTCACCTTTCCCCCTTTAGATTCCTTCCCTTCCTCAACTTCCAAACATACCCTCAGTTCTCTCCATCTTCTCATATCAGTTGTTACTTTCTCCTACATAAACACCGCTCTATGGAGGTTGGAGAATACTGTGTTTGTTATGGACTTAGTACCAACCTTTGTCATGTTATTGTAGTTTCAAATTTTTTAAGTAGTTCCTGTTATTATTCAAGAACACAGAAAATTAGTAAATTATACCCCATTCTCTTTCATGTGTGCTGCCAAGATTATCCTCTCTAGCTGATATTTTCTTTTCCTCCCATTATCTTGCTATTTATTGCCTGTAGAAATGAATTGCCTTCACTTGTCTTGCAGAACACATGCTCTTCATGGGGAGTGATGAATTTCCAGATGAAAATGAGGTCTGTTTGGTTATGTCATATATTTGAAATACTCTCCCTGCAATAGTTAAGATATTGTTGCGTCTGTGTGATGTGGAATCTAGCAAGAAGACTAATGCATATCTTAAGGTTGATTGGCCTGGTTGTTGACTCTTTTTATTGTTAGTATGATAGTTATTTGTCCAAGCATGGTGGCTCATCTAATGCATACACTGAGACTGAGCATACGTGTTATCACTTTGAAGTGAAGCCAGAGTTTCTCAAGGGTGCCTTGAAAAGGTAAATCTTGCTAAGCATGCAGCATTGATTGCAGAATTTCTGTCTATTATATGGTTTCATGTATTACAGTTTCCTGACAACCAGATAGTTTATGTTTCTATTTACTCCCTCCAAATTTTCAATAGACTTTATACCTGTTGACTCCCACCATCCTGATTCCTGTCAAACGCAATGATCTGATGTGCAGTCTATACATGGGGATTTAGTAACCGCATTATGCCAGAAATCAATAACACAAGATTTTTTAATTGAGTTTTCTCTTATTTTTGTAAGATAACCAGCTGTTTGTGCTGTAAAAGCTTAAACAGTATGAGAATATTTGAAGTGTGATACTTCCCCATCTTTGATCTATGACATTTTTACTGTATTTGATGTGTGCTTGAAATAAGTGTTTTAGTACACTGTCTAGCTAATATTTATGTGATGAGCTATATAAGTTATTTGAGCCTAAATTATATTCATTCAGTCTTTATGTTGTTTATCTTAAGATTGTTGTGCACATCTGTTCTTTTGATGCACTGGATGCTGTTTGTTTGATAAAGCTATGTTATTGTTTTCAAATTTAATTTTTGTTGGGTCTATTGCCGTTTCAGATTTTCTCCATTCTTTACTTCACCTCTCGTAAAAATGGAGGCTATGGAGCGAGAAGTACTTGCAGTAGATTCAGGTATTTCTCACTTCATGTTATTCCACTCTTTCGACTTTTCATTGTGGAAATGGCTTCAATTCTTGTTAGTTTGCTGATGAAGCAATAATTTTTGGCTGGTTATTTATGCCATTTTGGTGTGTGGAATTCAACCTAGAATTCAACCAGGTTTTACAAAGTGATGCATGCCGGCTTCAGCAAGTTCAATGCCACACTTCTGCGCCTGATCACGCTTTTAACAGATTCTTTTGGGGTGGGTTTAGAGGTTATTCCTTTGTTTGTTGGTCAATAAGTTTTTGTGAATATTCAAACCGATGTTTTCATTTTTTTTTATGTATACATGAAGGAAATAAGAAGAGTCTGGTTGATGCAATGGAAAAAGGTATTAATTTGCGGGAACAAATATTGAAATTGTTTATGGATTATTACCATGGCGGATTAATGAAGCTTGCTGTTATTGGTGGAGGTGAAGTTCTATTTCTTAATTCTTAATTTAAGATTTTTGGGGTATTATTAATATGGAAAATCAAGGGGTAGAATATAGCCTGCAGTTCCTACTTTTTCTTAAAACTACTATATGGAACATGCCACAGAGTCTCTGGATGTGCTTGAGAGCTGGGTTGTGGAATTGTTTGGAGCTGTGAGAAAAGGTCAAAAAGCAAAGCCAGAATTCAAAGTGGAAGGTCCTGTCTGGAAAGCTGGTAAAATATATTGGCTAGAAGCTGTTAAAGATGTTCACATCCTTAACTTGTCATGGACATTGCCTTGTCTACGTCAAGAGTATCTGAAGAAACCAGAAGATTATTTAGCTCATCTCATTGGACATGGTAAGATACTTCATTATGCATGAATTCTAGAACTAGGAGGTAAAGAGCCTGTATCTCCATCTATCTGCCATAGTGCATATCTTTGTATACTAGACTATTCTTTTAGTCCTGCTAATCATTCCAATGTTGGTATTTGTTCCAAAACAAAAAAAAAAAAGGAAATTAAAAACTTCTATGTTACTGCTAGGTGGAAGCAATGCCTTTTGTTCAATAGGAGAACCATTTTACCTTGTTGGAAAGTTTACACCCTCTTGTGGAATTCGAAGGCAGCCAATAAATTTCCTATTAAGCCAGTGCCTCTAATAGTGGCAAAAACTGAGCTGATCTTTATTTAATAATTCCTACTTACGAATGTTCTTAGAATTTTTCTACCAGATAAACTAAATTTTCTTTTTGAATCTAAATTATATATCCTATTGATTGGTTCAAAAAAGATATATTCTATAACCATTATTATTTACTATTCAACTTGACATGAAGTCTGAAATGTTATTTTGTGTGATATAGTTTTCAGTTATTTTGCTTCATAGTCTAACCATTTCAATATGAAATTGCGAATATATTAGGTTAGTGGTAGTATTGATGTAGTTGATTAGCTTGAAGATAAAATATTATTGGTTGAACAATAATCCCATTTATTAAATATAGTCCCTGTGGTTCAAACCATGCCAGTATTTTTCTATATACAGCTGAACTTTCCGTCATGACTATCATTGACAAGAACATAATTTTCCAGAGGGTAGAGGAAGCTTGCTTTCCTTTTTCAAATCCAGAGGATGGGCTACTTCTCTGTCTGCTGGTGTTGGTGATGAAGGAATGCACTGCTCATCTATAAGCTACATTTTTGACATGTCCATACATCTCACTGACTCTGGTCTGGAAAAGGTAATTTTTTCAAGTAGCATGTGCAGGTTCTTCTGATAGATTGGTGACCTTGGATTATGTGTACATATATTTTAGTTGTCGTTTCTTAAGATTCTTGGCATATAGTTCATCATCATCATGTAAGATCAGATTCAGATTCAGTTTCAGCTTTGTTTCACTTTGAGAAATTTGGTAAATTAGCAATCTTCCCATTTAAATGATAGAAATATGAGATCAGGGGAAGCAGTATTGAATTCTCTCTTCTCTCTCTCTTTGGGGGGGGGGGGGGTGTAATATTTTTTACAATATGTGCTTTTATCATTACTTTCTTACCAAGGTTAATTTTTTTTTTCCTCTCCCAGATTTTTGATGTCATTGGTTTTGTCTATGAATACCTGAAGTTGTTGCGTCAAATTCCTCCCCAAGAATGGATATTTGAGGAACTTCAAAATATTGGAAACATGGAATTTAGATTTGCAGAAGAGCAGCCTCAAGATGATTATGCTGCTGAGCTTGCAGGTTCTGATCAGTTCTTTTATCTTGCCATGCTTATTTATTATTATCATCATTATTCTTTTATGCTGCTGAGCTTGCAGTTTATGAGAAGTTCTTTTATCTTGCCATGCTTCTTCTACTCATCATCATCATCATTTGCTGTCAGTTCCTGGCAATAGATGCTAACTTGTTTCTTCAATTTTGTTTTTTTACCATGAGGTGTTTAATCTCTTTTCAACCTGAGTTTTGCTTGACACATCAAGGGTCCTTCGCCTGATTGTATGAGTGGGGTTTTTGAAATGATTTTGTTTGCACAAGAACTAATCAACACCATTGTGCATTTTTGAAAGGACAGTGGTGCTGATGTCTGTATGATAATGTTGTTCTTAAATCTTAGGTCTAGATAAGTAGACAGGAGTGGGCAAAGCCTAACTCCATTGTATTTCCCATCTCTTCACTTAGTTACTTCCTCAGTTCCTTGTAGTGATCATTCTGCCTTATATAAAGATGTTGCGATGTGGCCATCAAATGTTGAAGAATAAAGAGAATGAATATGTATATTCTCTTATCTTATATCTTCACAACAGTGGTCACATCTACTTATAGGCCTTGAAGCAATAAAGAGAAAATAAACTGGTTGGAAATTTTAATTGAATTTCTTGTTTTACATGCCACACATTCCTGCTCTGCCCATCTGCTGATAGATCTGGGAAAGGTGCCAGGTGAGGGCACCACTATGGATAGCAGCCCAAATTGCTATGGTTCGAATTATTCTAGGAAAAATAAACGTCTTAGGATGAATTATGAATTATTTATTATTTGTTTTGAGTATTGGTTTTGAGTAGTTGAGAAATAAGTGGAATATTCACAATGTTATAGATTAGTTGTTAGATTCAGGGGTAGTTACCTATTTGAATTTCGTATTTGAACTGGATGTAAGCTATGTCTATTTATTGGCTTTTCGCCTATTGAATAAAGCATTGAATATTCAGAGAGTAACATTGATATTGGAGATTCTCCTGGGCTATTTTTATAGAGTTAGTGAGATACTTGTTTACTCTATTTAAACAGAGGATGTTTTTAAAAAGCTAGTGAGATACTTGCTTCTCTTTAAAATAGAGTATTTTAGTTCCCCTTTTATTCTAGATTTAATCACAGATTTTGGGTCCTACCAATTATGCTCTGATGTAAACTTGAAAGTGGGACATTGAACTTGATATCTGTACTGGGCTATTCAAACATGCATTTAATAGAAATGAAGCTTATCAAGAATATTTGTTTATGAATAGGACTTGAAAAGGAGAAAAAATGTTAGAAAAGCCAATTTGGTGATTTGAATGAAGAATAGAAGATCAATTTATTTTGTTTTCCCATATGTAATATAGAAATGTCTACTACTCTACCGGTTCTCTTTTAAGGGTCGGATTTTTTCTTAGGCCAAGATGATCCTATGTGGAGAGAGGCAATGCAAGGTACTAGCATTGATAATGAGCCTTCTCTCTATGCAAAGGGCCATCTTTGCTCAGTAGAAAACTTAAGCCCTCTTTATTATCTGCTATTACTTTCTTGATGAAGTACAGATTTTCTGAAAATCATAGATAATCATTACTCCATTTCAAAATATAGGTCTTTTAAGTTTTGGCACTCATATTAAGAAATACAATTAATATGGCAAATATTTTGTCACATTTTAAAATTTGTCCTTAATACATTTTATAATGAATAAACAGAAAAGAGAGGAACAAGTGTAGTTATAAATGATGCATTGAGATTATAAATAAGAGTGCTGCATTGAACTTTGAAATAGGACATGCAGTAGGAAACGATTTTTTTTGTCGACCTATTTTTTGTAATTGAGGAAGTATATAACTATTGATCTTGTTATACTTGTTACTATTTTGTGCAGAAAATTTACACTTCTATCCACCAGAGCATGTCATTTACGGTGAATATGTGTACAAAACTTGGGATGACCAGATGATAAAACATATTCTTGGTTTCTTCACCCCAGAAAACATGAGGGTAGATGTTGTATCAAAGTCCTTCCCCAAGTCAGAAGGTGCATTCTGCTTTTTTGGTCATCTAATTGTGATCAGGCCTTATTTCTTATTTTTCCTTGTCTCTATCATTGAATATTGTGTGAGGGCCAGGGCGGTTATCTCTGAACTTTAATAATCCAATAATGATATTCTAATTGCAAATTTTTTGTGCCTTTCCTTACTGGTTGCTGCAGTATGTTCAAATTTCCATTTGTCACATGATGATTGATAATTGAAATTATTGTGTTAATCATAAATAAGGTCAGAAGAGAATTTTCTTGGTAATGATTAAACTACTCAAATTTTCTTTTCTTTTCAGACATCCAAATAGAACCTTGGTTTGGTTCACATTTTATTGAGAAAGATATTGCACAGAATGTGATGGAGTTATGGAAGAATCCTCCAGAAAGTGATGCTGAATTACATCTTCCATCAAAGAATGAGTTTATTCCAAGGGATTTCTCCATTCGTGCTGGTGACCTATGCAATGATGACTTTGTAAATTCAACTTATCCTAGATGTATACTTGATGAGCCTTTGGTGAAATTCTGGTACAAGCTGGATAGTACTTTCAAAGTTCCTCGAGCAAATACATATTTTCGCATTAACTTGAAGGGTGGATATGATAATGCAAGGAGTTGTGTATTGTCTGAATTGTTTATTCATCTTCTTAAAGATGAGCTGAATGAAATCATATATCAGGTTAATTACCTATCCTGTTAGCCATAGAACTGATCATATGTTGATTTTTATGTTGCTCATTGAAGTACTTCTAAATTGAACATTAATTCTTTTGTGTTAGATTTTCTTTAAGTGCTTACACACACACAACATTGGTTGCATCACATATATTCTGGACACAAATTGGTATTTTCTTTACAATTGGCATTTGATTGCTTCATTTTATGCGTTTTTCATTTTAAAGCTTTCTGTGCCATCCTAACATCCATTTTTATTGTTTCTGCGGCTCTCACATGTGCTGGGTAATAAAATGGATGACCATTGATCTGTCCTTTATTAATCATAGATATTATCATTCAGCTTATATGTGGTAATTACATTAATTTGTAAATAATATTATTAGAGAGAAAATATAGAAATTAGATTAGTCAAGATTAGATCCTATACTCTAGAAGTCTCCAATCCGTTACAACAGATTGTATGTCACAGTAATCTATATATTTCACACGAAGCAATGAGAATGATCATTGAACTCAATCATCCGATCCTAAATACTCTACAATATATTTGTAGAAGGTGACACAACAATGATGTGCAGTCTTTTGGGTTTTTCGTTTCTTTTTTCAAGTATTTTGTAAAGTACTTTTTTCACATTTTGCTGAAGAGCTAATGACTGAAATTGGCAGTTATTCTCATCTAAGTGTAATTAGATTTTTGCCTCATTGTTTTTTTTTTTTGAGAACTTTATCACCAGCATTGTGTTTGAATGATAGAAGCCAATTGCTTGAAACTCTTTTTAGATATCATTCTGTATGAGCCTGTGCTTATGCTTGCAGGCCAGCATTGCCAAGTTAGAAACTTCTGTCTCTTTTGTTGGTGACAAGCTTGAGCTCAAGGTCTATGGATTCAATGATAAGCTTCCAGTTCTCTTATCTAAACTATTGTGTGTGGCTAGATCTTTTATACCAACTGATGATCGATTCAAGGTATGTGGCATGTTTCTTTGTCTCTTTTGAATTGTGTTGTTACTCCCTCTTTTTTGGTTCTTATGGAACTATGCTGATTTGGTCAGGTTATAAAAGAAGACATGAAGAGAACTTTAAAGAACACAAACATGAAGCCTTTAAGCCATTCATCATATTTGAGATTACAAGTTTTATGCAAGAGCTTCTACGATGTTGATGAGAAACTGAGTTTTCTAAATAATTTGTTTCTTGATGATCTGAAGGCATTTATTCCAGATCTTCGTTCCCAGGTAAATATGATTTTTTTAGCATTGTTTCAGTAGATTCTTTACTCATTATAGTTTTCTCTCACTATACTTCGTTCCTAATTTTGTATTTTAACTTTACTTTTCATAGCTTTACATTGAAGGTCTTTGCCATGGAAACCTGTCTGAAGCAGAGGCCATTAGCCTAGCAAATATATTTAAGATGAACTTTCCTGTACATCCACTCCCTAGTGAGTTGAGGCATGCTGAGCATGTTATTTGCCTGCCATCAAGTGCAAACCTTTTAAGAGATGTTAGTGTGAAGAACAAATTGGAAAAAAACTCTGTCGTTGAGGTAATTTCATCATAATTGATTTTTTGCTGGCATTTCACTTTTTTCATCCAAAAGTAGTGTCTTTGAATAATTTCTACCAAATTTCCTATGCTTACTTTGTTTTGGTTTATATATGCAGCTTTACTTTCAAATTGGTCAAGATGTTGGGATGGGATCAACTAAATTGAAAGCTTTGGTTGATCTTTTTGATGAAATAGTAGAAGAACCTCTTTTCAACCAACTGAGGTGATAATCTGATGCCATAATTATCTCATATTTTACCTTGGGTTTTATTGGGAGTCTTGTTCACAAGAATGTATTCTCTTTTGTCTTGTTTAATCAGAGTTGCAGTATGAATCCGTAATTATGGCATTTAAAAAAAATGATTATCACATGAGAAAATTTGTTACTTTTTATCTGCTTTCATCATGACAAACAAAAGCCATAATGCCCTGGAGCTGCTGTGGATGATGAATGTGTCATCTGCTCTTAATTGAAACTTTGCTTTTGTTCTGACATTCTGGTAAACTTGTTTCATTGCAAGTAGTTCAAATCATATGTTACTGACACCCTCATTGTATTATAGTACATATAATGCATATTACTTACCATTACTGAATTTAAAGTTTCAAATTCTGTAATATCATGCTACAATAAACAACTTATTTGAAGTTAGGGTTGCTATTTTCTTATTCCTTTTATTTCCCTCCAATATTCTTGTTTCAGTCTGGGGGGCTGAAAATCTTTAATGTATTTTTGGATCCAGGACAAAGGAGCAGCTTGGTTATATTGTTGAATGTGGCCCACGACTAACATACCGTGTCTTTGGGTTTTGTTTCTGCGTTCAGTCATCTGAGTACAACCCAATTTACTTGCAAGGGAGAATTGATAACTTCATAGATGGCCTGGAACAATTGTTGGCAAGTATTTCTAGTCCCTTCATCTTCCATATCATATTTTAATTGCTTCCTATGGACTATAACAAAGGTTAGAAGAAATTTGTGTCCTCAAAAAGTTATGGTAAGCCTTACCATTTTGGATAAAGGGAAAAATATAAGCTAAATAATAAAATGTTGGATTTTTTTTTTCTTTTTTGTGAAAATGCTATTGCTGAGATTTTGTACTCAGCAGATTCTGAAAAATGTTGACATTGTTCCAAGTTAGAAAATGATAAATTTTACAGCCTCGATTTGTTACTTCCCTTCCCTAATATAGAATTTAGTCTACAATATATAAAATTAGGTGATAAAAAAGGAGAGGAAATGTCGTTTGAGACTTGGAAACTTCTATTACTGTTTCTAAATGCATAAATGAAGACTTATTAATTGAATAACAATGGGAATTGCAGGAAGGCCTTGATGGTGATTCCTTTGAGCATTACAGAAGTGGGTTAATGGCAAAGCTGCTCGACAAAGATCCGTCACTTGCATATGAAACCAATAGATTTTGGAATCAGATTATTGATAAAAGGTACTTTACATGTATTGTGGTTTAGAATGCAGACTTAAGTTATTGAGCAATTAGCATCATTTTTTTTTTCTTTTGGGCCCGCCAGTTTTATTTGATTGGGTGTTATAGCTAGCAGCATTATTTTCACATCACTCAAACACTAGATTTTGGGTCGTGATCTTTGTAATTTTTTTGCAAGTATTAGAATCAATTATGCTGACTCATGCCAGAGGTTAAGGGAGGAGAACCGATATTTGTTTTAATACTTTTTTCTAAATTTTTTACATGAAATATATATATATATATATATATATATATATATATAGCTTCTGCATGTTACTTGGCTAATCGTTTTTTGTCAGATCTTCAGAGATACTGGGAAGATCGGATGTGTCTTTTTATTTGGATTTTGCTCTTAATTTTTGTTTAGGAGTTCTTTGCTCCCAAAATTTCATGTTCTTCTTGCGTGTCATTGAATATTCTAGAATTATGCCTGTTTATTTTGTTCAGCCAATGAATTGCTCCATCTATGTTCAGGACCAAAACAGGTTTTTACCGTTTAAACTTGTTCTTCTGCTCCTTCAGTGGAATGAATGTTTTTCAAATTTAATGGTAGATGGTACTAGATTAACATCGCAGTGGGGAAAAAAAAACACATCCTCCCAATTTGTTGCTGCAATGAGGATTTATCTAACCAGAAAACATTAATGTTCAGGCATATCTTTGACATGTCGAAGAAGGAAGCAGAAGAACTGAGAAGCATAAGCAAGAAAGATGTCGTGGACTGGTACAAGACATATCTTAAGCAGTCGTCGCCCAATTGTCGGAGACTTGTTATTCGCGTATGGGGTTGCAACACAAACTTGAAAGATGCTGAAGCAGCATCCAAAACTGTACAGGTCATTGGAGACCCAGAAGCCTTTAAGATGTCATTCAAGTTCTATCCTAGTGTCTGTTAACTTGAAAGCTGAAAATTCCTTGTGTTGCAAGTGTGCTATTGGCATCTAAATTCCCACATGAAGGGCCTTCATTTCGCATAATAAAATGGTTTGTGGCTGCTGAGGAACACTTGCTAGTTTCTCGGAGATGAAACCGAAAGGTTCAGTCTGAGGAAGAATTTTTGAAGTCATATAAAGAACAGTGATGCTAGATTACATTATTTTTTTATACTCAAGCTTAGTTACACATATAAAGTGGCGGCACTGTCTGTAAGACGGTGCAATTTCATTACAAGCCTAATGTTGTTTCACAATTTTTTTCCTTGTTGGCCCATTAAAGGTTGAATATTTGTTGTAGGTTTTGAAGTCATTTTTACTGTTCTTTTATCAATAAGTTGTTGCAGTTGATTTTCTGTCCTTTCGAATGTCCTTTTTTGTAATTGACGGTTGACTTGCCCTTTTTATAACAATTAAATTTGTTTTAAAAAAAAAATCGTTTGTGTTATTATATGTATTATATTTTCTGTTTTAGTTATATTTTTAGGTATACAAATATATAGAGCTAATTTTTTACATAACTATTTAATATATGATAATATTGAATCATATCTGAATCCAATTCAATGTGATCACATTAACTTTGCTGAAGGAAAATTGAGTATTTTTTTTATGCAACTTAAGTGTTATGGGTAAAATAATAACTAATAGATAACATCAAATCGATTTACTTAATCTGAACATTTCATTTACCTTTGGAGGTTTTTTTCAAGCATATAAAATCTTTTTGTTTTTTTGTTTTTTTTCCTGCCATTTTTACCCAGAGGAATGAACACACGTACGAGTTGTACCTATTAAGAATGTAACCTCACATACCTATTAAGATTGTAACCTCACGCTTAAACTTAATGAGGTGTTTAATGATATTAGGTTAAAAAGCACCATATGTTTAATAGAGTTATGTGCCTACTAAAAAAAATTTGACAAAAAGTTTAGGAAAACTATCATTTTTATAAGATACCAACTACCAATTCTCACAAACTAATTAAGTTAGTTAAAAGCATTAAAGTTATTATAAAATTCAAGTGATTTCTAATATTACCCCTACTAACTATCATAAATTCAAATATAGTACTCTCTTACACTACCCTTATTAAATATGGGTAGACATAGAAAAATGAATTAATTGCACCTTGAAAACTTATAAATGCCTGTAAAAAGGATCATAAATAGTTGGTGTCTTATAATAAAGATGGGAAGGAGTACTTGTTAAGGTTATGGGTACACTTGGCCACTCAAAAATCACTCATAGGTGAAAACTGAAAATATGAAAAACCACTTAGAATTTGCCGAAAATATTTTTTAAAAAAAATGTCTTGATAGAAAATTAATTATAGCCCCATCAAAGCCTCGTCTGCAAGTAGAAGCAGATCTATTTTCGCTCGTCCACGAACAAGCATTCCGCCACTTGGCCGAGCTCGTCGACGGACATTGTCCGCCGTTTTCAACCCTGAGTGGATGTTCTGCGGCAAGTTTTGAAGAAGGTTCAAAATCCGGGCTTTGTTTTCTCCGAAAAGCCCTAAAATCCGGTGAGATTGATTTGTTAAATCTTGATTTGAATTTGTGAATTTAGAATTCCTTGACTGAAACAATCAATTGCGCACGTTACTCACTCTTGGCAACACTTTTCATTATCATAAACTGCATGCTGAGATTGGAAGATCGTAAATTGCAAGTGTTCTCACTGTCATTCTTCAGTGTCTTGGAGGAGTTGCTTGGTTTAGTAAGGCATCATCGTTAAAGGATCTGGAACAAAAATTAAAATGGCATGATATCAACTACGCATAGTTTAAAGGTTTCAGGGGGGGCATCTGCTCCCACTGAGGGTGATACAGGGATATGATTGCACAATTATTTTGCATGAGAAATGAACTTCTAGATGTGTGTGTTTAATTTCTTCGGTTTGATACTTATGCCTTGGAATTTTCCTTTGTATGCTTCCATGTTCACCTTTAGATTCTGGAAAGGGATTTTGGAATGGCTGCAATCTACAGCCTTTACATCATCAATAAGTCTGGTGGATTGATCTATTATAAGGTACAACATTAGTTCTAAATTCTCTATCCCTTGCACACTCAAGCAGATATTTACATTTTTTTTTAACCCCTGAGACGAAATTTCCTAGAAATGCTATTCCTACAGATTTGGTGCAATAAAACGTTACCGGGTTCCAAATGTCAGACTGTTAAACTGATCGGCAAGATCATAGTTTTGAACTGAAGCTTCTTTTCCTACGAATATGTTTAATGAAAGTAATGAGATGACAGAGAAATACGGTTGTATTTTTTGTTACTTTGTTCTCTGATTCTTGCCTTCCCCAGAAAATTTTCATTTCTATACGAATGGTAATTTTACTTGTATGTTTCTTACCATTGCCAATGTGTTTGATGTTTAAGAAATATGTTTCATGTTGATATTTCGGTTGTCTGATGGAACGCAACTCCAATATTCAAATGATGATAAGCAGTTGGAAATACGGAAAATAGGAAGAAAGCTCTACACTGAAAACTCTCCAATTTTAATCATTCACTGACTACTTTCCTTCCTTCTACCCCCACCTCATAATATAAGCCACACTCACTCTTGCACTAACATCTTTAGACCTCACAAGCCACAGTCAAATAAAAGCTTGGGCCATCAGAGTCCAGGGAACAGATGTATAGAAATAGCTTCAACTTGCTTTTTTGACTTTGGTAGAATAAACAAACAAAAGATAATTTCAATACTTTAATGGCAGTTTCTGAGGATGAAATTTATTATGTATAGGATTATGGTTCTGCTGGAAGAATGGATACCAATGACAGTTTAAGAGTGGCAAGTTTATGGCATTCAATGCATGCCATCTCTCAACAATTATCACCAGTTTCAGGTTGTTCAGGGATTGAACTTCTGCAAGCTGATACATTCGATCTTCATTGCTTCCAGTCACTTACAGGTATTTTCTTATCTTCATGATCTTCAACTCGTTGTATTTGGAATTTGAATTCTTTGATATTTATTTAGACATCAGAGTGCTTTGGTGTATTACATGAATAATGAATTTTGATACAATAAAGTAGAGAACTTTCATTATCACATGTCTGATTGATATACTCCATGACTAGGTTCCATAATTTTCATTAATAGTTTCTAGATATTGATACTAGTCCAGGAATCCTAAATTAGCTCTTTCTTCATCCATGCAGGGACAAAATTTTTTGTGGTCTGTGAGCCTGGAACCCAACACATGGAAAGTTTACTGAAATTCATTTATGAGCTTTACACTGATTATGTCCTGAAGAACCCATTCTATGAGATGGAGATGCCCATACGTTGTGAGCTCTTCGATATCAACTTATCACAGGCAGTACAAAAGGATCGGGTTGCATTGTTGGGACGATAAACTGCTTCCCCTGTTCTGAGAATTGTTATTTAACAGCTTGTACAACGGGCTGTCCTGTTCTATTCGAAGATTAGGTGCTTGCTTTTTATCAGACAAATTCCCAGGAGAGTCCGTATTTTCTGACTTAATTTTTTTTTTTCTGTAGTTAAAGATATGCAAGTTGCCCACAGTCTATACTCTATAGAGAATATATTGCAGTTGATTTGACTGATTTCTGATGGTGTTATTTAAACTAATAATAATGTTATATCAACTTTGTCTATAGGCTGTGCTCTGTTGCATAGCTGAGTGCGGTGTTGTGTTGATATTTCAGACTTTGGGAGAGGTTTTTTGTTCTTGCTACTTTTGATTTGCAAAAAAGCAAGGAAAATAGGCATGTGTATGTTTGACGGTAGCATTCAAAAAGGCATTTGAATTCCTTCAAGAGAAAAAAGAGCCTTTGAATATAATATTTATGGGAAATATTTATTTTTAATAGAATGGTCCCTTCGAAACAAATTATTTAGTCCACTGACAATTTTGGAGCATATGACAATTTTGTAAAACTGGTTTAAATTGAGAATTACAGGAGTGAAGGCTTGGGTTGCTTGTATCATTGTATGGGTGGGACCAAGTTACGTATCTTGTGTATGTCTTAACAACCTTTAAAAAAAAAGAAAATACTCGCTCTGTATCGAAAACAAGGCATATTTTAAAAAGACCCATGTTTAAAGGGAAAGGTATTTAATGGATGCTATTACTAATTATTAATTATTTTTAAAAATTTCTGTAAGTAACCCAGAGATATATCAGGTCAGTCAAACTGAAGCAATGAGGACGTAAAATTGTTGAGCTTCAGCAATTCATTTACCAATACAAAGCTCCGAAGTCGGTAACTAAACATGAAGTTTCCTCAGTGAGTCAGTGGTAAGAACCTTGAAAATTCCCAAATGAATATCTGACAATCAGAAAAATTAGGCATTAAAAGTAAAATAATGAAAAATAAAATAAAATAATACCTTTATGTTACGGGGCAACAAGTGTGTTTATGAGGTCCGTTTCTGCAATAATTGGGACCAAATTTAGGACAAACCAAAGTGAAAGGAGCTTTCATTGACCCCTAAACAAACAGCACGAGCCGAATAAAACTATTAACTGTGTTCCCTTTAACTTAATTAGTAGTTATCCCTTGTCATGCTCCTTGTCTCCTTCCTTTTCACCTGTTTTTTTCTATTCTACGTGAAAATTTTATGTCTATCATAATCTTTTTCATATTGTGTCAGTATTATTTTTATTATCAAAAGTGGCTCATCTAGATCCTAAGAGACATGTATTTTTTTTTTTTTTTGTCGGTCGCCCGTTGTTAGTTATAATCATACAATTATGGTGTGCTTTGCCGTGAAGCTGATTTAATGATATAGTTTTGTCACAATTAGGCAATTAAATTATGAATAACTATATTTTTTTCATATGGTTATTCGACTGAGTTAAATTCAGTCACTGTCAGACTCAATTTAGGTAGTTCTCCCAAAAATATTTTCTGCATTCACACAAAAGTTAAATTTGAAATCTCGTGCTTAAATGACCAAATCCTCTTTCACAATCCAATACTAACTCTTTCACATTGATTCAATGAATGTAATGCAACTTTTAAAACATCATTTTTAATCAAAACAAGAAAAGAAAATCGTACGTAGTTTATATTTGTTGCTTGTTTCACTCTCTGTTCATATCTACCTTACAATCATTATAGACTTAAATATAAGATGCAACCATGTGTTCATATTTTAATATACAGTACCAATTATCAATACACAATGCATGAACAATCCTGGTATGAAAGGTGTCCACGTACTGTCCGGGAAGATCTAAATCCAAACAAGGAATCATATATTCTTTCCCACAACAACAGACAAGAACTGAATTTTTAGGGATAAGTAAAAAAGATTATGAAACATGGTTCTAATCAAAGTTCATGTACACGTACATTAATTAAAAGAGCGCAAAATATAACAGTATATATCCTTATAATTAATTCAGCAAAACTTCAACAAAAAAAACACACACACTCACACATATAATAAACATGAATTATTATTGAATGAGTTAGGAAGCTACCAAGCTGAAACTTTTGCATGTGATGGTTCCCAACATGATTGGGTCCCAGGTCATTTCTCCACCGCCTTCTTGGGTTTTTCATTTTAGCTTAGACAAACCACAATGTGACAATTTATAGAACCCTCTCTTGATCTCGTTCTAAAGTTAGGTTTAGGCTTCATCCTCCTATATTAATATAAAATCATAATGATTAGATAGTGTAGAAGAGATTTTATTTTCTTTGGGTATGGGTTAAGGGTTTAAGTTTTGTGAATAAAAAAATTAAGTTGGAAAAGTTATCTTCAGTGAGACCTGATAACGCTTAGATCTAACTCGATGTTACAAAAATGTAAGGTGTTTATATCATATCAAACACTTATGACCAAATTAGAAGTTACATTACGGGTTAGCCAAACTAAAACATGTTTAGTTGTATTTCATTGATGGCTGTTTTTGGGTCCTTTTTATTATGATGTACTAGCTATGAATTGTGATTGGAAGTTATGAAGACAAGATGCTTGGCATACCAAAAGTTTGTGTGGCCAGTTGAATAAGGAGGTCCACTTCAAAGGAGGGGTTGGTTGAATAATGAGATTCAGTTAAGATGAGAAGAGAGAGGGCAATGAAAGTGAAAGAAGTCACAGCAGACAAATAGAGACTTTAGCTTCATACATATTCATTTTCCCAAGCTCTTTGTTCTCTTATGTCCTTCACTTGAAAACTTTTCACCACACTACGCGATTTAATTGCTCAATATGCCATTTCTATTAGAGATAATCTTGATTGAGGCATTGTTGTTGGTTTTAAATGTGGGCACTACTCGATCCTAACAAACAAGAATTAAATTATTAATTCATCATATTTTGAGAGACTAGTCCATTCTGTTTAACTCAATCTTATTGGTATTGTGAAGTCAGATTCAAGCATTATCACATGTAATTAACAATAACTCTCCAATGTAACAGAAATTTATCTATTTTCATATATCCAATATTTTTCAATATAATCCCTCATTCCTTCAAATATATGCTTTGGATGTTATTTCTTAACTTTAATCTCACCTCTGACACGCTCAATTCACAACAAGTACAAAAAGCTTTGATCAACTTTTTGATGTCATTAAGAAAATATGAATTCTAACTAGTATTCATGCAGTCATGCTTTACTCGATGATGATCTTATTGTTTGAACTAGTATTTCAAGCAGTCTTCACAATGTGTGTGTGTAGTTTTTTCCCTTTAAAATCATGAGCGAAGCTTCTGACCATATTTAAAACTTCTAACCATACATAAATTGAGCTTGTAATTTTTTTTTTATTATCATTTGTTTCGGGGTTCATGACTACTCCTCTCAATATAAGTGTTTCTTCTGAGACTTGAACTTGAGATCTAGATCTAACAAGGTATTACGACGCTACATCAGCTCAGCTCTATGTTAGTTAAATTGAGTTTGTATTAACTAGATTAAAAGTTGCATGAATGGATATTTTATGAATCTGTTATAGAATTGGATGGAGAATTTGACATTAATTTAAAACATTTTTGGGAATACAAATGAAATTAAAAGTTATTTTGAATGTGGTGCATTGATAATTTCATGTGACAAACATATGGAACAAACACTTAACCGAAAATCATCTGATGCCCTGTCTGCCTCCACAATTGGGTGCAAAATCCCTTTAAATATGAAGAAAAAAACAATAAACTTGAAGAACATAATTATTATTTTTTAAAATCATCGGATTCTAATTTTTTTTTAATTGTTTTTCATGATTAATTAAATTGATAACACCTTATCACTAGCAGCATTATCTTGAAACAGATTAAGAGATAATCCGCACGGTAATTGAAAAAAGAAATCTTGTTATTCGTATTCATGTATTACTGACAAATTATATATTTTTGAGTTTTAATTGAAAACTCAATGAAAAAGAAATAAGAAAGTGTGTGTGTGAGAGAGAGAGAGAGAGAGAGAGAGAGAGAGAGAGAGCTGGCCCCAACAAGATGTATCCTCACATGGCTTTTTTGTGTATGTTAAATGACAAGTAATCAAGATCTATAGGTACAACTGAAGACATTAATTGATTCAGTTTCATGTTAAAGATGCAATGCCATTTATCTTTTTTTTTTTTTTTTGAGCTAACAGAGTCGGAATGCCTTGTATCTTTTTTATTATTTTAATTATATGCTAAAGAGAAAGTATGATAAATGCGACAACTAGCTTGGAATTATGTATCAATAATTATATTTTAAGCAGGTAGGTGAAGTAATTAGCACACTTTGTCCAACACTCATTATTGTAATTTACAACAGACTGGAAGCAAGGCTGTTCCAAATAAATTATATACCAGCCCAAAACCACTTGAATTCATTGAATAAAATAAAAAATAAAAAGGAACACAGCCTTGTATGTGGCAGATTATGAATCACTCATAGAAAGATTCATTCCACCTTTCATCTTCAAGGATCAGAGGATCTCAGGATATATCTCCTGCTAATGTTTTTGTGATATCTTTCCCATGTGCTCTTGATACTGTGTTATCTTCTTCTAATACCCTACCATTTTCAATTCTTAATTATATGCTTACCTTCATCTCAAGTCACTTCATCTCTTTTCTCAACTAATTAAACAGCACACTTTAGACCTAATAACGCCTCTTTCTTACCTCTTATCCATTACCTGTATCACTGAAATATTGCTCATGGCTTATACGTAGTGTAACTTCTTTTAGATTTTACATGACATGACAAGGTTAAGGTGCAAATCTACCCCTAAAGTTTTTTCTAGTGCAAGTCCGGCACCATCAAAATTTCCTCTGAGTGGAAAATTACACGTAAACCTTATAAAATAGGTTAAAAATGACGGATTCGGCTTCGGTCCTCTACTACTCCCATTTAATGTCATCCTCTTCCCTTAAACAGCGCCATTTTGGCGCAAAAAGCCACTGCTAATGCTCTTTTTTAAAAATTTTATTATATATACAAATATTTCAAATACTATAGGTACTAAAAATATATTTTAGAATACTGACTGGTATTGAAAAAATACTTACTAATACTTTTTAATCTTAAAAAATTATTTTAGGATGTTGAAAAAATATTTCAGAATACTAACTGGTATTAAAAAGATACTAACGGAGGATACTAGCTGATAGTGAAAAAATATTTCATGATCTTGAAAAATTATTTTAGGATCTTGAAATTCAAGATCATGAAGTATTTTTTTAGTACCAGTATCATCAGTCAATATCCTGAAGTATCTTTTAATACTATGACCTGAAATATTTTTTTCAAGAGCAGCAGAGGAAAGGACTGAAGCCGTTCCCAAAATGACATAGTCGTTACCTAGAGCAAACTTGTGTTACTTTTAGTTCGGTGGGTCCCCCTTGATGTCTTGTTTGCACTTCATGTGCAACTTCTGGTTCAGGGGCTCTTCTTTATCTTCAGATACATTCACCAATGATGACGAACAATTTCATAGATTCAGAAAACTTTGAGTAGATGTGCAACTTAACTCTATATGGTATATAGGTCTCAACTCTGGTTAGCAAATTCTATATAATATAGTTAAAAGAGATAAATAGAATAATGGAGTTGGATATCAAGAAAGAAAATGCACTCCATATTCAGTGACTCTCTCTCTTTCAATCCTTTAATGTATAGTGCAACATGTATCTAGCTCAAATTTAGTTAAACATGGTGCATATGGATGGAGCAATTTCACATGAGCTTTCTCCATAAAGCGAGGATGCTGTAATATATCAGAAGATTCAAAGAAAGTGACAGTGGTAGAAGAAAGGTGAGAAGGAAAAGTAGGTGTTACAGTGGGAGGGTATGTATGACCCACAAGATTAGGTGTTGGGATCCCCAACAAGAACCAGCGCATGTGCACTTTAATTTGTCACTGTTGTATGAGTTCTAAGCCAAATGAGACCCCCACCACCCTCCTTTTCTCTATATCGTTCCCCATCTGTATATAAATATAAGGCCTCACTTCAACCACATAAATCACAACACCAAACATCATAACACATTCCCCTGTTTCTGCTTCTTTCCTCCTTCTTACCAATGGCACACTCCACATTTTCCTCCTCTTCTTCTCCAATAACGATGCTTCTCATTGTTGTCCCCGTCAGCATTCTCCTTCAAGGCTTCACCGCCACCGGTTATGGCGATTGGCAGAGCGCTCATGCCACCTTCTACGGTGGTGGTGATGCCACCGGCACAATGGGTGTGACTTTTGCTTGCCACTACCTTCCCTATTCATAAAAATCTGATGAACAGAACACACACATATCTTGGTAAATTTCCTGGAAGATATGATTGAGCTGAGCCGAGCCATTTTTGTGTTGTTTATGTGCAGGAGGGGCATGTGGGTACGGGAATTTGTACAGTCAGGGCTATGGAACCAACACTGCAGCTTTGAGCACAGCTCTATTCAACAATGGGTTAAGCTGTGGGGCTTGTTTTGAGTTAAGATGTACTAGTGATCCAAGATGGTGCAAGCCAGGGGCCATTATCGTCACTGCCACAAACTTTTGCCCTCCAAACATGGCTCTGGCAAACAACAATGGAGGTTGGTGCAACCCTCCTCTTCAACACTTTGATATGGCTGAACCTGCCTTCCTCCAAATTGCTCAGTACAGAGCAGGGATCGTCCCTGTCTCCTTCAGAAGGTAACAAAACAATACATAATTATACCAATTGTGAAAACTTATCTCCTATTTTATGAACTGTTACGCTGCTTAAGGCAATTCTGTGTAGCGAGTCTCGCATCCGAGTTTCCTTGAAAGATAAAGGGTTGATGTAATATTTAATCCTTTAAGATTGTCCTTACTTTAGTTTTAGTGCCTTAAATTTTATTTTCTTTAAAACTGTGTACTGTGTAGCTCAATAAAGACTTAGACCACTTTATGAAGGAACTAAAACCAATTATTTGATATTTGAGAGACCAAAATGAAAATAAAGATAAACTTATGAGACAAAAAATGGTATTGACCTAAAGATGAGACTTATAGTTCTCAAACTTCAACAGTTATAAGACTCCTCTTTGAAGAAACCCACCTGGTACATTCTGGTGTATATAGTTAAAGAATGGAGTTTTGTCTATCATGTGGTGATGATGAGATTGGTTTTTGATTTATTGGATGTGAACAGAGTGCCCTGTATGAAGAAAGGAGGAGTAAGGTTCACCATCAATGGTCACTCATATTTCAACTTGGTTTTGATCACCAACGTGGGAGGTGCAGGGGATGTTCATGCGGTCTCAATCAAAGGGTCCAGAACTGGCTGGCAATCCATGTCCAGAAACTGGGGCCAGAACTGGCAGAGCAACTCCTACCTCAACGGCCAAGCCCTCTCTTTCCAAGTCACCACCAGTGACGGAAGGACCCTCACAAGCTACAACGTGGCACCACCTAATTGGCAGTTCGGCCAGACCTTCCAAGGTGGTCAGTTATAATGTATTTACCAAGATTTCAAGACACATACAGAGTCATTCAGAGCTTCACTTTAATTAGTTTGAAGTGATTCATTGAAATGTGCCAAATTAATCCTATTATTTCTTCATTGGAGATAGGATAATGATTTGAAAAGGTTTTAGAAGGATTGATTCTGGTAAGTCTATTATGATTACGATAAGATAAGAGAGTCTTACTATTTATTGATCTTGAGAGCAGCTGAGGTGACATTATTACACCCGCAAAAAATTACCTTTTACATATGTAAGTGTGAATGTATATTTCACTATCTTGAATTTTAACTAGAGGCTTACTTCCTCTATTGTCTGTTGTTTTTATTTCTCTCCTTAATTCTTCCATGATTAAATATAACTCATTTAACTTTATACGAGATAAGTATATAAGAATAATTTTGTCTTGATTTTGCATAAAAACATTTTTTGAATTCTTTTCAGGTTCCCCAAGCACACTTTTAAATTTTAACTTTTATATAGTGTTAACAATTTAAAATTTGAGAGATCGAGGGGATTAGTTGACAACTTATTAATTTTCTGCTTATAATACGTTGTACATATAGATAAATATTGATATCTCTTTTTTTTTTCCCTGCCAAATAAAGCTGAAATCAATCTCTCTGAATTTAATACGTGACATTTGAAACCAGATTCAAGTTAAATGAGTGGGATTTTGAAAGTGAAAAAAGTAAGGTTTGATGGCTATTTTATGTTTTGGAGTTATTTTAGAACCAATGCATTTTTCATAAAAATGTATCCAAATTCTAGGATCAATTCAATTCAAGTTTCTTGCATCAAATTTCAAGTGATTTCATAGTGGGGGGATGGTATTATATTTTCTTATTATTACCCTCTATTGTTTTTTTAATACAATAAATTTAAAACCACAAATACAAACATATCAATTTGAGTCTATAGTTGCATGTTTGGGAAACCTTCAAATTAATTACGATTTTAGAAGTCATTTTCCATAGGTCGAGACAAAGTTCATCTCACATACCTACTTTATAAATTGTAAAAACACTTTTAAAAAACTTAAACAATCAAGTACTAAAACATCGATCAACGACAATGTTGTTATTGAGGCAGCTTGTCATTAATCATTAATATGTGTATGAAACATGGAATACAAAAAATGAGAGTTTACAAAAAAAAAAAAAAAAACTAAAACCCAAATGCTTCCTGTAATAACATGATAAATTTGATGAATCTCTCTTTCAATCAACAGGTATGTTTTTCTTGTGTCTTTATATTATAAATAAGTAAATATTAATTTGCTGAACAAAACTGTCATATATAATAATTTACCCGAAGATTTCAGATTTATCATCTTAACAAGAATTTGCCTGGTGCATTAACCGGACCTTGTATTATTTTCAATAACTGGTGGATAATTTTTTTTTTTTTGGAAAAAATAGAATAATTACATGGAATTAATGGTAGTTAAACGTCCAATATAAAAATATGAGAACTTGTTGATTTATTATTTTTGAATTTATAGAGTAGACAATAATGGTGCAAAGTTCAAAGTGGGGTCAAACCTACGAGTAAAGCTCTCATGTCACTATCCTATAAGGTTGTCTGCAGAATTTGTTGAATCTAATCCATAACAATAATAAAATTAAAACAAGTTTAATAACCTAAACAAAAGTGGTTAGAAGTGTTGTATGAGGAAATTAAAAAGATTATGAGATATAAAACGTTTAATAATAAGTTAGAGAATTTTACAAAACTCCGAATAATAATTTTTAATGAGAATAGTTTTAAAATTTTTTAAGAAATATTTAATTTTAACTAATTTTTAACTCTAGTAAAATAATTAATTAGAACTTTAACAAAAGTAAAGAAAGCACTGCAACTTTGTCCTCCCTCTGAATGCCTTCTGTGTAGTTAAAATCTTGTTTTATCTTTTCGATTTTACATTTTTATGATTATTTTTTATTAAATCAATTTTATTAATTTTTCAAACACTTTTAAGTTTTTACAATTTTACCACGTTATGATTTTATATTTTATGATTTTTAATATTTTTTTCGGTTTAACATTCATGTAGTAATTCTGTTCAGATACTCTTAAACCGCGCCAGACATTAAAAGCACATTGTTCAGTTGCTCTTCATTAGCTTCGTAAAACAGCAACGAATCATCTGCAGAAAGTCACGCGGGAGATACAAATATCACTCTAGATTTTGTTTCTGATCACTTTTGAAGGGATATGAATTACGATAAGATTCCTTATTTAAATTAAATTAAAAAATATTTTTAAAGTCTCAAATAACTATTTAAAACTAGAGAAAATTCCTGAATTTACCTATTGAATTTATTCTGTTTTCCAAAATTTGATATGCAAAGACGCACCACCCTCCATCATAATCTTAAAAAGAGTATAGATGTCTAATTCTTCATTAAATTACGAGTTTAATGTTCTCATCTTTACTACAGAAATATTTTTTCTACCACACTCACATAAAAGTGAGTAAGTTTCATTTTGTAATGAGTGGATCCCATTACATAATGGAACCGACTCACTTTTTATGTGAATATGACATAAAAAATATTTCCCTAATAAAAGTAGAAACATTAAACCTTTAATTATTATTCTTTTTTTATATAAATGAAAGTTTTGGTGGGTTTGGCATCGGTCCCCTATCAAGATTATGGCACAGCCCTAAGGTTCTTTGAGCACTTATAAGGAACTTATGAGTTCGCTACCAAATGAGTCATCATAACTATAGAGGAAATTGAATTCTCGTTCTTTTAAGATTTGAGTTTGTTCTTTACTATCTGTGTCAACCCTTAATTTAATTTTATATATACATTTTTTTTTCCCTAAAATGTTGATACCCGAAAACGGCGTACTCTATCTTATCATTAAAGAAAGATTAGAAATTGGTAATTCGTACGATCTCTTGGGTTGACTCATGAATTGGTGGTAGTAGGTTTTGATGTCTTCTTTCAGTCCCGACGCGGTTAACCCGAAAAATTGATCCGTTCACGTGGGTCAGAACCACCAACTGTTTGACTCCGTTCAGGTCGAGCGGAGCCCAACTTTTTCACCCGGTCGTCGATTTCTGAATTTCATATTTAGGGTTGCATTCCTGGGAATCGAATTTTTCCCTCGTTCCTTACCAAATAGGACATCAATATCTGCCAATCCAAGCCCCCAGTCTCTGTATCCTTCGTGACGTTTTGATCTCTCTGTTTTCTGCCCGTCAAAATCTACGGCTTTTCTATATTATATGTGGCAGTTGAATTAGGGACCCTGTTGCTTCTGCCCCGGTGGATTCATACACCAATTCTGGGGTTTTGGCTTCTCGAAGCTCTCTTGTGGGTCGTCAGCATTCCCGCCTCCTGACACTGAGGCGGTGTCGTATAGTTTTGCATTTGCATTCCCGTTGCGGGCATCATGGCTGATCTTCAAGTTAGGTCGCCTCGAACGACCGGTGCCGTAGTTGCGGAGGATCGCCAGTGCTTGTCTCCACCATCGTCGCCGCTTCCACCGTCAAACCCGGATCCTTCGTCGGTTGGGCCCGAAGCTTGGTCGAGGGCCGAGAAAACCACCCGTGACATATTGTGTAGGATACAACCCACTTTGGGCGCCAACCAGAGAAGGAAGGATGTCGTTGATTATGTACAGAGATTGATTAGAGTTGATGTTGGGTGCGAGGTGATGTTGCTTTCATCACGCTTGCTATTTTTTCCCTATTCTTTTTCAATTGAACGTCATATCAAGATGGTCGAGCATATACGTCTCATGCCCAACGTTGTATCGGTTATGTGACAGCCAGGCTCGTATCTTGGTCATTATTTTACTAGGTTTTGGACATGAGCTTTGATTCATCTGTTTGCTTGTGTTTATTCTTTTATTTTGTAAGACTAATTCAAATATATAGCTTCTGATATTGGGCACATATGAGTTGCTTGTGTTATGCTTATAGCGATGATCTGTACAGCATGATACTGCCTTAAAACTGTGGGAATTATTTGTTGCTGCGAACACACTTTCACATATAGGCCACTTTATTTATTAAAGCAAGATTTTGAAAGGGTGACATTAGGAATATGTAGGGTTCGTGTCCCTTGGACTTCTTTGCTACTGCTCTATAAGAATACGTGCAGCTTAAAAATTCACTAGTTCTCCTTATAGCTTGGTGGTGGTGATTAGGCTCAATACAATGGGAAAAAAACATAGTGCTATTGTACCCAAGGTCACATGGCTGATGTAGTCAGGGCAGATTAGTGGAACTGTTACAAATTGAAGCAATTGAGCAATTCCATGAGGGCTATTATTGTACATCGGCATGATTTCCTTAATTGAGTGGTTAATCAGGATTCTGGTGTATGCGATGGTTTCTGGATTTATTTTATCTTTTTTACTTTCCATTAAAAGGATTATGATTTTGTCGAATAATTCAGCAATTGTTCTAACAAATTGGAGAGCATACAATGGTGTTCCTTTGATGAAGGTTGATGTTCTTTCCAGTTCATGCCATTTCATAAAAAATGTTTATCCAATAATTGCAGTAGAGTGCAATGACCATGTGAAGAAAAAATTCTTGGCAACCTGTTGTAAACTGGTGATAATATATGTATTTATAAAAAAAATGTATATGTTACCTTGACATTAACACTTTTTATTGCTGCAGGTTTTCCCATATGGATCAGTTCCATTAAAAACATATCTTCCAGATGGCGATATTGATTTGACTGCACTTAGTGGTCACTATATTGAGGATGCATTAGTATCTGATATTTATGCTGTCCTAAGGGGGCTGGAAATCAATGAAGCCGCTGAATATAAAGTAAAGGATGTTCGTTTCATTGATGCTGAGGTGCTTGCCATCTCCTTCTTGATATCTTGTTGGAAGATTAATATTTTTGTTCATTTAAATTGGAGTTCCAGGGTGGTTGTTAGCCTTAATATGCTGAATTGGCATTTTATTTCAATTTAGAGGGTTTATTCTGTAGAATGGGAATGGAGTTTTAATTAAAGCCCCCCCCCCCCAACCCCCCACAAAAAAAAATAAATAAAACACCAAATAGGCGAAAATGCCGTAAAACGCACAGGAGCCCTTTTCATCACCCATCCTGTTCTTTATTCCAAGAAGTGCTTGTGTTTTAAACTTAATTTTTTTTTTCCTGCTTAGTAAGTAATGGTAAACTTAAGTTTTTTTCTGCTTGGTAAGTAATAGTAATTTTTGTTTAAAAAAAAAGTGTTGCGCAAATCCATACCAAATTTTTTATTCTTTAAATTGTTTGTTGGGTTTTAATGCACAAGAGCCCCTTTCATCACCCATCCTGCCAGACTTTGGTTTGTATCAAATTTCAATCAATTTATGAATATTTTGTATTTTATTACTGAGGAGAGCTCCACTATATTACTTTTTCTGTTCTCTTTTCCAATGAGCAACAGCAACTTCTTGTGAAAAAAGATGCCATGCAGGCAAAGGCATTCTCTTCCTGCAAGTTGTAGAAACATTTTAATATTTTTATCCTTGGCTCATGTAAATAAGATTTTTTGATATCCCATGTCCTTCCTGTGCTACCATGGTGATCAAGGTCTCCTTATTTATGTAAATATGTGTTTTGAATTTTATTTGATTATTTTCTTGGATGAAGATTTCTAACTGGCATTCATGGCCAAATGTTATTCATTTATTTTGTGGGCTTCAAATGTTCCTACTTATGCACACATTACTGGAGCAATTTGTCTGTTTGTTTCTTCCAACCCCGTTTGTTTTTTAGCTTCTTTTCATTTGCATTCTTTGTGTTGAGTAATGGAGAAGCTTTTTATTTGCTGAATAAGCTAAAATTTGAATTGCTGGGCTGTTATTTGTCTAGTGATTCTCTTTGTTGTTGATTTTCTGTCTTATATTGAAGTGTTGGGAGTTATTTTATCTGCAGGTTAAGCTTGTGAAATGCATCGTACAGAATATTGTGGTAGATATTTCTTTCAATCAGTTGGGGGGACTCTGTACATTATGTTTTCTTGAAAAGGTATCTTCTGAAGAACACCAACCACTTTTGAAATATTGGGTCTCAGACCCTTTCGCTCTGCATGTGAGAAGGCATGATGATGCTTGTTTACTGTTTTCTTTTATATATTACTCTATTTCAAGCCCCTAGAGTTTTGATGTAAGGCTTAATGTTCAATGAATTTCACCACTTGTAGGTATTCACAACGATAGTTTGGAGTTATTTTACTTTGATGCA
The DNA here is from genome assembly GCA_037074495.1 of Acacia confusa. Taxonomy (NCBI): domain Eukaryota; kingdom Viridiplantae; phylum Streptophyta; class Magnoliopsida; order Fabales; family Fabaceae; genus Acacia; species Acacia confusa. Next base: position 28,658,034 of record CM073511.1, read on the forward strand.
GTTTGGTTCTTTGATTTTGTTGTTGTATTAATTGTATTCATTGGTAAATGATTTCAGCTTTTATAATGACAGGTTGATCGTCTCATTGGAAAGGATCATCTTTTCAAGCGTAGTATTATCTTGATAAAAGCTTGGTGCTACTATGAGAGTCGTATCCTTGGTGCCCACCATGGTCTGATTTCAACATATGCTTTGGAAGCGCTAGTTCTTTATATTTTTCATCAATTTCATTTATCCTTAGATGGTCCACTAGCAGTAAGTTCTCCAACAATGTCCTCAGGTCCTACTTTTTCAGAAAAATGTGAAAAAAAGGAGAAGTTATTTAAATTGAATGGTGCTAATGCATCCTTTTTTCTGAAATTTTTTCTTTCTTCCCTATGTTTCAGGTTCTATATAGATTTTTGGATTACTTCAGCAAATTTGATTGGGACAATTATTGTGTTAGTTTGAGGGGGCCAGTTAGGAAGTCTTCACTGCCGGATATAGTAGGTGCGCAATATTTTTGTATTTGCATGTTCAAACATCGTCATGGTTGTTTCCCTGATTCTCTATTTCTTTTGGTGAAGCTGAGGCGCCAGAAAATGGGAGTTCTCTACTTCTTACTGAAGAATTTATCAGAGAATGTGTGGAATCGTTTTCAGTTCCTTCAAGGGGGATTGAGCAAAACATGCGTGTGTTTCCCCAGAAACACCTTAACATCATTGATCCATTAAAGGAAAACAACAATCTTGGGCGCAGTGTTAATAGAGGTATTAAGGACCCTGCTGTTTGGTCTAAATGGTTGAATTATGTTCCAGCAGATGAAATTAGATTACAATTTGATTTTTTTTCTTTTGGGCCTATTATTAACTTGTATATTCTGTATTTAGAATCCTGCCTTTGCTTAAAATATCCCCTCAAGTTTGAAAGTATGTTGAGTTTTTTTAGGTGATTTAAATGTGAAAAGTTAGCAGATCATCTTTACAAGTCATACTAATAAGCACAGCTGAGTCACTTGTTACAAAAGATTCTTCTAATTTGGGAAATGACTGTAAAGGGTTGTGTTGAGCAATGGAAAGCGGGAAAGAGCCAAAACAGCACTTCTGCCCAGAAGTTAGACCGTTATTTTACTTTTCTAAAGTTTACCTCATTCCATATTTAGTGGCAGTACTACATTTTATTGTATCCTAGCAAACTGATTTGAAGATGACTTTTTTCAATTCTTTGAATTACCAGGCACTGGTGATTTTTAAGTTGTGTTAGATAAATAACTATTTTAATAATTTATGACTTGTGTTGAAGTATTTGATAGTAAATTATTCTGAATTTTATATAGCTATAAAATTCAGACGGTAGGGTAGGATCTCATCTCCTTTCCATATCTTTTTGAACCGATGCCCATTCCTGTTTAAGATCATCTAAATAGCAATGATCTTGGGTGCATCCCTTTTAAGTTTGATGCAATAGCAAAAATGCCTCGAGCATTTAAATTTTATGTACTTGGAGAAGTTATTTCTTTCATTATTTATCAACAATTCCCAAAATTGTTTCAACGTAAGGTGTGTTACCTTTCTAAACAATATCTTAGAATTTATCTTTCGCACAACGTCTCTCATCCGTTTTCTTCTATTCATAGTGATACATTAGGATATCATATAACTAGTTGGTGCTTAGTGATTATATCTTTCATTGATGATCACACCTGTACCACTAAGTTTTCCTTATGAAGGACAAATCTGAAACTAATGCTGTTCAAAATTTTAAGCCATGCTCCAAAATCGGTTTTGGGCTCATGCAAAGTTTTCAAATTGACAATGCCTATGCTTTTTCGAGACTTCCCTTCAGAGTTTATCTCCTGGAAAAGGCATAAGATTGTGTGATTGGTTTATCGGTTCAAATAGGAGTTCTGAGAAGTGTTTATCTGGACAGGAAGTGACGAGGAGTAGAATATGTCCTTAAACATGGACGTTTTTTGTCTAATCTTATGGTAGTATTCATCCACAAAACCATGGGCCACTTGGAATAATCTGATAGTATCTTTCCGAGATACAAGTGAAGGAAATGTGTTGCTTGGAGTATACCCGACGATCACTTCTGCAAGGCTCAAGCCTCAGTGTTGCTGTTTATCTTGTTGATATAACTTAATCTTTGTGGATTCATTTATTATTGGAATTTGACTTTCAACCCACAACAGTATTCATTTTGTGAAAACCTGTCTGAAAAGACCAGTAATAAAACCTAATTTTTATTTTCTGTCAGCCTCTATAAAAAGGGTTGTTGACTCTTGTTGTTTAATAATTTGACCTTCCTTTTGCCTTTTCTAAAGTTTCTTTATTCTGTCATGTAGGTAATTTTTATAGAATACGCAGTGCCTTCAAGTATGGAGCCCGTAAACTAGGCTGGATTCTCATGTTACCCAAGGATAAAGTAGAAGATGAGCTCAATAAGTTCTTTGCAAGCACCTTGGATAGGCATGGAAACACACAGTGGGATGACATCCTATTACCTAGTCTGGCTTATAATGCTAGAGCTTTTGACCTTTCACCCTCCTCTGATTCCAGATTTTTGTCAGAGGACATGGCACTTCTTAGTTTGTCGGGTGGACATAGCAAAGATACTATGATGGGAGGTCCAAATAGCTCTGAAGTCAGAGATGAAAGGGAGCAAAATATAGTAAAAGATATATCCGCCCATGTAGGGCCAGACTCCTGTCAAGATAAAAATGCAGTTTCAGGATATTTCCCAGGTGAAAATGTTAAGAATGTAGCAACTTCTGGAGTCCTGGGTATGATGAGTAATGGTTCATCATATTCAAGTGTGAGGACTCTCTCAAGTAATTCAGTTTCAGGAAAGCGTTTAACACACGCTAATCTTGGCTTGCTAAAAGAAAACGGGAATGTTGAAAATGGGATTTCTTGTACTGAATCAGATGTGAATTCTGTTCTTGATGAGAAAGTGAAGCATAGTATGGTGAGCAGTTCAATCTGTTCAACTAATAATGGGAAAAACATGCCATCTTATGGCTCAGCAGTTTTGAATAATGCTGCTGATAACTTAGACAATGTTTCCTCTTCCAATGGTGATAGATGCACTGCAAGTGTGTCTGGAGGCTCTGAAGCTTCGAAAAATTTGTTGGACCTGACTGGAGATTATGACAGTAACATTAGGAACCTACAATATGGTCAGAGTTGTCATGGTTTTGCTGTCTCTCCACTTGTGGTACTTAGTCCCCCCATGTCTCCTAAGTTGCAGAGTAGGAATCCATGGGAAACTTTTCGTCAGGGTTTACAGATTAATCACAACATTCATCCTCAGGCAAACTCTAATGGTATTGTCGTGGGACAACAACTTTATGTTGTAAATCAACCTACTCTCCCCCTTGCCTCATTTGGTCCTGAAGAGAAGAGAAAACCACGAGGAACAGGAGCATACTTCCCCAATATGGTATGTGTATTTAGATGTAATATTGTGCCCATAGATATGCTTCGGAGATATTTAAGTTTGCATGTGAGCTTTGCAGTTGAAATCTAACTTGTCAAGCTCCTAATTTTGCAGGCTTCCTGCCCATACAAGGATCGGGCAACACCTGGAAGGGGAAGGGGGCAAGTTCCTGGGACTCATGGACAACTGCAGAGACACACACGTAAATATGGTATGGCTCCAGTTCAGCAAGAGGTGAATATGTCTCTGGATGGTATCTTTGAGCCTGCATTGGAAGGGTATCCAGTTATTGGCAATATTAGACCCAGATTGTCAGAAACATATTTCTCTCAACCTTCCCCACGGGGATCTCAATATGCAAACGGTTTCCATCATCCATCTGAGAAACATGAGGCTGGCACTGTTATCCCTCAGCTGCGTGGAACACCAAAAACTGAAGTTAGCACTCATCCAGAATCTGGCATTTCTAGTTCTGGAGGCTCTGTGCCTAGCCCAGGTGTCATGGCAGAGGAGAGTTCTAATTCAATACCTGGAGCCAATCACAAAAGGTAATTAAAAATCTCCATTTATGGTTCTTAAAATTCTTAAGAGGTATGTTAAATTACTGGCATTTCTTATCTGAGATTGAAGCACTATATGGTTATAGTTTGTGCCTGGTAGTTTTCCTTTCTTTTAAGGGGATGCCTATGGTTTGGGATTCAGGATTGAAGTGCAAGCCTATCGTTTGAAGAATGAAGATGACTTCCCTCCACTTTCTCACTGAGTGCTACTGATGAATGGGGAATATGTTATAGCATTAGCAGTAATGGTCAATACATGGGAGACAACAATTATGGGTTGCCAACCTTTCATCGGGTGTAGCTAAAGGATGGCGATTTTGTAAGAATAAGAACAATGTGCACTCATCTGAAAATGGAAGATAGTATCCCTCCACCCTGGGAATACATGGAACTGATAGTTCCAAATTAGTAGAAAATGCTGAGAATAACAATAGATGCTAACAAACTAGGCTTTCCTTTGATGGAGATGAGACATCCTTTTCCCCTTGTTTTCTTGCTCCATTCGTCTACTGTACAAAAGTGCGTGTAAATACTGCTTCTTTTTCTTTCCCCTCCTTAATTTGTGATTGTTGCCATTATTTAGGGATGTATATATCAGGCAATGCTTCTGAAATTTTGTGTTCCTAGTTCTGTCCTTTTTTGTAATACCGAAGCTGTTAGATATCTCATGAGAATGGATACACAGGATTCTGGCAGTTGCAGTTTATATATTTCAATTTAGTTTTGATCTTGACCTTTGGGTTTAGTACATGATTTCATGCATGATCTGGCTTGATATAATCAGATGTGGAGAAACTATACTGATTTCTACACTTCATATACTTGTTCTCAAGTGATGAAATGCAAGACCAGGCACAATTGATTCACTTGGGTCGAATTTGGCCTTATCAGTATGCAGCCTGGTGAAGAAGCACTGGCTATGCTTGCAGGGAAGTTCATTAGTTGCTAAACTGTTGGGAATTAAATGAATGTGCTGGGTTACAAGCTTAATTTTATAGTGAATAACATGAAAGATCTTTGTGGAGTAATCAATTTTTTTTCCCATTCTTTTTTATCTTTGTTCATTTTATTTGATATTCCCCCATTGTTTTTCATGGCAGAAGCAATATCTATGGAGTCAATGGCCATCCAAATAGGTTTCCACGAGAAACATAACTAGTTTCCACAATGTCGCTCACAGCATAGCCTTTTCCCAACCCCCCCCCCCCCCCCCCCCAAAAAAAAAAAAAAAACACACAGAAAAACTTCAGACTAGAGGTGCCAAAATGGAGCTGTTAGAAAATAGGTTTACATAAGGTAGGCTTTTGTAAGGTTATCGGTCCCAGTTTTTTTCTCTGTATATTTTGATTTAACTGTCTTCATAGTTGATGTGTATGTAATTATATTTAATTCACTGACAAACGGTTTAGGTATGACCACTGGAATTCAAATGACTTGTAATAATTGTAAGGATGATATATCGTGTACATATTATGTTTCTGATGAGAACAGGACAAAGGAGCACATTTACCCATGCGATGCATGGAGAGTGAGATGTAATTTCAAGATTAGCTTGATTTTGTAGATTAATACTTTTAATCATAATGAGGTATTAAATTTTTACAATTCAATGAAGAGAATAATTTAATGTAAAAGTCCACCCATGCGATGATGCATGGAATGTGATTTGTCATATTCAACAAAAAAGGATTGTAGGATAACAATAGAATTTTGGTTATAATATGTTTAATGAGTTTCCTAGTTCTAGGAATACAAATTGGTGTGGTTGATTTTTTTGCCTAAATAAGTTTTTTTTTTATATATTTGATTATAATATTTTGGGAGTTGATTTTAGTCTTAAATGTAAAACATGTTTTTCATATTTATTAATATTTTTCTAATTTAATATTATTGATGTTACATCAATAATAATTAATGAGAATAGAGAATATTATGAAAGATAATTAAAAATATGAGTCATATTAGCTAACTTAACCAATTTTTTTAATTTACTCAACTTAGTTAAATATGTCTCATACTAAAAATGGGTAGAGTAGTATCTTGTAGGCACATGATCTATAATTTGTTCTCATAAATTCCATGTTTAGTTTCTTTTCTTTTTTTTTGGGTTAAAATAAATTCCATGTTACTTAGAGCCATAAGTTTGTTTGGGCCCCACTTAGCTTCGGCTTTGCCTTGCGCCTTTCTAAATTGTTTTTAAGGGCTTGAGAGTATCTTACATATAAGATATTTATCATCATCCTTAATATAAAATATATTTATGTAATTTTATTAGATTAGAAAATTGAGTTAAGTTGGTTAATATAACATGTATTTTATAATACATTAGTCAACTAACTTAATTCCCCCTTTTATCTCCTATTTGGTGATTGTTGAGGGAGCATCAATATGAATAAATTATGAAAAAAATAACGAATATAAAAACTATGTCTTCTAACTAAGATTAATATCAACTCCCCAAAATTTTTTTTATATTAAAGATAAGAGGGAATACTATTTAGGGATACATACTAGACCAAACCGGGTTTGGCATTAACCTAAGGCTGGTATGATGCAGAATGTTTAATTATGCCTATGTCTAATATCTTATAGCTAAAACATTGTTGCAAAGCTACCGTAGAAAATGTAGAATGTTGCAAGGGGGTTTGCAACTTCAACTGATATAATGTTAATTAATTATACTCTTGGGACGTCATCCTTTTGTGTTGTGTGAGTGTGTGTGTATTGATACAAAAATTTTATAAAAGGGTTGGATTCACTCATGATCCAAGGGCAAGGCGAAATCTCCCTTCCTCCTAAGTAATACCAATGTTGGGCAGAACGAGTTGTCTATTACCCTCAGGCGTTTACCTAGGCACCCAGGAGCTAAGATGCCTCTCTCAGCGCCTTAATCAAGTTCAGGATCAAACCTTCTTCCTTTGATAAGAGTATCTGACCCCTTTAGCAGTTGAGCCCAAAGACAAGGAGTCCTTTGTGTTATATATATAATCACAAAAGCATCAATATTTTGCAGAGCATCCTGTAAAAGCCCAAATCCATCAAGCAAGGAAGCCCAGAAGGGCCCGGGTAATGGTAGAACATATGTGTAATGCAGTAAGCCAGTAACAGCCTTCGGGAAAAACAAGAGACAATGTCTAATAAATTAATTTTCAATGAATTTGCAACAAGCACCAGTGGTCTAGTGGTAGAATAGTACCCTGCCACGGTACAGACCCGGGTTCGATTCCCGGCTGGTGCACTTCGTGGCCGTGACGACTAAGCGCGAACGGTGATGGATGATTCCATCACCAGCGTCAGATCCTTCTGACGAATATCGGCGCATCTGAGATTTCTCATTTTATGAAGTATTCTTTTCCTCATAATTATACATATTTATGATTATAGTAGATTGAACTTTGAAAATTTATGCAAATTAAACAGGTCGTCCCCCCTAGTTTTGTTTGCAGTGTAAGTGTAACCCCCACAATACCAACACACTGTCTTGTCCTGGTGCTTCTGCCTATTTCACCTACTCATTCCACCCAAACTCTCTATTGCTTCTGCCTTTCTATTTCAACTTCGCTTTATCAGCTAACCCTACTTTTTGTAACTTGTGGCAATGATGTTGCTGTCTTTCTGTTTTTTACTTTTAACATACTTATAAATATATGGCAAATTAAGAAAACGCATGTGCTTTGATCCATAATGGAAATACAGTTGTGTGCGCGCGCGCCTGTGTGTTTTGCTTTAATTTTTTGTGGTTGGAGGTCAACCTTAGCTTAATCAACAATTATTGCCATATTTTCTCTGTTCATCGAAGATTTTGAAATCAAAGTGATGGAGTTTTGCCCCCCCCCCTTCTTCTTGGTGGTTGTGGGTCGAATTTGATATCATGAGCAACTTACGATCTCTGAGTTTCATTATGATTGGGTTCCTAGCTGGAGGATAACGTTTCAGCTAAGTTCTATTTATTAAGCATACATTAAATCAATCATTGTTGAGTGTGTGAGAGCCACATATGTTTTTTTGGAGATTCTCCCTTAATTTTTATTTTATTTTCTCTCATCAGCCCATCTAGGCCATTAGTTGGAAAAACGAGAGAAAAGTTAAAGTAATATTATATTAATTAGATGGATATAATTTAAAGATTAAGAGAGATGATGGGAAAAAGATACAAATAAACACTCAACTCATGGTTTTCTTCTGTTTTTGTAATCTCATATATTTATTGCAGGCATGTGATCTAGTTAGTTAAGATCGCTAGTTTGGTTAATCACAATTATTAGTTAGCCATTCATGGTTATAAATTAAATGTGTAGGATGTCGAGTCACCATTAAAAGAGTGGATAACACGAGTCTCCCTCATTAATCTCAAGGATTTAGTACGTTGCCCTTAATGAGGGTTCATTGTACATGTTTTTATTATTAATGACATTTTCTTATCTGTTCTTCCACTACTGGACAGTATGATTTATTTTCGCTCTATATAATAGGAAATTGAAATGGATTTTATTATTATAAAGGTTAAAATGTAAACATTTAGTCTTTTAAAGTTACACATGATATAATTTTGGTCCATTAATCTTATAAAGTATATTTTTTTGGTCATATAATTATAACATCGTTAATGTTGCTAACGGAATATGTTAATGTATCAAACTTAAGTGATGACTATATAATTAAATATTATTAATATTAAATTAAAATATTTACAAATTTAAAAATATAATGCAGGAGTAGTGAATATCAAAAAACCTCATTTGTATTAAAAAAATATTTTAGTTTAATTATATAAATATATTAGTTTAATAATTTAAATAACAAGACCTCAATTTTATTTGTAGTGATTTGCGAATTTATTTTAATTTAACATTCTAAATATGTTATATTAGAATATTAAAACTTAAATATATTTTATCTCAGTTAAATTTACAGCATCAATATTTTTTGTTAATAATATTAAGAGTGTTATAAATATGAGACTAAAAATAATCTCATATAAAATTTAAAGGACTAATAACATGAGAGAAATGATATTATTTGTTGGGATGATGAATATAAAAATTTCAAGGAATAAATGATATAAAAATTTCAAGGAATAAATGATATTTTTGCTGAGATTGAAGAAAATAAGTCAAATTTGCTTTCGTAGAAGATCATCTTAATTATTCAGACCAAAAAAAAGAAGATAATCTTAATTATGAAAAGAAGAGATCTCAGCTTCAAAGAAGATAAGAACGAAAGCCAGTGATAGGACCCTATCGAGTAAACAAAGTGTCAATTTTATTTTTATTTTTTTGCCAAGAAACAAAGTGTCAGTTTGAAAACTATCTTATATTATAATTCAGTCAATTCAACTTTGGTCAACTCGCCAATATTTTTTTGGTCAAATCTAATATATAATAGTAACACTTTTTTTTGGGCTCACAGTAATTTCTTAAGCTATTGAATTAGTGAAAGGACTGTATCAAGTAAACATTAGTTAACAGTTCTAAAAGTTATCATATATTATGGTTCAATAATCAATTCGATTTGGTCAGCTTGCATATAACAACATTATATTTGAGCGCATATGTAATTAATAATATTATTTGTTGTTGGATTATTATTGGACGGCTCATACTCATTTGTCTTTTTTTTCTCTCGAGATACTCATTTGTCTTCAAACCAACACAAAAACATGAATATCATAAAAAGACAATGGTACCGGAAAAAAATCCTAATTAAATAATTAATTATCAAAATATCACTACCTGAAAATTATTAACTCACCTACCCCTCTGTAATTGATTACATGTCATATGTAATCGATTACATAGGGGTAGAATAATTTTTTTTTTTCAAAATTTACATTATGTAATCGATTACGAAACTGTAGTATAATTGATTACATAAATTTTTACATTATGTAATCGATTAAGTATTGTGGTGTAATTGATTACATAGTGTAAAAATTTATGTAATCGATTACGTTACAGTGTCGTAATCGATTACATAACAATAGAAAGCAATAATGACAGTTACAATGCGATGTAATCGATTACACTACAGTGCGTAATCGATTACATTTAGCGGAATCAATTTTTAAAAAGGGCGAAACCACTCAAAACCCCTCATAACTTATTCTTATAACTGATTAGGGCTCCATACTCTCCTCCCTCATCATTTTCGTGCAGAAACCCTTGGATTCAAGTGGTGGGTTGAGGAAAGATCGAAGATTTTCTCTCATTTGCTTTGATTTAGGTAGGTTTTCGGTTCTCATTCCGAATTTGTTCCTCTTTTCTTTGTTTTTGTGAATATATGATCCATTTAATCAATTAGGGTTTGTTTTATTTGGGTGTGTAGTGATTTAATCATTAATTTGAATTGTTAGTTCTTGTTTATCAACTATTGATAGATAAAATTCATGTTCTTGTGCGTTTTTGAAACAATGTGAGGCTATTTACAAGTGAATTTGAACCAAACAGTGGATTTGAAACATAAATTACATGTTGGGTTTGAACCAAATAGGGGAATGGTCTTATACTTTGATGGGTTACACAAAAAATGACCAAAATACGAGCAATCAGAGAGCTTTAGAGCAGAAATGTGATAATAGTTTTGAATGAGCTCAAATTACCTTTTAAAAAACATATATGTCGAAATGGTAATCGATTACGATATTGTAACGTAATCGATTACATAACATTTTACACTATGTAATCAATTACAACACAATGCTTAATCGAGTGTAAAAACTTAAATAATTGATTGATTACGCGACAGTGTCGTAATCGATTACATGGTGTAAATTTCAAAACAAAATTAATTTGCCCCTATGTAATCGATTACATATGGCATGTAATCGATTACAGAGGGGCAGATAGGTTAATAATTTCTAGGCAATGACATTTTGATAATTAAATATTTAATTAAGATTTTTTTCGTACAATTGCCATCATAAAAACCTCATGCACATATTGATCTGCCCCTCTCATTTCGATCAGGTGCACGAATTATATATCTCAGGCTTTTCAATGTGCCTGTTTAGAATGAATCGTCATTTTGTAGACATTTTTATAGGTTGATGCGATAGATTAGTTAAATAAAACACTTAATATTTTCTTATAAAATTAAAGACTTTGTTAATATATAGCCGTGGTCAAATTGAAGAGTTCGTATATGTTTCAAATTTGCATATCTCAATATGATTTAATCGCCTTTGGTGACCCCTACGTGTTTCCTTCATGTCGTGGTCATCGTGAACGATTTTTTAATTTGTTCGTCCTTGACGAAAAGTATGTATTTCAATAATTATTTATAAACTTAATGATTATAAAGCAAGTCGTGATTTTCTTTGAGTGTACGTGTATCTTCGCCTTTTTTTTTCAGAGGAACTCCCAAGGGGATTTAACACGTATGCTTAATTTTGATATTAAATATAAAATATATTTTAAATATTTATCAATCTTTTCTTAATTTATTTTTGTTAGTGGCTCCTCAATAATAATTAAGAAGGAGATAAAAGAAGAAAATTAAGAAAAAGGCCATAGTAACTATCTTTATTAATATAATTAAATTAGTTAAATATGTTTTTATATCAATTATATGTTTTTAAAGAAATTAATTCAAACTTAATAATTTTGAGCCAGAAAGATAATGACATCTCAGAAACTCAACGTGGAACCTCCTTGGCCCCTTTCTTTAATTTATGCAGAGAATTTATGCTTCAGAAAGTCGTTTTATACTTTTCTGAATTTGTCATATGCTTAAATTATGAGTGGATCTTATTAGATTCCATTATTCTTAATCATTATATATATAATATAATATAGGACCAGAAAAGAAAAGGGAGAATAAAACTAAAAGTAATCTCTTTCATATTGAATTGTATACGCACATATATATACATATTAAAAAGAGTCTACGGCATAGTGTTAAATAAGTGCGATGCGTAGAGTATACAATAACTTTTGCCTTAATGTAGAATTCATATGACATAATCGCTGGTTAAAATATAATACCGGTATTAATACAACGAACAAATATGATGGAAGACAATAATCATTATCTATATTATAGCTCATTGAATATTACCTTCGATCATAAATATTAGATCTGACTTTTATGTATTGATATCTCTATAAAACTAGTTAAATTATTTTAAAATATTTATATTTGTTATTTTTTTAAAATTATTTTAATTAACTTATAAATTAATTATAATCTAAGATTACATATGATATAATTAAGTAACTTATTTAATTTTTTTAATCTCTTTTAAAAAAATCAAACATATCAGAGGATATATAATTTTGGTTTCACGTTCACATCACCCATTAATATTCTCAAGCCTCGTCTATTGTGCTTGTGGGATATAGCAACGCGTAGTAAAACCATGAAGTGTACGCATAGATTTGACAAAAGTTTAATTAATTTGAGCTTTATCTGCTAGTCATGACAAAAGACAACACACATAATTAATTTGAAAGAGTTATAACATAATAATCTAATTTATCACCGATAGAGTTTTGATGGAATGGAATACAGATAACAAGCAAGTGTAAGAGTTGAGTTATATTTTAAAGATTGTTTGAGTACTGAACACCAAGTTCATTGCAGGAAGCAAATTAAATCTTGACTGGATCAATAGATGAAGCCATGCATGAAGAAGGGTTAGTAAATGGCATGCATGCTACTCCTATACGATCAAGATATTACTGTTGAAATCGTTTTTGAAGTTTATTGCTTTATTAAACGGTTATAATTTATATAACCAGTACTCCTTTTGTCCTATAAAAAAAGCTAGTTTTTAGTGTGTCACACAGTATTTGTAAGGTGCTTAAAACAAATTTCTGGTGGTGATCTTGCGTATAACATAATGATACTAAACGTTTCGATCTGAATGCAGTGAATGTAATCACTAATAGTAATCAGTTTATTATTAAGCTAAATAAAGGATGACAAAAGACATCATGTCACCTATTATTTATAGTTTATAAATAGTATGATTTAATTTTTACATTCATACGAACTGATCAATATCAATGAATAAGGTTGATGAATTTATCATATCATCTAATATTAATTTCAAATCAGTGCCTCGTTAGTGGAATAATGGTAGGAACTATATATATATATATATATATATATATATATATATATATATATATATATAAATTATTTTTTGCCATCTTGGAAGATTACACTTTAATTTAAATTAACATTATATGTTTCGGTTAGACATACTTTATAGTTTAATTTGTAGAATAATACAAGTTGTAGCTGCTGAACAATGTAAGTTTGGAAAAATAGATATTTATTGCAAGACATTATATATTCTACAGTGATGCATGAATCTATCTCATGAGGCGGCCGGACAAGTTTTCCGGAAAGAAACAGGCGACCTTAATTACAAACACATTTTGCACATAACTATTTTTCCTTTAACTTCACAACGAAGCAAATGAAATAATCCCTGAGGGTTGTATAAGCAGTATTAATTAATACTCCTACATACTGAATCAGCATACAGAACTCTGGATAAACATAAAACCCGAAATCGATTCATCAAAACCATCAATCAATTCACCAATTAAACGACAACCAAACATGAATGGACTGACTATGTTGCCAATAGAAACTGCCTTCACCAATATGATGATATCACTGCCGTTAGCAAGGGGCTAGCTGGTGGAGCCACAGTTCAGCCTCCAAAGTCAACCATGTCATCTATGACATCCGCAAACTTGGAATTTTTCTTCTGCGTGACATTATCACACGCCCTTCAATGTTGCCACCTCACTCTCAATGTGGCCCCCACCATATATTCTAATCATTATCATATGCCATGTACTCTCTCTGCCCTGCATATCTTCTCAACTTGAGTCTTTGCCTATATATCCTCAGCTCTCTCCACCACCTTCTCGGCCTCCAAAAATCCTTTTTTTCCTGAGTCTACGATCCTCTGATTTTGCTCCTATTTCTGGGTTTTTGCTAAGTCTGTTGTTTGGTATCTTTAGGGGGTGCTGCTCTGTTCTGTTATCCGCAAATGCTCAGAACAGAGGGTGACCACGGATTCTTCAAGTTCCGTGAGCTAATGCTCATCTAAAGCGACAATTCATTTTTCTCAGAGTGAATACCCGAAACTGACCCTGCCTAGAATCCGTATGCATGATAGGACCCTATCAACTTTCTTGGGGGAAAGGGAATTTGCAGGAACCTGTCACTTTTGTGCCAAGAATTATCCGCTTATGCTTTCACCTCAATTTGTACTGTCGCGTCAAATATTGCTTCTGTGATTTTCTTTTTCAAAAGGAACAAGAAATTGTCACAGCAAATGGTGGCTAAGGACTACGATCACATAACATGCGCGGTTGTGGAGGTGGGGAAAATAATGCCTAGTGTTGAGTTCTCAAGGCTCTTCTGGCTATTATATGGGGTCTTCTCCTACGCCAGCCACGAGAGAGAGCCTCCGATTTAAGAATTTGCTTTTGGGGATATATAAATTTTCTGCTCTATTTTTTTCTCCTTCTGCAGAAAGTTTTATTTGCGAATTAAGTGTTTGAACTTTGAAGTATAGAAATTGATTGTTGCCTGGAGCAAATAGCCAAGGATCAAACATGCGTGGCAGTAAAGAGCATAATATTAAAGGAGACCACGGTTATGTGGAAACTGACCCAAGTGGTCGATATGGCAGGGTAAGTTCTAAAGTCTCAACCCCGCGTTTCTTCTTAACTTTCGCTGTTTCTCTCCATTCGTTCTTGGCATTTATTGTGCTGATTGTCTTTAGGGTAAAGGTTTTGGTCCACGTGAATGGGATGAGCGTGATTGTTAAAAGATGGTGTTCTCTGTGTTTGTGTTGTTGAACGCTTCTACCGCTATTTTTGCCCCATACATATTTTTCGTGGAGCCTGAACCTTGTGATGGGTTTTATGTAGATTCTGATCTGTTTTGGTGTTTCTTACGGTAGATAAACTTCTAAAATTTATTTAGTTGAAAGGAATCCTTGTTCAAATATAGCATTTATAATCAACTGCAAAGTGATTGAGACATTTTTACCCGTTTCGATCCTCCAAATATTACCACGTGCCTCGTAATTTTAGAACTCTCAACTATAGTCTTGTTTCAATCTCTTCCTTCTTGTTTCAACTTTATACTCTTGTTTCAAAATGATTGAGAACCACATATTTTGTGGGTTTTAAAAAACACTTACATACTTTCATGTACTGAAGTAATATATTAAAAAAAATCTTTGAGGAAGTCGATTGATGTATCAGTCATCTTGATGGGGTTGAAGTCAATTGTTTACATGGGTTTTGTGAAGTTTGAAGCAATCTTCATTGCAGTATTAAGCCTAGGTCAGGTTGGAAAGTAGAGACCTTATATGTTTTTTTTTTTCATTAGAAATAATTAGGAAAAGATTTCATCATACAGTTCATTGTCGTGACATGAGTTCTTTGATCTTTGTGATTAGTTTGGAAAAATTCTTGGAAAAGGAGCAATGAAGACAGTATACAAAGCTATTGATGAGGTCCTTGGAATAGAGTTAGCATGGAACCAGGTCAGACTCAATGAAGCACTTCGCACACCAGATGATTTGCAGCGGCTTTACTCAGAGGTTCATCTTCTCAGTACCCTCAAGCACCAATGCATCATAAGATTCTACACCTCCTGGATTGATATTGAAAACAAGACCTTCAACTTCATCACAGAAATGTTCACTTCAGGGACATTGAGAGAGTAATTTTCTTTCCGACAATTTCTTGAGGCCTGTAATATATTTCCTTAGATTGGTCGTATGCTAAATCTTTGTTCGCCTGAATTCAAGATACATACATGTTTTCATTCAATCCTGACATTTCGTATTCAGATGTTCCAATATACATGGATCATATTCTGTATGTGGCCCATAATGATTGTTTTATGTTTAGGACTGATAATATTGAACATGGATTCTGTTTTATATTATATAATCTATGCCATCAGAAAAATGACTTGTTAATAGAATTTTATGAAACATTTTCTGGAGAGTAGAAACTAAGAAAATTATCATGACCTTGGTGGTATTTGTTATGAATTTTGCCTCCTGGTGATAGTCCTTGACATGAAATGTCCATTGCACGATTTTGGCTTTTAGATTCTTGACAAAATGGTTGATGAGTTTCTGGCCTATGGTAATGGTTGTACAGATACAGGAAGAAATATGTGCGAGTAGGCTTACAAGCAATAAAGAGTTGGGCTCGCCAAATCTTACAAGGTCTTGTTTACCTACATGACCATGATCCTCCAGTAATTCATAGGGACCTCAAATGCGATAATGTATTTGTCAATGGCCATCTTGGACAAGTGAAAATCGGTGATTTAGGACTAGCTGCTATTCTTCGTGGTTCCCAGCCTGCCCACAGTGTTATAGGTGCTTATTTTGATAATTATGAGTGTTTCAGGAATTGAACTACTTCATCTATCATGTATTGAAATTCTGTCGTTTTTGTTAGGCACGCCAGAGTTCATGGCTCCAGAATTATATGAAGAAGAATACAATGAACTCGTTGATGTGTACTCATTTGGCATGTGTGTTTTGGAAATGCTTACATCTGAATATCCATATGGTGAATGTGCTAATCCTGCACAGATCTACAAAAAAGTAACATCGGTAATTTCAGGTGATGGTGTAAGATTCATGGTCATTTGTCAAGCTGAGTTTTAATTGTGTGCTACTTTTCATAACCAGGGAAAGCTACCAGCAGCACTTTTTCGGATTGAAGACCCAGAAGCACAGAAATTTGTTAGAAAATGCTTGGTTGCTGCAGCAGAAAGACCATCAGCAAAAGAATTATTGCTTGATCCTTTTCTCTCATCTAATGACGCGTTGTCAAACACAAAGTTGGAGATTCAAAAGCCACTGTGGAATGACATTGAGATAGAAAAGTTGCATTTGACCGATGGTTCACAAAGGACTGGGATGAAAATCACTGGGAAGCTGAATCCAGAGGATGATACAATATTTCTCAAAGTGCAAATTACTGATAAAGATGGTGTCTAACCTTTCTGTTATTTCTCAATGTCTTTTAAGCATATTAGAGTGCATGCTTACAACTTGATAGCAGCATTTTAGCCTATTGGTGGATTTTAGTCATAATGTTGGCTAAAACATAGCTGCAAGAAAAGAATGGCAATACAAGCTCAATAATAGCTCAAGCTTACAGGCTGAAGTGATGAAACGATTTTAATTGTGTCTTTTCATGTAGGTTCTGCAAGGAACATTTATTTTCCCTTTGACATTTTAACGGATACTCCCATTGATGTTGCAATGGAGATGGTGAGAGAGTTGGAGATCACCGATTGGGAGCCATTTGAAATCTCTAGCATGATTGAAGCAGAGATATCTGCTCTGCTGCCACAGAGAAGGAAGAGGGACTGTTCAGATACCTTTCATATGTTCAATTATCAGAATGATGACAACAATGAACCTCGATATCATTTTGGCTCATTATCTTCTTGTTCATCATCCTTAGAATCAGTACCAGGCATAGTCACAAGAGCTGAGGAACTACCCAATGGATATCACTGGCTCCATGGTTTGTATCCTTTGTTCCTTTACCCCTTTGTGATATTGCCTTAGTAAATGTCCTATACTCCTATTCAAGGCGTTATGCTTCTTGAGTAATTAGTTAGCTATTTATGGTAGGGGGTATTTGGTAAGACTCCCTTGGGAAAACAGTGCTCTTGACAACATGATTACTTCATGTTAGTTTAGTTAGCTATTTGAAATAACACTACTCAACACAGGTGTGGAAATGGAATTCAATATTTACATCATCTTTAGGCATTAAAATAAGGATTAAGGGACAATTTTGTCTTGAAAGTTGTCACCCAGAGGCAACTTTGCCTTGGTCATTATCCCAGTTAATTTAAACCGTTAGTTGATTAAATATGCTGAGCTAGCAATTCACATGTTATCCATGACATTTTTGTTGAGGTACAGATTTGTTTCAGAAGTTTTAAATATAACTTTTAAAAAAAATGAAGTAGATGGCACATGGATTTTCAGGACAAATTTGCACCTTAAAAAACATGACATGGATGAAGTGTGATTGTTTTCAGCATATTTGGTTGACTAATTGCCAAGGCAAAATTGCTCTATGTTTTACACTGATGAGGTGAAATTGCCCCTTAACCCTTAAAATAATGTTCCCTTCCCCATAAATCTTCTGCTGTTTATATAAATTCCAAGTTAAACGACTAATTGTCGACCCTGCAGTAATTTTGCCATGTAATTTTGTTGCAGATGAATTGATTGATGATTCCTGTTCCCGATGCTCTTCACAGGGGACATATTCCAACTTGAATTATGCTTCTGCGGATGACCAGGAGCAAAATGTGATTTCTACCAGAAAAGATAAAGCATCAAACACTAAGAGTCACAAATGTAAAATGTTTTCCCCTGGTGAAGACCAAAGCACTGAATTGTCTCCGTCTGGAACAAGTTGCAACCACTGTAAAATTTTAGTGGGACCACATGCTGCTGCATCTACTAGCAAAAACAAGAAGATAGACAATCGTAGCTTGACAAGGAACAATTCATTTATTGATGTACATAGCCAGATGCTACACCGTTCCCTAGTTGAGGAGGTAAGCAAGAGACGTTTGTTCAAGACAGTTGGAGCAGTGGAAAATATTGGATTTCAGAATCCTCTTGAGGCTCCCAGAAGAAAATCACAACCACGGTCTGGTGGTGGTTTAGATGTGAAATCTTCAAGGGGTGGCAAGGGACAAGCGCTTCGGAGCTATTCTTTGAACATCAGATGCGAAAGAGATAGATAGCATAATTCTTTGTTGTTGGGATAGAGAGAATGATCTAGCTGGTTTATGGAGTTACCAGTTTTTCAAGAACTGGTGGCACGCTGTGAATAAAATCCACCTCAAAGTACCTTTATCAGGGTGTTAATAGTACGTGGCTTTGGTCACCAAAAAAAAAAACAAAACAAAACAAGGGTGTCAATAGTACGGTTAAGATGTACATGGAGTATACTATGCTGAACAAAAATAAATACTCGTAGAAGATGATCTCCTCAAGGAAGCTGAATCGGCAATACATGTAATACATGAGTAATGAGATCAATAATGGTGATAGCCTTGTTACTTATCTACATGTAATACATGAGTTCCCAATCGAGACCTCAGAATTGCATGCTCTTGATGAGTTTGTGGCTATTACTTGCCTAAGTCAACAACACGACCAAATATATGTATGTATGTATGTACAGTTATTTTTGTATGGATTGTTTTGGTGGCGTGCATTTTTCTATAGTGTCGATAATTGATACAAAAGTGTGATATTTGCTGAATCCAGCTAAGCATCTTGTACAGAGTACATCACGCGCGTGCCTAGCTTTTCTGGTTGAATTGACTTCTTTTCTAAAAGTAATGATTAATTAAATAATTGATACATGTAAATTTTACACTTCTTTTGTTCCTTAATACAAAATCTAGTTTGTAGTTCAATTTGTTTGTTTTAGTAAATCTTATATTAAGGATAGGAGGAATCGTTAATATATTGAAAAAAAATTGTTCAACCTAAAATAGCATCCAAAGTTCGACCAATTTGATCTATGCAAGATATTTGCCTGTGTTAAGAGGAGTTATAACCAAGAAACACGCTTATGATCCAAATCATTACTATGAGAGGCTTGAAGCAAAACCACCGGTTTCTTAGTATGGTAAGATTAAGCAAGAGCAAGCGGTTACTTTTGACTTTTGTGGCCATGATTCAATATAGCCATACTTGTTAAGAAACAATTATAATGTTTGTCCCTTGATTATGAAGCCAAATTATATTTGGACCTTTGTTGAATGATACTGTCAAATTCTGTTCTTGCGTGAGTTTTATCTCTATCAGGAGAAATAATACATTGTAGTAGTCCAAGTCATAGGAATCCGCACTCTGCCTCAACAAGATTTCATTTTTCTTAAGAAACAAAGTTTAAAAAAAAAAAAAAAAGGAAGAAGACGACCTCACAAATATTTGTGTACGTGGTGGGGGCTGATCGACTGTGCAATAATTGGAAGTTTTCCCGAAAATCAAAATGATCCTGTGGTCCTCTCTTCCATTTGATTATTCGTACCAGTCTGTTTGTGATGATCATGCGATCATCAGGACTTAGCTGAATTTGGTTCCTTTTTCCTCTGTCCCAAGTCTCTGATAATGTACATGATGACAAAGCCTGTGGGTGCACTTTGGATTGCAGTTGTAAAATGCATATAAAGGTACAACTATTGCAACAGCTAAATGTCAGATTATTTTTACGGAGAGTTGTCCCTACTATCTGTACCGCTCAAGCAATTTGTTATTGACACGAAACTCTTTGTCCCTACACAACATTTAACGTTGGATAAAATAAAGAGAGGATTTTTGTTTATATACCAGGAAATCAGAAAAGATACAACACAGAACTGGATTCAGAGAGTGGTGGCAAGATACAAAAAAAAGCTTTACACATGCACTGGATTAAAGTTTACATTCTCAGTTGAGCCAAGTCAAACCAAGTTTGCTCAAATGCTTTGATTATGAGTTCATGGTATTTTTTTGAGTTAAGTGAGAGATAGCAAGCTAGAAGATCTTCCAAATCTTCTGATGACCATACATTCTTCTCCCTGATCATCTCCACCATTGATTCCTTGAAGTCTCTTTGTGGATCAATTGAGGACTTGACAACTGCAAAGCCTTCTGGAAACCCTGTTTTCCTTGAGACCTTGCATGCACTTGATGACGATGATGATACACTCCTTCTTGCACAGGCTTGAACTTTCCTACTTGCAAGTTTTGCTGAATTGACTCTAAGTCTTATTCCTCTTGAGTTAGAAGAGGACTTTGGAGTTGCAGTTGTGCCACTTTCTTCCAACTTAGATGAACATTTCAAGTAAGGTGCTTCAATGGCCTGATCATCAAACCTCGCTGGTTTTGTCAATATAGGAGGAAGGCCTGATTTTGAAATTGTATCAAACCCATCTAGCTTTTCAGGATTCACAGCAGCAAATGATTCAGTGTTCATGTCGAGGATGATATCATTAGTGGAAGAACTAACCCTGCAACTGCAATCAGGGGAGAGTCCATTGAACATGTGAGGAGCTGCTGGGCTATCACACTCATCAGCCTCAGATGTAATACATTCATAGATATCTAATTCAGAGGAAGAACTCTCAAGGGAAGAGGCATAGAAATCCGGGGACTCGGCTTGATTTGGCTGAGTCCGATGGCAGCTGCAAGCGGTTGAGACAGAGGACAGAACTGAGGGAGAAGGCTTGTAAATGGTTTTCCTCTGAGCTCTTCTCTTGGATGATGACCTTCTTGGCGAATCAGTGAATGAAAAGTCTGTGACTTTGGTGTGAATTGGTGAGTTAAAAAGCATACCAGCTCCGTAAGGCTCTGTGGGGAAATAATGCAAACAATTTGGGGGCGACCTCTGGGACATCACCGGTGAGCCTGCTCTGTTCTTCACAGTAGCATGAGAACCTTTCTGCTTCCTTGATGATCTGCTCATGTCTTTGAGCTTGTAAAACCAAGCATTTGGTATCATATCTGACAATTTGAACCTGTGATTACCCATCAGATTATGAAATGCCCCAACCACTTGATCTCTTTCTCTCTCAGAAGGAGTTTCTGTATTTCTCTGGGGTATCACTATCTCAGAATTGCACTTATTTTACAAGAGTTGAAATCGAAGATGCAATGAACTAAAAGCTGGCCTTATAACCGGTGAAAAAAAATAAATAAATAAAGCCGGTGGTCCACTACAAAAGTTTTGACATGAAAGCAAGGGGACCAAGTGTGTCCACAAATGACTTTATCTATCAGCAATTCTCTTGCCGTGTCAACTACTGATAACATCATTAGCCTAGTTTTAATGAGTAACACACACCCCCCTTAATTTGTCATAAATTCCTTGGCAATAACTGTATTATGGAGGAGCCAGAAAACCTTTGCAACGAAATTAACAATTAGGTTTGAGATATAAACAGAGACACCTTAGCAGTAAGATACATATTTTGTAAGGCCTTTGCTATGCAGAGTTTTCAGTGGTAATTTCTACTTTTGCTGGTTCGTGAACTGTTTAGTTTACGGGTGGAAATAGGCTAGGCTTTAGCTAAGTAGGCCTGGGCCCTATGACAAAAATCTAAAGCCTAGGCCTGAGCCTGAGCTTGTCTGTAGGCTTTATTTTAGGCTTGAGCTTGGGCCTTCAAAAGGCCTGGCAAGGCCTGAAGCCTATTTAAAGGTCTACTTAAAATGTAGGTCTTTATATAATCTTAAAACATATGCATCTAAGTTCATATATAATTCATCACACCTATTTAAATGCTTACGTTATGTTTAAAAAGTTTAAGGATTCATTCTCATATGAAGTAAAAGAGTTAGTAGGTGAAAGAAAAGAACACCTAATGACAATAATTGTTTGAGCAAATAGGAATAAGCAAAATCAATCATTTATTGATTAATGAGATATATTTCTTAAAATCAACCAACCACGACAAGTGGCATGTAAAACTAGATTTTACCTCTTATTTTTCTTGCAGAAAATGAGACAAACTCCTCCTATTTTGATCATTTTCATTTGCGCATCACTAGAATAAACTTATTGCAATTTTTATGTTACATCAAATGACATAAACCAAGAGAGGAGTAGTGAGCTAGCATTGTCATCTTGAGTGATTAAAAAAAAAAAAAGTAGTTGTGACCAATTGATAAATGAAAGTGTTAAGCTCATTAATAAATGGAGAAATGTGAAATTTAACGTTAAGAATAAATTATTAATTATATAAATAATCTACAAAATTAATTTAGATTAAATCATATATAACTATGCATAATAAAACATTTTAAAAAAAACTAAATAGGCCAAGCCTGTAGGCCTGAAGGCTAGGCCTTATGAAAATAGGTCTGACCTATTTACCTAAATAGGCCTAATAATAAGTCTAAGCCTGAGTCTGGTCTATTTACTAAATAGGCTAGGCTAGGCTTAAAGTAGGCTAGGCTGTAGGCCCCTGATAGAGGCCTGACCTATTCCCACCCTTAGTTCAGTTGATAAAAAATAAGCTCCGATAAATCATAATTAAAACTAGAAATTAGGAAAGAAATAAGTTTTTTTGCGTCTTGGACAAATTTTCAACAGCCACACGCTTTCTCAGTTCAGAATTCCCAAGTGTAGTAAATGTTAGCTAATTATGGATAATAAATGGATTGAACTAATAATTTGGTTCTCCACGCTTTGTTTAAGGGAAGAGGGGGTAAAAATAAGAGGTTAATAAGTAATGATGAACACAGCCAACAGGTGAGAGTGTGAGACCCATTTGGAGGTGGCAGCTTAATTTCTGGGTTTAGGAATGATGATGACACGCATTTTTGCTTTTGAAAAAATTTGTTTATTATTGAGGATCCCCCACTTGCTTGGTGCTGGCGTAAGCATTTCAAATCATAGTATTGTTTTCTTTAATTTCCTTATTTTAGGACGATCATATGTTAAGAACCTGACCCCAACATGATCACGGAGATACAGCAAAGAAAGAGATTAGATTAGGCTGCGGAAAGCAAAGACATACCCAAAAAGCTACCGCTCCCATGGAAACCATTAAAAAGTTGTCAATAAAAATTAAAAAAAAAAAATTTGGTTCATAGGTCAAATTAAGAAAAATATATTCACATTTAAGTTGATGATATGATTTTTTAAATATTATTCTTATATTAACTAGAAAGCGATTTTAGCCATTTTCTAGTCAAAAAAATGTGGAAATCTTTTTTTTTTTCAGGCACAATTATTTTCTTATTGGAGACAATCATGTTCATAATACCATGGACACTAAATGTGGGTATTATCTTCCAATTAGGATTCAAACTTTAGTTTGCTTTATATATATATATATATAGAAATTTTAAGAGAGAGGTTGAATTCACCCATAGTCTAAAGGCGTGCTATGACTTTGTTCCCAAGGCATACAGGATTGAGAGTACACATGCTCTCACATTAACCTATGTTTCCATAAGTTCACATCGTCTGGAATGTCTTCCTCAACACCCTGACCAACTCCAGAATCGAACTTCTTCCCTCTAATTTGTTACGTTGTAAAAGATTAAACCTTTCAGTTAAACCTAACCCCATTGGCAGTGGAAATCTAGAAAGCGAAGACATACCCAAAAAGCTACCGCTCCCATGCAAACCATTAAAAAGTTGTCAATAAAAACTAAAAAGTGAATAGCAACACAATATAAGAAAATTTTGGTTCATATGTCAAATTAAGAAAAATATATTCACATTTAAGTTGATGATATGATTTTTTAAATATTATTCTTATATTAACTAGAAAGCGATTTTAGCCATTTTCTAGTCAAAAGAATGTGGAAATCTTTTTTTTTTAGGCACAATTATCTTCTTATTGGAGACAATTATATTCATAATACTATGGATACTAAATGTGGGTATATCTTCCAATTAGGATTCAAACTTTAGTTTGCTTTATATATATATATATATATATATATATATATATATATATATATAGAGAGAGAGAGAGAGAGAGAGAGAGAGAGAGAGAAATTTTAGACGAGATGTTGAATTCACCCATAGTCCAAAGGCCCGCTATGACTTTGTTCCCCAGGGTATACAGGATTGAGAGTACACATGCCCCCATGTTAACCTATGTTTCCATAAGTTCACATCATCTAGGATGTCTTCCTCAACACCCTGACCAACTTCAGAATCGAACTTCTTCCCTCTAATTTGTTACATTGTAAAAGATTGGCCCTTTCAGTTAAACCTAACCCCATTGGCAGTGGAAATCTATATTGGATGGTGTGCGTGTGTGGATTAACTCAGCATTGGACTAGAACTATACCTTTATTATGGGCCGAATTAAGTTTTGTCTCCCATTGTACTATGACCAACAATTGTAGGCCTGATTCAAATATATTATTCAGCCCATTTATAATTCGGGAAGCCCAATCCAACCGTTTACAGAGAAACAATCTGATAAACACAAACTTCTATAAATTAATTCGTCTGCCAAAGCCCAATAGGATGTTCGATAGTTAGTGAATGGATCAACATGAGTAGAACAGTACGGTGCAGTCAAGAAACTAGAGATTGCGGCAACATACAAAATACAAAGATATTAGATCCCTCTAACTAGAAAGATTAGCAGACTATATTACTACAAGCATTAACATAACCTAGTAGCCAAGTCTAACACAAAAGTTATGATGTTCTATATGCTAAATAACCAGTTAAATAGGCCCTCCATTTAATTAAACGCCTTAAGAAGCTGAGACATAAACTCTTGACTTCACCAATGTCTGTCCAATTCTGAACCCAGGCATGATCATGAACTGAACTATCCAGTTTGATCTTTCTTCATCAGATACAACAACCATATTCCTTTCTTCCCCAACAGATTCCATGTACAAACAGCAGAACTTGCTTCCTCTGTTCACAGAGAACAAGGTTGCATCAGCATCTATTTGTCTAGCAGAACCCAGCAAGACCCAAATCCATTTCGCCATTTTGGCAAACAACTGATAGAACTGTGTCCTTGGATGTTTCCCGCTTAGTAAGAATGTCCGGTGATCTAAGTTCCCAAAGAATTTCTCTTCCATTGTCGGATGTATGACCAGAAGATACTTAGTTCGACAAAATTTCGCAAACTCTGAATCAGGATTCTCCATCAGCGCATCAATCGGGTCTTCAAACTTCAAGACATCCTCCACATTGTAAGAAGCTAAGCGAATCCCATGAAACATCCTGCGCCCAATGTAGGCCTCGAAAGCATACTTCTTGTCAGATCTTTTGGCGTAAACGGCTTCATTTTCAATCCACTTGACAGCCAAATAAACGTCCCAGCCTGAAGCTTTCATCAAACTAATCAAAGGTTTAGCAAAATCATGAATGCACTTTGAAGCTGCCTTGTAAACATCTTGGAACCTATCAACACTAAAAACGCTTGCTTTCTTCTTCCCAAGATCGAACCGCTTGATCTTCTCAGCCATAGCTCTATTCCCCATCTCCAAATCCTGAAGCTCTTTCCTTAACCGGAGAATCTCAGAGTCTTTATCACTATTCTGAGACTTCAGCTTTTCTAGCAACACCTCTTTAGCCTTCATTTCAGACCGTAAGAGACGAGAACTCTGTGGCAAATTGAACCTTACTTTCCTGTATTGCTTCTGCTTATAATCGCGCTTGAACTTACATAGCTTCTCGAGCTCAGCAACTACTTTAGCATCAGCGGCAACAATCTTGTTGGGATCATAGGGGATGTGAGCTTGCTGAAGCTGGAGATATGCTAGTTTCAGAGCTGAAACTGTGTCAAACACCTTCATGAAGTCAACACTAACACCAGCATTATCATCAATGGAATAAGGATGAACTTTCTCAACGAGGCTTTTAGTCTTTTCCTCACTTGACCAATCACTGCTACCGCTACTTCTGATTTCACTTACAGAAGTGACATTGAAGATGGGTTTGTGCAGGTGGGGGAGATTGGGGATGTCAGAGGAGAAGACCCCAATGGATGTCAATTTACAAACTTTGGTGAACTTAGAGACGATTTCTGATATGTTTGGGTTGCGCTTGATAGCGGGTTTATGAGCATTTGGGCATTCCATTGCTGAGGAAAGATCAAACCTTGAAGTCATATTAAGCGACTTGAGAAACCAGAAGAAGAAGAAGAAAGCGGGGTTTTAAATTTCAAGTAGTCCGAATAGCATAAACCCTAATTACCAATCAAGACCCGGATTTCCTAGCAAAATGCCAAAAGCCCAGGTAGTGGAAGCAAGTAAGTAGAGTCTAGGATTTATTTAAAAAGAAGATAGCAAATAGCAGGTTATTTCTCTTCAAGGACACACTATAGAGCTGAAAGAACCTGCTTTCGCAGCTCGGAAATCACTGAACAGAGAATGAAACCCGAAACGATGAAATGCAAAAAGAAGAGAAAGAAGGAAGTAGAACAAATGGGTGTGTCAGACCAGAGTGAGAAGGCTCACCTAAAGTGACGCAACATTTGGAGTTGGCGGAGGAGCAGAGAACGACGACGTTTGGAGGGATTGAGGGAGGGAGGGAGCGTCGGAGGAAGAAATCATGGCGGTAGGAGGGCGTTGGGTGGCTTCTGACATTTGAAAGTTTGAAGCTTTTAGTGAAGGCGTGCGCGACTGGTTATGTGCGAGCTCCTGAGCACACAAACTGACTGCGTTCTGTAGAATACGGACAAAATATTATATTCCCGTTCCCAATGATTTAATTATTTTTGCTTCAAATAATATACTCACTCACGTTAATATGGGGCGCTTCTAGAAATTGAGATTTTATAGTTTAAAATATAAGTCACTTACTTACATGATAATTAATATTTATTTTAAAATCTTGTGCCTTTGATTAATAATTGTCCTTATGTTTGCCAACTCATCGTATCATCTCTCAATTCAAAATAACACACAGGTTCACTTTTTTCAATAAAAGTAAAAAACATGTGAATTTAGTATATATTAAATGTCAGATTAAATTAGTGGTAAAAGTTGATTTCCAATGTGATTAATAGTTTGGGGGAAAAAATGTGATTAATAGAGTTTGTTTTGACTTATTTTGAGATATTTTTTCAACACTAATTCAAATAAATCTTTAGTAAGTTAACTATCACTTTTCAATGTGTGTAGATTTGTTAGAATACTCTCTCTCTCTTTTTCTTGATAAATTATCCTATATTTTAAAGTAGAGAGATTAATAATTTTATTTATAAATCACTCCGAACATATTTTTCTCTAGAATTAAAAAAGAATCACAAATCATAATAATTTTGCCTTAAAATTCAGCAAATTCTAAAGTTACCATGTTTAATGTACAATGTACGATATAACAATAAAGTTTGTGCAATTGTAATTTTTGGGTAAAATCGCCTATTCATTTAACAAATTTAATGGTGTTATTTTTAAATTGGATCAAAAAGTTCATTCTCTCTCTACCTTTTAGAAGAACCAAGGAGTATTCTATAAAACTAGTTCGGGATAGCCCTAGTAATTGTCTGGATTGAGCTGGGACAAAGAAATAAGTTAGTTAAATGAAAAAAATAATGCTTGACATTTTGTTTTTTACAACTAACTTTCTTTTTGGCCTAAAATTCACATAAATGTTAAAACAATTTTTCCTGATGTTTGAATTTTATTTTATTTATTTATATTTGAATCTTCTAATACTAATGGTACTAATATTTAAATAAGTTTACATCAAACTGATTATTTTTTAAATAAAAGTTTGATAAATCACATTTCCTGGTGCACACATGGGTCAACAAGTGAAGTGAATAGCCCCAATAGGCCCAGCCTCCTGGGAGAAGCCTTTCCATTTATAGCATGAATTAATGCTTACTCTTTTCGTCTTGTCAATTCTTCGACGTCTGAAAGGTTAGGTGGCTCGTTTGTTTATCAAAACAGGACAAATTCAACAAAGAGTTATTGGCATCAAGTGACAAATGATAAAGTACTCATTCTTTTTTTTAAAGGTTTAAGAAGTAAAAATATATATAAATTTTTTTTCCAGAAGTAAAAATACACACATGGTTACCATTTTAGAACAAAAGTTATATCTCACCGTTAAGTTATTGTTCACCACCGTTATGTTACTATCCACTTCATCTCTTTCTCTCTCATCACGGTGAACAGTGACTTAACGGTGAGATATGACTTTTGCTTTAAAATAGTAACCACCTGTGTATTTTTGCTCTAACAAAAAGCTTATGTTTACTTTTGCACTTTAACCTTTTTTAAAATAAATTTTTAGTTTGATGTTGTGAATTAAGCATATGATATTGATAGCCCTTCTCTTTTGTCAGGGAAATTGACTTGGAACGAATATGAATTAATAATTAAAAAAAAGATAAGATCTGATATTAGATGCGTATGCAGGGGGAAAAAAAGAGAGAGATGGCAAATTTACCAAAGGGATAAATGGTAGAAAATACCAAAATATTATAGGGGGTGAAGTGCTTACTGAAATCCTATACTTGAAATAGTAGACTTGATAAGAATAATTTTGGGAAAATTGATTTCAGGGCCCAAGTTAGTAAAATAATTACAAAAAAGGCCTAAGAAACATTCACATGCCAGAAAAGGCCTTTCTGGCATTTTTTCAAAAATCGTTAGCAACTATATCAGTAGCGTTTAACAACTATATCAGTCCCCGTTAATAACTAAATCAGTCTAATTAACAACTACATTTTAACAACTACATCTGTAGCAATTAACAACTACATCAGTAGCAATTAGCAACTATATCCGTACACTTTTTTTTGAAAAAATTCCAGAAAAGGCCGGTATGTGAATGTTTCTTGGGTCTTTTTTGTAATTATTTTCCTTGGGCCCTGAAATCAATTTTCCCAACAATTTTTTATATTGTGAAGAAATCGTTCTTGACGTGACCGATCGACTTCTTCCCTGTCACACAGAAAAATGTGTTCACCTCCCCCTCTCTCTCGTTTTTTCCCTTTTTGCCCCTCTCTCACAACTAGCCACTCTCTCCTGTTTAAAAGAGATCAATTAACAAGGTAAATCCATATTTCTTAAAAAAATGGCAACACACTAAATCTGAAAAAATTATATATTGCTTTCTTCCCGATCTATTTTTCTATTTATAAAATTTGATAATCAAATTACACAATTTATGAAAGTGGTCAAAATTATTTAAAAACAATAAATGTGTTTGAAACAAACATTCTTTACAATTATGACATTATTTATGTGGGGGAAAGTGAGAGAGAGATAGAGTAAACCACTAAACATAGATATTATTAACCTCTTAATTAATGTAATTTATATAATTATTTATAGACAAAAATGAAAAAAAAAACATAACATTAAATCATACTTAAACAACTCTGATTAAACTTTTATTAAAAAAATTAAGGCAATTCAAATTTTTTGCTCTTATAAAAAGAAAAAAACAATCAAAATATATATTCATAATTTAAAACTTTACATTTTTTCTTTTAACAGATATTATAATTTTAAATTTAATAGCAAACCTTTAAAATTATAAATTAATTTTCTTTTAAAAAGTGACCAATAAGATTTAGCTAAAGGGTGTTACTTTTCAATTTTTCTTTCGGAAGGCCTATGCAGTAGTTGGGTCTGCCATATTCGTCCATGTTAGCATCAAAATTAAACCTTATACTGCATTGATTTGGAAGATGGAATTGGCAGCTTCTCTCATTTCTTTATCCTTGGCAGGTGGTGAGACAGTATGCACTACACTCTGTTCCTTTCCTACAGGCTCGGGATATAATTCTATACGGTGTATATATATACATATACAGTAAAAGACGGATATGTGTGTTACAGGAAAATGACAATCATAACACAGGGACATGATCAATATCACATGCCAACTGATTTGCCTTTACTTATCTGGAAGATTGTTAAAGGTATATATTACCCACTTCTTGTCTAAAGGTGGAGGAAAGTGTTTTTTGTGGCTTAGCTAATGAATCCTTAAATCATTTGTTTCTTTCTTGTTTGTTTTCAAGAACCTATTGGTTTCGTAATTTATTATAAGGCATTAACTAATAAATATATTTGGCTCTTTTTTATAAGACACTTATTTATTTCCAATGAGCATTAATTATTTTTTTCTTTCATGTATGCCAATAATTAATGAAGGTAGTAAGTGAGAGTAATAATTAATATTAATATTTGAGTTTAGTACAATTAGTAGGGGTAATGACGAACCTTGTTGGATACAATGGCCAAAAAAAATTTGAAAAAATTTGTTGAGAATTTTTTTAAAAAATTTAATATAATGTAAAAAGGTATGTTATTTTATACATTATAATTGTTAAAATATTTTTATTATACAATTGTCTCCCTAAATAATTTATTTTTTAAATTAGTTAATGAGTACATGTCTGACCACACAAGGTCCGCCATTAAGTAAAGATAATATTAAAAATTACTTAAATTATAGAACAATTTTATTAACTTTAACTATTTTTATTAATTTGTAAAAATTGTTACTTACTGTCTTATAATAAAAATTAGAGGGAGTACATTAGGATTTAAGGTTGAATCTTCTCAAACTATGTCATTATTACAATGGATCACACTGTGGTTGCAAGCCTTGTAATTAATATCGCAGTGCACTACCATTGTATCACATTGCACTGGATTGTAGGGTGTAATTGAGTCAAACCAAACGGAATTTAAGTTCACGTAAATAAAGATAAAACTTATCTCACATGTTTATTTTGATAACATAAATCACAAGTAGAAATTTATTTTTCAATGCTTCAACTATCATTTCAAATGAGCTCATAGTCTCTGTCACAAACAAAATTTACTCTTGCTCGTAAAATAATGACATATTTTTATTATATCAATTAATTTCTATTCATTTTATTCATACATAATCTTTTTTATCAACAAAAATACCCCTCGAGTGAGAAAATAAAAAAGATAAACGGCCTTTAATTTTATTTAAATGAATAATTATATATGAAGAATATTTTATACAATAAATAAACCACACACACATATGGTGGGCCCCCCTCCTTTTTCACCAGTTGTTGTTGGGGTAAAAAATACAGTTAGGCTCAAATCTCATCACATTACGGCCTTGATCCATTGGGCTGCTACAGAAGAAAATTACACCCAGTTTCATTTTGTTTTGGGCCGGTGTTCTGGATAAACTTGTGGGTGGTTTTGTTACTTTATACTCCATGGCTTTCATCTTTCTTAATTTCTTATGATGAGATTAGACTAGGTTTGAGCCGTCCAAATTTTTACAGTATGATTTTTTTATGATAAATTTATTTTTTTAAAAAAAAATAATTATCATAAAATTTTATTTATTTTAAATTTTATATGTATCAAAATAAAAATTTGTTTCAAACATAAAAATTAGATTAGATTAGATTAAATCCAAAGTACTCAAAATCAACCACCAATCCAAATTTCTGCTGAGCACATTATGCGATTCAAGGTGACTATTTTTTTTTTAAATTTGGTCAATGGTTCCCTTTTCAAAACCTTGGACACAAAAAGTTTTCGTATTCCCCAACAAATTGTTTTTTTTTAGAATTTGAACTTGTGTTTTTTTTTTATGGGATAAAGCAATTCGCCACCTCAACTAATAACTTGTTAGTTCAAGATAACTATTATCTGATTCCTCTTTCTATATGAGTAAACATTAATGTGAGTTGAGTCTTAAGAGCTTATTGATCAAGGTGAGGATATGATTCAATGCTCAAAGAGCGTGTACAAAAATATGAACATACTCCTTACCAATTGAATAAATATTTGCTGGCTACTA
Source organism: Acacia confusa (assembly GCA_037074495.1). Classification (NCBI taxonomy): domain Eukaryota; kingdom Viridiplantae; phylum Streptophyta; class Magnoliopsida; order Fabales; family Fabaceae; genus Acacia; species Acacia confusa. Next base: position 28,690,306 of record CM073511.1, read on the forward strand.
TTTTGATTTTATTCATAACATTTCCTGGGCTGGAAATTATTGATGATGGTTTAACTTCTCCTCCTCTTTTTTTTTTCATTATAATAATGGCAGACACAGATGGCTTGAATTACAATAAGCGGGATTGAATCCGTGACTTTTTACTAAATTGGGAGTAGGTATACCACTACACTACTAGGGGTGGGTGGTGATAGTTTTAACTTTTATTGTTGGAACATGTACATATGTAACAATTAGTTCTAATTTGAGGACCGAGCACCCACATCTTTTATATTGTTGGTTTGTTTGAATTGACGTGTAAAAAGTATGCTTATGCAAGTTAAAACTTGACACAAAACTTTTTTCATATATTTACCTTATATGTCATAAATCATGTTGGAAAGGTAACTTCAACCCATAATCTAAACAAGTGTTAATAATCTATCACAGCCACAACATGTGATTATGACTGGGTAGAGGGCGGGATAGAGCTTTTCATGGGCAAGGATCAAATTATTGAAGAAAAAGAGGGGAGAGAGATAGAGAGAGAGAGCAGCTTTATAATAAAGTAGTAAAATAATTGTGACAAAACAAACGGAGGCTAAGAACAATAGCCTGCATCTGTCAACTTCACGTTTCCTCTGTCACCATCAATCCTCTCTTATCCCCCGTGGGCTTCACTTAACAAATCAATGTAATCTCAAGCATCAGCGCGAGGCAATGTTCGATTCTTTCAAGTGTTGAGTTTTATGTCCCGATAATCTTAAAGAATATTTAATCCATGTTTGGCTCATTAAAATTACAGTAGTTTGAATGATTGCAAATAGAGAACCAATTACTGATACTATATATATTCATCAGCTTAGTAGAGGGCTCCATGCATGCCCTTTAGTTGAGTATATTTCTTGGAAGTTATAAAGTCATAACCAAGCCCTGTGATTTCTCTGCACACTTGAAGCTTGAGATCTTGTACTACTTTTTGAGTGGGAGGAAAAAAAAAACAAAGCTGATAGGTGAAACTTGTTCGTCAGCTACAACTTGCTCATTTGCAGTTGATTTCACCAGCTTCACATCACCACGTTAGGATCACCCCACATCAACGCATGTCAAGCTACAGAGCATTTTTCTCTGCATATTCATACTCTGCTTTTTGTATGTGTCACCATTGTTTCTCTTTGTCTATTCAATCCATATCACTCTGCATCTGTGGGATCATAGCCTTGCAGCCAGGCCACACGATATTTTTTATTGACATGAAGTCTTTGATTCTTTTTCACTATCTTCTTTCTGATCAATAGTCATTAACCTCAGTACCGCACACGCGTGGGATTTTTGACAAGCCTCAGGTCCTATGACCGCATATCTATATTAATATGAAAATCAAACCAAATGTAATATCAGCACAAAGTTATTAACATGACAATCCATTTTTCAAGTGCAGGGGACTGATAGGGTGACTTCGGCAAGTGCATCGGTCGTTACAAGTAATAAAGTAGTGAGAAAGTATCGTCCCACGAGGAATAGTTATTCAATCGCTAATTCGCTATTTTCACCTTAGTTGGACAATTTTGAGTAATAAAAAATGAGTTGTAACTAAGAATCAAAGAAAGAAAAGAATTCAAGATGAAGATTCGCAAGAGAATGTTTAGAAAAGATAATCAGTCGAGTAAAACGTAGCTAGGACTTAGAATCCCCCTATGCTCCTTCAAGTATTTGGATTAAAGATCTAATTGATTATGACTCCCAGATTGACGATCGATTCTCTAAGGTTAAACTAAGTCCCAATGTCTTGATGCCACCTTAGCCTATTTTATCTTTAAAAACAACCTAATGTCTTAGTATTGTCTAGAAAGATCAAATCTTGAATCAGAATCCTATAATCGCATAAATTCGTAAGCCTATGTCTAGATCATGCAATTTTATGATGAATTAACAAGTTCCAGTTAGATGCACCAACATCTCTATTGTCATACATCAACCTATGGACAATCTTAAAGGTGATCAATCTTTAAGAAAGCATTAAGCAAAGAAAATTCATTCAATCAAAGAAACCAAGATTCATACAAGAATTCAACCAAATACTCAAATTTGCATAGGGTTCATCCTAGCCCTAACTACAAAAAGGAAATTAGCCAAGCATGGCTAGATTAACAAAACAAAGAAGAAAAGATGAAGATGGAATGATTCTCCAGAGGTTGGGAAAGGTGGATCTCCACAAGTGCTTTGATCTCCTCTCCAATGCCGTCAAGTTGTTTCTTGTGCCAGAAGTTCTCCCTTTTAGTGTTAGGGTTGCCTCTTTTATGTTTTTTTTGATCCAATTGGGTTTCTAAATCTCTAAAATCCTTGATTTTCCTTCCTTTTTCATGGCTCAAAAACTTTCCAAAAATTAAAAATCAGGATTATCGCACTTCTGGCGCCTTGGGCGCCATTTTCCCCAAATGGACAGAGAGGGCGCCAACTTTCTGTTTCTCCCTAGAAGTGGCGCCCTGGGCGCCACTTTTGCATAGGATTGGCGCCCTAGGTGCCAACTTACTGTTTACTCTTTGTGACTTCACTTTTTGACTTCTGCGGAGTCTCCAAATAGCTTCTTTTTATGGATAAAACCTGCAAAACACACAGGAACACTTGTGAGGGTATGCCTGACATCAACACCATGATTTTAGCTTATTATCCTTAACCGTTTTAATCATACTAGATCAATTTCACGCTAATCTTGTGCCTTAAAACATGATAGGATTAATTCTAATCATGAAAATGCAGTTTAAAAGTATCAAAATTTACAAAATTTATCCTAATTCTTTTTACTTATTGTAAGTATAATATTATATTTAATTAGACACTTTTTTGAATAAATAACATGAAATCTTGGTTAATGAACCATGCTACTTTTTATTTATAAATAAAAAGACCTACAATATGTTTTTCGGGCAAAAAAAAAAGATATATTATATTAATAATGTTTCCTTGGAATCCTAAAAAACACAGGGGCCCTTGAGTTTCAAGAAGTCTCCCCCACTTTGCAGGCTTTCACGTACCATTTCTACCAAATCAGACATAGAGGAAGTGGAACAAACACCTCATGTGATTTCTGAATATATGGAAAGTCTACCGTTTACTATACTTCATATGAGAACAAAGGCTTGATCTTGTGATCAATGGATGACCCATGAATAGCAACTGACCTCTGCTTCTTAACTTAACCCACGCTCTGCCCTTGAGTTTAAGCGAATTCCACAGTTCAGGAAATCAAACCCATTTGAGAATTTACCATATCAAAGAAGATTTACCTTTAGCCCATTTGTAGAAATCCCTCCCAAAATGGATGTTCACTTAAACCAACCTCAAAGTTGGAAGCTTTGATTCTAATTGTCGTGATCCAAAGAGAATCTGAGTTGCAGAAATGGAAAAACCAGAGACCATACTGCACAAATATAAATACCCTGTCATAAAACATGCTCCACCTTCATTTTTCAAAAGCTTTTGATGGTAAATACTTAAAGATGTACACTTTAACTTATTTTATGAGCATGTTAAAGTTACACTTCCGTTTTCCAGGGTCCCAAATTGTAGCTTATTTATTCTCAGCATCTAGACACCAGTATCCCTCTTTTTTCCCATCATCCAAACACGTGTAGTGCAGAGTACAGAGGCTATAACTGTAAATTCCCAGGCCGATCGTCCTTCTAGCTTTGAAAACAGCCCCACCATGTAATAATCTAGGGTTCACAGCCAAGTTCCAGAGGAGGCACCGTACTTTTTTTTTTTTTTTTTTTTTTGGGGGGGGGGGTTTTAGAATGATCCACTTTTTCTCATTCCCCAAAAAGTCCAGCTTGGAACAAGGCTAAACAATAAAAATTGTACTTATTGGAAATCTTAAGTATATTTCGAATCCTTAATGCAAGTACCAATATATTCCCAATTACTCCAACCCATCCCTCTTTGCCGCCTCAACCAGCATCAGCATAGATCAAGCTGAACCCAATTATTTCAACGGAAGAGAATCATTTTTTGTCCATAAATTTATGGTACACAAAGGAATTCGTGACAGCTGAAAAAAAAAAAGCAAGCAGGACGCAGTTAACAAAAATGAGACAGAAATTGGTTAATTGTTTTGTGTGAGATATACAAGGAGTAGAAGGGAAGGAAGAAAATAGAGGATAAAAACAGAGGAAGCAAGCAAGCCAAGATTGGTGAGAATGTTGGATAGGCTGAGAAAGAAAAGTCTACAAAGAGAATCCTAGAACCATACATGGTAAGGCTCAGGAAGTGAGAATCCAAATATTCAATAGATTCTTTCTTCACTCTCTTATTTTAATCTCCTTTGTTTACATTCCTACATCATATAGCAATCCGTACAATTCTATATTTTTCTCTCAATTTCCCCCAACACTTCACTCTTATCTTACTTGAGCCTACTGCTCACTGAAGCTAGCTAGCTAGCTTTCTAGCTAGTTAGATAGTTGCATCTTTTACACAATAAACCAAAACAGAGGAGGGGAAAGAAGAAAGTTGAAAAAACACAGAAAGGGGTGTGATTTGATCTGAGATGAATACAGTGTTGGGTATATTACTTGCTTAGCTTGATCATCTTGCTCGAGGAACGTACAAAACCCTGGATGCTGTAAAGTGTAAACCCTATTATTATTGGTGCTCCTCAAAGGGTCAGAATTAGAGAGAGAAGGATAGATCTGCAGCCATATTCTCAGTGAATGCTTATTCTGCAGCTATTGGTGGTTTCTTCTTGTCCATGGAGAGGGAGAGAAAAATCAGTCTTAAGCTTATAAATATAAACAAAAACCATCTTTCTTTCAGTTTCTCTTTCTACTCGGTCTTCTTCGTCTTCTTATGCTGCACAGTACTCCTCAGCACTGCATGTTTAGGTATGCAATTCTCACCATTGTTTATGATCTTTTTAGGTTTCAGTACTTCACTTTCAGCTAACTCTTATAGCGTCTCTGTTCACTCTGTAACGCAGATACTAGCAGGTCTAGTCCCTCTTCTGCCAAAGCTCATGTAGATTTTCAGGTAGCGTTCTGTTCTGTTTCTTATTATAAAAAGTTGTGTGTTTGAATACATATATGCCTTGTTCTGATTTCTAGGACTCTAAGCAACATGATGCACCAGATAAGTAGAATCAAAAAGCAATGTTTTTTTACTTTGTGTAATGCTTTATAAAAGATCATTAGGAACTAATAATATTTAAATGGAAAAAATTGAATTTAAGATGTAGCTGACATTTAGAGCAGAGATATTGACACTTGGTCCTCAGTAGTGACCAGGCATTTAGGTGTTTCCCCCCTCCTTTTTTTCCCTCTTCATTAGTCCAGAAAAATCTAGTTGTGTTTACTAAATATATGATATATGTATGTATATTTATAGGTGAATATATCCATAATGAATACAAGAATTCATAATTTTTTTAATTATTTAGCATTATAATACGTACTTTAAAAATCACATCTAAAGGAATCCCCTATAAAACAGGTGATAGAAAATATTTTTTAAAAATGAAACAATCTAAATAAGATCATGCAGCGTTTTTTTTTTTTTTTTTTTTTACCATAGTTGTTATTTTAGATCATATATTGCAGAGACAGCTTTATATTTAAATTCAATGGATGACTGAGTAGGAAGAACTAGCAACAAGTACTGTTAAATTAAATATAAAGCTCGCCTTATAAAATCTGAAAACCTCTTTATCATAATAAACATATTGTAATGCACTAATGTGTATGGAACTATGGATGCAACGTTGGCTATTGCATGACTGGATTTTTACAAAAGTTTCTATAATTTATGATTTAACAGTCAGAATCACATCAACAGTATATAGATTCTATGAGATTTCGTGCCGTTTTGTATTATAATATTACTGATATTAATAAATAATAATGCTGAATTAAAAAAAAAAAAAAAGCAAAGAAAGAGGGGCACCTGAAATAGCACGAACAGAGAGTCAGATACGGATAAAAGGGTCCAAATTAGGTGCAGAGAGGGGGTACATGAACTGCAGCAACGTGAGCCGTCAGATTCTAATTACATCCTTAGCTTAGGTGTCACACGTGGGTATTGGTCCCATCTTGCTTCCCCCTCCTACCCTCACACCACCGGCGCACGTTAGAATCACTCAATCATTTCTCATTTTGTCTCGGTAACTTGCACCGTCCACCTCTGTGCCGTGCTCAGCGCTCTTCCCGGTCGCCTCACTTTTATACACAAATATGACTCTTTGTTTATTTGGTTTAACTACTTTTAAAATAGTAAACACTTTTTTTTTTTTAATGTTTTTTATGATGAGATTAAAATTGAAGAGTGAATTGGGTGTTATTGTTGGTGCAAATAAGCAGGAATGTGGTGGGGAGAGAAATGGAGAAGGAGGCGTGAGGATACTGGGTGGACTGGGATCAGCGCCACCGCGATGCTCGTCAAAATGCGGGAGTTGTAGGCCGTGCAGGCCGGTGCATGTGCCGGTGCCACCGGGGACGCCGGTGACGGCGGAGTACTACCCAGAAGCGTGGAGGTGCAAGTGCGGGAATAAGCTGTTCATGCCATGAACGTGGATAACAATATAGCCCGACGACGTGGTATCATTGCTTTTTTTTTTTTTTTTTAATTGTTGGGGTAGCATTGAATTCCAATTGTGTGTAAAATGAAGAATTATGAATGATGCATAGTGAGAAGTGGTAGGAGTGAAATTGAATGAAGGTACAGAGACTTTGGCAGTAGTGATTGGAATATAGCGTACGTGTTTTTGTGTGTGTTGCTTTTAAGATGTTGAAATGAAGAAGACAAGGAAAGGGGTTCATTTAGGTTGAAGAGCCACCCTCATTTGCAGTGTCTGTTCTTTTTTGGTTGACAGAGTCGTGCTCTCACTTCTATCCTGTCCCCTCCCTCCCTCCCTCCTTCCCTTCATCTTTATCTTTTTTTATATACCAATTTGGTCTTTTCCACCTCTGCAACTATGTTGTTGTATTTACACATATTAACTGGTTTTTCCCTAATAAAAAAAATGCTTACTTTAAATCCAACTGATCTTGATTAAATCTTCTCACACCTTATACGTATATATTACATATGATCTGGATAATTTAATATGAATTAAAAGGTTTCAATCTGTGGCATTTTGTTTTATTTGAGATTAATTTGTTTTGATTAAAGGGGATGTCCTCGGCGATATAATGGGTCCAAATGACCAAATGACAAGTCTTGGAAAAACGACAAAATTTCAGTCCACTTTTTTCTTTATTCCCAGAATTCTGAGAACAGTCTAGGGCCTCACACAATAATGGCTGCGATATGAGATTCATTGCATTATTCATGTTAAGCCCCAGAGACCTGGTATTGATAGGCCAATTTTGTTTGAAACGTTATCGGTCACTAAATGCAGACATTTGTTGCAGTAGGATTTGAATCTTGATTCGTCTTGATGTGAAGTACATTTTATCATGTTCAGTTTGTTTGTTATGATTATTTTCTGCATTGGTTGATGTATACGATATGCTAAACTTTCAAGTTTAATTATTGTCCTACTTATTAAAAAAAAAAAGGGGGGGGTCCTAACCCTAGACACAAGCATTGTGTAAGCAGTACCAAACGCGATTTTCTTGAAGTTTCTTCTCTTTCTTATTCCTTTCTCTTTGTTTTTGGGCAAGTATTGGAGCTCATCCAACCCATCAGCTACTCTAGGCTCTGCATTAGCAGTGGTAGCATCTAACAACAATGTATGCTTGTACCCTCATCTTTAGATCGTCTTTAGATTTAATTGGATAGATAAAAGGTCGGACACTCTCACTAAAAGGAAAAAGTTAATCTTAAAGTTAGTCAAGACGTTAGAGAATGCATTTTAGTTCTTGTGTACTTAGTTAAACGTTTAAAAGTAATGAACGGCTTGTTCTACTTAACATTGGTATCACTTAAAAAAAAAAAAAAAAAGATTTCGCTCTACTTTTGGATCATGGATGAGCCTAATCTGTTCCTAAAATTTTATGTATAAAAAGAACAAAAAAACAATGTATGCTTGTACAAAAAAGAACATCTGTATGAAACAACAATATATATATGCTGACCATTAAAAAAAAAAAAAGAGCCCAAATTCAATTGCTCCATGTATCTCTCAGGCCCAAGCATAAGGCCTTTTAGTTTTTACCTAATGAATTGTCTGCAGTTGAATGATATTTGTATATTGTACAACTAATTACACCCAATTTGTTCCAGGCTTGCCACCCACTACACACCAGACAGAACCAAACTTCAAATTAATTAATTAATAACTAATGCCAACACAAACAGGATTAATGAAATGGATCCAAGACCCCTCCAGTTGAATTTATCGTACTTAACTCCTGCAAAATTACATTTACTTCACATATGAACAATCTAAAATATAAAAGCTATTTATTCAACACACACACACACACACACTAAAAAGCTAGAACAGCGAATTCATGATGATGCAAGGCATGCATACGTTACGAAGTAAAGAGCTATAGCATATGAGGCGGTACTACTGTTAACAAATTAACTCACTACTATTATCAAATCTAGATTTAACTCCAAAAAAGTGAGAGGAATAATTAATTATTTAAATAACCAAATACAAATATCAAAGAATATCAGTCCCATCACAAGCTGAAATTTAATTATGTGATTTAGGAGTGAATTAAGAAATGATAATATGGACGATTGATGGGTACGTACAACTTCATCCACGTGGACTATCTGGTTCTTGTCTGACTCTTATGCGTCGCTGTTAAATGAGTAGCAAGAAAGCAGTGGAGATACGAGTAATAAATAACGTGTGGGTTCTGAATGCAACCTTAACTCACACCTGTACGTGTACGTGGAGCTCACCCCACTGGCTACTTTCAGCTACGTGTCGTTTTGTAGCCCCGTGAAGTCGCACGCCGGGAGACAAACCACGTGTCGTTTTTTGCCCCGGTGTCGTTTTTCCCAAGTTACATTATTTCAAGGGAATATATATATATATGAGAGTTGGGTTGGATTCTAGAAGAGACCAGAGAACTGATATGATATATAGTTGGGTTTTTTTTTTTTTAATAATCTTTCGTGAAAAATGAGTTGTAAATTTAGCAATCTCAATGTCATAGATAAAATTTAATTTATATTTTTCTCAGTTTGTATCTGATATTTCTGTTTGTAATTGTTAAAAGAATTTTGGTAACTCAAATTTTCTTCACGAACCTAACTGGACTCAAAATGTCATTGTCGATCTCTTGAAACCAAACAAAAAACCTGTTAGTCTCGAGCCCTTGATGCCCTGCGCCTTACTCCGCCTGCATTTCAATCCATTCACCCAAATGGAAGCTTCTCACTTGCCTGTTCTCTCGTCTTGAATTTCATTTTCCTACGAATCAACAGTTAGAGCCCGTTCAGTATATACAAAATATATTTTGATGAAAAAGGTATGACGAAAATAAAGATTTTCCAGCTGCTAACGTGTTTGGTGTATGATGAAGAATGAGGGGCGCTAACAAGTTATTCATTGAGGCATCAGTCAAAGTAACACGAGCACAAAAATCAGAAATGATATTTATTGAAAGAGACGAATATTTTTAAATTTGCTCTCTAAGACAACAAAATTATTAGGTTGGATCAAATCAAAGTACCTGTTGGAACAAGGGTAGCAGAAGTGATTTATTCTCAATCTAACTTTTACAGAAGAAATAAAAGTCAAATTATAAATTTGATTTTCTATTGAAAATGATAGAAAGAGGAGTGACTTTTTTTTGTGAGAGAAGCTATAATTTGTGGCTTCTATCAAAGAATTCACATTCCATACTTTTTCTTACATGTTTGTTAGGTGTTTTTTCCTCTAATTAGAGGGATGAAGATATATATAAAATAAAATAAAAATTTAAAAAAATGTCACCATTTTTCTAATTATAAAGAAAAGCACCTAACAAGCATATAAGGAAAAACATGTAACATGTACCCTCTATCAAAAATGTCTTTTTTATCATAAGCCTATCATAAAACAAAAGCTATGTCAAACACCTAATTTTTTGTGTGAGGCTTTTTTCATAACCGTTGAATTTTTAAACCCTTTAATGTTATGCCAAATAGACCCAAAAAGGCAGGGGCCCTTTCCTTAGCAGATACCATCTCAAAGGAGGCTTTTTGTTTGAAAAACATTTATAATTGCCAATTTTGTGGGAAAAGCTGCAATTTGTGATTTCTACCCGAAGTAACTTTTCCATGGTAAACTCATTACAAACAAAAGCCGTGTCAAACACTTATTTTTAATCCATTGGACTTTCTTCATAGTGGTTGGGTATTTGGACTCTCTCACACTATACCAAACAAACCCTTAATGACCGTCCTACTTTGTATTATTTTTACAATGGAATGACTGTTAAAGAAACAAATTGATAGACTTGAAAGAAAAATAACCATGTAATGTCAAAAGAGAGATGTAAATACTCTGCGTCCATCTCATATACGTATATTCAAACAATCAAATTGGATGGGCCCTACAATTAATATATTTAAAAGTGTAATAGATGATTATGTGATATATGGCTATGATTATCCTGATTGTCCCTTGTACAGAATGTTAATATCATGCATTAGTTATTCTTAATAATCAATAATAACGTGGCTGGTCGTGCGTCCAATCTCTACAGCGACTCAATAGCTATGAGCCTCACATTTAATTTACGTGGTTCATCCTTATCGATCTTTAGTTGTCCTGTTTCTGCTTTCAAACGGATATGATTGATCTGTCCTCTGTGGTTTGAAATATTTGAATTCATGAGGCAGACACATATGGTTGAGACTTGAGATGTTAGCTTTTAATGCATGCCGACGACATATTCGCCTTAGCCTTTAAGTAACACACACCACTTCTTGATGATTTTCAAATGCAAGTGTATCTGATCTTCTCACTTACGCTTTATATTGTATCATGGTGGTTTTTTTTTTTTTTTGAGCACACAATTTTAGAATGTTGATGTTAAATTTTAGAGTACGTCCATTTAATGCTAATCATCTATTGTGCTCTCAGGCGTATATTGATCATTGTTCTATTCAGCAATATTTGAATATTTTAAATTTAAATTGGATTATATTATTAATTTGAATATTTAGATCTAAATAACTAAATCAAAAAAATGTATAATAGGACATTATTTTAAATGAGAGTTACAAATATTAAACTATTTTTTCTTTGGTGAATGGAATATTCTTCGGATATATATATAACGTACGTAAATTGCTTTCATGAAAGTGTTTTGGTATCATCCAAATTATCATTTTATAAATTTTTTTAAGTCAAAATAAAACTTATCTCATATATTTATCTCATAAATCGTAAAAGTTATTTCCTAAGAACTCCAAACACACAATTAAATGATGAAGAAAGGAATGTTTTTTTATGAATCATTCTCAACTCACTACAAGAAGTCATGAAATTTGCAGCGGAATAATAATCCGTCGCAAAATTATGAAGGAAAACGCCCTTTCGTCGCAATTCTCATAAATTTGCGGCGGAAACACCTTTCCGCCGCAACTTTGCGGCGGAAAAGTGTTTTCCGCCGCAAAATTGTCGGTGGGATAATCCCTCCGACAGTTAGCGGCAGAACCTGTCGTTCCGCCGCTAAACTTTGCGACGGAACCACAGGTTCTACCGCTCCATTTTGCGGCGGAACGACGGGTTCCGCCGCAAAATGTTATATATTCCTTCGCTCCCTCCCCCTTCGTGTTTATTCTCCGTCGTCTCCCTTCCTTCATTTTGCTCTTCTTCCTCTCTTGGTTTGCAGGTTGCGCCATCTGAGCTCCACCACAAGATAACTGCCGCCGTCGATCTCATCTTACTCCGGCATACTTTCTCGTTCTCAACCTAGGTTGTTTCTTCAACTGGTATGGTATTTTTCTTCTGCAAATTTAGACTTTGTTTATTGCTAATTCTTTTTTATCTGAAATGATAATATTAATGGAAGATCTTGAAATCTTGATTTTGTTTATTTGATAGTAATTTCAATATGACTGATTTTACAATTAGGTTTTTTTTTACATCTCTATTTTCTTTCCAAAGACGTAGAAGGCACTGAATTAGTTTAATGCTCTACATTTTTTTAAGGAAAAAAAGTGTAAAAGACAATATTATAAAAAATAATTTAGGAAGCATTTGTTAATTCTTTTTAAATTTATATTGTTAGAAAAAAATTATGTAAATTATTGGATAATTTTCTCTTTATTATTCTTTCCTTGTATCTTATAATAACAACCGAAAAAGTAAATTTGATGAATTTACCGATCACCTTGTTTTTTTCCCCATCTAATCTTCATGGGATCTAACATTTTTTATTTTTTCATACAACATTCTTGAGATCTAACATTTATGCAATTCGATGCTGCAAAATAATAAATGAAGGGAGGATGCTCACATGACATGAATTGAAGTGCAGAGGAGTACAGAATCAAACCAGCCTGATCTGACGCATCACACAGCTGTGTTTTGCAACAGTTTTATTCAACATCTTAATTTTTTTATTAATTAATTGAGAAAATCCAGATAGAGGCCTTTTTAATAGGAAAAAAAAATAAAAAAGGGTTTAAAATTCTGAAAATATAGCCTAGAGTCTTTTCTAGTATAAATTCATTAAATTTTAGTTGTTAACGGCGTTGATATAATTATTAACGGGATTGATATAATTGTTAATGAGACTGATATAGTTATTAACATTTTAATGAATTTATACTAGAAAAAGTTATAAAACATTTTTTGATATTTTCAGAATGTTAAAGCCTTTTTAAAAAAAATTTCTGTTGTAAAAGCCCCCATATAAATTTCCCCTAATTAATTTTATGTCCAATGTGTTCATATTCATTGATATATATTGATACTTTGATCTCCTACTACTTCTTATCAACCCACCACACTATTATTGATCACCAACTAACCATGCCACCTATCAAAGTATATATTATAAATGTCGAATCTGACATTCTTATAAAACAAGTTGGTCATCATTTTTTTTTAAAAAAAAAAAAATACACACGCACATAACAAACTTAAATTCCAGACAGTCTTGTTCGATTTGGAAGCAACTTGAAAAAAAAAAAAAACATTGTCTACATTTTACGGTAAAATTATTTACAAATACCTATCTGATTCTAAAATTCTATATATATATATATATATATATTGTGAAGATCGTAATTATGCTCCATCTTATTCTTAACATAAGATTCACTTTGCAATTCTTTTTTTTTTTTTTTTTTTCATTCAAGTGAGTTTTATATTAATAATAATAGGAAGTAATAGTCTGTCTTTGTCATCGTAAGAGCAATTAAAGTTAAGCTCAGTCCAAATAATTTATTAGCATTCAATCAAGGCGTGATAAGTGTGATTAAAATGTCAATTGAGGATCGTCTATTGAGAAATTTTTATGTGAACTTGATCAGTCTACCATGTTATTTATGGTGTAATCAGTTAAAATACAACAATTTAGCTAATATTAATCCTAGTTAGTTACTCATATATTTCATATTTTTATTTTCTTTGTGAAAATGAACCCTTAATTAATTAAGATTTCACAAGTAATAAAAAAATAAATATTATTAATATATCAGCTAATATTTTTGAGATGTCAAATCATCTCTTGAATTATAGTATTTTAATTTATTAGATTATAAATGACATGACAAATCAGATTAATACAAAAATTACGGCTCTACCACACAAGGACAAAGTTCCACGTTGACGGCTAGTTAATTGGATATTTTTATTAATGTAAGCATTAATTAATCCATATTATAACGGTAACTAGCTAGATAGTAGCTAGTAACGGGAAAGTAGACAAAACAATTTGTAGTTTTTAACCCTACAAGTCGCAGCCTCATGCCGACAATTTAGACAACTAGTGTGTGTGACCTACTTGCTACCTTTTTTTTCCTTAGCGTGGAATGTTTCAGCAAAGGAGGAAAAATAGGATAAAATAATAATTGAATTCAAATTTTTGAAGGAGGCATTATGCAAAGCCAAGGATAGAGCTTCCTTGTTACAATGTGAGGCCATAATTTTTGGTGCTCAGAAAATTTATTTTAATTTTTTTTAAAAAAATTAATATAAATGTAAAAAAGTATCTTATCTTATATATTTGGCCTCTCAAATATTTTTTTTAGTTCATGAGTATACATTTAGCTTCCCCAAATATTTTTTTCATTCATGAAGATACATTTGGCCCCTCAAATATTCTCCTCATCTTTTTTCTCATTTTTTCTCATCAGCTCATCTGGGCCGTTGATTGAAAAGAGAAGAGAGAGGATAAAATACTTTTCAGATTGATTGGATAGATATTATTTAGAGATTATGGGGATAATGAGAAAAAGATTATGAGGGAGACTCAACCCTAAAATTTTCTCACAAGCTCAGCTCCGTCCCTGTGCAAATCATCGAAGGGAACGACTCAGTGGGACATTCATATGTAAATGAGTTTGGCTTCGCATGTCTGTTTTTTGTGACATACATATACACACACATTTTTTTTGGTCAATATATACACACATTTCAATAATCACCTTTTGGCCTTGCAATTCTCTTAGCAAAGTGGCACCCGGAAGCAATTCTTTTACCAGAATTTTTGTTTTGAGTTCCTTCCTTCCACTACTCCCTGTGCCCCCGGGTATGTACTTCCCTGCCTCTCCTGTTCTTTTAAAACCACACATTTGAGCCAATTCTTCGTGCTTTTTTACTGTATCAACATTCCTTGAGAAGTATGTAGTTGTGAATGCAAAAATACCCATAGTTTAAATACCATGACCTTTTTTGGGACAGAAATTTTCCATCAGAAATTTTTTTTATTGGCGGAAATTACCTATAGAATTCTGTTGGTGATTTTAGTTACTGATGAGATTCCGTAGTAATTTTTACCCACATAAATTACTTATCAAATTCTGTTGGTAATTTCTAATAAGATTTTTTCTTTCAATAATTTCGTGAATAATTTGTAATTTTTTTAATGTATTTTGCTTTCTTAAAATTGGGTAAATAGAACATAAATTAAGGATTAGAAAAGTATCTTTTATATTTATCAATTTTTTTCTTTAATCTTTTAAAACAAGATAACTAGATCTTAAATTTTTTATATTACCATCATCTATGCGGTTGTTCAGGGTTTATGGTGTCTTCCTTACAAGTAGAGTCGGGAAATCGAGCCGGCCCGTTTAGGCCCTGAACCTTCAAGGGCCGGGCCTAAAAATTTGAAGAGATAAACGAAATTTGCCCTAACGGGCCTCGGGCTTAAACGGGCTGGCCCCTGGAGGGCCTCGGTTAACCCTGTAGGCCCTTTTAACTGTAGCTTTTTTTCTTTATATATATATATATATATATATATATATATATATATATATATATATATTTGTATTTTATAGAGTTATTTATCCTTTTAACTACAAATACATAATTATTATACTCTAATTTTATGATTTGATTTATTATGTGTTGTAAATAAAGATTATGGATGTGTTCATGATGCGGAAGAAAAATTTCATGATATTTTTACTTATGAGCTAGAGACTACTATTTAAAGTGAAAAACAATTAAATGTCGTTAAAATTGATGATAGTGACGAAGATGACGACAATAATAATCATCGTACTAATGTCGCTTAGTGATATGCTTTTTATGTTTTATGTGAGTTATTGTGAACATAGTTTGCTTTTGATTATGAATCAGTGACTGTGTTTATTTATTGGATGATTCGTGTTATAATTTACTAATTATATTTTTTAAAAAAAAAGTGAAGGAAAAATAGTTAAAATTTGAAATAATAATTACCAGGCCCCACAGGTTGGCCCTAGCCCTGGTGCTCTTTGGTCGGGCTTTGAAAAACAGGTGTTTTTCTTATTTTAGGTCTTGAAAGGCCGGCCCTGTTAGACCCTGGCTCTTCATGAACCAGCCCTGAAGGGACGGGCCAGCCCTAATTCCCAAACTCTAGTGTCTCTTCTTTGTCCTTATATTAGAACTTGGTGGGAGGGAATTTCTGTTCTTTTTACAGCAAAAGACCGCGCGCCTTACCGTGTTGCAACGGCGAAAACAGGGGCCCCACTAACAGAACGCGTTATTTTTATTTATTCTGGCGGCACCGACGTGGCAATATCAAATTGCATCAGAAAGCTACATTTACATCCATATATAGCCACGTGTATGACTGAAATATTTTTTAAAAAAACATTATCGCACAGCCACGAGTTTAACGAGTACCACTACCCAGCATCTGTCCATCCGCGTTAAGGAAAGAAAAAGTCTCCTTTCTCACTTGCATTCCCAGCCAGCAACGACCCGAAACTCCTGCGACTTTTAACCCTTTTTCGTTCCAGCGACGATAGAGACCGGAACCTGCTTCTTCGATCTGGTTCTCTCTCTGATTTTTCCCTTATATATTTAAATTACCGCTGGCCTTGTGCTATATTTATCCCTCAATTTCGGCGAAGTTTAATTTACTCGTTCTGGCAGGCTTCGATCAGACAAAATTTTTGGAGCTCGATCTCTGGTAGTAATAACTCATGCCAGAGATTGAATGCGTTCCGGAGAACAACAACGCCTTGTTCGGAAAATATGAGCTCGGAAGGGTTTTGGGCTGTGGGGCCTTCGCGAAAGTCTATTATGCCCGCAATGTCCAGAACGGCCATAGCGTGGCCATTAAGGTCATCAACAAGAAGAAGATATGTGGCACCGGTCTCATGTCTAATACCAAGCGGGAAATTACCATCATGAGTCGCCTCAATCACCCCAATATTGTCAACCTCCACGAGGTCTTAGCCACCAAGACAAAGATCTATTTCGTCATGGAGTTCGTTAAGGGCGGCGAATTGTTTGCTAAGATCTCCAAGGGACGCTTCAGCGAGGACCTCAGCCGGAAGTATTTCCAACAGTTGATATCCGCCGTCGGCTACTGCCACTCCCGCGGCGTGTTCCACCGTGATTTGAAACCGGAGAACATCTTGCTCGACGATAATGGGAATCTGAAGGTTACAGACTTCGGACTCAGTGCCGTAAAAGATCAGATCCGACCCGATGGGTTGCTCCATACACTTTGTGGCACGCCGGCTTACGTCGCACCGGAGGTTTTGGCCAAGCAAGGCTACGATGGAGCGAAGGTGGATGTGTGGTCCTGTGGCGTTATCCTCTTCGTTTTGACAGCTGGATACCTTCCGTTCAACGACCCGAACCTCATTGCCATGTACAAGAAGATATACAAAGGCGAATATCGGTGTCCCCGTTGGATGTCGCCCGACCTCCGGCGTTTTCTATCCCGGTTCCTGGACACCAACCCGGAGACCCGAATCACCATCGACGAGATCCTCCGGGACCCGTGGTTCAGGAAAGGGTACAAGGAGGTTAAATTTCACGAGGAACACGTCGGGTCTTCATCAGGGACGAAGTCCGATGAGGCGGAGAAGATGACTGATCTGAATGCATTTGATATCATCTCCTTCTCCACCGGTTTGAACCTGTCCGGTTTGTTTGATGACCCGCACAAAAAAACAGAGGAAACCGAGCGGTTCGTGTTGGCAGCATCACCGGAGAAGCTAATGGAGAGAGTGGAGGAGATCGCCAAGGTGGAGGAACTCGTCGTGAGGAGGAAGAAGGAATGTGGAGTGGAGCTGGAGGGGCTTAATGGTAGTTTCGGAGTTACTGTTGTTGTTTACCGGTTGATGGAAAGCCTCGTGTTAGTGGAGGCCCAAGGAAGAGGCAGAGACGGTATCAACTTCTGGAACAAGAAGTTTAAGCCTCAGCTCTGCGCTATTACAGGTCAAGAAAACAGCTTCCCAGGTTGCCGGTGATTAAAATCTCTTCCATTTCTTTTCTCTTCACCTCCCAGAAATATAAATTTATAGTGAAAAAAATTATGGCCATAAAATAATAGGTTCAAGATGGAGGTACAACCATGAACATACTCCTTGGTGGGTATTTGTGAAACATGGAGGAGTGAAAATCATCGATAACTTGTGAGTGATGAATGGATATTAAGGGTGATCATGTATTGTAGGCACGTTCAAGTAGTTTCATTTTGTATATCGTTGCCATATGTGTTGTGAAATAGTAAGTGTGATTTACTGAACATTGCAATGATGTGGGTGCGGACTGAGGAACGATTAGTCCTTGTAAGCCCACTGAGTCTAGTGATGAATTTTAATATGTTTTTATTACCACTTCTTTGTACATATTGAGTTTCAAGAATTCGGGAACAATGAAAGCATTTAAAGTCCTTTTAAAGTCCTTTGTAGCTTCTGAAATTATCCTTTTTAATCTGTTGGTGACAAGAAACTACTGGAGTTGGAGGCAGTGATTGGATTGCCTTTGCTGGCTTCAACCCTTATTCTGTTTCAAGAAATATAGCTTTGCGAGGAGAGTTATGGAGTTTGAACGAACCAGTTATGAGCAAATTTTTCACAGATAAAATATCGAGTAGGTCAATTTACACTGCATTAGACTTACAAGTAAACAATGAATAAAAAGAACAAAAATGTCTTGTCCTATTCTCATGTGTGAGTAAACAATGAATAGAAGAGAATACCAGTGAGCAGATCCTGAGATACAACTACAGAAGAGGTGAGGCTATGTTCATTGCTGAAGACTGCGTTACTCCTGATCTTACTGGTGGTGTAACCTCCTGAGCTTCGGGAAGAGAACACAGGCTGCAGCTATTGCTTTTCGTTTTTTGCCTTGGTCAGTGGATTATTCTACCCAAAGGGCCTTCCTGATCTTACTGGTGGTGTAACTTTTAAGACTTCAGAGACGTCCATATCTCTTCCTTAAGAGAAAAAGAGCGAAATTCACTAGGAAGGAGGGGCTCCTTGTGTGCAATATCATGAATTAATATTTGAATATTTATTTGGGCAGGTTCTCATTAATTAGTACTGAACAATATCTCCGCGGATGAATATTTTTTTAATACAAAAAAAAAGAGTCAAATCCACCCAGTGGAGCACAAACTCTCTTTCCATCAAGGATTTGCGCAGATGAAGTTATGATGTAGACTAATTATAACAAGACGCTGGCCTAATGAGTAACGAGCAAGCGTCAGTTCATCACTCACCACGAGCAAACCAATTTGGTATGGGTATTTTTTTTGGCCAAAAATTTTGGTATGTGTATAGATTCTTTAGAATAGTATGTGATACCCCTCGTCCTTAGGTTCAACTGGTAAGGAAGTTAGACATTCTTATCAAAAGGAGAGGGTACAATCTTAGAGTTAGTTAAGGCGTTGACAGAGACATCATAATTTCTGGGTGCCTAGGTAAATGCCTGAGGGTAATAGACGGCTCGTCTTGCCTAATATTGATATCACTTAAGAGGAAAGTTGATTCCGCTCTGTCCTCACATTGTGGGTGAACCTAACCCCTTCCCTAAAATTTATATATATATATATATATATATATATATATATATATATATATATATATATAGTACGTGATAAAATTGAATTATAATATGAGGCTGTCAGTACTCAGTAGAGGGTCAATTAACCTCTGTCCTTTCTTGTATTCTTAGTGACGAAGCAGTTCCCTACGTGGTAAAAGAACAAATGAAAAATAAGAATTAGCGTATTTTGAAATGGTCTATTGAGAAAAGGTTATGAATTCTGGTGAGCTCGAAATGACTAAACTCAACAGAATTTTATGTTATAAAATAAGTTATGAGTTTTGCAACCAGCTAATTGCATTTTCGGGGTATTTTTAATAGTCAAGCAATTTAAATATTTTGTGAAAAATATTAATATGATGACCCAGATGTTAATTATTTTAGCGATTAAATTTTTATATTTGCTCAAATACTAAACAATCAACTCAGAATATTAAATTGCAGTTGTAGCTGGAAAGCGTGCAGGATTCAATTAAATCAATCAATTTAATTTGGACCCTGAGCATCTTTTTGGTTAATTATTATGCCCTTTAGTTGATTTAATTGGTAGTATTAATGTTTCCAAGACTTACCCATACAATCTGAAGTTCCTCGGTCCTTTCCTTGCGACAATGTTCTTGTCTTATTTATGTGGCGACAGATCATTTTTATTAAACCAATATCTATTTTACAAATTACGTTTTGTCTCAAAACTTCGAGCATTCAAAGATTGGTCTTCACTCTTCACCGGAATCACTGCCAAGATAGTAGGACGGCATTTTTGCCAAAATAATTTTTTAAAAAAAAAATTGTCAAAATGACCCACTGTTTAAACTATTTGTCTAAATAACCCAATTTGTGCAGCCACGTCAGATGGCACAACACGTGGCACCACTGCCCATGTGGCAACGCCATAAGTGGCGTTGCCACGTGTGGCGCCACTTGTGACGCGCCATGTGGCGCCATCTGACGTAGCTGAATAATAGTCTCGACTGTAATAATACAACAAAAGAAAAAGACAACAGTGTTATGAAATTGAAGGAATTCTAGAGATAAGTCAGAGAAAATTCTAGAGAGATGAAATAGATTCTAATTCAAGTCACATAAATAGTTACAGAAGACCTCTATTTGTAGAAGAATGCAAATAGTAAATTACTATGTGTATACCCCATGTCATCCTGTATTTGGAGATTATGAGTCAATAGACATCCACATAATAAGTATATTCATAACACTCCCTCTTGGATGTCCATTTATGAATGTGCCTCATTAAAAACTTTAACTAGGAAAAACTCAGTGGGATAAAAACCTGGCCAAAGAAAAGAGTACATCATTCATTGATACACTGTTGAGTGCTGCCTCATTAAAAACCTTTCTAGGAAAACCCAGTGGGACAAAACCTAGATAAGGGAAAAAGAGTACAGCGTGTATCGTCTCCCCCTTTTGATTATATCAGATTTGCTCCCCTTGATGATTACATTATTTTTAAGGTCCTTCTGAGCATATCATCCTTTCTGTCATCAATTATTGTTCGCTATGGAACATATATAGAATCCAATATGATTTTGTACTGCCCAGTCTAATTGTTCATTGTATACCTACAAGATCTAAATCTTTCAAGTAAAATTACAATAATCATTTCATAAATATACATGTGCATATAGAATTTTAATAAATATTCATTAAGATGCACACTCTAATTGCTTATGGCAATATATGAACTTATCATTATTCTCAAAAATTTGATGCTTCTAGCATCTTGAATCCTTCAAAGACTTATGCTTCTGGTATATTTAATCCTTCCGGAACATATGTTTCTGGCGCCCTACGTCCTTCAAGGACATGTGCTTCTGGCACACACTAATATATTGTGGCTCATGATCTTCATTATCATTCATTACTGCATATGCTATCATCGATATCATTAACGTTGACTTCATTTTCGGTCCCATCGGATTTTATAATTTATTGAGATCTCTTTATATTCACATATTTCAGGTATTTAGGTCTCTTCTGGAGATATCTCTTCTGGAGATAACATCTCTTTAGGAGATAATTCTTCTGTAGCTTTTCTTAATTATCTTCGACTTGATTATCTATATTCTATTAGCTCATTTTCTCATTCGAGGATTTTTATTTTTAAAACCGATAGACCTGCAACACTTCAGTCGTGCTTTATAACAATTCATATAGGAGCATTTGCAGTTGGGACATGTGACTTTGTCACTTTCTTTATGTCAGTAAATGCTTCTGGCATTCGATTAACTAAACTCTGCAACTGAATTATCATTTTGAACTTTTAGTGCACATTTCTTTGTACGAGGATAAAAAAGAGCCAATGATAATTCATTTCACTTTATCTCTTTTACCCAATCTACTTATTTTTCCCCCTCATTTAATCATGCAGTGTGTATCCATCTGTGTGCATTATAAATAATTATTGCACATTCAAAACTTTTAAGATGGATTTTATCTGGCTCTTGACCAAAAGCCAATTTTATAGGGAGAATTTTGTTGGTTTATATAATCGCTGCAAATATACACATATAAACAATGTTCTCATAAATATTGATTTACTTATATATGATTTATGGATCATTAAATCTGGAAATTACGCGCATAATCTATTTACTTTTGGTTACAAAAATCACTGCAAACTTTGCAGGCTTATAATATCACATGTAATCTTGTAATATATCTTTCAATTCGATATATTTCCAAAGATCCATTTTCAATCATAGTCAATGAAAATTTCATAATCATTTCTTTTTGAGAACATGCAGCTATATGACTCGGATGATCAAACAAGTCATGTCAACTTTCCATATGATTTATATTATCAAATCTAATATCAATTTCGGGGGAATTAACACACAAATTTTCAATAGAGAATCAATACACAAATACTCATACTTGATATATATCATTCTCCCCTTCAAGTGTGAGTTCGTAAAAATTAATTATGGAATTTTCATACAATATTCCATATATGATATCTATTTCTACAGATATCATTAAAATTCCACAAATGCATTATTTTGTTACTTCTGGTAACAAAATTTCCATTTTCCAGGAATGATAATTAAATATATAAAGTCATTTAAAATATCAAAA
Source organism: Acacia confusa (assembly GCA_037074495.1). Lineage (NCBI taxonomy): Eukaryota > Viridiplantae > Streptophyta > Magnoliopsida > Fabales > Fabaceae > Acacia > Acacia confusa. Next base: position 28,712,768 of record CM073511.1, read on the forward strand.
TCATTAGGTCTATCACTGTAGATTCACGAGCGCAACACTGTGTAATCACAGATGCATCACTGTGGAATTACAGGCGCAACCATACGGATTGTCATATGCATTTAAAATAAAAAAGGTTCTAAGCTCATGCTTTATAGGGAGTAGATCTGCAGAGATTCAACAGGACTTAATTTAGCTATAAATAGAGGAAGGCAAACAAACATGCCTCACAAACACTCAAGCATATGATAATATCAACTACCAGATACTCACTTATCATTTACCCTTCTAATAGCATATTATTGCAATGGCAGGTCCAAGCAATTATATCCCAGTTTCTGATACATCCGATACAGCATTACTTGATGCTTTATTGTATGATGATCAGACAAACATGTAATTTTCTTCTTTACTATTTTCTGATCCTTTAGACATGTTTATTCCTCCTTCTACTATTCCTCCTTTTGCTTCAAATGTATCTGCTTCTCCCCCAAGAACAAATGTTCTTCCTCAATCTACAAGGATTGAATGTACAACTGAAGCAGGTTCATCAAGGAGGCCTATTAAGAGGTGTAGAACTATGGTAGAACTGATGGAGTCTACCAATCCAGTTTAGCCAATAGTGACGATAATGAATCAGCCAGCATTCCCTAGCCAGTAAACAACTACTAGCCTGCCAGCAATCATCAATCAACCAACAATAATCAGCCAGCCAACAATGATCAGCCGGCCAACAATAACCATTGAACCAACAATAACTAGTCAGTCAGTTACAACCAATCAGTTAATGACTGCCAGCCAATTAGCAACTACTAGCTTATTGGAATGTAGTTGCTGTCATGTTTTACGGGAGATCATACATACCAACGGACTTCAGTATCATAGACTTGAAGTTCACGGGAGGAGGATAAGTATGATTTCCCATGCTATTTTATCTGAAAATGTACAGGATAAATCTTACAATACTGACACGCTTCTAATGTTTGATTTTAGTAATAAAAATTTTGGAGAAATCAAACATTTTTTGACACAGTATTGTATAGATATACAAGCATCAGGATGTAACTTGATGCGTGATCCTGTATTAGCCTATTATGAGGTCCTTTGTGTTGGTTCGGAATGGACGAAAAATCCAAATGAACCCCGCGGGAGTTCATTTCAAACCAACATTAATAATCCATTAGATAAAGGAAAACAACCCGCGGTTAATATTCCATATGATACTTCATCCCTAAATCAAGGTGAATTATATAGATTAACAATGGAGCAACGAGAAAGAATAAAGAGAACAACGCTCCATGATTTAAGAAATTATTTTCACTTAACCCTCGATGATGTGAATAAACAACTAAATATGAGTACTCACACCATTCAAAAAATTTATAAAGAAGGAGGGTTAACAGAGTGGCCTTACAAAAAAGCTTCAAAAACTTATGAGGCAGATCTCAATATTACGAAGAGTTTTACCTCATCTTGATCCCATCTCAAGAAAAACAAAAGAAGATGACATTAAATATCTTCAGAATGAGATGATTAAGCTTTTTAATGGAGTTGAGCCACTTGCTATTAAACTTTGTTGAAATAATATGGTCTTTTGTTTAATTATTTTGTTTATGAATATTCCTCTCTCGTATTCACAAAAATTGTTATAATTATATAAAACCAATCATAATAGTAAAACAAACATATTTCCATAATAACAAATTTATTTATTACTTCATTCATTTCTGGAAATAAAGTTGGATAAAATCATGATCTATAACTCAATGATCTATTTGATCATGAACAAGAAATTAATCCACTTTATCACAATATTGCTACTGCAATAACAAATTGGATATATTTATTGATAATAACAATCATGATCATACAATCCTTTTTCTCATAATTTGAGGGAGTATAAAATGTCAAATATACAATTTTGAGGCCTTTGGCATACAAAATTATGGATCAAATCTTGTTTCATAATTTGTCTCTTTGGTTTCAGGCCAACATGTCACTTAGCTTCAGGCTAACTTGCCTCTTAGCCAATTTATGCCTTCTCATAATCTCAGGCCAATTAATGCCTCATATCTCCATGGCATTTTGATTTCATGATACATATGGCCTTTTAACAATTTATCTTCAGGATAAATAAATAAAATATAAGCTTTATAAAATATAATAAAATAAATAGATGAAACCCACTAATAATATTAGTGTCGTTGGCATAAATAATGTTGCTGCCATGAAAAATAAATAGAGCAGTAAAGAATTAAAATTATATTAAATAAATGGAGCCCACTAATATATAGTGTTGCCGCCATAAAAGATAAATAAGTGTTAGCAACAATAAAATTAAATGTTAGTGACATAAAAGTAAATAAGTAAAAGAAATTAAAAGGAAAATTAAATCTGGACTTCCAATATGGAGTCAAATTAATAACAATAATAGTAAAAATAAGGTTGAAGAATCTGCTCACCTTAAATTGTCAATAGCCTTAATTTCTTGCTCCCTTTTAAAATATAATATATATATATATATATATATATATATATATATATATATATTTTAATTAATTTTTTTAAAAAAATTTGGGTGTCGGTAGATACATCCAAAAATAGGCTTTTTTCCCAAAGTGCCCCTTTTTAGGAAACTATTTACCAAAATGCCCCCACTTTCAAACTATTTCCCATTATGCCCCTCCCTAAAAACATATTCTATGTCTACCCCCATTTAGTCGACTAAATAAGGGCTTTAGTCGACTAAATAGGGGTTTAATTTTTTTTGAAAACATTCGACATTTAGTCGACTAAATGTCGACAGTGAGCTTTTTTTCAATAATAATGGATAATAATGACTATTTAGGAATAAATTAATTTAAGCCCTATTATTTAGGAATAAGTTGGATCATATCATTATCTTCTTGATTTGATGATTATCATTATTTTTACTTCTATTATTATCCATTATCCATTATTATTATTATTATTATATGATAATAATATAACATATACATATATTCCCCCTACCTGTTAGTTGGTTAGATCCTATTATTTAAGGATACCTTAGATCAAATCCTATAATCTCTAATATATTTCATTCGTTTCATTATTGCTTTCCTAATATTGTTATTATTATTATTCTTTTATAATTAATCTACTATCCACTATTTTTATCCATTATTGTAAAAATATGTATTCATCAATAACTTTGCAAAAACGCACGCATGGCTCTCTGGTTTTTTTTTTTGTTTCAGTTTACACGCAGAGAAAGAAAAGAAGAACATAGTTATAGATGATCATAATGATTACTGTGAGTGTGTGTAAATTGAAACAAAAAAAAGCCAAAGAGTCATATGTGCGTTTTTGCAAAGTTATTGATGAATACATATTTTTACAATAATGGATAAAAATAGTGGATATTAGATTAATTATAAAAGAATAATAATAATAATAACAATATTAGGAAAGCAATAATGAAACGAATAAAATATATTAGAGATTATAGGATTTGATCTAAGGTATCCTTAAATAATAGGATCTAACCAACTAACAGGTAGGGGGAATATATGTATATGTTATATTATCATCATCTAATAATAATAATAATAATGGATAATGGATAATAATAGAAGTAAAAATAATGATAATCATCAAATCAAGAAGATAATGATATGATCCAACTTATTCCTAAATAATAGGGTTTGAATTAATTTATTCCTAAATAGTCATTATTATCCATTATTATTGAAAAAAAGCTCACTGTCGACATTTAGTCGACTAAATGTCGGGGTTATTGAAAAAAATTTTACTCCCACGACATTTAGTCGACTAAATCCTAGGATTTAGTTGACTAAATGTCAACGGTTTTAAAAAAAAAATTAAACCCTCATTTAGTCGACTAAAACTCTCATTTAGTCGACTAAATGGGGTAGACAGGAAATATGTTTCTAAGGAGGAACATAATGGGAAATAGTTTAAAAATGGAGACATTTTGGTAAATAATTTTTTAAAAAGAGGCCCATTTTGAGAAAAAAGCCTCCAAAAACACCGTCACATATCACTCTGCCTTCCGCCCTCAATTATGCACAAAAACACCATCTCATGTCACTCTGCCTTCCGCCCTCAATCATGTACAAATTATTATAATATAATATATTTTAATCATCATCATTATTATTATTTTAAAACAACTTAATCCATTATTGTTGTCAGAATGCCTATCGAAATGGATCCAGACATGGCGCCCCACTACTCCATAATAGTATATAGTTTGTTAATCATTAATTAAATATAATATTATTAAATAGGGTGGGTGTGTGATTGGAAGAATAGGTTAGGTTGCTAACCTTCCACGCCGACACATATGGCTGCCAGTTTTGCATGATAATTTGTGCTTCATCATCACCATCTTTTTGTTCAGACACACATTAACAAGAGGAAACCAACTCGATCTGCCTCCTTCATCATCCAAATATCCATTCATAGGAAATCTTCATCAACTAGGCGTTCTGCTTCACCGTTCTCTCACAGCTCTCTCTCCCACAAATATGGCCCCCTCATGTTTCTCCGATTGGGTCAAAATCCAACTCTAGTGATTTCTTCCTGCAATGAAGAGCGGAGGCTCAAGAGGAAAAATCATTGTTCTTGAACATGGCGGCTGCTTGAGTTGAGTTATAAGATGAGAGCGTTTGATTTAGAGAAGCAGAGGCTGAAGTAGGCAAGGTTTAGCAACGAGAAGGAAAAATTGAGGAAGGGGAAATTGATCACGAAGAAGAAGAACCCAGATCCAGCTTAGCCGATCTAAAGAAGAGATAGACGATGGCGGTGGTGAAAAAGAGAAGAAAAAGAAAGCCAATAAAAAGCCATCGTGCTGATAACGTGTTATGAAATTGAAGGAATTCTAGAGGGACAGAGAAAATTCTAGAGATGAAATAAATTCTAATTCAAGTTACATGAATAGTTACAGAAGTCCTCTATTTGTAGAAGAATGTAAATAGTAAATTACTATGTGTATACCCCATGTCAAAATTATAGGTCAATGGACATCCATAAATATATTCATAACAAACCATCTTTTTTTAATTGTTCATTTATTCATTTATTTGCTAAAAGATAGAGCGACTTTTCTACATTTTGGCCATTAAAGCAAATAATGGAATATTAAATTAAATTAATATCAATGATGATGATGGTCATTATGATAAGAAAATAGTGGTGCCCTTTTTTTTCGTGGAAAATATTTGTGCGCTGCTGCGTTTGATAATGATAACACATACACGGTACATCATGGTTCGCCCCGGAATTATGAAAACCTTATTGAAATGGCAAAAAAAAAAAAACTTTATTAATAAAAGAGGAGATTAAAAAAGGGTAATAGTTTTTATTTCAGATATTAGTGTTTTATAATTATATTTACTCTATTCAATTTCAATAGGTATGAGAACATTTTTTCAATGACGTTATAATTGATATCCTTGATTTGGGAAAAAAATATATTTGCAATTGTTAAAAACCTTTTTAGGGTCAAGGTTATCAAAATCACTGGATTAAAAAATTTTCTTAATGGGCTTTGATATAATTGTCTTAAATTTTTTTTAATTTTAATTTCACTTCTAAAAAATTTAACAAGTGTTGGTTGAGGTGATTGAGAAATGTGATTTTTTTTTTTTATAGAAATTTTTTTTGGAGAGGTTCAATATCAGTCCCCTACTGAGGGCAGGGCACGGCCTCGGCTCTTTGAACACTTATTGGGAAATTATAAGATCGTCTACTGAAAGAGTCCCAGCAACGGTAGCGGGGATCGAACACACATCTCTTTAGAACTTGACTAAATTCTTTACCATCTATGCCAACTTTCTTAGAAATGTGAAAATTCTTTAGCTTTCTAAAGGTCGACAATGAAACTCACCTAATAAAGAATTATTAAAATTGTTACTCAGTAGTCTACGTGGTCCAAACATTTATCGGCCTAGTCCAACTTCAAGAGAGCCCAAAACTCTGTTTTCGGCCCATAAACCGTACCCTAAAGGAAAACCAAGAAATGTTTGTCTGATTTCCAGACAGAACCCACCTTAGAAGGCCTTGTATCATATGAGCATGGTCGCCTCCCCCTAACCAGAGAACTCCTCCTTCGAGTGTCCTCAAGGTTTCTTGTTTGTTTTCCGGTTTATTTTTCTGAATTCAATCTTCGCGCTACCCGCTGCATATATAACTAGGTGAACTTTCTTCTTCTCTTCTTCTAGGAGTTCTTCCTGGCGGACGCAATCGTATATGCTTTACTTTCATGAGCTGTAGTGTTTTCACCTTCGTAATGTCTTGGATTGAATTGTTGTAAAGATTGGGAATTTGGGATAGTGTAGAATGCCGACGGAATCAGGCTTAAAACTTAAGCTGAGCAAGAAGCACAAACTTGCATTGAGAACTTCTAAGAAAACTACGAGGACTGGGAATGCTGAAATTTCCTCTGATAAAGGCAAGTCTCACTCGAGAGAGGATGGATCAAAGGGTGATTCTAGAAGAAAGGGTAGAACTAGAGAAACCCAAGCAAGTGGAGATGGGCGTGATGGGAAGTTAGAGCAGAGACCCTTGAGTTTTAATGCAAGAAAGAAGAGAGTATTTGCAAAGGAGGAAACAGGACACTCGAGAGAGAATGGATCAAAGGGTGATTCTAGAAGAAAGGGTAGAACTAGAGAAACCCAATCAAGTGGAGATGGGCGTGATGGGAAGTTAGAGCAGAGACCATTGAGTTTTAATGCAAGAAAGAAGAGAGTATTTGCAAAGGAGGAAACAGGAGAAAATGCGGAGTCATGCAATGTTACAGAAGCATCCAGGAAGAAGGCTTTGTTAAAGAAAGGGGAGAAGAAGGTGAAAGAGGAATACTTCTCTGATGCAAAAAATACGTCTCCCAGAGGGAGGGTCAAGAAGGAACATGTTAAAGTACCACAATTTCGAGGGAGAGTCAATGCGAAGGATGCAGGTAAAAAAGGATATGTTACGACAGACGGCAATGGAACTAGCTTCTCGGAAAAGCGTACAGAACGGAAATCTGACTTTAGCAACGATAAAAGCCCAAATGTTGTCCCTCCTTCTAGTTTCACCAAGAAAAAACCTCGAGCCAAAGCCAAGTTGGATGATGATGTAGAAATGACAAAGAAGAGAAAAAGGGTAATCAAGATTGACCCTTATGACATCTCAAACAAGCGACTAGATGATGGCATTGTCATTAGTGGTTGGTAACCTATCTTCCTTTCTTTATAATCCCATGTTCTGTGTAGCCTCAGAATTCTACTTGTTTTTTCTGCTAATATTTTTTTAACTCTTACTTTAATAACTCTATTATGTAGTGTAAGATCACCATATTGCAGATTTTGAGTATTTTTCAAATGACTATATATTGTTGTTAATGTTCATTTAATTATGTTTTTTTTTCCTCTGAGAAAATTTCGCAATGACAAGAGAAAGTCGCTTGATTCTGATATATAAGATGAGTAAGTGGTAACATCAGACTGAGAGCTGCACTGAATAAGCATCAGGTCATGTTTGGAAAACATGTTTGTCAAAGTCAAAACCCTGGTTTTGGTTGCTTCAGCCAAAAGAACAATGGTCAAGTCTTGGATTTCTTGTTTAAAATTTACTATTTGCAGGGTTCTAACACAATTTATAATTAAAAGGAGGATGCACTAGGAGAAGCTATAGATTTAAGAAATAGCAACAATTTGGACTGTAGACTTGTTTTTAATCGATCAGTAATATTTTCTGTTTAACTTTCAAATGCTGTTTTCTATCTTATTCTGTTCTATTCTACTATTTTTATTTTCATTTTTGTGTGCCTCAAGGGTCGGAGTGCTTTAAGGATTTTTTCCCTTTTTAACAGTCGAAGTTGATTTGGCTACTTTTCCTCTTCCTAACCAAACAGATGCCCTTCTTTATATGGGGTCTTGCTTCAATTTCAGGAATTACAAAAGAACAGAAGAAGGAGCCTGAGGAAAATCATGTGATGTCCCAGAATGCGCAATTTCGTGCAATAAAACCTAGCCCTTCGATACTTTCGTTTGTGGAAAATAATGTAATTTTAATAATAAGAGACTTTTTGATAGTTGGGCTGATTACATTATTATTTATTTTATTGTTCTAATTTCCTGTGCTATGGTTATTACTTACAGCTTTTGGGTCGGAGACGCATGATTGAGATAAAGAGAGCAGGCTACAATATTGATCTTTCTGCACCCTTAGATAATGTACCCTTCTCAACGAGCTCAGAAAGAGAGAGGATAGAAGACAGCGTATGTGTCTGACTAATCCATTTCCACAAATAATCCAATTCCTAATATACCTATATGGAACTCTAATAATCACTTGAACAAGCAAATCATTTTGTTATGTGTTCCTTCACTCATTTTCTTACATTGACATTCTGTGATTGAGACAGATATTTAGGAATAAATTGGAATTTTTTGCTGCTGCGAAGATCTCATCATCATTTCCACCTCCAAATCTTCCTGAAATTGCATTCGCTGGTAATATTGTAAACCACCTTTAATTCGCCTCTAGCAATTATTTCCTGTGTTCTTGATTCACTTTATTGCACTTGGCATTGATGCATCATTTTGTTCAGGATTGGGCATCTTACATTGTGATTTCTTTAGATTCTTAATAGCTGTTAATTTATCGTTTAATGTTGATAATTTTGACTATAGGTGTTAAATTCTCAATAGCTGTTAATTCTCAGTATCATTTTTCTAGTAATTTGATTGTATGCTGTAGCACACTAGTCTTGATCAAACCCTGAAAGTCCGAGGGCTATCTTAGCGACCTTGAGAAAGAAGACTGATTTATATTTTCTAATGTACCTGCAAAGAGACATGAGTGAAATGACATCTACCCGATTCTGATTGTTAGGAAGGTCAAATGTTGGGAAGTCCTCTCTTCTTAATGCACTCACCAGACAATGGGGGGTTGTGAGGACATCAGACAAGCCTGGCCTTACTCAGGTATCCTAGATTATTTGAAGTTGGTAGATTTGGAAACTTTAAAGATGAACTTTTTTTTTAAAAAACTTTTTAAGATGCAATTCCTTTTGTAACTGATATAAATTCTCTCTAGACCATTAATTTCTTTGAGCTAGGGACAAAGCTTTGCTTAGTGGATTTGCCAGGATATGGATTTGCATATGCTAAAGAAGAAGTGAAAGAAGCATGGGAAGAGCTTGTAAGTTTGCAACTTGAATTCAATGTATTGGTGTTCTAAATGTTTCCCAAAATTTGGTTTAGCCAACCATCGTCATACTTGATAGTGCCAGAATTCTGCTGCTTCAAGCCTTTCTGTATTGAATTAATCATTGCATGTCATAGAACTTACTTATCCTTTAGTGAGGAGGATTCAGTATTGTAAGCGGCACATTCATTACTTCTTGAGCTTCTGGGAGAAGAAGGGAGACAAATAGAATAAAGAAAAGGGGCTCACCTATACTTAGTTTAAGGCTGTTTATTTCAAAATAAACATGTTACTTTGTTTTTCGTCCAAAACTCATTCTAGTTTAAGGCTGTTTATTTCAAAATAAACATGTTATTTAGTTTTTCGTCCAAAACTCATTCTTCTGGTGGCATGCTGTTGCATGTTCCAACTTTGAAATATGATGATATTTGAGGATTGAGATAATAATTTAGACCTTGCTAAGGATCCTTTCTTGCTTCTTTATTTTGTAATTCGCTACTCTCCTGTGTCTTTAGTCTGAGATGTGGTATATAATCATATGTATATTTGTGCCGTTGGAATTTTCCTATATTTTGTTGTTCGCATGTGTATGGAGTTTAGTTAATTGATTTGTCATGGTAAAACATGACCAACCATTTCCCTTGGAAAACTTCTAAATGGTAGGTGAAGGAGTATGTTTCCACGAGAGTTGGCCTCAAACGAGTATGCCTGTTAATTGATACAAAATGGGGTATGAAGCCAAGGGATCATGAACTTATTGACTTAATGGAAAGGTACATGGTTAGTCTGGTACACTTGCATTCTCTTGTTCTGCAGTATGTGAACTTTAAAAAACTTGAGGCAGTATTGCAAATACTTCATAGTAATGCATGTAATGAATTTGCAGATCACAAACAAAATACCAGATTCTTCTAACTAAAACCGATATGGTATTCCCAATTGATGTGGCACGCCGAGCCATGCAAATTGAAGAGGTGAATTTTCACCATCCAAATTGATCTTTACCTGAAAATTGGTTATCTTTTGTGGAGACTAACACACTCCTGCAAACTATTTTACCTTCACAGAACCTCAAGGAGAACAAGTCTGTTGTTCAGCCTACGGTAAACTGGTTCTTTTGGCAGATTTGTTCAAAACTTCATTCTTACCGCATTATTCTTGCTAGCAATTCAATCTGCATTTTGCATATTGCAGATGATGGTAAGTTCAAAATCTGGGGCCGGCATTCGAACTTTAAGAACAGTTCTCTCAAAGATAGCACGAGTTGTCAAACTCTAAGGCAAGGAGCTGTCCTCTACCTCAACCATCATTTCTCATTATGACTTCGACAAATTTCTTGACAAATAGAATATTTAGGCCGGTAGTCTTTCACTCCTGCCTTATTTGCACTCGGTTGCATTCAGTTTAGCTTTCATATTATTTTGCAGAAAATGGCCTCTTGCTGATCCGGATGCTTTTGATCTGAAACATCAGTTAGAGATCTCAGATAGAGAGTTCGTTTTTTCAAGTTGTAAACTTCCATTTGTGCTTGCGGCCAGGTCAAGGTGATGCATTGGTCTAGATTGTTATGATGGAATATATACGGGTCCAAATTATTGTTTTTCCCCTGATTTTAATTGTTACATTTATATATAACCTCTTGGAAGCAGGTCAAAACTAACTTTCACAAAGCTTCATGTAAATGATGAGTGCAGCCTTGTGCTCCAGGCAACACGCTGGGCCGAAGATCTAGTTATCATTACAAGTATTATTTTGCTGCAGTTTGGTAGGCCATAGATCTAACTTGTCTAAACTATTGTTATTACTTTATACTTTCAAGTGTAACTTGGGTTAAGTGATAATTGAAATAACCTCTTCACTGCTATATTGCGTAAACCTGTTTTATTTTTTTCCGCTTTGTTGTTTTTCTGTTTCTGCTTGCACAATCTGAAATTGGTTCTAGTACAACAAAAAAGGCAAGCAATTAAAGTGATTTAAACTTTAAAGTTCTATCACAAGACTGCTCCTTTACTCTTAATATAATGATAAAACTAGATCACTAATTTTATATTCTATCCCAGTATTCATGAGTTCTTTCTCAATTTTCGTTTCATAGCTTGCCACCCATAATCCTGAGTTAGATGCCTCCCTCCTCATTGTTTTTGTCGCCACAAATAAAGGAAATCAATGACATCCCAAGCAAAGCCTCGATATCTGAACCCAAAAATCAAGTCAAATGCAAGTGATGGGAAAATAAAGTTTCACTCAAATTACACGTGAAAACCTGACTTGTTAAATTTTACAATTAATAAGTAAAATGGTAATTAATACTTTTTATGATGTTTATTATAAGACAACAACTAATAAATATTTTAGGATAACTTTAACAAGCATTAAAGTTGTCCTAAAAATTTACATGATTTTTAATATCACCCTTACTTAATTCAGACTCAAGGACGAGTAGGGGTAGGAGATAATAAAGATGTAAAATAAATAAATAATACGGTGAAAAGAAATAAAAGGAGATAATAAAGATGTAAAATAAATAAATAATACGGTGAAAAGAAATAAATGGGTTTTGGGCATGCCCAAAAGATCCTTGCTAAAACAATAATTTTATCTTAACACAAAATGCTGAAAGGTCTTTTTATGGTTCAAGTTTCAAAGAATTTTAGTATATAGATTAAATTTCATGTCAGAACTTTAAAACTAAGCATCGATTTAAACAAAAAAAAAAATACTAATTATCCTTTTGTTTGTCCTGGGGAAAAAAACATCTGAGAGAGATTATATTTATACTTAATAGCTCAACTGAGAGAATTTAAATTCGAGAGGGATCATATATTGCACTTTCAATCGGTCATGCATGTAAGGGCAAAATTAGCCGGCAATTATATATCCTGAACCCCGAGACCGGTATCTTCACTGAAGGCAAAAGTGACGCTCTCATGAAAGTGAGAGTCCAAAGCCGCAACGGTCAAATTTTCATCTGGGAGCGGCGAGATGCGGAAGCGAAAGGGAAGATCAGAAGCCTCTAAACCTCTCAATCCTCTCTCACAAGAAGCAGCGATCGAAGAACAAAACACAGTTTCTGATGAGACCAAAGGCTTCTTCGCTTGTTACCTCTTGGCCTCTCTTAACCCTCGCTTCAAAGGCCATACCTACATCGGGTTCGGTCCCACGTTCCTATTGAACTTTACTTTTCATCTCTACTCTTCTTGTTTCTGTTCCACTCTCCAAGATCAGATGTTTCTGATCTCCCCTGTTTCATACTTGTTCGTAATCATTGAAAAGTTTTCATATTTTTATCAATAGAAATGTTAATTATTTACGATTTTCTTTGATCTTTGCCGCAACTTACTTCTTTATGTTAATTTTGGTTCATGATCGATTTTTTGATCTGAACGTGTGTATCTACATGCAATTACAGATTTACAGTGAACCCACGACGTCGGATTAGGCAACACAATGGCGAAATTGGGTGCGGAGCTTGGAGAACAAAGAGGAAAAGGCCTTGGGAAATGGTTTTGTGTATATATGGTTTCCCAACGAATGTGTCTGCGCTGCAGGTCTTTACTTAGTTCTTTTGTTGATTCTTTTGTCAAAACCCATATAAATCATAAACATGCTTGGGTCCATCTTATCTTTGGTCTGACAATATGATTTTTCTTTTTTAATTTTACCACATCTGATCATTTGGCTTAATTTTCTCCAAAATTCTTAAAATTTAGCAACAGGTTATCTTCTATTTTCAGTGTGTCGTCAGTATTTAACGCTTTGATAACTTTCGTTCGATTATGCTTTTTATCACTTACTCCAATGTGGTTTTCTTCTTCTTCTTCTTCTTTTGTGCAATTTACTTGAAAATTATGGATATTGGGCCCATCTTCTAAAATTATTGACCCCTCTGGCTTCAATTTTTGGTCTTACGCCGTTCAGTATATATCTGCATCTGATCTGATCTGATAGAGGCGTAATATGATTCTTGTCTTTGCTTGGCTCAGAAGAGCCTGACATAATATATGATCATGAGAATTATGCTACCCAGAATGGCGATTTCCAAATCAATGTTTTAAAGTTGTTATTTGGTGTGGGACTTTCAGTTTGAATGGGCTTGGCAACACCCTGTGGAATCACTGGCTGTAAGGAAGGCAGCTGCTACCTTTAAATCCCTTTCAGGAATTGCTAACAAGATTAAACTTGCCTACACAATGCTCACTCTCCCATCCTGGCAGAGGTGTGCCTTCTTTCTGAGTGTAGGAATGTTAATGCACTTTTTTGTCAAAGTAAAATTTTTGTGTGGATTCTAATTCATGATATGATTGGTCACAGCTTGAATATGACAGTAAACTTCTTATCAACGAAGTACACAAAACATTCTGCTGGTTGCCCGAGTTTGCCAGAGCACATGAAGGTTCATATTCGCTCCATGGATGAACTTCCGTGTTATACAGAAAGAACTGAAGGTTTGTCTGAGAATGAAGATGTTGACACCGGTGAAGGTGGTGGCACCAGTGAAGAGGAATGCAGTGTTATTACAAGTAACATTGATTCCATTCCAGACACATTTAATGGTTCTCTCACTCACGTTTCATCACAAGATGAAGAATCTGAAGCAAGACAACCTTATGATTCCATTCCAGACACATTTAGTGGTTCTCTCCCTCACCTTTCATCACAAGATGAAGAATCTGAAGCAAGAGAACCTTGTGATTCCATTCCAGATACATTTGATGGTTCTCTCACTCACCTTTCATCACAAGACAAAGAATCTGAAGCAAGAGGACCTTGTGCTTCCATTCCAGATACATTTGATGGTTCTCTCATTCACTTTTCATCACAAGACAGAGAATCTGAAGCAAGAGAACCTTGTGATTCCATTCCAGATACATTTGATGATTCTCTCGCTCACCTTTCATCACAAGACACAGAATCTGAAGCAAGAGAACCTTGTGGTTCATTTGCTTCATTACACAAAAGGCAGCCATTTGGTTCTATCATTTCAGAGGCGAAGGAATCATCACCAGTAATGTTATCCACAAGAGCAGAGATAATTGAAGTAACAGATTTTACAAATTCCATGAATGAGAGCGGTGATGAAATGAGTCAAGCAGATTGCATACAATCAGGGACAATATCAGCTGCTAATAAGAAGAGTAAAGAATTTAGTGAAGCTGAGATAATAGATTTGTGTACTCCATCTGCTTGCTGCAGCTTTTCAATTGGCAAGAAGAGAAGGGTTCCTCGTGCTGGTACTGATTTTATTGACTTAACGAAGTCCCCCAACTTCATTCAATTGTAAGGCCTTGGGCAATAAGAAATTCACTAGTGTGGTGAGAAATCTCCATGTGTTGAACGAGTTGTACAATTATTATTCTCTGATCATATTAGATCAGACCAAAACAAAAACATAAGCAGCAAGCGTTGGCTGCGTTGTAATAATTGTCTTTTCACAGTCTGTGGAAAATCATGTAAGAATGTTCCTTTGCCTATCCAATTTTCTTATCATTATTCTGTAAAATAAGTCCTACCTTTTAATCTTGTGTTGCTAGCCCTCCGGCCCTCCCTGTTGACCCTGTGTTTCATATCAGCATACACTTTTGTCACTTCTGTTTGGTTATGGTGCTTCAAAAACCCATATTATATATGACGATGATTCTCTAGGTAATTTAGCTTTACAAGTAGGGGTAGAGGAGGGTGTTATTTGCATATAAAGCTTTAAATTTCAAAGGAACATGGTTAATTGGGGCCAAAACTCTGTGTCGCCATAATTTGCAGAGAAATGAACTTGAACAAACACTTGTGAAGAGGACGCACCTAAGTCTCTCTTATTACTTTGTAAGACTGACGTCTCTCTGTTCTTGGATAACAATAAGATGAGCCCCGATGTGTGGTTATTTTTTTCCCATATAAAGAGATGAAACCAATAAACCCATCCTTCGATGACCCTCATTAATTATATACATATTGCATTAATTAAAATATTATTGATGCATATATTTACTCTATATCTCTTACTTTTCCCTCATAGATAAAAGCATACTTAAAAAACAGGTTTATTTAAAATACATCTATTATTTTTAACTAATTACTCTTTTAATCCACGTAATTCGGTTATCTGAGCTTTAAGACCAAAGGGATTACATAATTCTCATCTAAAATATAAAGATAATCAGTTCATATGATGCTGAGTTTTATGGAGAAATATGCAGCAGCAGCCAGTAACTTCTCAATTTTGCATACAAGACGAGCTAAAATATAAGATCACGAACAACTGTACAATATGAATGTATTAGTGCTGTGATTCTTGTGGCGGCGGGTCATGTATCTGCAGTTGTGGCTGTGATTGCTGTTCTTGGTCATCACTTTGCCAAACCCAGACAATATCCTGAAGAGCAGGCCTTATACCTTCTTTCAGTATTTTCTGAAATTCCAATGTATCTCCATCTGATTTTTTCACCTCCACCAGATGGAAATACGGAGCAATCTCAAATATTTCTGCGTCAATGGACAAAATACCCTTTCTGCCTTCCCTGAGGCCCTGTAGCTTCAACAAACCTGCGGCTTTCTTCTTTATTTTCATCTTCAGACGCTTGGCAGTCTCTTCCAGCTTCGAGATGATAGCCGATGCGGGTTGTCTTGAGGTAAATCTTGCTTCTCTCTTCTTAAAACTGTCTTCAAAGAATACAGAAAGATCAAATCCAGCAGAAAGGGATATGATATCAAATGCATTTATACTAGTTGGTACAACTGACTCCTGCTTTGCTTCTGCTTCGCTGCTTTGATTTGAAGGATTTTCACCCGATGAAGAGGCAGCCTTCTTTTCCAGTACATGTTTTTTAGGTTTAGAACTTGGTCCTTTCTTAAACCAAGAACACTCCCTAATCTTTTCCATGGAAATCCTAGTATCAGGATCTGGATCCAATATCTTGCTTAAAAGTGTGTGAACTTCTGGTGAGAACCAATTAGGATATTCAAATTCTGCTTTGTCAATCTTCCTATACATCTCAATCAAATTTGGATCATGAAAAGGGAGATAACCTGCCAATAATACAAACAATACTACCCCGCAAGACCAGACATCAGCTTTGGCACCATCATACCCTCTCCTTTTGATGACTTCAGGAGCAACATAGGCAGGTGTGCCACAAGTAGTATGCAGCAGACCATCTTCCCGCTTGGATTCCGCCAGAGCACTTAACCCAAAATCAGAAACCTTCAAATTCCCATATTCATCCAACAAAAGGTTCTCTGGTTTAATATCTCGGTGGTACACACCTCTGCTGTGACAAAACTCAACTGCATTGATCAGCTGCCAGAAATATTTATGTGCAACCTCCTCTTTGAACTTTCCCTTTTTAGATAACTTAGTGAAGAGTTCACCACCTTTAGCATATTCAATAACAAAGTAAATCTTACTCTTGGTGGCCATAACCTCAAAAAGCTGTATAATATAGGGATGTCTAACCTTCCTCATGATGGATATTTCACGCTTGATGTGCTCTGCTTGCCCAGATTTCATAACCTTGTCTTTATCAATTAACTTAACAGCCACACTCTGATTAGTTGATGTGCTTCGTGCATAGTACACTTTTGCAAAGGTACCTTGACCCAGCAATCTTCCTAATTCATATCTTCCCATTAAGACAGTTGATCTGTTCTCCATGCCAGGCCACACAGTAAGTTGGGAGAACAATATAACTATAGAGTGTAGCTATATGAAGAAAGACAATTCAACCGTCCTCACTTAAATCATGTATTAACAAAGCAGGCAGACTTAAACGAGTAGCGTGCCAGACATGCATCAGGGGAAAGCAAGAAAATGATGCCCAACTCAGGGGTGCACTTTTGTCAAGCATGAAGGAGAGAAGTACAAGCAACGATATAACCTTATTGATCCCAGAGACAGCGATATGATCACTAAGGCTTGTCTAACTGAGAGAACTTGCTGCAAGCATAATAAGTTGAGGAGCTTCAGAAGTATAGTAGTTGAATTTCAGCAGAGCCGTTTCCCCATAAACTCTGAAAAGCAAAAGGAGAATCATACTGGGTTCAACAATTAATTGTTCAGGAAATAAAGTATAAATTGAGAAATAGGAATAAAATGATGAGCGTAATTCAGCAGCTAATTTGCAAACGCACAAGGGAGATACGCATTTATTAATAACGATGAACTGGGGTTAAATCACGGAAATGGTAATGTAATATAATTTTGGATGTTATCTCCCGCAACACCACATATCAGAGAAAACAAGGGACAGAGAATTAGTTTAACAGGAGTAATCTTTTACTCCCATTTAGGGTTCAAGATGGAGGACCCTTGCTCACCGCTTGGACTGATCCTCCGCCACTGCAGCAGCTCCGAGCAGCAATCATCTCATGCTTGGAGCTTGGAAGATACAATTACTAACGCCAGCTTTCCAAAAACCGAATCATTGATCTAACAAAATTCATATGCCATAAACAAACCTAACAAATCCGTACAATCCGGGATCACAACAACTATATTCAGCAGCAACCCAAAGTCACTTCAAAGTTAACGTCGAGGTTTCAAATGCAAAATTAAGGATACACTGACTAGGCAGGTACTAAAATCAAGCATACGCGCGAATTTAAGCTAAAGAGAGAAAATTGACTAACCTTACCGAGCTAAGCAGAAGCACAAGGAGCTTCAGGTTGAAGACGTGCCACCCGAGAGAGAACAGGTGAAGATTCCACGCGACTCGTGTGCAAATGAATGGAAAGGGGAATTTATGTTTTCTCTCGATAACAATTCGACAGTTGGATCATATGTGGCCTATACAACGTATGATTCTAAATTTTCATTGATTCTAAATTTTCATTGCTTTTAAAGTGTCACGTGTATCTTTGTTTTCGGTAATAAAATTATAATCAAATGCTTATAATTGCTGGAGTCAATGATGTTCCCAGTTCAGGTCAACAAAAAACAGAAGCCATGCTTCCAGCATATATGGAAGACTTTTATTACTTTCCCACCTTAAGATTTCATGCCAGCAATGAATATGTATTACCAAATGTTCGAAGAAAAATTCTTATTTCAAATTATATGTTTGATTTTTTATGAGAAAAATTTAGACAAATTAGATTTATCTTTAAGAAGTATGAGTGCCATCCTTAACATTTATTCTTATCACTTGAAATGTTTTTCATTACCATGAAAGTTTGATATACATCAAGAAAAAATAAAATATTAATGTGTAAATACTACTATGTCTGAATGTAGTGCCAAAAAAAAAAAAAGATAAAGTACTTGTAATTGATAATCTCGGAATTGTGTAATTACTATTAATTATTTATTAACACTTGGTTTGGATGCCTATGGGCTATGGCGGTTAGAATTTGAAGGATGGAATCAGATGGAAACAATAGGTTTTCTGAATCTTGGAAGGAATGGGAGTAAAAATAAGCATTTATATAGAGGTAAGTCATAAACTAATACACTAGCTAATATAATCTAATTGAATACAATCAAATATTAAATATAATAGTATCTTCCATCCATATTTCTAAAATTTATAGAATATATCAAATAGCCTATGTTGTCAGTCTCACAACTTTAAACAAACTCATTATAATTATATAAAATCATATAGTAAATTCTTAAAAAATTAATTTTATTAATAAATAGATATTAATAGTGTAATTAAATAATTAAAATTAAATATATAAACATTCATGATTTATCATACTCAATAAAGATTGTTTTATAAAATCCATATATAAAGCAATTGTGCATGGTCAAATTGAAAAAAGTTTATAATGAGTTTAAGAATGAGGTAATACAATTTTATAAAATAAAATGTAAAACAATAAACTTGATGTATGAATTTGCGAGTTCGACTAAGTTTACAATTATTACAAATGAGAAAATTTTGTAAGATAGAAATGTATAAATAGTAAATTTAGAATGTCAACTCATGAGTTCAACAACAATACAAATATCAATATAAGATATGATATCTTAACAATGGGATTGATGGTGTTTATACAAATTGTTTGTCAAAATAAGGTCCCTACATTAACATGAGGGTTTGAATTTATGACCTTGTACATTATAAGTTAATCTATTAGACTAACTTGTATTAGCTGGGCAAAAAAACAAGACTAACTTCTATTAGCATATATTTTTTTCTTTTTAATTAGGAAAGTTTGAGGTTTCACACCTATCATGGTAATGAAATAGTGTTAATGTATGAATGAACCGGTGAGGTAGGTGGAATAATAATATATTAGTAGTAAGTATTTTGTTTGTTTTTTTGTGTTGGCCAAAAAACGTGGCGAGTTATTAATTATTTGAATGTTAATTAAATATAAATAATTCCACACATGAGCTCAATGGCGTGTAAATGAGGTGTCCGTGACCCTTTTGAGGACATTAACAGATGGGTGAAGGAGAAGGTAGGCCGGGTTGAGGCGTGGAGGCCCATCAAGGCATGAGGCACGAGGAGGATACACAAGAGTTCACCTCATGCTAAGACTCGTGATCTGCTCCATTAGATTTTCGCCACGTGCCTCTCCACTGTGTGAAGGTCGGCGTGGCTCGTTCGTTACATGGGCTACAAATTTCTTATACGATAGCAATTGTAGTATTAATGGATATCAACCATAACATCATTAGCGAAAAACATCAACCATTGCATCATAATGACATCTATCTAGAAAAACTTTTAGAAAAAAGATAAATAAATACCATTTCATTGAAAAGCTCCAAAAAAAACCTATTAAAAAGGTGAAGAACAGAGAAATACTCATGTAACAATCTAGGTTTTGATTATTTTGGTAAAATTTCTCTTTCTCTCATTCATTATATTTTCATCTTTTATCCTTTCATCTCTTCTCTCTCCACTTCATTCTATTTTCTTCACCATTTTCCATCTTCGGTTCACAAACCACTTCGCCACACAACCAAAGTCAAACCATCGTACCTTCTTCATACTCCCATTTGATCCCTCTCCTTCTTGCTAGAGCAACAACAGCCATGGATGTATAATGAGGCTCCATCTCCTCTTCGTGCCATAGCTTTTCCTCTGTTTAGAATTGAGGAAGAAAAGAAAAGAAGAAGCAACAACGTAACTCAGGTTGTGTGCTGGTCTCTTGATAGTCGAGATAAATATGAAGAAGAAGAAAGCCCCACTTCAATCAATGGCTCCCAACTCTCTCTAAGCTAGTGCATGCTCTCCCTCTAAATGTTCTTTTCAGCTTGGGTTCTCTTTCCACTCCAACAGATAAGGAGAGATATATAGAGGATAGAGACGGCACCTAGAGTTCTTTTCGTCCTCTCAGTCCGGTTGCTATCAGAAGTTGAAGAAAAAGATTCCAGAAACCATCCAACGGTTTGCCCTCAATTCCCTCTCTGGTCCTCGACGATGGTGCTCTGGTACAAGAAGTGATGGAGGTGGATGGTGATGAAAATGAATCAACAGTGCCACCTCCTTTCTATCTTTGAAGTCCGCCTCCACCTTTTTTTTTTTTTTTCTTCTCTCAGGTCGTGATGCCTCCTTTTCATTTTGCTTCACGTCTTCCCTTTATTTCCAAAACGGTGCCGCCTCAACATTGCTGCTGGAGTGTTCGTTAGACATTCTTCAATTTGAAAAAAAAAATTAAAAAAAAAAATTTGACAAACAAAATAAATGTATTGACTAATGAATAAAGATTGAATAAAAAAGTAATGATTTTAATAAAACAAGTAATTTTTTGATTAAATGAATAAATGTATTGGTAAAATGAGTAAATTTATCAACTAAAAGAGTACCGACTTTGATAAAATGAGCAATGATTTTGATCAAATAAATAGATGTATTGACTAGATTAGTGAAACCATCCACCATAGGCATAAGGGTATTTACTCATTTAGCAATGGATTACATTATTTATTTTTAAATCATACTCAATACTATAGTTGTGAATTGCCATACACAAATTGTTATTATCTTTATTAAAATTGTCAATGACACTTGATAAGGCTTATAGAGATAAAGTCTTCAATTTCTATATTCAAGTAGTTAATTGTATTATTCAAGTTGTCATCAAGGCTGTGTCAACGGGCCCATTAGAGTAATGGTGGCAGCCAACGAAGCTTTAGTGGTGAGGGGGCCGAGCCTTTTTTAAAGATAAAAAGTGAATGGTATTTTGATAAACATACAACATTTCAAAATCCAAAACTCCTCCCTGATGATCTATGTGTCCTTTATATGTATCAACAAACATTTTGGGGTTTTATAAGTTTGTATGGTATTTATCTGGAACTTTTCCTATTTCTTATATAAAATTCTTAAAATTATTTTTATAATAGCAAAGTTTACCAACGTACATAGTGTTCCCTTTTAATTTTATATAATATTCCTTTAGTTCTTAATAAAAGACAAATTAACTTAATTTGATTAGATTAAGAAAGTTAGCTAGTTAAGTTAATTCATATAGGGTAAAGGTGCAATTTTACACATAACCTTTATCCAGAGGAGCGCCTAGCACCATAATCTTTTTTTGGGAGCAAAAGTACACATAACGTTACGTTTTAAGAGCGTCCAGTACCACGGGTTGTTAGTCAACCAACATTGACCGTTAAGTCTGACGGAAATGAATAATAACTCCGCTAAAATTACAAATTTGCCCCAATTTTTAGGCTGAAATTACTATTTTGCCCCTAGTTTTAAATATTTTTTTTTAAAAAAAACACTAAAATAACTCCTCCTCATCGATGGACCCCACCACCGACCACACCGCCGGAGGCGGCCACCCTCCCCCCAACGCCAGCCGCCTCGGGCGACCGGCGGCTTTTTTTTGAAAAAAATTATTATTTTTTTAAACAAGTAAAATAACCTCTCCCACGCCGATGGGCCCCACCACCGGCGGCGGTTGCCCTCCCCCCAATGCTGGCCGCCCCCGGCGACCAGTGGCCACCTCCAGCAGCTTCTTTTTTTTTTAAAAAAAAAGTAATTTTTTTTTTAAAAAAAGTAAAATAACCCCTCCCCTGCACCGCCGGAGGTTGCCACCGGTCGCTGGTGTTGAGGGGAGGGCGACCGCCGCTGGCGTTGTGGCCAGTGGTGGGGCCCACCGGCGGGGAGGGGTTATTTTACTTTTTAAAAAAAAAATATATTTTTTTTAAAAAAAAGCCATCGGAGGAGGCCACCGGCGTTGGGGGGAGAGTGACCGCCGCCGGCGTTGGGGCCCACCGGCGAAGGAGGAGTTATTTTACTTTTTTTAAAAAAAAGCCGTTGGAGGTGGCCACCGGCGGTGTGGACGGTGGTGGGGCCCATCGATGGGGGAGGAGTTATTTTAGTGTTTTTTTAAAAAAAAAATTATTTAAAACTAGGGGCAAAATGGTAATTTCATCTTAAACTTGGGGTAAAATTATAATTTTAGCGGAGTTACTGTTCATTTCCGTTAGACTTAACGGTCAACGTTGGTTGACTAACGGCTCGTGGTACTAGACGCTCCCAGAACATAACGTTATGTGTACTTTTACTCCCAAAAAAAGGTTATGGTGTTGGGCGCTCTTCTAAGTAAAGGTTATGTGTAAATTGCACCTTTACCCATTCATATATATGACTTGTATTTTCTATAACATCTTAATCACTTTCCCTAATTCTCTCATTTCTTCTCCTCCACGTGATTGTTGTTGAGCAAGCTTCACAAGAGGTAAATTAAGAAAATAGTGATAAATTAAAAACCTTGTCTTACATTGAGAATAAAAATAAATCCCTAAATATGCCTTATATTAAAGACCGAAGAAAATATATATATAAGAGCAAAGTTAAAACTCACAACAGCAACAACAAAATTGAAGTGCATGTATTTGTTTGTGACAGTAGACATTTTTTATAGGTATTGTATGGACATTAATAAAAAAAAAACATGAATATCAATCTTTAAAATTGATTTTGTTATGAATAGGAAAAATTATGTGTAAGGATTAAGGACTATATGCATTGATCTTTTATTTTTAGGGACCGCTAATGATAGTTACTCTCATTGTTTTACTTATGGAGTTTTATGGTTTGAGTGGAAAATATCACCAAGTTTTTGTTGAATCATAAATCCCCGTTATATGAATGGTAAATTCAAGTAATTTGATTGAGAAATTTATGTCATGCAATAGATTGATTTAACTAATGATTTAATTTAAATATGCCCCGGCCCAATCCAATCAAATCAAGAGAAAGTGAGCTAGCAAAAGGACTCACAGACCTATTTGAATCAGCTTTACAGAAATATGCTTATTTACAGTGAGAAATAATTTTTTTCTCATATATTGTTAAAAGATAAACTTCTACCCCTAATTCAAATTAACTAGTTTGGTTTGACCCCAAGACTACTTTTTCAACTTTCCCTATTGTGTTTTGGTTGTCATTTGTCCCAACATATATAATGTATCAAATTATTGACAGCATACATTTAAAATAAAAATTATAAGAAGTTGCTTCCACCGATGATGATTAAAGAAGGATTTTTTTTTTAAAAAAAAAAAACAACAACACGTATTTCTTAATAACAAATAACCAAGTTAATAGTTTTTTTTTTGTTTTTATGAATTAATTACTGAACTTTTACATTTAGAATAGGAGTACATCTTCGATTTATCGATCAAACATAAAATCTGTGAAGATATTAGCACACATTTTAGAAATTTGAAGGCAGTGAAGAAAAGTTGAAGATGGCTTCGCAGACATGTTATGTTGCGTGAATCACGCCGGGGCAAAGTCTTCAAAGATTAATCATGCTACATGTTGTGGCTAAAACGTGAAATGCGTAATTAATTGTTAATTACAAGAATATTCTTGTTTGTCAAAGGAATAATTACTTTTTTTCCCCAATATGTCACACAATTCCAATATGCGTTAGTGACTAAAATAGAAAATGCCACTTTCTAAGACTTACATCTCTTTAATCTTTTCTTTCATCACAAAGCCGTTAATCTATCCTAATTACGGTATGTCTCAAACTCTGCCAATAGCAGATCTTGTTGGAGGCTTCTCCATCGATACTTAAATTTTAATAATTTTTCCCAAAAAAATCATTAATTATTTCGCAGTTGACTGAGATACAAGAGTTTGGTATTTGGGCTTATGTCTCTAGGCGGCTGCCCAATTTAGTGGGAAATTTCCTTGATGTTATCATAACACTTCTAGCATGTTCATAATTTTATACATTTCTTCTTATTAATGTATTACTCTCTACCTTATTATAAATCACTTGTATTAAAAAAAGTTGCACTCACCCAGGTCCACAATATATGATATTTTTTGAAGGAAGACATGATCTGAATACAAGTTACCTCCAATTTGATTGATACTCTTTCTTGTCTTGCCTCTATAATTAATGCTCAATTTTTAATTTTGCTCACTCATTATATCCACTCCCTCTCTCTCTCTCTCTAATTAACATTTTCAATGTAATTAAACACATTTCTCAAGAGTCAATAAGGGTAAAAGTGGAAAAAATAATTTCATGACATTTAAAATTTTTGTTTTCCATCATATGGTTTAAGTGTTCTATATTGTGAAGTATGAACTGAAAGGAGAATTCAAAATATAAATTACTTGTAGGATAATAAATGAGGTTTTGCCAATTTTACTTCTATTAACTATTGGTTGGTTGAATGAGAGAGAAAAGATGGGAGCTAAATTCATAAAGATAAAACGATGTTAAAGAAAATGTATACTCTTTTTATAAGAAGAATGATAGAAAAATATTATTTGAATTCAAAATTCTGTTAACAAAAACAATAATGAGATTTATAAAAACAGTAATAGGATTAATAGCTCATTTTATTATAAAATCACCTATTTATCATTTTGAATTTTAAATGATATTTTTGTCAGATTTTCCCTAAGGTATATATAAAAACATGGTGAAAATGTCTAAATTACTTTCAATATAAAAAACGGAACCTGACCGGACACGTGGTTGCAGGGAGAGGTTAAATGGCACTAGTCATTCCTTGCTGTTTATTTGTGAGTGTGTGTATCTCGCCATGTACGTGTATGTCCACAATTAATTAATTGCGTATAACTTGATTAATTAAGGATGTTATACACCAATTAATTAATTAAATGTATAATACTTCCAACGAAGATGGAAGCTTCAATTTGGCCATCTTATTCTAGGATCTTCCATCTTGTTCACAAAATAAATAGGATTGTCCATTGTAACTTCCCAATTTCTTAGCCTATCATACTTATTGTACACATTTGTGACAGCGTCACCCTAATTTTCTGGAATTCAATAATTTTTTTTTTTTTTTGTAGAATTATAAATATTTTTATTACCAATGTATACTTAGCTTGCCCCCTCTCCTTGTTTATAAGTTTTCATGAGTAATAATACACACATACATACATAAATGTATAGGTTTAATATTTCTGCCTTTAAGACAGAAACATTTTATCTATCTCACTCACATAAAAGTAAGTGAGTCACACTATCAAGAAGAGAAAAAAAATAATGATGAGACCCACTCACTTTTATGTGAGGGAGACAGATAAAATATTTCTGCCTTAAAAATAGAAACATTAAACCCTAAATATATATGTCATGTGAAAATTATTCTTTTCTTTCCAATATTTTCCCATTAACATAAAAAAAAAAATTATAAAAAAACTAGCCAAGAAGAA
Source organism: Acacia confusa (assembly GCA_037074495.1). Classification (NCBI taxonomy): domain Eukaryota; kingdom Viridiplantae; phylum Streptophyta; class Magnoliopsida; order Fabales; family Fabaceae; genus Acacia; species Acacia confusa. The sequence goes on from CM073511.1 coordinate 28,738,558, forward strand.
AGAAGTTATTTATAAAAAATCCTACCCCATAAGTCGCATAATGTTAACAAAATGCAAAAACCTGACTTGGCCTCTAGTCGAGTGTGTGTGTATCAGTATAAAATGATAAATAAAATATGAAAATGCTGCTGGCAGAAAAATGAAATAAATAAAGCACTAAATTACTCTATTCATCCCTATATTATAGGGGTTTTTTAATCAAATCGTGAGATTCTTAAAAATATTTAAAAATAGTTAAATATAATAACTATAAAGGAAATTTATTTATTTATTTTTCTAAAAATGTCCCAATAAGGGAGAGAGTAATACTGAGAAAAAAATGAAAGAGAATATATATAATATAATAATAATTAATTTATGATTACGACAAATCAAAACATAGTCCATTTAACGGCTGCCGTAAGGAAGGGGATGTATACAGTTGACTTGAAACTCATTCAATAAATGAATTACTCATTCATCAGTGATGACCCCGCTCTGATCCCCAGCTGATGAAGATTTAAATATGTGAAGAATCTGAAGCCCATTGTCAGAAACCCTCTTTAATTCCTAATCCACTCTCCCAAGTCTTCGTATTCCGATCCCATCTTCCCCACACCTAAACAGCAACCTCTCACTCGCATTAACACACACATACAGCTGTATTATCCTGAGATCGGGCCTGGCCTTCCATGGCAGCCACTCACGGCAACACCACCACCGTCAAGATGACGACGACGTGTCGGCGTTCTGTTGATCATCAGTTAACCAGACAGGCGTCGAATCTCTCCAATTACGAAGGCTACCACGGAGACGAAACCGCCTCTGTTCCATTCAAGTGGGAATCGCAGCCAGGTACTCCCAAGCACCAATTCCGTGAAACCCCTCTTCCTCCTCTCGCTCCTCCTCCCTCTTATCACTCCCACATTGCTTCTTCTTCTACTACTACTCCGAGATCCATTGTCAAACCTCGCAACAACAAGAATTCTTCCTCTGCTTCTAAGTCCCATCTTCTACAATCTATATTACCCAAGCGTACCGCCAGGAAAGCGCGTGCTTCTTCTCCGCCACCGCCGCCGGGGGCTAATTCCTCGCCACCTCTGTCTTTTTCTTCCTCCTCCTCCTCGTCTTCGTCGTCGTATCAATCGTGGCAGAGATCGCGTTCCGTGCCTTCTTCGCCGATGAGGCGTCTGAGAAAGGAGAAGGAGGATGAAGAAGATCTGTATAATGATATGTCTGGCTCAAGTATGTGTTTTGGGAATGCGGGTTTCAGAGGTTGTTATTCCTCCATGATCAAGAAGATTATGCTCGGAGATTTCCTGTAAAATCTCGTTACTAATATTTTGTTACTGTAAAACGTAAAAGCATATATATATATATGCATGCATTATAAAGGAGTTTGATCATTATTTTTCTGACACCCTTCCTATGTTATTCATTAGCTTCGCTTTCGTCAATATCATCAATAAATCACACACTTAACTTAACTGTTTATAAAAATAAATTATACTGTTCATAAAAATAAATTATTACGGTTAGTTTATGTATGGGCTTTGTTTATGTATAAGCTATTATTTTCATTTTGGGCCTCACAGTTTATTTTATGAAAAATAAAAAACGCAATCTTTGAAAATAAATCTTTGTGGGTAATTTGACATTAAATTTCTGTTTCGGCCGAATTTGCCAAAGTAGATGTGTTTACTCGTTACTGCTTCACATAGTTTGGAATGAGCTGTACAGTTTACTTTATAGCTAATGAAAGAAAGCAAAGAGAAATATGAAAAAAATGTGTATTGTAAGGTAATTTCTTGAGTATTCTTAGGCTCTTAATATAAGATATATTTATAGAGTTAATCGTGGTCCTAATTATAAGGTATAATTTTTAGATTTGTCCGTCTTTTTATAATTTATCTTCTAATTATGCTCCCTTAACTATAATAAAAGAGGAGATGAAAGGAGGAAATTAAAGAAGATAACTAAGTGTTTTAGAAAATATATGTCATATCATAAATTAACTTAACAAACTTCTTCTATCTAATCAAATTATATAAACATGTCTTATATTAAGGATCAGAGAAGTATAACAATTGGGGGTAAATTAAAGTAATTTAATTATTATATCAAATTATGCATTAATAATGAGATCTGGATTAGAAGCTCTCTTGATTCTTGATCCTATATGTATCTGAATTTCAATATAATGCATCATTTCAATGAGTTTTAAAAAAATATTACCAATTCATTTTCGTGAAGAAAGAAATGATTCTGGCAGTATCATTGGATACGAGTGAAAATATAAAAAGCTTTTTGTAGATCGTCACTTAAATTTATCACTGTTCACTTGTTAATTGGCTATCTAGACACGTTCAATACTAATAATGCGAGTCATTAATTGCGAGCTCATAAAGTCAACATCTCCTACAATTTTTATTTATCTTTAATTTCAATCTGTGTGTTCGTGAAGGGACGGAGCAAATCGCCAAAATGGCTAACTGGGTGGCAATTCATTTGTTTTTACCACTTACATCAAAATGTATAAACCTCTTAAAGGCTTTTTTTTTTCCAATTACAATGGGTTTTAAATTGACTAATAAATGAATCAAAATTATACCACAAGTAGTAAACTAAGTAAAGTAATTTAAGACATTTGATGAGCATATATATGCTCAGAGAAGGGGAGAGAGAGAAATAAAATATGGTGTTGTGTGGAATAAGTATGTTGGAGGCAAGTTGTTAATAATGCAACTTATTGGTGGTGACCAACTCACTTTGGCAACAAATTAAAACTGAGCAGCTGGAAGCGGATCTCAGTCTCCCTTACCGGGAAAATAAAAATAATATCCAATCAAGACCCTTCCAAATAATAATTGCTGTATAATTATTTATCTATGCAAAACAACAAAGTTTGCAGATCATCTCAGGAATACGCGTTTTCCTTACCATTATCTGCCTGCTTGTCTCAACAATAATGTATTGGGGCTTATCTTTTTGTTTCATACTATAACTTGAAGTTGATCCTATATTACACAGAACTACCTACTTAAGGAAAACCCTTCTACAATGTCAGATTGACAACACTATAACACTTCTAGAAGGAAAAGCACATGAGGATCATTAGACTGGGTCTTCCTAGCAATGCGGTATGACTGTGATCAAAAGGTATTAAATACATTCATCTGTATTTAATACTTCCTCAACTCCTACTTGTAATAGTTAGTTACTTAATTTGTATGGATTAAGAAAGTTGGGTAAATGAGTCTTCCTTTCAACTTTTACCCTATATTTGGGTGAAGAGAAAATTAGGGGAGAAAACTTCCAAAAATAATAAATTTTCTTACCACATATGGAGGTTTATTTGCTTCCTAGTATTCTTCCCCTTTATTTTCCCCATATTTTTCTATCCATCCAATTAAACCTAGACTTCTCCTACATGTATCATGAAACTCCATACAATCCAAATATAAGAATAATTGATTTTTTTTGAGAGATTAAAGAAATTAAATAAGTTATTTAATCATATCATATATTATGTATCATTAGATAATATATGTTAGATAAAATAAATATTTTTATAAATATTTAAAATAATTTAATTAGATTTCTTAATATCTTAAAAAAAAGTTAATTTCATTTTATATTTAAGATCAAAGAAAATATAACATACTCCTATTCTTTTAAAATTATTAATTTTTTTTCTATATAATATCTCTAACTAGTTATAAAACTCAAAGTTTTACAATTCATTGAATAAATTTATAACTCATGAGTCATGACCACGCTCTGATCCCTAGCTCATTAATTTTGAATATATGAGAAGAATCTCAACCCCATGGTCATAAACCCTCTTTAATTCCTAATCCAATCTCTAACCTTACACACATCTTCAAATTCGGATCTCAACTCATAAACAACATAAATTAGTTTGAAAAAAAATAATGGGTATAAATATTTTAAATTAAATATATTTAACTTTATTAACCTTTCTAAAAAAAAGTCAATAGTCTTACATTTATGATCAAATGTAGTATTTTGTTTGACGTATTAATTTTTTCTATATAATATCTCTAACTAATTATAAAAATTAAAGTTTTACAATTCATCTCTTCAAATTAAACAACGTGAACTTCTATTAGAAAGTGTCTATGTGCGTGTACAAGCAAAAGGATTCCGTGTGGCCACTGGAAAGCAGCATCAGCAGCACAGGGTGATCCAATCTGTACACGTATAGGCAATCCAAGGGTTTAGATAAAGCCACGCGTCAACATTGAAATTGTTGATAAAACAATGCCCCAAAGTCAAATACGCGGCGCATCATGATTCAACTTTGCAAATACTATTGATAATAAATTAATGGATTTTAGTTTTCTCATGTTATATAAGAAAAAAAAAATTCCTATACACACACCATTTTATGTGTATGTGACATGAGAAAATGGTTTTTCAACAACATAAGAAAATGTTTTCCCTAAATTAATACTCCTAATTAATTTGCACAAATGCCGACACAGAAATCCGATGGGAGTTGGGAGGTTATAAAATTTAATTCACAAAACAATTATATTTATACTTATAATTATAATTCAATCGAAGTTATAATGCGTGAGAATGAATGAAGGAAAGTGCTGAACTTTATTAGTATGAGAGTTATCAATCAATGCCTTGATCTCTTCTAATAATGCTTTTAAATCTCACTAATTACTTAGTAATAAATATTAATTTTAAAAAATAAAATTATTCTGATTATAATAGCTCACTAACTGAATTACGAGATTTAAGAAAAAGATTAAAATTAGTTAAAAATAATATATATATATATATATATATATATATATATATATATAAATTTTATTTTTTAAGTATGCCATTTTTTTATAAGAGATAAGTAAGTGATAGAAATAAAGTAATATAAGTATTATTAACTTTTTAATTAACATAATATATATAATTAAAAAGAGGTAAAAATAAAAACAAAAAAACCTCATTAAATGTTGAGTCAATTTTTGTCGAACTCTTATAAAAAAGATAAAGAAAATTCATATTTTAAACCCCCATAAAAAAGATCGATGGAGCAGTACTTTTCTTTTTACTAAGTCTTGCTAAGGAACTTGATAACAACTAAAAAGGAAGTTAGTTAAGGCACTTGCATGTAATTTAATTACCATGTCTTGGGATTGCTGAGTTGAAGGATGATACTCTATGCACTTAGATTATAGAGAGAATAAATTTTAGGTCAAAATCAAAGGAAATAATATTAAACAAATCTTCATTGCAAGAAAATATGGAGGATTAACAAGTGAATCAATTACCATTAACAATTTATGAGACTTGTCAATGTATTATTTTCCTTGGTTTGGACTTAGATGTCATTCTCCCTAGATTATTGTTAGCTCTCCATGTGTTTTGATGATAACTGATAATTGTAAATTTAAAATATTGTTAGTAATCCAAGTACAAGACCCTTTTATGTTTAAAAATTGTCTTGATCAATAACTGTATGATTGGTAAAAAGGTGACTCGAGTCAAACATATGTAACTCAAATCATTGTTATCTGAATCGAATCAAATCAATGAGAAGTGACTCAAGTAAGATCTGTGTGACTCCAGTCACAGCTCTTCTGTGAAATGTTTTTGAAGATACATGACTCCAGTCAAGTTATTGTAACTCTAATCACCAAAGAGAATTTCAAACTTAACTTTTTCCAACGGTCAAAGTTCAAGCCAGACAACTTTTTATTACAACTAATATGACTTTGAGTAATATTTTGAGTAACTCCAGTCACATTCTCATAAAGGCGTTCTCAGATTATTTGTGAAAATAGATGACTCCAGTCATATTGTTACAGAGACGCTCTCAGAAGAATTGTGACAATGGATGACTTGAGCCATTTAGTAATGACTCCAGTCATATTGTCACAGAGACGTTCTCAAATGTTGTGTATAAATGGATGACTCCAGTTATTTTAATAATGACTCTAGTTATGATGTTACATAGACGATCTCAAATCTTTTGAAAAATACTTGACTCCAATCAATACGATAATGACTCCAATCATTGTGTCTTTATATCTCTATTCTTCAGTTGCTAATCATAGATGACTCCAATCAAAGTCATGTAACTCCAGTTATGTAACTCGAGTCGGTCATATAGGACTCGAGTCAATGTTCTGGAAAATGAAAAATACCGTGTTCGTAATATTTAAATCATTGATTTTGATCTTTATGCTTTATATCATTACTTATTATTATTCCTAACTATATTTAATCAATTTGTTGATGAGTTTCAATTGATTTTGATATGGATTAACACCAAATTACAATAAAACAATTATGTGTCAGAAGCATTAAATGTAAAGCAGAGACAAATACTAGAATCAGGCAACCAACTATTTGAGTAATGTAAAGCTTTGCAACCATTTCCTTTCCACTTCCATTGATGAATCTCAGCAGACAAATGGTATAAGAAATGTCAAAAGAGAATGACAACGCTAATTGAAGAAAGAAGACATTTGAGTAACAATTAAGGATAATCAGTTTCAACGGTCGTCTTTATCAGTCTCAACGGATAATTCTCAAGTTTCTCAATGGTTATTAATGTCAACAACTATAAACGCCAGAAGCATTGAATTCTCCAACTACTGAAACACTGTGCATTCAATTTTTGAAATTAGCATTTATTGTTTTTAATCTATGAACAATATCTTCAGATATAAACATTCTTCAGTAATTAATCATTATTCTTGTATTAATCTTAAGGTTGTGGAACCTTTGAGATTAAGATTAGTTGATTACAACTTGTAAGGGGGAGTAAGTTCTAGTGAGAGAATTACTTAAGAGTTACCGAATGTGTAATTAATCTTTAAGATAGTAAAATCTTAGAGGATTTGGGGACTGAACGTAGGCTAAGGATTTAGACCAAACCAGTATAAATTGTGTCTATCTTTCTTACTCTCTCTTTATTTATCCCTATTTTACTTGTATGATTCAGAGGAATATAATAAGCAGTAAATTTACCATGTTTTGAAGGCCCAAATTGAGCTAAACTTGATCTAACATAATTAAAAAGCTTAGGAATAATAAGAAAAAAACATGGATTCGATGTCAGACATGCCCTCACAAGTATTCTCGTGTGTTTTGCAAGTTTTTATTCACAAGAGAAGCCAAATTGAAGAGCTAAAGAAAGGCGAAAAGAGAAGCCACGAAGGAAGCAAAGTTGGCGCCCAAAACGCCAACTATTTGGGCTACTTTTGGAGTTGGCGCCCAGGGCGCCAACTAGTGCAAAGTTGGCACTCGGGGTGCCATCTAGTGCAAAGTTGGCACCCAGGGTGCCAGAATTGCGAAAATCTGATTTTTTTTATTTTAGGGTTCGAAAAAGAAAAGAAAATTTATATTCTTTAATGGTTTTGAAGTCTAAGGGGTCCTAGAATATAAAAAGAAGAAACCCTAGCAAAGAGAGACACCTTCTTGAACTCTTGGCATGAGAAAGAACTCGACGGCATTGGAGAAAGAAGATCAAAGCTTCACCGTGAAGATCAACCTTCCCTAATCATTGAAGACCTAATCTATTTTCATCTTTTCATCTTTGTTTTCTTAATCTAGCCATGCTTGGCTAATTTCCTTTTTGTAGTTAGAACTAGGATGAACCCTATGCAACTTTGAGTATTTGATTGAATTCGGTTAAATCTTGGTTTCTTTGATTGAATGAATTTTCTGCACTTAAAGTTTTTTTGAAAGATTGATCACCTTTTAGATTGACCATAAGTTGATGTATGACAATAGAGATGTTGGTGCATCTAACTAGAACTTGTTAATTCATCATAAAATTGTATGACCTAGACATAGGCTTACGAATTTATGCGATCGTAGGATTCTGGTTCAAGATCTGATCTTTCTAGACAATACTAAGACATTAGGTTGTTTTTAAAGATAAAAATAGACTAAGGTAGCATCAAGACATTGGGACTTAGTCTAACCTTAGAAAATCGATCGTCAATTTGGGAATCATAATCAATTAGATCTTTAATTCAAATACTTGAAGGAGCATAGGGGGATTCTAAACCCTAGCTGCACCTTTCTTGATTGTTGATCTTTCTAAACGTGTTCTTGAGATTCTTGATCTTGAGTTCTTGGCTTTCTTTAAATCTTTAAATTCTTGATTGGTTACAACTCATTTTTTATTACTCAAATTATCCAACTAAAGCATAAATAGCGAACTAGTGATTGGATACTATTCCTCGTGGGACGATACTTTCTCATTACTCTATTACTTGTAACGACCGGTGCACTTGCCGAAGTCGCCCCTATCAGAATAAAAGAAATTTTTTTAAGTCACCCAATTCACACCCCCTCTTAGGTGATATTCCATCTTCCGTTATAAGTTCATTTTTTGTTTTTTTTTTAATGTTAGGATTAATTTTCCTTATTTATGTTGTGATCATTACTTAATAATTAATTAAAACAGTTAGATTTTTTTTTTGAGCACAATTACAATGATTTCTTAAAATAATTATACACATGGAAAGTTGTTCTCTGACAACAACTTAGTCTATAAAGATTAATTTTCAGAATAAAAATAATTCTTTTGGGTGAAAGTGATGATTCTGCTTCTCTTCTCACACTCCTATATATAACTTCAATTTATCAACCATTCAATGTGTCTGAGATTTCTTGAGCGAAAAAAAAATATGTCTGAGATTTTCTTACACAGTTTCTCATCTGTTTCTTAATCATAAGCTGTTTCCCCAACTGAGGAATAAAGCCAAAGTCCAAAGATTTGTTGAGAAGAGCCATCCTCTGATGTCATTGGCCTGTCATAATGGCGTCCACTTCTAAACTTTCCGTGACAAACACAAACCAACCAATGAAGAAGCAAAAAATCTCTGTACAAACATCATAAGAAAATAAGAAAACCCAGAGCCCTTCAAGAATCTGACATTGACGTTCCAGGTTTGCTTCCCAAAAGTCAAATCCTCCCATGCCACAGAGACTAACACGTGTGCAAGTTATTGACAATCTAATCTTCCCCCATATGCAGCCTCATTTTTTATTCCTTCTATGGTTTCTGTGACTCATTATATATAGAGCTATCTTCAGTGTATTATAATATATTGACCAACTCTTGCTATTTATCTTGCCTTTTAAGCACTTCTTTCCCTATTCTGAGAAGTATTACTTCCCCACTTGTTCGTGTTTGTGCCTCAAGGAAGTCCTTCCTCCTTAAAGCTCCACCACACAGATCAAGACAATCAAGAGGCATGCTTGGGTATCCAGAAACAGGTAAATGAATACTGCCAAATAAAGAATTTCCCCCCTTGTTTCCAATCATTAAAGGCTGAAAAGAATCAGATTTTTGGATTTGTTTTCAGATACTGATCGGACACAGTAATGATTTGTGTGTAAAAACTCAGATTTTTCCCCGTGATTTTGATTGAACTGACTCGTTTTGATTTCTTGGTTGGTTCAAAGAAAGAGCAGAAGAGATAGCGAAGAACACAGGAGAGACGGTATCATCAGAAGCGTCTAGCCAAATGGGAAGGAGAAATTTCTATGGACCAGCAGCTTCAGGGACAACCTTAAACTCTGTAATTCCTTGTGCTGCATGTAAGCTTCTGAGAAGAAGATGTGCAGAGGAATGCCCTTTCTCTCCTTACTTTTCACCCCATGAGCCTCAGAAGTTTGCTGCTGTTCATAAAGTGTTTGGTGCAAGCAATGTCTCCAAGATGCTAATGGTTCATTATTAATTTCCTCATGTCAATCATATATTTTGAGTCTCTGGGAACATTTGAAGTTACTGTTTCTGATCAAATTTGTGTAGGAGGTGGCCGAGAGCCAAAGAGCAGATGCTGCAAACAGTCTGGTTTATGAAGCAAACCTGAGGCTGAGGGACCCAGTTTATGGATGCATGGGTGCAATATCAGCTTTGCAACAACAAGTTCAGTCATTACAGGAAGAGCTAAATGCTGTGAGAGGTGAGATTCTCAAGTATAAGTATAGAGAAGCCGCTAGTCAGATCATTTCTTCTCATCATCATCATGGTGGGGCTTTGGTTTCTTCTGTGGAGGAACCTCAACCACCTCCTCAACCTCCAAAACCACCTTCATTGACTTCTTCTGCTTCTGTTGTTCTTTCATCCTTGTCTTCATCTTCCAGTTCTTCTGTATACACTCCCCCTAATAGTGCAATTAGCCATGGATCTATCTCCAGCGAAAATGTCCCTTACTTTGTTTGATCGATCAGTTCTTGTAGGACTTATATCGTTCTATTCTTCTCATCTTTTGGTGTGGAATTCACAGGCTTCAGGTTTAGCATATAAACACTATGATTTGGTTCTTGTTGAGTTTTATGAACACTGAATTCTCAGTGTTAGCTAGGAACAGATAATAATTATATGTACTATTTAGTTCCTGGGATGAGTTTTAATTTGATTGATTACTTACTTCCTAAAGATAGCTCATTAATGGAGAAAAATAGAAAAAGTCAACTGGTATGGTCTAGGGAATTGTAAAAGTTGAAGATTTCTACAGTGGATGCATTGAGAAACATGATACTAGTATATATTATACAGTAAAGATGTTTGAATGTGAAGATCACATGAATGAAGAAGTGGTGTGCTGAACAACTGGGCATTGCACGTGGGGGTTGCTGGGGAGGAGAGTAATAGGTTTCTACATTAATTAAGATTTGACTAATAAGAAGCTTAAGTTTTAATTAATATCAGAGTCTGTGCCATCTGAAGATTTTGAAGGACGACGAAGAGATGATAACGGGTAATTAGGGGGCTAGCTAGTTTTTCTGTTCACATGTGAAGTTGGAACTTTAATAACTTGTTTTGAACTCTCTTCTGCGTCTAAGATTTTTGCTATACTCAGATCTCACCCTTCTTGTTAAATTCCCACGTCTCACTATTCTTAGCTAGTGTCGATCATAAGTTCATGTACGGATCATGTTATTCTTAATTACAAATGAGTTCATTGCACAAAATTTAATACTCGTAGATTTGTTAAATTAATTGCGGATAATGTTCATGAAAACTTTGTTAATCATTATAATGATTAGAAGGTTAAATCCGATTAGTAGACTATTTGAAAAATAAAAACTATTTTTTTACTGGTGTGGTTGCATCTCAAGAAACTAGGTAAGGTTGATCATGTTTTGTTGTTGAAATAATGATTAGATGTTATAATTTAGGTAAAAAAAAGAAACTTTAAGATCCTCTCTTATATTCGTTAAAAAAAAAATCATACTTCACTGTGTTATAATAGAATAATTTCTATATATTATAACATTTATGATTTTAAATTTTAAAATATTTTAAAAATAAATAAAATTTCATCTACACAACTTAAAGAAATTAGTTTATGAATTTAACGTTACATAAATCAAATTTAAATAATTGAGAGAGAAACCAAATTCTAAAAACCTGTGTGCTTAATATTTTGAGAATAAACTCGTCATCCATTGGTCTAAACGTGTTGCCAAAAGGGGAAAAGAAAAAAAAAATCAACTTCTCTAAACGTGTTGCCAAGCTATATGACAAGATTTTGACTTCTTGGTTAGCAGCCAAGCATTTGAAAAAACAAATAAAAAAAAATATTCTCAGATCTTAATTATAAAACTTGGTTGATTGTTTAGAGAGATTAAAGAAATTAATTAAATTACTTGTTTTTATTTTTTTAAAAAATAATATATAATTTAAAGATACACAACATAACATATGAAATACTTTAATCTCTCTAAAAAAAAATAGGTGTTATAATTAGAATCAAAAGATAGAAATATCTAAGAAGCCGAGAGAGAGAGAGACCCGTTGAAGTCAATATTTTAATCTACGAAATCTGATTTTATGAAGCATTCGATTCCTTGGCGTGTTCGATGGCAAAAAAAAGATTCCTTGGCGTGTGAAACTCATACAAGAATTGGTCGTTCTATTAAATAGCATGTCACACTTCTCTGATTCAACAAAACCTTGCCAAAAACACACACACACACTAGTAATATAATATATATGTTTATGATATTTTTTTCCCTATTCTTCCTTCAATTATTGATTTTATTTTATTTTCTTAACACAAGATTGTACGAATGAAAGATGAAGTTTATTTATGACTCATCTAATATCTTGAAATATTCGCATCTTGGGCTTTCATGCCTATATATCTGTCCACGTCATCTCTATTTAGTAAGCTGAATTAATATGGAATCTGATATAATCAAAATAATTTTTTTCTATATAATATAATCACTGTGTTATATTATAATTGCAAGATTGTACGAGACGTGAATACTGAATCATGGAAGCTGGTTAGGGTAAGCAACTGAATGAAAATGAAATTATATAATTATTAATTGACCAAGTGCATAAAATAAATATAGCAGCATTTATGTGGGGGTGGAGTTGACGAGTTATAAAATTGGTAGAAAAATATAATTTAATTAGAAGGCAGTGGAGATATAAACTAAATGCGAGTTTTTGGATCTGAGTATGTATAATCAAATATATATATATATAGAATTATTTTGTTTCCTTTAAGATTCATTTTACGTATATTAAAGATCTCACATGGACGTTTGCGACTAATTAACAATAACAGAGATTTGTGATCCGCTGGTTTACATCTGATTTCATTTCCATTCACACCCACGTGGACAGCTCACTTCGTTCTTCAACCCTATTAATGCTTCATCACATGGAATCATTAATTAAGTTCATTAATACTACTACTATATTAACTATTTCAGCTTTACTATTTTGAAGTTCATTAATATATTTCTGAGCCAAAAAAAAAAAAAAAAAGTTAAGGTAGTATTGATTTTTTTTCCCCAGCTTTACCTGAAATAACCACTCTATCCTTGATGAAATAAGGATCTACCAAATACCTACCCATCAGTTCCCTCACTGCCATCCTCTCCTTCTTCTTTTCAACTTCACCCTTCACAAACTCCATGTCCCCTTCAAGCAAAACTCTAGCAATGAATAATGGTGACTTTGGCATCTAATGATGGCAAATCAATAGAATACAAGCAAATCAAGTTAAAATGCAAGTGACCTTTCCTCAAATGCAAGTGCAAGTGATTTTTCACAAATTGCAAATAATCTTTCGTGGTGTGAAAATTTTGTTAAAAGTGCAAAGGTAAATGTTCTTTCATGAATTGCAACTATGTTTTCAATAATTGTAACTGAGTTTCTGTGGTGTGAAAATTAAATTAAAAGGCAAGTGACATTTCATGAATTACAAATGACCTTCTGTGGTGTGAAAATTAAATCAAAGTTCAAATACAAATGACCTTTCGCGAATTGCAAATAACCTTCTAGGAATTACAATTGAGCTTCCATGATGTGCAATTTTGTCATTTTCTCTATATATCTATTTTTCTTGAAGGACCATAGATTTCATATACCGATGGCTAATTAATTTTTCAATCAAGGACTTTTAACCAATTTTTCAAATTTGTTTGTGGTTTTTGGCCAAAAATATGGATCCGGCTTTTGTCCTATGCTTCTCCCCTTTGCTACCATCCGCTGCCCCCCATTTCAATTTCTCATATCTCTATCCTCCAATCCCTCAAAGACACGTGCCCCTCCCCTCATTCCTTATAATTTTTTGCTCCAATCTCACATGTTAACACAGTTTATGCAACTTAAATTCAAGTTTTTTTAGGATCTTAAAATAATTATTTTAGGATCTTGAAAAAATATTTTAGGAGATTAACAGGTACTAAAGAGATTTTTTTATAATAATAACTGGTACTAAAAATATACTGCAATATATTTAAGATCTTAAAACAATTATTTTAGGATCTTAAAAAAATATTTCAGAGTACTAACTGGTATTAAAAAGATACTTTAGGATACTGACTGATACTGAAAAAACATCTCATGATCTTAAAAAATTATGTTAGTATCTTGAAAAAATATCATAAGGTATTTTTTCAGTATAAGACAGAATCCTGAAATATCTTTTTAGTACTTATCAGTACCCTGAAATATTTTTTTGAGATCCTAAAATAATTGTTTTCAGATCTTAAATATCTTGCAATATATTTTTAGTATCAGTTAATATCATAAAATATCTTTTTAATAGTAGTCAATCCCCTAAAATATTTTTTTTAAGATCCTAGAATAATTATTTTAAGATTCTAAAAAAATTTAAATTTAAGTTGCATAAACCTTGTTAACATAAGAGGTGAGGTTGGAGCAAAAAATTATAAGGAGTGAGGGGAGGGGCACGTGTCTTTGAGGGATTGGAGGATAGAGATATGAGAAATTGGAGGGGGGGGGAGGATAGAAGCCGGATCCCAAAAATATACATTTGTTTATCCATTTTATCCTTGTGCGCGATTAAACTCTATAAGTAATACTTGTAATTTACGATAATTAATGTAGTTTTGACCTCTATCTCTCTCTAGATCTCTGGACTTTTATCAAGGGCATATTTAAAAAGCTTTTACAAGTTTTTTAAATATTTAATATCATGACTACTTTTTAACTAATGTTTTTGGTCCAATGATTAAACTAGACTTTTTATATTGTCAGCCATGTCCATAGGAGTATGTGCGTCAATGGAGGTTTTGGAACCATGATTAATTATAATACCAAATTGCTTTCAAAACACGGTAATTCAGGCAGAGACATGGTTAAGACAAGTTTAATGTTTTTAGCTTTGAGTTTGAATTTGATCATTAAACTTGTTTTATTCTTCCCTTACTCATGGAACACACACATAAAATAAATTAAAAAATAAACAGGAAAATAGTTGTTGTTGTTTTCATCTTATGCTTGAATTCGCAAAAATATGAATTATGCGAAAAGTTGCTTCAGAGGACACAAACCTCTTTCAAGATTTCACTTTCAATTAAGTTACTTCAATTCTCACACACCACCATATCAGCATCTGTTTCTTCTCTGTCCCCAGAACGATATCACTTAGCTTAGTCTTCTAGTTATTATTCAATAAAATTGACTCAATTCAGGCTGACAAATTTGCTTCCACCAACCGTAATATCAAAACCACTTTCCCTACCCATCCTAAGGATAGATAGGGAGAGCTCCTCTCATCTGGACCATCCAGATTTTTTTTTTTAATTTTTTATTTTCTTAAAAAAATTATTTTAATGGGTAGAGAATCTAAAATAAAGATAATATCTGAACTAACATATTTTTTTTAAAAATAATTTTTTATTTAAAAATGACGGTTTAAAAAAATTAAATCTGGACCGTCCAGATGGGAGGAGCTCTCCTTACCCATCTCAAGGATGGGTAGGGAAAGTGGTTCCCCCCGTAATATCACCTTCCTTATTGTACTTTCTTTCTCAGCTCAACTGAACCAAGAGCAACTGTTATTTATTTTTACGTGTGATATTACAAGTCATTCCATTGAATGTGGAGATATTCAAAGGGTCCAACAAAGATTAAACTCTATTTTGCCATTTGGATTAACGGTAAAAACCACTTTTTCAACATAATTTATGATATATGAAATAAGTTTGTAAAAAGAGTTTTATCTCAACTTACATAAATATATTTTTCCAATACCAACTAAAACAAACCCCACTACTTGTCATCCTAAACGCATGTGTTGTTGTATCAAAAATAAAAATAAAAATAAAAATGCATGTGTTGTTGATGAAGTGAAACCTGCGCAACATACCGGGAAATCCATCTTTCACTTCATAAGAACAAACGACAGTTTTTGTCACTTAAAAATTTGAAAACAATCGTTTAAGAATCTGAAGCTGAACAAGATAATTTTCTGCAGGTCCAAGAACTGAAAGGCACCAGTACAGGCAAATAACCAGAATGTGTCTTTCATGTTGAAGGTACCCAGTCAGATCAGGCATACATCAGAGGACCGATGGATTTGTACCAGAATGAAACAGACGATATGTAATTAGGTATCATGAGATAAAATCAACGAGTCAGAGACCGTGTCGCTTGGGTCATACTACTACAGAATCAAGCGTGGAAAATCTCAAACTGAGACAGTGGCTTATTTGATAGCTGTGCTCGTCCTAGGATTTTCTGTAAATTATGTAATTGATGGCATTATATTGACAATGCATTGAGAATGATTTTCTTCTCCTGAGTCTAATCCGCTCTTGTACCTTCGCTCCTTTTTCATCATTTTCCTTTTCAGTACTGCTCTTCAACCTGTTTTGCTACTAAAATTTCTAGCCTATACCAGAATCTCACAGGTAAATATTGATCACGGATAAACTACCACCAAGCCCCTTCAAAGCAATTGCAGCTTCTCAACGTTACAAATCCAAAGACTCCGATGGTGTGGATAGATAGTATTCAAACTAGCAGCAGCACAGGAAATCCAATTGATTTATGTTAAATATATAATAATATTATTAAAAATATTGATAATGGACCTAATGCGTGTCAATGCCTTCTCAACATAAGATGCCAAGTTACGTCATTGCTGACTTTCTTTTTCTTGTTCAAATTTTGATCTTGAAAACAGGTTTTGCATAATTTTATCTGTTGAAAAAATTTCTCGTGGAATTAGAAAGATCCATCCATGGTAGCCTGTACCTGCCACAAAGAACTAACAATTAAAGAGTGAAAACAGGACTGAGCAGGCTGCAACTAGTGGACCAACTAATGGCACCAGGGTATGTCCCTTGAGGGGCCCGGGAAAACGGAATTACAAAGCGGATTAGCTGCAAAAGCAAAAGTGCGTGTTTGGAAGGGTTTTCTGAAAGGAGACCAGCATTAGAGGGAGAGAAGATCAGTAGCAGATAAAGTTGGGTGAAAACAAAAATTCACATGATTTTCTCTCTCTAAAGTACAAGTTTCATTTTCACCTATGTATTACTTAAGTGCAACCAAGCGATGGTTCATGCATCAAATCGTGCATCTAGATTGACCCCTAATCTGCAACAAAAAGCAATGCATCATAATCTAGATCCTAGACCAAGATTACTTAAGAGGAGGTCAATGCAGCAGCCAATCACTGAATTCTCAAAATAAAATGTTATTCAAACAACCTCTATATTCATTCTCATTATTCTATGTTCAATGTTATTGGCATCCGTAGTTCAACTCAAGCATGGTTTATAACTGAATAATGGGGACTCCAGAAATAAGTTTGCAGTTTAAATATGCATGCAAATGTATACCAAAGCAAGTAACAGTCTACAAAGAATGTTCCGATATCAAGCAAAAACTGTTCAAGCTATTCGCACCAGAACCTTGTTCTTTTTGCCTGCAGATAAAAGAAGCACTTTTCCATCCACTATATCTACAGCCTCTATTCTCTTGTCTTCCTTGTTTACTCGGCTATTGTTCAAGTAAATGCCTCCTTGCTTTAACATTCTGCGCGCAGCAGATTTGCTGTCAAACAAACCAGCAGAAACTGATAGATCAACCAAAGACAAGTTCAAAACCTCATCATAAGCTAAAGAGCAGGAGGGAACATCCTCAGCGATCCCCTCAATAGTTTTCCAGTCCAACTTTGTCTGAGACCCTGGCTTCAAGGCTTCTGTTGCCTTAAGAGCTTCGTTTAACCCGTCTTCACCGTGAACGAATCGTGTAACTTCTTCAGCAAGCCTTCTTTGAATGGTATTAGGCAGATAGCCAGGTTTTGTCATCTCTCTTTCCAAAGCTTCTATCTCTTCAATATCCAAAAAAGTAAGAATTTTCATAAACCTGATCACATCAGCATCTGGAACAGAGAAAAAATACTGGTAAAATTTGAAGGGGGACAAGAAGGCAGGGGATAACCAAATAGCACCATCCTCTGATTTACCAAATTTGGTACCGTCACTTTTCAAGAGAAGAGGAAATGTCAAGCCGTAGGCACCCTCAGCTTGCAGTATTTTTCGAATTAATTCAGTCCCAGCAGTTATATTACCCCACTGATCGCTACCCCCAATTTGAACATTAACGCCCTCGTTCTGAAACAAATATAAGAAATCATAGCCCTGCAACAACTGGTAAGTGAACTCTGTATAGCTCATTCCTTGTTCCGATTCCAACCTCTTCCTCACACTTTCTTTGGCCATCATTGAACCCACCCTGGCATATCGACCCACCCGTTTCAGAAAATCAAGTAAACTAAACTCCTTCCACCAATCGTAGTTATTCAAAATCACAAGGGAAGAATCGTCGGGATTGGAATTCGCATTCAAGTACATATTTTGAGTAGCACCAAGAATTCTTCTAATAACGTTGCTAATACCTACAATGTTCTTCTCCAGAGTATCGGCATCGAGTTCAGGCCTCTCGAGGGTCTTACCAGACGGGTCTCCGATACGAGCGGTGGCGCCACCGATCAGAGCAACAGCTTTATGGCCGCATCGTCGGAACCATGAGAGTACGATGAGCCCAAGAAGGTTACCTAAGTGTAAGCTCTCAGCCGTGGGGTCAAAACCGCAATAGACCTTGAGGGGTCCAGCAGCCGGGTCCGAACAAGCCGTTCTGAGAGAATCGCCGGTAATGGACTCAAGTAGACCTCTTTCTTGGAGAATTTCGACGACATTGCGGCGAAGCACTTGATGCTGTTGCTGGGATTCAGAGGCAGAAGGTGAGATTTGGAGGCTACAAGTGGCCCTAGTGAATCGAAGACGAAGGGAAACAGATAAATTGGAAGAAAAAGAGGAAGAAGAAGGTTTGAAGGGAATGAGAAGGAGCTTGGTGGGATGAGAGAAGCGAAGGGACCTCGAAGCAGAAATGGCGGCCATCCTGCTTCGCGTCCTGATGTTAGGGATATGTCATTCGCGGGTGGGATTGAACACGGGGAAAAAGGATGTTATTTTTATCTGGCGGAGGTTGGGAATTTACCAAATTACATGAAAGGAATATATTTTTTTTTGGTTAAAAATATATTTTAGGAATATTAAAAAATTTTCATAAGTTTTTTTAAGTAAAGAAGGAATAAAAAAATCTCTCTCCCCCTTTTCTCCCCTCCTAAACTAACTTCTAAACGTCTAATCCAATACATGCCACGTCATCATACAACTATCTCTTCCTCCGCCGAGGAGGCTATATATGCAACCCCATAACCCCCAATCAAGACTGGATAGGAGAAGAAAAACAGGGAGTGCAACAGAGCAAGAAATGCCATTTTGTTCCAGTTCAATCATGTTCTTCATTCTTGTTTTTCACTTTCATCTTCTTGCTGTTCCATTCATAGGGTTAGTTTCACTTGCAGCAATCTTAGCCCCAATCTTGTTATGTCTCCATCTCTGGCTCCTTCTTGCTGAGTCTTTCTGGGATCACGAGCTCTGGTACGCTTCCTCCCTCCTGGACTTTATACTTCCTTTTCTTTTGCATTTACACTTTTGCATTACTTAATTACTCAGAATGGTATCTTTTTTTTCCTAATGAATTCCCATTTTCTTGTTCAATAATTGATTGATTGGGGAGAGTGGTTCTTAGATCAATCCATGTTGTTTACATTTTCTTTTCTTCTTCTCACCTTAACATCAAGGTTTGTCAGACGAAAGAGACGATGAGAGGGAGGTTTAGGTGAAGATTGAGTGGTGAGGTGGCATGCATGGGGTTGCCACGTGGGACATCAATCAAATATAACTGTTAAAATTCAAACTTCTGGGACAAAATCTAATATCAATAACCACCTGAGAATTCTTTAAATTTTGTAATTTTTATATATAAATTTCACATGCTTTTGAAATAATTTGTAGTGTAAGCATAGGATCTAGTGCAAATTTGGGGGCGGTAACAAATGAGTTTTTTTTATATAATTTATTTTATCTATAAGAATTTACTCTGCACCAAAAAAAATCTACATAGGTTATCAAAATAATTTTAACGAAATTATGGCAAAAATATTACTATCTCCTGCCTTATTATAAGATCTCATCTATAGTGTAATCAGTCCTTATTATCGTATAATCAGTTCCTAATATAATAAAACCTTGTTTATATTATAGTGTAATGGATCCTCAATATAAATTTATCTCCTCTGTTCATCATTCAGTGATAAAGGTTGTTCAATTCGAAAGCGACTCCATGAGGTATCAGCTAACAAGGAGCTGGCTAAGATGGTTGTAAACTCCAGCGTACAGGTTTACCAGAGTTTCATGCAACAAATTCGAACAGAACTTGTTAGGATGACGACGTCAGATGCGGGTTTTGAAGTCTCTACTCTCTACGGTATCATTATCTTGTCCTTAGCTATGATTGATGCCTCCACGCTAGTCCTTCTTCTCTAAATTTATTTATTTTTAATGATTAAATGACCTTTTGGATGAGTAGTAGTGATGAATGATGATGCCACTTGTTACTGCATTTTTATGCATTGCTTGCTTGCTCTGGTTGTTACAAAAATCAAACGCAAAACTCTCTAGAAGCAAGGACAAGAGCTTTCGGTTCTTTTTTATATACATGACCTTTTAAGATGTTCTAGTGGTTCTTGTAGTATTATCTATTGGCAGCATGACAATGATATAACCTGTATTTAATTAGGTTATGCTGATTGAACCAATCTAAAATGGGTCTGATTGGTTTGCATTTGAATGCAACTCCAAATAGAATATACTCACTCTTATCCTTATTATATTATAGATCCCTAACTAATGAATGTTTTTTTATCATTTTTATAAGATACTTGCAAGTTTTTAAGAATTCCTATATCTAATAAGAATAGTGGGACAGGGAGTAACAATTAATACCACTCTATACGTAATTATAAGTCATTTATACTTTATTTTTGCAAACCAATAAAATGTTACTTTTTTTTTCATTTTTACCTTTATTTATGAAATTGTTCATATTTTCTCTCACATTTTTACTATCTCTATGCATTTACACCTTTCTCTCTCTTTTCTTTCTTATGTGCCCAACCAATAATGAACATGGGCTAAATTGATAAAACCTCATTTATTATCTTATAAATGACTTATATTTTGAGTAAAAATTTTTAGATGAAGTGACTTACAAAAAGGTAAAGATTGGTAGATATTTGAGTTTAGTATAACTGATAAGAGTAATATTAGAAATTACTTAGATTTTCAAAATTTTAATGCTATTTAACTAATTTTATTAGTTTGCAAGAATTGAAAGTCACGTCTTCATGATAAGGACAAAAGCAATAGGTTACTGTTATAACTTGTTATTTTATTTGGTCTTTCTATTTTGCACCATACGGACTTATAGTAGCAGTGTTTTTAAGTCCATGTCCTAGCATTTGGGATAACTGGTTAGGTCAGTTTCTTCAGGCGACAGTTGGAATAATGATGCTAGATCTTGGTTTCTTAATTCGTATGTAAGTACAACATAGTTGTGAATATAACAAAGTGCAGACAATTAAAGCATGTTTGGTATGAGTAATTTGAAGGGGAGGGGGACAGAGAGAAAAATTTTAGGAATTAATTTTTAAAAAATTTGAGAAGTAAGGTTCTCAAATTTTAATAAAGAGATAGTATAAGATGAAAGAGTAAGGAAAATCAATTATAACATTTAAATCTAACTCAAAATTTTTTTGTCTCGTGCTCCCTTTACCTTCTCTATCCCCTTCCCTCGTACCAAGCAAATCACTATACTCATATTCTAGTTATAAATAACAAGTTACTTTTGATGACTTTCGCTGGAACTAAGGAAACCTTAAATTTAATAAAATTTTTAACTTTGCCTCTATTAAATATGTATACACTTTAAAAATTAAATAACGTACACTGACATTCAATGAGGGGTGAAAGATAAAACTAGTGATAAAAAAAAAATAAAATTAATGAGTACGTTATAATTAGGATTTGCCGCCTCTCTTGTAAATTGAACTAGGGTTGTAGCACAATATACATTAATTCAAGAAAAGAGGGTGAGATGTGTATAAGGAAAGATATCGAGAATCTGGAAATTTTAATACAAATAAATTTCATTAGAGAGAATTAAATGCTTGATGGTTATAGAAGTTCGTTAATTAAAATCAAGAGATGCCATTCATTTAAAATTTATTAGGGTTAATATAATATAGTTTTCTTTCATTTTGATTTTTGTCCTCATTATTTTAAACTGAAAGTCTTGACCCCTTAATCATTTTTCCGTCTAAAACGCTAGCTCAAGTAATTTAATAATGTATAGATCATTTTATCCATTGAAGGGCTAAGTCTTGTTTAATTTATATAGATCAAAACTAAATCAAGAACAAACCATAAAGACCAAATATTATGTGGATCAATTTATTTTGTTGGCTACCATTGGGTAACATTATATATGAGGAAAGGAATTCAATTAATTTGAAAATATAGCTAAGAATAAATTGCCTTTGGAGGGGAATTTCATAGTATTGTTCATGTTTTTCAAGGGGAAAACATATTACATCTGAGTCTAAATATATGATAAAGTTTGTAGTCTAATTTATATTATAAAACTTATTTTATATTTATGGTTGGAGGAAATCCTGATAGGCAGTGAATTTTTCTCGTTGAATGTATTAGATGTTTTTTCTCTTGATTCGTTTAATAATATTTACATTTATAATGATGCATTTCTAAGTTGTGGCTAGATTTTAATATGTCCATTATATTAATACTTCAACTTATTATTTGGTCTTTTATTTTTTTAAGTTTACTTCATTTATAAAACTCAACAAATACAAGGATCTCTCAAACCTTAATGGTGTCTTAATTCTGTGGATAAATCAATAAAAAGCAAAATTCGTCATGTACTATAGAGAAAGACAACAAAGATAAGAAATGAAAAAGAATAATAAAAATAGTTGGGAAAAAAAAATACTGATTGAAACGATGACAAAAAACGACAATGAGAAAGCTGAAAACAAGAGAATAAAGGAAGAACCAACACCCAATGGCCTTCTCTCTTTACAGCTCATCGTGGCAGCGCTTTAATGGATTTTAAATTCTCTTTTTGCTTGGCGGCATTTAAATTCTCTTAATTGAATAAAAAAATAAAATACATTTTTAATAAAAACAGAACTATTATTTTATTTAATCGAAGCAACACAAATCCCTTCTTACAGTGACTCTAAGCTTTGTTTTTTCATTCCACCCCTACACCTTTAAAGCTAGTAAAAGAGCACCTTAAGAGTTACCCAAAAAAAAAAACGGATTCAATTAATTAATTGATCATAGAAAACGGGGGAAAAAAAGAATAATGGGATTTGGTAAAAAAAAAAAAATATATATCTCTGAAGAATAGGATAGAGGCAGTCAGAAGTCAGTGGTTTTTTTGGCCAGGCTAGTCAGTGGTTGAATAATAGAACGAAGACCAAAAAGAGAAATGGTGATATAGAAGCTCGACCCCTCTTTGATATCTCAAAAATTGCCCTAAGCGAGCATCCCATTCCTCTGGTAGATGCGATCACCTCTGGGTTTGTTCAGGAAACCATCTTGCTGTCATCCATAAACTCTTCATCCGTTTCAATTTTCTCCTCTTCAGGTCCAGGGGTTCCTAAAAATAACATCTTTTTCATTGCCTTTCGGTCGGGTAAATCCTTATTCCTTTTAATTTCTCAATTTTTAAGCTTTTTCGCTATTTGATTTTATAGGCTTTTCTTGGTTAACTTCGTTATGACAAATATAATACTGGGTTTGAGATGGTATTATTTGTATGAGTTTGCAGTTCTTGTTGCTGTTGTTGGTGAGAATGATAGAGTTCTGGGGACGTATTTGGTTGGAAGATTGTAATTTGTTTCTTCTATGTTGCACTTATTTCGTGATTAGTTGATGCTTTGTTGTTGAATGATAGTATTACCGTTTTATCATATCTTTTGTTTGGGAATTTATAGTCACGTGTTCCGTAGTTAATCATGTCCAGCACACTAAAATGTTTTTCCTCTATAAAATGTAGAATTATGAAATCCCTCTACACTGGTAATTCTTTCTTTCAAAATAATGAAAGTTGGTTTGAACTTGCTGGTTAAATTGAGCTGGGTTGACTCAGAAAAACAAGTTAGGCTTATTGTGCTGAATTGGCTCATCCGGTATGTGGATCCAATGGATTTATTCTGACCGATATCTCCATGCATTAAATCAGGCATAGGTTCCAAAATAAGAATTTGTTGACTCGTGGTTCAAGCAAACATGTTTCAATCATACATCTGCATAAAGGAGCAAAATTCTTGTCCCTGCTTATTTCCAATTCGTGATTAATTACCATGTATGCTACTTATGTAGCTCAAGTTGCGCTAAGTTGCATATTAAATCTAAGGACTTAAAAAGTTGAATTGCCATTTCAACCCAAGGATCTCACCAGATCATTTGGAGTAACCATTTGTCTTCTTACAAACTTAATGAGTAGCCCGCTGACGTTGATAAAACTCTGCTCTTATCTTTCATACATGGTTGTGAGTCACAACAGATAATAATAGGTCACAGTGTCTGTATAGAGCAATTGAATAGGCCAACCTGTCCCATTTTGACTCGTCATTAGATAGCTCTTGTGCAGTTTGGGTATGGGTTTATGGGTTATTTCCGTTTTTCTTCAGACCAAATTTTCACCAAATAGCCTATATTAATCTATTAATCCTTTAACTGATTACCAATTCCTTAAGCATGCCTACAATTCTGAGGATGTTCTGCTTTGATTGTATAGACATTTGACATATAATATTTTGGATACTCAAATTTTGGTATATTTCTGGAGCAATAGATTTTTCCAGATAATTTGCTGGTTTTTTAGCCACTAATTCTACCTAGTCGTCTGGAAAATGGAGCATAAAGTCCTTTAGCATTGTGCCGTCTTGCATGGTTTGTGTTTTGGTTAGAATGGGATATGAGAGTTTTTAATCAAGAATTTCTTCCTTTGCATCTCATTTGGGTTTCAGCAAATGCTTTTTTCAAGAGAAGTTTCCATTGTTCATTTGCAATGGGATTGGAGAGCTCTCCTAAGCCAATAAGTTTGTACTTTTTAACTTAGGGGGACTTCTGGTCGTCGACTTTTATATTGTGTTTTCTCTTTTCATCAATACTATTTTGTACAAATCAAAAGAAAGAAGAATTATTCCATGTTTTATCCTTGTTCTTGGTTAATTTCAGAGTATATTCATAGGACCTAGTGAATTCTAGATTTAAAATACTACCAAGCCTTGCTTGCTGCTTTTGTGCCATTTCTTTTGGGGTAAGTTGTTTTTGTGCTTCTTCCTTGCTTTTGTCTGGTACTGATGGCCAATCGGTGATTTGCATGGGTATCTTCTGGAGTAGATGAATTAAGGTTTCTATAAATAATTGATATTCTTAGGCACCACCGCTCTAGTTCTTTTGTCTTTTGAGTTTTTATTGCACCTGAAATTTTAGTCTGGTTGTTTTTCATGTAATGGGGACAGTTAGAATTTTCAATTTGTTTCTGGAAATTAGCTGGAAAAGGGAAGCATTAAGTTGCAGATTTGGGCCTGTTTATTCATTTCCTTTCAAATTTACAATCAAATTTTCTGTTACTGATGCAGGTGTTATGGAGATATCCTTGTTAAATGTGCTTGTCAATGGCATATCCTCATTTTTGCACCTATCTTTTTCTGGCAATGGGAACTCAGAATTTGTTTCTAAGTATTACCAAAAGGTGGGGGAGACACTTAAGTTGCTCAAGCCTATAGCTGACGCTTTGGTTAATTTTGAATTAGCTTCTGATGAAGTGCTTAACAAGGCATTTGAAGAAGTGGGTCGGGCTGTTGATGAGTTGAGGGAGCTTTTTGGGAATTGGCACCCTTTATCTAGCAAAGTTTACCTTGTAAGTCTCATATGATAAATATTTAAAATCTGAGAGCAGATTCCATATTATCGATTTATAATTCATAGTGAAATAAACTGCACTTCCATCATGGGGTGGTTTTCTTCTTCCTTTGCCTTTTGCAGTTGTTAAACCTATAGACAACTTTTTGGGTAAATATCTTTCAATGTATTGATCACACTATTTACTGCTTTCTTGCATAAGAGGTGCATAATTAAACCACCATCAAATCAGTCTACATTATCATCTCATTTCCCTCCATGGTTGGATTGGTGTGAAATACCATTGCTTGAGTTCAGTGGCTGTCAGCTGTTGGAGAAGAATAAGCAGAAATTCTTGTTGTCTGTTTAGTACCTACAGGATTCTCACCACTCCTCTTTCTTGATTATTAGGTTATGCGAGTTGAATCCTTGTTATCTAGGATTCAGACTTCGGCACTCAATATTTTTCAGCAGCTGAAGATTTCTCATCTAAGTCTCCCAGACGAACTGAATACTGTACAAGTTGAGGTGATTTATGTTCATAATAATTTCTTTTTTAAGAAAAATTTTTGTCTTTTAGTACATGTCACATGTTTTTGTTTGGATACAACTCAACTACAATGTCTACTTGAAATTGCAGCATTGTGCTGAGAAACTTAAGCTTTTGGGACATGAGGAGGAAATCTCGTCAGTCATTAAAGAAGCTATTAGCGAACAAATGGAAGGTGCAGGACCTAGTTCAGAGGTCCTAGCAAACATTGCTGAGAGCCTGAGCCTGAGGTCTAACCAAGAGATTCTGATTGAGGCTGTAGCCCTTGAAAAGTTAAAGGAGATTGCTGAACAAGCTGAAAAAACTGCTGAAGCTGAGTATATTGATCAAATGATTACTCTTGTAACTCGCATGCATGAGCGTCTTGTTGCGCTTAAGCAAGCCCAGAGCAGCAGCCCAGTTGCAGTACCTCCTGATTTTTGCTGTCCTCTTTCTTTGCAGTTAATGATGGATCCGGTAATTGTGGCTTCAGGGCAAACGTATGAGCGGGCTTTCATCAAGAACTGGATTGATTTGGGACTTACCGTCTGTCCAAAGACCCGTCAGACCTTGGCTCACACCAACCTAATACCTAACTACACTGTCAAGGCGTTAATTGCAAACTGGTGTGAATCAAACAATGTGAAGCCAACTGATCCCATAGTGTCCACAAACTTAAATCAAGCATCTTTTCTTCATGGGTACATGGAATCTGGTGCAACAAGGGAATCACCTGTTTTAGCTCATTCTAGGACCAACCAACCATCCTCTCCAGAGGCAGTTCGCTCCCATTCTTTCAGTTCACCGAGTAAGAGCTTAACTTCTGGAGGAATCCACAGAGAGGGAACATCACCATTTCATCCTCGTTCAACTTCAGAAGGCTCCATAAGCGTCATGGCTAATGGACAGTGTTTGGATTTTGCAAGAACATCAGCTGCAGGTTCTGATGATAGGTCTGCTAGCTCAGATGAAAGGAGTGAGGATTCAGTTGTCCAATCGTCAATGTCTCAACCTATTACTGAATCTTCCAATGCCCATAGCTCTGAACAATCCCAAGGCCATGTTAGAGCAGCTTCTGATTCCAGTGCACTTTCCAGTGTTCAAGGAATACCTGGCGATGGTAACAGTACTCCTCAGCTGTCAGCGACTTCTGTCAATGGTAAGGATGGTTCTGTGGGGGTAAATTCTGGGATAGATGCTAATGGTGCTCCCCAGAGAGAACCTGAGATCTTACCCCGTGCGGAGACAAGGCCTCGAAACCAAAGTATGTGGCGGCGGCCATCAGAAAGATTTTTTCCTAGGGTGGTGCCCTCTGCTGGCGAAACAAGAGCTGATCTCTCTGGTATTGAGGTCCAGGTTAAGAGCTTGGTTGAGGACTTGAAGAGTGGTTCTGTTGATACTCAAAGGGAGGCAACATCAAGGCTCCGCCTTCTTGCTAAGCACAATATGGATAATCGACTTGTGATTGCAAACTGTGGAGCCATTGAATTGTTGGTTGAGTTGCTTAAATCAACTGATACGACAATCCAGGAAAATTCTGTGACAGCACTTCTGAACTTATCGATCAATGATAACAACAAAAGTGCAATTGCAAATGCTGGGGCGATTGAGCCTCTAATCCATGTGCTTGAGACAGGAAGCCCGGAAGCGAAGGAGAATTCAGCTGCCACTCTCTTCAGCTTATCAGTGATTGAAGAAAACAAGATCAGGATAGGGAGGTCTGGGGCAGTAGGGCCTCTGGTTGATTTATTAGGTAACGGAACTCCTAGAGGAAAGAAAGATGCTGCCACTGCTTTATTTAACTTGTCAATTTATCATGAAAACAAGGGCCGCATTGTGCAAGCTGGATCCGTGAAGCACCTTGTGGAATTAATGGATCCAGCTGCCGGTATGGTTGACAAGGCGGTAGCTGTTTTAGCAAACCTGGCCACAATTCATGAAGGAAGAATCGCCATTGGCCAGGAAGGCGGGATCCCTGTTTTAGTTGAGGTTGTCGAGTTGGGTTCTGCAAGAGGAAAGGAGAACGCAGCCGCGGCTCTACTACACCTTTGCTCTAAC
Organism: Acacia confusa; assembly: GCA_037074495.1. Classification (NCBI taxonomy): domain Eukaryota; kingdom Viridiplantae; phylum Streptophyta; class Magnoliopsida; order Fabales; family Fabaceae; genus Acacia; species Acacia confusa. Next base: position 28,766,753 of record CM073511.1, read on the forward strand.
GAAACTCGATATTTGAGCACCGTGCTTCAAGAAGGAGCTGTCCCACCATTAGTAGCCTTGTCACAGTCAGGCACCCCAAGAGCTAAAGAAAAGGTATGATTCTTCCAAGGTGTTATCACATTTTAATTGCTTTTTATTTTACAAATGATGATCACTCTTTTGTTTTTCTTGTTCTGTGTTTAGGCGCAGGCTCTCCTCAACCAAATTAGAAATCAAAGAAATACTGGGAGAGGCTGATTTTGAGTTGATGGCCTTTTTTATACCTTAAGAGAAGTTTTGAATTACGTCTTACACAACATTTCTATATTAAACTTTGATGGTGCTACAAATAATGATTGTAAAGGTGTCTTGGATTAATTTTTTACTTGGCATGTAGAGGTGAAAAATATCTACGTAGGATTGATCGAGTCCTCCTTGTAAACTCTGTGATGATGATGATAAGAAAAATATATACCTGTAAATCTAACTTCTGCTTCAAGAAAAAGGACTGTGTTATAAAATATTGGCTGAGCATGAGCAGGTCGACGACGGACATGTATTGAAGCTTTCTGTCTATGGAAGCAATGCTATATATTGATTGGCGCCTTGGCGTTGTACTCTGGTGTTATTCTTGGTCAAGTCATTTTTGCTTTGAGGTTATCAAATATCCAGAGGACTTGATTAATTTGTTTCTTTTTAAATGATTGTACTGTCAAGTTATTCAATTTGGTGTATATATTTCTGGTTTGTTTATAATGCCCTTGTCACTGATCAACCATGTTTTAAGTTAGGGCTTTGATTTTCTTATGTTACATGAGAAAAAAAAGTGTCCTACACACACATGAAATGGTGGGATCCACATATACATATATGAATTAATATATGTATATGTGGTTCCCATTATTTCATATGTGTTTAACATGAGAAAATAGTTTTCCTACGACATGAGAAAATGTTTTCCCTCTAAGTTAATATGATTTTTTGATACTAAAATTTTAAGAAATGAGTTGGGTTTATCCACGATCCAAAAGCAGAACAATCTCTTTCCTCTTAGTTAATACTAATGTCAAGCAAGGTGAGCTATAGATTATCCTCAGGCGTCGCTCATATTTAGGCTTTTAAAAGTTAAGATACCTCCCTTAAGTTCTTGACCAATTTTAAGATTGAACCTGATTCCTTTGGTTCTTGTATAGTACTACTTTACTAATTGAACCAAGGAAGAGAGGTTAAGTTAATATAATTTATTTAATCTAATATAGGACTTTCTAAAATCTAGTAGTAAAGAATTTGAATCGGATAAATTCATGTAGGAATGTTCCCTTTTTTTAGTAACAATGCGGGCCAAGCCCTTAAAAAGCCCAACGAACACACAAACCTCTTCGTATGTCACTAACACTTGTAGGAATATTGGTATAAAAGTGACAAAAGCACTTTTCTCTTCGTATGTCACTAACACTTGTAGGAATATTGGTATAAAAGTGACAAAAGCACTTTTTCCATGAAGAAGCTAATTTTTTTTCTCCCTTTTTTGGGGCTAGTTGAGCTTATAAAATTTTTTTCCCATTATTGTCCCTTTTCTTCTTCCTTCACTTTCTTCTTCCTTCCTTACCTGCCAAGGCCTGTGCGATACGCAGGTAAAATGTCATATATTTATTAATGTGTTACTGTATTATATAAAAAGTCACTTAAATTTTTAAGGAAATAATCGAAATAATAAATTAGATATTAACTAAATATTCTGCACATACCACATCTATTATCAATTTACAAAATATTGTGTAACTATCTTCTTTATTATCTTTCTTCTATAACCACCTTGCTTTTTATTTTTTATTTAGATTTCTAAAGGAATAATCAAAATATTAAATTAAATATTTACTAAATATTTTATACCTATCATCCTCATTCAGTGGCGGACCCAGGAATTTTAAGGACGGGGGGTGAAAATAAAAAATAATATATCATAAATAAAAAAACTTAAAATACAATATAGACCTAATATACAAAAAATTAAAAGCAATCTATTATAAAAATTAAAATCACTTTACTTAACTTTTACTCTATATGTTTTCATATTATTAAACTTATCTATAATTGAATTTATGTTGACACTCAAAAAAATTTATTTTTCAATGTATGTAATCAAAATATCATTAAGAAATTGGTCTTCTATTCTATTTTGAAGCTTGTTTTTTATTATCTTCATAGCAAAGAAATATATTCTAGTAATGGCTATAGAAATTGGAAGAATAAATACAAGTTTAATCACTTTATTAATAAGAAAGTAAATGATGGACTTTCTAGTTCTTATTAACCTTTGACATAATTCATATGTAGTTGATAAATTAATCAAATCTGCATATTTAGGAATGTCATGCTCAAAACATTGTAACTCCATCTTCAAATACAACTTTTCTCGTTATGTGAAATTTCTAAAATAAAATTTATCAATAAGTTTGCAAATATCATTACTATTAAATGACTTGTACCAGTTTTTTGGATCTAAAATCATGTTCAAAGCAAGTAATTCAACAATATTATAATTGAACCTATTATTTAATTTTTACAATTGATAATCAATTACAGTATAAAAAAATTAAGCTCCCACAAGCATAATGATAGATTTAGACTATGAATGACCTAATTAAAACAAGAAACCTAATTACCAAAATATCATTTTATTATATATATAATTTTTCAAAAAAAAACTAGGGGGGGTTGGGGCCACCCCTCGCCCCCCACGTAGGTCCGCCCTTGCCCTCATTATTAATTTACAAAATATTATGTAATCACCTTTCTCATTATTCATATTATTCATCTTCCCTATTATTTATTTTTCATAACTGCCTTGCTTTTTATTGTTAATTTACAAAATATTGTGTAACTACTTTCCTCATTATTCATTTTTCATAACCGCTTTGTTTTTTATTTTAATGTTTTAAACCTGTCATTTTGTTTATGTGTCGGCTAGAGAGATACTTATTCCTATATTTTTATGGGTTTAATGTTTCTGCTTTTGCTACAGAAACATTTTTCTACCATATTCATATAAAAGTGAGTGGGTCCCACTAATATTCTCTTTTTTCTCTTTTTAATAGAACCCACTCACTTATATATGAGTGTAGCATAAAAAATGTTTCTGCAGTAAAAGTAGAAACATTAAACCCTACTTTTATGTAGTTAAGATATGCCCGCACCCCAGCACCTTATGTAAATTTATTTTTATATGCTACTATTCTGTAATTTTAACATACCATATTATATATGTGTGTATGTGTTTGAGCCTTTTTTTAATCATGTTATAAACTTGATTAATGTTATAATTTTAATTTTGCAGACAAATTTATTTAATTTTTTGCATTTATTATGAAATTTAATGTTAAAAATATTTAAAATCAAATCTTATCTTTTATATGCAATTATCACAAAAGATAATGTCCTTTTTTTTTTTTGTAATTTGAACACACACAAAAAATGATTTTGATAACAATATTCAAACATGGACATTTTATCAAAATAAATTTTTTTCACAAAATCTATTATGTTTAGAATATATTATCTAAAATCACTTTCATTGGTTTTACTCCAGAGGTTGTTTTCCAAAAGTTAATCTAAACACACACTATTGAAGTGTTTGGGTGCTTTTTTTTTTTTTTTTTTTTAATAAAACCATGGTTTTAAAGTTGAAAAATGCTTTTCTATAGTTACCCAAACACACACTATCACAAGGGTGAACTAGCGGTCAAGTTCAAGTATGGGAAGATGTTTGTGTTGGGAGGGACAACGCCGCAAACCCAAAAAATGAAGTAGTCACTGTGTTGCTAGCAGTTGATAGTATTAAAAAAAACATTTGTTGGAGTATTACTTCTAATTGATTTGATAATCTAACTTGATAGTAATAAATAATTGTGGCAAAAAAAAAACTTGAATTTTTGAAAATAAGATGCCTCAATTCGAATGTAACAAACTTTGGGAGGGTTAGAATTATTGAAAAAAAAATTGTTAAATCAATCTGCATTCAGATTTTTTTAAGGAAGAAAAAGAAAAAGAAAAAGCCAAAGGCATGTAGAGTTTTTGTTATTGTGGCTGTGATTGGATTGCTAACCATACTTGTAGATGAATTTGTTTGAAATAAAGAATATCAAACTGAACACTGCGAATTGAAAACATGCCCCACACACTTGTGTGTGTGTGTGTTTCAATTTTTCTATGCAGTACAATACAATTGGGAACGAAACTGAAGAAGAATTCACAACTTGCACAAGAAATCACTTCATCTCACAAACACAATTCAAGTGAGCACAACAAAATTAAAAAAGAAGAAGAAAACATGTCTCATTATTATTTCTCTGCAAATTCTAGTTCACCCTCCTACAGTTCCTCCTGATCTGTCCTTGGAAACCAGTCAAGGGCTTGATATCTCCCATCTTGATCATGGCAGAGACAAAGTCAGCGTGGAAGGCCCTCTCATTGATACTGTAGGTTCGAACCAGGGAGTCGGTGGATCCGCCATTGAAGAGGACCTGATCAGAGTGAAGGAGTCCCCTCCTGTAGATGAGGTTCTTGAAGTAATGGTTGTCAAAGTTGTTGGGAGTGACGAAGTCGAGGTTGGCAAGGTTGCCGTCTCCCGATCCGGCTTTCGCAGGACATGTCCTCCTCCTCGCGTTTGCGAATACTCTGTCAATGTTCTTCTCGCTGTATAGCCGAGTCCTGAAGCTCGAACACTTGGCCTTCCCTATTGTGTGCGCCCCTTTGTTATGGACAAAACATGGTCAGTCATGTTACAGGTGGTATCATAACTAGTAACAGCGACTATATCTCAAAAAAAATCTAAGAATGATAAAGAAGGAGAGGGATACCAGATAAGGCAACCATGTCCTTAGCAGAGAGGCCATGAGATTTAAAGTTTGAGATGAGAGAGCTTAGTGATGCAAATGGAGATGGGATGGCTCCACTGTTTGCTGCTTTAAAGTTTGCTTTCTTTGAATCCCTCCTTCCCAGCTTCACTTTCCAGTCAGGCCCTCCAAGCTGAGAATATATATATATCATCATCATCATCAACAACGATAACAACTCAGTTAATATAATTCACTCTTGTGAAAAGTAAACTCACAAGAACAACAGAGTCACGAGCAGCGATGGTCACAATATCAGCACAAGAGACGACACAGGGGCATTGTTTCTCAACCTTTGATTTTATAGCATCGATCACATCAAATCCTCTAACAGAGCCCAAGTTTGGAGCAGCACTCTTCTCTCCTTTGAACGACCCTGTGTCATCCAGCAGTATTGATGCATCACACCCCTGTTTCAGTTCGAGAAAAGTTTAAAAACAGAGTTTTTTTTTTTAAAAAAAAGAAAGAATAATGATGAGCGAAGTGAAGTTGTTTACGTCGACGAAGCAGTCATGGAAGTGAAGACGGAGGAGAGAAGCTCCCATGCGACGTTCTTTGAGAATTGCAGAATGAACCACAGATTTCACAATGTTGAAAACATTCGGACAGCTCTTTGAATAGAAGTTTGGAGACAGTGCATAGCTTCCTGTCACCATCATCAACAACAAAGCTAACCCAACAATGGCTGAACAAGAACCACGACCCATTATTTCTTGTTCTTCAATATATGAATAAATGATCTGAGGCTCTCAATAATCACTAAGATGTTGTAACTTAGTTGATGATCTGTGGAGATATGAAGGTGGTGATGAAGCAATATATAGAGCCAAATGGAGGAGTAGTGTGGAGGTGGGGCCCCTTTGCTTTCACTTTCCTCTTCCCTTCTCTCTTCTAATAGTAAATTGTCATCATGTTGGCTTTTCTCTTAACCACTCGCCATGGAATGCAAGTATATGAATGGAATGACTTGTTGATAAGGATCCAACTTCACAAAATTATTATGATCCACTTCCGATGGGCGATTTATGAAAACTCTTTAAACCTTGAGGTATATATTGGACTGGTGAGCCGCCTCTACTAAGCCTTCTTTTATATACATATATAAACCACTCGGACAATATTCATGTGCATGAATATGTAAGGTTTAGCAGAGATGATATGAAAATGTTTTTAACAAGAGTGGAGTAATCTATATTAAATATAATGAATGAAACGGTTGCATAGGTGGCAAAATAATTACTATGTTAATTAAGAATGAATTATGAGCTGGAAAACACCTTATTAACTATCCATATATCGATAAAGGGTGAACATAACTTTCTTCAAAGATTGGGTACTATGCATGCTTAGATTTTGGGAAAATTGTGCAGATAGGGTCGGGTTCTGTTATGGAATTGACAATTGAAGAATAATAGGCCAACATTGACTATTCAAAAGTTTCACGGGGACAACTATATATTAATTAGTATTTCATTTGTTATTAATTTATTAATGAAATGAAAGGAAATAAATTGATGCTCCATGGCTCATGCCAGTGTTTGCCACGACTCACTAAATTAATCATCAAACAGTTCAGAAAAAGATCAGATGGACAAAAGGAAAAAAAATATATATATATATTCTTACATAAAGTTAATCTGAAAGACTTTTTAAGCAAGCTGCTAGCTAGCTAGCTAGAGTTACAATCAATATACCCCTCTCAATTATTGAGATAAGGTTGGCACGTCAATAATTTTTTCATATTCAAGAGCTGGCTCTAATAATTAAAATTTAAGAATCAATACTTCTTTTTGCTTTTTTTTTTTTAAAAAAAAAGAATCAATACTTGGACGTTTGCCTGTGGACACACGAAGGTGGAAAATTCAAAAAGCTAATGTGCATGTGATATAGCAGGACAAATAAACATATATAGCCTGTCTATTTGGCATCTTCTGTCCTATAATTACCTTGGTCGGTTTGGTTTTTCTTCCGCACATTTATTCTCTATATATTATGTTTATAATCAATTTTTCTTTATGTTATAGCGCAAATATGCTTTCCTTTTCTTTTCTTGGCATGTGCTCTTGTTATGTTTTTACCTTTGGCCGTCGGTGTGCCAACTAATTAATAAATAGGAATAGTCATATTTAAAAAGCACCCACATATATGGCTTTGACACGTAAAACAAAAGTTGTTAATTTCAAACCTTTATCATAATTCCTGGTTTTGATGGAACGCAGGTTTGATTAGTTAATAGACTAGACAAGGACGTAAGCTATATATGTATTTTGACTAAAAGATATTATTTTGTGAAATTGGGGCTGGTGTACTGTGTGTGTGAGAGAGAGATGGTGTTATATAACTAATAATTATCCTATCATTTAAAGGATTATATAATTTTTTACCCAAGAAAGTGTTTTTTTTTAAATTATTTGTAAAAGTTAAATAGTTTGTGGCGTTTTCACGCGTGTGGAAATTTGTGGGGAAAAATTCTATTTAGGGCCTAAGGTAGGAAAATATTGTAAAAAAGAGCCCTAAGAAAAGTCAAATGTCAAAAAAGGCCCTAAGGCCTTTTCTGGTATTATTTCAGAAAAATTATACGGATATAGTTGTTAATAAGACTGATTGAGTTGTTAATATGTAGTTGTTAATTATACTGATTTAGTTGTTAATGGAAACTGATATAGTTGTTAACCGCTACTGATATAGTTTTTTATGGTCTTTTTTGACAATATTTTCCTACCTTGGGCCATGAATGGAATTTTCTCAAATTTGTGGGCTCTGATAAATGCGTATTGATTATGATTGATGTTTTGGGGACTACGTTGCTTGGATTCTTTTTCTTTCACTTTCGAAAGTATTGAGACAAGAAAGCTCTCATCACGTACACTATCCAAGTCAGCAATCAGAAAACTCGTACATTGCTGTTGGCGATGATCCGTTGAACTATTTTTTTTTTTTCCCCAACCTTAAACTAAATATTACAGTTAAATCTATGAATTAGTTAAGAATGCGTGCCGTCACAATATGGAATTTTAATCATTCTCCGTACGAAAAATTTCAAACTCCCTTATTATTATCTCCCTTGATTTGATACCACTACACACACACTCTCTCTCTCTCACATTCACACTGTAAAAAAGAGTGAGGAAGATTAATTAATCAGAATCAGTTTAGCACACAGAGAAATTGAACATGTTGCTTGAGAAGTTTTCCACGTAACATTGCTGTGATGAAGTAGTAATAGTTGAATTGTTTCCAATCTATAAATTTAGATGCGGTTTGTTTAAGCACATTTTTTATAGCAAGTACGTAGTGTTTTACGAAATTTTACAGTGTTACAACTTTTAAAAATAACACGATATATACAAAAACGATCGAGAGAGAATATTTATATATAATATTTAAAAATCACTGAAGAATTGAAAGACATGCCAATCAATAATATGCAGAGACGTAAGGTTTTGACTTGAATAAATGTGATGGCTAGATACGCCAAAATACACATATATATCAGACTCTAGTTTGCACTTATACTCTACCCTTCTTCTTATCCATGAATTGTTAATGAATTTGTTATATATTGGTTGGTTGCATGTGGTCATGTGGACTGTTTGGCGTCATAGTTATAAATCATTTAATATTAAGGCTTTCTAGAGCTAGGTGACAAGGCGTTTAGTCCATCACATCAGATCCACGAGCTGATTATTTAAAAAATACTTTTTTCCTTAATTATAATTTAAATTTTATTACTTGTAAATTTTCTTGAATAAATTAAAAATATTAGGTAACTATAGCTAGTTAATTACATACGAAAGTTAAAATATGATTTCACTTGCCCTTTAAACAATCCATAGCCTCAATAACATGACTGAGATATTAAGTCGATATTTTAAAATTGAAACAATTGATGGAGTTTTTAATGCAACGACAGTCTCATTTTCATGTGGAAGTATTAAACAGGGTTAATATGATAATCGGTCCCACAATTTTACCCTCATTTTAATTTTGATCTCTTAAGTTTCAAACCAGTAATTTTGGTTCGTCTAGGAGCAATTAATGATCAATGTTTTTATTGAGTCATAAACACTAATATTTTAAATTAAATGATACTTAGAGTAAGGATTTTATTAACCCTATTAAGTATTAGTATTAATAATAATATTCATATCTTATTAATTACTCTTATATTACATACAGAACTAAATTTAAGTGTGAGATATTGCTAAACTTATAATAGTAATCCAAACAATGTAAAATGACTAACATTAGAAGACACAGGTTGATTACTTCAAAGGGCCGGGGCCCGAGAGCAGTCAAAAGGACATTAATCAACTTTTAAAAAAAGGAACACGTTTCTCAAAGAGAAAAGTGCCAAAATTCAAAATCGACTTCACCACTTACCGCATCTGACGACGGCTAATAATTAATTCGAACAGCAAAAAATTGAATAAAAAAACAGAGACGTCAATTTTGTGGAGCCAAATTGTGATGAGAATCATGAATTAGTTAAAAAAAGTTGGTACGGTGTAGCAATGTTGAAGAAGAATTTGACAGAGACTGCAAAAAAAGCTTTCTGATTCCGTGAGAAGGTAAGGAATGTAATCGAACTGTTGAGCTCTTCGATTTCTGCACACACATCACAATATCACATTACATTATTATTCAAGGGAGGCTCCACTGCTTCGTACCTTTTTGTTTTTCACTTTTTATCCACATGGATCTACCTAATCTTTGTCGGTTCACTGTTTACAATATGCATATATAAAAGAATACTCAAATTTTCTGTCAACTTGCAGATTTCATCATATAATGCTGATTAATTTATAAAGAATCTCAACAATCAGAGTTCTCCATCGATCTGAATCTGATCTCTTGTCAAGTGCTACATAAGTGTAGTTAATGGTTATCCTCTTGTAGACAATAAACTGATTTAAGTTTTTAAATTTCAAGTTGTATTTTTTTATATTTTTCTCTTAAAATAATTATGTATTATATATATTCTAATAATATGTCAAGTTAATAATTGGAGGTCATCATCACTAGTAACATTCGACATGGCATGTATTATCTTGGCAGTACTCCTTCTCAACCAAGCCAATTTAATTTGTTTGACAATTATTTGCCCTCCTTAAATCGGCTTCTACAATAGATTTCTTCGTCTTAGCTGGTACGTTGTCATGGTCTTATAATTGTACTGCTAGAAATTGTCCTTTTATCCCTTAGTTTATTCAACACTCGAATTTGGCCATCAGTTTAGGTAGCTGCAACTTGTATCAGAGTGGTTATGTTCTTATTATAAACTCTCCTTCGAGCTCGTGTCTAGCGTGTGCTGTTCGATCTTGATGATGTCTACTTCTCCTTTTTATTTCATATAATATAATATAATATAAAAGCTTATTATTTTATTAAAAGAATAATGAACAATAATTGTCGGGTAAAGGGAAAAAGCAGTGCTATACTATAAGTATTGGGCTTGTTGAAAAGGACATGGAAGAAAAGATCGTCCAAGTCAATATAATACTTCTGCATACCACCAACTCCGCCAATGGCTGCTGTGGCTTTCATATAACCTGTTCATCTAGACTCTTCAAACTTCACACGCTGCTCTTCACTAACCACCAACGTAACATTCTTTGATTAATATGTACATACGTGGACGACGTGCAATATTAACAAGTTACTGTTGTAATGACTCCTATTATAAATTCGTTACTTGCACTCCAACAAAAGCAGACTGACCTAACCTGTCTTTTACAAGCAATGTATAGTTGTTATATATATATATATATATATATATATATATATATTATATTATATTATATTAATATTTGGATAGTTTTGTAACAACTCTATCGTATAGTATTCACTCTGGTTTTTAATATAAGATAAATTTAGAAAATTAATTTTAATCCTAAACATAAGATGTAATAATTTTTATATTTGTTAATATTTTCCTAATTTACCTCTATTATATGCCCTTAATAATTAATCATTAGAGATGAGAGGGAAAGAAATAATTAACGAAGATGGTTAGAGTGTTTTAAAAAAAAAATATATATGCTATTAACAAATTTAATTAATTTTCTTAATCTAATCAAATTAAATAGATACGTCTTATATTAAAAATCAGAGGACTGGACTACGTACTTTCATATCCTCTTCATCATGTCATTCAATTCATTGATCTCCATCATTGTCTGAATCTAGTTAAAGCAAAGGATATGAAGGATCTTCAAATATTGTTACGTGCGTTTAATTTGGTCAGAAAAGATGGATTATTTATGAAGGTATAGCTAAATAAGTTGATCGCATTCAAAGCATTGATTAATATCATGACGCTGTTATCTTAAATCTTAATCATAAGTAGTTGGTCGATCGGCTGCGGCCATCCCTGTGGAATTTTCTAGGATAAATTAACCAGAGAGTAAAATCACATAACAGGGATTAAGAAATCAATTAAGTATATATACACAAGTGTTGTGATGAGAATTATTCAAAGCGATTACAAATTCATGGAACGCCACGTTGAATGGATAATACTCCTTTAGTTCTTTTTATAAAACACCAACTATTAATTCTCACAAACTAATAAAATCAATTAAGAGTATTAAAATTATCATAAAATTTAAGTGATTTACAATATTACCTCTACTAACTACCCTAAACTCAAATATAATACTTTTTCACATTACCCTTATAAAATATAGGCAGACATGGAAAAATAAATTAATTACACTTTAAAAACTTGTAAGTGTCTTATAAAAAAGATTAAAAAACTTGATAGTTGGTACCTTATTATAAGAAATAAGAACCATAAGGAGTACTCCCTTTAATCTTTATTATAAGGCGTCAACTACTATTTCTTACAAACCAAAGAATTGAAGTTAAGTTATCAATTAGGTCCAAAATTAATAAATGTTTCCAATTTTACTCTTACTTTAATGATGTAGATTTAAATGAGTTGATTAAAAATGAGGACATAATAGGAAAATAGTAATAAATGAGTTAGTTAAAGTAAGTTGGTGTCTTATAATAAGGATTAAAAAATGTTAATAATTAGTGCCTTATAATAAAGACCGGAAAGAAAGTAATAGAAAAGCTTCGCGTGCATTGGCATCATGATTGGTTGATTAAACTTGGAACAAGGAAGCAGGACCACACACACATACTGACATACATATGACTGTGTTACTTTGATTCGTGTCGGCTAGGAGATGATTTTTACTGTGAATTTAATAATATTTCAATATATTATTCCTGAATAATTCATTGGCTGCTTATCCTCGTGCTCAACAACCCCAAGGGGGCCATGTTCTAAATTCAATAAAGTTAGGTATTCGTGTGCCGTACTCATGAACACGAGAGCGATCACCTACGAACGAATTATGTTAGGTTGCTATATTGACGCAGGCAGCTAACCATATATGGGCTGGTTTGAAATAACGGTTATTTGTTATTTGGTTTTTATAGTAGTAAGATGAGACAGCCAATAAAAGTCGACATAAATGGTAAGAGATCCAGAATTAGACCCTTGAGTTGTGGGATCGATCCCCTCTGCCGTCGTTGGAATTCTTTTGGTAGGTGATCTTGTAAATCCCCAGTAAGTGCTCATAGAGCCTGGGGCCGTGCCCTGACTTTGATGGGGGACTGATGTCGAACCCCTCCAAAACTTTTTTATATAAAAAAAAAAGTAAGATGAGATAAAAAGTTAGATTGTAAATGTGATTTATGTTTGAAATAATAGTGGGAGAAGTAGCTTTTTTAAAAAATGGGCTCTTATTTAAAAGGATAAAGAAGTAAAAATACACATATATTTTACCTCCGATAGCGCCCAGCACTATATGCTTTTTTTGGGAAAAAAAATACACATGTGGTTACTATCAGGGGCGGACCCAGAAAATAATTGAAGGAGGGCATCATTGTTGGGGGATTTGTGTTTTTAATCAAAGTTTTAAATGTATTAAAAAACAAAAAAATATAAAGGAAAAACAATGCTTAAGTACTGATAGAAATAGCAAAGTTGACTACTAAATAAATTTAAGTACATATATTATAATAACAAAAATACATTACAATAATTACAATGTCCTCTTTTTAGGCTTTATTTTTTGGAATTCTATCATAATTGCCTCATTATCAATACTATGAAATATATCTTTTTTAATATAAGACACTAAGCAATCATTCAATCATTCATTCCCATCCAATTGCGAAGTGTATTCTTGATATATTTCATAGTTGAAAATGTTCTTTCCACAGATGCAGTTGCTACAGGCAAAGTTAATGTTAATTTTACAAGTAAATAAACCAGATGATACACAATATGTTTTTTCTTTTCAACCATCCTCTTGGCAAGATCAATTATTCCTTACAAATTCAAAAAATTAGGATCATGTTGCACATCAACAATATACATGTCGAGCTGATATTCAAGCATGACAAAGTCATTCAAATCAATCAAAAGGGGAAACTGGGAAAAAAAAAAGATATTGAAATCTCAAATTAACACAAGGGTCCACCCCTGGTTACTATTTTAGAGCGAAAGTCACATCCCACTGTTATGTTACTCTTCACTTCATTTCTTTATTTCTCATCACGGTGAACAGTAACATAATGGTGAAATATGAATTTTGCTCCAAAATAGTAACCATTACAAAGAAAGTTAGTTTTTTGCGACGGAAAAATTCTGTCGTAAAAATCCAAATTTCCGTCGCAAAACAGTTTTGCGACGGAATTCGTCCTTCGCAAAAAAAAGCATCATAATTGCGACGGGAAATTGAAATTCCGTCGCAAATTCCGACATAATTTAAATTCCGTCTCAAATTTTGAAATTTGCGACAGAATAAGTTTCCATCGCAAACCCTTGAGGTTTTGCGATGGAAAAGTTCTCTGTCGCAAAACCTCAAGGTTTTGCGACGGAAAATTATTTTGTCGCAAAAAATAAATAAATAATTAAAATTTTAAAAAGTCAGAAAAAATCATTTTAATTAGAAAAATTAAATTAAAAAAATCAAAAAAAATATTTATAAATATTAAAAAAATAAATTATTAAAAGATAAATTTATATCATTATTTTAAAAAAGTACTTAAAAATAGAACGAAGTAGAAGCAAAACCCACGACCTCTCATGGCTTCTAGGTTTGAGCTTCGTCCAAATCCTTTGAAGATGCAAGGGAAGAAGATCGAAGAAATAAAAACAAAATAGATCAACAGTTTCGGCCACATCTATCCAAGATCGTAGTAGGGGAGATGAGGAGGCAAAAACTAAGAACCTGCGAAGCAAAAATAGTGAGCTTTAAGACGATGATTGTAGTGAAGGAGACGACGGTTTTTGGCGTTCCCCATCCATAAATCTATTACTTAAAAAAATAAATTTATATCGTTTTATTATTATCTCAATATCTAATTTTGTTCTAGATTTTAATTATGAAAAACAAATAAGAAAACAAAAATCTGCAAATCTATATGAAATTGAAAAGAATGGAGGAACAGAAGCCACTAACCTGGGGAAGAAGAAGAAGCAACACTGAGATCCCACGTGACTGAAGAAGAAGAAGAAAGCAATGAAAAATGAAAGAAAGTAATGAAATGAAAGAGAGAATCGGGGAGAGGGAGGATAAAAGAAAGTAACCTTGGGGACTTGCGACGGATCCTTTTTCCGTCACAAAAAGACGAAATTTTGCAACGGAATTTATTTTCCGTCGCAAAATTCTTTTTTTTTTAATTATTTTTTCTGTCAAAATTTTGTCTTTTTGGGTGCAAAAAAGCAAAATTTTGTATCAGAAAATATTCCATTGCAAATTCACTATTTTCTAGTAGTGAACCACGTGTGTTTTTTTTTTAAAAAAAAAAAACATATGGTGCTGGGCATTCCTTGTAAAACATATGTGTATTTTTACTTCTTTATCCTATTTAAAAATTCAGTTGATATAAAAAATGTGTGTGTGTTGTAATAATTGAACACAAGAATTTAAATTCGATAAAAAAAAACTTTAAAACTCTAAAATACTTAATTAAATATGTTCTAATGAATAAATTATAATGTATACAAATGTATACTTAATAACAAATTACTTATTGGATCACCTATCTCTAATATTTTTCTTTAAAAGCCCAAAAAAATCACTTCCATCAAAAGTGACTATTTTTAAATAAGCTCATCTGAAACCACTGTTATACCAAATAATCCATTTTTCTCTATTGGGCTGAAATCATTGTGTTGGATTCTTTTTCTTCCTCATCCTATACCAGACAGGCTCTATGAAGACGAAAGCTTTCAATATAGGAGTAATTAGTTTATGAATTCTCATTTTTCACAACGTCAGATTTCATTGTTGCAGCCTACGAAATAATCCAGTTGCCTCTCTCTTTTACACCACAGTTAGAGTTAGGCTAGTGACGAACGTCGCTCTATAAACACAAGCCACTCACCTAATATGGACTGTTTTGTTTTCCATGTACATGACGCGCCTACGAGTCACACAAATGTAAAATTAGGCCTGTTACGTTTACGTATATATCTTAACTAATTAATGTAAGAAATCATATGAATTATAAGATAGCTGAATAAACTTAATAGTTGGAAAAAAGGATGAATAAAATAAATATATATGGATTATGTAAGGGGAAAAAAAGTAGATATTGTACGTTTGTGTGGTTTTACCATTTTTTATGAGACGTTATTTTACAGTATATCTAACTGTACTCTTAACATCAAAATACTTATAATCCTGGTTGTCCAGTTGAATTTGCCGATGAATTAACAAGACGTGCATAATTCTTAACATTCCATCAATGACACACACACACACACATAATTTAGAACAATGACGACAAAAAGGTATACACGACTAATTATTTTGATCTCATGCAATATATATATTATGATAAGCCATAATAAACTCACTAGGATGTACTAGATTAATTAAAATTTAAAAGCACGATAATTCTTGATCCAGGGAGAAAAACTAAATGCTCTCACCTCCTGACACACAAGAATAAAATAAAGTTGGCCGCTCCCATAAGCAGTTGATTGAGATGATAAATGGTCTCATCCCTATAAAAAGAAAAACAAAATTTTGAATTTTGGGAAGCATGAGGGCTTAACCTTATCACTTTCAGGCTCCGGCCAATGTATATTATGCTCAAGGTCAAGATGACTTAGGGTGTGTTTGGTTTGAGGGGTGGGAGGGGAGGGAGTGGGACTAATGTTGGGCCTAATATTAGCCATAAACATTAGTCCACACTCTCCCTCAAACCAAACATGACATTAAGGTAATTACCCTGAAGTTAAAAAGAAAAAGTTGGCCGCCCCAAGCTTTGGAAGTTGTTGTGGGTGGCGCTCCATGGGTTTTCTCTCTTATTTGGGCCAAACATGGGCTTATATTAGGATAACTCTGATTTACATATCACAGTAAAGGCCCATTATTGTGACCCTAAACCCAAATCAAAAGGTGCGACCGGAAAACATCATCGAAACCAAAAACGTGACTTCGTTTGCGATCGAAGAGGGAAAATAAGCCGGTAATGGCCAGGAGTGAACAAAACGCCAATATCCAGAAAACTCTGGGATTATGTATTCACCCCAACGATCGTTTGCGCGTGGACGATCGGCTTCCTCATCGGATACAGACAGATCAATCCCCGAGCCAAAAGGACTCGAAGCTTCTTTGCTGCAATTAATTCAAGACCATAGTAACACATCTCTCCTACTTCGCCAGCAGACCGGTCTCTTTCTTTCGTTTTCTTCTCTAGTCTTCGTTTTTTTAACCCCTATTTCTGATATCGATTTTGCGAAGGTTTTGGTTTTGCATTTTGTGAACTCATTTTGTTTTGTGATCGAAGCAGAGAAAGCCAAGAAAGAGGCGATAAGAAAAGCGACGCGTGTTTCGGATCTCTTGGTGGAAACCGTCAATGGCGGAGTACAAGAGTGCTACGTCGTCGAGAAGCGCATTGAGCAAGAGATTCGAGCATTGTCTACCTCTATTACCCGATTCACGAAGCAGACGGATCAATGGCTTGCTACAACTCATGCTCTCAACACCGCTGTTAAGGTACTTATTATGAATATTATATGATACCCTCTGCTTCCGTTATATTCAGTGTACCTTCTTCTCATCAATTTATTGCATTATTCTGAAATTTGTGAGGGATATTTTTATTGCATCACCTTTTTGTTTTTGTTTTTTAGTCCTCCAAAGCATGGCCTATCTAAAATGTTAAAATTATCATGAATATTTATCTGAACTCTACCCCAGGAAATTGGAGACTTTGAAAACTGGATGAAGGTCATGGAGTATGATTGTAAAAGTATAACCGCGGCAATCCACAATATTCACCAAGAGTGATCATGTGTGGGGTGAGTTGTGAATTTGTCAAAGCAAATGACCCTGTGCAATGTTCTCCTTATCCTTTCAATTATGTATTAATCTATTAGATTGCATCTGATGTTGTGTTTTATCGGAGTGACCATGTCAATGATGCAGTTTATTGGTATCCTTATTCTGAATGCGAATGACCACTTGACTAGCATAGGTTACACTAGAGCGCAGGGCAATATTCCCTTGCAATGTAATGTTTAATTTTGATGGATTTGAATGCCCCGCTGTCGTGTTTAAATAATTATGGAACATTTAAAAGATGTGACTTTAGCCCTCCGCGGAGATGCCTGACAGCTAAAAGGAATTTAATTGGTGCTCAAAGCAAGGTGTAAATTAATGGTTGCTGGAGAAAACAGGCCTGTGATCTCTGAATTGAATTAAGCCTTCCTCTGATAAAAAATGGCCGTTTTAATTGAAATCCTGCTCAACAGTTGGCGTGGATAAGGATAATGTTACTTGGAGATACCTGTACTCCCTCCACAAATCCCAATTTGCTGCCGTCAATGCCTTTGACTCCTCAAAACATCTTAAGCTCAGAGCCTTTGGAGAGTTGAGCTCTGCACCGTCAGATCATCTTTAGATTTCTGTGTCTACCCTGGACTTTGTGAAAAAGTAATATTCTATATTCATACAATTTTTTAATCAAACAAATTTGAAAGATTATCGCAATGGAGAGCTTGACTACTAGAATGTTTCAATACCCTTATAACCTTATTTACAGAACTAAGTAGCTTTGTCATGAATCATTGAACTCTACAGGTAAAGTCATAAAACTTTGATCTGATATTAAAGGCGAGGCACTTACTGGGTGGGATCAATTCTTTATATTAATATGTTCGAGGTTGCAGATAAAACAAATGGTTTACTTTTGGTGAGGATTTTAGCCTCTGAAGTTTAGCCACCGGTTGCTTTTAGCTATAACCTGAAAGTAATAACGAGAGAGCCAAATAAAGATTCTCGCGTAAAGGAGACCAAACTTGTCCGAAGTACATATCGGGTTCAGGCATTTTACTAGCTCATAAATGTAGTATCTGTCATGATTTATGGAATATGATATGCTGAAAGTCTGAAACAGTTTCAATATCATTGTAAATACAAACAAGAGGAATTTGGAAATGAAATCTGGGAAACATGCTAATTTTATGGGGTTCCTTACTTTTTCATTGGTGACAGCACTTTTATGTTATGGTATCTTGGTTATGCGGATTTACATTGGAGTGCATATATATACTAATTCATTGACCTTGTTTGTAACTAGCTATTACTCTGTTGGGATCTATATAGGACTTAGTAAGCTAGCCTTTCAATCTACTGGGTTGTCTGAGAATGACTTCTTGATCATTGCTGCAGATTACAACCAATGAACAAGTCCCCGTGCATTTCTTTTAGGTTCGTTCACTAGGGTTTAATAATAGGGGAAGAAAGTAAGTGATTAATCAAGATATAGATGAAATTTAGCACACCAAACTGTGACCAGACTGATATTTACACACGGCTATGAGACAAGATGTCAATTACAAAATGTGGGTCTTCATTTGATTATGGGCTGGTTTGTTGATAACATATTGATATTACCCCTTGAGTCTGCTTGAGAATAATGCCAGCGAGTTGGCTATTAATCCATTACATTTTGAATTCATGGCCTGGTCTTCTTTGTTCAGGTGCTTCTGCCTTCAAAGAAGGGCGAGGATTGCGATGGGGTGCGCTTAATTTTCTCTTTTGACTTGTTTCCCAAAATCAGAATATTTTTTAAGAAATTTAGGAAGATAGATGTCCCTCTCATGCTTGGTCAACTCTATATTATATGTTGCATGCCTCTTACAGGAGAAAATTTCAATATGAAAATTAAAAAAATGGTGGATCAACCCACCAGAGTTCTTCAATCTAGAAGGATGAGCTCTAAAGTATTCATTGTCAGCACACACCCAGTTTGCTTCCCAAAGCATTAATGTTGATTTCTTCATATTTACTGAACCTCCTGATTATGGGGAGTTATCTGACCTTGAAGAACACAGCATTGAATACCCCTTTAATGGTCACAGCAGGCACACAAACATGTTAATGCTGGTTTGAACCTGGGACCTCTCATCTAAGCATAATGGATAGCGTTGCCGTTGGGGCAACTAACCGTTGTCATATGTATTAATAAGAACTTGAAAAAATAGTTTCCAGGTTAAAAAAATGTAAAAGAAATCATTGAAGGTTAAGCTTTTATTTATTGTTACTTTTTATTTAGAGATGTAGACGCTAATGACATGAAATTATTAGGTGGAACGAACTTATTCCTACTACTATTTACTAAGGAATTTTTTTGCTACTGGACTGTAAAATCATTAGTATCATATTGGTATTGATATTATCATATTATTAATAAATATTAAATTCGTTGGTACGGTCAACGGTTTGCACCGGCTCCAGGCATCTACGTTGACCCTGATCAAGATGATAAAGTTATCATAGCTAAGAGTGTGTTTAATTGTACATCGAAATTCATTAAAAGTCAAAGCTCAAGGAGGGAAAAAAGGAGTAATTTAAGAACTCAGTTCATCATGATTCTTTAAAATCTGAAGTTCAGATGAAGTGCGACTTGTGAAGCGAAAACCCGAATGTTGACATTATTACTTCATACATCTGGCTTTTTGGATTTTATGTTTTGTACACCACATGATCTACGTACATTGTTCTTTTTTAATGATATTTTCTTCTATTTATACCATTGTTAAATATACAAAATTACAAGTTATCAGCGTAAAGTTCACATGTGAAGGAGTTGGTTTTAAGAAATTGTGGTTATTGGTGGACGGATTTATTTTAATTTTTATCGAATCGTTTGAATTATATCATTAATGGAAATTTTAAACCTTCTTCATAAAATACTCCTAACAATTACTCCCATTGTTTCTAAATATAAGATAAATTTGATTTTTTTAAGAGATTAAGAAAACTAATTAAATTACTTTAAATATTTATATTTGTCATTTATTGTCTAAACTATTTTACCTAATTTATAATTTAAATAAAAAATATTGCATAGCTGTGAAATAATGAACTAGAAGTTGCTTACACGTCTGTGATATTAAAATTTGACAAAAATATAACAAATTGACATTAATTTATTGCAGAAGTCAAAATACTATAAAATTATATATAAGGCGTCTCTTTGTCTTTTTTTCTTTTAAGGGCCTCTCTGGGGTTTTCTATGGTCAGAACAAGCATTAATTTAATTTCGTCAATCAGAATTTACTCGGTTTTTGCTGGCTGCCAGCTCGTTGTTAAATTCTTTTTCTGTTTTTCGGCCAACACGTTAATTTCCGAGGCAGGCAAAGTCTACCCAAAGACAAAAATTCGTCAGAAGCACACAGCCCATCACATTATTATATAGAATACTTACATAGATTAAGGAGGAAGCAAAATCTATGTATTATCGCAAAAGCAGAATTATTATCGTTTGTTTTTGTCCCTAATTTAATATTACTCTATTTTAAACATTAACTGACTTCAAAATTTAAATTACATGTATTATTAGAAACTAGTAATAATTAGACCTTAAAGTTTGGATCAGGATTTATGTTTAGGAAAAATTAATTAAATCAGGGCTTATTAATAAGGTGAGTGGAAATAATATTATATAATTCATTGCCGCTCCTCCAAGATTTTTGTTTTTTTTTTTTGTTCACTTACATCCTTACATTTGGCTTGAATAACATTATAAAATTGAATTGTCGTGGTTTGGCTGGGTTGAAATTTTTTTAATATGGATGTTAATTGTGATTTTGATCTATCCACTTCTCAAAATCAATCAAACAAATTTTTGTAAAATTAATTATTTCATCATTGACATGATAAAAATTTGTTTTTAATGCTTTTCTTAAAAGATTTTTTTTTCCCATTTCTTATTAATTATTGTTTCTTTTTTCGTATTAACTATCCTTTGGTTCTAAGTTTTTGAGAATGGAAGTCGGCCATGGCATGAAAGTTCCATTATCGGTTATATAATTAATTGTATTGCTCCTTGTATACATCACAACCATATCAAGAGCGACAAGTGAAGGACGAAGGCTTATAGTTATTTAGGTCAATGCTATATATCAAATGACACTAACTATAAAATATTTAGATACATAGTTCATGCAGCAAGTAAACTGATATAATATAGTTATGAACCGACTCAGCCAGCTTTTCCCCATGTATTTAAACAAAGCTCGAGACATTATACTTACAAACTCAAAACCCAATCCATAAAATACCTTAACTATTAGTTTCCACCCTCAAAGCCATATCATCATCAATGGCTTCTCTAAATCTTCAATCTTTGTTTGTGCTTCTTATCCTGGCATTAGCCTCTTTCTCTGTTACCCCTACCCATGCTCAGCTCACTCCTGATTTCTACCACAACGTATGTCCTCAGGCTCTTCCTATCATCAGGTCCATCGTTTTCCTTGCAATCCTTCGTGAACGACGCATGGGTGCCTCCTTACTACGTTTGCATTTCCATGACTGCTTTGTCAACGTAAGCCTACTTATATATATATGTCGTTTATATATTCTTCCTCTCACTTATAACTAGCTTCAACTTATCAATTTTGGTTGTTAATTGTTAATGGAACACACTCGCGCACATGCAGGGGTGTGATGGATCAGTTCTTCTAGATGACACCCCTACCTTTACCGGGGAGAAGACAGCCTTACCAAACATAAACTCCGTCCGAGGTTTTGACGTTGTTGATCAAATCAAAGCTGCTGTCGACAAAGCTTGCAAACGCCCCGTCGTTTCCTGTGCTGATATTTTAGCTGTCGCAGCTCGTGATTCTGTCACTATCGTAAGAACTTCCATATCAATGCTATAAGCTTTTCCTTAAGATATTAATTTCTGATTAGGCCTTTGACTTAGGTTATTCATAAAAGGGAAAATAAATCTTTCGGTTTCTAAAGTTTTAACCCAGCTAGTTGTAATTCAATCCCTATAGTTTGACCCGATGTAAATCGATATTTAATTTTTGATTTGTTACAACCCAGTCCTTAGTATTTTATAATTTAGTCATTTCCTTTATTAAATACTCTGGATAATTATATTTTACTAAAAATATTTGGACTAAATTCTAAAACAGGTAAAATTATATGAATTGAGTTATACCGAGTTGAAAGTGTTCATAAGGATTGGGTTATAGTCTAATCAAAACTATAAAGTCAAAAAGATTAATCAGAAAATCATGCCATACTTAAGATCTTATTTTTGTGATTTTGTTTATAACAGTTGGGAGGCCCATTGTTTAATTACCCAGTACTATTAGGAAGAAGAGATGCAAAAAGTGCAAGCAAAGACGCAGCAAACAAGAACCTTCCAGCTCCATTCTTCAACATGTCACAGCTGGTGGCTAGTTTCCAGTCACATGGCCTAAACCTGCAGGACTTGGTGGTCCTCTCCGGCGGCCACACCATCGGCCAAGCTCACTGCGCCATCTTCAGAGACAGGCTCTACAATGACACCAACATTGACCAGAGTTTTCGAGCCACCTTGAAGGTCACTTGTCCCAGAACCGGAGGGGACACCAACCTTGCGCCTTTGGATTTCACGCCGAACAGAGTTGACACTAACTATTATGGTGCTCTCATCATGAACAAGGGTCTTCTTCATTCCGATCAACAGCTGTTTAGGGGAGATGGTGGTGAAAGTGACAGGCTGGTGAAGCAGTATAGTAAAAACTTATTTGCTTTTGCTAAAGATTTTGGAGCTTCCATGATCAAGATGGGTAACCTCAAGCCTCTTACAGGACAGGAGGGTGAGATCAGAGTTAATTGCAGAAAAGTCAACAACTAAATTAAACTGGACAAATTAAATATGCAAGGTTTTTAAGGATGGTTTAGATTTTTAATTAAAAATTATATGTCGAGACGAAGTCAGTGGAATAATATTCACTGGGCAAGAGTAATTAATTTGTGTACGTGTTAAACCATGCAAATTGTTATTGTTTCAATATTAATGATTCCAGCCTACAGAACTGTTATTTTTTTTTTTTATATATATATTGAGCTTTTCAACAAAAAAAATTTACGTGCTATCTTGTCAGCTTGTCAATTAAATGGGTCTCATACTATCCAGCAAACTAAAATAATGCGTAGACTATTCAAAGTTTTGAACAGTATGGTTCTTAATTTTATAATGGGAAAATTTCATTTAACTCCTATAAGAAAATTTTATTTCAGTTAATTCTTACAAAATTTTGAAATTTTATTGTACCCCATTGGATTAAAATGAAATTAAGTTTTGTGGATGAAAAGATAATGATGCCCTTACTTTGTTTTTTTAAAAGAGCATTTACAACATAAATAAATAAATAAATAAATAAGGATATTTTCAAGACAAATAAATGGATTCAAAAGAAACCAAGGCTAACAAGAACATTTGGTCATTCAAAAGACAAACAAGGGAATCCTAAGACAAATAAGGGTCTTCACATGACCAATAAATGCATTCATAAAATAAATAAAAGAATTCAAAAGAACTTAAGGAGTTAAAAATAGTTTAGTTGTTTAAAAGAAAAATATGAAAATTGATAAGATAAATAAATGAATTCAAAAATATATAGTAAGGGTATCATTATCTTTTCACCCACAAAACTTAATTTCATTTTGATCAAGTGGGTATTGTGAATTTTAGAATTTTTCGGTGTTAACTAAAATAAAATCTGGCTGATTGAATTTTTCCCTTTTATAATTTAGGGTTAAGGTGCAAAAATGCATACGTGCTTTACCTTAAGGAGCGCTCAACACCAAGTGTTTTTTTTAGGTGTAAAAGTGCACATGTGGTTACAAATTAGGTGCAAAAATATCATTTGATCGTTAAGTTTGACTTTTTTTGCTAACTGGGTGATGACGTGACATTTCAAAGGTACAAAAATACACATGTGGTTTGATGAAAAGTGTAAAAATACACATGTGGTTTGGCAAAAAGAGCTCCCAACACATGTGCAAAAATACCACGTCATCGCCCAGTCAGCAAAAAAAGTCAAACTTAACAGTCAAATAGTATTTTTGCACCTAAGTTGTAATCACATGTGCACTTTTGTAACTAAAAAAAACACTTGGTATTGGACGCTCCTCAGGATAAAACATATGTGTATTTTTGCACTTTAATCCTATAATTTATATACATAGATAGATAGATGGGATATATTGAAATTAGATTGATGTTAATAATTGATGTCTAAGTCATGTTTATTTTTGTGTTTTTGTATAGAAGTTCATATGATTATTATTGTTTCTCCCTGTTATTGTTTCTGCGGAGGCAGCTAGCCGTCTATGAAAATATATTTAAATGCCACGTTCGATTTTAGATATAGGATATAGTTTATACTTTATAGTGCAAGTCCAATATTTAGAACGGGAGGAATACTATTTTTAACATTGTGGTTGTGCATGCAGCTGGGACATTTCTTTATAAATATAGTTAAGGAAAATACATATAGAGAAGTAAAAGGATAGGCCATACGGTGAGATCGACGTTAGTAAGAAAAAAAAAATCATTAAAATACTTTGAAATCATTAAAATCATTCAAATACAGTTTTAGGATGACACTTGCCTACAGTATCTATACAAGCCATCCCTGCCTAAACTTTTCAAGAGTATATAGTGTGTGTGTGTGTGTTTTTAATCCCTAATTTATCATAAATAATCATTAAAATTATTTTTTGTAAAAAAAAATCTCTTATTCTAATTTGATGCCAAAAAAGTATATCAAGCACGTAAGATGAAATACATGTAATGGATGTGGCACAAAAAATCCAACGAGCCAATAAATTAACACCCGTTATTATTGACTTTGAAAGAGAAAAACCTCGTTTAATATATAATGAAGACATATTGTGCGTAATCATAAAATTTATTGACTTATTTGCTATTTGTAAATTTCCATTAATAGTTACTAATTATTATCCCAAATTTAAAAATTTTTATTCAATATATTGGATGATCTTCTGCCCTTCACATGCTATGGCGTGACGTAGTCTTAAACAGTTAGAACTATAAATAAATCCTTATCGCCGTTTTATTTTGTTAGAAGAAGTAACTCCGTATGCAACATTTAAAACACCAGAAACTGAAATCACAAAAAAAATTCAGAGGCATATGTAATTGAAAGAACTAGAAATAAACTTCGATTCAAACCAAACCATAGCATGCATATCCATATCTCCATTTTGAGAGAAATTCGTATGCATGAGAACACGTTACAGTACGATCATCAAATACTTATAATAACTAGATCCACATGGCACACGAGGAAAACACCAGAAATGAAAATATGAGATTACTAGATATAACAGATTAAACACAGAGCATGTTTTGCTGAAGAAATAGAAGGAATATACGATCATGATGAGTTAATTAACCTTGCGGCAGTTAGTGCGAATCTGACCACTAGAACCAGTCAAAGGGCTAAGGTTTCCCATTTTGACCATAGCAGTGGCAAACTCTTGGAAGAAAGCTGCAGAATTAGTGCTGTAGGTTGTGACCTGAGAGTCGGTGGAGCCACCACTGAAGAGCTGTTGATCCGAATGAAGAAGCCCTTTCTTGTTGACTAGGTTCTTGTAATAAGCATTATCGAACAACACATTGGTGGTCACATCAAGTGGAGACAGGTTGTCGTCGTTGCCCAGGCTAGGACACTTGGATTTTGCTGATGTTGCAAAGTCTGTGTCAATGGTTGTTTCATTGTATACCCGACCTCTGAATAACAGGCATCTCGCTTGTCCCGTCGTATGAGCTCCTAACGTACGCACATATGCATGATTATTAAGGTATTCAGGTAATCATAATCCGGATTCTTTGATTTTGGGCAAATCACATCAATATCTCCCTTGATGAAAATAATGTTATAAAAGTCTCAAGGTAAAAGAGCAATCATTAATAAGTGAAGGTGTTATCATTAATAAATTATATTATTTTTTTAATACGATTTTTTTAATTGAGACCTTTTGTTGTCATTTTCCCTTTAATTTTTATATTTTAATATATTTAAAATAAAGAAAATCTTACAACTATCACTTCTCATAAAAAAGAATTTATCATTTGAAAATTCATATATTAAAATTCTTAAATTTAGATTGTTTAAATTCAATTTAAACAGTTGAGATCTCATCACAGTGATAAGAAACTATATGCTCATCATGGCATGATCAGCTCCTTGAGTACTACCTCTAGTATTTAATAGGAGTCACTTAATTAGCTAATAACTTGAATAGATTAAGGAAATGAGTTAAATTGACTGATTATAACATATGAAATATGAATCAGATTATAAGTTAGATAAATTAGTTTAAATAAAATAGATTAAGGTTTTGTATTTAAAACAAATTAAAAGCCAACTCTTCAACTAGTTGATATATTAACAACGCTAGAGTATTAAATATACCTGAGAGGGTGACCATTTCCTTGGGGGTAAAACCCTTATTGGAAAAAGATTTAATAAGAGCAGGGAGATCCATTAAAGGAGATGGGATGTCCTGAGTGGCTGCGTCTTTGCTTGCTGTGGTTGAGTCTCTTCTGCCTAATTCTACTTCCCAAGTTGGCCCACCCAACTGAGAACATATGTATATATAGTTCAACGTGTAAATATATATATTCAACTTTCTGCAGAGAAAATCTGAATGTAAATGACTCTCAAGAAGGCAAATGAATATGAACTTACAGAGACAACAGAATCACGAGCTGCAACAGCAACAATATCAGCACAAGAAACAACACCAGGACAAGCAGCCTCCAACTTGGATTTGATGTCGTCGATCACTTCAAAGCCTCTCAGAGAATTTGTATTTGCTGCCGCTGTCTTCTCCCCTGTGAAGCTTAATGTGTCATCTAACAACACAGACGCATCACATCCCTGTGCATGTACAGTACAATTTCATTAATCAATTCCATGAAATATAATTAACTTGTAGAAAAGTTGAGAGAGAGAGAGAGAGAACTTGCATTAACAAAACAGTCATGGAAATGAAGACGAAGCAATGAAGCTCCCATGCGATGCTCTTTGTAAACTGCACTGAACACTGCTGATTTAATGATGGACGGGGCTTGGGGGCATGACTTTTCGTAGAAGTTTGAAGTTAACTGAGCTGAGGCCAACCCTAACACCATCATCAACACACACAACCAACCTCTGTAACAATCTGAGATTGCCATCTTCAAAGTCTGAAACACCACACTTTTTAACTAATGTTTCTGCGTGTGCTTGTGAGCAAACAATAGTCCTCAAGCCTTTATTTATAGTAAAGCCATCAAGGCACGCGCGCTCCATATTCTTCATACCTATTAAGAAAATAAGTATTTGGTCAAATCTATGTACCTTGGGCAAAGTATAAATCTCCATACAATTATTTAAAAATGCACTTGATGGGACCTTGTACACTAAACCGCCCTATACACGTAATGTAAGTAGTATATATACGGTATTTTACGGCAGAGATCTGTTGCTCAAATTCTCTCAATCGAATTTTTAATCACATGATCCGCTACAAATTTGTGATAAATAATAATTTATTATTCATATAAACCTTGAAAATTCTATTGATGGATCTATGATCATTTAACAATGAAAATCCATATACACGCACACACATTAAGAAAACACTAGAAGAGACGGATATTGACGCTACAGTACATGCACGCACCGTTCAATTAGAGAAGGATGAGAATATTTGCTGTGATTAGTCAAACTGGTTCGATACTTTTCCATTATGATGAGCATATGTGCACCAAACATGTCATACAAAAATGAATTAGAAATCACATGCATTTACATATATGTA
Organism: Acacia confusa; assembly: GCA_037074495.1. Classification (NCBI taxonomy): domain Eukaryota; kingdom Viridiplantae; phylum Streptophyta; class Magnoliopsida; order Fabales; family Fabaceae; genus Acacia; species Acacia confusa. Next base: position 28,794,792 of record CM073511.1, read on the forward strand.
TATAATATACGTTGCTTAAGTTTGATACCCTGCTACCGACGTTATTAAGGCATTAATTAATATATAGGAATATACCACTTTTGCATCTTTTCCCCCTTCTATGTAACTACTACCCCAATAGCGGTGCCAGCTTTTGCAAAACAATATCCAGAAGAGTTCAAGAAGTCAAGTTTCGGCAATATACATATACAGAGAGGTTTAGGTATAGAACTATATATAAATATACTGCTATTTATGGTCTATCCCACATGGTAGAATATTTCCTAATGATCAATAGTTTTTGTTTATGTGTCCGTATATTCCAACTAAGATCGACTTGTTCAAATGTTTTCTCTCTTTCCATAGAACCATTGCCAGTTAAGTTATATGTGTTTTTTTTTGGGTGAAATGAAACAATAAATTATGTTTTTGGCTTCTCTACGAATCTATTTCGGATTATAAATATGGGGAGAGAGAATAAATTATTCATTTATATAGAAGTTTTCGATACACTAATGTGCAGAGTGCGATCAGTGAAAAAGTTAATTAGATTCTAAGTTATATGTTGTGCACAATATAAATTGGTTTTAAAATCTATTTAATTCACCTATGCATGAGGCTACCATCTTTTTCGTTAATCATGAATTACGTTTCCTCTAGAAAAACAAATCTTCAGACAAATCGAATATCCTTGCTCTTACTAAATATCACTATTTTTACGATTATTAACATAGAAAAGCTACTAAAGAAAAGGTGTCGAGTATAATTTTTATATATATATATAAAGAATTGTGGCAAACTAGGAAATTTGGAGTGTGAACAAGTAATAAAAGGGAATCAAATTAAGTCAACCGCACATAACGCTGGAGCCAAGTTCTGCAAATCCACCAAACTTGAGAACATTCTCACATCAGTGTTTGTTTCAAGCCACTAGCAGCAAGAGTCCACATCACAAATTAATTATGATAACACAGCGATAGTCCCCAAATTAAATTCCAACGGCATATTTATAGTCTAAAAGGTTCATATTAATCCAGTTTATAAAACAAAAGTAAAAGCAAAGAGACATATAATTGTATGAGGATAATAATCAAGGAACACTTAGTCAAACCATGCGTCACCAAGAAGCATATTTTAACATCAAAAGTGAAAGTAACACTGCCCCACCACAGTACCGGTACATATATATTTAAATAATTAAATAGTGATTGATGCCTTCCCTTAACAGAAATAATGTATGCAACAAGACAAGATTTTAGTGGTTTGAAATTGAAATCTAAATTTGGGTTAGTTGAAAGTTGGAAAATTTGCAAGCAAAGGCATATTGGGCTTCAATTAATATGCAAAACTACCTACTGCCCCTTGACTATACTTAGCCAACATCCCACTACTCTCAACTACGCCCCAACCTTTGAACCTCTTTAATTTTTATTATTTTTCTCCTTCCATTTTTTCACTCTATGCCTAATTAAAGAGGAATTTCATCGAACTATTACAACTATTACAAGACCGATGTTATATATGATAGGGGATGTTGAGCTTTAAAAGAACTATATGGGCATAAAATTGGGGTGATAAAGATAAGGATGTTGAGATAGATATGTAATAATATCAAAAATTAATATCCATAATAAACGTATACAAAAAAGAGTTGGCATGAAGTCTAATGAAAAAAAGTGTAGAAAATTGTCTACAGAGAGGCTTGTTGGAAGAATCACTAAGGAGAGTAGAGTAGATCAATCAATGTTGAAAAGGGATAGATGAAGATTAAAAAAAAAAAAGAATACTCAATATTGATTGGGACCTTTTGATTAACATTTCTCTTGTTGCATTACAAACTTGATCCTAAATTTAAGAGTAGAGATAGTAATATATATCAAAATATTAGTTGTTGTTGGGGTACAATAATGCTATGCAATCCATGTGATGTGCAACATAATGCTTTTTGTTATTTTACATTTTAACCCTTCTCAATGCATTTGCATTTTTTTATTGATTTTGGTTTATATTTATCCTGAAATATTCTTGTAATCCTATTTCATCCGGTCGTTTTTATAAACAATTTTTTTTTTTTTGTTGATTCTTAATATAAGTAACTTTTTTCTTATGTCTCAAAATTCAAACTACTTTTTCTTTTTCTACACCTATTAAATGTATATCTTTATCTTGATTATCCTCCACTCCCCACTAATCATTTTTATTTAATCATTTATTATACATTCTCTCTCATATTTTCTTACTCATTTTCTCTCCTATGCTCTTTTCATAAATAAGGGCTTATTTGGAAGGATTATGACATTTATTTCACATTTATTGTTTTTTTAGCAATCTTAATTGTTGATTCGTTTTGCCTAATTAAAAAAAGTTTCTTATAAAAAAATATCAGAAAAGTATTTCTTAATCAAATATTTAAGGATTCACTTTTGACTTTCATTGTTTCCGAATGAGATTGAATGATTTCAACACCGTCACTGTTTATATCATCCTCTTATCTTGATTAAGTGGGCTACTTCAGCAAATTATTTGATTCCAGTATTACAATTTTTTTAAAAAAAAAATATTGGCAATCAACTAATTATAATTAACTTGAGCAATGTACAGAAGATATAAATATATTCTGTTCGAATTCTTTATTTTAATTTTTTCATTTGATTTTCAATTCAAAGGCCTAATGGTTGAATTTAATGTTCACAAGATACCTTTGTATAAAACATTCTTATGTTTGACGATAATATATGGTAAATATTCATAATTCGAATTTTATGCAATGCACAAAATATTAAATTGATTTAGTCACATATTGATTCAGTGAACGCTGGCCGTGTGTATGTGTCCTGAGCTTATGTAATTGTCTGTTGTGTGTGTGGAGTGTGTTGGCCTTCTATGATTGATAATAAAAAGTTCAACAAATATCTTTAAATATCACGTAATAAAACTTAAAATTAAGAGAAAAATATATGAAATTTAAACTCCTGCTTTCTGACAAAATAAGATATTGCAATTTATACTAAAAATGTCACAAAAGATAAAAATTCTCTAAGAATATATTGAAATGTGAGTCCCATATCAAAATTGCCTGAATGTTTTTGCACTAATAAAAACTGATTCCCATTTTCTTTTTAAGAAAAACAAAAACTCAACGACTTATATCAAACACTTGAATATAAGCATCAAGTGATCAACAAATTCATACAAAAATAGTTCAGTTGGAGTTAGTTTTTTTCCATTTTAGTAATTTGTGTCAGACTTCTCTACCCTTGGCTGACAGGTAAGCTTCGTTCCATCCCCTGTTTCACCAAGATGATTTTCCTTTTTCTTAGATACTTACTCTGCTTCAGAAACTTGGATAATCTACAATGACCATTGCTTTCAAAATTACAAGATGAAATTTGCTTTAAAACAAAATGTTATTCTTCAAAGACTACAACAATTTTATGGCTATCTGGGTCTTAAAACCTCTAACACAGCATGCACTCCTCTAAGAATCAAATTATTCGTTTCTTCCCTTTGTCGCTAAACAAAATGGCAAATAAAAATTGGCCATGTGAAAGGCCCTGCTGCCTCTCTAGTATATGCCTAATCAAGAACCTTTTTTTTTTTTTTATTAATTTAGTTTATTACAATCAACACTTAGAATACAAACTTCTCCTCCTCCACACTAGCATCAAGTAATCTATCTCCCGCCTCTCGAAGGGCAGAAGCTGTGGAATCATTTATTCCCAAAAGATACTGCACGCGAGACAATTTTTCAGGAGGTGGATCTTTCTTTAGGTATATCACGTACAAATCGGCAAGCTCCTCCGGCATTTCCCATGAGAGAGGCCGTGCAGGTACTGCTTTGTCGCAAGCCAGCAAGTCATTGAGTGAGGCAACCTGCATAAGATGAGTGAGAGAAATTACACCTGTACATCCGCAGATACATTTGAAACTTCAAGAAATTGTCACCATAAACACTTACCACTCCTTCACGGTTTCTCTGTCTTAACAGTGCCACTGCCTGAATGAGTGAGTTTGATAGTCTGCTTTCAGCGAGTTCACGAACTACTCGTCTTGATTTCTCTTTATTAATGTTGAGATCAGATGGAATTTTTTCATATACTTCCTCCTCATCAAACTCCCCAGTGCCTGATGAGAAAATATCATCCACAGTTTTTTTGAAGAGGATTTCTCTCAAGCTCTCTGACACCATGCAGTCTAAATCAATACCAGCTTCCTTAAGCTCCCTTATCTGTTTTATGCTGAGCCTTCCTTGTGCCACAGCAGTTTGTATGGCACCTGCGATTTTTGTGGTGGTTATACTCTTGATTATCTTCTGGGCAAATTCTGCAGGCAATCCTACTTGCTTCTGCAATTCATTAAGGTGCTCCACCTTGGCCTTTGTCAACTGTCCATCAGCCAAGATTATCTCAGCTTTTTGCCTAAAACCTTGCTCAGCTAGAGCCCGATGTACTTCTACAATTTCTTTACCACTCAAACCCAGGATCCCACCAAGCTGATCTAAGAAAACATACTCTGAATCATCATTCTTTGTAGCTATCTGAGCACCAAATGCAATCCTCTTCACCTCACCAGATAGACAGAAAAGCAAGTACGTCTTATAAAGGTCAGTTCGGTCTCTTTCTGGAAGGTCATCTTTAAGAGTTATTCCAGTCTGACTAGTCTTCCTCATCTTCGCAATAAGTTCTTCTTTTGGTTTTACTTTCCTCAGTGTCTGAAGAGATTCCCATTCTTCATCTTCATCAATGTGTGCCACTTCCTCTTTAACAGGTTCTTCCTTTGATACATCGACATCAGTTGATGTATCAGCTGACTCCCCTTTGATGTCCTTCACCAACTCAGTCACAACTATAGTATTGAATGTTATCATCTTCTTGAGTTCTTTTGCAGACTCTACACGGTTTCTAGTAGCTCGTGCACGCTTGATATAATTGATAAATATCTTCCTCACCTGCATCACCAAAAAAACCGCATAGCAGGGACACTAAGTCTAATTTAAAATTAAATTAATGGCCATGAAATTCCTGATAAATGGATACTCACTTCCTTGCTAGCAATAGACATAGCAGTTTCCCTGGTTAATCGCAAGCCATGTGCTGCTTTTCTCACCGATTTCTGGATTTCAGCATCATATCCATCAACCCCTGATTCAATTGCTTCCCTGACAACCTAGTGAACAAAACACATGATAGACAAATCACAAAAGGGATTAGTCATATTGCTGAATAGTTAATGTGGATTGCACTTTTACATAGCAGAAAATAGATGTACTTTTACAAATATGAATATAGCCAAGTAAAAGAAAAGGAAAAAGGAAACATTATTACCTTTTGAAACACACTTCCACAGATATCCGAGTGTGCAGCTTCAACAGTCTGTTGAGGTATGCAAAGCATCACACGCAACCTCAACAAGGCAGAAACATCCTCCTCACTGAGCTCTCCATCAGCTACACATTTCTGAAGCTTTTGCCGGTAAATTTCTTAAAACAACAAGTCTATCGTTAGATCCTGATACAATGAAGTGACAATAACAAAAGAAAGATAATAACCACTTTATGAAAAGACTTGACATTGTCCTTCACAACAAGTAATAATTACTACACCCCACAATATCCTGTTTCCAAGCCTACAAAGGCAATTAAATAGGAGAAATCTGACTGAATGATGCTGTTTATCTGTATGTTATGTTTTTTTTATGATATTTTCTAGCTGTTTTAGTGTTCTGGCTGCCAGCAAACAGGCATATTTATATGTGTTTTATGAAATATAACTGTTTCCCAAGCAAAATAGTAACAAAACTTGTTCTATTATTTGTTTCCAACTTCAGGATCCAAATTTCTTTTCATGTTATCAATAATTAATTTATTGAGTGTGATATTACAACTTAATATCTCCCTTGCAATGAACAGGCCAAATTTGCTAGTTATTTATGTACTAGTATTTCACGAGCACATATAATATATTGAATAGTGCAGTCATATCATAAAATTCCAGATATCTATACTATTACTAGTATTCCAGAAAATTTACCTTCATGAATTTCACTGGCCTTTTGTGGATCAAAGTGCAATTTATCACAAAGATTTTGAAGGAACGTTGCTTTACTATCAGCCATTTGTAAATCACCACCTGAAACAGCCTGTGCAAGTTGTTTACGATACACCTTTGACGTAACATCAAGTGCAATGGCCTCTGCTTCACGTTTGCCCAGCCCAAATATATTCCTTAACTGACTTAATGAAGCAACCTGAAACAAAAGATAGATGGAAGTGTTAAAACAGAAACTCTAAGGAATAACATGACCATTTATATATAGGTCAAGGTTCAGAGTTTTTGTCAATAACAAAAGCATCCCCCTAGTCATGAAGCTATGTTTCTTTATAGCACTTCAAAATGTTGAAGAAAAATTATTCAATCAAATGACTCAGGAATGTAACAATAAAAAAACTTCCCCAAATTCAAGTTCCAGAGATCTTTTATCAAGAACATACATGTCCAGAAGTTCATTGTTTATACGTGAATGCAGTAATCATTTACCTTATTATCTTCCATATAACCACTAGACAAGGCATCTGTAACATAAGCTCTATAAAGGAGCTTCAAGTCCTCAATCTTCTTATCACTGTCATATTCACCTCCACCTATGCCAAAGATCGAACCAAGCCAATATCAAGAATTTAGGTTCAAAGCAAAGACGGAGAAAAACAGCAAAAGACAAATCGTTAGGAAGCTTACCAGTCAATGAAACTGGACCAACACCACGGGCAAAGCGATCAATATCTGGATGATTCTTTAATGAGACGAGTAAATCATTGAATGCCAGTATTTCATCAAGCTCCTTCACTGCCTGACCAACTCCAGGACTGGAAAACTCAAACTTATTAAGAAGGTGAATAGTACAATTCTTCAAATTGCTGACATCGGCAAAAATTAAAGCCAAGAACAGAACAAGCAAATGGAAGACAAAACTATCACATTCACTATTTACCATGAATTTGTCCCTTTGGGAATTAGCATAATATTCAAAATCAGTCATTTAAGTTAGGAAAATCCAACAAGAATAGACGCTAAAGAACATGATTATAATAACAATTTTTTTGTGAAGAAGCAATCTTACACTGCTCTTGTGCGGGATTTCAGTATGCTTATAGCCTTGGTAATATTTTCCACCACCAATTTCCTTGTATGCTCCCTAAACAAGCTCTCAGCAAGCTTCAAAGGAAAAAAATCATCTTGTTTGATAAGCAGTAGAACATACTACCACAATAAACATACTAGTAAGGGGAAAAAGCCATTGATGGGTACCTAAGTGGGAAGAGAATCCTACCCCAAAAGCTAGCTGTTAAGGTAGGAGAACCAACCCACTTAAATACCCTATGGAGCATCTCATTCTACTCAATGTGAGACTTGGTATCCCAAACAACTAAGTCTCCAAATGTATAGCTGAAAATTTTATTTAAGTTTGAATAGGCACCTCATCAGAAAGGCGATACAAACGTTGTGTTTCTCTGAGTGCAACAAGTTGTTCTGCATGAATATCTGCCAAGAATTTACTGTTTAGCGAACTACATAATAAACTCCAACATGTCAGAAAGAATTACTCTGTCAAAAATGATACTAACTCAGGTCCTAAATATAGGACCTAGCTGGCTTTTTATGGAGAGATTAGGGAAATTCATTAAGTAACTTAATCATATCATATCATATATTGTATAAGATTAAATGATATATCAATTTATAAGTCAGACGAATTAGTTAGAAGAAAAAAACGATAAATATAAATATGTTAAAGTAATTTAATTAGCTTATCTAATCTCTCAAAAAAGTCAACTAGGTCTTATATTTAGGATCGCAAGGAGTAATAAATAAAAATTCCCAACTAATGTTTTACTATCTCAACCTAGTGGGAGCCTAGTGCACTAGGCCATCTATCAAAGGTTTTACTGTGAAACATAAATGTATGCATAATTAAATAGAGAACAATAAAGACTACAAATAATTTCTCACCAACAATATACTGACAACGGACAACTGCAAATTAAAAGTGAACCAAAGTAGCTTCCTACTATCCTAGCATGAGTGTTAAGCATAAGTAAATAAAAAAATTGGGCCAGCTCAACATCATGATTGAGCACCAAATGCTCAAAACTTTTCATAACATTTATTATTATTAAAAGCATAGATACATCACATAGTACCTCTGCCAACTGATTTCAGCTTGGAAGCATACAATCTCTGGGCATTATCACGAATAGCTACCTCAACCTAAAGAACAGAGTATTGACAGATCATCATCAGAAGAAAAAGAGATCACCAAGATAAGAAAAGAAAAATGAGGATGCACAAATCAGAAGATCATATACACGACAAAAAAACAGCAAAATACAGTTCACATTTAAAGCAGTTCTTTCTTTTTAAAGCACGTGAATGTATACAATAATCTCATCACATTATTAGTCTAGTTGCACATTCACAAGTCAGCCAGACATGACAAGCAATAATAATACCTGGGAATCAGTGACCTTGAAAACCCGCTTCCAAGGTAGAAGGAAGGTTGATGCTTCCCCAAAAACAAGATTTGATACATATATCAACTTCTGAAATGCCTGCACTTGAGACTCACTAACAGAGGTCAAGCTCCAAAATTAGCTTAAAGGCCTAAGGGTTGAATTATGTAGTCGAGATGGTAGTACACTAGGCTTACCCGACGCTGCTCAATATCAGCATCACGATCACCAACTTCAAGTCTTTGCCTGAAAAATTTCCTACCAATCTGAAGGTGAAGAAGCACCAAACAAGTAAGATATGGAACTGCTTCCATTCTGCCAACATTAATAAATATACCCAGCCATCACAGGCACACACTTAATTAGTACAAGAATACCTCCATATGCATAGCAGCTGCATCTGGATCATCAACTCCTAAAGAATTTTTGAAACTGATGATCCTATCAGCCTCATCACCTATAAGTTCCTGGCCACCAGGTGGAAGCACAGAAGAGACAAACCTAAATGGCAAGTTCAATGCATGTAAATCATTTGAAACAAAATTCCGTAGCCTTTCAGGAAATCTGAGCCAAATATAACTTGTTTTTCTTGCATAATATCACTGGTATATGCAAAAATTTGATAAGATTTAAAGCCATTACGACAGGAAACTCAATAGAATTTGAATTTGTTACTTACTGACAATATAACTCACAAATCTCAGCTTTGAATGCCTCATCTTGCTTGCTGACACCGTACCTGAAAGATTAATCATTTCAAAAAAAGTTAAGGCGAGGAGGTAATAAAAAAACGAGTTTTTTCTTGTGACCAAACATTCAGAAATCTGCAGATGTTAGTAATATCAAAATAAAATGATTCCTTGTTACAAAAGTTTAAAGTAGCAGAAATATATAAATATATTTGACCGCTATTCAAGAGCACTGGGGGAATGAGCACTGTCGCGCCATTACAAGACTACAATTTCGTCGGCATTACAATTATAAGCAGCTATTACCCCGTTTAGAATCACCTAGCTCGACACTTACAGTTTCACAACCTCGTTTAGCTAATTCAACGGAGAGAAAATAATGAATTACCGTTGATACTTACTTGTTTGCAATGCTCTCGATGTCTTCCTTCTTCAACTGAGAAGGTTCATCAAACCCAGCCACATAATTATGCAAATTCACGGCTGCAACTTGCGGAGCACACGCATTCAAAGAGTACGCAGCAGCCCCACCGGCCACACCGAGTGCCACGGCGCCACCAATGGCAGCATTTCGGCTCCGACCAAACTGAAAACCCAACCCATATCCTGCAGCCACCGCCCCAGCAACTATAATGGCGGATGTGGCCAACCTAAGGGGCGGCGATAATTTATCAACGACAACCTCAATTCCCTTGAGCTCCTTCTGAGCTCCAACAATAGATGGGGGAGGCGTGGAAGGCGCAGATTGGTTAAGGGAGGCCGATGAACTGCGAGGGAAGGAGGCCCTGAAACGACGGCGTTTGGGGAGAGTAGAAGTGGGTCTGATGAGAAGAGGATTTGGATTAAGGAAGAGAGAGGGAAGTGAAGAAGAGTGGTGCTGGGGAGAAGGGGAAGTGATGAGATTGGAGGGATTCATGGCTCCTTCTGGGAAAGGAACCAGAGACTACGCCGTGGGAAGTTTCAGGAAGAGGCTTATAGGGTTTAACGAAGGGAGAGGATAAATAGGGACGAAGATGGCGACTCGGAGGCTACGTGAAAGCAGACAAACACGCAAAGGTAGATTGGCAAGCTTGCCGCTTTTTTTTTTTTTTCCTCGCTCTCTCTCTACTGTTTCTTGTTTTTTCCCCCTTTTGTTTTTGACAAGCTAATTTTTTTTAATTAAGTTAACTAATTTTTTTAATTTAATTAATTACACAAATATCTTTCGATTGAGCAATATAAAATAAGAGTAATTTTTTAATTTTAGGAAAAATTACACCTAATTTCCAATAAAATAGGACAAAAAGTCTTTTAAAATCCCAAATTTAAAGTAAAGTCTCATGGGATATTTTCACAATATATTCTAAATGTAAAAAATTTAAAGTAACTCCATTGATTAAATAGAGAGAGGAAATGAATGATTGTGTATTTATTAAGAATATTTTAAATTTTTATATATAGAATAATTTTTTTATCTTTATTATAAGATATTAACTATCAAAAATTTTTTATTTTTATTATAAAATATCAATTATTTTTAATTCACTCATTTATTACTATTTTTTAATAACATCCTCGTTGCATTTCCGTACTTAAAACTTATCTCTAATTTTTCTAAAATATTTATCTCTTACATCATAAAAAATAATTTTACCACTAATCCAAACAATCACCGCACCCGAAATCTCGCCGCCGAATTCCCACTCAAGCAAGCAACTACGTTATTCTGGAGCATGGCAGGGATTTGAGGTGGGGGCGAAAGCTGACTTGACAGTTCGCGCCCAGTATTCTTCGAAAACTATGCCTATTTCAAGCTTGCGATGCCCTTTCTACCCCCTGTTAACGAAACGCCCTTACCGGACTTTTCTAAGCTCCGACCCCATTACCCGCCGGAGATGCGTCCGTTGTTGTTCCGTTTCGACTCAAACTTCAAAGCAGCCCCCTCCTTCAGAATCAGTTTTCAAATGGGAACCTGCCCGCAAGAAAAAGGTCTTTATGCGGATCGGGTATGTGGGGACTAACTACAGGGGTACGAATTCAACATGTGTATCAATCATTTGCTACCACATCTTGTCTCCATTTTCAGATGCCTGAGCTTCCAATGTTTTGTCCGCTATCTTTTTCAGGTCTCCAATTGCAGCGAGATGAACATTCATTATCAAGTATGCTTCTCATTCTTCTCGTACTTTAATACTCTTGTCTGGTTTATATTGGCGGCCGTTAGATATTGGAAGGGCCAATTCAGTGAATGTCCTTGAAAAATTAGTGAAAACGCTTGTGACTTCTAACTTCAAAAGTTTGCGAGCGGTGAAGTAAAATGCGTAAAGATATAGCTAAGCAAGCAATTACTGCAAGTTTCAAAATTAATTCATCTATAATCTATACGACTCTTTTTTATCTAATGGTATGAGATAGCTTGGACATATTCTGTGCTGTAATCGGCCCTGCTTGTGTGGCTGGGATCTTACAATGATTTAGTTTAACATTTATAGCTGTTGAGAAAGAACTGGAAACCGCCATATTCAAAGCTGGTGGCATCCGAGATAGTAATTTTGGGGATCTGCAGAAAATTGCATGGGCCAGAAGCAGCCGAACTGATAAAGGAGTAATTTATTATCCCATCTGATTGATTAATTTGCTCTCGATTTGGTTTTCAGTTTATGTGGAGGATAAGATTTCTTATGTCATATGTTCTAGGTTCACTCTCTGGCAACTGTGATATCCTTTAAAATGGAAATTCCGGACAATGCATGGTGCGGAGACCCTTATGGCTTTGTCCTTGCGAATCATATCAACTCTCATCTTCCATCTGACATCAAAGTCTTTAGCGTTATGCCTTCACAACGGTAAGGTTTGACATGAGTCCACTGCTTTATATTCATAATATAGAAGAATCTATAAATATCGTGATCATCATGAAAGTTTTTAATTACAATAACAACTTAGTGTATTTTTCCCCTCCTTATTTATTTATTTTTTCTTTACTTATCTCTATAGTATTCTTATTGACGGTAAGATTGGTATTTTATCCACTACCAAAATATGCATGGTTGAAATTTGTTCTATTGCTCTTCCTAAAGAAAGCTAATATAAGCAAGAGATTATTATGATGAAATTCTATTATTATGCAGCAGCACTTATGGGTTTCTTCTCTTATTTTTTCACCCTTGCTAATTTAATTCGTCTCTTGTGCTTAGGAGCTTTGATCCGAGGAAGGAGTGTAATTTGAGGAGGTATTCCTACCTCCTTCCTTCTGAAACTATTGGCATCCAAAGCCACTCTAGCAGTGATGAGATTGGTTATCACATATCAGAATTTAACGATATTCTAAATGCTTTTGAGGTTTGTGGGATTAGTCATTTTTTAATCTTGTGAGCTTTTCTTTTATGTTGTCTCTAGTTACTGAAGTCTTGATGAGTTTTTAACACTTATTAGAATTTAGAACAGGTTTTTCCTCAATCCTCATATTAGTTAATTTATGACACTTAGTGCATGGATTTAATGATTGATCACACACTAATGACCTGACATCCTAGATTACTTGTTGTCCTAAAAGTCGGCAAGGAGATAGATGTTGAGCGAATCTTCCTCCTGCACTTATTAACCTTCAGTCATGTTTGTTTTACTTCATCGGACCTGTGCCTAGAAGCATACTTGATCTTTTAGATTTGTGGCTGAAATTTGGCTTAGGTCTTTTTGTAATATCTTGTGTGATGTTTGTCTTGTGAATGGATTTTGTTACTTTTAAATTATTAGCATTCTTTGATTAATATCTATATTTTTATAGGGAGAACATCCTTTTCATAACTATACAGCACGGTCCAGGTATAGGAAACATTTTCATCATCAACAATCATCAAAGAGTGGCATATCAGCAAAAGTGATCCTATCAGACTCTGAATCTGAAGAAGGTGCTAGTGATGGAGAGAATTTTCAAATTGATGAGGTATTTACAAAAAATTTAACGAGGCCCAGCCTGCAGTCCTCTGAAATTTGTGATTTGGGTGAACCTTCCGTTGGCTCTAGCAATAATAATAATTTGCCTGATCACAACTCTAATTTGGTTCGTGCAAAATGGTTGTATGAACCTGATGAAGCAGATCGATTAAGTGCCTCTCATTTTAGAAAAGTTTCTCACTGCTCTTGTGGAAATCTGGAAGGGTTGCTCAAATGCAACGATGTTGAAGTCTCCATATGGGGAGAGTCTTTCATGCTGCATCAGGTAGATCTTCGTTTTCTTATCATTCTTCTTCAACTTCTGAGTTCTGACCCTCAAAGAACTTGTTATCCATTTGTTTTCAAAGGAGCCACAATTTGTCTCATTTTTTCCTATTTCACAAGACATAAAGGCTAGAATATGGCACTTGAAGAGGGCAAAATGATCCTCTCGTGTCACTTTTCTTTCTCCATTTTTTTCTTCTGCTGTCTACTTCGTTTGTTTTCCTTTTGCAGCATTTTCCTTTCTTCTATTGATTTTTCCTTCATTTATTGTCATTGAGGCTCAACCTGGACACAAACTTATGTATGTGATGCTATAATATCTTGCCTTCATTGTTTGCATCTTTTATTTCAGTCTATTGATCACCTCCTCTCCTTGCTTTTGAAGTTTTCACCTCATGGCCTATTTTCTGATTGGTTGCCCTCTCACCACACATATCTAGCTCATTCATCCTCAACTTTTCTCCCAGCCTCATACTTTCACTTGTACTCCTATAGTCCTTAAGGTAGGACCCAATAAGGGAGTGATTTTGATCCTAATTGTAAGACCTATTTTTCATATTTGTCATTATTTTTCTAATTTACCCTAATTGATGCTCCTTCAACAATAGTCGAGTAAGAGATAGAGGGAATTAAGGAGAATGATTAAGGTGTTTTAGAAAAAAAATATTATGTTAACTATCTTCATTAATCTAATCAAATAAGTTCAATAGGTTTTACATTAAGAAATTTCTGTGCGCTTACTCTACAATTAAAAATTGAAGATCACTATGCATAAGTAGTCACTAGCTTGCATCTATCTCTTTAGGCGTAAATAATACTACTATTGATCTGCAAAAATGCTGGCACAAATTAAATTATGTGACTTGAAGTTCACAGATTGAAATTCTGGAAACAGTCTCTATTTACTGGATAACTAGATAAGGCTGCGTACATCCCTCCCTCCCCAAACCCCATTTGATTTGAGCCTTGTGCACTGGGCGCCTTTTGCTGAAGTAATCTAAATTATGTGAAAAACTTTTTACTGCCACTTTTTCTTTACAATATTTAGCTTTTTGACTGTAATGGTCATGTGCCACAAATATATCACTTATTTAAGACCCGTTTCCTGATCTGTCAGCCCTTCATTGGACCATTCATCATCATCTGGTGTTTCTCTTTTAAAGACTTCACTTAGATGCGTCGGTGTTGCTTTTGTTCCTTCACAAGCATTACTTCACTTTATTCTCTCACCAGATACGAAAAATGGTTGGGACAGCTGTGGCGGTGAAACGCAAATTACTGCCGAGGGACATTCTAGAACTGTCACTGTCAAAGTTTGCACGAATCATCCTTCCCCTTGCGCCATCAGAAGTCTTGATTTTGAGGGGCAACAACTTTTCATTGAGAAAACAACCGGGAAATGTAACAAGGCCAGAAATGCTAGCCATGTCGGAATCAAAAGAAATTAACGAGGCAGTTGAAGAGTTTTACACATCTGTAATGTTACCTCAAGTTTCAAAATTCTTAGACCCAGCAGAATATCCGTGGAAAGAATGGGTTGAGAAATTGGATGCGCACACAAGGATTCCAAGTGACCAATTGAATGAGGTCAGGAAGGCGTGGAAAACATGGAAAGACAATCTTGAGAATAGAATTAGTGCTCATCCATCATAATAGATACGAGGTAACTTTTACTTCAGATTTTTTTTTTTTTTTTTTTTTTGAGCCCATGCCAAGGCAGGGTTAACTTTTGCTTCTATTCCTTGCTAATCTAAAAACAAAAACTACTCCTTCGTATTACTTCTGATTGTCCTGCCCAGTTGTTTATGGCTCGAGATTCATATGTAGCAGAAATTGAAAAACCTTTGATGCTTTATAAGTATTCTTTTCAGTACTGGACCCGGATTTCAGCGTTCAATCTATTTGACCACTAAGCTAGCTGAATGGACAATGGTGTGACGTTGTGCTGGTGTTGGAATAATTGGGATGCAAATTTGCTTGAATAGCTCTTCGTCAAGAATTGGCAAGTCAAACAAACACCAGCAGATTAAAATCATCTCAATTTTCTCTGCATCAATTTTAGAAAGCGAGGAGAGACTTCTATAAACCCTGAGTGAGTCCAATTTCCTTACAGGCATTTCTTATGTTTTTTTTTTTTTTGTAAAAAATTTCCTACTTATTGAAAGTAACATGTTGGTAACATATACGCAATATGCCAGAATGTTTTTGTTTTAATCATAATTTCCCAGAACTCCCAGAAATATGAACTCTCTTCATCATCGGTTTAACATGTTGCCTCTCTTGAAATGGAAATGGTGCTGATCCTCGTAGCCAACCCTCTATGCAGGTTGTCACATACTATAATCTGACAAGCTAAATGTTTGTTGCTCCTCTTTGCCGCCTCGACCTCTGAGAACTTGATCTTCTAGTTTGGTCGCACTACATTATATCATTGAATTCTGAGAAATTTACTAACAGCATATGTTGTTATCTAATAGTGATATCAATGTATCATTCAGGCTTGGTTGAGATATCCTCCAGGATGGACATCAAAGGTTTGAACAATAACTACAGCCCCGTTAGATTTGATGTAATGAAAGGAATTATCAATCATGGCTACCTTCTTTAATGCAAGAATAACACTGTTAAAACTAATATAAAAAAGTTGCTAAACGCTCACAGTTTGGAAATTGATTTGGTTATGCTGATGAGAAGCATTTGAGCTGAAATATAAAGATGAGGATGCTAACAAAATTGTTATAATATTCTCCAAGGACTTGATTTAATCTTACTGTCAACATGAGAATTTTGTTAATAGATAATTTGTAAGCAATATCTAAATTTAAATTATGAGGTGGCCAGGACACTTAACTTATCTGTTTTTAATAATAAAATAATGTTTTACTTATTTTTCTAAGGATATGATCCTCCGTGTGTCTTTTTAACGCTTAAATTGAGATGTGCTTGAGCAGATCCTATTTCTTTCACAATTAAGTGCGATAAAATACTCGATGAATTATAATTAACTATTATAGTTATTTATATGATACCTCCACAAAATTAATTATTATCTTACACACATCACACAGCTGACTCATTAATGCTACGGAAGGCAAATACTACTTGGCCCTCTGAAATATTAAAAAGGTTGACAAATTAACACTAAACAGGGCAAATTGAAATTAAGAAATAACAATAAATTAACATATGTAAACCCTCAAGAGTCGCTTGCTTGCTGGATATCATAAATTATTAATTATATATATTGCTTAATTTTCAAGTTCCTTCCAGCTTCGGATAGCTTGAGACACTGCTCGTTGAACTAGTTGCGCATTCATACGGCCAGTCTCTTCATCGTCCTTCTGGTTTACAAATCCATAAATAATTGTGTTATTAGGGGCTCCACCAATTAAAAAAGCCACCCAGCATTGTTCAATTAATGATATAAATAAACTCTACATATATATACGTATAAGAGAATTTGTTTGTGTGTGTGTGTGTTTGAAATGAAATATAAGTGTTGATAAGATCTTATTATTACTTGGGTTCCAATTACTGCTTCTAAACAAAAGCTGTGAACACAGGAAACCCTAGCTTGGAGAACATCAAGGCCCAGCTCTTCCATGGCTTCCAAGACGAACACCAGCAACCCCTCGCACCTTCTTTGACTTGACACTTTTATCACAAACCCTTCCCCTTCTTCTTCAACTACAACCTGACATTAGTATTTCATAAACATATATAAACTAGCTATTCAGCACATAAGTTTATATGAACTAATTTAATATATCTGAAAGGTTAAACAAGCCAAAAGAAAAAAAGTGTGGATTGATGATAATAAACATTTGGCTCAATACACACACACACACACACACACCATGGGCAATGGATCGTTGTCGACGAGGTCTTGTGATGCAGAAACTGCTTGATTCAATTCTTCCAGCATCTGCCTCAGTGATTGTATCAACACTGACGCATCTAATATTACTGATGATGATGAGGCTTTACGCTTCTGCTGCATATATAAACCCACAAGAAAGTAAATAATATGGATCATCATTATTATATTCACGTTAATTTTGAATGACTTGAACTAGCTTTGAATCAGTGATACTGACAAAATGATCCGTACATATAAATCAGTCTGACTTACATATAGACACACAACTTTTCACCACCGCAGATACACTTAATCGGAAAAAGTGAATAGTTGTCTGAAACACTCAATCATATATGATGTAAAGAATAATTTAAAAAAGGTTAAAGAGACATCATCATCATCACTACGTACATATGCGCTCGTGCGTGCGTGGTTATGAGGAATTGGAGTTTCATTTGTCTGTTTGCTAGGCCTTAATTAATGAGGAATTTCATCGTACTTATGATAGAAAGTAATAAACTTAGATGATGAAGAAAGACATGTTAGAGAATGATGGAGAGAGTAATACCTGGTGGGTGTTGATGATTGAACGAAGGAATTGTAGGTTCCTATACAAGTTTGTTCTCTTGTCATCTCCTCTGGACGATACCATTCTCGATCTCTCTCTCTCTCTCATTCACAGGCAGTCTCTTTAATTTCTTCAGAGAGAGATGCGAGAGGAACCATATATACACACACAAACACAAACTATATATATAAATAGAACTTTGAGACAGAATGTTGATCTAGCTCACATGTGATGTGGTTTTGGAATTACCATATACTTACGTTCCTTTTTTTTCAACTTCGAGGCCATTTCCTTGTTCTTATTCTCTCTCGTGCACGTTACTTTCAGGATTATTTGCATCAATTTTCTCGTCAGCTCAATATTTGCCCTTTGACACGTATGAAGGAGTAACCCTAGAATTGATGTTGATTTTAAATATAAGAACTATTTTCTATACCAACGTAAACATAAAGTTAAAGTTAGTCTAGCAGTATAGTATAGCAGTGTAAGGCTTCATTATTCATTATGATTGTTGAGTTCAAGTGCCAAAGAAAACATCTATGTTGGGGTAAAGATACACCCCGGACCAGAGACTGAATGATAATCTTTTCCCCTTATTATTTGTAAATGTTTTAACAATTTACATAGTCCCTTTGCTATAATTAAGTAAAAGTGAGATATGACGATAATTAAGGTACTGCATTTCAAATCCTAAATATAGGATATATTTGTAATATAAATTGTATTACAAACTTTATCTTATATTTAAGACCAAAGGTAGTAATTTAGAAAAACATGTCTACTAATTATCTTAACTATTTTTTAATATAATCAAATTATGTAAATATTCTTATATTAACAACCCAAGGAAGTAACAAATAAATAATTTCTTTCTAGAGAATCCGAATAGTAATAATTCAGCAGTACAGAGAAAGAATATGAATAAATTTGATCCAGGATACACACATCTATATATATATAGAGAGAGAGAGAGAGGTTTTGAAGAATGAACTAGAGTTTTTGTGACTGTGTTAGTATTGTCTCAAATTATTTTTCATATGTTTATAATTATTATGACGAGTTCATTACAAGGAAAAATAAATTAATCGACCTGAATGATAATTGATCCTCCTATAGCTATTGGGTGGAGGTCGGTTTTTTAAAAAAAGAAGAAGAAGAAGAAGTGGTGCAAAAACACTGACATTAAATTATGAAAATTTCAGTAGAGTGTTTTTTCACAGCTATACATACTCTATGTTATATATACTCCACATACACACGCCAATACCTCTGAACGTTGCCTAGATCTATCTAGCTCATCAATATGAATCACGGGTGTACGTTGAGTTCGATTTTGTCGTCATCTAACACCATTTTGTTTTGGTTCATTTTGGTGAACAGAAAAAAAAAACACAAATTCCTAAAATTTCTGCCTTTAAGTTGTAAGATTCTGAAATTCTTGAGATTTGAATTCATAATTATAGCATTAATTTGCCCCTTCCATACAAATCAGTCCTTGAATTTCAAAGTTGGAAACTTCGCGCTTAAGAGTGTATTAAATATTATTTAACTTATTCACATGAGAATAATTAACCAACAAATTACGTACACATTCACCTTGTGTCTGCCTTATCGTCAAAGCAGTCAAAAACAGTATTAAAAATAGGCAAAAACTCGTAGCTATGTTGCTAGTATAGGTGGTGCTGAGAAATATTTTACAGTTATATATTTGTGAATATGACAGAAGAAGATGCGAAGAAGGTAGCTAGGGTCAGTAAATAATTAAAGAAGAAAAAACAGTGAATGTATATATATAATATATATGAAAGTGATGAAATTAAAGAGACATTCCGTGTGAGAAATATAGTGTTAGTGGGTTGAAGAAGAAGGAAGGAGACAAAGAATCTTATTGCTGGTTTGGAGACACCAAGGAAAAGACCTAATACTTCGTACTGTCCCAAAAAAAAGGGATCATTCTCCTTCCTTCCTTCTTTAGATCCCTCCAAGTTTTATTCACGAGCATCAGATTCTCTCTCTGCTCTTCTTTGGTCTATTATCGATGCCCAAACCAAACAGTGTAATTTATTAGACAAATCAAAACCGGCCATTTTAGTAAACCATATAATAGTATTAATTTTTCGGTCTCTAATTGGTTTGAATTAGTCTCTCAGCTGATACAAAATGATTAATCAAATATATATAAACACTTAATAATGAGCTAGATAGTACTATAATGCGATGCAAATTGAAAATATGTGGAGAAAATTTCATTTAAATATCATATATCAAATTTCAAAACCTTAAAACATCTGTTAAAAAATTAAAAGAACACATAGGTGATTGGAGGGAATATGACATTTTAAAATTTAATTGTTTTTACTTAAATGTCTTCACATATTCTTTCTCTCTCCTCACCTTCTCACATATTCACTCTTCTCATATATCCTTAATTATGACGTTTTGTTCAACCACGGTGATCATCATTAATGGACTGCAAGGAAGCTCTATGCATCCAACCATACCGTCAACCCCCACATTCCCTCATTTCCACTGTCATGCAGCTTTTCCAGCAAGGAGTATAGGAAGAATCGGGAAGAGGGAGAGGAAGAGAGGGTGAGGAGAGAGAAAGAGAAATTCCATTGTTGGAAGGGTTTGAGATATGGTGGTTGTCATGGGGTTGGACTTCAATGTTAGAAGGGAAAGGAAGGAGAGTCAAAGAAGATGAACAATAACCCTGACATATGAACAAAAGTCATAATGAGAATAACAAATTCATTAATGGTTTTAACAAATTTGATAGTGGAAATAACAAATTCATTTTGCAGGGAAAATACATGTTACTCTGATATGCAACCAAAATCTGAGCATCATTAGCAAATTGTGTAATAGGAATAACAAGTTTATTCTTCAAGGGGAACACTACTTGTCACTCTAATGAAACCAAAATTTGAGCACCGTTAACAAATTGCACAATAAAAATAACAAATTCATTAATGAGACTAACAAGTTTTGTAATGAGAATAACAAGTTTATTCTTCAAGGGAAATGCTTATCACTTTGATGAAATTAAAATTTAAGCATCATTAACAAATTGCACAATGGAAATAACAAGTTCATTATTTGGATTAACAAGTTCAATAATGGGAATAACAAGTGCATTCTTCAGGGGGGACTTGTCCATATTTGTTAACACCTGATGAATAAACTTGTTGATCTCATTACAAGACTTGTTAAACTCATTCATAAGCTTGTTAATCTCATTAAGAATTTTGTTAAATTTCACATTTATTATTCACATTCTTCTTCCTTAAACTTATTTACTATTTCTTACTAGATTTTTTAAGCTCCTGAGCTTATTTTCCAGTTCACCTTCTTCTCATCTCTCCTTCATTACCCTTTCAATAATAGAGTCAAATCCCAACAATTACCGCATCCCACACAATTATAATTTTAGAAAATCAAACCAGAAACAAATTTCTTTGAGATTTTTGTGAAACCCATAAACACAACCCAAAATCAAAGTAAAGCCTCACCCCATCGCCTTTGTGTTTTCCCCAATCTCAATGTGGTTTCTGCCATCAAGCTGAAGAACCTAATTTCACCAAATCAGAACCTTTATTGGTTCTGTCGCATCAGAATGCCAAGCTTATTCAAAATCTTTTATGGAGATCAAGCTGGCTTTCAAAGGCAGCAACAAAGGAGGCACACCGCGATGGGGTGGGCTTTCATTTCCATGGCGACATAGTAGCCATGAAATTACAAGAAGATCAAATAAGGGAGAGAGGGGATGAGGAAGAGTCACAGGAGATACAAAAGTGTGAAGGGCAATTTGAACTTTTTTCCAAAATTTTCATGTCTTTAGTTACCCCTTATCCCTTCCATTCTCAATCATTTCACAAGTTTTTCTCTAAATTTTAGAATTTTATATAATATCTATATCTTATTCTCCCAAATTTGTATACACATGTCTTATTAGAAAAATGATTATGAACGAGTAATAACTTTAATTTAGTGGTGACAGAGACATATCATCGTTATCGATAGAATCATAGGAAAAGACAGACCAAGAAAAATCATGCAGAGCCGTAGAGACAGCAATGATGTTTGTGGAAGACATGCTGAGAACATCACAGAAATCGACAATTTCATATCCAGCAGTGATCATTTTTGCTGAAGACAATAATTATATTGTTTCAAAGTTAACTCTGATCGACAAGTGACACTTATATAAGCTGTTGTCTCTCTAACTTGGTTTTGTGTTTAAATACTTTTTTTTAATTAAAGGGTCATCTACTAATATAAATTATAATTGAGATTCAACTCACAACCTCTCACACACATTTATAGAAGAGTTTGCACATGCATCATTAGGTTATAAGATCTTCCAAAAACTTATTATTATAAATACCCGCCTAACAATAATTAAGAAATATCATTCCAGTGAGCTGTACATCATTACATGTACTAAAAGGGCACAAATACTTGAATATGGCCATGGCGCATTTGAGTTCATGGACTACTAGGGACCATTATCTTACGAGACAAACAGTATTATGCAATGCAGGGACCATATGACATTCCACCATTATTTACAATATATAAGCCTGCATTATTTTCATTCTTTCTGTATTAAATATTAATCACTCATTAATTATGTTAAATGGATAATAAAAATAATAGCGTAGAATCTCAAAATTTCTTCCAAATTTACAGCGCAGCATTGCACGTGCTCTTTGTCTCAACCATATACAGATACTAAATAAAAAAAATATTCAGATCACTAATAAATCAAAACTAGATAAATATTGCTTGAATTTTTTTTTTTTTATTTTTCAATTTTCTTGAGTTTTATATGTATAACTATTATCATGTATCATAAGCTATATTTTTTTCTACGGCCACTTATGAAATAATGTAACTCCCAATACGATAGACATATGGATTAGAACTAGGGAACCAAAAAAAAAAAAAAAACTAGCTAGAAAGGATATCTAGCACTATCTCGAGTATTTAGAGCCATCGCATGTTTTAGTGTAAAATCAAATTAATGTAACACATATTTCTCGAGTGAATATAACACATATTTTTAATTGTGAATAAAAAATTAAATTAAAATGTTGTAGTAAACGTAATAACCAATGCATGAGAATGACATTTGACGACTAAAATATTGAATTAATTCAATATTAGGGCAAAAAAATTCAAAATTACCAAAATAAGGACTGAATAAAGGATTTGTCATTGTTTTGATGCTCTTATTCCTTGATTCATATGTCAATAAAAAGAAAAAATAAAAATGCAACTTGTTGAGTGGGATAAATTATTCGGCCAGAAAAATGGGATTAATTCAATCTTAGTTTTGAAATGTCTCACAAAGCTTGTAAAAAAAAAGTTTCCGACCCCAGAAAGATTTGGAGAATATATGATGATAAGATTTGTCGAACTAAATATGAATATATGATTTGAGTGTGAAGAACAAAAGAAACACATCGTATTACATTATTGTACTTCGAGGGATGTCTCATCTATAAAGCAGGTAAAAGTAAGAGAGTACGCATGTGATATATACCCAGATAATTGGCCCACAAATTTTATTTTGAAAAAAAAAAAAAAGATATACCTAATTTCATAATAATATTATTATGGGTGGTGCATATATAATTAAGGAAATTAATTAGAGCCTAAAATTTTTATATTTCTCTTATAAGAATAGGATGAACAGCACGTGCCAGTGGATTGCCATGTTTGAATAAAGATGGAAAATGGGTTCATTTATGCTGCATGCGCTATACTCAGGAAAGAAACAAACATATAATTAGCAAAATTCTAAAAAGCCAAGCAGTAATTAAGGACCATTCATTCACATTCTCACTTTCACTTGATGAGTAATCCCTATCAATGTTCACAATTAACCAAACAGCCGTGTATATCCCTTTTCCTAAATCTCATATATATGCATTGTTCACAAAAATCTCATATATATATGGACCTTAAACAATTATTTAATACCCAGCATCTTGTATATAACTCTTGAATTATTGCTATTAATATTTTAGAATAAAGTAATTTGGTTGGTCTGTGTCAATTTGGTTAATTCATTTGAAATTGGAGTCAACATCGTCTAAACTCAGAGAGGCGCCCTACGACTTATGAGTTTAAATCTCACAGTAGTTATAAAGATTTTGTTTATCTATAAATATTTTTATAAGTATATCTTGAAGCTAGGTATGTTTTGACTTTAATAAGCATTTTAGAGCCAAACTCTTAAAAAAGAAAAAGAAGGAAGAAAAGAAAGAAAGAGTTCATCGACTAGAAGTTGGGGCTTAATGCATTAATTTGTTTAAACGATTGGTTAGGACTAAGTATTAACTTTTAATTAAAAAACTTATGATTTACAAGGTAATAATGCGATAAGAATTTGGTCACAACCTAAAATAATAGCTTTTAAAATCATGATTTTGTGTTTTTCAAACACTCACTAAAGATAACAAGCGACGCAATTTTCCTTTTTTATGTGGATATAAAACTTTATAGTCTACAAAGTAGAGTGCCAATTGCCTATTACGGGCTTTTCTAGGCCTTGCAAACCACTTAGACATTTTAATGGCAACCAAAAAAAATATTAAGGCCCAACCCTAATATACGAATTAAAACATTACTTTTCTTGATCTTTTTTTTCAAAATTATCATTTGAAAAAAAGATCAACAATAGTAATCTTTTTTTTTTTTCAAACTTATCATTTGAATAGCCCCTCATATTTGGGTTCAACTAGCGTGGGGGTTGGTCTTTCTCATCTTTAGGGAGGGGGTTCGATCCCTGTGTTGGTCTCAAAATTATCATTTGAAAAAAAGATCAACAAAAGTAATCTTTTTTTTTTTTCAAAATTATCATTTGAATAGCCCCTCATATTTGGGTTCAATTAGCGTGAGGGGTCGGTTTTCCTCACCTAGGGAGAGGGTTCGATCTCTGCGTTGGTCAAGGCGCTAGGGGAGACATCTTAGGGGTTTAGAAAGCAGTGGTAACGCTAGTAGAGGTGGAGACATGTGTACTCTCTGGCCAGTATCCCCTGTGGACTGGGCTCCAAGCGCCCTGTCCTTAGACTGTGGGTGAGCCTGACCCCTTTCCTAAAATTTTTATATCAAAAAAAAATTATCATTTGAATATGTGATATCCTTTTGTCCCCAAAAAGAAATTAGGGTTAAGATGCAAAAATACACATATGTTTTTTCTCCAGGAGCACTCAGCACCATATGTTTTTTTTTGTGCAAAAATACACACGCCGTTAGGTTTTAGGAGCAAAAATACCACTTCCGTTAGTTGACCGTTAACCATGATGAAATTACCTTTTTACCCTTAGTTTAAAATAATTAAAACAGAAAAGGGTTAAGGGCAAAAGAGTAATTTTACCATGGTTAACGGTCAACTAACGGAGGTGGTATTTTTACTCATAAAACCTAACGGCGTGTGTATTTTTGCACCAAAAACAAACATATGATGCTGAGCGCTTCTAGAGGAAAAATATATGTGTATTTTTGTACCTTAACCCAAAAAATTAATTTTAAGTCATATTCAAGGGATATCTCTATTTGATCTAATCGTGGCGACGTCTGGGTACAAATACACACACACGACTTTAATAACGTAGGCGCTCCACGTATTGCAATATTAATAACAATGACAACAATGATAATAATAGGGTTTACGACCTGTAAATAATATATATGGTTTATTTGTTAAATACTCCCTGTAATTTTGTGATCAATTGTAATATACTCCGTGTTACTAATTCCCCAAACCGATGTATGCATAAATGTATTACTCTCTCGTACTTTAAGACATATTTATTTAATTTGATTAAATTAAAGAAGTTAATTAATGTGACATGTTTTTTTTAAAATATTATAATTATCTTTCTTAATTTTTTCATTTCCTCTCATAATTGATTTTTATTGAATGAGTATCAATAAAAATAAATTAGGGAAAAATTGAATCTTATAAATTAAAATCAACTTTTTAAATATGTTATATATTAAATATCAAAGGGAGTAATTAGTCTTAGAGCTTATTTGTTTTAACTTGTAGAAATGTTTTCACGATTTACGAAATAAAAATTAAAAACGTAAGAAAACTTTTGTCCAAACTTTTGAAATTATAGTTCGAGATATTTCCCAAATTGATACTGAATTGTTAATTCTCAATTTTTTTGGGGAGCCCAAAATAGACAAGGCAAACTCTGAATTGCCGTAAACTAATTGAATGCGCGTAGGGGCGTGTTCGGTTCACCGCTAATCTGGTAAAATTCAGTTGTTGTAATTAACGTTATTAATTTGTCCCTCTTGGGTCGGCAACCCCATACCCTCCTCCATTAATACCTACGTACGTACTTCATTTAAAAACATAATAAATTAAATAGTGACGCAACCATGATGCTTTATGTGATGAAACAAAATATCCACCGTTAATTTGATTGATTAGCGTGCTTCGTAGTGTACGTCCACGTGATCTCACTCAAGAAGGAGAGAGTTAAAGAATTGAAGGTGTTGTGTTAAATATTAGTAGTACGATCAGATCAGTCACCAAATATTCATAATTAATTAGTGGTGGAAATTAAGAAGGCGTGTAATTAAGAGAGGAAAAGTATCAGACTTAATTGACTTTTAGAATGAGTGGTAACCAAATATTCATAATTAATTAGTGGTGGAAATTAAGAAGGCGTGTAATTAAGAGAGGAAAAGTATCAGACTTAATTGACTTTTAGAATGAGTGGTAGAGGGAAGTGAATGGGTCATTTCCAAATATTTAATATACAGAACAAGTGCCCTTAATTAATTGCAAGTGTTTAAGAGTTTCACCATCTCATAGGAGAAAACAGACGTGGACGCCTCTCAAAACCCATGCACATCTCTGTTTCAAAGTTAAACTTAGATTGATGGAATTAGATATGTTGCTTAATTATATGTCTCTTGGTCCTTACTATAAAGCATCAACTACCAATGTTTTTTTGTCCTTATTATGAGACATTAACTTACTTCAACTAATTCATTTATTACTTTTTTTTCATTATACCCTCATTTTTAACTAACTCATTCAAACTTATCATTAAAGTAGGGGTAAAGTTGGAAACATTTATTAATTTTGGACCTAATTAATGAGTTAACTTTCATTCATTAGTTTGTGAAAAATAATAGTTGGTGCCTTATAATAAAAATTAGAGGGAATATCATATATTATGTATGATTAAATTTATATATCAGTGTATAATTAAGTTAGAAAATTAGTTTGTAGAAAAAAAATATAATATAAATAATTTAAAATAATTTAATGAGTTTCTTTAATCTCTTTAAAAAAAGTTAATTGGGTCTTATATATTTAGGACTAATGTCTTACTTTACTTTATTTCAAATATTTGTTCTTTTTTTCTTAAATTGTCCTTGTTAGTACTTCCTTAGTTGCTTAACAATATTTCAAATGTAGAGGTGTTTTTGGAAATCAAGATGCATTTTTTATAATGAATTACAATTTACTTAACTCTTTTAACCTATATCACTCCACTGTCAAACATAAATCACTTCTAATAATCAATTTCTATGCAACAATAAAAATAATTAAACTCATTAAATTTAAGAAAAATATAGAAAAATATCACTTAGACTTTAAAATAACAGTAATAGAATTAATAAGAACAATAAAATAATTAACAACTTATTTTATTATAAAATTACCTATTTAAAATTTTAAAATTCAAGTGATATTTTCTTTAAGATTTTTCCTTACATTTATCAACATCATTCAATATAAATTTCTATCCTTTCTCTTGCTTGTAAGTTCTATCCGTATCAAATAAAATGCCTAATAAGAATACTATACCTTCTAGAAGGCTCCCTATAATAGCGATAGTAAAGGAGTGCGTACAAATTAATTAACCGATCCTGCGTACTTCTAGGAAGTTCGGCATAAATAAAGGAATTTATCAACGGAAGCATTATTCTTCAAGCGTCATTCAAGGCTATAGCAACCACAATTGAGGGATGTGGGCATATTTCAGAAAGACTTCAACATGATATATTAATTACATTTTGTTAGAATTAGGTAACTATATCTATTATTGGCAGTTAGTTTACTTGCCAAACACAAACTAATTACAGTTAGTTTACTAGTATATGTTAACGTTCCGCTCACATATGATAAGCTCAGTTATATACTTAAATGTTTATTTCAGTTACTCACCCCATCAATTTTCATCTATATATTCTCCCCTTTCTTTCTTTCTTTCTTTCTTAACTTTTTCGTTTTCCCCTCTGGTTCTTTAACCATATTAATATTAATTAATATTTCAGTTATCATTAATATTAATTTTACTACTATTATTATGATTTGCATTGTGAGGCAGGTTTACATTGTCGGTTTATTTATGAACGTGGGGCACTTCTACGTACACATTGCCGCGTTTACCATATAACCTTACTTGCACGACATGCACGCAATTTTTTGTTTTTTTAGTGGCATGCAAATATTCTGTATATGTCATCTTAAATATACATAAAGTTATGTTTGGTTTGAGGAAAGGAGATATATGATTGGAAGGAGGAGAGCTGAAAAATTGTAATTATTAGCCTCTAACTTTGAATCTCTTCCCTTCCCTTAAACTAAATACACTTTAAATATATATAAAGAGGGAAAAACTTAGTGACGAAAGCATACCTAATATTGTATACTAGTCAGACTTGGCTTGCTTACATAAATAGGATCACTAAGTCGATACTCGATATTAAAGTTTTCTTATAAAAAAAAATTTAGGTGAGTCAAATATATCGGGACTTGTTTTAGGTGTGTTTAAACTTTTTCGTCTTTATAATTTGTTCCACTCTTAAGTCTCCAACCATATATTGTATTATGATTAATGTTAGGAAAAATTAAATACAAGTAGCATATATATGTGTGTGTGTCAACCTTACTTGACTGTTGCGTTTGAAGGTCAATCCAAGCTTTGATCATGCTGCCTTATTAGTAAATCGAACATACCTCGTAATTCACATCAGGCACCGCAGCTTCAAAGGTCTAACTTGTAACCTAATTAACTAATGCCACGTGCACAAAGTCATAACCTAGCCCGTTGCTTCTTCTTCTTTCAAAAAAAAAAAAAAAAGTTGTGTGGCGTCAACTGATAAATTCGTTTCCATCAACGCAGGAATTTGTTTTTCACATACACATAATGATCATAATAATCAAATTAGATATAATTATTATACTGAAGTGTAACCACGGCAAGCATAAATTTTTACCGAGTATTTATATCAGTATTACAGTGGGTACTAGCCAGCGATTCATCTGTACTATGTAAATTAAATATTTTACTTCCTCCATGTAATACAATTACATGAGAGTTGATCTTAGTTCTAAATATAATACATATTTCACACGTATATTTATCAATTTTTTTTTTAATTTATCATTAGTAACATTTCCTAAAAAATAATCAAATAAGAGAAAGGTTGAGGGAATTAAGGATTGTAATTAAAGTGTTTTTGAAAAAAAAAATATTATATTAACTAATTTGACTGAATTCTTTAGTTTAATCAAATTAGATAAATAAATACATCTTACATTAAATGCTGAGGGAGTATATTAATTCATAATGACACACATGGGCATGATTAGGGCGTATAATACTATATAATATACTGGTAATAAAACTGGTCAAGGATGTGTGTGTGTGTGTGTGTGAGCGTGGATATACTGATAACTGGATGATGTGTGTGTGTGTGTGTGTGGACAGTATATACTAATAACTCGATGATGTGTGTGAACTTGGGAATCGTTTTTTTTGAGAAATGAAGGGATGAATCATGTGCCACTGTTGAACTTCATCAATCAATAATGTCTCTGTTGATTCTTTAATTAATCTTGACGATGGTTTTTGAAAGTGATCGCTGGTGGTGAGATTCTATAATTCAAACTCGGAGGAATTCATTGCGAGTGAATTTGACTTTTTGGTGTTGCAGGCTAATTGTGTCATTGTTCGATCAGCATTTGAAAATTGATTTTAATCATCAGGAGATATCTGGAATAACCTATTTTGGTTTAATCTCTTAATGAAAAAATCATTTAATTTTGACATGGGCATTTGATCAAAAGTCATGCATGCATGCATGCATACATGTGGCTAGCTATCATTTGCGAAACCAACGTACGTACGTAACTGTGAGTTGCTTTGCTTGGTGGCCATGTATATATGATAATGGAGATCGATATATGAACAACAATCCACAAATTAAACAAGCTCTGTGAGCTGAAACGGCAGGGGCCGGGGGATCTGTCGTGTTCAGGGCAGTTCACTTTCAGTATTTAAACTCAGTGTCGTCACAGCATACGTAGGCAAATCCAAACGTTTAGTTTCATAGCCATGAAACTTGAATGGCTCCTGCTTCGAGGATGAACACGACAAGTACTTGCGTTGAAATTATTCGATCCACTAACGATGATCACGGATCTTCCCTCATGCATGCATGGACACAATTTGATTCCAGTCATGTCAATTACTATCTCATTAATATTTCTCTGATCGATCTTTTTCTCTACATATAGATGTCAGCAATGATTCAATATATATATATATATACTATTCATTTTATCTTTTTCTTTACATGTTTGTTTGAATCAACTTATTTTAAACGATTTCACATTGTACATAAGGTTTATAGGGAAGATTGGACACGCTACCTTCCATTTACAAAGAAATTCTCATGATATTAGATTACAAGATATGATTATATTGGAAAACATGAAAGCTCATTCTATTCTATTATGCTAATGTAAAGTTCTCAGCCAAATCACGATCCACTACCCAGTACTCTTGTACCATTCTTTTCCAAATCATATGATAAAACCCGTAATAGCTAGGCAATATCTAGTGGTAATTAATTAATTGATATATAGATATAATTATACACATATATCTCATTCATTCTCGTCTCATTGTCTCAATTTCTCATAATCCGAGTCTATATAGACTCTTGATTTGGAAGATGAACTAATTTAAACTATTGATTGAAAAGAAATTAAAGAAGTAATAACTTGATAACGTGACTTATTTTTAACATATAATTAGGTGAATATAATTTAAAGATTATGAGAGATGATAAGAAAAAAGATAATAAAAGAAACTAGACTCATTTCCTTGTTAATAACAAGCTCAGTGCTTTGCTCAACTTAATTATTTAGAACAGTATTGAAAATAGTTAAACAGTAAGGGTTAATTAATTAATTAGAAGTATTGTTAACAATGTTGCTAACAGAATGATGGATCAACTTAAAGATTGAAATTAATCATTGAGAGATATGATCATGACATGAGGCAAACATCATGTGTGCGTCATTTGGTGCACGTGGATGGGTGAGACGATAACCTACCCAAGTAATGAAGGATGCAACCTATTAATTTCAATGTCGGAATTTTAATTATTGATTGGTTTCATCATATTTCATAAGACTCTCGTACTGTGAATTTCACAATTAATGTCACAAAAAGTGGGTACACACCCTACACCCTCAGTCTTGGGCCAAATGGTCCGCCTCATTTTCCCTCATTCCTACAACACATACTCGCCGATCATTTAATCAATGATTTTTTTAAGAAAAAAGATTCCAAATCTTATACTGTACAAGCTTTGACATGTTCCAAGACCCAAAATATAGCTAAATAGTAACGCAAACGTACCTCAATCTGGATGTCAACTTTTGGCTAATCAACGGTTATTGTTCCTTATACAGCAGTAGTTCTGTTCTGCACGGATTGGCATTTTTAGTAAAATGTCATATTTCAAAAAGTAACAATCTAGCATTAATTCCAATTTCTAAAAAGATTCTTGTAATTGAAAAGTAAACAACTAAATTTATTATACCTCATCCGTTTCTTAATGTTATATATATTATATACTACTTAACTGGGTAGATTAAAAAACTTAATTTAATTATTTATTTATAAAAGATGTCTATTATTTTATTTAAAATACCCTCTTAAATCAGTTTTTAATTGAAACTATATTTTTTTCAACACGTGCAATTAATATGATAGTTTAGGGAAAAAAAATGTAAATATAAAGGATGAATTGATATTTTATATTTAGGTCATAATTAAGTCCAGCTAACTTTTATATTTATATTAATTGGCGTTAACGATCTGAAGACGTACGTTTGTCTCTTCCCTCTTCTTGCTGGTTCTGTTTTGATTTTCCCTTCTCACAAGGACGACTCAGTTCAAGAAGAAACGTAGTGAAATGATCCATTCCTCCATTGACAGTTTAATTTGTCTTTTCAATGTTTTGCCACCTTCTTTTCCACAAAACTCAATCGAACGTTACAATTAGAATGAGTCGGAGAGGTCGAAACGACTCTGTCTCTTGAAGTTATCGATGCTGTAGCAAGTCGGTGTCGTTTTCCATACAACAAATTAAATACACGCCATAACACGTGACAACTACATATATATAAACTTTTTTTTTTTTTTTTGTCGAAGCGGTTTGCCTTGACCGATACTAAGCATTTTCTCAGTTTAGTGTACAATGGTACACATGTGACAGGCACCTCTGTAAAAGTCTGCAGTATGATGTTGTGAACTTTCTAGAACCATATAATACATCGAGAGATCAATAAATGATTGAAAATATAAAGGAGCAGTAATAACTTCAGATCATAACTTGCATTAAAAAGATTCATTCTAAACAGTCTAACGGGTTTCAGTCTTTCAGCTTACTCATATTACATAAGCTAACTGTACACTGTATGATTCCGAATAATTTCTCGAAGTAAAACTACATATACTATACTTCCTGTATGTTGGGAATTACTTTATGACAGATCGAAGAGTATAACAGGTATTCATGAAAGATTAGAAAGAAACACTTTGTTCCTATAATTTCTGCTACGATCCTATTTGTTGTCTCTCTGCGAATAAAACTTGCGAGTTCTAGCATGCAGAATCAGGGCCAGCAAGGTCCCAAAGAAGCAAAGCGAAGCCCAGATAATGAAAGTAGTTCTATAACACTCCATGCCAATGCATTTCCCATCTTCATCTTCTTCCTTGCGATAAATCAGAGCAGCCAAGTAACCAAACACAAAAGAACCAATGGGAATGTTGGCCACAACAATGTTGTGGTTCACTGAGAAGTTCTTAGTCCCAAACAGTTCAGTGGTTGTGGACACAGAAATTGAAGTGATACCTCCAGTGCACACTCCTATTATGGCAGTGCTCGTGTACAGAGCGAGCTCTGTTCTGTTTAGAAGCAACAAGAATGATCCTGCTGTTGGCGCCATTAATATCGCCATACTAGCTGGCCTTGAAATCCTTACCTTGCTCCTGAAAAATTTTGAAACTTTTTATGTCAAACTCAAAAGATAGAGACTTTAAATGTTGGGGTTGTAGATAAACCACCACATCGATATATTTATTATGTTGCATTAATGGTAGTAGCTGGTGGTAGATCAGAAGGACCCAAGGTAGAAGGTGTTTCTTAGATGTTTGTAATATTGTCTCATAAAAATACAAAGTGAAATGCCTTTTTTTAAGGGTAATTTTTACCTGCAGAAGTAGTCCATGAGAGATGGCATGAGACGGCCAAAGAACACAAAGGATGAAGACAATGATACCAGAGATGAGGTGTTGGAGTCGCCTCTGGACTCTGCAATTTGTCCCAGGTTGTTCATAAAGACTAAACCAAGTGTTGCACCGAATAAATATATTAAAAAATATAACCAGAAATCTATTCTTCTCAGCATTAACTTCACTCCAATTTCTTCTCTGACAACAACTTCTTGAACTTGAGCCTCTCTGTTGCTATCTTCTTCTTGTTCCTCCCCTTCATCTTTTGGCTCTGTACTCTCTATCCTCTCTTGATTAGGACTGTTATTTTCCTCCACAGTAAAATGATAAACTCTTAGTCTTTCTCGATTGGCTTGCCATGATCTCACCAATTCGTTGATCTTCTCTGAGACTGGAAGCAGTAGAGGGAGGATAAGGGACGCTAGAATACCAATCAGATTACCCAATGGAGATAAATTGCGAGACAAAAATTGCAAGCTGCTTAGAACAGCATATACACCAGTGGAAATTGTAATAACAAACATTACAACAAATCCAACACGCATTCGTTTTCGCCTTGTGACTTCAATTTCCCTAGTTAAAGGAGTTGCCATGAGGCTCACTAATAGAGGTAAGACAGAGTTCAAGAAAAGAAAGTATCTAGCTTTTTTGCGGGAAGAAAGAACTTGGACAATATTAGTATAGATCTTTGCACTTAACCCTTGATAACTAGTTGTTAACCCCACGGCGACCTGGTGATCAGATGGGAAGTTCCTGATAGCGATGACATAACAGACAGTGTTAATCCAACAAATGCTGTTTCCAGCAAGAACAGTTAGTAAGAAGACATGCCAGTAGGACAGAGAAGAGATTTGGTTTGTGATGAAGAGATATTGGACTCCATAACCAACCAACCCAAGACTTGAACCGATCACAAGAACAAGCCAGAGAGGAAGGTGAACAGAAGCCATGCCAGAGAACCAGCCAAGGAGTTTGCCTGCATCAGAGGCAAAAGCAAGGTTGTTGAGCTGAACTTGTGAAATTGAAAGAAGCTGCTTCAGTTGAGATGAGTAAGCAGGGAAATTAGTGTTTGTTCCGTTTATGGCTTGGAGCCAAATGATGCCTACAAGACTTAGCCATTGAAGAGCAGTTGAAGCCATGGTGAAGGAGAAGAAGAAGCTTGAGATCTCAGCAAACTTGAACTGCTCTTCTTGGCTAATAAGTTTTGGGGTAGGGTGTGTGTGGGTTTATATGTTGTGAAGTTGAAGAAGGAAGGATTAAGAGTCTTAGATGGGTGAGGTGTGAACCCAAAAGTTGTGAAATTCTGCAGCTAGCCAATAGAATGATAGGGTCTGTGACTGGCTGAAGCAGTTTAAATGTGGTGTTTTGTCGACCACCACCTTCACTGGAAATGTTTTTTGGTTGTGTGTGTGCAAGAGGCAATGAACATTACGCATTTATTTATAGATTGTTACGACTTAGCAGTAAAATCTAAAAACAGTGACAGATTAACTTGGTGTGTTGAGTGTGGGGAAGGTTAAATAATGAAAGTGAAATGGATATGAAATGGGAAACTCCTATAAGAGGCTATGGCTGGTAGGTAATCATAAAGTGTGCGATGCATCACCACCGAAAAGCAACCAACAAATTTTTATGCATTTAATGAGCCATCTTGCTAGTCTTGGTAAATATGGATTTCTTGATGCGTAGTTACTTAAAATTCCATAGAGTGAGAGCACGACATTTATAATAATGGCCACTGCTTCTGACCTATGGGTTTCATGAAAATTGGAACTACATATTGTATCAATTTTGATTAACCATGTCAAAAATCACTTCTTTTTTTTTAAAAAAAAAACTTATGTAACAAGATTGAAACCTTTAAAAGTAACTTTTCAACCGTGAAGTAGCATACGAGATAAGTATGTCAGATTAGTTTTTTCTTGATTTATATGATTAAACACTCCTAAGATCCCCATAAGTGATCCCAAACAAGCACTGATTAACGTTTGGAA
This sequence comes from Acacia confusa, assembly GCA_037074495.1. Lineage (NCBI taxonomy): Eukaryota > Viridiplantae > Streptophyta > Magnoliopsida > Fabales > Fabaceae > Acacia > Acacia confusa. Next base: position 28,830,165 of record CM073511.1, read on the forward strand.
AGACTTATAAAAAAGAAAAATCAATGTGGCATATATTTGTTTAGGCAACACAATCGTTTCAAAACGTTTAAATATGAAGAAAAATTAGATGTCAGAAAAAGTTGTTTTTCCAATTAATTTACGGTATATGAGATAAATTTGTGAGAGAAGTTTTATCTTGAATTATATAAATATGCTTTTCTAATGTTGACTGAAACAGTCATGTTATTTTTTCATTCAACTAGCTTTTTTCTATATCCTAGTTGACTCTAAGACTATCCCAACCAAACCCTATCTTAAATAGTGAGATTTAACTTAATCTCTTGTAGGGGGTGAAAATAATTTAAACTTCCATCAAACAGCCTATGGTTTGGCTTGGTTAAGACTTGACCTATTTAATAAAGCGGTTAGGTAAGGTCTGTTTAAAGGCCAAAATATGCAAATAAGCTGGGTCTATTTTATGAAGGCTTGACTTTTAAGCCTTCAACCCTGACCTATTTACACATTTTAAAATAGAATTTCATTTTTATTATATGTATTTGTGTTATATTTATATTTTTAAATTAATTTTTATTTAGATTTATTAAATTATAGAAATTAAATTTTATTTTAATCACATTATAGGCTTTAAATTGCAAGCCTTTAAGCCTATTTAAAACTTTTAAGGGCCTAATAACCTATTTAAAGTTCTACATTATTAGTATACAAGTAAAAAGGTTTCAAGCCGCGTGACCAGGGTTTTTGTATGCTCAAGTTTGAGCTTAAAAAAAATGTTGTATACGTCTAGGCCTAGGCTTTAAACCTTTCTTACAGGCATGACTAAAGTCTAATGAATTTGCATGTTTTCACCACTAATCTCTTTGTAAAGATAGAACTATGGTTTTACCAAAAAAATAAAAAAACTTAGAACTATGGTTTGATTACTAGTTTTTTTTTTTTTTTGGTTGGAAATACTCATAATTGACAATAATTTTCCTTCAATCTAAAACTTAAATGGGCCTATCTCAGTTTCGCCCTCCAAGACCAATAATGTCTGCCTTAAAGTCTCATAATGTAGTTTATGTTTTGGATTTAAACTGGATTCGGTGCATAGCTTTTGGGCCATTTGACATTTGTTATAATTTCCTGAATTGTTTCGGCTATTACATCAAAACTCTTCTTGACAATAGTTGTATTGTCTATATTCCAATTGACATGTGTGGATCGACTTTTTGTTGTGCAACATAAGACAATACGGGGTATATCACACGTGTATGTGTTCTCATTTTCTGAATATTAGTTTGAAATGGATCAATTATCCCGTAAAATGCACAGGACAGCAGATTCTAGTTTTTAAGAAGCATAATTTAATAATTTTAAGATATAAATATACTTAAATTACCCCCAACATATGGATCAAGAGTTTGAAACTCGCGATTTGACTTTCTGAGTTTACCGTGTTTTATGTTTCTGGTTTACAAAAAAGTGTCGAGTTACTGGTAATAAACTCGGTTAAATTCATGAGTTTATACACCAAGTTTATCATCTTTATATTTATAACTTACAAAACCGTGTTAACTCTTTTGCTCTACAACTTTATATATAAATTTTATAGAAATTTATTTGTTAAATATAATAAATAATGAATGTTGATGAATTTAATTTTAATAATTTAGATTTAAAATATATTTAAATGAAATTATTTTTTATTTTTATATTTAATTATTTAATTATACACTAGCAATACCTATTTAATAATAAAAGTTAACTTATATTAACTTACACATTTGAATTTTCAATATGAGTTCATGAGTTTATTTAAATTTGTGAATTTAATAACCTTGAGGTAAGTTATTACAAAAATGGGCTGGGTAAGAGGGATGAATAGGGTATCATATTATCATCGTGACGTCATCCGTGAGATAAATTCAAATTTTGAGCCATCAAACCCTATATGGGCCTACTTTGACATATTCCCTTAGCCCTTTTTATTTTTTTTTCTAATATAAGTGGACCTTAATATAATAAACAAATTAAATTTAAACTGATATTTTCATTCTTAACCTCAATAAATACATGTCACTGATGCTCTTTATAAAAGAGACAGGAGAGAGTACCCTTTTTATAGAAACACAGACTCGTGACATAAGAAAGCTCACTCACTCATGTTCTGTTAAAAGATGGAATACTATAGCCAACTGATGATTATGTCGTGGTTCCAAGTTTGTTTAGCTTGTTACAAGCTGATTAGACTTTTGATAGCTGAAATATTCACTAGGGGAGAAATCATATAAACATGATTTTTATTTGTTTGTTTGGCCTTTTTTTATTCTCATTTGTCTGATAGTGCACATATCTTTAATATATATGTTTAAAGGGTGGATATTAGTCTTAAATATAAACACATATGTAACTTTTTATTAGAAGTAATTGTGTTCAAGGTATTTATAAACACTAAACGTGAGCACATCTTCCAACAAAAATTCAAACCCCGTGATTTATCATGTTGTGAGGGAATAACTTGTTTGTGAAACTCAACCCCCGATAGTTACCTTCAATTATTACACATGTGACTTGTATTATAATATATTGAGCTTGTTTGGTATAACTTATGGGAAACTCAATCGGGCTTATTTATTATTTGAATTAGGTTTATGGTTTTTTCTTGTTTGGATAAAAAAAAATTACAATCGAGTTTATAAGTGTTTAAGTATGTATAAGCTGAAGCAGAAATAAGCTAGTTTTTTTGACTTTTCTTGGCTTATCATGGCTTATAAAAAACACTATGAAAACTTATATGAAGATCTATATAAAAATTTTGTAATTTATATAAAACATTGTGCAAATTTTGTAATTAAGCATTTTTCACATTTTTGGTAATTTTATTTTAAGTTTTCTTTTATAATTATATCAAAAGTCACTTATCCATAAGTCATTTCAAACAAGTTTCACAATATGACTTATACCAAAAAACTACTTATGCAATCATCAATCCAAACAATAATCACATTTTACAATCTGACTTTTACCCAATTTGACTTTCACCCAATTGAACTTTTCCATAAGACATTTTGCCTACTGATATCCCAAACAAGCCCATTATAGGGTCATAGTGCAAAAATGCACATGCGCTTTTTTTTGAGGAGCGTTTGGCACTAAGTGCTTTTTTGAGATGCAAAAGTACACACGTGGTTACAGATTAGGTGCAAAATGCCCTTTAATCGTTAAGTTGGACTTTTTTTACTTTCCAAGGTGTAAAAATACACATGTGTTTTGGGGAAAAAAACGTTTAACACAAAGTGTTTTTTTTTTAATTTAATAATTTTATTTCAATTAAAGGAAAATTATTATTTTTCTAAGTATGATTCCTGGAAAGTTAAGTTTTTTATTTTGATAATTCAATTTCCTTTTTTAAAATCCTTATTAAATTTTCTAATTAATAATTAATAAATGAGTATTTATGCATTTACAATTTGATATTATAAATATTATATTTAATTAATTATTTATTTATTTTTTGATTTAACAAATTGAACCAAAAATGATTATAAAGTTATTTTTATTTATATGATGAATGAAAGTTAATCAAGGAATATTATAGATTTATAGTTATAAAGTTGACTTATCAATACTCATTTATCAATCATTAATTAGAAAATTTAATATGGATTTTTTTTAAAAAGAAACTATTATGGAAATAAATTTTTTTATTTTTTTTACCAATTGGAAAAATCCTCTTTTCCAAAACGATATATCAAAAAAAAAAAATTTGGCTTCTTAAGAACTATACTTAGAAAAATAATAATTTTCTTTTAATTGAAATAAAATTATTAAATTAAAAAAAATATTTAGTGTTAGACGCTTTTTTTGCCAAAGCACATGTATACTTTTGCACATTTGAAAGTAAAAAAAAGTTAAACTTAATGGTTAAAGTCAAACTTAACGGTCAAACGGTATTTTGGCATTTAATTTGTAACCACGTCTTTTACACCTCAAAAAAGCACTTGGAGTTAGACGCTCTTCGAAAAAAAACACATGTGTGTTGTTGCATTTTAACCCTACATTATAATAAAGTTCATATCTGCACCGCACTTCAGCTCATGCCATTACAAATCCAGGATTATCAAGCCAATGAAGTCAGTATGAGTTTCAAGATAATATATATAAAAAATCCCCCAAGTCTCAAAAACTTTAAATGATTGATCTAATTCAGAAAAATACTACATCTAGTGCTTAACATAAGATCATATTATTGATATGTAGTATAAGAAAATGGGTTAAGGTGTAAAAATATACATAAACTTTTTCCCCATGAGTAAAAAAAACATTTTCAGAGCAAAAATACACACGTGGTTACCATTTTAGAGCAAAAGTCACATCCCACTGTTAAGTCACTGTTCACCTACCGTGATGAGAGAAAAAGAGATGAGGTGAACAGTAACATAACAGAGATGAACAGTGACTTAATGGTGGGATGTGACTTTTATTCTAAAATAGTAACTACATGTGTATTTTTACTTTTAAAAAAAACATATATGTATTTTTGCTCCTGAAAAAAAACTTATATATATTTTTAGACTCTGACCCTAAAAAAATTTCATCATGTAACTTTGTTGAAGTGTTACTAAATTGTCTGCCATGTGAATTAGCTCACATTTACTTTTTGGTAGATTTTGCCTCGCACGTGATACTAATAATACTTTGGCCTAAACAAAAATCTATGGAACATATCAACATACTCCTGTCAAGATTTTGAAACATTGACTTGTCAGATTCAGTCTGGAAACCGATGAATGGGTCTGGTTTTTTTTTTTTTTTTTAAAAACAATTTTTTAAACAATTTTTTTATAATTTTATATTAATAGTCTCAAAATCTTTAATTTCTCCCACGTTTGGCGGCTTGAGTTTAACTTTGATTTGACGTCACTTTAGTCCATTCACTTTAACATATAGTGCTCGGTCCGGTTTAAGAACTTGCTCCTGCGGCACATAAAATAAGACACAGGAGCAAGGACGCTTGAAGTGCGAAAATGCAGCAATTTTATCATCGCCTAGTAACTTCGGCGAGGATTTCCCAGTGGACGGGCCGTTTCCTTTCCAGCATCGCTCGAAGCCGTGAAAATGGCGATGTTCTTCCCGAAATGCCGTATTTCGATTACACTCCTGCACCTTACCATGGTCCTTCCGCATCAGATCTCTTGAAACGTCGCAGGGAGTATCTGCCCACCTGCCTTGGTCCTTTCTACCACAACCCAGTAAGCCTTCCAACTGTTCTATATAGTTTCTTGTTTAAATGTTGATCAATATTCAAGGCTGATGTATCTTGCACCCAATGTTTCGACTTATTATGTGGTGGCAGCTGAATTTGGTTGAGGGTAAGATGCAATACCTGTTTGATGAAAATGGTCGCCGATATCTGGATGCTTTTGGTGGGATTGCCACCGTTTCATGTGGGCATTGCCATCCTGATGTGGTTGAAGCAATTGTGAGCCAGACTAGACTCTTGCAGCATACCACTGTTGTTTATTTGAACCGTGCAGTTATTGATTTTGCCGAGGCCTTGGCATCTAAGTTGCCAGGAGGACTCAAGGTGCGCCCCCCCCCCCCCTCCCTGGGAATTTACAGTGTCATAATTGAAACCATTATCTGTTGCTGATTGTCATTGATGAGCGCTTTTCAGGTCGTTTTCTTCACAAATTCTGGGACAGAAGCCAATGAGCTTGCTTTAATGATTTCACGGCTATACACTGGTTGCCATGACATGATTTCGATCAGAAATGGCTACCATGGAAATGGAGCAGCCACAATGAATGCTACAGCGCAAAATTTTCACAAGTTCAATGTAGTACAGGTGCTCATTTCGAATCTACATGATAGGTCTCTCTTTTGACGAGTACTTCTATCAGAAGTTTGACATTAACTAAAGCTATATGCTCGTTGCACCCTAACTTGCATTCACTCATTTATGATTGTTCCTGACTTTATGCTGGTAGACTGGAATTCACCACGTGCTTAACCCAGATCCCTACAGAGGTGTCTTCGGTTCAGATGGACTAATGTATGCAAAAGATGTTCAAGATATAATTGACTATGGTACGAGCGGTCGTGTAGCCGGGATTATTGCTGAAGCCATTCAGGTAATGCCACCTTTAGCAGTAGAATATAGTAAAAGGAAAATGATGCTGTCTGTCATAACGGCGTGTGTGATGTTAAGTGAAAGATTCATCGTGCTTGACAGGGAGTGGGTGGAGTGATAGAGGTGGCTCCAGGTTACTTGCCAGCAGTTTATGGCATAGTCAGAAAAGCAGGAGGTCTCTGTATAGCTGATGAGGTCCAGTCAGGGTTTGGCCGCACTGGTAGTCACTTTTGGGGCTTTGAGGCTCATGGGGTTGTGCCTGATATTGTAACTGTTGCCAAGGTATATATCTTCTTTAATCGTAAGTGGCATTGATGCTTTAACAAGTGCTATAAGCTTTTTAAGGAGCTCAACTGGGGACATGGCACTTGCATATACAGCATCCACACAAGAGATAAAAAGCCCCAGTTTGTAACATTATATTTTTCTAGTCTAGAATGGCACGCAACCAGAGGTACAAATAATAAGCATCATTATTCTCCGCTACTGCTGTCCAAATGGTGGTTCTGATAGGTATCCATATATTAACTAGATGTGGGTTTTATGCCTTGCATGAAGTTTGAGGTAAATCATATTGTTCATAACTTTTGAATAGTACAAATTTGTATAATTTTGATTTAGATATTGATGATTTGCTGCTGGCAACATCTATGGTTTAGTTTCATGAGACTGAATGAAAGCTTAAACGAGTATATTGATCTCACAATATTGTCTGATTTTAGCACAACTATTGGTGATATCAGGGAATCGGTAACGGTGCGCCTATTGGTGCAGTGGTAACGACTCCTCAGATTGCAAAGGTGTTAACACAGCGCACTTATTTTAGCACCTTTGGTGGAAATCCAGTGAGTACTGCTGCTGGGCTGGCTGTTTTAGGAGTAATAGAGAAGGAAAAGCTTCAAGAAAATGCATTTATTGTGGGGTCATATTTAAAAGATCGTCTTTCTTTGCTAATGGAAAAGCATGAAAGTAATTAGTTTTCATTCTTTTTTCATTGTTTGATTGGCTTCCTGGGTTAAGGTGAGTTGATGACTAATATAATATATTTCACTTGCTGTCAGTAATTGGAGATGTGAGGGGTAGGGGTATGTTGCTTGGTGTTGAGCTTGTGAAAGATCGTGAGTTGAAAACTCCTGCAAAGGCTGAAATGCTGCAGATTATGGAACAAATGAAAGGCCTGTTTCAGACTCTATCTCTGATGTTTTTAAGTTACTGTATTTATGATGTGGAAATACTCTTGAATATTGACAAGTTTTGATTGCAACAATTTCAGATATGGGAGTGCTAATTGGGAAAAGTGGCTTTTGTGGCAACGTGATGAGAATCACGCCCCCTCTTTGCTTCACTAAAGAAGATGCAGGTTGATAGTCAATAATTATAATCAACCACCAACCTTTTCTTTCTCTTGTAACAACCTGTCATTTGTCTGCTAATTGTTGGCTATTTCTTTCATTTCAGATTTTGTTGTAGATGTGATGGACTATGCAATGTCAAAGATGTGAATGTCATGCAGATAATCTTGTTTGAAGAACATTGTTTCATTTTTATTTCTCTTAATGCCATAAAACTAGTCACTAGTCAGTGCTCATGTGTTTCTATTTGGGATTAGGGAAAGGGTTGAGAATCTCCAGGCCACTCTTTTTCTTTTTTCTTTTTTAATAACTTGGAGATAGGCCTTCTTTTATTTTCGCACGATCACGAATAAAATTTTCTAGGAAAAATTGGATTTAATTGTCAGTTACTCATTAAACTCGAACCCAAACCAAATCGGCTGGTTCAGCCCGGAAACCAGCGAAATCGTCTGGGCATCAACTCGGTTATTTTTTTGTATATATAAAACAGTTTTTTTCTTTAGAAATTTTTATTAATAACCTTAAAATTGTCACTTTTTCACTCACTGACCTTGACTTAATACCTTTGTCGGTTCATTAACCAATGTAAGTTTAATGACCTTGATTATTAGAGATAGCATGGACTACGAATTTGAGCTGTTATAATAAGTATAATCTGTATCATAGCATCCCAACACAAACAAGGAGAGTTTCACATTTAGCAATATTTTGCCAGAGCACGTCCTTCTTTCGTTGGACGAATTCGTTGGTGCAAGGGGAAGGAGCAGTGGATTGAGCCAAGTTATGGTGTGGGGTGTCAAGTTAATGACGATCCTCCTCAAATGTAAAGAGCAACGTAAACTTGGGCAGATGAATTTATTAGTGTCGAGTGATCATTTCCCTTCATTTCTTCACAGGCAAATGCTTGCTTTAAATGAAAAGGTTAGATTGTCCTGTGTGTTTCTTGTTTGGTACGAGTATTTGCTGTCCTCTTGATTGTCCCTTATTGTGGTCCCAAGCCACCGAGGCATCTTGGTAAAGCCAAATTAACGAGTGTTGGTTGGATTGCCCATAAGGAATCCTGCGACTAACGTGAGAGACAAAGCCTCAAAGGAACCCACTACTTCAAAATCAGATTCAGATAGCTTCACATGAAAGCATCCGGCTTCTCTACTCTGCTCCTTGGTCCGCTGTCATGCTTTTCTTTAAAACTGTGCCATTTTGACGTAAAACAGTGCCAACTAATGACTGATATTTTATGATTTTAAAAAATTATTTTAGAATTTTGAAAAAATATTTAAGTACTGATGGGTAATAAATAGATATTTGAGTATATTGATTGATAGTGAAAAATACTTCATAATTTTAAAAAATTATTTTAGGATTATGAGAAAACTTCAAGATCTTGAAATAAATTTTTAAAATCATAAAATATTTTTTTAGTACTTGTTCTGTTATTTTATGAAATATCTTTTCAATACTTATCAATACTCTGAACAAAAAAAAAAAAAAAAAAAAAAGAAACACCATGTGATACTGTTTTGCACCAAAACGACATAGTTTTAAAAAAAAAGAGGGCATTTGACCAAACGAGCAGAGAAGTATGGTTGTTAAAAACTCGTTTTATCACTGCGTTTTTAAGTTTTTACGATTTTGTTTATTAAAACGATTTTACTAATTTTCCAAACGCTTTTGAATTTTTACTATTTTACTATGTTACGATTTCATGTTTTACGATTTTTATCCCTCTCCCAATTTTATATAAAATCTTGATTTTAACAACCTTGCAGAGAAGAGAAGGAGGATCCCATATAAAAAGGGGTTTCCATGCAATAGATTAAAGTAAATAAACATTATACTCTTTCCACTCCTAAATGGATGAATTAGATAATTATTACAGTAGTTTATAAATATGAAGAAACCACTTAAGTTATTTTTTTTAATAAAAATGAGTGTTAATTTTCTTAAATTACCCCTTTTAATCATTTGCATTGAATATTGCTTACGTGAAGAAAATTGGAGAATCCCTTTCATATTGCTATTAATAGAGACGATTTAAGAAAAAAATTATAAATTTGGGTTTAAAAAAAAATCCTCAATTAGTGCTTCCTTTTAATATTATATAGAAAATTATTTAAACAAATATTGTCTCATCTTTTTGTTTCTTATTTTTAAAGAAACAATAGTAATAATAATAAGCCTTATTTTAAATTTGGGGGAGGATCCTTTTATAATCTAATCTGGACCATTGATAAGAAAGAGGAGAAAAAAATCTAAGAAGTATAACTTGATGATGTAATCTTTTAAATTGATTAAACATATATAATTTAGAGATTATAAGGTAGAATAAGAAAATAAATAATAAGAGAAACCAAACCCTTAAATCTGTGTGCACAAATCTGCTACAGCTTTTTCGTCAAAAACTTTTTGCTTCTTTTGCCGATGAGATTTGAATATCAGAGATAAGAGGTTGAGATGGATGCTTTTTACCACCTAAAGCCTTCATTTAATATTATTATTCAGTTCGGACTTGTCACGGGCCCTTTTAAAATAAATGTGTTCTCTAAAATATGAATTCAAGATCTTATAAAAAGCCTTCTAGTTAGTATTTATATATCAAATCTCATTGCTCATTCACACCCAAAAATTTGATAAATAATTCTAAACACAGAAGTGCTATTCGTTTATGGATGGATTAATGAAACGTTAAATTCACAATTGTGTGAAAGTTATCACCACACATTAGGAAAAAAGTACTAATACAAGGAAAATTTATTCAAATTAAATAATAGATAATTACTATAAAATCTATTTTCCAAATTAGTAGGTTTGGTCCGCAACTAGTAGCCGGCAGCCATGAAATGCGCAAGAAATGTCTAAAGAGCTTTGAGCAGTCTTTCGTGGTCGTGTCGATCATCTTCCCGGTGGTTTCCTCAACAACACGCGGTGTAATGTCTGCATTGCTCATCTTTCCTCATATAAAATCACGCGCTGATGCCGCCGCTCCGCCTTAATCCTTCATTAACCCTATCCCCCCCCCCCCCCAAAAAAAAAAAGCTTCATTTACCTCGGAAACACTAAGCTATGGAACCGGAAACCTCGGAGCTTGGGTATCCCGTGGATGGTGAAATCGCCGTCGATCTGTTCGTGTCCAAGAAACACCCCGGACTCCCACGTGGCCATCTCGCTTTTCTCGATGAATCCAATAATCTTGTCTTCAGGATCAACCCTCACTCTCCTAAACCATCGCCTTCCAATAACTATAAGAAAGAATTGCTTGATGCCTCCGACGAACCCCTCCTTTCGATTTACCGGTATCATGTAAGCTTCTCACTTCTTTTTTTCATTTCCTGAGAAAACGAAAATTCCCGGGGAATTCTGTTTTATGTGTCCGTGATGGTAAAAGGGAAAAAAATAGTTCAGCCTGTATTGATTTCTTGGATTTAGAGAATCAGCGCTGGCCAATTGTGATTATTAGCAATGGCATTTTGTATGAGCTCTCTTAGGGTGAATTAAGTGAAATTTGATTTTCCTTGATGCATAATTTTTGTCAAGAGTTGGTGCTTTTGGTCGTGCTTGTTTTGATTTCTAGAATTATCTCAGGCCAAGAATGAACCGTATTTAATAATGACGTTCTGCGTGAGTTTGTTTAGAGTAAATTAAATGAAATTTGGTTTTCTTTCATGCATAATTTTGTTGAAGTAACGTTTGGGTTACAGAAATTTGAAGTAAAAGGAGCCTGTCTGGCGAACCTTCCATCGCTATAATCGATATTTATTGAATCAATCTGTTTTGGTAGGATGGATCATGGAAATGCTACAAGGGGATTAGTAACCAGGAGAAGGATTTGGTGTTCAGAGTTCAGAGGACCAAGAAAACGCTCAGTAGAGTTGAGCTGGAGGTGTTTTTGACTGGTGAGAAATCGGACGATTCAATCTGTGGTTTGAAAGTTAGAGGCTCCCCTTTCCAGAGATCATGTAGCATCTATCAGGATAAGTCTTTGTTGGCACAGGTAGAACCTCATCCCTTCACTTACTGCCATTGAAGTAGAAGCTTTCTGCCATTGTTCTTTTTAATATTACTGCTTTGTGTTTTTTATTGTGTTATTTCTTTTGCTAGCTGACCTCAGCAGAAGATTCGATTAGCTTTCATATATCTTTTTTTCAGTTGAATTAGTTTCACTGTTGTATAAGTTATGATTCTAAATGCAAGCCTAATACAACTAATGCATACAGTGTGAGTTTAGTTTCATGTTGAAAACTATCAATATTATTAAAACCATGCTTCTGCAAACCATGATTTTGATGGTTTCCCACATAAAACCAGAACCAAGTATGTACTATACCAGCGTTATTTGAACATATTGTACTTCATTATGTTTTGTTAAATACTTATATTTAGTACCAACCGGCACTGTCAAAAGTATGGGCAAACCTTGTTTTAAGGAGTAAATTTAGGATAGTTGTTAGTGATCTGTATAAGGTGAAAATGCTATTTGTAAAGCTTTAATTCTTCTATGCAATGACTGAGTAGACTGTCTTTACTCCTCTCATTTCATGCTCTGGCTGCTGCATAATCTGCTTTTGGCATAAATAAAATTGCCCTGCTCTTTTGCATTCCTATAAATCCTCCTCATTCGCCTGTCATTTTATTTAGAAATTGGCCTTTCGTTATTTTACTCTGGGCTTTTAGTGCTATTTTCTTTTCCTTTCCCTAAGGTTTTTAATTTCCCTTAGCTTCTGATTTAAACTCATTGGTTTTTCATTTCTCTTTTGCATATTCCATCACAACTTCATTACTTAATATGCTAATATTATAGCCCAAGAAACTTTTATTTAGTTAGAGGGTTCAGAGTTGCATTGATTATACTTCGTAGTGCTAGTCCTTTGTATCTGTAACCCCGTGCAAACTTTGTTTTAATATTATTCATTGAGAAGGCATAATGCATGGGACAACCTAAGTCTATCATGTTCAGTAGAAACATAACACGTGGACATTTTTCTTGAACTGAGCAATATGTTATTGATTATCTGGTATAATCTCTTCTACTTACCATAAATTAACTGGAGATAATTGGTGGTGCGCTTAAAACAATTTTTGTAGTATACAATTATCTCATTGCCAACATTTAGCAATGTAGAAAGTGCGTCACGTTGCAATATTTGAAAGACTGATTCTTTATGCTTTTAAATTAATGCAGACTAGCCTGATGTACAAGCTCAATGAGATATTCGTCAGTAGGAAAAAATTTCGGCTGACAATTTTTCCTGGATCCTTTGATCATGCTCTGTTTGCGGCTTTGGTTGTAATATTTTTGAATGGAAGGAAATAAGTTCAATTGAAGTTGCATGTAATTTGTAGATAATTGGACACTGATTAAGATGCTTATCTTCAGCTGCAAAATGAGTTGAAGACTTGTTTAACAGAAGGTTAATGGTGTTATGAATATTCTTATTATGTGGATGTCCATTGACCCATAATCTCCAAATACAGGATGACATGGTATATACGCATAGTAATCTACTATTTGCATCCTTCTATAAATAGAGATCTCCTGTAACTATTCATGATACTTGAATGGATTTCATCTCTCTAGAATTTCCTCTGACTTCTCTCTAAAATTCCTTCAGTTTTATTACACGTTATCAGCACGATTGCTGATATCTTCTTCTTCTCATCCCGTAGAGGACTTGTTTCTTCTTTTTCTCAACCTCTTCATCTTCTCATTTTTCTTCAGCCTGCAGAATTCAAGATACCGAAATAGCCAAGGAGCTTCATCTCTTGTCCTTCGTGTACTTTCCTCCTTCCACCATGACGCTTTCTTTGTTCTTAAACTTTCCGAGGCTGGACCAAGAGGTTTCAGGCGAATACCGAGATTTGAAAGATTTTTCAATCATGTTGATCTTCATCCTCCATTCCCATGCTTTGAAGAAGCTTCACGTGGAGTAGTAGTACCTTCTTTATAAAGAGAGGCAGGATTCCAGAAAAGAAGCTAAGGTGGTGCCTCCAAGTGTGATTTGGAAAGCCTAAAATGGATTGAACTCACCTGGCTTCGTCCTGCTTCAAGATCTCACTGTGTGGTATAATGAATGAAGAAGAAGACAATTTGGTAATGATTTAATATTATATATTATAATAATACACACACCTTTCACATACCACACTACACTTTCCCGTGACTCCCACCAGCTGCCAGTATATTATAATAATATTAAATAATAATAAAAGCTGCCGACACTATAGTTCTCTAAAAAAAAAAAAAAAAAAAAAAATATTTGTTTCTCATGGGCCTATGTGTTTTTCACGGGTGTTGAACAAGACAAGTAGGGAGACATATTTCATTTCACGTGGGAGAAGGTAATGATTTAATGACACACACAGTGAAAGTAGGGAGAGGAGACAGAGACAAAGTAGGTGATGATTTAAAATAATATATTATATTATAAAAAAAAAATGAAGTCACATAATTAAAAAAAAAAAAGGGAAGCTGCTTCTATTGATAATAAAAATGATAAGGCTACCGAGGCTTCCAAAAATCCATGTTAGTAAGTTTTTATGTTTAATATTTATTTTGAGTAATATACATATTTAATATTATTTTTCTTACTTCAGTATTTTATTGTTTGTGTTTAAGATTGTTATTAATTTGACTCCAGATTGGAAGTCTAGATTTAATTTTTCTTTTTATTTGTTTTAATTTGATATTTTATTATTGTTACTAACATTTACTTTTACGCATTTATTTTTATATTATTTATTTTTATTTATCTTTTATGGTAGCAACACTAATATTAGTGGGCACCATTTGTTTAATTTAATTTGACATTTATTTATATTTCATGGCGGCACACTAGTATCTATTTGTGGACTCCATTTATTTTATTTACTTTTAATTCTTTACTGCTTTATTTATTTTTCATGGTTGCAGCACTATATATTAGTCGGCTCCATTTGTTTAATTTAATTTGACATTTATTTATCTTTCATGGCGGCACACTAGTATCTATCCGTGGGCTCCATTTATTTATTTTAATTCTTTACTGCTTTATTTATTTCTCATGGTAGCGACACTAGTACTGTGGGCTCCATTTATTTATTTACTGCTTTCTATATATTATATATATATATTTGCATTTGCATATGCATCCTCTTTCTTACCTTTGGATGAGATAGGTCTCGCTGTGAGTTTACTACCATTCCTATCTCATCTTCTTTTTATTTATTTAGCATGTTTATTTCCAGTCATTTATTTTATTTTATTTATTTATTTATTGTTTTATATATTTACATTTGCATATGCATCTTCTTTCTTACTTTTGGATGAGATAGGTCTCGCTGTGAGTTTACTCCCATTCCTATTTCATCTTCTTTTTATTTATTTAGCACGTTTATTTTCAGTCTTTTATTTTATTTTATTTATTGCATTAAATCCCCCTTTCCCTTTTATTATTTATGGCAACGACACTAATATATACATATTAGTGGGTTCCATCTATTTATTTTATTATACTTATATTTTATTTATCCTGAAGATAAACTGTTAACATGCCATATGTATCATGAGATCAAAATGCCATGGAGATATGAGGCACAAATTGGCCTAAGTGATATGAGGCATAAATTGGCTAGAAGCCAATAGATAAATTAGCTTAAAGCTAAGAGGCAAGTTAGCTTGAAGCCAAGAGGCAAGTTAGCCTGAATCCAAGAGACATTATGAAATAAGGCTTGATCCATAAATTTTTGTATGCCATCAATTGTTTAAAGACCTCAAAATTATATATTTGGCATCTAATACTCCCTTAAATTATGAGACAAGGGATTGTATGATCATGATTGATATTATAAATAAATATATTCAATTTGCTATTGTAGTAGCAATATTGTGGATTAATTTCTTGCCATGATCAAACAAATCAGTGAGTTATGGATCATGAATTTTTATCCAACTTCATTCCCAGAAGTAAATAAAGAAAATATATTATTATGGTTGTTATGTGATTTCTATGATTATAACAATTTTTATAAATACGAGAAAAGAATATTCATAAACAAAATAATTAAGCAAAAGGAAATATTATTTCAACAAAGTTTAATTGCGAGTGGCTCAACATCATTACAAACTTTAATCATCTCATTCTGAAGATATTTAATGTCTTCTTCTTTTGCTTCTCTTGAGATGGGATCCAGATGAGGCAAAGCTCTTCGTAATATCGAGATTTGCGTCATAAGTTTCTTGAGCTTTTTGTGTGGCCACTCAGTTAACCCTCCTTTTTGATAGATTTTTTGTATGGTGTGAGTAGACATATTTAATTGTTTACTCGCTTCATCAAGGGTTAAGTGAAAATAATTTCTTAAATCATGGAGCGTTGTTTTCTTTATTCTTTCTCGTTGCTCCATAGATAACCTATATAATTCACCCTGGTTAAGGGATGAAGTATCATAGGGTATACTTACTGCAGGTTGTTTTCCTTTGCCTAATGAGTGTTCAATATTGGTTTGAAATGAACTTCCATGGAGGTCATTTGGATTTATAGCCCATTCCGGACCAACACAGAGAACCTCATGATAGGCTAATACAGGATCACGCATCAAGATATATCCTGATGCTTGTAAATCTATACAATACTGTGTCAGAAATTGTTTGATTTCTTCAAAATTTTTCTTTGTGAAATCAAACATTGGAAGCCTGTCAGTATTATAAGATTTATCCTGTACTTTTTCAAATAAAACAGCATGGGTAATCATACCTGTTCTTCTTCCGTGAACTTCAAGTTTATGGTACTGGAGTTCGTTGGTATGTATGATCTCTCGTAAAACATGACAACAACTACATTCCAATAAGCTAGTTGTTGCTAATTGACTTGTAGTTGATGGCTGGCTAGTGGTTGTTGGTTGGCTAATTGTTATTGGCTGGCTAATGGTTGTCGGTTGGCTGATTATTGCTAGCTGGATCGTGGTTGATGGCTGGCTGGTGGTTGTTTGCTGGCTTATGAATGCTGGCTCATTGATTGTTGTGACTATTGGTTGAATTTGACTGGTAGACTCCATTAGTTCAGCCATAGTTCTACACCTTTTAACAGGCCTCCTTGATGAACCTGCTTCAGTTGTACCTTCATTCCTTCTAAATTGAGGAAGAACATTTGTTCTTGGGGGAGAAGTAGGTATATTTGAAGTAGAAGGAGGAATAGTAGAAGGAGGAATAAACATCTCAAAAGGATTAGGAGATAATAAAGAGGTAAATGACAGGTTTGTCTGATCATCATACAACAAAGCATCAAGTAATGCTGTGTCAGATGTATCAGAAACTGGGATAAAATTACTTGGACCTGCCATTGCAATAATATACGCGATTAGAAGAAAAATGATAAGTTAGTATATGGTAGTGAATGTTATCAGATACTTGAATGTTTGTGAGGCATGTTCGTTTGCCTTCTTCTATTTATAGCCGAATTAAATCCTATTGAATCTCTGCAGATATGCGCAGTCCTGTTGAATCTTTACAGATCTGCACCCTGTCAAGCACGAGCTTAGACACTTTTTGACTATATATGCATACGACAATTCCACAGTGATACATGTTGCGCCTGTGATTCCACAGTAATGCATCTGTGATTCCACAGTATTTTGATAATTTCAATGATTTTGTATTTATTTGATTGTTGTTTCTGGAAAATTGAAATTTTGTTACCAGAAGTAACAGAATAATGCATTGATAATGCATTTGTGGAATTTTAATGATATCTGTAGAAATAGATATCATATATGGAATATTGTATGAAATTACATGAATTAATTTCTACAGACTCATACTTGAGGGGGAGATTGATATATATCAAGTGTGAGTGTTTTTGTGTTAATTTTCTGTGAATGTTTGTGTGTTGATTCCCCCAAGATTGATATTGGATTTGATGATAAATTATATGGAATGTTGGCATGACTTGTTTGATCATCCGAGTCATATTATGTGCTGCTTGTTCTCAAATAGATATGATTATGAAAATAATTATTGGAAATGGATCTCTGGAAATATATCAAATTGAAAGTTTACATATGAGATTATAAATCTGCAAAGTTTGCAGTGATGTTTGCAACCAGAAGTTTGCAATATATTATGCGCGCAATTTCCAGATTGAATGATCCAGAAATAATGTATTAAAGTATCCATGAATGGATAGATCAATGATTATGAGAACAAAATTTATATGTTGTGTATATTTGCAGCAATTATATAAGCCAACAGAATTCTCCCTGTAAAATTTGGCTTTTGGTCAAGAGCCAGAATAATTCCATCTTGAAATGTTTTAAATGTGTAATGATTATTAATCTATTACAATGCACATAGATGGATATACAAAGAAAATTGATGATTTGATGAGGGGGAGAAAAATAAGCAGATTGGGTAAAGATAAAGTGAAATGAATTATCATTGGCTCATATTGGTCCTCATACAAAGAAATGTGCACTAAAAGTTTAAAAGATAATTCATTTGCAGATTTTAGCTAATCAAATGCTAAAAGCATTTACTGACCTAAAGTGACAAAGTCACATGTCCCAACTGCAAATGCTCCTATATGAATTGTTATAAAGCACGCCTGAAGTGTTGCTGGTCCATCGGTTATAAAGATAAAAATCCTCGAAAGAGAAAAGGAGCTATAAAATATAGATGATCAAGTCGAGGATAATTAAGTAAAGCTCCAAAAGCGTTATCTTTTGATGAAATGTTATCTCCAGAAGAGATATTACAAGAAAAGTGTATTGTGGTCCAAGAGAGACCTAGGTACCTAATATATGTAAATATAATGAGATCTCAATAAATTATGAATGAAATCCGATGTGACCGAAAAAATAAAGTCGACATTGATGATATTTATGTTTATAAGATAGCATATGCTGTAATGATGATAATGAGGATCATGAGTCATACTATATTAGTGTGTGCCAGAAGCACATGTTCCTGAAGAACATAAGGCGCTAGAATAAGTCCCTGAAGGACTCAAGATGCTAGGAGCATCAAATTCTCGAGAATAATTAATTAAGTGAATTCATATGTAGCATAAAGCATTTATCGTGCATGTATATTATTATCTGAATAAATATGCACATGTATATTTATGATTTTACTTGAAAGATTTAGATCTTGCAGGTATACAATGAATACTTGATGATAGAAAGACAATGAAGCAATGTGGTCATCAGGGGGAGCAAGTTTGATGTAATCAAGAGGGGGAAACGATACACGCTGTACTCTTTTTCCCTTATCTAGGTTTTGTCCCATTGGGTTTTTCCTAGAAAGGTTTTTAATGAGGCAAAACTCAACAGTGTATCAATGAATGTTGTACTCTTTTCTTTGGCTAGGTTTTTATCCCACTGGGTTTTTCCTAGTTAAAGTTTTTAATGAGGCATATTCATAAATAGACATCCAAGGGGGAGTGTTATGAATATTCTTATTATGTGGATGTCCATTGACCCATAATCTCCAAATACAGGATGACATGGTATATACGCATAGTAATCTACTATTTGCATCCTTCTATAAATAGAGATCTCCTGTAACTATTCATGATACTTGAATGGATTTCATCTCTCTAGAATTTCCTCTGACTTCTCTCTAAAATTCCTTCAGTTTTATTACAAATGGTTGATAGATTTGGATTCTTCTTAATCAGTTGTAGTCAATAGAATGGATATTAATATGGGCTTTGGTTTTCTCATGTTACATGAGAAAAAAAAGTTTCCTACACACACATGAAATGGTGGGACCCGCATATACATATATTACATATATGTATATGCGGGTCCCACCATTTCATGTGTGTGTAACATGAGAAAATGATTTTCTTACAATATGAGAAAATGTTTTCCCTATTAATATATGGGGTGTGAATAGAGGCTAAAGATCTAAATCCTCCCGTATCAAAGAAATATAATGAATATTAATATAAATTCAAAAAATATTGATATGAGTGATATGAGATATGCAACTACGGCAAACTATACAGTTAATGTATTAAATCTTTCAATAAGGAGGTGAAAGGCTGTTCTTACCAAAATTACCATGGTTTTGAAATTGTTGTATGAGAGATAAATGTATGTCTTGAGTTTATTTCCTCATCACTACTAATTACTCAAACTGTTTTCCTCTCTTCTTTTTTGGCCAAGGAATAAATACCGTCATTAACTTAAACATCATTACTTGTCTGAGCACAGAAATTGACACCCATAAAAGTAAATAAATAAGATCCTACAGAAACCCAAACACAAGCCAAAACACATCGTCCATTATCCTGTACAAGTCTAACACAATCTTCCTCATTAAGATGCTGCAACTGACTTCCCATTAGAGAGACACGGCCCTTTTAATAAAATTTTAATGACTTAGTTGGTTAGTGTTAAATTTGTTTCAATGAAAATCCACACACAAAAGAGTGATTTCTAATTAGTTTTCTTGGTTTAAGGATATTTTCAATCACAGTATCACATTTCGACCAGGGAGGTGCGCTGCTCTTGTTAGTACCGACCGTTTCTTCTCATACATGCATGCTAGTTTGTGTTAATTTTCATGAAACACAAATTTCAACTTGTTTGAGTGCAATGGAAAAATGTCGTTAGTATGAACATATGCTGTTTGGTTTGATCTCATTACATTATGTTGTGCAGTCCAATGCAATAATAATTACATGGCTAGTGTTTGATTTGATTTTTAAATAAGGTGTAATGAGTTATTTTTTTTAATAATTATTTAAAACTAATATATTACACAAAGTCTATTTTAACCTTAACATAATCTTTGTAGATGAAAGGGTTATGGTGCAAAAATGCACATGTATTTTATCCTGATAAGCGCTTAACATCAAGTTCTTTTTTTAAGTGAAAAAAATTATTACATAATTACAAATTAGGTGCAAAAATACTATTTGATCGTCAATTTTGACTTTTTTTTTACTGATTGGATGATGACGTGACTTTCAAAGGTATAAAAATACACATGTGTTTTAAAATTAAGTTTGACTTTTTGTGTAATATATTATTTAAAATTAATATATTACATAGAGTCTATTTTAGCCTTAACATAATCTTTGTAGACGAAAAGGTTATGGTGCAAAAATGCACATATATTTTATCCCAATGAGTGCTTAACACCAAGTGCTTCTTTTTAAGTGGAAAAAATGATTACGTGATTATAAATTAGGTGCAAAAATATCATTTGACCATTAAGTTTGACTTTTTTTGTTGATTGGACGATGACGTAACTTTCAAAGGTGTAAAAATATATATGTGGTTTTGTTAAAAGAGCATGCAACAACGGGTTCTTTTTTTTAAAAAAAAAAATTGATGATTTTTATTTTAATTAAAGAAAAATTATTATTTCTCTAGGGATAAATCCTAAGAGGCCAAATTTTTCTTCTAATTTATCATTTTGGGAAGGAGAATTTATTCAATGGTAAAAATGGTAAAATTTTTGTTTCCATAATTTATTTATTTATTTTAAATCCTTATTAAATTTTTTAATTAATAATTAATAAATGAGTATTTATGCATTTGGAATTTGATATTATAAATAATATATTTACTTAAAAATAATTTTAATTTTTTATTTAACAAATTGAACTAGAAATTATTTTTAAGTAAATATATTATTTATCATATCAAATTCCAAATCCATAAATAATAATTTATTAATTATTAATTAGAAAATGTAATAAATATTTAAAAAATAAAGAATAAATTATGGAAATAAATTTTTTACCATTTTTACTCTTTTAATAAATTCTCCTTCCCAAAATGATAAATCAAAATAAAAAATTTGGCTGTCCAAGAATTAAACCTAGAGAAATAATAATTTTCCTTTAATTGAAATAAAATTATTAAATTAAAAAAAAATCACTTGATATCGGACGCTCTTTTGGCCAAACCACATGTGTATTTTTGCACAATTGAAAGTCATGTCATTGTCTAGTCAGCAAAAAAAAGTCAAACTTAATAGTCAAATGGTATGTTTACACCTAATTTGTAAGCATTTAGTCATTTTTGCACATAAAAAAACACTTAATGTTGCTGCTCCTCGGGATAAAAATACATGTATATTTTTGCATCTTAACCTTAAAAAAATTGTTGAGAGTCACTTGCCACCTCATCATAATTGTTGTGCTACCTCGTCAAGGATTGTCCAATGACGGTGGTTGTGGTGGTGGAGGCGACGACAATGGGGGGCAACAATAGTGATGAGTGATGACTCCAATTGTCATGGTAAAGGTGGCGAAAGTAAAGGGAGTACTGGTGGCAGTCGTTGCAATGATAACAACAATTGTCAGGGTAGAGGTGGTGGTGGTGTTGACAACAATTGTCAGAGTAGAGGTGGTGCAAGGATGACAATGGAGGGTGATGGTAGTGACAATAGATGAGGAGGAGGTGGTAATGGTGACAATTGCGGTGTGAAGAGGTGGGTAGAATAAGATAAGTAAAACAATGACAAATAAAACTAAAGGGTAAATTAGATTTTTTTTTTTTTTAACTATGCAATGAGGTGGTAATGATTATTCATAAAGGGAGATATGAATAGGGATTATCAATTTTTTTTGGTAATCATCATTATTATGATAAACTCTATTGCCATGTTAAAGAACAAGTAAACACTTTGAACTTAATAACGTAATCATGACCATCCTTAAGGGAATGTCCAAGATAACAAACTAACATGTCCAAGATAAATTATATATTTAAAAAATATGATAAATTTTTAATAAATATGAAAATAAATTAGGGAGAATGATAGGCAAATGCCACTTAAAGTTTAAAATTCTTTTGACAGTAATAGTAACAAGATTAGTAAGAATAATAAAGTAATTGACAACTCATTTTGTTGTGAAATCATCTATTTAGCATTATGAATTTCAAGTGGTATTTTCTAAGGGTCCTCCTATGAAATTATTTTATTTTATTTTATTTTTGAAACAAACTTTGGAAAATAATGATTAATTTAAGAAATTATTTTTATTTCATTTCTACTACATCATCCAAGTTATATTTAAATATATGACTATGGGGATTCGTCCAGAAAAAGCAAAGATAATTTAATTATAAGATTTTTTTTTGAAATAAAGTTGAAAACATAAATCAATAAAATCGTATAAAAAGTAATATATATATATGTGTGTGTGTATGAAAGTAGTGTGTGAAGAGTTTTTGTAAACAATGAACATGTGATCAAGGATTCAGTGAAATAGATTTTATAAATGAAAAATAGTTATGTCAAGTTTCTTATATCTATTTTGTTAAAATTTTCAGTTACATATGATTATATATCCCATTTTATAATAATTATCATTTAACTATAAATTCATATAAGAAAAAAGACATGTGGTGACATACAATTAAAGAATTTATTATAATGAATATAAAAAAATTGATGTAAATATAGTGAACTGTAAATATATAGATTTGGACCCGCTTGTCTGGCGTTGTGTTTATAAAACAACTTTCCACAAACTAATGAAAATTGAAATTAGGGTAATATAGTGAGTTAAGGTAATTTAGGGCTATATACTCTTTTTTTGGTTCAGATGACCGGTAATTATGTGAAATGACCTTCATACCCTCTGTTCGTGATGTGGCGGCGCGTCATTCGTAAGTTATTCTTCATTACCCGGCACTAAGCCATACCAGATTACGAGATAGCCGTGGCGTGCGACGAGCTACGGCAGTCAGTTCACAGCCTCACGGCATAATATAGAGAGTATACACCCATCACCGGTCGGCAAATTCTCATTTGACGAAGCCTCCATTTGTTAGTGTTAGACGGTGCCTTTCGTCACAAGTAGCATAATGGGGAAGCCGAAAGGTGAAGGAGGGAGAAGCAAAGCGCGACCTTCAAGCAGCAGGTGGATTGTTTTGCTAATTTATACCAAGTTTCCTTTTTGGAGCTTTTACAACAACCTTCATCGATATCTCTTTCAGTTTTTTAATGTTTATTAAGTGCTTTTCTTCCCACAGTCTTGCGGCGTCGCTCTTGCCGTCGGGTTCCGGTGCAACCATGGGATTCGGCGGCTATGTCGGTAGCTCGCGATTCGATTCTTCTATCTCAAGCGATGAACCGGTGCCAGTTGCCGTATGTCCTTTCTTATCCTATGATTTCTTGGGAATCTTTGAACTTGAGCGGCTTTAATTGAGCCACTACGTGATTATAATTAATTTGGGATCGTAGATGTAATATTATCGTGTCTTATTTTCATTCTGGGGGTATACAGGATGTAGATAGTGAAATGGCTGTGCACTTGAAGAGACTAGCCAGGAAGGACCCCACCACGAAGGTATATGCATGACTTTTACTAATATTTGTTAGGGAAGAAAAATCTTTATGCTCAATGCACCTTTTTTCGGTTCTTGCTGCTTGATCTGAGCATGTACTGGGCAGCTCACTCTAAGCTTCTAGCCAGCTCTGGTTTGTATACTTAGGTAACTACACTATACATGTCCTATTAATAGGCCAATTGAACTGTGCAACTAACTCCGTTATTGGAAATCATGGGTATGATGGTATGTGTTATAGTTTGTGGCATGTATGTCATAATCTGTTCTCTCAACGGAAGTGAGTCTTAGCTAAGGTTGGATGTCCAACTCTTTGGAAAAGTTAAGAAAACCATGTGTCATAATCTGTAAAAGAAATGGAAACCAAATTTCTCAAATGTTCCATCTGTTTAAGAGTAAGTCCAACTCATCTCAGCAAGGTACCTTCAGAATCTTTAGACTCTTGACTCTTTTCCAACCAAACACGCCAAATCACAGCGATTTGTAATTTTATGGATCAAGGTTTTCTTACTTTTTCTTACTTGTCTTTATTTAATCGTTTGTGGTTTTTTTAAAGGTGATTCCTTGTCCTTATTTGTTTTTGTCATTCATTTTTTGCCGAGTAGAAGTTCATTTTTTTTCTAATCCTAGAAAGAAAGAAAGCTAAGTAGTTTGATTACAACTTTTTTCAAGGTTTCTTAATATTTACTATCATCTCATTGGTTTTTATTTTCTGGTTATTTACAGCTTAAAGCATTGGCATCTTTATCCGATCTGCTCAAGCAAAAGTCTGCAAAGGACATTGTCCCAATTGTTCCCCAGTGGGTATGATTAAGCTAAGTTCGACACTTCCGTGCCTTACTATTGGTTGCCTGAAGCTTGGATAGTGAGTCTGATCAACTTGACTGTTTTAAGTGTTTCTCATGTAGGCCTTTGAGTATAAGAAATTGCTGCTGGACTACAACAGGGAGGTTCGGCGAGCGACTCATGAAGCCATGACCAACATTGTTACTCTTATTCGGTTTTGACTTAACTGATTAAAACTTATGCATGTTTTGTGCCTTTCCTAATGCGTGAATTAAGCTATTTCGACAAATAAGACATTGTTTAGGAAAAATTCTGCTGTAATTGTTTTGGGAACACCAATGTAGCAACTTGTCAAATTTAAAATGGTAAACACAGTTACAACTAGATCATGCCTTAGCAACTTGGCCACGAACCCTATCATATAGTTCTTTCAAATAATATCATTTTTAACTTTTGAGAGAACTTTTATCATCTGTCTGATTCAACATAGAAGTTGCTTGTTTCATATAGATGGGAGCCTGAAACTGAGAAATTTTTGTAAAGTTGTGCTGACTTTTTATGCAACACTAACCATTAAAAGGAGTTTCTTAATTGCTGTAATTTTCAATTTGACATCTCTCTTGCCAAACCAATCTGCCCTGAACTTCGTGCCCACTTCTTTGTAGTGTGGTTTTGAATTGATTTGATATTTACATAGCTTAAGAACCTTTAGGAGTTAACTTAATTCACATAGAAAGGGCATTTAAAGGTTTTATAATTAATATATTTTTTTTGGCACTCTGTTATGCCTGCCTGCATGTTTATGTTTGATTCAACCCCTTTCAGGAGAGACTTAGCTCTGCATCTGAAGACCTTAATAGGACCCTGGTGGTTTTCTCAATTTGATCCGGTTCCTGAAATTTCTCAGGGTGCAAAAAGATCTTTTCAGGTTTGGTTTCTGTATATTTTGTTCTAACAATTGTTTCCAATTGTCAATTATTGCTTTTGGAATTGAAGTGCAAGCTTAAAAAATGGGTGTGAGAGAGAGTTTCCATGCATGCCTCATGCAAAGGTTTTTCGATGAATAAAAATAAAATTTGATACGGTCTTCAATCAGTAGGTGCTGAGCTCCTTTATCTTATTTTTGTGCTGAGATCCATATATTTGCTGTTAAGCTGGACACGTATGTGCAAAAGCCACCATAAGTATAACTGTGGGGTTTATTTTTGCATTGAAGAAACGGCATGAATAGGATTGTGTTATGTGATGACTGGATACTTTTGTGGTTTGTTTCTTCCAGCCTATATTGTTGTTATACTTTATCCTCTGATGAAAATGAAACTGTCATGCATTTCAAATAAAATTGGTACATCCATCCCACATAAAATAATGTAAAATTGTAATCATAACTATGAATGTAAAATGCAGATTCGGAATGCATATGCAATTTTTTTATGAATATTGTTCCCTGTTGCATGATGGATTAGTTATTGTGATGTGTAATCTCTGGGTGTTCCTGGACAAGCTAGGTATATTCTATGATAGCAGCTTTTATGGCTGTACTTGCGTAACATTTTTGTTACATTTGCTCTTTATGACTCATGTTTTAGCCCCCTGTGTTCATTTGCGATTAACAGGCAGCCTTTCCGGCACAGGAAAAGAGATTAGATGCTTTGGTTCTATGTACAAAAGAGATCTTGATATATCTGGAAGAAAATTTAAAGCTCACACCACAAAATTTGTCGGACAAAGCTGCAGCGTTGGATGAATTGGAAGAGATGTACCAGCAGGTATACAGTGATGAAACGATGTCATGGAACTGATGTGATTTTTATTCAATAGGTGGCAAAGTATTTTATACAACACAATATTACAAAATTCGCTCTAACTGCAAACTATCTAACTTTTATAACAGGCTCCAACTTACTCTATCCGTACTAAGCAATATCCTTACATTTAAGAATCATCTTCAATGTATTTGAGTGTCAAATTTTTTTTTTCTATTGCTCCTTCTAAGTTAACTAATGAATGTGTTCCCCATGGTAAATAAAGATGGATGGGAGCCCTCTTTTATTAATTAATATACTAGGTGAACATTGTCAGCATTTCATTGAAATAATTCCTAAATGATGGTAGAGACCTTCAGTCCAGTAACAACATATTATCCTGATGCAACAGAAGGAATAAATTGTGTCACTAGAATAAGGAACGCATATTTGCATTGAATTCTCTCAGGCTAAACTGACATTCTTATTGTTGCATTAATTATACATGAGGAAACCTAAATTTGTCTTCTGTTTTTTCATGAGGCCTACTACTTTTATTTTCACCAATTATATGGGGATCTAGTATATTGAGAGTTTCTTTTATTTGTTCTTGTAGGCCATATCATCATCATTGTTAGCATTGGCCGCACTGTTTGATGTTTTAATTTGCCTACAGCAAGAACGATATGGTCTTGAGAACATATCTGCTGAACCTAAACATGCTTCAAAGGCAAGGGAAGCTGCAGTTTCCTTTGCTGAAAAGTTGTTAACAGATCATAAATATGTTTTGGACTTTTTGAAGTCCACTAGCCCTACTATCCGGTCAGCTACTTATAGTGTATTGAAGAGCATAATAAGAAATATGCCCCAGGCTTTTAGTGATGGAAACCTGAAAACTCTTGCTGGTGTAATTCTTGGTGCATTCAATGAGAAGGAGCCAACTTGTCATTCTTCGATGTGGGATGCTGTATTACTTTTCTCCAAAAGATTCCCAGACGGCTGGACTTGCCTGAACATTCAGAAAAACGTACTTAATCCTTTCTGGCATTTTCTTAGGAATGGATGCTTTGGTTCTCAGCATATCTCGTATCCAGCCTTGGTTTTATTCTTAGACACTCTGCCTCTTAAAGCCATAGGATGGGACAAATTCTTTTTTGATTTTTTCAAGAACCTGTGGGCAGGAAGAAGAACTTCCCAGGCTGCTGATAGACATGCATTTTTCCGGGCGTTCAAAGAATGTTTTGTCTGGTCATTGAAAAATGCTTCAAGGTGCACATTCTTTTTATCAAATGTGGTTGAATAACCAATATTTGTCTTTATCCCCTTCCCCCGAACAGATAATATTAATAGAACCTGTGTACTTTCTGTAACAACAGAACTAATTAGTTTCCATTTGTATCAGATATTGTGATGGAGCAGATTCTACGAGCCAGTTCCGAGTCACTCTTGTTGAGAATGTCCTAATGAGGCTTTTATGGCAGGGTTTTTTTATATCTTCCAATTCAAAAGGTCATGATAGTGTGTCAGGAAAAGTGGGAGATTCAACAGAGGACAATATTCCTCTTAACAAGAAAACAGTAAATATGCAGACAGCAAAGTATCCTATGCCTTTTTTACAAGATTTGGGGAAATGCATTGTTGAAGTTCTTGTAGAAATTCATGCCTTGAATCACAATCTTCTATCTCCCATTATTGTGGAATTTGAGGAGCATTGCATCAAAATCCTTAAGCAAAAAGCTAATAAAGAGTGTATTGAAGTAGTCATTTTGTTCATGTCATTGCTGGAGCAACATGCAGTGCTGAAAGGTGAAACATGGCCCTTGGTCTCTCTTGTGGGACCATTGTTGGCAAAGTCCTTCTTATTCATACAATCTTCAGTAAGTTCTTACTTTACATGTAATGGTGTTTCTTATTTTGTGTCTTCTCTTATTTTCAATTTACTAATGATGTGTGAACAGTTTGAATATTTGTAGCACATTTGAAAATCTCTTTATCACTATGTATAGGAGGCATACTTTTTAATAGGTTTTTCTTAGAAATTGTCTACATGCTCATGTTAACTTCTTATTCACTGTATTTATTCATGTTTTAATTGTGCATAGTGCTTTATACTTATTTAGGTTTAATTTTGTTTTTAAATTATTTCAGTTAGGTCTTCTGAACAGCTAAGAGTTTTTTTGTTTAAAAAAGTTGGAGATTTTTTTTTTTTGGTGAACAAAAGTTGAAGATTTTCATTAGAAGATACTTGGCATTGATATTTATTTAATATCTAAGAGAAGGGCTCACAGATGCATGGACTTTTTATATTGTTGAATTTGCAAATTTGGAATTTGTCAACTTGGCAAAGAAACAGTATTGTCTTTTAAATGTTTCCTGACTCTGTATTCTTCATAGCAGGACTCACCAGATACCGTGAGACTTCTGTCTGTTTCTATTTCAATATTTGGACCACAAAAGACGGTGCATGAAATTTTCATTCGAAACAGAGAGCTTTCTTTGAGTCAGCTTCCTCATGATGGTAATAAAAAATTGGATGTTGGGGACTTTATGGAAATCTTCAAGGATATTTTTGTTCCTTGGTGTCTGCAGCAAAATAATTGCTCAACCAATGCTCGTCTTGATTTGTTGTTGACATTACTGGATGATGAGTATTTCTCAGAACAGTGGTCTTTTATTGTCAATTATGCAACTGGCCAAAATTATTCTGGATGCTCACCAGAGTTACTAGATGCTGACTACGCTGCAATGTTGGCTATGCTCCTAGAAAAAGCATTATTTGAGATTACTCAGAAGAAGGTGAAAGAAGATTCCACTAATAAACAAGCCACCCATACTGATCTTTGGCATCATGAGCGTCTGGAATCAGCGGCTATTGCTGTTTCCCGTTCCCTTCCTCCTTTTAACAATGCTCACGTGCAGTTTATGCGGTATGTCAATTTAAATTTATCAATGACACAATGCTGTAAAAATCTTGCATTAACAACACACTTCGTAGCCATTAAATGAATGAATACTATGATTGGTACTTTTTTCTTCCCAAATACTAAATTTCTTCAGTAGAATGAGTGGGCGTAATGCCTGGATCTGGTTAAAGGCCATTTGTCTGACTAGGATCTCATAATATTGACATTGTTTAGTTGGTGGATTAAAGACAGGAATGAAGTCTGGGGGAGTGTCGAATTGATTGAGTTTTTTATTAGGTTTCCTCTTGATTGAGGCCGAAGGAATAATTTAGGTAATTGGATTACACTAAGAGGGTGTTTGGCAGTTTCCAAAACCTAGGTTTTAGAAAAAGTTTGACAAACACCTATATTTTTTTCAAAAGCTATTTTGAATCCAAAACTTAGGTTTTCCAAAATCCAACTTTTTTTTTTTTAATTTTCAGACTCTTTGCAGAAGTGGGACCCACCATGAAAACAAAAACCCCAAAATACCCTCAAAATACCTTCACATCCTCCCTTCCCATTACAGCCTTCTGTTCACCCCTTTGATTCTCTCTGTAATTCCGAGTTTATATAATTATATGAATCATTTAATGGTCCATGTAGAAGTATTTGATCACATTAAGTTGCCTTTTTTGACTTTTCGGAAATGTCCCTCTTGACAATCAATTATGAGTGGAAATAGATTTTTTTAAAAATTAATTTCGTTCCATAATTTTAAGAGAATTTAGTTTGAATGATAATCTTTTTTTTTTCCTGGCCAGAAGAAAGTGCTACGTTTTAGGCAATGCCTATTAATATAAATGTTAAATCTAATTTTTATCATGTTACATGATTTACTAATGATAGAAATATTTTTTTTTAACAATTTTATGTAATTTTTGGTATTTATTATCAAATTTAATGTTTATAATATTTCAAATGCAACTTTATCCTTTATATGCAATTTTACCAAAAGCTAATGTCCTTTTTGGTAAATTTTACCCTCAAAAAGCTATTCTGATAATAATATCCAAACACTCATTTTTTTTCAAAAGTATTCTATAAAAGCTATTATTCAAATCTATTCTCTAAAAGCTATTTCTACCTCGTAAATCCCCAAATCTATTTTCCAAAATCAACATCCAAACAGGCTCTAAGTCTATTCCGCAGTGATGATTTTGGAGTAACTGTAGCCTGTCTAGAATCTGTTTTCTTCTAGTGACCATCTGAACTCCTTTGCTCTTTATACGACATCTGTCAACTGAACGATAGGTAGAGGAAAGTGCACGTCTTCTATAGTCTGGAAAGTAAACTGAAAGATGAGACGTGTAATATGCTTTTGTTGCTTGGTAAAGGAAAGTATTTAACCCATTTTTTTGGCTTGCATCTACTTATTATTGTTTTGAACCTTGTTCACGACAAGCATTATGATGTAAATGGACATAAATGTAATCCTATTTGTTTTACCTGCAGCTCTGTTCTTGGCTGTTCAACAGACGGAAGTTCTATTTATTTTGTGTCCAGAAATGCATTGAAACTCGTATATAAGGAAATTTTTATAAAATTACTCAGTTTTATCCAGAGTTCTTCTTTCTCTTGGGTTCAGTACCTAGCTTCTGTTTTAAGTGGTGATGCAAAAGTCAGGGCAGAGTTTGACAGTTCTGCCAACATCTCTGAGATAGCTCAGTTTGCTCTTGAGGTACTTGATGGTAGCTTCCTTTGCTTGAGGACACTTGACAGTGAAAGTGACCTAGCATCAGGAATTTTATCTGCAATTTTTATCATTGATTGGGAGTGTAATTTAGGTAAGGCTCTGGATGGTTCTCTTGATGATGAAACAAGGAGAAGAATCATTGAGAGGTTTGCATTTGGTGAATCTGTGCATGCTTTCCGTCACAGAATAAATGGTCAATTTTTGAAAAATATCTCCTTAGATATTCGTGGGAGATTGGAGGCTATCTTAATTCAGTCAGTAAGATCTGCAATATTCATTGAAGACAAACTTATAAATGACAGAATTATATCATTATGCTATACATGGGTGCTTGAAGTTCTTGAGTGTCTTGTCGTGGATGGAAATGAGGAACAAAATCTGCTATATCAGCTGCTGAGCAAGGGTGAAACATGGCCTGTGTTCATTGTTCCAAATTTCACCTTGACAAAGGTACTGAATTTGAATGTTTCTACAAAAACATGAGTGAAATTTTTTCTGCATGTTTCTGTTTGCTAGATAGAATAGAATGTTTCTACAGAGTTAGGAATATTGTATTGAAACAGTTTGCTTTTCTAATTACTAGTTTGCAGCAAAACCTAAATTGTGCTGTTCATCACCAGCTCTTTCTTGTCATTGGTTGATCAATTAATTGCTGTAGCACTGCTACGAGTGACTTTGCAACAGTAGTTTTCATTTTCCTCTAATGATTGAATTCTCAACTCTATCCAATAGTGAAAAACGCTATTTTGGCATCTATTGATTGTTCCTGATTTGTTCCAGTTCTTGTACTCTTAAAGTTATTTTATTCTTATATGTACTTATGGCTTATCCTAGTCAAAGATGTTGTGTGTAACAAAATATCATGGCCAAGCTTATATGCAAACATTACATTGTTTCAGCATGTCATAGGTGGTTAAAACTGTGTGATATACGAATATAAATGAAAAATTGGGATGAATAAGTATTAGTTATTCATCAGAAATATATACTAAATGCAGGTTTTAGGACACCCAAGGTTTGTTGCATTAATTGACAAGTTAATCTCAAAAATTGGGGTTGATAGAGTTTTTGCTGCGTGTGCAATGTGTAATCCATTTGAAATTGAAAGAAGTGAAGAGGCTACAACTTGCGCTTGGCTAGTGGCTGAAATTTTGTGCACATGGAGATGGCCAGGAAGCAGTGCTGTTTCTTCTTTCTTACCTTCGCTCTGTGCATATGCCAAGAGGATTAATTCTTCTCAGGAGAGCCTCTTAGATGAGATATTAGGCATCTTGCTTGATGGTGCTCTTGTTTATGGAGGCAATGGCATTGAGAGTTCAATCAGTGTGTGGCCAGTTCCAAATGAAGTTGAAGGTATCGAGGAACCATTTTTAAGAGCCCTTTTTTCTTTTCTATCCACTTTGTTCAAAGAGAACATATGGGCCACAGGGAAGGCTATGAATCTTATTGAACTACTTTTGGATAAGCTTTATATTGGCGAAGAAGTGAACACAAATTGTCTTAAGATTCTTCCTCTGCTAATAAGAATACTATTAGAAGTATTGTGTGGGCATGTGGAGCCTGGTGGAGACGTTCATAACTTTTCTTTGGAAGAAAATTTTCTTCAGGATACCACAAAAGACTGGCTTGAGAGGGCTCTAAGGCTCCCACCTTTAGTCACATGGCAAGCTGGACAAGGTAAATTCCTGTTTTTTCAGATCATATGTTGTTCATCAGATAGCCTGACCAGAATATTATTGGAGGGAAAGGAGTTGAGTTAAGCATACTTTATGTATGCATGAATCAACTTGCTTACACGCGTTTTGAGTTGATTATGTTGATTTGTAAATTGTAATAGAGCTAATAGTTCTGTAGATGGGATGTGAACTTCTTGCTTTAATGATATAGTGCTAATGAAGCTGTTTCTGACTCCTGTAGGTATGGAAGATTGGTTTCAGCTAATTATTGCGTGTTATCCTTTCAGTGCAATAGAAGGTCTGCAAGCATTAAAACCAGGGAGAAGCATTGGCTCTAATGAAAGGAAGCTTTTGTATGAATTATTCCAGAAGCAGAGCCATGTTGCTGGTGGATCAGCAATTATCAATCAACTTCCAGTGGTGCAGATGTTGCTATCTAAACTAATGCTTGTGTCAGTAGGTTATTGCTGGAAAGAATTTAGTTACGAAGATTGGGACTTTGTGTTGTCTAACCTGAAATCTTGGATTCAATCAGTAGCTATTATGAAGGAGGATATAGCTGAAAATGTGAACGATGCTCTTGCTGATAATGGATCTGGCAAGTTTGATGTATTGAATGATAAAATTGAGCAAATTGTTCTGATTTCAAACCCTATGCCTATCAAAATTGCTGAAAATGCTCTTCTATCATTTTTGCTTTACTGTCAGCATTTGAAACTTAAACAAGATGAAGAGAAAGATAATTTTGATACGCTGAAATTTGAAAATTTGTATTCTGTCATGGATCGAGTTTCAGAGGGTATTCTTCGTATATTATTTTGTAGTGGAATTTCAGAGTCTATTGCAAATGCATGTTGCAAAGAAGCTGCTTTACTTATAGCATCATCTCGGGTTGAATATAAGCTTTTCTGGGAATTGGTAGCTTGTGGCGTTGTCAATTCCTCATCACAGGCTAGAGATAGAGCAGTGAAATCAGTTGAATTTTGGGGATTAACCAAAGGATCTGTTAGCTCTTTGTATTCTGTGCTTTTCTCTTCCGAACCTATTCCTCTGTTGCAGTTTGCTGCTTACTTTATTCTCTCAACTGAGCCTGTTTTGAGCATGGCTATTGTTGAAGATAATGCTTCTAACTCAGACATGAATGCTTCTAGCGACCAGGACTCTAGACATCTTGATATTTCATTGGAAGAAAGGATCCACTTGAAAGAAGAAATATCTTGCATGGTTCAAAGGGAAGCTTATGAAGTTCTTGAAACTGACCTACTTGCACCACAAAGAGTAAGGATACTTTACATGGCATCAATGTTTTTCTGAAATATTTGCGTTCCAGCAACTTTCTAAATCTTGAATGTCCATTTACTTTGTATAACCCTGTCAAAAAAAAAAATTGCAGGTGAACCTCTTCCTTGCTTGGTCTTTGTTTGTATCACATTTATGGGCATTGCCTTCAACATCATCTCTAAGGGAGCGACTGATCCAATACATACAAGATTATGCTACTCCCGTTGTACTAGATTGCCTTTTTCAGCTTATTCCTCTGGAACTTTCCATGGTACAAAGTCTGAAGCAGAAAGATGCGGTGCTCCCTGCTGGTCTGTCGGAGGCTGCAAGTGCTGCAACCCGTGCAATTAGAACTGGTTCATTGTTGTTTTCTGTGGAATCTCTCTGGCCAATTAACTCAGTGAAATTTTCTTCACTTGCTGGAGCAATATATGGCTTGATGCTTTGTGTTCTTCCTGCTTATGTCCGCAGCTGGTTCAGTGATTTGCGTGACCGTAACATGTCATATGCCATTGAATCCTTCACAAAAACTTATTGCAGCCCGCCTCTCATTGCGAATGAATTGTCCCAGGTATGGAGAAGTTTGTTGGTAGAAAAGTGTGTGCTCGTGTGCATGTGTGGAGATTTGAATTTGGAAATCTTTTAACCTGAGTTTTTATTTATTCAAGGGATAACATAACTTTTAGTTCCCAAACTTTCTTTCAATAATTAATTTAGTCCATGAAGTTTGACTCAATAAAACTCCATCCTTGTAATTTCTTAATGATGTATTGTTTCATAAAATGTCTGCTTCATTTCAAGCCAAAACACTTACCAAGAATAAATTAAACCTAGTTACGGTGGAGGTGGATCTGTATTAAAATGTTCAGCATACGTTTATCTATATATGAATGATGTAAGTTCTAAGATATCCCTCTTTGCATTGCAGATTAAGAAAGCAAAATTTGGTGATGAGAATTTCTCGGTTAGTGTAAGCAAATCAGCCAATGAGGTTGTTGCTACCTACACTAAGGATGAGACAGGAATGGATCTAGTCATCCGGCTTCCTGCATCTTACCCACTTAAGCCTGTAGATGTTGATTGCACGAGGAGCCTAGGGATCAGTGAGGTCAAGCAAAGGAAATGGTTGATGTCAATGGTGCTATTTGTTCGAAATCAGGTAATTTACTTTGAACATGCATGCAAACATTTTGCAGTAGGCTTCTGGTACCCATCATATGGGAAAATGCAGAGAATATTGCACAAACTTATGGTGAGAGGCAGAGATTTTAATTGCAAATTGTTCTTCTGTTGGTAATAAAATGAAAAATCATACTTGTAGTAAATGACTAATTCTGATCAATTGATGCTGAGCCCAATAGGTTTTTTGTCAAGTATTGTTATTGTTGGAAGAGGTTTGCAGTTAAGTTAATGTTATTATTATTATTTTTTTTTCTGATTCTTCAGAATGGAGCCTTAGCAGAGGCAATAGGAATTTGGAAGCGCAATTTTGATAAAGAATTTGAAGGTGTTGAGG
This sequence comes from Acacia confusa, assembly GCA_037074495.1. Lineage (NCBI taxonomy): Eukaryota > Viridiplantae > Streptophyta > Magnoliopsida > Fabales > Fabaceae > Acacia > Acacia confusa. The sequence continues at coordinate 28,865,537 of CM073511.1, forward strand.
AGTGCCCTATCTGTTACAGTGTCATTCACACTACGAATCACGCCCTTCCACGACTTGCCTGCAAGACTTGCAAGCATAAATTTCATTCTGCCTGCCTTTACAAATGGTTTTCAACTTCTCATAAATCATCTTGTCCGTTGTGTCAGTCTCCGTTCTAAGGTTATTATACCAAATTTTTTAAACTAAGCCGATATTGCTTGCATGGTATGCCTCTCCCTCCTCCCTCTCTGTGAGAGTGGTGAATCTTGAAACTGACGGAGCTGCCTTAGCAACTTAAAATGCTTCACAGAAGCCAGAGGATTTCCAGCTTCACACGCAAGCTCCGATGGTCAGAAGTTTATGAGGATGCTGGTTGGAAGTTTTGAGGGATGATTTCGGCATGGTAGTATGGCAGATGTATGTTTTTTAAATACTCTGCATTTTATTAGGGCGGCCTAGTTCTGACCCTAGGAAGTTGACCGTACGATATTTAATGTACATTAGAGAATCTTTTTTGGCCATTGATAGGCAATTTAACATAAGCTGTCATAAGTTATTATACTGCCTCCACCACTTAATAGAAGAACTTGTTCGGAGTACAATTTACACTATAAATGAGTACCGGAATTAGTGTAATATTTGTAGGTTGCCAATGACTATGAGTAATGGATTAGAGAGATATGTTGTGTCTTGGAGTGTGTTTTGTTCGTATTGATTTTTTGGAAGTATTTATTTTATTAATATTGTAATCTGTGAAATACAAGTCAAACAGTCCGATGCACTTTAACTTGTGCGATCATTCTTGTTAGTTTATAAGATACAATGTCTTGCAAGTGACAACAAATACGAAGTTTTTTTTTGTAACAATACCCTGAGTTATTGTTCGTAGGGCACTCGCTGTATGGTTGACGATTGTGCATTCAATATTTGGAAAGGGTGGAGGTTGCATTAGTGCCCAGTTGTAATTGAAGAAACAGTGTTGACGACTGGGAATTGACTTCTCCATATTTCACATCAATCAAGTAATACAAAACCAAATATTAGGATAAAAATTTGGAATGAACGTAGACTACATCGCTAGTTTTTTCCGTGTCCAAATGCATCAGTTGTCACCTCAAGCGTCATGATATATTTTTGTGTAAATAGATGACTTTCCCAGCAGCATTCTTAACTCTTTCTAGTTATTCCTCTTTTACTTCACTAAATAGCACAAAATGAATCGTAACCATAATTCAGGGGAATCCCACAAATGAAATACCAATGGGATTATGGGAATATGAAAACTCATTGAAATTATTACTAACTCAAATAAAATTGTAAACTAAATTAATTTACATAACAGTACATTGCTTATGGCAACCTGCTTCTCGCTGAAAAACTTGAGCGCAAAAACGCAACAAGCCAATCCTCAAATAGGAAAACATCAAGAACATGGGGAAAAGACATGCTTGTTCTTTTCCACAATATTCTTTTCTTTTCTTTTTTTTTTTTGGTGGTGGGAGGGGCTGTTAATTCATATGTTGTCATTCATTCACCGCATGAAAGGAGCCAACCCCCTTATCTCAGATCCATTTCCATTGGACAAAAAATACATCCTTTTCCAATTTTCCTCTGAGAATGCTTCACGACGTATTAGCCTTTGCCTGTCAGGAATGAAAAGCAACAAATTAAGAATCCCACTGATACAGTTGTCAAGATGTAGAGGTTGATTGCAGTTAATCGTAAGATATTTCTTGCTTTTTTGGCCAAGAAGTCGAGTTATTTCCACAAAATCAAAATTGCTTCCGAAAACAAACAAGGTAGGTAGATTCTTGCTCTAACAACATCCAATAGATGATTCAGCAGGTCCAGCAACAGCAGATTCATGTTGAAACAAAAGATGTGACTGAATTTAGTAAACAATGGTTTAGTGACAAGTTTTATTTAGCTAGAGGACAACACGAAAGACAAATCCACAAGGACATTAGCCACTATCAACATGCAGGCGAAAGTATACAATTTTGTTATGTTTATATTGATGATTGATGTAATAGACTGAATATGGAAAACGCCCAATCATAGCAAGATACTTTCAGAACGAGAAAACAGAACAGCCCAAATTTAATTATGGAGGAGATTTTGAGAACAAACCTTAAATAATAATGGCAAACTGCCTCTGCCTCATTTAAACTGTAGCGAGGAAACATAACACGAGCATCTACTGGAACATCTGGCAAATCTTTACGAAGCTTTCCTACTGCTGTTGAATGAGAAAAAGCTCCTACCATCATATCATTATGCATCATTGACCTAAAAGCCTTGACCTGCAACAGTGTTGTGGAAGCATCTAATCTTTTGCACAAAAGCTTAACTGTTGACTCAAGTAATAGCAAGAAAGACAACGGAAATAAAAAACACTAGGCTCTTTAGGTTCATCCAGTACAATGGATGACCAACATTCCCAAGGAAGTGATTAACAACAACAATTTAATTTCATAAGGAAATATATATTAGAATTGCTAAGCATTACCAACATCATTCTACATTAAAATGTACCCACCATTGTAAGCTCTCTGGCATGTATTGGCCGACAAGAATGAAGTGATACTGGCTCCTCATACGTACTGAATGTAAACCAATTATTATACTGAAGAAAGGTGTCCACAGCATTAAGTAAGACGATCAAATATTGCAGAAACAAATTATCAAGAACTAAACGCCACTTTAACATCAATTAAGTGGAATCTGTCTTACTTGATCAATTGCAATAAGTACAGGCATATCTTTGACAAGTGATAATTCTTTCCTCAACCGAACCACCGTTCCAACAGCAGCATGTGTTTGATCAATTCCAGTCTTTACCAGCTCGTACAAATTTGTACCCTCAGGAATAGCCAAGGAATCCACATCTTTTAACCATCCAACACCAGCACCCTCACCCAATGGGATTGGATCAAAGATTTGGCATGGTAGCTGCTTCAAGTAGGATTCATTGTACTTCATAAAATCCTGAGAAGAAATGACCCATCAGATAAAAAAAAACATTCATATGACTGCATGATTCATTAGGTAGATGACATCAGATTTAATCATAGTGGCCAAAATCTACACACAGTACAATCGAAATCAAAAGAAACAGTGGGGGGGGGGGGGAACCTAGTCATTGACACCTTTGGCACATCAATTTATCTCATTTCTACTTGAAATGCGCTGAGATAGCAGAAGCAACTCTTTAAATAGATCACATGAGATATCGTGGATGAATCCCTTCTGGCTTGAATAGTCAGGGCTAACACATTTGACTATCAGCTTAACAAAGGAAAGTCAAATTATTCTGTGTCGGCATGTGAGAGGGAAAGAGAGAAGAGTGACAGACATGTACTGACCAAATAGCCTCTAACCATATTTATATTCTATTGCAGTAAATTCAACCATATACCAATTTAATATTGTACGTTAGGAAAATATTAATCCCTCGTCCAGAATGTTGAAGGTACATTCTTGTCAACTGCAAAAACCTAATTCATAAAGTGACTTACAGGTGGGCTGGAAGCCTACAAGGCTACAAGTACTTGTGTGCATACCCAGATGGCACTGAAATGTGGATGAATGATCCACTTGAACTATCATCAAACATGGGCAATTGAAAACCATCCTAAGCAACCCCACAGAAAATATGAATTTTTTTTACCAGCACTGCAGCATTCATTCTATATAAAGCTTACCCCTTTTCTTAATTTTCAGCCACGTACTGAGCCATTATATTAGGACTACAAATACTTCAATTATCAGCAAAGAGTTAAGTGGGAGAATAAATAATCACAAATTTACATTCAATATGAAATCTTTAGATAATACAATGTACTTTATAGTAAGATTAGGATTTTTTTCCTCCAAAAGATAACTCTCCAGGAGACAAGGGTGAAAACACTTTCACTCCAAATAATTATTTATGCAACCAATATCATGTTAGGTGTTAGCTGTGACATTTCAGCAAGAAAGATAGAAAAAATGATACAGAATAACAGGAGATGACAGGGTGAATGATATGCTCTTGCAGGGAAACCACTTCTCTTCACTTAGGGAAAAGGCCACTGCAATTGTGAACCACAATGGAGGCATAGTGGAGAGAAAAATAATGGAGAGAAACCAAGTTCGCTCTTGCAAAGACTTCATAGTTAAATGCTGGGTTGAAATTCGACGAATTAAACTGATGTGTAAAAAAAACATATTCATTCAATGTATTTTCTAATCTAAAATAATTGAGTTGGGAATTGATTATTTGCTTTAGTTCAATTTCAATGATCTTCAGGTCACACCAAACAAAAATCTTGATCAGGCAATAAATTTTGCTGTATTTGAGTAAAAGTATAAAAAAAATTAATCTTTAGATATTGGGTAGAGTATACTGTTTAGAATGACCTTTCATCATCCACCTAATCATACAGGCAATAAAACATGTGCCTTTAAAGCTGTTGTATTGGGTGACTCTTGCTCATAACAAATACATACGAGCAACGAAAAATAGAAATGAAATTATAATTCTTGCCTTAAGAACATGTTCGGCCTGGACAGGTGTGTCCCAGAGACCAGTTTCTGGATGCTTATAGAAAAATCCTCCATGAGTCCATTCCCAACCTCTGGGAACATAAAATACAAGCCAACCTTCTTCACGAGCCCACTGAACAAGCATGGCAAGAGCAATGCTCTTACCACAGCTAACAGGACCATCTAAAACAATTTGCTTTCTAACCTTGGGACCTGAAAAACTTAAACAGACATAACATTGATTGTGAAATATGTATAGACCCAGAAGTCTACAAAGAAGAAAGTTGTGATGGCTTTTAAGAATGTGAAAATAAACCAAAGTGTAGCGCACCTCTACAATAAAAATAATGATAAAAAAATTGAAACAAAGATTAAGGAAGAGTGAACAAGGGCCACATTTCAATGTTTCTTTTCTAGGATCTAAGAACTAATTCTCCTAGGATTTTAGCTAATAATATTTTCTGTGTTTTCAAGTTAAGTGTTCTGACTTTTTCTGTATTTGCTGGGTTCTCTATGACAAACATGTAGAGGTTCCACATCAAAAAAAGTAGCCGATGTGAACGAGAGGGGTATCTAACAATCAAATTTTTGAGATTGTAACAATCATAGGCTCTAATTAGCCACACCTTTATTTGAACATATAATTACAGGGATAACAGATCATGAATCACCTTACTGTTCTTACGCTGATAACAATAGTACAATATAGCATGACAGGTCAAGGCTATAAACTCATCCATTACATTCTGAATAATGCATACCCCGTAGAACCGATAATCTAGCGGTTTGCATAAGCAAGTCATAAAAACAAATTTCAACTCGTCAAGAAGTACGAGGTTCAATTTTCAAGTTCAGAAGAAAGGCTATCTAACCTAAAAGTAACTAAATTAATCCGAGAAGCAGAAAAAGGAAAACATTGTGATTAAGATGGCTAAATTCGTAATCTAATCGCCTACAATTCAGATGCTAAAACTGCAAGTGGATCCATGGAACACTCAACGCCCTTATCAAGATGAGACTCAGAGAGAAATTAAATGTAAAGAACAGACACACCTTTGGCGTTCGAGGGCCAGATAGGCGGATCAATCACGCGCCTAAAATTATCACGAAGATCCAAAAAGCTCTGCCGAACAAGCAAAGCAGTTCGCATAGAGTCCTTGAACTCTTTGACCATACCCTCCGGCAATCCCTCTGGCAACACTGCATCCAGACCCTGTCGTCTAAATCACAGCATCCCGCAAACGCAAATTCAAATTCAAATGAGACAATTTTTAACAATGGATACGAGCAACAGGAACAAATCGCCCACAGGGAATAAAAGAAAAGGGTGATAGACGGTGTACGTGAACTTGAGGTAGCTGCAAGTGTCTTCACGAGTGAGCTGTGAGAGCGAAGGGATAGCGGTGAAGAGAGGACGACCATTGGGACCCACGTCAAGAGAAGGTTTGTTTTCATCGGCTTTAAGGAGGCGTTCACGTTCCTGCACATCAGACACGGCGTCGCCGCCACCGGTGGCCCTGGAAGTGGGAGCAACGTTGGGAGGTTTATTTGCATCGAGTTTGAATTTATCATACGGGGCCTTGATGAGGGTAGAGTAGGGGCTCTCAGAACAAGAACTCCGGGAAGATATTGCAGTGTTCCTGAGCTCCCATGAAAGGGTTCTGGAGCTCGTAGCAGCGGTTCTCAGAGTAGACCGCAACATTTTTCTCCTCTGAATTCACGGAGGAAGTGAGCGGAGGTTTTGGGTTTTTGGGATGGAAACTAGAAACTAGAAACTAGCGAGAGTAGAAAATTTGGAAATGGTGTAGGGGTATTGCCGTACTTTAACGTCATGTCTGATTTTGGGTTTTCATGGGCTTGTAGTTGGGTTAGATGTGGGCTTTAAGCATGTTGCAAGCGTAAACTGAGACTAAAGGCCCTCAACCAACTGATAATCGATTTCATAATGAGTAATAAAATATAAAATCTAGCCATATGAAACTCACCCGAGCTTGTTAGTTTGTCGGAATACCACTTGGATACCCAAAACTTAAGTTATAATCCAAAAAAGTGGGAATCTTGAAAAGCTGGTCAAGTTTAAAACATGATTAAGGTGTAAAAATACACATAAGTTTTTTTTTCAAAAGCGTCCAGCATTATATGTTTTTTTTTTAGTAAAAATACATATGTGGTTACTATTTTAAAGCAAAAGTTACATCCTACCATTATATACTGTTCACCATGATGAGAGATAAAAATATGAAGTAAACAGTAACATAATGGCGGTAAACAGTAACATAACGATGAGATGCGATTTTACTCCAAAATGATAACCACATGTATATTTTTGCTTAAAAAGAAAACACATGGTGGTGGACGCTCTTGGGAAAAAAAGCTCATATGTATTTTTGTACCTTAACCCTTTAAAACATTAATATCTTCTATCATAAATATGAAACATAGTTTATAGTACAATTTCGCACTACAAAATACAAACTGTGTCATATATTTAATACCAAAGTATATTTTTGGATTACCATTGGGCCAAGTGACTTTTTCTTCCAAAACTTAAGTTAGAGCAAAATCTACCTCTTCCTCTTGTAGCATTCGGCTTTGTGTTGCGTGCTCTCAGCCTCTCACTCATCTTTGTTCTGCCTTCAATCTCTGCGTAAAGCCGGTCCACACAAGCATTCCAAAGCATCAAACAATTGTACAAGCTTTTGTTTATACTGGAAAGTCTGTTTTGGGGCAGTGTTCACTTGACTAAACTATGGCCAGTGATCCAAAATTCAAAACCTCCTAATATAGCCAATTTCTATTATATATTTGTGAGGAGTCAATACATACAAGTCACTAACAAAAAGGTTTCTCCTACGCAGCTAATTTTGTATTCTTCCAATCTTTGATTTATACAAACACTTTATTGGTTTATTAATTAACTTTATTTTTTACTTAATATTTATTCATGTGTTTTAACATTGTTAATTCATCTCATTTTATTATCTGCCATTTGATTTATTGGGCCGAAAATAAAGTCATGTTTAGGTCTATAAATTAAAATACACAATATCTTGTACATAACAAGTTCGATGAGGTAAAGAAATACACATGATAATATATCTAATATGGTGCCCCTCCAATCCTTAATATAATTTTCACATTATAGTTCGATTGGAGTATTTATTAAAGTGGATATTAATTATATTAATTAAGTGCCCAAGGTAGCATCATATATATATAGAAACAAGAGATCGTTAATCCGGTCACTTAAACGGCCGTCATAGTTGGATCCGAATTCAGACAACAAGCACGAGATCGGGTAAGGACCCGTTAAGCCGAGCCCGAGGCGTGCTTTGCCAAAGGCGAGCTTCTTTCCCATTCTCTGAAACGAGAAGCACAACAGTAAGCAGCGTGTTGAAGTACTCACGAAACTGAGTAATAATCCCATGCTTGACTCCCCACACGTGTACCCAGTATTCCCCCACCCCTTCCCATCCTTCCACGATCACGTACTCACCGACGGTCCTGACTCTCTTGGGTCTAAATTTGAACGCCGACGGCATTGACTCCCCGGTCAAGATCTTCATCATGTAATGCAAGTCAGGAAGGCCATGATACCACCACTCTAAGTGTGGTCCTACCAGCTTCGTGACCTTCTCTCTTTCTCCGTGACGCAATGCTTTATACAACATCTTCACTGTCTTTCTGCTCTTGTTTTCTACCTCCACCGCCACCGACGTGCTGCCGGAATTCTCCGGCGAGATCTCATAGCAAGCCATGGGTCCTAAAGCCCCAAGCAAGAGTGAAGAGAGAATGAGTGTAGCGTGTCTTGGTTATGCGTGTGTCGAAGAGTTAGGTCTCTAATTTATATAAGCTGGATCAGTATGGTTTGGAAATATACTAGAGGCAAGCAAGCATATAGATTCTACACTCAAATAAAGACAAAAACGCTGCGTGTACAAGGCATAGTCTTCTGGTCTGTTGTAGTATAAAAACTCTGAATAAGTACTTGCAAACTCTCGAAACTTAGTTTGGCGAGATAAAATTTTTCTTACATATTCGCGTAAATCTTAAAAGTTATTTTCAAAAACTAATTTAAATAAACACTAAAGGAGATATTTGCCGTGTGTGGTGTGTATATATCAATGGATCCGAAAGATTTGCGTGATTATAATACATATTGGAATAATGAAAGTAATGACCAACGGAGGTTTACAAGGGTCGCGCGAGTGACTTGGTCTAATGAATTAATCATGTGCAAACTATATGTTGTTTACATTCTATTTATAAGTATATTTTGAGCAAATCTTATATACTAATGAGAGGTAGTTAGCTCAATGATTATGAAATAAATTTTTAACTTTGTCTTCATTTATGATTAGGTATTTTTTTAATTATTTCTTCTCTCTCTATCTTCATAAGTGTGATTAATTAATATGGATAAAATTGTTATAATCTCATTTATTACATAAATAATGGATTTATAAATAAGACTTAGTTTTTTTTTAATGAAAATGGACTTATAAATAAAAATAGAGTGGTATATATGTGTATTATTAAAAAATTAATATCCCCTTTACTAAAATCAACTCAATGAAAACAACAAACCCTTCTAGCTAGAAGATGATGACTAGCCCTAAACACGTTGGCGGGGATACGATCATCATTTATTATTATTGCATATTTTAAGACCTCGACATCTTAAAAGGACTAACTAACTAATGATGATCTAATATCTCCGAGAGGCCCCCTAAGGTTGACACTACTTTAACTAAATGAAAGTGTGAACTTGTTGCACAAATAACAAATACACGACGATGACACATTCTTGACTTAGAGAGTGTTTGGATTAGTTTCTAAAGGAAAAAAAAAAGTGATAAAAATGCTTTTTCAAAATATAATATGCGAAAAAAATTGATTTTGATGGAAATGATGATATTTAAATATTGTTATCTGAATAGCTTTTTCATGCTCAAATTACCAAAAAGAACATCAATTTTTGGAATAATTGCATGCATATAAAGATAGTAAGATTTTATTTTAAATATTTTTAACATTAAATTTTAAAATAAATACCAAAAATTAAATAAATTTGTCTACAAAATTAATATTATAACATTATTCAATTATGTAACATGATAAAAAAAAATAGCTCAAACATATATGTATTAATAAATTGTATATACTAAAATCATTTACAAACAATAGTAATCCAAAATAATACTATATTTTAGATTTGAAATAAGTACTCCCTTCGGTCCTAATAATAAGATATAATTGAATTTTTTGAAAATATTAAGAAAGTTAAATAAGTTACTTAATCATATCATATATTGTAGGTCCTTAAATGATATATCAATTCATTAGTCAATCTAACTAGTTTGGGAAAAAATTAAAATATAAATACTCTAAAATAATTTAATTAATTTCTTAATCTTTTCAAAAAATTTAATTTTATCTTGTGTTTAAAACCAGAAGAAGTAATAAATTTTGACATAGTTGTTTTTCTAACGAGAACAATGCTTCTTAAAAAAAAAATCTCCCACATGAGAGAATAACAATAGAGATTTGGAAAAGGAAAAAAAAAAAAAAAAAACAAGACGATGGAAAAGTTAGTGGGGCTTACATATTAAATGCTAGAAAAACACTTTTGGCCTTTTAACCAATGTTTAACAAATTTTTTCTCAAAATCAGAGTTTAGGTTTGAGAAGCACTTTTTTAAAAAAAAAAATAATCAAAGTTTAGGTTCGAGAAGCACTTTTTTGTATTAGCCAAACACTTAATTACCCTTTCTCCTTTTTTCAAGCTATGAATAGCGTAAACCAATATGCGGGGTATGTATATTGGAAGGATGAATTAGCAAGTTTGTTAATTAGTTAGTTGGATTAATCACGAGTTGGCCGGTTACCCTATAAGTAACAGTAGATTAGTGTTAAAACCAAACGGCCGGCCTGGGTTTGTTGGTCATTGAATTTGTTGTATGAGCTTGTTCCACTCAAATAATCAATGAACATGTCTCTCGATCCATTCTTTGTTCTTGTTATTTCTCTCTAATTGGCTGAAGGACTTTTGCTTCTGACAGATCAATTGAATTATGTTTGAAAATGCCGTCCTTGAAAGGAACACAACTGTGATATTTTGCACGTTTAAAAAATGTGTTGTAATTTCATCCTTCAAGGTTACCGACTCGCCATAAAAATCAAAATTTGTTGAAATGGATGTCTGTGGAAAACTACATTACACAATAGGACCTTCTAGTTTAAAAACGACGCGACGAGCATATTATTTTCCGGGGACAAGAGAAAAGATGGGAATATTATACAAACAAGCTTAAATAATGGCAATTGTGAGAGCGACTATTCTGGGGCGTCCCATACAAAATAAAAGGAAAATAAAATAAATGTGAATTATTTTATACAGGTTAACAACCAATTAAGATCAAAATAATTTGAGTTAGTATGTTTTCATTTGATAGAGTTTAGACGATATGATATTTTTGGAGTATGTAAGTATTTCTCAAAGAAAAATATTCCTCCGGTCATGCCTAATTAGAGAGTTAATATTGATAATAAATGCAACGTCTATTTTATATATTTATCCATTTTTTTTTCAAATTAGTTTTATAAATATTCCTGACAATAATCAAATACGAGGCTGAGGGAGAGAATTAGGAAATTAATTAGGATGTTTTATAAAAAAATATGTTATAACAACTAATTTTTTTAATCTAATTATACTGGTTAATCAAGTCTTACATTATTTAATCAGCTCTCTGCAATATTGGATGGTTTGGGCGAACAGTGCTGTTATATATACACAGGTATAACACCAGGAGAGCGTACAATATTATGAATATGACACGCATATAGAGCTAGTTTGATAATCTGCATAAAGGCCATTAAGCATGCGAGGAGAAGCCAATTATCGAGCTTTTATTAATTAGCTATAGCACTGGCGATCGTATGAGTTAATGAACTAAAACACTACTGTCTCTTCTTCGTCTTTTATATATACAGAGAAATAAACTCCTGTATAGATAAGCCAGACCAGACTCTACTTATTAGCGGCCTAGAATTGATATCATGCACTCACCCTCACTGGCTATCATGTTGGGTAGATTTTTGTGGGTGAGATTGTCCAGTCACAAGTTTTAATATCCACTCAAATGGGCACATGAGCTTGGTTACAAATAACTTACATAATAGTTTCTTTAGTATGTACCGTTTGGATTAATTTTTTAAAATATCTTTTAGAATTTACGAGATAAGTATGTGAGAAGAGTTTTGTCTCGACTTATACAAAACTAGATGTAAAATGTAAGTCTTGATGAGAGTTTCCAAACAAGCACTTAGTCTTGGCAAATATACAAGTCAACTAGCTTATTAGGACAAAGATGTAGTAATTGCTTATAATCCAGTAACTTCCAAATTAGTACTCTTATGACCTTTAATATAAGATATAATTACCTAATTTAATTAGATTAGGAAATTTAGTTAACTTAGTTAATATGACATATATTTTCTAAAACTTCCCATTGCATATTCCTTAATTCCCTCATTTTTTTATCTCTTATTTTATTATTGTTGAGGGAGCATTAATATAGAGATAAAAAAAGAAAATATTGAAAAATATAAAAACTCATAAGTCTTACATTTAAAAGAGAAATCAAACTCTCAAATATATTTTATATCTAGCAACAATGAGGGGAGTGCAGTAACAAATGCAAAATTGATTAAAGTCCAACGCAGTTCTTAGAAGAAGAGAAGCCACCATCCACCACAAGGTCATGACCACTCACATATCGAGACTCGTCACTTGCTAAATAAAGAGCAGCCTCAGCAATGTCATTAGCTTCAAGCGTAGGACCCTTGAGATTAGCCAAATCTCTCACTATCTCCTCTATTTTCTGAACCTCTTCTTCACTAGCCACACCCTTTGACCACTCTGAATCACCCTCCCTCCATCCATTAATGAGCATTGAAGTGGCCACCCCAAAAGGAGATATACAATTCACTCTTATCCCATACCTCCCCAACTCACAAGCCGTGTTCTTAGTTAGCCCAACAATGGCGTGCTTCGAAGCCGTGTAAGCGTGCGGTCCTGTGCCACCCATAAACCCGGCGACGCTCGACGTCGAGATTATGCAGCCACGCCGTGCCGGAACCATCACTCTCGCCGCGTGCTTCATCCCTAGTGCGGTTCCTTTAACGTTGACGCTCATTATGCGGTCGAATTCTTCAGGGTTGAACTCCATGATGCTCATCCTGTGTCTTGACTGGTTCCCTAGAATTCCGGCGTTGTTGAATATTATGTCAAGGCGTCCAAAGGCGGAGACGGTGGTGTCCACCAGTCTTTTGACTTGTTCCTCTTGTCCGACGTCGCAGTGCACGTATGTGGCGGAGGGGGATAGTGAGGCAGCCAGTGCGGTGCCGAGTGCGTCCTCGATGTCGGCGATGACCACCTTGGCACCGTGTTGGACGAAGAGTCTCACCGTCGCTTCTCCAATCCCTCTAGCTCCACCTGTTATGATTGCAACTTGTCCCTCCAACCTGTATAACAGAAATCTCATATATCTATTAAAGGATAAATTAAAAAACATAAAAAGGCTCTGGCTTTGAGCATTGAGGCCAGCTACTAGAATCATCTGACTCCTTGCTTAGTGAGCCTAAGGTAGCTAGCTAGTTAGCATAGACAATGAGACTTGTATTTAAAAAAACATAGACAATTATACTCTAATGACTAATCTCTGTTCGGCTAGAGGCTAACCTTTTTGGAATGAGGGAGTCCCTGTGGTTTTCTGAAGAGCATATTTCGCTCAGGTTTTTCTCTGATGTCATTGGAGCAGCCGAGATGATTTTATCTAGCTGTTGGAAGATTTACTTAATTAGAAATGTAGGTACCAAAGGCTATGAGCCTGGCTCAGAGTCTATCTATATATATTGTCCGAGTACACACACACACACACACGAGGGCACACGTATGTAACTCCGAAAAATATAATTTTTAAAACGTGATTTGTTGGGGCGGATTTCCATCGTCTGAACAAAGCAGCAATTTTTGAACCATTACATCATTGTTATATATGATGAGCCATAAAGTTACCATGTTTTAAAACACAAATTGAACATAAAATTGATCTAATATAATTAAAAAGCTTAAAAGTAATAAGTAAAAAACATGGACTTGATATCAGACATATACCCTCACAAGTATTCTCGTGTGTTTTGCAGATTTTTATCCACAAGGAGAAGCAAATTAGAAGAGCTCAGAAGAAAGAAGGAGAGAAGCCACAAAGAAAGTTGGCGCCCTGGGCGCCAACTCCAAATGGGCTCACAAATAGTTGGCGCCTTGGACGCCAAATCTAGCGTCTTGGATGCCAGAAGTGCGAGAAACCTGATTTTTAAATTTTGAAAACATTCCAGAGCCCAAAAAAGGAAAGAAAAATGAGATCTTTAGGGAATTTGAAGCCCAATTGGACCTAGGAACATAAAAGGAAGAAAACCTAGCAACCAAAGAGACCTTCTTGAAAAAAAACAACTCGACGGCATTGGAGAAAGAAGATCAAAGCGTCATCGTGGAGATCAATCTTCCCTAATCTTTGAAGAACCATTCTATTTTCATCTTTTTTTCTTTGTTTTGCTAATCTAGTCATGCTTGGCTAGTTTTCTTTTTGTAGTTAGGGGTAGGATGAACCCTATGCGAGTTTAACGTATTTGTTTGAATTCTTGATTGATCTTGATTTTCTTGATTGAATGAATTTTTTTTGCTTAAAGCTTTCTTAAAGACTGGTCACCTTTTAGATTGTTCATAGGTTGGTGTATGACAATAGAGATGTTAGTGCATTTAACCCGAACTGTTAATTCATCATAGAGTTGCATGACTTAGACATAGGCTTACGAGTTTATGCGATCTTATAATTCTGGTTTAAAATCTGATCTTTCCAAACAATACTAAGACATTAGGTTGTTTTTAAAGATAATGGACTAAGGTAGCATCAAGACATTGAGACTTAGTCTAACTTCAGAGAATTGATCGTCAATCATAGGAACAATAGTCAATTAAGAATTCAATTCAGATTCTTGAAGGAGCATAGGGGGATTTTAAGTTGATGAGCCATAAATATACCATGTTATAAGACACAAATTGAGTATGAAATTGATCTAATTTAATTAAAAAGCTTAAGAATAATAAGTAAAAAATATGAATTTGATATCAGACATACCCTCACAAGTATTTTCGTGTGTTTTGCAGATTTTTATCCACAAGAGAAGCTAATTTGAAGAGCTAAAAAAAGTCAAGAAGAGAAGCCGACAAGGAAAGCAAAAGTGGCGCTAAGGGCGCCAACTCAGTGGAAAAGTTGGCGCCGAGAGTGCCAACTTTCTGGTTGCCCATTAAGAGTTGGCACCCAAGGCGCCAACTTTTTGTCTCTTGCTAGGTTTTGGCGCCCAGGGCGCCAAAAGTGATTTAAATCTGATCTTTAAATTTATAAGGCTCGAAAAAGGAAAGAAAATTTATATTCTTTAATGGATTTGAAGCCCAATTGGTCCTTAAAGATAAAAAAGAAGAAACCCTAACAAAGAAAGACACCTTCTTGACAAGAAACAACTCGATGGCATTAGAGAAAAGAGATCAAAGCAATTGTGGAGATCAACCTTCCCCAATCTCTGAAGAATCATTCATCTATTTTCATCTTTTCTTCTTTATTTTGTTAATCTACCCATGCTTAGCTAGTTTTTCTTTTTGTAGTTAGGGCTAGGATGAACCCTATGCAAGTTTAACTATTTGTTTGAATTCTTGATTGAATCTTGATTTTCTTAATTGAATGAATTTCTTGTGCTTAAAGCTTTCTTAAAGTCTGATCACCTTTTAGATTGTTCATAGGTTGATGTATGACAATAGAGATGTTAGTGCATCTAACTGGAACCTGTTAATTCATCATAAAATTGCATGACCTAGACATAGGCTTATGAGTTTATGCGATCTTATAATTTTGGTTTAAAATCTGATTTTTCTAAACAATACTGAGACGCTTGGTCGTTTTCAAAAATAAACAGACTAAGGTAGCATCAAAACATTGGGACTTAGTCTAACTTTAGAGAATTGATTGTCAATTTGGGAATCATAATCAATTAAGTTTTCAATTCAAATACTTAAAGGAGTATAGGGGGATTCTAAGCCTTAAAATTCATCATAAAATTGCATGACCTAGACATAGGCTTATGAGTTTATGCGATCTTATAATTTTGGTTTAAAATCTGATTTTTCTAAACAATACTGAGACGCTTGGTCGTTTTCAAAAATAAACAGACTAAGGTAGCATCAAAACATTGGGACTTAGTCTAACTTTAGAGAATTGATTGTCAATTTGAGAATCATAATCAATTAAGTTTTCAATTCAAATACTTAAAGGAGTATAGGGGGATTCTAAGCCTTAACTGCGTTTTTCTTGATTATTTATTTTCTCTAAACATGTTCTTGAGATTCTTGATCTTAAGTTCTTGTCTTTCTTTAAGAGGCAGTTTGGTTTGAGAGAGGGGGAGGGAGGGGGAGGGGAGAGAGAAAAATTATACCCCTTTCTTTACAAAAAAGCCCATGAAAACTTTTTAATATTCCTAAAATATACTCTCAAGAAAAAAGAATATTCCTTTCATTAATGGTAATTTAGTCAATTACTTTCTTTCCATACCCTTCCCTCAAACCAAACACACCCTAAATCTTTAAATTATTGATTGGTTACAACTCATTTATCCAATTAAAGCAAAAATAGCGAAACAGTGATTGAAGTACTATTTCTCGTGGAACGATCTTTTTCTCACTACTTTATTACTTGTAACGACCGGTGCATTTGTCGAAGTCGCTATCATAAGTCCTAACTGTGTTTTTCTTGATTAATTATCTTTTCTAAACATGTTCTTGAGATTCTTGATCTTGAGTTTTTGTTCTTTCTTAAATTCTTGGTTGGTTTCAACTCATCTTTTATTACTCGATTTATTCAACTAAAGCAAAAATAGTGAATTAGTGATTGGAGTACTATTCCTCGTGGAACGATCTTTTCTCACTACTTTATTACTTGTAATGACCAGTACACTTACCGAAGCATCTATCAATATATTTCGATTTTCGTCGTCCGTTTTTTGACTAGCTTCTTAGATTGAGAAATTTTTTCCATGCAATAATGTCATAAATGTGTGAAACGATCGGATCCTGAAATGTTTTTGTTTTTGTTTTTGTTGTCTGCCGACTTGAAAAAAACGGGAAATGCAAATCAAACGTGGTCCTAGCTAGTAATAACGTGAACGACATGAAACACGTCCCTGTTTATTTGTGTCACACAGAGAATCTTAAACCCTGTGCATTTTGAAGCGTTTATGCATGCAACAAACAAAGCAAACAACCAGCAAAAAAAAAAAAAAAAAAAAATAGCTCATAACTATAAAGTTGTAAATTAAAATCTCACCAATTTAATGTACAAATCTTGTTTATAATGATAACAATGTAATTACCTCCATAATTCGAAAGTATTCCTTAAATCCAGAGATATGTTGTACCCTAATGAGCCCTTAGAATTTAACTAACATGCAATAATGTCATAAATGTGAAACAATAGGATATTGAAATATTTTTGTTTTTTTTTTCTGTCGGCAAACTTGAAAAAAACGGGAAGTGAAAATCAAAAGTGGTCCTAATAACAACGTGAACAACATGAAACACGTCACTGTTTATTTTTGTGTCAAAGAGAATCTTAAGCCCTGTGCATTTTGAATCGCTAATGCATGCAACAAACAAAGCAAACAACCATAGAAAAAAAAATGGTGTAATTGATAAAAAAAATTGGTTTATAACTATAAAGTTGCGAATTGAACTATCATCAATGTAACGTATGCATCTTGTTGATAATGATAGCAACATGGAAGTTCCTTTATAATTCACAAGTTTTTTTAATCTGGAAGTATATTTAAAACCTAACGAACCTTTGAGATCTAACTTACTTGAACTTTTTCATATAAAAAAATAAAGCAAACAAATGGAGTCCTCTAAGGCACATAACTTAATTGTGATTTTATTCTTTCCAATGCTTTTTGATAGAAAATTTATGAAAATTGTTAATGAATCTTGATTAATGTGGACATTAAAAAATAAGACAACTATGTGGACGAGTAATAAAAAATATATTCTTATGAATTATTATCATTAATTGGACCACTTCTCCTTGTTTTGAATGACTCACAGCAAGAGGCTCAAGAAGAAAGGCCGTGCCAAAAATTGGGGCCCAAAAAGTTTTGGGCGTAAAATTCTAGGGCTCTATTCGATCCAAAAATTGAACACCGTCGTCTATGCTCTCTTCGCAGAACCTCACTTCCTTCCTCGCCCTCACTTCCTCCTCCGAGCCGCAGAGACCATGCTTTCAGGGGACATACCTCCTAATCAGACTATATACGTTAAGAATCTCAATGAGAAGGTCAAGAAAGAAGGTTAACTTTCTTACTCTCGCTACTACTATAGTAATTAACTGTTTTGATTTTCATGGATTCTGACATTGTGAATTGTCGCAACTCAAATTTTGCTTTTTGGCTCTCCCGGGATGTTTTTTCTGTCTTCCAAATTCTTTTGAAGTGAAAATTAGCTCCTAAACAAACCATTCGAAACTAGTCATTAGGTTGTTCAAACTAGACTGAGTCATAAATTATGGCATTTGAACTTATGTTATCCTTGCATCGGGAATGACAGGACAATGGGATTACTGGTAAATGTCGAATTAGCATAACGTGTTTGGAAAATTTACCGGTTCGTGGCCAATGGCCAAGTATATGAGGTTTTATTTTACTGTTAGGATAGTTGACAGCTCTGGTTAAATTTGGTTGGCTATGGATGATGCTTGGGCTCCATGGTTTAAAAGCTGCAATTCGTATATTTCTGATATTGAAAAGAGGGTTTAGTTTATTTTTTTCTCGCAAAGAATACATCAAAGTAATTATTAAGTTCATCTCAACCCAAACAATAAGGATCAATAATCTCATCTCAACTTGATATCACTGACAGTTGATTGAAGCATGAACTTATTAGTGGATAATGTTTATCTCATGGTCCAATTCTTTTTGTCTGGGGAAACATAAAATGGGCTGCGGGTATCTCAAAAGAACAAACTGAAAACTTATAATTTATGACATCATGAACGGAATCTCTGAAATCATGTGACCAAACCTTTCCTGATAAACGCCCATGGTCTTGTGTTTGAGACATTGTCAATATCTAGGTTGTTCTCTGTTGTTGTTAATAACTTTGTCATGTTAATATCATTTTTACTGTTGAACCAATGATGGAATTTAGTAATAAATTATGTTTTGTTATGGAAATGGCAGAGTTAAAGAGATCATTGTATTGCTTATTCTCACAATATGGAAGGATTTTGGATGTTGTTGCTTTGAAAACACCCAAGCTACGAGGACAAGCATGGGTTTGTTTTAGTGAAGTAACAGCTGCCAGTAATGCTGTGCGACAAATGCAGAACTTCCCATTCTATGACAAACCAATGGTAATTGATTTTTGTCTCACTTTGGGTAGTTACTTTACATTTGCATTCATCAATTTTTTGTCTCTTTAGGCGTTTTATAAGTTTTAAAATAAATTTAAACTATACCCTATCATGCCAACTACTGTAGTCTTATGCATTTGTCTATTGTGTATCACTTTACGCAAAAGATGCATGCGTCTGAATAGTATTTCTTGTTTATCTGGTTTTTGGATCTAAACATCTACCAGGCCTTGTTTTTCTATCCAAGAATAGGAAAGATCTGGATGATATATCTTCTGTTTATCTTCTCCTTTTCCAATAAATTTGCTTGTTATTATGAGTTCTTTACTTTTGTTTTTTTCTGCTAGTAATATTTAAGCATACTATTTTTGTGGCCAATTTTATGCAGCGAATTCAATATGCAAAAACAAAGTCAGATTGTATTGCTAAAGAAGAGGGAAGTTATGTTCCAAGGGAGAAGAAGAAGAAACAAGAGGAAAAAGGTGAGCAGTAGCAATATTTGCTTTCTCTCAAATTAAAATTTCCTTGTTTTTTGATAGCATAGGTATAGTGTGCTTCATATTATCGTCATTGTTGATCATTAATCACTAAAAAGTGTCAAGATGTATGAATTTTTGCATCACGAGCGACACATAGTGAACTGGAATTAATACTCTTTGTCTTTTTTTGAGAATGAACTTTCTCTTACAGTTGAGTTATGCATAATTGAGAATTTTGGTAACCTGCCTTCTTCTATCATTATCCAATCTTCTCCAGAAAACTCACAATTAATTGTTATTTGAATCCATGTTCAGCTGAAAGAAAGCGACGTGCTGAAGAAGCTCAGCAGTCTTCTGTGCCGAATGGTACAAGTGGTACAAGTAATGGTGGCCCGGCGGTATGTTTCTTACTTTATACTAACCACTAGTACATCCCCTCTTCCCCCATTCCCCCTCCCTCTCCTTTAATATAAACTATTTATTATTAGTGTTGATTTGGTGAATCCCCTTTATTCCTTATTCTTGGGACAGAATTTGGGTCTTTGGAGTAATCTGGCAAGATTGGATTTTTTATTTTATTATTATTTTTTTTTTTTGTTGATATAGCAAGATTGGAATATTACTTGTGAACTAAAATGCATCTCCATTATTTGCAGTCTGCTTTCCGCCAAGGGACAGGTGCCCAAGAAGCAGTCGCTCCTAACAGTATTTTGTTTATAGAGAATTTGCCTCATGAAACCACCAGCAGGATGCTTGAAATGCTTTTCCAACAATACCCTGGTTTTAAAGAGGTGCGTCTGATTGAGGCAAAGCCGGGTATTGCATTTGTAGACTTTGAAGATGAGGTACAGTCCTCCATGGCCATGCAGGCTCTTCAAGGCTTCAAAATCACTCCTCAGAATCCCATGGCCATAAATTTTGCTAAAAAGTAGATCATTTTTCGGCAGCTAATTGCATTTCTCCATCACTTCCCGGTGTGGAAAGGAGCAGTTTCAAGTACTTTTGGATGCTCTGTACTGAATATAGATCATTAACAAAACAGCTACAGAAGCTGTAAGTTACGGGAAAGTAAGAAAACTGGAGGTGGGGGATGTGTAATTTGAGAATTTAGCCAAACTGGCAGAAGATTGAGAATCGCGATAGCTTTGGTGTAGTGTTTGTGCTCGGATGTGTATTCGAAATGTCCATTTAAACAATTTCATGCTTAATAGGTGAGGTGTCAGGAGTTGAATGTTTGAAACTCCAATTTCCAGGGTTTTCCCACAAGATTTATTTCCCATACGATTCTTTTATATTATATATAATGAAAAAAAAAACAGTAATGAATATTCTACATTACAATAAAAATAAACGGAATATGTTGAATGGAACTAAATGAAATTCAAGGGCTGGCTTTGCTAACATGCGCTTGAGTTCCTTTCCAACCAATCAAATTTAAGCATGTCATGACTTTTCCATGAAAATGGTTATTTGCATCCTATGCAAATTTAATTGTAATCGAGAAACTCTCCTGCAAACTTTTCTATGGTTTATATCGCATTCCCTTTTACGACCCATCAAACAAACCTAGAGTTTTAAGTGTTAAAGGATCTCTCCATTATGGATATTGAGCATGAAAACTTCAATTGAATTGAATTTGCTCTATGGATCTTGATAATACCCGACATCTTCCCGTGTCGTCCTTATGAGAGCAAGCTCTATCGACATTGCTAGGAAAAAGAGGGCATCGTTTTCATGTGAATTCCGCCACTAGCCACCCAATAACGTGTCCCTGAATCTATACTCCACAGCGTCCTCTTCCATCTTCATTTTTACATTTTCATACACAAAAATACATACACATTACACTCACAGTTGATGTATCAGCATCTGACCAGGTTACCAGACCTCCCGTATTCCCAACGGATAACACACAAGAAGAAAGGCCTATTACATTTGCTTTATCCTACAGAATCCTTAGCACTACACGTATCTTCATTATATTGGATATGTACCCCTCTCTATAGGGCCATTGGTGATTTGGTGTTATCCTTTCTTCAGAATCTGCTTTCCATCCTTTTGTCCATCAGATCTGTCCCCATTGTTGCTCCTTTACTCACTACTCTCAGTCTTAGAAACGTCATTATAAGATTAAGGGAAAATGCTTAAAAGTAAAATGATGTCTCGAAATTTCGTCCGATTGCTAGACCCCATTTGTCTCTATTCAAATTAAAAGAAAAAGACTAATTTGTCTTTACATATTTTTTTTATTTAAAAAAATCAGCTCCACTAGTCTCCGCCACCGAAGCTTCGATATTCTATTAAGAGTAAATATTCTCAAAGTGGTGGGACGTGGTTAGTACCCTCACCACTTGTTTTGCATAAAAAATTGGTGATCATTGGCCACTAATGACATTCAATATAAACAATACAAATATAACACACACACACACACATATTTGTATTATATATTTGTATTGTTTATATTGAATGTCATTGGTGTGTGTGTTAACATTTGATCTTTAATCAAAGTCCATTAACAAGTTCAGATAAGGAAGTGACAAGTTTATATATGGAATTCCCAACTTTCATTTTGTAAGTAAAAAATTTACTTACTCTCTTAGACCATCATAAGTTTAGATACGGAATTCACCAGTTCAAATGAGGACTATAAATTCGACGCTCGCGTTCTACCTTGATTTCTAACACCAGCTATCATTCACAATTTCCAAATATAAACAATACAATCTCTCTCTCTCTCTACACACACACACCAACCTTTAAATATGTACAAGTATTCAGTATATATTTGTTTAAAGTAAAAGTCTACCCCACTTGTTTACTTTAGCACACACATAATTAGTCAGGTCCCTTGTATTTGTCGTCTCCACATATCAAGTAAATTTTGCAAAAAATGTACAATATAATTTTTTGGAAAATATATACACACAAAATTAGAATGAAGAATGTTATAGCTTAGCTGTTTACAAATTCGAGCGTCTTTTTTTTGGGGGGGGGGGATCACTTCATTTCCCTTTCAAATTAAATGCTCTAATCATTTTTTTTAATATTTTAGGCAATCAACATCTCCCCTAATTAGTGTAGCTTTTACCTGGTAGGCACAATCCAAATAATATTATTGTGGCTTAAGAGATAATTATTCTATGAGAACAATGGGAGGAAAGAAGGGGTTTATGGCAATTGAACTTGATTTAGAGAAGGCGTATGATAGGGTCAATTAGAAGTTTCTCCTTCAGTGTTTACATGAATTGCATCTTCCTACGAGCTTTTATTTAGGTGATTGAGAAATGTATTAGTACGACCAACATTCAATTATTATGGAATAGTAATTAGGCGGAGTCTTTTAAAACATCACGTGGGGTCAAACAGTGTAACCCTCTTTCGTCGTGCTTATTTATTATTTGCACTGAGAAATTAGCCCATATGATTCAAGAACGGATGGAGGCAAGGGAATGAAAGTCTATATGTCTTACAAAGAAGAGCCCACTAATCTCCCATTTGTTTTTTTTGCAGATTATATCACTTTGTTGGTTCGAGATTGTTTCTCATACTTTTGTGCATGTTCAGATCTAAAAGTAAATGCATCTAAAACTAGGTATTTTTCTCTAAAAATATCAATTATAATAGAAGTACAAAGCTTAGAATGGTCCTTGGTTTCTCTACAATGGTTGATCTTGGTAAATATCTGAGGGTACCACTCTATCACGAATTAGGAAGGAGTTATTTCAAGGGGTTATTGATATGAAGGAAAGGTTGATTGGGTGGAAAGCAAGCTTATTCTCTTTAGCTGGAAGGGCAACACTAATTTCCAACGTGTCCTCGGCCATCCCAACATATACAATGCAAATTTTTTACCTTCCTAGTATGGTGTGGGAAGCGTTGGACAAACAGAACATATCATTTTTGTGGGAGAGTACAATAGAGCGTCGTAAGACATCTTTAGTAGCTTGGGAAAAGGTGTGTAAGGCTAAATGAAGGGGCGACTTGGGATCGAGGTGTCTAAGTACCATAATCAAGCATTCATCATGAAATTGGGTTGGAGGCCTGTAACACACAGGGATGATCTTTGGGTTAAAGTAGTACGGGATAAGTATAAATGTGGGGATGATTTCCTCCCTCGCATTGAACCAAAACGTCTTTGCTCCTATGTATGGACGGGGATCAAATTGACCAGGGATGTTGTGCTTGGGGGGCTTCTTGAAAATGATAATGACACATTAGTTGTTAAATGGAAATGGGAGAGGTATGGAGAATTCACTGTGAAATTTGCTTATAGGGTTCTTTCCAAGGATACAATGGACCATGGGCAAGATTGGGGTAGTTTGTGGAAAGTCTGAGCACCTTGTCACTGCAAGACACTATGCTAGTTGGTGGCTCATCAGTTTCTACTCACAGATGTGAATCGAATAAAACAAAGGTTGCAACGAATCCAAGTTGTACTCTTTGCGGAGCAAGGGTTGAAGATACCATTCATGTATTTGGGATTTCCCGCAATCGATATCATTATGGAGGAAGGTGGTGCCCATAGGGAGGTGGCATATGTTTTGTAATATGAATCTGACGAACTAGCTATGGTGGAATATTAGCAAACAAAAAGAAGCAAGTCATTAGTAGGCCTCTAGATTCGCTATTCTGTGTTGGTGGATTTGGCAATGGAGGAATTTGTTTGTATTTAAGAAGAAATGTACCTAGAATGAGAATTTTCTTGCTAGCACGTGCGTAGTGATGGAATGCGTGCAAGCTACTAATGATCACCTTGTTGCATTAAATCTTCAAGGGGTTACTTTGGCTCCTTCTTGAGAGAGTAGGCGTCTACCGAAGGAGGGATGGGTGAAGGAAAATATAAATGGAGTGTACTCTAGAGCTTCCAACAAGAGCGCTTGTGGGGGTCTTATGTGAGACTTAATTGGAAGATTTCTTAAGCAATTTATACACCCAATAGAGAAAGGAGATGAGTTATCTACAGAAATCTGGGCGTTTGTTTTAGGGTTGAAGATTGCTTAGGTAATGGAGGCTAAGAAAGTACAGTTGGAAACTGATTCTTCTGGGTGTCATGAGCTACTTCTTCATGAACAGGGTAATAATTATTGTGATTCCGACATCATCAACAAAGCAAAATTGTTGCTTAAATTGGATTGGGTGACGAAGCTTATGTACTTGCCTCGGTCGAGTAATTATGCAATAGATTTCCTAGTAAAGAAGGGCCTTGAGGCGAAATTGGGTTATCATGAGCTTTATCAACCTCTTGAGGCTCTGAGGATGATTTTACATCAAGATTGGAATGAATAGTCACATAGGTGTTAATTGAGATGTCTCATTTTTATAAAAATAATAATAATCATAATCATAATTTTGCCTTGTATTAATTTGTTGGCACACCTTTGCTTTTAGGGTTTAGGTTTTTTTTTTTTAAAAAAAAAGTTGTAAATTCTTTATCTGAACTTGTGAATTCCTTATTTAAATTTGTGAATGACATGAGATAATAAGTGAATTTTTTACTTAAAAAACGAAAGTTACGAATTCCTTATTCAGTAATATATATATATATATATATATATATATATATATTTTTTTTTTTTGTTTGCATTATTTATAAATCGTCATCAACAATTTGTGCAAAACAAGTAATGGAGATTTGAACCCCATCCCCACCATAATGAAGCTTCAGCCTCTGGCACAGTGAGCGCTAGCAGCTCTAAGAAGGCCTCTAGAGTTTTAGTGGCGACGGCCAGGGGTGGTAATTTTTTTTAAAAATAAAGAAAATATATAAGAGCAAATTGGTCTTTTCCTTTTAATTTCAATAAAAACTAATTGAACTTAATATCTCTCTTGAATTATAAATATTCGAGACACCTTTTTGTTTTTTAACATTTTTAAAGTTGTTATTAGAGATTTTTCCTAAGATTAATTCTCATGAATTTTATGAATCACCTTGATTTTATTAACTCATAAAAATATTTAAACCAAGAGAGTGTGAGTGTATACCATGATTCGGTGCATGCGGGAGACTGATATATAAGATATAGTTGATTTTTTTGAATTCGTTAAAGAATCTAAATAAATTATTTAATTATATCATATGTTTTATATTATTAGATTATATGTTAAGCAAAATAGTTTAAAAAAATTAAGTATAAATATTTTAAAATAATTTAACCAGTTTATTTAATATATATTTTAAAAAAAGTAACTTTACCTTCCTCCGTATAATCATTGCCCTTTTTGTCCGTGTCCATTCAAGTCGTGGGAAAGTACTCTGCTTTCTGTTACTTGTTAGTTAACTGAGAATTTTCAGCACGCCACTGTTTCATTTTTCCATACTCAATCCTCTTTAGCATTCCTCTCTGTATGCTGTTGTTACTCTTCGCTCAACCATATCCCACAAATTCTTCCGAAACAGCTGAGCGGGAAGAACATGGAGCCACTACCACGCAGACCTGCCATTAATTTCTTCGATCTTCTCACAGAGGAGCTCATTTTGATTATCCTTGACCATCTCCACGACCCACTGGCCAGAAAGTCGTTTTCTCAGGTCTGCAAATCCTTCTACTCCCTCGAGTCCGGCCACCGCAAATTCATCAAACCGCGATTTTTAAACTGTCTTCCGAATGTCTTTCGCCGTTTCCCGTCCATATCACAAATCGATTTCTCTCTCTGTCCTCGCGTGGAAGACGACACGCTGAGCTCAATCTCCCTAGCTTGGAATTCGTCCTTGGAAACCATTGATCTTTCTCGGTCCAAATTTTTCACGCAGAAGGGGTTGTCTAGTTTGGCTACAAATTGCTCCTCCTTGCTGGAGATTAATTTATCGAATCGGACGTGCCTCACGGACTCATCTCTCGAGGCAATAGGGGAGGCCAAAAATTTGGAGAAATTGTGGTTGACGAGGTGTAAATCAATAACGGACATGGGGATTGGTTGTCTGGCAGTTAATTGCAGAAAATTGAAGTTCATTTGCTTAAGGAGGTGCCTGCGCGTCACTGATTATGGGGTTGCTTTAATTGCTGTAAAATGTAAGGAGATTCGGAGTTTGGATCTCTCTTACCTCTCGGTATTCATCTTTTACTCTGCTTCTCTATAAGCCTTCTTGTAGTATCAAGTGTACTGATCGTGCATTTGCCTTCACAACTGAAAGCCAGAAACGGGATTTCACTTGAATGTCCATAGTGTAGCTTGGCCCAGAAGTTTCCTAATCAGCGTATTTTCTTGTTTGGTGGGATGCCTTGAATTTTCGTTATGACCCTAGTAACTATCAATATGAACTTATGTGTTAGGTTTAGCTAGTGTATAGACCTCAGTTCAAAATTGATCAAATCGGTTGCTTTAATCTGGTACTCTGTATCTGTGATTTAGCCAAAAAGTGCTCGATATGCTTACTCAATGGTAACCTTATAGTTGTTGTAAGTATATATATCTTGATGACAAGCACTTGGTCAAAAGGTTGCACTGCAGTAGGGTCAAACATCAATATTTGTGAAAAGTCAACGACTAGTCTAATGGTGAAAGGTTTTAAATTCTACTTGCTTTCTGGATTAAACAATTTATGCATTTAATCACTTTGCTTATGAGGAAGCTTACATATGTGCAGCCTTGCTTTTGTTTCAAAGAAATATATACATTTTCCAACTCTATCAACATCCATTTGGCTGCTGCTGCAGGTCACAGAAAAAAGTCTTTCTCCTATCTTCGAACTTGAACGTCTAGAGGCTTTAGTTCTGGAGCACTGCCATGGCCTTGATGATGATGGCCTTGTATCCATTAAAAAAAGCTGCCAGTCACTGAAGGTACGGTTTTAATGACGCCCTTAGATATAGGAAAAGCTCTTTAAGTGAACGCCATTAAGCATGCCAAGAAACACAACATCGAAATGGAATTATTTTAAAGACCTAATCATGTGGTGCTAAGTTGTGCGAGACAATAAAACTTGTGCTGGAAGTTTCGTCCTTTTATGCAAGCTACTTTCAGTTCAAAAGCATGACAAAGTACTCTAAATTTTCTCTTTTTTCACTTACAGGTGATTAACTTGTCACATTGTCAGAGCATCACTCATATTGGCTTATCTGCTCTAACAAATGGTGCTCAAAACTTGGAAAAGATTATCCTATCTTACAGTCTCTCTGTGAGCATCTTGGTCCAGTGATCATACCTTTAGTAATTAATTTAATACAGTAACCCTTGTGCCATATTTAATGATGGAAATCTTTCTCTTTTTCAGTTCACTTCTGATCTCCTAGAATGTCTCCATGATTCTCCTAGGCTGCAATCGGTTAACTTAGATGGTATTATGGTTAGATGTTCTGGGATAAGGGCTATTGGTAATTGGCATTCCTCACTCAAAGAACTGAGCTTAAGCAAATGCAAATTAATGTCAGATGAGTGCCTCTCTTTTACCGTACAAGCACACCAAGAACTAAGGAAACTGGACATAACATTTTGTCGCAATATAACCTATGCATCAATGGACTACATAACAAGGTCATGCCCAATGCTTACTTCCCTTCGAATGGAGTCTTGTACCCTTGTCTCTAGGGATGCCTTTTTATTGATTGGAAGGTGCCAATTCTTGGTGGAAATTGATGTCGCGGATACTGATATTGACGATGAAGGTTTGTTTAAGACCTCGCATTTTACTGACATATATGTTTTGCACTCAGTAAATGAATTATTATGCTTGATTTGTGTAGGACTTGAGTCAATTGCAAGATGTTCCAAACTATGTTTTCTAAGATTAGGGATGTGTTTGAATGTAACTGATAAGGGACTAGGCTATATCGGAAGCAGCTGCTCAAAGCTCACTGCACTTGATCTATACAGGTTACTTTGTGCTTAGCTTTAGATGAAATGTGATGCCTTTTGAGATGTTTGTCGGGGTGTCTTCCCGGATTTTTTGTTTGACCTCATTGAGAAAACTTCTGCAGCAACCCAACGATTTGATTTTGTTTTGTTTGTTTTCACAGGTTGTCAGAAATAACTGATTTGGGCATTTCTTCAATTGCTGACGGTTGTCCTTCACTTGAGGTGATTAACATTGCTTACAACCCTAACGTGACTGACAATTCCTTATTGTCTTTGTCAAAGTGCTTGAAGCTTAGAATACTGGAAATTCGAGGATGCTCGTGCATCTCATCCAGGGGGCTCTCAGCCATTGCTGTTAGATGTAGGCAGCTGACCTTTCTGGACATCAAAAGGTGCAATAATGTTAATGATGAAGGGATGATTCAACTTGCACAACACTCCCAAAAACTTAATCAGGTAGGTTCATTCTCCATTAATTATCTTGTTAAAATTTATCAAGGATCTCTTCAACTCGTTTAAACTTTATATTTTAAGCTTGTGAATATTTACAAACAATCTCCCTTTCATGATGGCATATTGGGTTTTAAATTCTGACAAAACAAAGGTCTACTTGCTTCATTAAATTTTGACGTGGGCGAGGGTGAGTACCAGATTTTGAATTCTTAGCCACTTAACAGAGGCTCAAGTAGAGCACTTAAACTCATGAGCTTAAACGCATTATCCATAGTTTTATTATAATATTTTATATATAAAAAAACTATATTCAGAATTAACTAGCGTCCATTAATTTCCTTGTATTGCAGATAAAGCTATCATGTTGCTCAGTGACCGATACGGGGCTCTTGGCTCTCGGTAGCATGAGCTGCTTAAATCACATATCCATTTATCGCTTGGACAAGTTAACTTCGAATGGCCTAGCAGCTTTCCTTATGTACTGTCAAAGTCTAATTACTGTGAAGCTGAACACGTCCTTTAAGTCATTGCTACCTGAACATATTCAAGAATCCATGGAAGCTCGTGGCTGTGTGCTTGTTTGGAGAGAGAAAGAATCTGAAGCCCTCTACAGGTATTCGCTCACTTACATTCATGTTAACAGAAAAGTTTTCTGGGCTTGATATAACATTCCATTTATCATTCAAGCTCGCTTAATGGAAGTTACAGACGTGTTTACAGGTGGGAATAAATCCAAAAGGATGGGAGCTGGATGCAGAACGGAGTTTTGAAGTTCCATACGGTTAATATGGCATCCAAGTATTTATAGACCTTCAGGAATTGAAGAAGTCAGCTACCGATGGTTTTCTGTTTTTAATCATTAAATGTTGGAAGATTTCCAGTGTACTATTTTATGTCCAGAAAATACTTGGGGATGAGAGTGGTGCTCGTAGTAGATTGTTGGTGAAGACACTTTTGTGCTAACTCAATTTGCCTTAAATAATTGATTCCATCCTATTGAAGTTGTGAATTTTATCGTTGTACTTCACTAATGCAATGGCTGATCGCCGACAAAATATAGTGAGCTTACATGAGAAAAAATCGCTGTTTTAAGACTTTGGGCCTTGTGGGGAGAGCTCTGAAACCAGAGTTTTTGCTTTCATGGCTATTTGTATTATTGACCATATTAAGCCAGAGTTGGGCCCTATTTAGCATGACAACAAAGAGAGATTAAGGTTATGATTGTGGGGCATGTCTGTCTCAAAACATAGGATGGGATTGAGCAAAACAATGCGCGACATGAGCTCCATCCAACGTTGCCATGACTGTTGCACAAGACTGGTCAACACGAACGAACATGATAATAGGCCTCGCCTGGAAATTTTGACTTTGAATGTTTCATACCGAACACTCTCCGGGGAAAGTCAAAGCCTCTCTCTCCCATGTCTTGCCAATAAATTAAGGATGAGTCCTGATGAACATGCTTTCTTACGTACGTCACTCAAGGCCTAACAGATGCAAATCTATACATCTGCGAGTGGCACCTTGAGCAACGAATATGAATATTATTATAAGAGTATATGCTCAACCTAATGCAATATTGTTATAATTTGCTGGTTAGTAGTCGAGACTGCTGGTATTTTCCACACACATTCGGGATATTGGAAGTTAGATGCTAATTGAAAACTTAGTTTCATTGTGTTTTACGCTGATTACGTGTTCTGCTTCTTACTACAATATTCATGCGAGGAGGAGTAATAGGGAAGCTCAGTTCAGCCTGCTGTGGACGCTGTCACAGGATCAGATAGCAAAACACCAAGCGAGAATGGAAATCCATCTCTTTTTTGTAAAAAATATATATGTTGTTGTTGTTATTATTATTATTATTGTCAAATAATATAATGTTTATATTAATTAATATGTTCAGACCTTCAATATATGTCGAAACCAGAGTTATTTGTGCGATCAAGCTAATGCTACCCTTTGGAGTTTGAGTGATGGAAAATTGACAATATTGATTGGGCGTGCTTTGTTTGTAGAAACTTATTACATACTTCTTCGAGAAACACGAACACTCTTGAGTTTTGATTGACCGATTCCTCCTCGGCCAACAACTTCATCTCAATGGCGGTCAATAGGACCCATCCCAAATCACGAAAACTACAAACCACCATCACAAAAGGGTCAATTCATAAAAATGGATCCCGTTACAAGACATTAATAGAGTGATCTCTGATTTTTCCCCCATTGCTTTATACCCCTCATGTCCTAAATATATACTACAAACTCGATGTTACATTTAAAACGAAAGTAGTATATGATATTATCGTATTATTCAACTCAGTATTCAAGTGATTTTTTCCCTCTGAAAAATTGAGTTTGCAATGTTTTTTAATACAGATGAAGTTCATTATGCTCAATTTTATAAGTATCAGTGTCATATTTTGGTTCAGTCATTTAAACCTTTTGTCCGTATATCTATAACAGTGTGCATCAATGTGTGTTAATTTTGGTTCAATTACCCTCCTTCTGTCCTAAATCCTCTATCAGTCCTTTGACTTGGTTGAAAAATCTTTTAATTCAATTATCAATGGATAATCAGATGGATTTAATTAAGGCAATATTTATTCTCCTCAACACCATTTCGGGTAAGATGAATATTTCACTTCACCAGGGGAAAACCAGAGATCTATCTTTGTCAATTCAAGAAATCAGTGGCTTTATATCCTTCTCCATATTAACTTTATGGCAGGACGATCAAGCACTCAGGCTGGTTTTATCTCAGTGCAACAATATAGACAGCAAAGGAGCAATAGCTCATGGAAGATTTTTATTCATAATTTGTGTGTGTGTGTGTGTGTGTTATTTATTTATTTTATTTTATTTTCGTTTTACACAATGAAGTTAGACATATTATAACCATAAACCGACCAAAATTTTTGTTATATGATGTCATTGTAGTTTTTGATTTTTCAAGGTACGTCATCATTAGATTGGACCGGGTGTATTGTATAAAAACCAAGTAATGAGCCTGATCATATCAAGATTATAGTATAATATTATAATAACTACAATTTATTATAAATTTATACTTTATATTGAGATATGATGATTAAGGCTAAAATATTGTATTACATCATCTGATCAGCCAAATAAAGAGAAAAGGGAAGGAGGCATAATCTGAGTTTGAACTTTAAAGAAGGTTAATATTTTTTATTTTATATGTTATGGCAAAAAGCAAAACGCCTTTTTGCTTAGGCACAATTAACAGTGGAAATAGATTAATAGCACTGAAGCTTATATGATTTGATTGATTGATTAGGAATCTGGATTACTAAGGGAGTATTAATTAGTGAGACGTTTTATTTTGGAAGAAACTTTGATAATACTGCTAATAGAGCGAGCAAATTTGGTGAGAGTCAAAAGTAGATGGATCTCTGTTTTTTTTTTTTTTTTTTCCTTAGGATGCTTGTGGAAAAATATCTATAATCTTTTTGTGAGACCCACAAAAAAATAGCAACAGCGTTCGGGATATTTTATTGAGATAACCATTTTCCTCTGTTTAAGAAAGTGTATGGGTATTTTTGTACGTCACATGCTCTTTTAAGAAAAGATCAGGGTATTTTGGTACTTTCGGATTTTTTTAAAAAAAAAAACGTAGAAAATAAAATAATATGAATTTGTGAGTGTACCCAGGCTGCTCCTAAAATACATTATCTCTGAATAGGCGAGAACTCTGAAAAGTAGCCACATGTGTGAATACGTTTGTGAACTATCGTTTCTAGATGTTTTATAATAAAGTGGCTAGCTGGCTTACAATGCGACAACAGGGCCTTTATATATAAATATACAAAATCATGACAGCTATTTTTTTAATAAAATTATCCTCACTTGACAATTTTAATTGAAAACAAAGAAGAATAAAACAAAACCGTTCCATCTGTTATGAATGTAAAGGAAAAACGGAAGGAAATAAGAGGAAGAATTGGAAGAGAGAAGAGAGGAGAATTTATTATCATTTCCGTGTGTCCATTTCAGATTCTAATAGGGGTATTTATATTACATACCTCCATACATATAGTCGGCTAATAGACAACCACAACATATAATAATATATCTCATCATTCATAATGTATTCCATCTGGACATCCACATATTCATAACACTCCCCCTTAGATGTCCATTTATGAATGTGCCTCGTTAAAAACTTTAACTAGGAAAAACCCAGTGGGATAAAAACCTAACCAAAGAAAAGAGTACATCATTCATTGATACACTTTTTGATGCTGCCTTATTAAAAACCTTTCTAAGAAAACCCAGTAGGACAAAACTTAGATAAGGGAAAAAACGTACAGCGTGTATCATCTTCCCCTCTTGATTACATCAGATTTGCTCCCCCTGACGATTATATTATTTTCAATGTCTTCTGAGCATATCTTTCATTCTGTCATCAAAAATTTGTTCGCTAATAGAAATGCCCAGTCTGACTGTTTATTGTATACCTGCAAGATTTAAATCTTTCAAGTAAAATCATAATAAAATACATCTATATCTTTTCATACATGTGCATGTAAAACTTTTAATAAATGTTCTTTCAGATAATGATGCCACATGCACTATAAATGCTTCATGCCATATATTTATTTATTTAATTAATTATTCTCGAGAATTTGATGCTTCTAGCATCTTGAGTCCTTCAGGGATTTATGCTTTTGGCATATTTAGTCCTTCTGGGATATATGCTTCTAGCACTCACTAATATATTGTAACTCATGATCCTCATTATCATTCATTACAGCATATGCTATCACATAAACATAAATATCGTCAACGTTGACTTCATTGTCGGTCCCATCGGATTTCATTCATAATTTATTGAAATCTCATTATATTCACATATTTCAGGCACCTAGATCTCTTCTAGGACCACAATATTCTCTTCTGAAGATATCTCTACTGGAGATAACATCTCTTCAGGAGATTATCCTCGACTTAATCATTTATATTCTTAGCTCCTTTTTTCTTTCGAGGATTTTATCTTTAGAATCGATGAACCTGTCACGCTTCTAGCATGCTTTATAATAGCTTGTCCTTCAGGAACATGTGTTTTTAGCACTTTTGGATCAATTTGAAGATTCTAATCCAATCTTCATAATTTACTAAGCCATAACATAGGCTATAACAATATCTTACAGAAGCATAATTTTTCTTTCATGAACTGCCAGATATACAAAATTATTGTCTCCACCACAAAATTATATATCTCATCATTATCATATTAAACTTTGTGAAAATCTTTATTTTCACATAATCACTCATATATCATAAATTTTGGACTTCTAGTCCATAACTATCATAATATAATTATATTTGCGTCATTTTCAACTTCACTTTATCCTCTTGGCCAATCATCCTTATGTCATCTTCTTATGACATATAATATCCTCATTTGATCACGTGATATCATTCTCAAAATTATTGTCGACATCTTCATCTATTCGGTTCTATTTTTCCAATTCAACATAACTTATGAATATTATTTAGGTACCTAAACCTCTCTTGAGGTTTTTTCAATTAGTTATGTCACCTCCTTAATATGATCTTTATAATATGCTCCATAATATAACTATTTGAAACCAAATAATTTTTCATGCTTCAGGCATGTTACATTTTTATTTGGAGCATTTTTAGCTGTAATATGAGAATAAATCTCATTTAGGTCAGTAATTCTATCTGGCAAATATTTCATGAATGCATAACTTGATGAACTTCTGGTTCATACTTCTTTATTTGAGGATATATATTTCATGATTATAATGCATTTCATGTATTCTCTTTTCCAGCTATTCAATTTCTCCCCCTCATGTTGAGAAAACAATATCTCAACTTTCTTTCTATGTCCACCCATGTGCATCGTGGTGGATTAATAATCATTGCACATTCAAACCTTTAAGATGGAATTAATCTGGCTTCTGACCAAAAGCCAATTTTACGGGGAGAATTTTTCTGGCTTATATAACTGCTGCAAATATACCAATATATAAACATTGTTCTCATATCAATTTATGGAGGCTTTAATGCATGATTTCTAGATCATTCAATCTGGAAATTGCGCGCATGGTATATTTAAACATTGTTGCAAACTTCAGGTTGCAAACATCACTACAAACTTCAGGTTGCAGGCTAATAATCTCACATGTAACCTTTTAATAGATGTATCTTTCAATTGTAAGGTTCACATGTTATTTCAATAGGCCCATATAAATCTGTTTAATATATTTCCAGAGATCCATTACCAATCATGACCAATGATATTCTCATAATCATTTTTATTTGAGAACAAGCAGCACATCAAGAAGAATCTTCTGGTTCTTCAATGGATGTCAATATAATTTGCATTATATATATGACTCGGATGATCAAACAAGTCATGCCAACAATTAGTAAACTTCTGGTTTACTATCTCGTAATCTGACATACATTTTAGGAGATCTTTTCGGCTTTGTGTGAGAAATATATAACTTTTCAAAAATTAACTCACACTATTCTAACTCAAACTTGCTTTCTAACAAATCTCCCCCTCAAGTGTGAGTTACATATAAGTATACTTTCTTTGCAGCTCATTGCCTTTTTTTAATATCTTATTGGCAGTAAACTTCTAGTTTATAATAGCATATATCAATATCTATTTCTGTAGATATCTTTAAAACTCAATAAGTTTCATTTTGTACTTATACTTGGTAGAATAAAATGTATAATCAATGCATAGTTTTGTTCCTTCAGAAAACAAAACTTCCGGAGCCTTAAATCAAATTTATATTCTCATAGCTCTTCCGGAGTCTCAAATTTATACTACCAAATATAGTCACAAAATTGGCTTCTTGTTGAGCATACTATGCTAATTAGTCTTCAAGACTATTAGCCTTTAAAATTATTATTCTTGAGTGGCATAATTCTCTGCAGTTATTTATCTTCAGGACAATAACTGAAAATTCTTTGTATCATTCAATATTTGATACATAGACCTTCAGGGCCTCAATAATAATTCAATGTCACTCTCTTGTTTACCCTTTTGTGGTTCTTATCTATAATCTTTCTCCACTTCAAGTGAGAATTTGTACCACCACAATTACATCCATTCAATATTTCATTCACTTCTGAGAATGAAATCAAGCTTTGAGATTTATAATTCTTACAACAAAAACTCTGTTTTGTTTGACCACATGGATGCGAGAAATTAATTTAGAATTCACAATCTTGCTACTTCAGGAGCAAATTGAATACATCCACTTTATAATAAACTTTTAGAAGAACAACCATCTTCTGGTGATCATACAATCCCTTTAATTTGTTCTAATGAATAAGGGGGTATTTAATGTCAAATTTACAATTTTGAGGCCTTTATACAACTGATGGCATACAAAATTTATGAATCAAGCCATGTTTCATAATTTGTCTCTTGACTTCAGGCTAACTTGCCTGTTAGCTTCAAGCTAACTTATCACTTGACTTCTAGCCAATTTATGCCTTCTCATGGTCTCAGACCAATTTATGCCTCATATATTTCCATGGCATTTTGATCTCATGATACATATGGCCTCTAACAATTTATTGTCAGGATAAATATAAAATATAAGAATAATAAAATAAATAGATGAAACTCACTAATATAATTAGTGTCGTTTCCATAAATAATAAAAGGGAGGGGGATATATATAAAGCGATAAATAAAATAGAATATAAAGATAAAAGGGAAGGGGATATAAATTGGTAAATAAATTATCAATAAATGGAATCCACTATATTAGTGTTACCACCATGAAAAATAAATAAAGCGGTAAAGAAATAAAATAAAATAAATGGAGCCTACTAAGTGTCGCTACCATAAAAGATAAATAAATGTAAAACAAAATAAATAAATAAATGGAGCCCACTATACTAGTGTGTCTCCATGAAAGATAAATAAAGCAGTAAAGAATTAAATTAAACAAATAGAGCCCACTAATATATAGTGTTGCCGCCATAAAAGATAAATAAATGTTAGTAACAATAAAATTAAATGTTAGTGACATAAAAATAAATGTCAGTAAAGTTAGTAACAATAATAAAATATCAAATTAAAACAATTAAAAATGAAAGATTAAATCTAGACTTCCAATATGGAGTCAAATTAACAACAATAATAAAAACTTAAATTGAATTAAAATAATTAAAATACTGAAGTAAGAAGGATAATAAAAAGAAAACAATAAAACACATTATAAAACATTAGGACATATCAAAATAATAATGAAAATAATAAATGGTACTATAATATATTGCTATTATATTCAAAACAAATTACCATTCACGTGAACACAGTCTCCGTCCTATAATTTTTTTTTAATAAAATTTAATTTTATATATTTTATTAAGATACATTACCTGAACTTTCTTCACGTGAATTTTGTCTCCTTGCTTGCCGGGGGAATTGCCTATAAACTTTCAATATAAAAAGCATAGATAACAATTCCATGATTTGACACCACTTTTTTTTTTAACATATTGCTTTTGCTACGTGGTGTTTCCTTTCCATTTCCCACTTAGTTGCAATTATTGTTGCATGTCATTTTTTTTAATTATTGAAACCCGAGCCTTTGTCTCCAAGCTCTACTCCATCTCCGGCCTGAAAGAGTCTTGTTGGATGGTAAAGGTGTAGGCTGCGACTTTAGGAACTGGAGAAGGGGTGGTGCTGTGTGATGGTGGAAACAAAGATGAAGGCCGGGATGTGCAACGGTGATGGAGGATTGCGAGAGGAAGGAGTGAGTGACTGTAGAGTAGGCTGGAGTTCTGCGCGAGGTAGATCTGGTGAGCTTTGCTGCGATCGAATGGAGAAGATGGTGACAGGAGGATTGTGGAAGGAAGCTTGACGAAAAGGAGGATAAAGAGGAAAGGGTGGCAGTGAGCTTGAGATCTGGGAAGGTCGGAGGTGATATGCAACAATGATAGTAGTGTTTGAGATCTGAGAAGTTTGAGGAATATATTAAGCCAATCACCACAGATAGGGAAGCTTTGTAAAGCTTTGTCACCAAAGGCGATGATGAACAAGCAGTGTTTTTGTTAAGCATGAGGAAGTTGGCATCACAAGCCGCGTCGTCTCTCTTCTACAGACCCGGAACAACTGGAAAATCAAAAAGAAGGAGAAGCAGAGAAAGTTGGCCTGAACGAAGGTAGTGGGATAGAGATTGGATTCAGATCTAGGGAAAATGGGAGTGGAAGAGGTGAGAAGAAGAGTCAGAATCTGGGCAACACAAAAGAAAGAATTAATCATCTCGGTTAAGAGAGAAGCACGAACAATCGTGCTAATAACGTGTTATGAATGTAAAGGAAAAACTGAAGGAAATAAGAGGAAGAATTGGAAGAGAGAAGAGAGGAGAATTCATTATCATTTCCGTGTGTCCATTTCAGATTCCAGTAGGAGTATTTATATTACATACCTCCATACATATAGTCGGCTAATAGACAACTACAACATATAATAATATATCTCATCATTCATAATGTATTCCATCTGGACATCCACATATTCATAACACCATGAACATGAAATTAAAATAAAGATATTTTCTTTTATGGGTGAACCCTGTTTAATTACTTTATATATTTCACAAGTAACCACGCGTTTTAGAAAATTTATGCGGAATTATTACTAAGGTACTTCTCACGAGGTAAAATAATATTCCAGTTTAATAAATAATACTATAACTTCTGTTTTTTTTTCAAAAAAAAAAAGAGCTGATAGGGTTTCTATCTCTTTTAGTTAGGCCCCATTTGGATCAGTGAAAATGGCGCAATGGAAAAGGAAAATTTAAATTTTCTGCTGGCGGCGGCTGTTTGGTTCGAATTTTCCCCCGGAAAAGATTTCGCGGGTGCAGCAATTTTCCCACGTTTAAATGAAAATTGCTTCCGACAAAAAATGGTGGGAACCGATTTTCCTTGGCTTATGAAATTCGGCAAAAGTTGAACTTGCCCTCACCATGGCTAGCTGTATAAAGGGGTGTCACACTGAAACAAAGAGCAAAGAACTGGAGAATAAAGTGAAGAAATTATAAACTAGAAAACACTTGTTCTGAAATGGTTATCAAAATTGGTTGCTTACAAATTATATGAAACACTTGTTGAGTTTATATGGAATTGGTTTCACTTCATTTGGATGTATATAGTGTGAGCTATATCCAGAAAACTGAGCCTATGCTGAAATGGTTCCAGAATTTCTAGAGGCAACTTTCGAAGGTCATATCTCACTGGTCTGAACTTTATTTGGGTTGGTTCAACTCTTGATGGAACGCATTTTGAGTCTACTTTCATGTGCCACCGATTTCAGCTCATTCCGATGTGTAGATTGAGAGTTACACCCAAAACATTGAAGCTTGGTCTGTTGCATGACGTGAATTATAGTTCCAACTTCCGAAATTCATATCTCTCTCATCTGAACTTCTTTGGGCTTGAAACTTTGTTAAAATGACGCATTGGATGTCTAGTTTCATACAAAATTGGTTTCACCTCAATCCGATCTTTGGTTTGGGAGATATCATCAAATTATCAAACCTCACTCAAGCTGAACGCGAAACAGAGATGAACAAAGTTGTTGAAAACACACTTGACTTTCAACGACTGTTTTTTCATAAACCAGTCGTTGAAACTCAAAAAACATAAGCGTATGTTAGGCGTTTCAATGACTGGTTTTTGAAAAACCAGTCGTTGAACCTCACATTTTCAAGAATCTCATTCACATATTCGAGAATTGGACGAGAATACTTGAAAACCAGAATTGTATGGTGAAAGTGAAGAGAACAGATATAAAACACTATTTGACTTGAGGAAACTATATGCATGACTCGAGTTTGAGCTTAAGCTCGAGTTGGAAGAACCATGGCTCGAGCAAAAAACAAACGATCATTTCAAAGCTCAGAGATATTTAACTTGAGGCAAATTAACATGGCTTGAGTCGACCTCTAGACTTGGTAATTTAGGCTCGAGTCAATCACGAATGAAAACTGATCAAGGATCGAAAACAAGACTCTGGCTCGAGTCATTAAGTGGTGCCTTGAGTAAAAAACTCTTCTCAAAACGACTTACTCTCTTTCTGACTTTTGCTTGAGTTAGACAAGTCTTGACGTGGGGTAAGAGCTTATCAAAATTGGTTGCTTACAAATTCCATGAAACACTTGTTGAGTCTAGATTCATATAGAATTGGTTTTACTTTATTTGGTTGTGTATAGTGTGAGCTATATCCAGAAAACTGAGCCTATACTGAAATGGTTCTAGAATTTCTAGAGTCAACTTTCGAAGGCCATATCTCATTGATCTGAACTTCATTTGGGTTGGTTCAACTCTTGATGGAACGCATTTTGAGTCTACTTTCATGTGGCTCCGATTTCAGCTCATTCCGATGTGTAGATTGATAGTTACACCCAAAACATCGAAGCTTGGTTTGCTGTGTGACATGAATTGCAGTTCCAACTTCCGAAATTCATATCTCTCCTATCTGAACTTCTTTTGGCTTGAAAATTTGTCAAAATGACGCATTGAATGTCTAATTTCATACAAAATTCATTTCATCTCAATCCAAATATTTGGTTTAGGAGATATCATCAAATT
The DNA here is from genome assembly GCA_037074495.1 of Acacia confusa. Lineage (NCBI taxonomy): Eukaryota > Viridiplantae > Streptophyta > Magnoliopsida > Fabales > Fabaceae > Acacia > Acacia confusa. The sequence continues at coordinate 28,905,902 of CM073511.1, forward strand.
ACCAGACCTCGCCTAGGCTGAACGCGAAACAAAGCTACTGAAAAAACACTTGACTTTTAACAACTGGTTTTTGAAAAACCAGTCGTTGAAACTCAAAAAGGAAAAAAAAAACGTATGTTGGGTGTTTCAACAACTGTTTTTCAAAACCAGTCGTTGAAACTCAAAAAATTGACTTTTAACGAATGGTTTTTCAAAAACCAGTCGTTGAAACTCACATTCTTTGTTTCACATTCAGTTCGGGTGAGGTCTGATAAATTGATGATATATCCTAAACCAGAGATCGGATTGAGGTGAGACCAATTTTGAATGAAACTAAACATTCAATGCATTATCTTGAAAAAAATTCAAGTCTAAAGAAGATTAGATGAGAGAGCTATTAATTTATGAAGTTTCCCCATTTGTTACCGTCACACAGCAAAGCAAGGTTCGCTAATTTAAGGATATCTCACAAACTACAAATCGGAATAACCTGAAATCAATGACATATGAAATTAGACTCATATACCTTTCTAAAAACATAAAGATTACATAAAACAAAGATCAAATGAGAGAGATATGATTTTTTTAAGTTCGGAGTCTGTTTAGGATGATGAAAAAACGTTGGTTCAAGAACAATTTTCACTAATCTGATCATAGTGCTGAACATAATATGAGTTTTGAGCTTATTCTTCTTACATTGGAAAGAATACTTAAAGAGTATTGTAGGGATATATGTGTTTAATGGAGTCAACGAAGTGTTTTATTTTGTGAAAAATTAGACTTGATAGATTGACTTCTTCAATTCATGCCTATTCTTAAAAAAAAATGCAAATTTAATTTTGTAATAGGCTTAAAATATGTGAAGGGTAAAAAAGTAATATTTCCTTATTTTTCTACTTATTTTCTTCCTCCCAAACAACAATTTTTAAATCCAACAATTTTCTTTTCCATCGTAACCAAGCGCATCAAAGGTAAAATATTTTCCCTTCCATTTCTTTCTTTTTATTTCCATTCCTTTCATTTCCTTCCTCTTCTTTAATCCAAACGAGGCCTTATAGAATAAACCATGAGAATAATGTCAAGTATGCTTGGATTTTGTGATGGGGTAAGACCAAAAAAAAAAAATCCATATAAATACCATCTGAATTTGTAAAATTATAGAAGCCCACCGAAGATAAGGGGAATATGAAAAAATAAAAACAGAATCGGGCATAACATGCAAATGGTTATAAATTAGCCCTGGGTTTATATACAGTTAATTTAAAAAAAAATTAAGAAATTTAAATAAATTATTTTAAAGTATTTATTTTTTATTTTTATATCAAATTAATTTACTTAAATTTATAAACTAATAATTAACTTATTAAAATTCTCTTGACACCAGCAAAAAGTCAAGTAAATAATAAAAGATTGGGATATCTGGATGTAACTGCGACGAGAAAGAAAGTTCTCGTACGTGTACTATGTAATTTCGTGACTAGTGCTTCCGTAGCAGGTACGTTTGCGGTGACGAAATCAAAACTCCGAAATTATTTTTTGGAATTTTTTTCCCATCTGGATAAAGATGTGCTTGGGAAGCGGATTGCTTCTGGAATTAATTTATTTGACAACTGTTCTTTTTTAAAAAAAAAAATGTATAAAAATGAAAATAGAAGAATCGCAAAAAAAGGCAACAGGGGGAAAGTGACCGTAGGGAACACGAAAAGGTCGAACTGACTGAATAGTGGGCGTGTGGGTTGGAGAGGAGCCATTTGGAATTATGAGGAATGCTTGCTTTTAGAGGAGCATTAAAGTTGTTCACAACTAATTTTAATAATAGGGTTAAGTTGTAAAAATATATATAAGTTTTTTTTAGAAATAAAAATACACATATGTTTTTTTTAAGAACAAAAATATACATGTAGCTACTATTTTGATGCAAAAGTTACATCTCATCATTAAATCACTATTCACTGTGATAAGAGAGAAAGAGATGGGGTGAATAGTAACATAACGACGGTGAGCAATACACATGAGATTTTTCCTCATGAGCAAAAAAATACATATGTTTTTTTTTATATAAAATGTTATTTTTTTATCAAGTATTTTAAACATCATATAATTTATATGACAGAAAAATAACTTTAGAATTGTAAAATTTGAAATCAAGTATTTCTTATAGAATAGGTAGTAAATTGTTCGTTAAATTTCGTCATTACCTTATCAATTTTTAGTAACAAATATGATTTGAGATTTTGTAATTTTAAATTTGTTTTTCTATCATTTCACTTTGATTATTTTTTAAAACTTGTGTTGTGTCAAACAAAACACAAAAACTCTAGATTGAGGGAACAAGTACTATTGCATTATTTTAAGCTGAATAAAGTTATGAAAAAAAAAAGTTAAATGGTACATGAAAAGAAAGAAATCTTGGGATGTTTTGAAGAATCCAATGTTAGTGAAATGTCTACTAAAAATTAATATAAGAGAAGAGCTCAACCGAGCCTAATTGAGCTTGAAAATTGTACTAATAATGAACAACATAAATTATTGCTCATAAACTCTATATCTCAAATAAGATTTTTAGTAGTATTTGAAGAATATCATAATTGCTTTTGAAAGTTGTTTATGGTTTACAAGACAAAACTTTCATAAGTACAGCGTAAAATAAATTAATTCAAACACCTCACATTGTGAAAATTTAGGATTATGGTACCAAAAATGAATGAAGTGAACTCTTCCGCAATTGGATTTGGTTGAACAAAATGGAAGATTTGGCAAAATAACAAAACATAAAGCTGAGGCATCTTGTGGAATAATGCTAGTGTGGAATAGGATATTTCCTATTCCAAACTCCAATGTGAACATTATGAGATAGCATCGAAGTTTCTGTGGTCCCCTTAACACATCATCCAATTATTATGATAAACCTTCATGCCGCTCTCTTTCTTCTGGGGTAGTTTCTCTTAGGGTTAAGTACTAATTTTATCTTAAAAGTACGTGTCTCGGAACAATTCTGTCTTGAAAATTTTTGGCGTAGCAATATTACCCATGAAGTACGCGCCCAGGAGCAATTTTACCCCTTCGTTAAAAACCCTAACGGTCAACATTAGGGTTTTTAACAGAGGGGCAACATTACTACATTTTGATACTTGAGGGGCAACATTGCTACGTTTTGGAGTACCAATGTTGCCCCTGAAGTACGCGTCCAAGATCAATTTTGCCTCTCCGTTAAAAATCCTAACGGTCAATGTTATGGTTTTTAACGGAGGGGCAACATTGCTACGTTTTGATACTTCAAGGGTAACATTGCTACACCGAAAACTTTTAGGGCAAAATTGCTTCTAGACGTGTACTTCCGGGGCAAAAGTAGTACTTAACCCGTTTCTCTTATCTTTATTCATAATTTTTAAATTATTTTTATTTAATCAATCTAAAAAGTTACATTATTAAATTATATTTTTTAGATTTTTTTTTTTCAATCAACGATTTATATAGATTCACGAAAAAAAAAAGAATGATAAGAAGATGTTTTTCTTTTCTATCTCTAAGCAATACTGGCAGATATTTTCTTAACTCCCAAAAAGCAGAGAAGAAACCAATATTTTCTCACTTTTCCCAAATATCTCTCTTGTCTAAGCCAGTGTCTGTATCTGTTTCTTTGTTCTCTCTTCCCATATCTTACCACAATTCCTGCCTAGAAAACAATGCAAAATCTGCCGAAAGTTCATTACCCTTTCCACAACATGGAATCTCACGGGCCAACAATTTTCCCTCTTTAATTTAATGACACATCATTTCTCAAATTATTTATTTCTATACATATATTAGAAGAAACAACCGGATAAATCTGGAGCTCGCTCAGGTACCGACATTATCTTAAGCTGCTCCGAACAACTGTGGCAACTGTTTTCCAACAGCTGAACCCACCATTAAACATTGCATCTTCTCAGAGAGGCTACAGTTTCACGATTTAGGAAGCCAAATTAGGGTCGGGTCAAACCCTTACGATGAAAAAGAACAGATTTTTAATCTTTATTATTATTAATCTGTCTTTTGTTACTCTGAGCCAGCCACCATCACCCTCCTCCGGTCAAACCCACGAGCTTTGAATGACTTTATCATAATACAATGGCTGTCCACCGTGGCATATTTTCCACGGTCAAACCAAGCTTGCTTCCCAGAAAGTGCCGCCTTCCCAATTGAAATCAAAGCCTTGCGCCATACGTGACCATCTTCTTCACCCCTTCCTCCTCTTCTTATTAAGCATTCCTCTCTTTCTGCCGGAAACTTTCCCTCTTCAACCTCTCTTCTTCTCTCTCATGGCATCTTCTTCCGGAAGCCTTGGCACTTCTGCTAACTCTCACCCCAACACCTTCACTTTCTCTACGCATCCATTCATGAATACTTCTTTCTCTGAGCTACTTGCTTCTCCCGTCGCCGCCGCCGATAACCCCGCTGCCGTCGCCTCTGTCGATAAATCCCGCGGATTGTCGGATCGTATTGCAGAGAGAACCGGGTCGGGTGTGCCCAAATTCAAGTCGACCCCACCTCCTTCTCTTCCTCTCTCTCCTCCTGCCATTTCTCCTTCATCTTACTTCTCCATCCCTGCTGGGTTGAGCCCTACTGAGCTTCTTGACTCTCCTGTTCTCCTTAATGCTTCTAACGTAAGTTTCACGCTCTTTATTGTTTGACTGTTTCGTTGCTCAGAATACTATTAGCCCCCTGTGATAAATGAAACAGGTAAGTCCCAAGGTTTGCAGCAAGACTTGGTTGACTTTGTAATTTTCATTGATTACAACTTTTATATTAGATTTTGAAAGAAGTGGCTTGATCAAAACATGGAAATCTAATTATGTCTGCCCCTGTTCTAGAATTTTCTGTTTTTGGCGATTTAGCAGCTTTTGTTATCCTAGTTTTTCGTTATGGATTGCTTTGTGGTTCTTCATCTGGTATTTAATTGACGCTGTGTGTTTCTCTGTTTTTGGTTTTTTTGAATCTAGATTTTGCCATCTCCGACAACCGGAGCATTCTCTGCTCAGGCCTTCAACTGGAAGACAAGTTCTGGGCAAAACCTGCAAAACATCAAAGAAGAAGACAAGAACTTCTCAAATTTCTCGTTTCAGCCCCAATCCAGACCTCTTCCATCCACCACAACGTTTCAAACTTCAGCTCCCTCTAATCAAACTGTATGTGATTTTATTTCATCTGTGTTTCACTTTTTATAATCCATGTTCTCATCAACCTTTCATCTACAGCAACAGGCGTGGAGTTTTCAAGAAGCCACGAAGCAAGACAACAACTTTTCTTCAGGAAAGAATATGGTGAAAGCCGAGAACGCCACACAGAACTATTCCACAGAGATGGTTATGAGTAATGTCCAAGCAAACCATAATAGTGGGTTTCAATCAGATCATAGCAATTACCATCCTCAGACCTTGAGCAGAAGATCTGATGATGGGTACAACTGGAGAAAGTATGGGCAAAAGCAAGTGAAAGGAAGTGAGAATCCTAGAAGCTATTACAAATGCACATACCCTAGTTGCCCAACAAAAAAGAAGGTTGAGAGGTCCTTGGATGGACAAATCACTGAGATAGTCTACAAGGGAACACATAACCACCCCAAGCCTCAGGCAACTAGGAGAAACTCATCAAATGCATCTTCTCTCCCGATTCCTGGTTCAAATTCTGTGACAGCTGAAATCCCAGATCAGTCATTTGCCAGCCATGGTAATGGACAAGTGGATTCAGCTGCAACACCAGAGAACTCATCCATATCGATGGGGGATGATGATTTTGAGCAGACTTCCCAGAGGACTAGATCAGGGGGAGATGAGTTTGATGAAGATGAATCTGATGCCAAAAGATGGTAAGTTGTAAATTTTAATCATATAAATAATTACATCATGACCTGCATGCCTTGCTAGATTAAGTTATTTGTGAGATAATTCACTTCTTTAATATATTAATTTGTCCATTAATTTTCCAGGAAAATGGAGGGTGAAAGTGAGGGTATATCTGCAGCTGGAAGTAGAACAGTAAGGGAACCAAGAGTTGTAGTCCAGACAACCAGTGACATAGATATTCTAGATGATGGATACAGATGGAGAAAATACGGGCAAAAAGTGGTGAAGGGAAATCCAAATCCAAGGTAAATTTAAAAGCGTCAATTTTGGGATTCCTCAAACGAAAACAAAAAAAATCAAACTTTTTGAAACTTGTTCTACCTTTAAGTTGGATCAAAAATAGTAGTTTGTCCCTTCACTCATGCAACTGCTTATAATAGTAGTACACAATCTGTAGCTGCTTGATCGATAGGCAGTGGACACCGGGTACTATATTTTGAATGTACCTTTATATCATTCACCTATCTTCGCTGACAAGCTCTGTTTACCTCACGTATGGAAAATCCTGTCTGATCTTGGAGTCTAATTGGTGAATTATAGGAGTTACTACAAATGCACACACCCAGGATGTCCAGTGAGGAAGCACGTAGAGAGAGCCTCACACGACCTGAGGGCTGTGATCACAACCTACGAAGGAAAACATAACCATGATGTTCCGGCGGTCAGAGGGAGTGGCGGTGGCCATTCTGTGAACAGGCCTCTCTTAAACAATTCCACAAACACCAACAGTGCAATGACCTCAGCCATAAGACCATCAGCCATCACACACAACACCAACAACAACTCAATCAACATCTCAATTCAGAATTTTGGGGCAGCAGGAGAAAGTCAATCATCATCCCTGGCACTAGGGATGCTTCAGGGTCAAGGAAGCTTTGGTTTTTCAGGGTTTGGGAATGCAATGGGGTCCTTCATGAATCAAAATGATAATAACAATAATAATCAGAAGCAGCAAGCACAATCTGAGAATGGGTTTTCTTCGAGAGCCAAGGAGGAGCCGAGGGAAGATGTGTTTTTTGAATCTCTACTATACTGAAGAAGGTGGCTTCCTTTTTTTCCATGGTCAGCATAATGGGGGAAGGTTCAGTTAGGTCTGATTCCAGGAAAGAAGAAACAGAAGGTTGATTCCATTGATTGCATTATTTTATTTAGGTCTGTTACATGTTGTTGTATATGTTTCCACAGGATTGACATACATATATATATATATAGTAGCTGTATATTTGCATAATTGTACGTTGTATGTTTGCGCTCACACGGTGTTTGTAACAAGGTACAATTTTTTGATTGTTTTTGAGGCGTCCCTGAGGGGGCGAGAGCCTCAGTGTAATGTTGCTGGTGTCTTGTCTCCTTTCTTTTGTTGCTGCTGCTCATGATGAGGAACAAAAAAGAAGGGGGAAAATGTTGACAAGAAAGTCAATGAGGGTGGGGTGTGTGAATAGGATGAAAGGGGTCCCACTCACAGTAGGAAGAGGAAGGGGGCTGAGTCAGAGAAGGAGAGCTGTAAAGAGGTCAACTATGGGGGTGGGATATTAAAATAAGGAGATGAAGAAGACAAAAGGAGGTTGGGAGGTGGGCCGTGCGATTAGTAAATAGAAATGAATGGTGTGATGAAAGAGGAGATAGGGACGGAAAGAGGGCAGATTCAGAGTATGTATGTGTTTGGGGAAGGGCGGTTTTGTATGTGTTTGGGGAAGGGCGGTTTTGTCCGACGACTCCGGATTTAGACAGTGTCGTGTTCCTCACGCCGCCACCCTCCATCATCAAATCCTCGTACACCTCCCGTCTCGAATTCTAAATTATACATTCACTGTTAAACATAAAACTCAGCAAACTTTTCACCAAAATTATTAAACTTATATTAGATAGGTCAGATCAGAATGACATGGACATCAAACCGGTCTGGGCTTGTCCCTAACCCAGAATCCTGTGCAACCTAGGGTGACTCAGTCCTAACCGGATCAACCCTAACTAAGTTGTTGGGTTAACCCGGTTGTCTTTTTTTTTTTTTAAAAAAAAGAAAGTTAATATTTTTCCCGGTAGATGACACTAATATTAAAGTTAATGATAATGTTTAGGTTAATGACTATTAGTTTAGATATTAAAGTATTGTAGGTAGACATATTTTGTTATCATTGATCTATTTTTATAATTTGCCAAGAACAATATTTATGATTATTGATTAGTGTGTTATAGGATGATCGATTGTTACTAGATATTTACATGTCAAAGAAATTGTAAATAATAATAGAAAAGTATATGATAATCTTGTTAATGATTCAAAGCATTGAATTGATTTTAGATCATACAATACTATAATGAGAATTTAATTTAATTTATATTCATCATCGATCTAATTCTTATGTTGACTCCAACCTAACACATTGCTTGGAACGGTTTAGAGACCGGTCCAGGTTTGAAAACCTTGCCTTTTACCTATAAAATTTAATTTAATTTTATCCTAAAGGGGTGCGGTGAAGTTTTAATTTGTTTTTTTTTTCTTGGGATGACTAAAATAAAGTCTTACCTACGGGAATAACTGAAATTTCCCATAGTGTTTATTATTCTATCATGTTCTTAGTAATGTGCATGAATAGAAAACTACAAAATTATGGTTTAGAATTATTTTTTTGCAAACCAAACCAAAATTCTTCTTACATACTTACATCATAAATCGTAAAAATTATTCTCTAAAATTTAATTCAAACATATCACTACAAGACATCTCTAACTATTCTTGAGGCCTTGAAGTCATTAAATTTGTTTGCAAATAAAAGAAACCTTCACATCTACCTATATCTAACGCTTTCCCTTAATACTTGTTTGATTTTATTTAAGTGATTTTGCACTTTGTAAGGTTAAGGTAAGAAAATGGCCGTATGACAAGACACAAAAATTAATTATTTTAAACAGAGGCTAACAAGGGCAAATTTGTCAATTCATGAGTTACCAAAGACAGAAATATATAATAGATTAATAGGACCACTCTCCTATAAACATTGGTTTCCCTTATTAGCTTCATTTACTTTCCTCCATATAAATATCATAAGCCTCTCTCTCTCTCTGTGATATGCATATAAATTCCTTTTCACATACCATTAATCAATGCTACTATTTAAAGAATAAAATGCACGACAAGTTGCATTATATGTATAACACAAGTTGTCAATATTTAGGGTAATACATTACTAATACATAGTGGCCCGTTTAATTACAGGATACAGTTCCATTGAGTTAGGCAAATTAATACATTAAGTCAATAACTCTTTGGATTAGAATATTGATGTTTAGTCACGGGAAAAAAATAAAAAAGAAAATTGATGTTTTTTAACAATATCAAATGAGAGGGCAGCTCCATTGATGGCACGCCGGAAAACAGCTCCGACGAGAACCTGGAGGGAGATATAAAATCCTAAAATACCTTAAAAAGGAATGCATAACTCCAAAGAAGAGGATTTAAGTTAGAATATTTTGTTAGCCCAATACTAGTACATTAATTACCAGATATGACCCATTTTGTATACCCAATGAATGACTCTATGCACATGAGAAAAGGCCTTTTTGGAGTAAAAAGAAACATCAGAAAGGGCTTTAAGAAGCCGCGTAAATCATGATGGCAGTTTCGTTATTCCATCTTCTAATTGGATAATTGGCGCTTTTGGAATCTGGATACACGAATTCTTACCTCCTCCCCCACTCTGTTGCCTCTGGCGATGGTGGAAGTTGTCTGATAAAAAAATGGCGCAGAATCGTTGAATACTGCGTCACGATATTCTAGAATATCTATGTCCGTCAAACAACCCCTCCAAAAAAAAACCCGGCGAGGATGTCTTGGCTCCGAAAGAAGTTGGTATCGTCGATTCCGTCGGAAACTTCAAGAAACCGTCGCCTCCTTTGATCATTCTAGGAAAGGATCCGGCGACCCTTCAGTGGGGACACCTTCGATATCGTGTTTTCTGGCAGCGGCGGCCTGTGGCTGTCAAGTGGGCCGGCGGAAGCATCAATGGGGCACAAAACACGATCATGGCTAAGTTTCTAGTGGAGCAAGCCACTTCCTTTTAAGTTGATACTCTTTATTCAAGAAATTACTATGATAAAATGCTATTAGTTGTTTGTGGCACACCATGCAAACTTGGATATCAAATGATAATCCTGGAATAGAATAGCATTTGCCTTATTTTAGCAAATGCTTACATTTTATCGTAAGATTTGATCTTTGAAATCCTTACAACTAAATATATCTATCCATTATTTTAGCATTTGCTTTATTTTCATTTTCATGTAATTTTATCGTAAAAGAAGCCATAACTAGTTGCTCTCTCCCTCTCCCTCTCATCCATCCGTGATTTCTGTATTCTCTCCCAAATGGGTTCTTTAACGTTTCCTCTGTTACTCTGCTTCTCGCTCTTCTCTTCATCCAAATGCTTGTTAACGAGTCTCACGCGATTCCTCCCTCCATGGGAGGACGAGAGAGGTTTGTTCAGAATGCATTTCAAGCGGTAACACAGGCCCACACCAAGTTTGAAGATTCATTCACTTGCCATGCCTTCAATCTTTTCAACTCCAAGGGTTTCTTTTTGGGAGATGACCCGCTTAACTTCTCTGTTCCTCTCATTTTGCTCCAGCTTAGTAGCTTACACTCATGTCCCTCTTCACTGGTTTCTTTATCTTTCTCCTCAAGCCATTGGGTCAACCCTATATTATTTCTCAAATTCTTGTAAGCTCACGGCCTGCTTATTATTAATTTCCTTTGTGATGTTATAATCACTATCAGAGTTAATAATTGGTCTTCCATTGGCTGTTACGTCTGGTAATAGGAACCCCATTATATTCAATCAGTCTGGGTCCTATAATTTGACTTTCAAGACCTCTTGCAGACTGTATGGCCACATAATGTACCTGTTGACAAATTTAGTACAATATTCTCAGAAAGAGAAACTCGTAATATCATAGTAGGGAGCTGCAAAAATTGTTTTTCAATTGGTACGAACTGCCTTTTGCTTTTCTAGATACTAAACAGAGAGGGTGGAATTGGCTTGCGTCCGATACTCCCATACCCATACCGTCTGCTGCGTCCTTTTCTTCAAAACAGCACAGTTTTGCGTCAAAAACAGTGGACCTTTGCTTTCTTTTTTTTTTTTAATCCAAATTTTTTAGGGTACTGACGGTGAAGTGAATATTTAAAAACCACAGTCATTTGAACCAAGTAATTTTATAAGAGTTGTTACACTTACAAATATTCTAGTAGCCACAACGGTAGGTCCTATCAGTATTCTCACTTACTCTTTTAATTGCTTAAGCTCTGGCCTAAGGCCCAATGCACTTGTCAATAGTTTTATATGCAAGACTAACAACCACCATGATATCAAAAAAAAAAAAAGAAGAAGACTACCAGCCACCGAAGTCTTTTATTTTTCCTAGTTTTGTTCTGTTATCTGATAATTTATTTTCAGTTTGAAACATGAAACCCTGCTAGTAGTAGTTTGCACAATTATTTTTCATGGTTTACAGTTGATGCCAGTGCACTGTGTCTAATTTCTTTAACGATCTCTGTTTTCCCACCCAAAGGAAAATGGGTGCTTGATACCTTTGCGTTTTTTGGTTTAATGATGGTCGTCTTCCTAGTTGAGATAAAGATAGATCTAACCATCATTTCTAGATCAGGTAAAAGGACTCTGGCCGTGGGAGTTTTAGGCTTCATTATTCCTTACAGCTTAGCCCAAACGGTTGCCTTTATCATCAGTCAGTTTTTTCCATTGGATCTTGATATTTCTGAGACGCTTCCTATTGTAGTGGCAATGGCATCTATGACAGCGTTTCCTGTGATAACTTGTTTTCTTGCTGAACTCCAAATTCTTAAGTCAGAGATTGGGCGCTTGGCCTCTTCTTCTTCACTAGTTTGTGATATTTTCCACTGGCTAGTCATGGGAGTGCAGTTTGCCTCAAGATTAGCCCCCAAAGAACCAATAGGAGTATGTTTTGAACTTTTCTTGGCAACTTCTCTTCTTATTTCTTTCATCATGTTTGTTGTGCGTCCAGCAGCAGTACGGGCAATTCGGCACACCCCAGAGGGGGAACCTGTTAAGGGAATATATATATTTGGTGTCCTCGTGGCATTTTTTATCAGTGGATTCGTGGGCCAAGTGCTTGGCATACATGTATATCTTGTGTCTTTCGTGCTAGGGTTGACTATGCCAGATGGGCCGCCATTGGGAGCTGCACTGGTAGACAAGATTGACTGCTTTGTTTCTGTAGTGTTCCAGCCTATTATCTTTATCGTATGTGGATTAAGAACAGATGTTTTTGCCATAAAGGATCTGAGGAGTGTGGGTGCAATTCATTTAATAATTTTTGTTGCCTTCTGCGGGAAGATTGTAGCAGTACTATTGCCTCTCCTTTTGTGTAGGATGCCTTTCCGAGATGCTTTTTCTCTTGGTTTTGTTATGAACTGCAAAGGCATTGTTGAACTGGCCTTGTTGATTGACCAGAAATTAGAAAATGTAAGCCACATTTTTTGACTCATGCACAATACACACAACTTAGAAAAGTTTATTTATTATATGCTAAATGACAGGAGCAATTCTTTGCATTTGCAGATCATGACTGAGGAATTTTATGCAATTATGATTCTTTCTGTAATGCTCGTAACTGGGATTGTATCGCCTGTTGTGAAACTCCTTTATGATCCATCCAGGAGGTTTCTTGCTTATAAAAGGAGGACACTTTTGCCTCATAGCCACAGTGAGCCACTTCGAATTCTTGCATGCATTCACAAACCAGATAATGTCTTGGCAATTTTGAACCTCCTTGCAGCTTCCAATCCCGACATAAAAAGGAGAGAGATGGTCGATGGGAGGAATCTTAATGAATCACTTTGAGGTTGGAGATATTGCATATGCCACTCGCTAGGCAAACCTTAATGAATCACTTTGAACCCATCTGCCTTGAAATAGGGATGTCCTGTAGATGGAGGATATCTTCACTTAGGGAAAAGTTAAAAGTGTTTTTTTTTTCCTGTGAATATTTACTGCGAGCTTCTCCAATAGAAAACATAATGCATGAAGGATTTTTATTATGCTACTTGGAACTACAAATATTTTCTATTTTCAAACTAATGAGACATGTTCTAAGAAATAAGAAACTAAAGGAAGATATTGCTGCTTGATGCGATCAAATTTCAGGAACAGGGGGTTTGAAAGGTAGGAGACAATGGCTCTTAATTAAATGAGCAAAGAGTAGCGTTGTAGAGAAAAAGCGAAAAGCAAGCAGTGTAGAAGGAAGACAGAAATGCGAAGGATGAGAACAAGAATGTACAAAATAGGATTTGAGTGCTGGTAAAGTGAAGAAAAGGAAGGGAACATAATGCAGAGTTAGGTATTATGTAATAGGATTAACCACCCAAACTGAAGACATAAATCTATGCTTTTGAGGTTGGAGATATTGCATATGCCACCCGCTAGGCAAACCAGTTGGAAAGACAGTAACAGCCAGGAAAAACGAGAATACTTCATTAAAAATTTAAAACTGGTGAGATCGGCTTCAACCACAGCACCCTGGTTTGATCAAATATAAAACCCCACAACTAGGACCACTCGTTGTGGTACGGATACGACCTTGGATGGCAGATCCAGATTCACAACATGTTTGCTCTCCGGCTTCACATGTTACTACTACTATTATTTTGTATTTGGAAGAGTATATAATATAGGGTTGCATGATCCATACAGGGACACTACATACAAATGATTTGAAGTTAGTAATGGAATTGAACATGCAATTTCTTAGCAATGAATCTTCATGTCATTCCGTTACAAGCTCATTGGCGATATTTTGTTATTTTTTACATTTTCGGTAATCATCTTGAATATACTTCTTTCAATTCTTAATATATATAATATCGACTTTAATGAAGAAATGAAAACAATAAAGTGGATCTTATATTAAAAACTAAATTAGTAAATTATAAAATTAAAATTGAACTATATATAAAGTTAATCTTATATTAAGAACAAGAAAAAAGTAGTATATTATAAACTTAAAATTACAAACGACATGTAGTTAAAATGTATCTACCAACCAAAGGAGTTAGAATCTAACAGAATGAACTAATTCCTCATAATATAATAAACTAATGTTCGAATTCTTAGTGATAATAAAGGTGTTCTCATTATATTTAATACCTGACGGTTTCTCAAACAAGATTATTTATAATAAGAAGATACTTGGAATATTATATCTTTGAGAATCTTCATTAAAGTGTAGTATCTTACACAAGTAAGATTCACATAATAATATTTATGTCAATATTAATCTTCACGGCATTAGGTCAAAATAAACAATTATTTATGCATGTTAAGTACAGCTGTATATATAGTTTCACTGTGACTTTCATTTCATATGCTACCTGAAATAAATTAAAGCAGATGCTCGGAGAGTTCGTTTTGAATTTCAGAATAGGCTCTCCGAGTATTGTGTTTTTTTAGCAACTAATTAATTTAAAGTGGTTCGTGACTTCGTACAGTACAGTAGGAGCTAGGCAGAGAATTGTTATAGCTATGTGATGTTTTAATTAGTATAACCAGCTAAATATTCGATTATTGATAAATAAGGAAAAGAATATATAGAGGTGACGGGGAAAAAAATATAATATAAATTAAATAAACGTGATTAAATTAAAAAGAATGAAGGGGATTATTAGGAGATAGATGTTGATGGTTGGATTGAGACATTGGCCTAAAAAGAATGGTACTCTCTTGTTAATTGATTCCTTTTATAGATGGTCGATTATTATTTTGCCAACTTAATAGGTTCTTCCTTATCATGTGAGAGATTGGATCGATCTACGCACTTTTCATTCCTCATTTCTAATCAATCTACTCATCACTCCAAAACTTCAAGTGTAAGCTCCAAAACATTATTCATTTTCCCCAAACTTTCAATTTGTCTTTTCATAACTTTTTATTTATGCTGTATGTAACGTGTGAAATTATATATACGTACATATATAATGGTATTGCAAAAGTACGTATGATCAAAATTTGAAGTACGTAGTATCTACAAGAAAGTTCCACACCTGATTATATACGTATCCTACCATGTAAACGTATCCAAGGCCTATGCACAATTACTCGCCTACGTAGTAGTACTGATAACTGAATATCATATTGGTTATTAGACTGATTGAGATAGTGATTGTTGAAGAATTAGAGGTCCGATATGATTGATTTTTGGAACAAGCTCAGTCAACTCATAATTAAAATATAATACATATAACCATGAAAAAGAATAAAATTTAAATAAAAAGGTAAATAATCTACAAATAAATGGAACTTTGATGTATAAACCATCCATAACAAATAAAGTAGAGTTACCAAAGCACAAATCTACAAACAACTGCTTCTTTAAAACAAAATAAGACGTCCATTTCATCCTCATGAGAAAGGGGGCAAACAAAATATAAAATATAATTCTATCAGCTTGTTCAAAGTACTTAACTAAACTAGTTAAAAAATTAGTTCACTAGTTTGATTGGCATGATGATTGAGATTAATGAGTTTTAATAACAAAATGAAAATAGAAGGTTTATGAGAACATCTCCATAGTCAAAAAGGAGTATGATATACATATATAGAGAGAGATCTGGTGCAATGAAAAGAGAGAAGAGAAAGGAATCAAAATATAGTTGGTCTAACGATGTAAGGCTCTATTAGATCTCTCAGGATTTCGAGTTCGAATATTAGAGGAGCCACTCATTTGAAAGGGTCATCCACAAACCCGGCATGAACTGAATATATATCGGTGATAATATAAAAAGAGAGAGAGAAGAGAGGGAGTAAAGAGTGGAGGTGCATGTGGCTGGTTAAGGTGATGCATTAAGGAAATGAGAGCGTAAAATTAGCGTCTTGATGTTCTTTCTCCTAACCACTTCCCTTTTCCCTCTCCTCGGGATCTCTATCCCCCACTACTATTCACTTTATTCCCTCCTTTTTATTACCTTCTTCTCTTCTCGATCTCAACAATTAATTAATCCTCCCTGATCTTCGCTATCTCATCCTTTCATTTCAATCTGCAACAGCTATCTACATACATGTCATCAATCTTGATGGTTAATTACCTCGCAAACTTAGCTTAGCTTATATATTAATTAGTAATCATTACATTAATTCACTTGGCTGATCTCCTACACCACCACTATTTGCTCAAGCAGTCAACATCTAATTAATCTCATCATAACATGAATGAGATTTGAGAGAGAGAGAGAGATGAGGGAGTCCCACATTCCCACGTGAACACCCAATATTTATAATTATATTACTTAATTCATCATATGCCAGCTTGTATATTCCCATTTATTAATTTGTTTCTTATCACCACTGATCTCTCTCGTGCCCCTGTCTCTAAATTTTTTGTCACTTTCCATCTCCAGCAACCCTTTCATTTAGTTATAAGCTTGTATAGAGATCTAAACTTCACACACCTTCAATTATTATAATTAAGTTATGTTCATTTTTATTTACATATGCATAAACTTATAACTATATTGATGAGGAGCTTCCCTCGATCATCAATATGCATGAAATTATAATTTTAATCCAATAGTTATATGTAGTGGCCGTCTAGCTGTACCAATAACCTAATTAAGACCTTCCAGTTGACCCGAAAATGTAAAGATAATTTAATAAACACAAAAGGTCGGGGCATGAAGTGCGCTAAGCTCATGCTCATAATCATTAACCTTAATTAAGACACAATCTACAGTTATGCATATATAGCATTTTAATATCGTTGCTGTTACCATAATTCCCTCCCTTTTGCTGCCTTTACTTTTTATTATTATTATTATTATTATTATTAATTTCTTATGTCCTCAGTCTTATTTTGACTTTTACATTTGTGCAATAATCGTTTTATTAATGTTAGAATCTCAACCTTAATTACCACCAAATCGCTGCCCAGCCAACAGTTTACCTACACAAACAAATGGTAGTTTATGTCCACTTAATTAAGCCTTTTATTAATTATTATTAGTAATAACCAGATTCCTCGGGAAGACATGTGTTCAGCAAGCATGTTCCATTTGATTATATTAGCTCATGGGAAATTATAAAACTGGCCTTCATCATTGAAGTTATGGATCTCACATTCATACTCTTCCATATTAATCATTTGCACCGGAAAATGGATCAACGCCCGAACAAAAGTTATCGGGTGAAAAATATTTGAAGTCATTCTTGATTTATTAAATTAAATTATAACTTTCCATATATGCAAGTTTTATTTTATTTGGTTCGCGCCTGTAAAAGTCTAATTAATACTCAGTCTTCACTTAGACATGACATATCATAGATCAGAGACGAACAAAATAAAGGAAGATATATATTTGCAATAAATTAAAATCTGTGATTCAAACCACAAAGTTGAATATCTTTCAGGCCGGTGGATTTTCCCCCCTTTTTCATAGAAGTGAAAAGTTTAAAGCTTGATCAATCCGAATAAGATGCCAAAAAACAAAGAAAATGAAATCAAAAGGCAATATTAACAAGGTACGTAATTAAGTTTTTGTTTATCCACAAAATAAAAAGCCCACATACATTTTCTTTTGAATAGGGAGACCAAAAAGGGCAAAAAAGAGAGTACATCATTCTTTCGCTCTCCTTCAATAATTGAAACCATTTTTGGTTCCCCAAGAAAGCCAGATTCCGTCACCGGCAAACTCAAACACCCCCCACCAAAAAAAAAAAAGGACTGCTAGTCCTCAGAGATACTCTCTAAACGAGGCCTCCATATTCCCACGTGGCCACTCCGGCGATCCCGGCGGGAAGATTTCTTCTCGGACGAGGCAACATCCACAGTTGTCCTATCAGATTGAGATGAGAGATCAGTTTGACTACTCTTCTTGCTGGTGTTTTTCTTCTTCGAGCTGGTCTTTTTGTTCTCAGGAACGGAGGAAGCGGGGATCAAGAAGTAGATGCTTCCTCGCTTGAGCTCGGTCTCCGGCGAGAGGACAATAATCCGGCGAACGACTCCCTGAGAGGTGGGTTTAGTCAGGACGTGATTAGGATTAGCCTTGAGGACTTCATCGGCGGTGATGGGACCGGTGAGTTCTTCGACGAAGCCGTTGAGATGAACTATACGGATCAAGTCAAGAGCACCGCAGGGAAGAACACAAGCCAAACAGCACCTTAAGCTGTTACCCATTATTTGAATGTAATATTAATGGTTTTTTGAGGAGAAAGTGAGAAGAGAGGAGAAGGAGGAAATATATGATGATGAGTGAGTTTGTGTGAATATATGAACAGGAGAAGGTTGGAAGAATGAGACTTGTTTATATAGCAACCAACCCTACTCTCTTACTTTAACAATGATGGTTGTAATTATTATTAGTGGGTTTGAATTGACGAAACTGCCCTCTCAATTATGACATGGAGTGCTTTTCAATTCATTGACAAGGAGTTTGGATTTTTATAATTTTCGTTTCTGCTTCTTTAATTATTTATCTCTTTTCTCCTTATTTTATTCCTTCTTCTTCCTTGTTTTTTTTATCCTGTTTGGCCTTTTTGGCCTGACCCCAGTCTTTTTCTCAGGTGTGATTTGTACGTGCAGTAATTAGTTAATAAAGAATTTGCCAAAATGTTTTTATGTAGTTAGTTTCCCACTTCTCTTTATATTTTTGCTTTTATAAATTAGAAAATTGAGTTGATGAGAACAAATTTTAATATATTTAGATTTAATTTAATATGTAATAATTTGGATGAAGTAATCTGGGATTCACTCATCAAGACCAGGTTGCTTGAATCTGTTATATTCACTTGAAGCCTAGCCGCCTCGTGTTGCTTCTGAAAAACTCGTATGACTGCTACATGCACACACAATTACGTTTGTGGGGTTTTTTTAAAGAAATTTAATTGGTTCCATTTTTATAAAAATATATAAATAATTAATAATACAGGAACATTGATATAGGTTAAATTTACGTATGTACTGTATTATACTCGGGGAGAGGAATTTTGTGAGATTTATCTATTATGTTATATCACTTTTTAAGTCATTAAATACGTTTAATTTATAAATATAAGGGACTTCATTAGATTATGACTCCATTTACACGTAAGAAATCTAAGTAGACTCTGTGTTTATGATATTTCTGTTCTAACTGTAGAGCATATAATATATATTATGTACGTACAGTACACAAAATTACTTTGATTAAATAAAGGAAAGAAACAAATCACAAATTCCAATGAACCGGAGAACTTAGTTGATTATTAATGAAGATCAATATTCAGATATGTTAAATGTTGGAGTCTGAGCAAGGTTCATGATTCATTCATATGATAGAACGGACAAAGAAGGAAAAGGGAAAAAAAAATTATAGGGTTTAATTAATTAAATCTATTTACCGATTAATCTTATGCACCGCAATAAATAAAGACAAACTAGAAGACTTGAAAACACACCGAAAATACGCGTTCAAATGTGTCGTCAAGTAGTATTCAACTTATAAAAAGCTCACAGTATAATGTAGTAATAATTATTAATTACTATATAAAATAAAGATCATATAATAATAGTAATTAATAGGATGAAAATAATTATTTATAATAATACTAAATTAAATTAACATATACATTCATTTATAATACAAATTAAATTTAATATAAGCTACAAAAAAATTAATTAAAATTTGAGAGTTATATATAATAAATACAGAATTTGAAATTTAAATGAAATATTCAAAAATGAAAAATATTTTTTTTTTCCTTAAATTAGTGATGCATTCTGAAGGTGTTTGGTGGAAAAGATGTCTCATAATTGAACGACTCAATGTAATTATTGATACTAGCTATATCACGTTCATCGCTGTTTCCCTGAAATATAATTTTTTTTTGTAGAAAATAAGTGAGGAACAAGTTTTTTAAGAAAAATGTGGACCTTTAATTAGGCAAATAGTTACTTATAATTTGGGGGAATGGGGGATACAATGATGTGATATGCCATTTTAATTAGCGATTAAAATTATGTGATTGAAATATTATTCATGATATATAATACGCTACGTGTTTTTTCGATCAAAATATATACGCGCTTTCTGAAAAAACATAGCATTTCTGAGATGTCAATAACATCATTATTGTTCGCGTCGGTTAAGTTCATTCATTCGATTGAAAAATTAATAATACTCTATTTTTCAAGATTGTCCTTTTTTTGTACTGAAAATTCATTTATTGAACTCGCAGCTGGCTATATATTTAAAATTTTCAATCATGGACAAGATCGGTTATGAAATATTTTCTGCATATACAAGGGTTGCTTTAAATGTTATGGCCTTATGGGTTCTAGTCCTTTGTGGTGTAACTTGTTCAATATTTCTACGTATTTATTAAATATGTTAGGACTTATATCATGGACTCTTCTATTAATTGGTTGATTATTTGTGGTATAATAAATTGCTCGACATTTGCAGCTGTTTATTTATTAAGGTTAGGCCTGACGTGCGTATCCCTTATCTCTTCTTTGCAATCAGAAAAACACAAGACAAATCTACCCACCTCTTTGCTCTCCAAACAGATCATATTCATCAACATAGTATCAATAACAAAAGAATACTTTAAGTATATCCTTCTATCGTATACATAATTATTTATAATTTTAGAAGAATGATGATATATAATTAAGCTCGGATTTATAATGCACTCTAATCATAGCACAATAAACTAAGTATACAACATTAATTAATGCTTAATCAACTGTATTAAGTTTTTTTTTATAATTATATTTATTTGCAGCATTATGAATATAATTAATCTGTATATAGCTTAAATCTATTTATACGTATGTTTGTTAAAGAAATAATCCAGTGCTTTTTTGCATGGGAGAGTAAAATGAGCAATCAATAAATATGAAATACATAGACGCACAAGATATATTATTACATGTTTAGATCTAACAGTTGTATTGATCATTGTTGAATAAGGTTATATATGGCTTTAATTATATTATCATCAATCAAATTTAAATGCTATACAAATGAAGTTTGAAGGGCGAACATATCATTTGAGAAAATAGTACGTAGTACCAAGTTCTTTTATATATATATATATATATATTTGAAAATAAGTGAATTACATCAAAGTACATAAACTAATCTCAGTAAAAATCAATTTTTTTTAATCTTCCCTATATATATATATATATATATTAAAGTGATACGTATATAATAAATGACCGGTATTTAAAGTATTATATAAGTACGTACGTAAGTATGAATGTTAAGAGGGTTTGTCAGGTAGTGAATTGTGGTGCAAGAGGAGGAAGCTTCGTGGCACTGAGGTTTCCGGCACCGACCATTATGGCATCAAAATCCTTAATCAACGTTTGTGTCGTTAACGCCGGTGGTGGTTAAGAGAACGCACGAGGCTCAGTCCCACCATTTACAAGATTCCCAATTATAATTATAATGCCCATTTATTTAATTTAACACTAATTAAAGATAAGGGTTATGAGGGCTCTATACTATTAATCCATTATTGAACAACGTGACCTTACTCTGTCTTTACACTCAAGCCAAGGTGTAATCCCCATTTTTAATTATTATTCCTCTTCCTTTGTATTTTAATCATCCTCAACTAAGTACATCATAATCGCTCTTTAACTGCCAGCAATCATGGCTAGTCATCATCTCTCCCTCTCTAAAATACTATACACACATCGGTGGAAAGAAAGCCACAAAGAGTAACAATAAATGTTACTGTCATATAATTAAGAATGTCACATATTCAAATCTTGAAAACAGTATTTTCATTTATGGGTTATATATAGCTGCGTGCATCTGTCTCAACTTTAATTTAAGTCCTCATCTGATATGAGCCATGTGTACTGAGGATCTCTAAATGTAATATATAGGCATTTTATTATATGGATTTAACTGATCTTCTTGCATTGTACGTGTAATATCTTCATTCTTCAACTTAATTAATATTTACATGTACGCCAAAATCCATTGGTTGTTTGATATACACGTCAATCAAGTGCATGTTTTTTTACTGATGAAGTTTCTGAATCCCTAGAAAAACAGCATCTCAAGGAACAGGAAGGGAGAACATTATTGATATATATACTCCGATATTAATAGTAATATTTGGGCATTCATCATATGTACATATAGCTGGCAATGTTGGTTAAAGCATGCATGAAGGGAACTTAATTATAAATATTGCCAAATGGCAAAATAAAAGAGCCAAATCCAATCGCACTAGCCTTACCTGTTAAAATAATGAACTAGGTTCAATGTATATAAAGAGTGACAAAATACCAAAGTTGACGCGTGTGACCTTAAAAGACAAGACATTGAAGTCCATGACCAGAGATTTGATTCATAAAATACAGTTGCTACTTTTGCTGACCATTCCTCAAGAACGTGGGTAACTGCATTATTTTTTTCCCCCAAAAAAAAAAAAATCCGTATTTGCCAAACTTAAGATATGTACTGATTAGAGGTACCGTTAGTAGTAAATCTGTCTTCATTAATAATTAGTTCTCAGATTCAGAACTTGGGATGAGATTACAGCGGATAAACTATGAAAACGACAATTTCTTAGCTCGCAAGCCTGTTCCAATTCCCATCTCCCAAAAGATCCTGCATCTGTTTTTTTGTGATGAGTTCACTGCATTAAGTAAAAATAATGTATTTTACATATTTTTTATCACACTTGCAATAACTCTGCATGATTCGCATAGGAACTTACACATATAAGAGAGTAGTTAAAAAAGCTACTTTCCGATCGGTTATATAATTCTTTTATTATTTTGATGATTATTTTGATTCAATTATTTTAATTTTTAAACATCAAAGAGTGAATTTTATTATGACGTTTTCTTTTAAAATAACTATTCAGTGCATCTTTGAAAGTGAAAGCACTGACATAATTATTATTTGACATGTTAAAGAAATTCGTGATGATGACATTTTGCGATTTGTTGATTGGGTATCAATTTAAAGTATTCTATATATTTTCATTTTCAGCTAAACCATATATATATATATATAGACATGTCACTTTTTACTCTTTTTTTTTTTTAATTTCAACATTTTCATATGATATCCTTAAGTTGATATATCTCATTTCAACTAGAGAATTTATTGGGTTGAAATTAATTAAGATAAAGTGCAAGTAGATATAATTCTTTCCCGTGGCAAGCTCTACTAGTAAATGTTTATCGTGGCTGCAGTATTTTCAAGCTTGAATTTAAAATCTAGAGTAGAGGATAGAACTCCTTTAAGCACATGGTGTTCACACTTAATTTTTGTCCCCTGAGAGTACACATTATATAGAAATTTTGGTCCAGGGCAATCTAGTTATTTCAGTATGTTCCAAATAATTCACAATATATCATACATGAGCCCCTGGCTCAAAAATTTAAAGTGATCGAAGACACATGGATCGTTATTAAACTTCTGTAATTTTAATTAATATAATTAGGAGATGATCCAACTCTACCACCATAATAGTTAAAGACCACCCAACTTAAGATTTTAAGCTCTAATAATATACACAAGTATTCTCTCTTTCTTTTTTGCAGTTTTCTTCAATACGTTTTGAAGCATCATTATTTTCACTGCACGAGGATTATATTGACCACATTATTTTTCTTTGTAGAACATTCGTCTTAATAACCGATTAAAGTAATCTTTATATAGCAAATGGAAAAATCAAGTAAACTTTAAATAACATGGAAAAACAAAGTAAGTTTTTTAAAAGAACTAATAAGACATATGAAAAAAAAAATAGAGCTATGAAAAAAGATATAGCAAGCAGCATAATTCAATAATATTGGTGACTTAAGACACACAAAGCACTTTCATCCACACCTTTTTTGGGGAGATGGTTCTGTAAAAGATCAATTAATAATTGACAAGTGTGTATATTCATACATATATATGAAACAGAAGTATACATGGGTGATATAAACAAGAACATCAAATTAAAGAGGGAAGGGACCCATAAATGAAATTGGTGAAATGAGGATCACTAGGCAATAAGAACAAGCAAGGCATGATTTCCGGCACCATCCAAATCATGAAATAGTTGGCCAGATTATTATTAGGGCTTCACCTTGTGGCTATTTTTTCTCAGGGACCCACTTATGCCTAATATATATTTGTGTTCCTGAAATATATGGTTTTTTGCATTAGGTTTTTTCATATATGATAGAATCATATGCACAAGGGAAAATAATGTGTATATATATGACTAGTTAGATTTTGTAGATTCAGCCGTCTATATCAATGGTATATGGAACCTGCCTTTTCTTCCATCAAGCTGATGTGTGTGTAAATATATCTAGCCTCAATATCCAAGCATGGTTCAAGAATAGGAGCAAGATCATTGTTGCATGTATTGCAATTTTGAAATTGACTTTTGATAGTTTTGTTTCTGGTCCATTGTATGAATGCATCTTTCAATCCAAGGGCTAGCTGGAAATAGGCTAATAAATTACATGTATCAATCTATGCCTATTTTAGAGTTGCTTATTGTGTTAAGTACATTTGCATAAACTAAAATACAACTCCACTCACATATTAAGGTTGTATTTGGAATGACAATTAGAGTCTTTATAAAAGCTTTTTAATTTCAATATTGTGGTTTACAATGCATGAAATAAATATGTGAGAAAAGATTTGTCTTAACTTGTGTAAAAATGATTATGATAAACATCTCTAAACAAACACTTACCTTATATACCTTGAATCATTATTGAAAAATTATTTTTAAAAGCTCTAATTATAATTCCAAACAACCTCATACATTAAGTGATTGAAATATAACAACCAAATCAGTATACATCCGAATCAAATGACGTGTGTGCGAAAGAGAGATAGAGAGATTCAATTGTTTTAAAATAAAAAATAGATTCAAGGAAGGCAAATGCATGCATACGTTTAACTATATGGATGATACAAAAACTAAACTTCTATGGAAAAGAAAAAAGGGAAAGGCTTCAATAGTGAGGCAAGGCTGGAAAGCGATGGAGTACTAGCTAATTGCATTTTAAATGTTTTTCTTCGTACCTAAAACCTAAAACAACACCACCTAACACTCAAGAAATAAAAATGCACATAGAATAGAATCATATTTTGAGTGGATATCAGACAGAGATCCTATATGCGTATAACAATTAGATTAAAAAGTTTAATGTTCGGCGCATTTCTGAAAGCAGAAAAAGTATACAAATGAATCTTCAACTTTTTTGCCACGTTCTTAATTAATTTTATGAGTGGAGTATATATATCATTAGTAGGTCAGATCGTGTGTATTTCCTTCTCTTTCTGAAACATCCTTATGCATGGGAGATATCTGGCTATAACTTCGTCAATTTTTCATTATCTCACTGATTGCTTTAAGGTTAAAATCCAATTTTAAGCCTTAACATTTTTGGGGCACGCTAGCCACAACTTACAGGGTCGGCCTTAATGGGTTAGATCTAAAAGGGCCAACTATTTTAGGTTCAAAAAAAAAAACTTTTGTTTTTTAAGGTTTCGCACATGAGCATACAAGTTGTAAGGCTGGCCTATAATGCTTAAAGCCATTTTTTAAAATTTAAATTTTTTAATTTTTTTTTAAATATAATTAGTAAATTATAACAATTAAATTTTTAATTTAACAAATAAAATATTATCAACATTAAGATCTAAACAACATATATCATGCAACACACAAATACAATCAATAAGTCATAATCAAAGATAAATTATTGTTTACATACCATAATTACAAATAATTAATGAGAATACTTAACAAAATTAAAAATACTTCTTATAAATATGTCTTGAAAAGTGTAAATAATCAACAAAATAAACAACACAATATATGAACAAAACAATCACTAGAAAATAAGTTAAAAAATACAAAATTAATAAAAATACTTATGAAGTAAAGAGTATCTTTTATAAGTTTTCAATTTTTAGAATTAATTCTTAATACGAAATGTTTTTATGAAATTTAATTCTAAAAAATATAATGATAAATAAATATTTACAACATCATTAATAAAGTACAAAAAAAATCACTAATATCATTATTATATAAAAAAATTTAAATAAATAAATAAATACAAAACATTCGGGCCTCGTCCCTATAGAGATAGGCCTTTTAGACCTGTTTTTACTTTTGAAGAAAAAAATTTAAACTCGACCCTTATAAATTCAAGGCTTAAATGGACCCACTTGATAAACTTAGCTCATTTTCCCGACTCTACCCTAAAGTCAAGGGTGATGAATCATCACTCCTCATATGCTTTTGACTGGTAGTTGATTGAAAAAATTAGGACCACCCCCCCCCCAAAAAAAAAAAAAAAGAGTATGCAATAGGAAAATTAATGTCGATTAAATCCACAAAATTGTAAATAAAATATCAAGAAAGTAATAATATATCAATACTACATAATTGAGAATTTATATCACACCTAATATGTAACGATTACAAGTAATAAATGTTAGATGTTTGGTGGAAGTCATGTAAAGATATATAAAACTTAAGCATAACGGTTAATTATGTATATCGTCATATTTTACGAGGATGAATTCGTGAAACTATAAAAGTATCAATTGTAGCTAATAATTATCATTTATTTAGTGACAAAAATAATAGTTTTTAAGAGATAACAGTCATGTAACACTTATAAATAATGCATCTTTCAAACACTTATATTAACAAAAACAAAACATAATGGTCTTGAAAAACAACTGTCATCTATCTCTTTCATAACTCTTCATAACATTTGGACATTTTCAATATCACAACTTATCATAACCCTTCGTAATCCTGTTAGACCCTTCACAATCCGTTAGACATCTATTTAAACTCAAATATTCTTTGTGATTCTTACTACTTTTCTTTATCAGTCTCCCCCTCTCTCCTTTATAATGTTAAGATCACAAGGAACTCCTCCTCCGCCACCACCATCCCCCCTCCTCCTCAAGGCTTGTTGATTGCAACAAATGTCTCAAGTATTGAGGATCTTAATCACGTTGTCCCCTTTGTCGTAGCTAGTGCCTCCACTCCTTAGTCATTCTATCTATTACGCCAAATGACGAAATGACAAAAAAAAAAAAGAGCATTAGAAAAGGGTTTAGTTGTCAACTAATTTTTTTAATCTAATCAAATTAGATAAATATATCTTATATAAAAAATTAAAAAAATAACAACTAAAAGTTATAGGTAAGATTGGACCAACAAACTCTCACCAAAACTTAAATGGGCCACTGGATGACAAGGCCCTAGGTAAGGCTCTCACTTACTTCTTGACATTAATCGGACGAGTAATAAATGACAAGTAATAAATGATGTTTTTAATGGGTTTGTTGGACCTACAACTTTTGGGGATGTAATTAGACCCTGAACCCGTCAGTCTTTTAAAGGCCCTCAAAGTACACAAACACGCAGAGGGGAGAGTTCCCATCTTTATCAATGACTGGCCCAATTAGGCTACTACAAGTTTGCCTCTAAGACGATTATATAAAAAAAAAATCGTTTCATTAGTGTGTTATTATCATAGAGTTTGTCTAACACTGTAATATCTTATAAGATTTTTTTAGGTCTCGAGTTTAAGTTTTAGATGAGACACCTATGTTAGGAGGGGCAACCATGAACCCTGAACCCGATAATGATATTAAAAAAAATTCCATTATTGCATTTTGAACTGCAGTTTGTTCTTTTTTTCTGTTTCATACTTCCATTGATTACATGATAAAGCAGTGTTAACAAAGGTTTACGCTAAGTTTGCTGAAACCTTGACACTAACGCTGGCCACCTTTTGACAGCTTCCTATTTTTTTTTATGAGTAAAGTGAGAGCGCCAAGATTAATCACCAGAGTTATCCATTGCATTTCCCACAATTATCCAGCATTAATTCAGAATACTATCCATCCTCTAATATTGAAATCTTGATATAGGAAAAACAGAATAATGCTAGCTATTTATGTTGCCTAAATGATTCTATAGGTTGTTCTGAAGCAATGCTATGATCATTAGAATAACAAGTTCCACAAGGTTCCATCAAGTCGTTCTCATTACCTAAATTGGGTAGCTTAGCCTGTACCTCACGTTGTGCAGTCGTGGTTCCTTAAAGATGGTTTCTCTTGCAATTCACAAATTTTATCACGAAAGAAACTGGCTTTTCCTTGATATTAATAAGCAAAACCTCGCTTACCGGCTGACAGAAGAGTCTGAAATGGCACCCCCCACCACCCATTTCACTCTTCTGCACATTTTCACCATCCTTGTTGCTTCAAGCAATGCCTGGAAACCAAAGTTCTCGTCAATTCTTGTGTTTGGGGATTCAACAGTCGACCCAGGCAATAACAACTTCATTGAGACATTGTTTAAGGGAAACCATTTCCCTTATGGTAGAGATTTCCCTGGTCAAGTGCCAACAGGCAGATATTCCAATGGAAAATTGGTTACTGACTTTGTTGCCTCTATTCTAGGCATCAAAGAGACTGTCCCTCCTTACCTAGATCCAAATCTATCAGATCATGAACTTCTAACTGGAGTTAGCTTTGCCTCTGGAGGATCAGGACTTGATGATTTGACCACGGTTGCTTCTGGAGTGATCCCTGTTTCAAAGCAAATTGAGTACTTCAGAGAATATGTGGAAAAAATTAAGCGCATTGTGGGGAAAGAAGAAGCTGAGAAGATGCTAGAACGGGCTCTGGTTATCATCAGTGCTGGGACTAATGACTTCAGCCTCAATTTTTATGATCTTCCCGTCAGAAAACACCAGTTTGTTGACATAAGTGGGTACCAAGATTTTCTGCAGAATAGGCTGCAAATCTTCATAAAGGCAAGTGCTTCATAAAATTTCAGCAATGCCCTGTTCTTTTATGGATCAGTACAGAGAAAAACAAGTTAAGACACTTAAAAACTGAATATAATCTGACAGATTTTCTTGTGTTAAATTGCAGGAACTATACAACCTTGGATGTAGGAAGATAGCTGTAGTTGGGCTTCCTCCAATTGGTTGCATACCCCTTCAGATAACAGCAAAGTTTAATAATCCAAAGGATCGAAAATGTATAGAGCAAGAGAACTTAGACTCTGAAATCTACAACAAAAAACTGGAAAGGCTATTGCTTCAAGTCCAAGCCACGCTTCCAGGATGCAGACTTGTCTACACAGACACGTATCATCCCTTGGCTAATCTCATCAACCAACCTGAAAAATACGGTGAGATATATCATAATTACACATGTTCAAAACCATCTGTCTAATAAATTTGAGAATTGGGTCTCAGTTCCCACGGGCATTTTATCAAACAGGTTTTGTGGTAACGAAGAGAGGGTGTTGCGGGAGTGGCTTTCTTGAAGCAGGGCCATTGTGCAACGAACTCACACCGACATGCGAGGATGCTTCAAAGTTTGTATTTTGGGATAGTGTGCATCCAACTGAAGCAGCGTACAAGTATATTACAAAGTATGTGGAGGAGGAAGTGTTGCCCAAGTTTGGGTATGGTAACAGCAGCCAAATATATCTGTAAATCGCGTCCTGAGGGAAGACGTGTCACATGCACAAGCTTGTGTTGTTCAGCTACACAAATAATTAAAAAGTTTAGTCAATTATTTACTATCCATAAATAAATACTTTCTCGTCCGACTTTTTTTTTAAAGATAATATGGAAACTAAGTAAATTGAAAGGGTAGTTCAGCGTACAAGTTCCTACTAGGTGAGATATGGGAAGGGTTAGATATACGCAACTTTAGCTGTGGTCCTTTGATTACATAGCAGCAACTTTTACTGTTGTTTATTAGCTTATCCTCTGTAAGGAAATTACATAAATTAGTTTAACATATTTGTATTTATTATTTTGTTTCGAATCAATTTCTCCTGCTTTAAAATTGATATATAATATAATGTTACATAATACATATTATGATTAAGTATTTTATATAACTTCATTAATCTTTTCAAAAAATCAATTAGAGTTTATTTTTGTGTGTTTTGGATGAACTTCATGTGGATTTGAGCTTTGTTATCCTCTGGTAGTCTTGGGGGTCTTAGAAGCCCTTAATTAGTTTTCTGTTTTTCATTTCTTTGGGCTTGGCCCTTCTTTGTTCAACAGAAACAACCAAAAAAACAAGAAGGGAAAAAAAAAACTTTTCCAAATGCTGAAAACGAGTTTTTCCATTTCCAACGGCAGAATAAAAGGTTTAATAATTAAAATTCAGATATGTACAAGATAGAGAATATTAGGATGACATGATAAATTTTAAATGGCGTAAGTTCCCATAATGCACCAAGTAAAAATCAGGCTGCAGGTTCTAAAGTTATGTTCTGCACACTAGTGAGTGAGTGTGTGTTTAATTGTCCCCAGTATGACATAATCACTCGCTTAATATTATTTATGTATATATATTAAAAAAAAATTCCACAAGAGGAATAGGGACACACTGCTGCCACCTAACTAAGCAGTAAGATCATCGATTGAAAAAAAAATCAAATTTGAACCATCCCGATTAGATTTAAACAATTAAGATCTGACAAGTTCTTGCTGCACGTCCTTTGGATTAGATTTGAACAATTAAGATCTGACGAGCTCTTGCTGCACATCCTTTGGATAGGCACTGAATCTGGTTTCTAAGATATGTCAATAATAAAATTGAACATTTTGAACACATTTGCAAGTTGTGCTTGGCATGCCTTACCCGTAACTCCATTTCTATGTTCAAGGGATTGGGAATCCCATTGCAAGTTAGTTAATTGTTACCGCCTGTTCATCAAAATATGCGAAAATCTCACGTCAAGATTTCAAACTTGAAGAGGATATATGATACGAAATTGGAAATTGAAGCGTTTGATGTCAGGACATTGAGTAATTGTTCAATGAATATTGGGGGCAAATGTAGTGAGCAGAGACAAGCCAAGTGTTTGCGTGATGCAAAAAGTGAGTTTATGGGGTTACACAGTTCATCTGGGGGGATTGATTCCACGCCAAAATCCTGACTTTCTTGCCTCTATATTACAATTTGTCAAGTTTGTTAAGTCCTGGTTCAATCATGATACAGTGGCGTTTCAAATTAATATCGATAACCTGAATTGGAATTTAAATTAGCGTCAAATGAGTCATTTATTTTTCCTTGC
The DNA here is from genome assembly GCA_037074495.1 of Acacia confusa. NCBI lineage: Eukaryota > Viridiplantae > Streptophyta > Magnoliopsida > Fabales > Fabaceae > Acacia > Acacia confusa. The sequence goes on from CM073511.1 coordinate 28,936,902, forward strand.
ATCTTGGTGCTCCAAGATTGATTCATTCGTAGTATTCAGATTTCAGAGGAAGCAACGTCAGAGAATCTTCTCCTTTTCGTCTTTAGTTGCCAGCATGTACATATAGAGGAGTACGAGTATTACAAAGAAGTGGGTAGAATGGGATGCCGGAACAGACGGGCAACGTTAGGTGTCTTTTCTTTTTAAAAAGCACTACATTTTGCATGAGAGAACTTCTTGAGCTTCTCAATTTGACCAGCTTTTGTGTCTTTTCCTAGTAACTTACAAAAGCAAAAGATGAGAAACCAAATCTTGTTTGCCGCCATTCAAATCTTGTATGAATGAACCTTCTTGAACTGTTTTAAGCATACGTTTGAAAGAGAGCGCCAGTTTGTAATCTAAATTTACAGCAGCATTGATAAGTTCAGATAACCCAGATGGTATTAGCCTTAACTTTCCAAGCCATCGTCCTTGATTTGGTCGGGGAAATGAAGAAAGAAAGGAAAGAATGATGCCCAGCAGAAAAGATGCAAGTGTAGAGATAATAAGAACACAATCCTTATAGACTAGATTCTGATGAAATCAGAACTTTTAGCATTCTAACTTACACTACCAAATACATACACACAACAAACACTAACTTTAGTTTTTACCTTCTCCCCATCGATCCACTGCTTCCCTTAAACAAATCGGTGAGTTTTGCTTCAATGTCCTCCACCCCATACTTGATATACTTATCAGCTTGCTTCCCCACATCAGGGAGACTCCGAAACCTTGAAATGAAGTTTTCATATGCCGGCATCACTATTTTTTCCACGGAAATTCTAATCTCTTCCCTTAGTTGCTCATCGAACACAAACCATGTTGATTGAATCCTACATATTTCCTCAAACTGCGAAGTGAAAAGCTTGAGCCTCTCTTTCATAGTTTTTGAAGCAGCATTTGCTCCCCCCAATGAACCAATGTCTACCTTCAACAAGTTCAAAACCTTATTCCACGTGCCTCTCTGATAGTTTACATGATATTGTCGGACTTTTGTAGTGTGTTTCCGGATCCAATCATCGCCCAATAGGGTTCCCAGCTCACTATCCTTTGCCTTCTGAACAATGTACCTTCCGTTGTTCATCAAGAAAACAGAACACAGGGCAGAGTCCTTATAGATTTTGGACTTGGCTTCGAGATTGCTCTCAAGCAATTCCATAATCCAAGCCATTCGCACAGAAAGTGAAGAGGACGTATCGTCAAGCTTAGGGTAATCCTTCAATGGGAGCCCATCGTCTTCAAATACTTGGTCCAGTGTCTGCCGGGACCGGCATGCAGCGCGGAGGTAATTCATCACGTAGCGGGTAATCGGATGAAGCCCACCACCGGGAACAGCCACTTTCGCCGAGTCACGACGAATTAAATTCTCCAATTCCATAAATATGCCTCTGATTGCTTCACCCAGTCTCTTCCAGATTGTGAGTGCTTCGTTTCTGAGAGATAAACAGTACTGATCAGAGAATAAAGATTCAAATTCTGGAATTAGGTCCCTCAACGTCTCGAAAACGTCTAAGATTCTGAACAATCTCTCCGGAGATCGGCTCCCAATCGCCACGGCATCGGCGAAATTGAGAAGTTGAATAGTTGATCCTCGGCAGACCTCCATGAAAGAGAGATCGGAAGCTGCGGAGAAACCGAAAAAGACGCGATCACAGAGTCGCCGTTCGCTGGGGAATAGTATCCTGAGAGCCACATTGGAAGCTTTGATCCACCTTTCAATCTCGTCTTCGAGGTCCTGCCACTGCATCTTGTGAACGTCTTCAATGCTGAGCTTCTGCAACCCCAACCTCGAAAAGCTCTCCTCCAAGAATTCTCTGCGGCAGCTGCTATACACGTGCGAGCACTCCTTCCCAAATCCAGCAATCACCATGCGCTTTGCGATTTCGTGAAGGTCGTTGATCGTAGCCGATGGGAGCGCGTCGATGACGATGTCGTAATCGGCCACGGGTTGGGCTACCGGAATCTGGTCATCCTCACCGTTCCCTATGACGCCTTCGACTTCGCGGTCTTCGTCCTCCTCCGAGTCAAACGACAAGTTCCCAGTCGACTCGCCATTCCCATGAGCACGAGTCAGGTCAAACGACTCGCCACCAAGCTCCATCAGAGTCCTAAACTCGTCCTCAAGGCGAAACATGGCCTGCTGGAGTATATCCTCGGCGCGTACCAGACACGCGCGAACGGTCTTATCCGACGCCACCGGGCTCCACTCGGCCAAGGTAGCAATTAGCTCATCAATGGCTTCGAGGTAGGCGGCAGAGTCAGCAGCATCAGCCCAGATCGGGTGGTCCAAAGACAAGTACTGGGAGATCCGACGGTCAAGAGACTTGACGGTGAGATCAAGTGCGGCGCGGCCCCTGGGATCATCATGTGCAACTCTGTCGGAAAGATTCTCCCTGGAAAACCTGCCATCGAAGTTGGAGAAGATTTGGAGGATATCATCGGCCATGTTGTTATTATGACCGAGGGTCTTGGCTATGTGGCGCGCAACAGCTAATAATTTCTCCTCGCCGTTCTCAGCCATTATGCACAGGAGGGGAAGTTCAGAGCCCGCCGGTCAAATAGCTCAACTCAGAGCACATGGAACGAGAAGAGGAGTCCAGAAGGAGGAGGATGTGTAATGAAGATGAAAGAGAAAGGACAGTGGGAAACAGACTCAGGAAAAACGCGGTTTCCGTTGAGGAAATTTAAGGGCTGAGAGTAAAGTCAGAGATAGAGATAGAAACCAGACAGAGCATGAGCAATTGACGAGGATGGAGAAAGAAAAAATAAAAAGGAAAAAAAAAACGAAAATAAGGCAAAAAGAGTGAGAGGTGGAGACAAAAGCCAAGAAAGTAAATTCCAGTCAATATCTCACACACAGAATCGCATTAATTATTAATTAATAATTAATAATATAATATTGAGTTCATTCAGAAAATTCGGCAACAAATTTTCATTCACTTGCGTGTTAATCATGTTCATACTTCACCCTACAATGCTTTATACATTACCAATATTTACAGACCATTAAGATTTACCACCGAGAGTCACCAACAACAAATAGTATCATTAATGCACATAAAATGTTCACAACATTCAAGCATATGAATATAAATTAAGTAACCTTTTAATTTTCTAATTATTATTCATGAATGGTGATTAGGATATGCATTCACTGAATTAATATTCATAACATAACATAAAATATTATTGCATTTGTTATGTACTGGTTTTCAAAATATTTCATAAATAAGACAAAAAATAATGATGGAAGTAATTAAATTGAAAATATAGAATATAATGGATTTAGGGTTGGCAAAAATTAGTATGAATAAAATATTTCTAGGTTTCTTCACCAATAGAATTGCAGGTGTTAATCCTTGATCTTTTGGTGAAGTATGGTTTAGGGATGTTATGGTGACTGAATTGTGGAAAGAGGAAAAAGAGGAGAAGATCCCAATTACCGTTTATTATGATTAGCAGTATAAATTGTTTTTTAATATGATTTATAATATACGAGATAAAATTATGATAAAATTTTTTTGGATGCACATTCCATGCCCATCCTCTTAAATGCTTGTTATGTGTTCATTCCTCTATTAGAAGGATAGACATATTTTTTATATATATTATATTTATTTATATTTAAATTTCATGTTGTTTTCTGAATTTTTTTTCACTCAATATCTCAAATTAATTAGTTTCTAGTCCTGCATTCAGTAATATTTATTTGTAACACCAGTATCACGGAAACTAATTAATTTGAGATATTGGGTGAAAAAAAAAACATTTCAGAAAGTAGTATATAATTTAAATATAAATAAATACAATATATAAAAAATTAAAAAATATTAAAAAACATGTTATTATAGGGATGGATACATAACAAGTACCTAATGGATATGGAATGGGCATTCGCAGTTAAATTTAGTGAAAATGAGAGGGCAAGATGAAGCAGGTGAAAACAGAATGGAGACAACTGGGAGGATTTTGTTTTTGGTAACCTTGAAGTGAGACGATTAAATCAAAGAGAGCAAGAACAAGTTCAGACTTCAAAGATTAGACATTTGAGAGCTGCAACTTTATCTTCTTTTTGTTTTTTTGTTTTTGTTTTTCAGTTTGTGTTGTGCACTAACTACAGAAGCTGCTCCTCTGAGCTTCACTGTCCAATCTCCCTTGGCTTCTTTATCTTGTCCCCTTACACTCAAGCTCCTCAAATCCGGACTCTCTGGTCTCTAGTGGTCTCCACTTGAATCCGTTTGAAAAGACAAGACAGATTTTACACCTCAAAAGTAGTGCACCGATCTTATATTTCCATCCACCATTAAGCATATACCATATCCTAACCTTAAATATATAACTCAATTAACATTTTAAAGAGATTAAAAAATTATATAAAATTAAAATCCATTTCCCAATCCGTTGTTTAAAAATACATATATGTTTTTTTTTCAGCAATAAAAATACACATATGTTTTTTTTTATAAGTAAAAATATACATGTGGTTACCATTTTTGTGCAAAAGTCATATTTTATCGTTAAGTTACTGTTTATCATGATGAGAGAGAAAGAGATGAAGTGAACAGTAACTTAACGGCGGTGAACAGTAACTTAATGATGAGATGTGACTTTCACACCAAAATGGTAACCTCATATGTATTTTTGCTCCTCAAAAAAACATATATGTATTTTTATTCATGAGGAAAAAACTCATGTGTATTTTTGCACCTTAACCCTTTTGATATTTTATATTAATTCGTGATGATAGTTATATTGATTTGTATTATTTACTACCCTTGTTTATTACCACCCACTCTCCAAAAACTTTATGATAGGTTTGAAGGCCAAATCTATGATGGAGATTCAATATTTAAATAAATCGGGACGTTGAGCATGGTGAAAATTGTGAAATTATTTATTTCTCCTACAATGTTCGCAACTTGTGGGAACTGAAAGCATTTTGAAATAGCGTGTGGTCTGTGCTTGACAGGATGATAAATCAAACCCAGTAAAAGTCGAAACCTTTAATTAAGGACCACTGGTACGTTGGTGGACACACAAAAAACAATGAAGTTACCTTTATTGAAGGGAACATCAAATTGAACTGGACGCCGACAAAGCCAATACAACCTTATTAATGCAACCCAACATATCGGTGCGTAAAGTTGATAATTGGCACATTTCAAAAGGTGACTGGGTCAATTAACATGAAAAGTGAATTCATCATCGATCAATCAATCAATCAATATCTACCTAAATTACCAGTAGGGCCACCGCAAATGCTGCTATAATTTATAATGATCTAGAGATTGCATCCATGCTTGTTGGTGGGTGTGCTTACATTTTTTTGATTCGGACGAGTCTATATTAATTATGAGGATTAAACTTCAATTCTCCACGAGCTAAATAATCATCAGAAATATTTCGACAATTTTATTTCAATCATTTATAAACTGACTTGTAAGCAAGGAAAAAGAAATTCGACTTCTTTTGATCATTACGCCCAATTACATATCAACAAACAAAATCAGAAATACTAATAATTCTTGTAAGGGTTTAATGTTTCTGTCTTTAAGGCAGATAAATTTTATTTGCCCCACTCATATAAAAGTGAGTAAATCCTACTATCAAGAGAAAAGAGAGAAAATAATAATGGACTTGCTGACTTTTATATGAGTGAGTCAAATTAAATATTTTTGTTTTAGAAGCAGAAACATTAATCTCTTCTTTTAACCACATAAATTATAGAAAAATGACAATCTTAAATTAACTTATTTTAGTAGAAACTTATTGACTTGATATTTTAAAATAGTTGTATTTTTTTTCTTTCTTTTTTTCCTTAAATTATATCATAAGCCAAATTAATCAAATTCTATAACCGACTGTTAGGCACGTACTCACGTCCCCAATTTCGCGCGCTTTTTTATTTTCAATAATTTTTCTACCACTTTCAGATTGAGAAATCGAATACTTCCAATTCTCAAACCAGATCTGGATCTCTATACGCTGTGAATGAATCTTCATGTCACATTCCTCCCCCCACGTTTTCTTGAGATTTAACACGCAGATATCGTGAAGTCGAAGGAAATCACACTAAATTTCAATCATCGAACCTTGCTTCCATTTTCGTCAATGCTTTAAGCCAATAACCTTCTGGCTTAAAGCTGCAAAAAGGAAACCAGATCAAAGACTACAAATCTTGAACTTCACTAGATCACAGTTTCTCTTCATCTCCACCGCCATCGTCAATGGCCTCTTCTCGCATCTCCTCATCTGAAAAGCTCACCTGTAGCATCGCGATCCCCACTCTGGAAGCCTTCATCACGCGCCTCTCCCGCCATGTCCACCGCGCGTGGGCCAATGGCCGCCCCTGGACCGAACTCACCGATCGGACCGCCATAACCAAGCCACAATCGCTCGCCGAAGCCGTCTCTCGAATCCGGACGAACTTGTACTACTTCCGCGTCAACTACCTTCTTATTCTGGCTCTGGTGTTTGCGGTTTCCCTCCTCTCTCATCCTCTGTCCCTTCTGCTCCTGATCGTCGTGATCGGAGCCTGGCTATTCCTCTACATTCTCCGACCGCAGGACCAGCAGCTGGTTATCTTCGGCCGGACCTTCACCGATTGCGAGGCCCTGATTGGACTGAGTATCGTCACCGTCGTCGTGATTCTGATGACAAGTGTGGTATCGCTGCTCCTATCGGCTTTTGCGTTAGGTATGGCGCTTGTGTGCGTTCATGGGGCTTTTCGCGCGCCCGAGGATCTGTTTCTTGGCGAACAGGACACGTGGCCTACAGGGCTTTCTTCCTTTGTTCGTATCAATGGGCCTGCATCTTTTCTAGAAATCCCCGTGGGCCCATCTGCAGTTTGATTTAATCATGCATTTTTTTTTTCTTTTCCTTTTTATACAACTAATCTGACTGCGTCAGATTTTGAACATTTGTTGGATTCAATTGGGGAAATTTTTTAAAACATAGATATATTCTTTTCTTTTCGTTTTTTTTTTTTTTCAATTTTAAGAGTTAGTTCAAAGGTTTTATGGGCCTCTTACGAGTTCCATTCTTGTAATTTTTAGTCCAAAGTTTATAGCGGTAGATATGAGAAGCATGACTTCTTATAGCGATAATTGACTATTGTTCAATTAGCCATAATTACATTATTAGGGTTAAGCACTTGGTCTGGCTTTCATCTCTCCCTACTGATGAAGACTATACCATTTTTTTCCTAGACAATTGAATGACATCACTATTTACTTACAGAAAAATGCTAGATTGTTTGAGAAATGCTTTTATCTAACTTAAAGTAGAAGATTGATGGCCATATTAAAATGTTAATTGGAGAAGAAAAGAGGATTTATCAATAGAAATCAAAAGCAAAGGCATGTTCAACAGCCAAGCTTAAAACAAGAGAGCAGATAATGGTTAGACTTACACCTCTGGAGACAAAATTAATAAATGGCCTGCATCATACCAGTTTGATGGAGAACCATGCAAGCCCTCCACAAACCAGAGGACATTACATTGGCTAGAGTTGTCATCTGAATTCTATGGAAATTAGTTCATCCTCAGAATCCTGAACAAAATAGTGAAATACTATGATATGTTGCTCGGATTTCGCCTAACATTAAAATAATACTATAATCTATTTGATAAATCAGTTAACCTCTTCAACCAGGTATGAACATTTTATTTAACCTCTTTTCAAATGTCTGGTTTAATCTTTAATATGTTGGGTGCGGTATAAAGTGGCATCAGCTAAGCGCATATATAAAAGGAACGAGAAGCAATTATAGGGAGGTTACGCATTGACAGGTATCATTATTGGTTCATGAATAGGTTTACAAGAGGTTATCAAACAACCAAAGAGGCACATGCAGAATGAAACAAAGTAATAAGGAGTCAACTTGGTCATGATGAGACCGACCTTGAAACGCAAGTAATGATACTCTCGAAAGAACAGCGATTTACTAGATGTAATCTTAAACTAAACTGGTTATTTTAATGTGGCCAATTTCCTCTCTTTCGCAATCAATTTCGCCACAACAGCAAGTGCTCTAGCTAGTCGTTCACTCTTCCTAATATGATTTCTATGTTATATATGGCCAGGCCAAAAGGCATATCGATTGAAGTAGATTACTCTTGAACATACTTTTAATTATTTATAAGGATTATTTTAAGGGGAAAAAAACTCAATAATTACACTTGGAACTCTGAAAGAAAACTTATAAAAGGACAAAAAATCTAAAATTTGCGATTTAGAAATAAAGACAAAAAGGGGCTGAGGGCGTATAAGAACTTGATTGGAGCGGAAGAGCCCATGAAACTTAGAATTCAAATCCTCTCTCAACTTAACGTCAGTCGTCCATTAATCCTTGAATAATGAGAAGGAATCAGGGATAAGGGATATGGCGTTGAACAAATAAACCCCTCCACAAACTCAAGCAAATTAGGCCACAACATCATGTGAGTTTTAGGCAAGTGGAGTCGAACACGTCTAATTTACAGCATCAAGTGAACCAAAAAAAATGTACTACCAGATGCAAGTTGAAAAAAAAAACACAAGCCTAGAAGCCTAAATATGTGCTTCCTTTAGTTTATTGCCATGAATGTGAACCTGTTTTGCGGCGGCACACATAAATATGGGGGCAAAGGGAGAAAAAAGAAGAAGAAGAAAAGAAATAAAAGCAGAGATTAGAATTCACAGTCACTTTGATCAAGTGCTATCATCATTCCCATATCTACTAGTATCTTCGGCAACTTTAGTCCAGACATCAGCAATTTTCTCAGCATATCCAACCTGATTCACAAACAAGCATAATTGAGTGGGAATATCCAGCAATGAAGGTGGCAAGAGATAAGCAACTCTGATAATAAAATACGGAGTATGACAGAATAATCACACTGGGCATACTCATACCTGACTAACTACGAACCCCTTCAACATGTGTAAAAAGTCAGCCTGCCTCTCTCTGTCAAATCTTTCAAGCTCAGTCCTATTATTTTCCTGCATTAACATCATCATCAAGAATTCTCTATCACTAGTTAAGTAGTATACAGTATAAACAAATAAATGATACACACATGAAATTTTTTTGGTAAATAACAAAGGAGCAGAGATCTGAGGATGAATACAGACGACGACTAAATCAATACAAGGCAGCCTAATTTCTCTTTACAAAACTATCTTCTTTTCATCCCAAAACACAAGAGAAACAGGTAGATGACGCACTTGATAATTAAAATAAGCATTCAAAATATGAAGTTTAGGTACAGGAAAAAAAACGCAAAATAAAATGGGGTTCATAACTGAATCACAAGGTTTAGACAACTATTTTGATGGATAGAACAGATTTAATGACTCGACCATAACAAAGAAACTTTAACAATCACAGATAGAGTATCCAGTAACTTAAATGTAAAAAGGGACCTCTGACTATCGTCAAAACCTATTCTATAGTTCAGTATATGAGCATTTCACCAACATAGATGAACCAAATTTTCATATGCAAAGTAAGAAATCAACAATGCTGCTAGCAAGAGCTAGAATTCTACTGCCAAGTAATCTTCGTATTCCATGACATGATACTAAAATAGTTGAAACTCAATCACTGATATCCATCTGCTCCTACGACCTAGCAAGAGTTCAACCATACTGCTGGCAAATAATTAGAGACGTTAGGCTAGATTACAGAAGACTATTTGTATAGGCATCAAATGCTGGTTTTCTACTTACTTCCAAGACGAGGCCCCTGGGCATAAATTGAACCTGCTAGTTAAACTATCAATCTATGAAACAAAGAGACATATTCTATATTTCCAGAAATAAAATGGTTTCAAGGAGTAAAAATGTAAGGACATAAGATAGAAGAAAATAAAAGAGGAGTAATTTTGAGGGAAGCAGAATGGATCAGAAATTTCCAAAGACAAAACCCAGACTGAAATTCAATTAACATCTGATTATTTCTACCATATAATATACATCTTGAAGCATAAAAAATAAAAAAAAAATAAACCTTATAAGTTACTCAAGTCCACATTATTCTAACCTAGGAATGCTAACAGCACGGCCAAATTAGAAGGCAGGGAACAAAGCATAAGAGATGTCCAAACTAAGTAACACAAAAACGATGAGAAAAGTTAATGCATCAAATGAATTTGATGTTAGCAGGCCAGGATTCATATTAAATGAGAAGTTCATAATAGTTCAAACAAGTAGCTCTTAAATGAATCATCATTTAAGAATGAGAACTATGACAGCAATTGTGCAGAGATATTTTTTGACAAAATGCAGTTTAAAAAAATAAAAAGCTTTCTGGAAAACAAATTGATGTGTGGTGGGGGTAAGATGATGCCTCAAAAGGAGACAGCAATTTAAACAAGACGAAGAAGGCCGACCCAACAATGTCTTATCCTGTCACACTGTATTGGCTTAAATCAAGTAAAGATACTAAATGATGAAATTACTGTAGCCTCCATCGAGGAAAAGATAGTAGAAATAAGCATGGAAAGCAATCTTTTGAATAGCACATTAAATACCACCCAACATGACATCCCCCCCACCCCCCCCCCCCAAAAAAAAAAAAAAACTCTCTGAATTCTCCACAAATCAACATAAAATTCACCCATGCTTCGAAGTGTTTCCATTGTAGATGGATTTGCAAATAAATAATTTCACAGATTTACAAGCCAAAGCGGTTAAAATTAACCGAAATGAAGCATACCATTGTCAAGTTTTCAATACAACTCAAATGCACTTGTATGAGGACTAAGAAATTGCACAAAACATAAATGTGATTGATTGCAAAACAAAGAAAATACGATTAAGGGAGTCCTTTGAACTTGAAGTACAGAAGCAGCCAACTCTTGCACAACCAAACTTGATACCATTTTGGATAACATTATCCACTATGCATAATCAATTTAGACAATGAAACCAATAACATAATAAAACATTTAAAACCTACCTTGATCCGCTCATATTCTCTAGTTGCAACATGTTCGGCATCCTCAGTGACCCTTATAGTTTCTTTTAGCTCCTCTAACTTGCTAATCCTTGATTTGTCACCTCCAAAAATTTTTGATGACGCTGCTTCAAGTTTTTCAGCCCTTGACTTCAATGAAGATAGTTCTGATATAAGAGTCTGCACAGTCAATAGTGCATTTGAGCGATCTGAGAATGCACCATGGACAGCCAGCATTAGCCCAAGATATTCATGAAGAGTGTCCTGCCAAGCATAAATTAGAAAATCATCATCATATTGAGAGGTTTATCCTCAGATAAACACAATGTTCTGGAATAAGAAAATGCCAATCAATGCTGCCCCCAAATATCATATATAATTCAAAAGCAGCTACAAGATTATGCAATTATTTTGTTTGCTAACATACAACTTAATGGGAAATGTGAAGTTTGAAACTTAAATAAAAATATTTTGTATTTTACCAAATGCTTCATAGTTTGAGCATTCAATTCTCGATGAAATCTGCTAGCCTTGACAGCACCCGTTGCCAAAGTTTTCATGTCAGTAGCTCTTACTCTCTGACTGTTCAAGACAGCCACCTCATTCTCAAATTTTGTCAATTTAATGAATGCCAGCCCTAATTCTCCCATTGTTTCTCCCATATCTTGCTGAGATTTGACAAGTGATTCTGCCTGAAAAAAGAGTGATGGACAGGAAAAAAAAGAAAACAGAAAGAATAAGCATGCAGTATAAGAATGTAAGAAACAAGTTATTAGACAAACTGGCAGACAGGGAAAAATAAACACAACTCCTTAAACATTAATGATCTGTTAATATAACTCCTCCAGAAAAGAATACCTGTCGAGATGCATTGGTGATTTGCTGCTCAAGCTCTTGGATCCTTTCCTTCTTTTCCAAGAATTCCTTGTCCTCCTCCACCACCTGTGGCTTCGAACTTCCCCAATCATTCACCATGGACTGTTTGAACTCCTTCAAAAACCTCATAAAATCTCTTCCCCCTCTCGCTGGCTGCACAACATCATTGGGTGCAATCACACTTTCACCCAACAACTGTTTTGGAAGCTTCGCTGCCCCATCAAGCACTCTTGACGTTACATCCGTTGTCGTGGGTAGGGGAAGCTTTCCCTGAACCTGCAAGAACACCTTGAACTCATCGCTTTTCACCATCACCGGGTGTGCTGCCAGTCTGCGCAAGTATTTCTCCAATGCCACCCTCCTTTGCTCCACAAATTCTTGTTTTTGCATCACCTGGCTCTCTACTATACTCTTGTAAGGCCTTGGTGGTATGAAAAATCCTCTATATGACTCCGCCAACCGATCCGATAGTGTCACTACATCTCTAAACCTTCTCCTGACACTAAATTCAGATGCACCAAACTCTGCGATGTTCGTCCTCGTTGAAATCAAATAGGTGACATAAGTATTGCTGCCCGGCACAATCGAATTAGAGGTTTCTTGCTCCTTAACCGGGTTGGACACGGTGATTTTCAAATATTCCGAGCTCGAAGACGATCTGGAGAAACTGTGAGAACTGTCCGAACTTTGGCTGGGACTACCAAAGACGTTGACATCATTGCCGTTACTCTCATTGAAAGGGCTAAAAATCGCATCACCATAAGACGGCGGGTCAATGTAAGAATTATCAGAGGCATTAGGGTTCCCAAATTCCCTATAATGTGAAGGGGATAGTAGAGGATCGGAGTCTGCCGGGGTCACCGCCGTCGACGGCAAGAGCGGGTGCTGGTTGTTGGAGAGTGTCGACATGGCACTACGGTAATTCGAGTAGGATTTGCTGGTTAAAGGATCATCCAGGACAAGATTTTCCATCTCTTCCTTGGAAGCATAGAGATGAGCTTCTTCAACGCCCTGATCCTCAGAGTCCATCATTTTTCTTCCTTGGCAATGTAAAAGATAAAAATTCGACCTTTGATCGTCAAATCGAAACAGCAATAATTTCAATCAATAAACTTATTCGCCGGGCGTGGAGCTCCAACTGAATTATCCCTTGCCTGGCATTAGGGTTTCAGAAGGAGTAACACTGTCTCGCAGCCGCCAGCGACGGGGCTACGGTGCGCTGAAAGGTTTGGCAAAGGAAGCTAAAGAAGACGAGTATACGAGGAGGACCAGAGAAGAACGTGTCACCGTCTCATCGAAGGCAAAATCTGATAGCAATTGAAGCCAACTGAATTAGCAGGAGCTATGGGTTAAGCTTCAGAATGATTGTCACGAACCATGATCCACTACATGTGAGGCATCCCGTTATTCTGTGACTTATTCATTGAACGTCCCTTCTTCTAAGAAAATTTCGTGGGTTATCGATCGTACGGTCCTCGTTGTATTTTCGAGAATCCTGTATTGGATTTGTTATACTCCTTCCCTCGGAAAGTAAAACCTAGTTTGAGGGGGCAACTTTGATCTTAATTTAAGATTTTATTTTATTTTATCTTATATTCATTATTTTTCTCTACATTAGTTTATTTAAAATACAAACTAGTATATAATCTATTATTTTGGATAGATCACGTTACATAAATTATACTTGAGTAACTTATTTAATTAATAAGGATTACATTAATCATATGTGGTTGTACAGATCGGTGACGGGGTTCAAGCCATTGAATTGAATATATTACTATAAAATTGTAGGCGGGGGGTGTTCATGGGAAAAAAAATAAGTATGGGCCTTCGCATGTTGAAGTTTGCGACCAGTTCCTGAGACCCTGACTCCAAAAATACGTCACCAAAAAATGTGGTTAGAGATCATGGGATTGGGCCTGATAAACGGCTTGAACTTATCGGTCTTGTATCCAGTGAATTATCGACGAGGCCATGACTGGTGCAGGCCTCATGCAAGCATCGTATAAAAGCATTGGTCCTGTGGATGGAAAAGAATGAGCCTACTTCGGCCCAAACATTAAAGCTGTCCAAAATCAATCCTTATATAATCAAGACCGATGCTTTTTAACAAACCCCAATTCTCATATCAAAAAAAAAAAAAAAAACAAACCCCAATTCTTTTTCAACCTCAACAAAACTCAATTCCCTCATGTATGTTTCCAATTTTTTCCCCGGATCGAAATGGCTCCGATGCCAAAATAGTATGACCCTCTCCAAAACAAGATGATAACAAGACTACATAAAAAGAAATAACAAAGAGGAAGATGGCTTGAGATTAACTTGTCACTGCATAAACAGACTTGATTACAAGGGAAAGAATGGCTCATGCCAAAATACGTTAACTACAATCAAAGCACAACGATTACAAGTTAATAAAGACGGACAAAAAACACATAAACCATGGATGATTTCAATTTGCTAACCCAAAGGGCCAAGCCACGCTTCAAAATTCTTCCCTACCCCCTTTTCTCAACCTGAGTATTCAAAGAAGCAAATTAGAAAGTGACTCTCACTTTGACCATAGCAGCCATATAGCCATCCTACCCTATTTTTTCCTCCAAAATCGTAAGCCAAAGTGTTGACCACTAAAAGGTGCCCTTTCCCTTATCATGTATTTGCCTAAGTTTCTAGATGTGGTCCTACCAAACCATGAATTCAACATCATGACTATCTCGTAATATACATGAAAAAAGAGGAGTTTGGGCACGTGACTTGCATTATAACTTGAATACTTGGGCGCAAAATATACACACACCCCTAAACTATCGAAGTACCTCTGAAACAAGCCCATAATTTATCCTCTAAGGATTTGCTGCTGTATAACTAAAACAGAAGCAGAATTACTAAAATCTACAGACGCAACATAATCTCCTATTACTCCTAAATCTTCGTTCTCACTCCAATTAGATAACCCACTCAGAATCACCGGGTTCATCCCCTGTCTCCTCCCCACAATCCAAAGATCATAACTTTCATCGTTCATCATCCGAATCTCCCCCACCGTCTGCTCGCCGTCCTCCACCACTACCTCTCTGTACTCCACCCTGTCGTTCCGTTCATTCTTCACCCAAAACCACGTCATCACCCCGTCATCCAGCTTCTTCTCCGTCTCTGTCTCCCCTTCGTGGTTATACGCCAGAAACCTCACTACCGTCAGACACAACTGCTCATTGCTCGCCACCATTCGATCCGCATAAACTAAAGCCTCCCTACAATCTGCCCCTCCGAGGAACAACACGGCAAGCCTCAGCCCCGGCCTACCGAACGAACCGGCAACACTGTTTTGTCCACCGATGAGACTCCGATTTTCACTCCTGTCGACAAGAATCCCAACAGAGCAGGGAGCTTGAGCTAAAACCTGTGTGCAATATTGAGAATGAACTGTGCATCTTTCAATGATATATTAGAGGCATGTACATTTAAATAATGTAATCATAATATTGTAATATCTCACCTGGGATATCACTGTTCTTGATCCACCCACAGGTACTATTTCTCCTTCGAGGTTGTGAGTGACAGGTCCCTGATGAAGGGACAAGATGATCAGATTGGCTTTTTTATCTAAGGCTAGCTCACATATATCTTGGTACATGGTTTGCTTGCTTGTGATGGCAGTGAAGAAACTAAGCTTAACAGAGACGAAGCCTTTGAGGCTTTGAAAGTGAGCGAGGGCGTTGATGGCTTGGACGAATCTGTATTTGGGAGGGACTGGTTGTTTTTCGTGGTCAAAAAAAACAGGGTTGGTTCGGCCTGAGAGCTCGATGAGGTGAAGGACGGAGATAGACATGGGATTCGCCGGCGTGGGAGCAGAGAGTTCGAGCAGGTTGAGGATGCCACTTACGCTTTCTCTGTCGAGTATGGAGAGTACGACGACGAGGTCTGTGTCGGGAGGGTTATGTTGGATTGTTCTTCTTTTGTTCACCATGTATGGCTTTGTTGGATCGTACAGGATCATGATCAAAGGAGTGAATATTGCTGTTGCTGCTAATGTCATCAAAACCAATATCGTATATCCTGGTGGCTGTATCATCTGCGTATGTACACAAAATTAGTTAAAACATATATTTTCAGGGTGCCTGATGTGCTTTAGTGCTGCACCCCTGCTGTCGCTTAATTTTGGGAAGACTATATATATGTCTGTATGGGCATTATTGTGCGGCAGATAATCAAGCTTACCCTTTTGTCGAGCCAATGCATGAACATTATGATTTCAACATGGCCTTTTAAGCTCAAGGTGAGACTGAGGGGTAATCCCTCTCTGAGAGGCATTTGCCAATAGAGGGTAGTGAGCCAAGTGCAAAGAAACTTGACCGAATACGCAGTTAAAGACATGCAGAATAATGGGTACACGTAGGACCAACCAGCAGAGACCATGGCATAAACATCAGTGTTATATCCGATCATAAGGTACGAGAATGGCAGAAAAAACTCTGTCATGACTGTCTCAGTTTTCTCCAACATTGTTGTCCCCAAAGGAGGACCAGCCGGAATCACCAGCCCTAGCCATAACGCCCCGGCTCCGATCGATAAGCCGACAAAGTCAGTCAAGAAGGACGCCACAAAGATCCCCAAAAGAATATAAGTCACATAAGTGGATTTCACAGCGTGACCTTCTGGGGTTGTATCGCAAATCCAGAGCATCACTCTTCTAATAATTCCGAAAAAAATAAAGGAAAAAAATACAAAGGAGATCATGTACCACAAAGCACGCAAAGCTCCAGTGTCTCCTTGTTTTCCAGCCTCAAATATGATTGCGATAATTAAACCAACAAAATCACCAATTAGACCAGTGGATACAGCTAATCGACCCACTTCGGAGCTTAGAAGGTTGTTCTCTTTGAGGATGATGAATAGTGCTGGACATGAGGAGAGTCCCAGGTACATAGAAATGCCACCTATTGAACTTATCTTGGCTTGCTCTTTGTCCATGTCATGTCTCATGGTCAACGCCACAGAAAAAGCTGACATTGAGGGAACCAATATGCTTATCAAAGCTATCGAAACATGCTTTTTCCCTGTCTTTCTGATGAGGCTACTGTCCAACTTCACGCCATACACGAAAAGAAAGAACATGAAGCCCATTACGCCCATAGTGCTCATAATATGCTCCGCTTTTCCGGGGACTGCTACATTCCTTGAAAACCATGCTTTGTCTCTCAGAAGTGAGGGTCCCAACAAGATGCCAGCCTTCAAAATATAAAAGCTTCGAAATCAAAATATGTAGTGTATACATACATGGTAGTGGAAAAATAATTTAGTTCAAAATATACAGAGTAAGATAATTGAGGTTATTTTTTAGTTGTCCTTGTAATCAATGTCCATTTCCAATTCTCTTTTTCTTATAAGAAAAGGATTATATAAGTTGGGTCTCGCGGCTCATCATAATCAAATATGTCTTGATTCAAAAAGTACCAACAAAAATACCTACAATTCACTTTTCAACATGACCCTTACATCAGTAGCGTAGCGTGAGTTGAACTAACTCACCTATATATAAGCCAACTTCTTATCAATTGGATTAACCTTTGTTAGCATGTTCATTTCTAATTTTACCCACTGATTAAATTTTAAAACACATCTTTAAATGTAGGAAAACAAATTTAATTTATGATATGTTTAACGAATTAAGTGTGTCATGGAGGAGTATATAATTATGCAAGAGATGATTAATTAGGATAAGAAGCTTACGTACGATAATCTCGGAGATGAACTTTGGTTGTTTGAGAGGCTTAAGGAGGAAACGAAGGAGGCGGGAGAGGAGGACGATGACAAAGAACTGGAAGAGGAGGAAAGGGAAGGTGAAGGTCAAAGGGTTTTCTCCAAAGAAGATGCCATTAGAGCGACCCTCATCACGGCTACAAATAACGGGATGCACGACGACTGTTTCATTGGTTTCGACATGGGAAGAGACGGATAAACGGTGTTGATGATGAGACGACGGAGGTGGATGAAGGTGCCACAGCCATTCGTTGATGAGCGCTTGCGGCGGCGGTGGCAAACTGGGCGGTGGGTAGTGAAACCTAGCCATGCATGAGGATTTCTCTCAGAGAGAGAGAGAGAGAGAAAGTGCGTGTGTGAGAGAGAGAGAGAGAGAGAGAGAGGAGAGATGGTACAAAGGAATGTGGTTTGACGACAAAGTGGGACTTAGTGGGAGGTGAAATGGGTCTGTGTCAATATTTCTGTGGCTCACCATTCTTCTTTTGTTGTGAGGTAAACATTGCACTGAGCATTTCTAATTTTGTTTGCACAAATCACTTCACATATTGTGTATATCTATTTTGTGTTCGTTTGGAAACGGACGGCCGCGATGAGAGTTGAAGTTTGAGCAACAAAAATGTACAACCATGACACAATATACAAAAGTGTAGACGTGGTGGTGGCTACAGATTTTAGAAAATTACATGTACCTAAAAATAATTAGCAAATGATGGAAGTATACACAGTGTTATCAAACCTACTCGGACCGGCCGGGTCGAACTGGAACCCGGTGAACTGGGCACAAAACCAGTCCAAGCCGAAGAAAAGATCGGAAATGTGATCAAAATGGTTTTTTTCCGGTTGAATCGGCTGGGTTGCATTAAATCGGCGAACCGGCTGGGTTTATGAAAATCGACCAGTTCAAGCACTTTTTTGTTTTTCTTTAAGAATCAGACCAAGCAGATTCCATTTTAGCGCGATCGGGCTATTGGGGTTTTTTACTTTTTTTCCAATTTCCATTCCAAATCTCCTTCTCCTTCTCACCCAAATTCATCTCCGCCATCTCCGTTAATCTCTGCCACCACTGCGCCATTTCGTCTCAGAGGTAAGCCCGCCGTTAATTTGGGTTTTTTGTTTTTGTTTTCTGGTTTTCTATTTTGAAAAATCGCAGCCCCTTTGTCTTCGTTTAATCCTTCTCACCCAGAATCGCAGCTCCCTGCTTGCTTGCTTGTTTAATCTCTCTTTCCTCTCTCATAACGTAAGTCCTCAATCGGCAATTCCTTTGTTTAATTCTGCATTGCCGCTGCTTGTTCACAGTTAATCCCAATTTGAGTGTTACTAAATTTGTGCGATTTTGCATTTTCTCCACCACCTGTCTTGCTTGCTTGTTCACATGATAAACTGAGTGTTTGTCTTGCTTGGTTATCGTTGTCTTGCTTGCTTGTTCACAAAAACTAATATTCTGATCATTCTTACTGAGGCAAGCTGATAATAATGGCTTTTAGTTAATTGGTTGTTACCGTGCATGTGGGGAAAATGATTGATTTCATTGAGTGAAATCTCATCTGTACAGGATTCAGGCTATGTATACAGCAAGAGGCCAAGAGTTAAATATAATAAATATGAAAAGTCTAAAGTAAACATGTTTTAGATACTTTTATCTTTTGTAAACTCATTTTATATATATATTATTTATATGGTTTTCGAGACTAGGTCATAGTTATGCGATTCGACTAGTGACCCACTGGTTCAACCAGTGACCCATTGATCCAGTACCCCGACCGGGTTGATGACCGATCCGGTTCTAATAACATTGAGTATACACCCTTATTATATTTAAAAATATGAGATAGGATATTCTTACTACCATTTTTTTTACTACTACTTTTTTACCGTTAGATCAGAATCTTATATATTTTTATTATTTCTCTCTCTTATTGAGATTCTGATTTAACGGTGAAAAAGTGGTAGTAAAAAAAATTGGTAGTAAAAATATCTTATCCCTTAAAATATTAATGGTTTGTATGTTCTATTTCTTTCTTTCTTTCTTTCAGTTTGGAAATAATAAAAGATGGGTACCATATATCCCGCTCAGGTTCCCATTATAAGTGAACTTCAACCACTTTACCAGAATCAAGGAGAGGTGATTAAACCATTAAATTTGTTTGAAAATGAAGAAAATCTTCAAATATACCCTTATGTAAATCAATGAATGACATATCATGAAAAGTGAAAAAAAGGAAATGATGTCAAATTTTTAAATAGGGACCATCTTTGAAAAAAGTAGGTGAGAGTGGTAAAGGTAGAGACAGTTGTTGTTGGTTGGGGTTTGGGGATGAAGATGGGTAAGAATATGGGGCTCGAAGGGCCACAGAGCCCATGAAGATTCCATGAAAAATGTAGGGCCTAGTAATTGAACAGGAGAACCCACAGAGAGATTTTAAGAATCCAGAGAAGTGGACGCAAGAGGAATGAATAAAAATCTGGGGAGATGATCAGATAGGATACAGAGGAATTCAATATAGTGCAGCTTAACTTTAGCCGCCAAGTGTCAGGGCTACAAAATTAACACCGCAGTCCCACCCCAAGCCATCTCTTTTATTCCTCATTATTATTTTTATCAAAACCATCATTCACATCGCCTCCCAAAAATTTATTCATTATTTCAGTTGGACAAACAGATATGCATCACCACCCTCTCATGCCTTTCCAATACGTACGGTCAACCTTTTTCCAAAATGAAAAGTGAAAGATTACAAGTATTGTGACTGCAAACTCATTTTCTTGGATTGTCTTCACACTGAGATGGTCCACTTTTAGCCTAATTAAAAATTACTTACCTTTGATTCAACAGTAAGAGGCACCATGTTTAATTTAGAATTCACACCTTTACATTTTCATAACTAGTTATTGGTTACAGACAAAAACAAATTACATGCTACTAAGCTATATCTATATATAAATCTCAATCATAGATAGAAAGGGGTTTGAGTCATGTAAGAATGAGAGAATTGTTGTTCAGTCTCAAATGAGCAAAACTTACCAGGGTTTTTTGTGATTAAATTTTTTATTAGACTGCGCAATAATTCCCCGTACCCTACAAAGTTACAAACACAAGACGAACATGAACGAACACACTCATTACGCTAAGAATGATTTCCAGGGGTCCTGTATGTTCTTGCTGACAAAACGACACTGTACCATAATCTTGTATAATTGGTTAAACCGCCCCTTTATCAGACTCCGCCTGAAATATCACTTAAATTCATTATGGACAATGAGAAAGGATATACTATATATACTGAATTATCATTGCCCAAATATATTTAATAATAATTCTCAATGCAATCATATTGTGGTACTTCCATTACGTATACACACTCGTATACTCAGTAAGAAAGTACATACACAAAAAGGTATATTTCAAAAGCTGGATCTTGACCCAGAACCAAGGGTTTTGGAGTTAAGAACTTCATTTTTTTGCCCTTCTAGTTAATTGGTCTCCAAAGTTTGAGCCAGTTGATGGTGGAAATCATTTTAATTCGCACCAGTATAATCATTTTGGTCTGCCACTCTCAGTGCCACTGCATTGCCTTAATTAATTCCTGCTCCGAGCTGCTCTCTCTTTTTTTGTGTGTGTGAGTGAGAGAGAGTAAAGAATATCAATGTACCCTACCCTTAACGGCTAGCTTAATTATTTCTGAGATTGATACTTCCCAAAACATAGCCGCAGTACATCCATTTTATTAGATGTTTGTTTTGCCACAACAAAAAGCAAAGCTTGAGTTCATTGTGAAGTGATATTTACTCTAAACGATCGATTCAAATCAATTACTCATTTTTCAAAGGGGAAACATAATACTGTGCGAGGAAGTGGTGAATCCTGTTGAAGCGCAGAACCATACAAGTCCTTTTAGGAGATGAAAATCTCTACAAATATTTTGCTTTATCTATTTAGAGATATGCAGAAAAGCTTTGGGAGATCTTATGCGGTCCAGTTGGTTGCTTTGTCCCCGTACATCAAAGCACATCCTGTGCCCTAAAGTTGATTCAATTTCGAACTTAGCAAATCTTTAAATCAAGTCCTCAATATTATATTAAGACATCCCAACCTCTCATAATGGCCAACCATATGATCGTTTCCCTTCCATCTATAACAGGAAATGGATAAGTAGTAACATTGAATTTGAGGTCAAAATCAGCATCATCATCCGCAAGAAATTAAACTGCAATAACTCAAACTTATATGGCCCATTTTGATATATTTAATTACTTGTTGCATGGGGCCATGGATTTAAAAAATTGAGATTAAAGAAGAGCTTGTGAAGGCGTGAGTACATGTAATTAAATGTTGTTGTCTAACATAAATCTTGCTTTTAATGGGAAATTAATGATGGGGATAAAGGAGGAGGGAAGTAAATAATGGAACGAAGGTGAAAGCGACGAGACATGTGAGAGGTGGACCAAGTTGGAATGGAGTCAACATCCACAGTAACTAACCCACCATTATAACTGAGGAAAAAGGCCAGCTAAAGTTGCAGACAAATAAAAATGGAGAAACCCTAGCTCATCAGGGTACAGTTTTAACTCAAAATAGCTTCCCTGTCGCTGCAAGGGAACACTAGGGTTTTTGGCTTGTCAGATGGAGGTCAGAAAGGAAAAAGGTAGGGGGGATTACGTAGGGTCCTGTTTGGATCAGACTCGCCATTAAAAAGCCAACTAATAACTCGTACGTCAACATGGTTCTCACAGAAACATGATGATAATGCAAACAATATACTTTTAGGCTCCGTGTCAGTGACTTGGGGAGGAAAAACAGATATCTTTTTGTTCATGTCAGTCAACCAACTGGTCAAAGCATCAGAGACTTCACAAGCTTCGAAAATCAAAACATGCTTTGCGAACTCAGGTGAAGTTCTCTGTCCTTCTGATGGATGAGACGAGAGCATAATTTCAAGCTTCCTCGAAAGTGAATCTCGTGACCTGAGAGAAAACAAGCTAGGGCAACCCAGTGAAAAAAGCCTAGGAAATTCAACACCATATGCTAAAGATCACTGAGAGAGAGAGAGAGACCCAATCCATAGCTAAAAAGATCAACTTTTTCACTGAGTACGACTATAAAATCATATGCAATGAAACAAAAGTAAAAAATCCTACCTTTTATCCTCCGAACGTACGATCGATAGCATGAATTAGTCATGCAGCATGAATTTTTTTCCCAGGGACTAAAAAGGAGTACAAGTTTTAAAATCCCCCAAAAAAAAAACGCCTCTCCCCTCTATCTCTTAAACCAAACAAGAGGAGAGATTGCAGTCACTAACAGCGTGGGTTACAAGGGAATCGAACCCGCGACGAGCATCCATACCACGAGCAGCAGTTTAACAGGCTCTACATTTACAAAACATACAGAAAGAACAAAAACAAGAAATTAAAGGGACTAAAAACCATTCGCCTTAATTTGTTTAACAACATAAACTACACCAAGAAAAATACCAAAAACAAGACAAATCCACTTCAGAAGCACATTGATAATGTCAGATTTTAAAAACTACATAGGAAATCCTCAGTTAGTAAACAAAAAGTTCTTCCAGAAACGATCATGTAAATGGAAGTTAATTGATTTGGGGGGGGGGATTTACGCAGTAAGGATTTAAATCATTGAGAGGGAGATACTAAACCATGAATCTTTACACAAGTGGTGCGGAGTTGTCGGATATAAATATACATATGTGCAGTAAGAAGAAGCGGTAAAACTCAGGATAGATAGCGCCAAGTACACTGCTGTGAAAAAGGATCTTCAGTGTCTCGGCGCTATCCCTCCTGAGCTTTACAGATTCTTCCTTACTCTGATCTGCTTCAGAACATCATCAAAAGGGGGGGGGGAAGAGAAGAAGAAGAAGAAGAGAAACGGAGAGAAGGAGGAGAAGGAGAGGAGGAGGGTCACATGGTGAGGAAGAAAAGGGAAGGGTATTTATAGGAAGAAAAGTACGTGTGGGAGATGAGGAATTGACTATTCGCTAATATTGTATTTTGAAAATTTCTGCGCCATGAAAGCAGCGGCAGCTTAATTGGACTGAGAGGAGAAATATGAGATAGCTGGAACCACTGCCGTTGTTTTTTAATCTGAGTGTTGTAGGGACTAGGGACGGCGTTTTGTTTTGGTGTGGGATTTCACTTTTTATTATTAAATCATTAAATCCCATTATTTTAATGTGGGAGTATGTTTTCTTAAATTGTACGCTGCCGACTACGATTTTCTTCCCAAAACATGGAATACGGTGACGCGGATTTGGGGACTGGGAGTGTTAGAGTAACTTTGCCGGCTGGTTACCTCCCCCGCCTTAAATTACTCCTATTTTTTCCGCTCTATATTATACTTCATTTATAATATTATTCATTCCTAATTTTCTTATCAAAATTAAAGAGAATTAATTCAACAACCATCTGTTTATTGAGATTATTGAGATGGTAAATAGTCTTATTTTTAAAAGAAAGAGAACACAAATTCAGATTTTAAGAAACGTAATTATTAGAAGAGACAAAAACCCTTGACGGTTAACAATCTTATAAATTTTCACTCATTTATTTTTTTTATATACTCTTTATACATAAGGATATAATTGAAATAATATATATATATATATATATATATATATATATATTAGATTTATCATTTTCAATTAACATATTGAATCACGTGATTTTAGAAATCGTTTATGGTAATTAAAAATGATGGGGGAGTATTACTATTACTACTAGGAAGACAATTAATTATAAAGAGCATTTAAAATGATTGAGGAAAGTTATTGCTAATTTGCCATACCATTAGTTAAAAACAGAAAATGATAAGTTATTCTTATAATGGTCAAGTTAAAAAATATTTTTCTTTTTTTCATATACATCCAATAGCATGGTCTACTTCTTTTTAATTTGGAAGATTTATTGGGACCAAACTATTTTAAATTCGCATCAAGTCGATTTCTCTAGTGAGAGAAAAGAACTATCCGTACCACATATTGTATTTATAGTCTCGAATCGAATATCCTCTTAAAATAAGAGGACAAATGACTAAAATTACACATGTACTTTATCTCGGGAACACTCAGCACAATATACTTTTTTTAGGAGTAAAAATACACACGTGATTACCATTTTAGAGCAAAATTCACATCTCACCATTATGTTATTGTTCACTTCGTTTCTTTTTTTCTCATTACAGTGAACAATAACACAATGGTGGGATGTGACTTTTGTTCCAAAATGATAACCACGTATGTATTTTTGCTCCAGTGCTGGGCGCTCCTAAAAAAAAGTTCATGTGTATTTTTGTACTTTAATCCTACTATTTCATACTAGCAATACGTATTAGTAATAAAATAAAATTTGGAGGGACAGGGCACTAACTTTTAACCGGAGGACCAAACAATATCTACTCTTTTTATGCTAGGGTGGGGCTGCCTTACACGGAAAGTTGCATTGAAACGAGACAATTTGAGGATCTCAAATATTTGTAATGTTTCAAATTTTCGCAATTTCTTCAAATAATTTTATTTAAGTACACAAAATTCATTATTATATTTCTCGTTCGTGGTGTTACCTCTAGCTCCTCAAGCCCCTATGATCAATCCTTTGGGAAAGCTTCAAGAATACTTCTTCCGGTCTTAATTATAAGATATAGTTGACTTTTTTGAGGAGATTAAGGAAGCTAATTAAATTATTTTAGAGTATTTTTATTTTTATTTTTTCTTTAAACTAATTAGTTTGACTAATAAACTAATATATAATACAAAAATATACAACATATGAAATGATTAAGTAACTTATTTAACTTCCTTAATCTCTCCATAGAAAGTCAACATATCTTATAATTAGGACCGGGGTAGTAATAAATTTAAAAACAGGACATTCACGTGCTTGTTACAATACCAAAGTGTGCGCTAATTTATGAAGAGTCTAAATTTTGATTACTGTGCGAGATTAGTTTTGAAAACATCCATACGTAATCTGCGTGCACAGCTATGAGCAAATTAAAAAGGAATGACTGTGATTTTTGTTTAATTAATTTGGTGAAATTATGTTTAATTAGAGCGGTCGGTTTAGTGATCATGTCGCACCATGGTGATTTGAGAGTTTTATATATTCAAATTGTCCAATTATTTCCAATTTTGAAATGTTTTGATGTTGTAGGGACGCCAATTTACAAATAACTTCAGCAAATCACGAAATGGCGCTCTAATTATATTATCAAGAGACACGTTGTCATTGTACGTATCACTAATCAAAAGGTGAGATAGCAATTAGCCCCTTCACCTCACTAAAACAATGCCTCATAATTAATTAACCTATTTGACTTTTGTGATATATAATTGGGTAAAATGTACCTTTAATCCTTTAAATTTTATGCGCAATATATGTTTGATCATTTAACTTTATAATTCTAACACCACCATTAATATTGTTAACAGGAAATATTGATGCAGTAAACTCAGGTGATGATTATGTAGCTAACAAATTATATTAAATTTTGAACGTGTAAGTTATTAAATAAAAAAACTGACAAATCAATGCTGATGAAATCAAAGTTTTCATATTTAGATCATTAAATTAATGTATTCATAATATTAAACTAAAATTTTCAATACACTACAGGTTCATTAGGTTTCTAGTTATTTTTTAATTTAAACATATTTTAAATTTAATATTAATAACATTTAATGACACAATCATCACTAAGTTTGTTGCATCAACGTTTTCGATTAGTAACACTAGTAATATTAGAATTATAGAACTAAAGTATATCTTATATAAATTTAAAGGGTTAAAAATATACTTTAACCTCTATAATTAAGTCTTAGTCATTGAGGTGTATAATATTTTAATTTTTCCTTTTTGGATTGCGTGACTATAACCTTGTTTGGAGATTTTTTTTTTATTTTTTTTACAATTTAAACCCATGGGTGAGCATATGGATCACCCGGTTCGAACCCAGGATTCCATCCAATAGTGTTGCAGGTGACCTTGTTGCTAAATTAATTTAATATTTCACATTATTGATTGGCTTACCTAAGGCAATAGTTCGTTGATAAGTTCTTGGATAATACCAAAATCACAATTTTAAAAGCTTTTTTAAAAAAAAAAAAATTGAGACAAAACTCCTATTATGTATTTGGATTAGTTTTTTTATAATAACTTTTACAATTTGTGAGATAGATATATGAAAAGAGTTTCATCTCGGCTTACAGAAAATAGCTTCTAAAATTATGATTTCAAAATTATCCAAACACATAATATATTTATCTCGTAAATTGTAAAAATTATTCTTAAAAAACTAATAAAAACAACAAGTTGTTTGAGATCACGGTTAAAGGCCTAATTATGCATCCCAAGTTCCCACCAGCTAAAGTCATTTCTTGGCTTTTTATAATATTTGGATCAGTTTTTTTTTTTTCAATTGGACTTTTATAAAAAGAAGTTGTTTTAAACCAAAAGCCAAAATTTCCTGTTTTTTTTACTTTTTCATTGTAGAGTGAGAAAAAGTTTTTTTCATGTATAGAAAAAAAATCAAATATCTCATGAAAAAAAGACATTACGGGTGTGTTTGGTTTAACGAAAGGGAGTGGAAAGTAAGGAATTGATCAAATTGTCATTAATGAAAGAAATATTTTTTTTTGTTGAGAGTATATTTTAGGAATATTAAAAAGTTTCCATGAAATTTTTAGTAAAGAGAAGATAAAAGATCTCTCCCTTCCCTCCCCTAGCCAAACTAGATGTACATGTCATGTTCCTTTTTAAAAGTTAATATAGATATAAATCACATCACACAATTCAATTTCAATCTTATCTTCTTGTTTACAAAAGTCAACTTACAAAAATAGCAAGAGTTAATTAACATCAATTAGTGTAGTACTAGGAATTTGATTTGTGACAGAAAACATACATATTTTATATTTATTTGAACAGGCATACATATTTAATTTATAAACTGATATAGCAACAAAAATTTAAGCACAAATGATGTTCTCCGTGGCCAACAGCCGGCTATATACTTGTGAGAACTAATCAAACTAATCACAGAAAGCTGGAAAAATATCGTTATACGAGTACATAAAAGGAATATACCTTACACACCCCGTAATTAACAAAACTAGTTCAGAGGCATATATGATTATATATACTAATTAAAGGGTTAAAGTACAAAAATACACATGAGCATTTTTTCTAGGAGCGTCCAGCACTACATACTTTTTTTTAGAGTAAAAATACTATTTTAAAGTAAAAGTTACATCCAACCGTTATATTACTACTTACCGTGATGAGAGAGAAAGAGATGAAGCGAACAGTAACATAACGGCGATGAACAGTAAAAAAACGGTGAGATGTGACTTTTGCTCTAAAATGGTAACCACATGTGTATTTTTGCTCCAAAAAAAAGTTTTGGAAAAAAAAAAAACTTATGTGTATTTTTACACCTTAACCCTTAATTAAAAATAGGGTAAGGTGGGTGAGGCAACAGGTGTTGCTGTGGGATTTAATTACTTGCGGTTGAAAGGCAACAATCATGAGGTAATTATCCCAATTTAACAGTCGGCAGCCATGATTTCTTTCTTAATTTTCCTGCTTTTTAAATTATCTTAATTAGCCCATTAGTCATCCCTTGCATTATGAATACCCATTACCAATATTATATGCGTCTTATTTATTTTCCATTAGATTCTGCTCTCAAATCTCCTCAGTGCTCTCATATGTAGACCTCTTACGTGGTACTATGTCCATGTGCCCCCTCCAATATTCATCTTCATTTTCAAAGAGTGTTTCATGTTATGGAGGTAGTTGCCTTGTCACTTGTACAGATCTCACTCAATCCATTCCCCTTTTTTTTCTTGCCATCTTTCTTACCTCTTTATTTCCCCCTCACCCATCATTATGCTTTCCTCTTATTGCCCTGTTATTGATAAGGCAATGTTGTTAATATCAGTCACCTCATTAGATTTCAGATAAATTGGTTCAAAGAAAAATGATAAATATAAATATTTGAAAGTAATTTGTTTAGTCTTATATTAAGGATTGAAGGGAGTGCGAATGTATGATTTTACCCCTAATTTATTATGTTGTATGATAATATTTTCTTGAACCTACAATTTAAATCTTGTGAATTATCAATTCTCACAATTCAATAAAAATAGTTAAAAGTATTAAAATTATTTGAAAATTCAAGGGATTTTCAATATCACCCTTACCAACTACACTAAACCAAACTACTAATATCATATCAATTATTATTCTTTTTCACTACCCTTATTAAACATGGCACACAATAAAAAATAAATTAAATGCTTGTTGGAAACTTGCATGTACCTTATAAAAAAAACTAAGAAAACTTATTAGTTAATGCCTTATAATAAGGATCAAAAAGAGTATATTTTATACATATACTTCCTTTGGTCCTCTTTATAAACAATTTTTTTTTTTATTTTGTAAAACAAACTAGCATGCATTATTAGTTTAAAATAATAAATGTGTAAAAAATATCATATCTTTTTCAATATGCTCTTGTTTATGAAAAGAGTATAGGAGAGAGAATGAATTAAAAATATAAGAGAGAATATATAATAAATGATTGAATAAAATAGAATTAATTGTGAATTGGGGATAATTAGTATAAAGTTATATATTTAATAGGAGGAAAAAAAAAAGAGACAGTTTAAATTTTAAAACACAAAAGAAAAGAAAGATAGTTACTTATATTAATATTAAGGACGGAAGAAGTAAATCATATTTTATATATATATATATATATATATATATATATATATATATATATGAAATCAAATCACAATTGGTAACTAGTTTAATGAGCGAGCCTCTAGAAAAAGGGTGACTTTTCAATATCCGAAACACCACCAACCCCAACCAACAACAAAAAAAAAAAAAAAAAAAAGCTCATGGTTTATCTCAGTCTTCTCCGTGGGTTACACGGCGTTAATTAAAATTATTGTTGAAGTTTTGTTGTTACTCAATATAATTAAAACTATATTATTTATTGAATTTTAAAACAAAGTTAGCAAAATTTAAGATTTTCATAATTCAGGTGATGAAACATGCTAAAAGTAATTTAAAATTTATAAATATAATAATAGCAGAAAGAAGCAAGTTGCGTGATATGTCTTCAAGATCAATGGACCATAGAATAAGTGAACAACAACGCAAAGTCGGCTTTAGAAGAAAGTATGGTGCTAATGGCCTTATAACCAAACAAGAGGATACTCGTCTCATCCCATGATCGAGTTCAATGGTTGAAGGGTCAAACTTCTGTCATTGAGGGAAAGAGTTCGACTATTGAGACCATCACAACGTTGAGGTGAAGGAGGAAGCGTGAGAAGTGAGAAAAGAATACAAGGAAGAGACGAAACCATGACAGTGAGGGGCTATTCAGCAACATTTCAACTAATCGATTCCTCCCTTTATTTATATTTGCCCCTCCCCTCCCCCCTCTCACTCGTAGCCTATCGATCACCGCTGTCCCTGCAAACATGAAACAACCCCATTCTGACCTGTTTGATCTTTAATATAAAAATTATTTACCTGATTAAATTATAAAAGTTAGTTAATATAACACGTACTTTCGGTAACCCCTAGCCATTTTTTTTAATTCCCTCTTACTCCTTCATTTTAATTATTGTTGAATGAGTATCAATAAGTAATAAATTAAGAAAAAAGATTGAAGGCTCAGAGTTGCATTACCCAAATTTGGAAGTAAAGGAGGAGGGAGTTTCCCCACATTCTTTATGTTGGGTAGAAGGTCGTGACTAGAGAGTAAGAGGGGGGAAAAAACAAGGTGAATATAGGAGGAAGAAGGAGGAGAGGAAATGGCACATTGGAGGTGTTCAATGTTGAGAGGAATGTCGGCAATGGTAATGGTGAAGGAAGTTTTTTTGTGAATTAGCAAAGCAAGAGCTAGAAAGGTATTAGAGAAGAAGAATAATCGCGAAAGTTCTTCTAAAAATTGATGAAAATCTTATATAAACATGTAAAGGTCTTAGCCAAACTCATTAAACTTTTTTAAAAATTGAATTTTGATTGTAAATTATAAATTTTTTATGAGAACTTGTGAAAACCCCATCCAAACTTTTAAACCCTTTATTATAGATTGCAAAACTTTATCATAATTGAATTTTGATTTACAAATTCGATAACTTGTGAAAATTTTATTCGAATTTATGAAACCTCTATCAAAATTTGTAAAAACCTTTATTAAATCTTGTGAATTTTGATTTGCAACTTGTGAAATTATTTTCACAATTTATAAAAACCTTATCTAAACTTATGAAACCTCTATGAGAACATGTGAAAACCCTTATCAAATATTATGAATTTTGATTGCCAACTCATGAAATTATTTAAGGAAGTTATGAAATTCTTTTAAAAACTTGTTAAAAGCTATTTCAAATTTATAAAACCTATATTAGAACTTACGAAACCCTTATCAAATATTATGACTTTTTATTTGCAACTTATGTAATTATTTTGATAACATGTAAAAACCTTGTTCGAATTTGTGAAACTCTTATTAAATTTTGTGAGAATTCGCAACTTGTAAGATCACAAGTTGAAAGAATGATCTTGAAAATTTGGATCTTTCTCTGGGATTGTGTCAAGCTTGGGAGTACTAGAAGACCTCCAAGAAAATTCCATAAGTGAAGGTATCACCTCCACCAACCCTTTGTGCCCTTTCTTCTTCTTCTTCATTGCTAGAGGAGGCTGTCATTGCCTTTCATTGTTTCCAGGGGAGGTCGAGGCCGCCATTGCTGTTGTTGGAGAATGTTGTCTCAGCCTCCATTGCTAGACTCTCTTGGCATTGAACCCGAAAATGAAGAAAGAGAGAGAGGACAAAAGAAGGTAAAAATGAAATTTAATAAGGGCATCTCTGTCATATTTTTTACCCTTCAAAAAGGACAAATCAAGTATTAACACTTGTATAGAATTATAAATATTAGAAACACATTTTTGTCTTTTAAGATTTGTAAAGTTTTTTATTAGGTATTTTCCCAATTAATATGCATACCTTTGTATTTTTACTTTAATTTTCTCATTTTTAATTATATTTTTATAGTTTCACTTAATTACAAGAGAAAAAATGATTAAATACCATTTAAATTTACAAAACCCAGAAGGTCTAATAAGAAATGGAAATGACAAAAAGATGATTAGAGGGAATATAGGTTTTTGACAATGAGGTGGCAATGATGAGTAGAAGTAGGGTTGGGCAAAAAACCCGTAGTCTGCCTTGGTCCTGTTTGACCCGGTCTGGCCCAACTCAATCCAAGGCAACAAAAATTTGATTCAAGATAATTTGACCGGACCGGACTAGACCAAATTGTTCAGTTTGGACTAGACTTCGGTCTAGAGGCTTATACCTCTTGGACTGGTCCGGTATGACCCGATGTTTTTTTTTTTTAAATTACCATTATATTTAGCCACTTACTGAAGTTTGAACATCCTAATGTGCTTTTTAACTTATAGGAATCACTTTTTATTATTTTTGGAAGTTAGGTGAAACCATAGCTAAAATTATCTCCCAAGAAGGCAAAATAAAAAAAATTGGAAAAAAAGTGGGACTACCTAGACCGGTTCAGGTAGTCCGGTTCGGTCCAGCCCGACCTCGGGCTGGTACTAGACTGGACCGGACCTTGGGCTAAGTTATCCAGTCCGAGGTCCTTTTGGGCCAAACCTCGGGTTGGGCTCCAACTCGGTCTGGCTTGGTTTTTTATCAACCCTAGGTAGAAGGTTGAATACCACATAATAGCCATATCTAAAAGTTTTACTAAAAAAAAATAATAGTTAAAATTGATATTTTCTAACATCAAGGTGAAATTGCTACATTTTGGTTAACTTCTGGAACAATTTTGATAAGGAGAAAAAAAAAAATCTTTTGGTTTCTCAATGCTTTTCAATTAAGACTTTCATGACAAAAATAATAATTAACCCATAATTTTTTTATAGAAACACAATAGTTTTTGAATATTTAAAGGTAGAGATAGGATGGGTATGGGTGAACATTGACTTTTGAGATGGAGAGTCACCTACGCGTTTGTCATCATGCAGTGTCACATAAAAATAAAATAAAATAAAAATCTCAATACTGTTTCACTTTACACTCCCCTTTTCTTACTTTCTTCCCCTTATAATTCATTCATTCACTCAATATTTCAATACTCTATAATGTTACCATAAACCATCCTTGCCTCTCGAAGTCTCAATTTTTTTCTTATTTAAAAAAAAACAAAAAAAGAAGGAGGAGGGAAGGCCGACAGGGGTAAGTGGGGCGGGGAGGTGAAATGTGAGTGTGTGATGGTGCAAGTGGCGAAGGTGACGTGGCACAAAAGTCAAAGAACACGAAGCATCCTTTGACCCCACTGCCTCCCTCATCTCTTGCCCCCCATAAAAGGTAATGAGCGAGAATTTATTGTATAAAAATAAGAGATAGAATATTCTTATTACCTTTTAATCTTATTATCATCTTACTACTACGTTTCTACCGTTGGATCTATTATTTGATCCAACGATCCTGATTTACCCTATTTAAAACCTTCTTCCTACTCTATTTCTCTTATTTTCCCCGATTCTCTGTTCGCCGAAAAAAAAGATACCATCAAATCATTCCAATAAAAAAAAAACAATTTACTCAGGAACTTGGGATCCATCTACAACAATTTCCAGTCAAAAAAACAAAGCAATAGATTAAACAACAACAAAAACCAGAGGATCAACACAGGTCGCAAGAGAATAGGGAATGTGAATGTGAATACCCCTTCGGTAGAAGTGTGGCGGTGCCTCTTAGGTTTTTTGATGATCGCAAGAAAGACCATAAAGAACATGCGACAGAGGTAATACAGACCCTAGAGCAAGTTATTATCATTAAACAGTAGCATACCTGCGAATAATTTGAATACCAATTCAAACAAATAAGTCGAGATGAATTGATTTGTGCGCTAACATATTACAGAAAGGTGATTTCTGGCTCGAATATTCGGACAAAAAAGATCTAAAACAGCCAAGAACACAACCGACCTAGCCCAATCACGCCGGATGAGAAGAACGTTATGCAAGATTGAAGAAAAATGCAGTATAAATCAAGAAAAGCAGATCATATAGGGTTTCGGCGAAGAGAGAATTGGGGAAAATCAAAGAAATGGAGTAGGAATAAGGTTTTAAGTACGGTGAATCAGGACCGTTGAATCAAATAATAGATCCAATGATAAGAACATGATAATAAGATTAAGAGGTAGTAAGAATATCCTATCTCTAAAAATAATAAATAACATATATTTAATAAAATAAAATAAAAATATCAGTATAATGTAATAAATAAGGGTAGAGTTAAAAAATCGTTGATGTTTATGACATGAGATTTAAAGTTTTCTAGGGCAAAACATATTTGAAGTGCTCAATAAATAGGATTAGAGACTCATTGGAAGAAGATTTTATTTTGCTCAATTCTTAAGGAAACTCATTAAAATTTTCAAGTGAATGTAAAATTAAACCCTTCATTTAATATTTGTTCTCTTGTGATATTATGTAGTAAGTAGAATTATAAAGTTGTTGAATTTTATCATAAAATTATCAAAATTAATTTTTTGTTGTTGGTATATGTGAAAAATGTCGAAAATTTACAATAAAGATTATAAGAGTACATGTTTCCAGATTTATTAATTTTAGTCAATGTTGTCAAAAACTAGTTTTTACGTAGACACGGAAGAGGTGGTAGAAACGTAAATCGTATAAACGACACGACACGTAAAATTTTTACTTTCTACTACGAACTCAATATGTGTGTGTGTGAAAAAATCATAAATCACTACTCAATGAAAAATTGAGTATATATTTAAAAGATATAATATAAGTAATGTAAACATATAAAACATAAGTTCAAATACATAAGTCAAAAAACATTAAAATAATAAAGTTTAACAAGTTCTAAATTATAATAATTTATTCAAGTCAAATATATCATCTTGAATGTCATCAATGTTCACTTATCTTGCTTTTATAAGTTCATTTGCAAAGTTAAGAATGTCAAAATCATCACTATCTATAGATTCCCTTTCAACCAAACTGTTCTCATTATAGGCATCAACATCTAAGTCACCTTTCTCATCTTCTACAATTTCTACAATCCAATCATTTAGGGTTCAGTTCTGGACTTGGCGCTTGGCTTAAGTAGTGGAGGACGATGATGATTTAGGTTTTAGGGTTCAGATTTTGAATGATGGTGAGTAGTAGGGATTGGAGCACGAAATCCCGATTTCATTTCGAATGGAGCCGAGTTCTCCTGAGCCCGATGCCTCAATTTTCTTTACTTTCTTTTTTGGGTTAAGTAAAAACGATAATGACCATAATATTAGTTTTTACCTTAGACAGTGTTTACTTATGTTTTAACACTGAATATTCTAATAAATTTATTTACGTTTTTACAGTAGTTTTACCACTGCTTTTAGCTATAAACCACGTGAGACGTGACTGTGATTTTGATAGTTGTAAGGTGAGAAGGAAGTAGTATAATTGAGGAAATATTAATAATAATTGGAAGATGAGCCGAGTTTGGTTCTTTTTTACTTTTCCCCGTACTGTGATTCTCTGAGATGGTCATTGGGGGGTTGTGCCGTAGAGGATGAGCAGCACCTCCGAATGCACCAGAATCACGGGAATCAAACATAAACGCACGCAAAATCAATAGGAGCACTCCCAATATAGTACTTGTTCTTCTCCTTATTATTATAAAGAATGAATTCGTAAGTATATTTGATTTTTTTTATAAAATATTTGTTTATTTTTAAAGAGTATTAATTATTATTTTTATATATGTCTATAATTAATAGGGGTAGTAGGTGAAAGTAATAATAATTTAATCTTAGAGTTTAGTGTAATTAGTAAAGATAATATTGAAAATTAATTAAATTTTAGGATAACTTTATTGACTTTAACTATTTTAATTAGTTCGCCAGAATCGTTAATTGGTGTTTTATAATAATGATTAAAGAAAATATACACTTAATTTATATCACGAGAAATAATAAATAATAGTTAAATTATGTACTATGTCTTTTTTTTTCACTTTTTACTCTCCGTAAAAAATGTGTTGTTTAATTGTATTGAAAATATTATTTTAGAGAAAGGAGATACAATGAGTTGACAAAGGTGGAAAGTGAGTATAAATTATACGGCAAAACAGGAAAAAACATTAATTAAATTGGTAGTCACTAGTATATTCTCGACCATAACTTCCTTTTAGAGGTGTTATACTTGTGGGTTGTAGGAAGTTCATAAAATATTACATTTGATCTTTATTATAAGATATTTAGTTACTGTTTTTCTCAGACTAAAGAATGAGAGTTAAGTTATTAAATTGATCTAAAATTGATAAATATTTTTAATTTTATGTCTACTTCAACTATATGAATTTAATGAGTCAGTTAAAATGAGGGCATCATGAAAAAATAACAGTAAAAAACTAGTTAAAAGCGCAGTTGATACCTTACAATAAATATTAGAGAGAGTAATATTTAACAAATTAAGAATCAAATTTCTATTAAGAGAAGTTTCACAACTAATCTCTAACAATACCTCAAATAATATACCTTTAATAAGAAAATATTCGTGTCTAGCAAAAATAATAAAAGCACACAACACAAAAGATATGCGCACCGACTAAAGTATTCATTGATTTGTTTTTCCAAATGACTAAAAACTTGTTTGTAACAAGATTGAAATCTTTAGAAGTAATTTTTTAATTGTAATTTATGATGTATAAGTTAAATATTTAAGATAATTTTTATCCTGTATTACATGAGTGTAATTATTAATCATAATTTCAAACAAAGACTAAAATTGCTGGTAAGTATCACGTGAAGCATTGAAGTTGAAGGCGTTCAAGGTATGTACTTATAGTTCTAAATATATTATTTAATTTGTAATCCAAATTACCCTACCAACTAGATGTCAGGTTTAGGTTCTATTAAATTAACTTTGATAATTTTTTTTTAAAAAATAAGTTGTATCTTATATTTAGGACTTGAATGAGTAATTACTTTGGAGAGAGCTAGTATCTTTTTGCAAGATCTCATCGGCCTTCGCCAGATTGTCCCCATCTGAGCGATCTCAATGTCAAGAATAATCTAGTTGGATGTAGTGTCACACTCAAACCTTTTTTTTTTTTTTTTCCTTTTTTGATCTTGTACACGAATTGAAGTACATAACATTAATTAGTATGTCTTTAGGAGTTAGAACAGCCAAAGGTGAAGATTTACATGTATACGTGTGAAATCTTTAAGATTAAACGATAAGGACGTTTCAAATTGCAATATATATATATTAACGAAGTGCACTAGGTAAATGGTGTCATCTCAGAGTGAGATCATGGCAAAAATAATGACTGAGATTCCATCATAATCTTCCTTGACGATGCCTCCAATTTTCATCTCCCAACCAATCATTATTTCCCTTCCCACCATTCTCCAAATCTTTCTTACTCCTACAAATATGTCTTTATTTGGAATTCCTCCTCTCAATCATACCTGCTTCTTTTCTCATACTCATCGTTCACATCATTATATTCAATGTAATATTTCTTGAGCAAAAAAATTATTTGTCAAATTTAAAAATCATACCTGCTTCTTTTCTCATACTCATCGATCACATCATAATATTTTAGTCGATGTAGTTTGTCAAATTTAAAAATTATTTGAGCAAGATTCTTATAAGTTACATCTTGTAAATAGAGATGGAAATAAGTCAGGCTTCACTCTTAATAAATCATGTCTGTTTTGGAGTAAAGTGGATTAAGCTTGACATGTAGCTTGTTTTAAGTCTTTTCTTTTTCAATGTAAGCCTAGCCTGTATACAGGCCTATGGCTTGTTAGGAAGGCTTGAAGTTTTAAAAATTTTGTAAGTAATTAAATAGGCTACAGGTCTCACCTCAAAACATGCATATTTCAAACAGGCCAAAAATAGGCCTACTTACTTAAAATAAATAGAGTAATTACAATTTTACTCTCATAATGAGTCGGCTTAACAGGCTTATTATTAGGCTTTGGCCTGACCTGTTAAGCAAAATAGACCTTAAAGGAGGCATTAGTTTGGCCTTCTAACTTGACAGATTAGGCCTGACGAGATTTAAAAGATTGCGTGCTATGAGTTAACAACAAATATAAAAACTTAGTTGATAATTTATGTATTGACCTTATATTGATGTCTAAGCAAAATCTAGACATAAATTAAAGCAAGAGTATAGTATGCTAAAGTTTTTTTTTTTTTTTTGTGTGTTTTTCTAGAGATTCACATAATCTCATATTTTCTACCTAGCCCGAATGGTTTAAAAAATCAATTAGGATTTTGAGTTCTTATTGGCATCACCTTTTACTTGCCTAGAACTATTTAGATTAAATGTTGTGAACTAACAGAAATCACGATATATAGTGTCGTATAGTTATCAGACATTTTGTAATTTTTCAAGCTATATATAACATTTTAACGAAGGACCATTTTATGATAGGGACGTCAGTCCCGCAGGTCTTATCTCGCGGATACATACGTATTCAATTCATTGAATTTATTGTTGTTTATGCAAAACCTTAAAAAAGAAAGCCGTTTACAACATTAAATTGTGTCGGTTGTTTTAAGTTTTATATTTTTAATTAGCGATTCAATATAATGGTGGTTTTACGATTGGAACATATATTTGAGTGGTTCACTGTTGAAACATGAAAGTCTCACTTATCAAGCAGGAACAATGAGGATAATATCATTACTGACAATAACAAAACAGGGGCCACACAGAGACTAGTGACTATCAAGAGGACCAAGTTTAATGTTTTACTTGTATCCCTACTCCGCACTGTCCTGTCCTTTAACCTACATCAAACCTAAAGGGGCCGCCTTGTTCCGAAGGTCATATCACACAGTAAAATATCTCACTACGTGCATATGATAATTGAGACTGAGGAGAAGTAGTGGCAGCAGCAGGCTCGTAGTATAGAGACACACACGCACATTATTATCCGTTACGTACCCCAATTCCATGTTCGCGGACACAGAAGGTTTAGGGTGGGGGGTAAAAAAAATCCAACAGAGAAAAAAAGTCTAGTTGGAAGGCGTCTAAGTAAGATTATCCAGCTTCTACGAAAAAAACTCTTTTTTTTTTCATTTAGCGAGGGTTGGCCGGCCTCAGTCATAGGACATTGGGCAATAAATTTAAACTGTTTATACTCTCGTCATCCATGGCCTCTTCTTCTCCGTCTTCCTCTGAATCACCGCCTAGCTGTCGCAGCAACCATGGAGGATTTGAACACGCTCGGGGCTGATTGCAACGTCATCTGCTGATGCTGTCAGTGCCTGATCTTGCAGATCCTGGTCTTCGACTCTTCGCTCTACTCAGGCTTCCCGTCAAATTGCCCAAGAGAACCATAGGTTTCGCCAAGAGAAATCTTAGTCAAAGGTGGAGATCGGGGGAGATCGATGAGATTGTGATGATTAAGGAGGAAGAGTTCTGTGTTAGTGTTAGGGCAGAAAAGGAGAGTGATTTTGTAAAATATCAAATAACCCAAATGGCAGCTGGTTCATCTCGCAAGTCATAAAATCACTATACTTTGCCCTTTCTCTTTCTTCTTCTTTAATTTCTATCTCCATTAGCTTGGTTGGTTTGGTTCCTTCTAAGTGTTCTGAATTTTTTTATCTCAACATTACATGAAAGTTAAATTAACTATGATTTATTATTTTAACTAACTTTTCAAAATGATAATCTAAATTTATTTTAGTTGGGGAAAAAACACTTATATTACTATCAATTTAAATATAAATGACATTTACAATATCAACTTTTATCATATTATATTTCTATAAAAGTTAGATTAAAAATAAAGACATTTACAATATCGACTTTTATCATATTATATTTCTATAAAAGTTAGATTAAAAATAAATTCTTCTTTTACCGACACATACAACCAAAAAGCAAACCCTCATCAATTTGAGAAAGGTCTCTCCTATTTTTGTACCTTCCATGTGTTACTTTTTTTGTGGCACATTCATATACCTCTTCTTGGACGTATTCCTGAGAATCTTCAATTATGTGTTGGCGAATCTTTCTACCTCAACTTCCTGTTCTCTCATCAAAACCCCATAATAATAATAACAACACACTCGTTATCTCATGGCCAAGACCTAGATCCATTCAAATCTCAGCTACTGAAATATGTTGTTGAATCAATAAGCATGTGCATCACTAAATCGTAGCACTAGATTGAAATGATGTATATGCAATACTGCATTATTGAGGTGACCCTGTGGGTAGGTAAGCTGTATTATTGATTTGAGACGAGAACGCGTGTGTGGTCGTAAACATTCTTATGGGTTACCATGTCCCGCACCTTATATGTAATCGATCAATCTGTACCATATAAGACTAATAATATTCTATAGAGACCGCATCAAGTATATGTATCTTGGTGAGATCAAACCGACTTTTCATCGTCAAAAGTTATCATTACTGAAATCAATTTGCTTTTGTAAGTTACAATAAATGTCACGTCAAATAATGTTGCCCTTTGAATACCAAGATGATCTAATAATACGTTTGATCTGATACAATTGTTGATCAAAGATTGAGATCGATGAATTCGAGGCAAAGGCTTATGAATCATCAGGACTTGAGCCAAGTTTATCGAACTAGCTCAACGCACGGCCTTGTTAACACCAGAAATTCTCCAAATTCAGACGAATTTAATTACAATTTCATCAAATACATGGTCGTTGATCCAGGCAGAACTCAACTTATATATCAAGACAAGGAATTAACGGATTGATACTGGTTTGTTAGTCTTTATTTTATTGTTGTTATTATTTTGACTGATGGTTTATTATGGTAGACTTCATAATTATTTTGTGAAAGGAAAGAGGAAGAGTAGAACAGTGTGCCAACAGTTGGATATGAGATATGTATCGTGAAAAGTGGGTAGCTGATGGGAATATATTGATAAAGAAACAAGGGAGGAGCTAGAATTGTTTGGCTAGGGTGGTTCCAATTATTTTGATGGGATATATAGCAGCTTTGTGCTGTTTGTGTACGATCGTTTCTTGATGTGGGGAGACATGGTTTAGGTTTTCTTACCTTTTTCGCATTGGATTTTTTTTTCCTGGGTCCAACTTGTGGCTGTAATTAATGTCCTTCAAGTTATTGCTGCTGTTTCCAAACATAATGTTTTAATAGCAGTAGATTGTTGTCACCCACACACGCAGAGGTTAAAAAGCAATGAAAACTCCGTGAAAAGCGTCTCTGGGCTAGGTCTCAACAACAATACTATAGCAGCAACCTTAAAAACCATACCATCTACGCCTTTGAATATGACCGCATAACATTTTTTTGGAAAAAAGATTTATGTGGAACTAGGGAAAGAATGAGGGGGAGCCATATTATATACATTCCCGCTTGAAGTTTATATATGTTTATACATTGTCTGATCTATACCTACCTCTGAAATTTAAAACTGATTTCCTCCACTTACATATATATGCTCTGAACCAGTTAAGTTGGTTATACACATTTTTTTCTCTAACACGCACCACCATTGCTTTGTAACCTCATATTCCTCATAATATTGACATGTACCATATAAGGATATGATCATGAAAGTTTTACCCTTTTATCGAGATATAAAGTTTGATATGCCCTAAGGAATTCCCCTAGATATAGCAAAACAAGCCTTGGCTTGAATTTTTGAGTAGATTCAAAATTAGTATTATCTTCTGTCTTTATTGTAAAATTTAGTTGATAGTGTGAATTAGATTTTAAATTAAGAACTGGAGGTAATAGTTATCTTTGCTCTCTACTTGCAGGAGTGAATTTAC
This sequence comes from Acacia confusa, assembly GCA_037074495.1. Lineage (NCBI taxonomy): Eukaryota > Viridiplantae > Streptophyta > Magnoliopsida > Fabales > Fabaceae > Acacia > Acacia confusa. The sequence continues at coordinate 28,978,376 of CM073511.1, forward strand.
TTAATGAAATGCAGAGAAGGAAGCTGACTGGGAGCAGCGAGTGAAGAAGAATCTCTTGGAAAAGACTGTTTGCATTATTATTCAGAGAGTCGGTATGCAGCTGTAAATGTCCCCTATATGTTAATAAACTGATAAGAAAGATTTTAAAATATTTATCATATCACTATACTTACTATTCAATAATTTTACTATTTAAGGTAAACAAATAATCACTTTTAAGAATAAGTTCATAAAATAATTTGAGTTTTATATTTTTGGTAAAGTAAAAATTTAGGTTGGGGTAGACACCGGTAACCCAACAGGGTCAGGGCATGTCTTCAGGCTCAAAGAGCACTTACAGATCACCCACTAAAGAGACCCTCACATTAACCAGCGGGAATTGAACCTTCTCTCTTTTGGGGTGAAGGTTGATACTTTAGCCAACTGTGGTACTCCTCCTTGGCTGAGGTCCCTTAAGGGTTAGAAATTAAGGGTTTTCCTCTCTATGTTTAAAATGAGGATGAGGTCCCTTACTACCCTAATCAACAGAGTTTGTTAATAAATTTAAATTTATTTTATATACGAAAGAAGAACTTATAATGATAACTAAAGAAATCTCATTTGAGAGAGCAAAACTCTTATCTTGATCTGGTTGGCCATTGACCCACAAAAACCTAAATTTTGTGTCCCCATTCTGAAGGCCTAATTTCACATATATTTTGGGCCATAAAGTCTGCAATCCGTAGTTTTTTTTTTTTTTTTGACAACAAGGTGGCTCAAAAGGCCAAGATTACAAACTTAACGAAAAGTAGCAGGGGTGGAGACCCCAAACATTTGCTTCTCTCTATTTTTTCCAAACAAGGAAACCGTTCTCAAATGTTCCGGACAGCCATACAGAATGGAGGAGCTCTGGAAACCATCTTCCGACAAAGCATCAGCCAAAAAAAAAAAAGAACGTTATTTTAGGATAAAAAAAAAAAGTGGGACACTGATGGGCTGATAATAGAGTTTTTTTTTTTTTGTTGACCAACCATTTTTAAATGCTTACAAAGTTTGAATTTTGGGGAATTTCTTCTCATGCCTAATTAATTAAAATATTATCAAAAAGGCCCAAGTGCATTTTCTAATATTATTTCTGAAAATGTTAACAACTATATCAGTATTTGTTAACAACTATATCAGTAACCATTAATAACTAAATCAATACAATTAACAACTAAATCAATCTTATTAACAACTACATCTATACAACTTTTTAAAATAATACTAAAAAAGCCTAATGACTTGACATTTGACTTTTCTTTAGACATTTTTTGATAATATTTTGATTGTTTGAACTTTGAGGAAAAATTTCCCTTGAATTTTTACCTTTTACCATCGACAATGTCTCGAATAAAATTAGAGTTGTCTCTAGTCAAAGAATCTTATGCTTAACAGAAAAAAAACCTATATATACATGCATATTTACATAATTTTTACGTCCCTGCTCGTGAATTATTATTACTAAATTAATTATAATACTCCATCTGGTTCTAATTATAAGACAATATTTGGAAGTTGGTTTTAGTCCTACTTATAAGATAAAATTTAAATTTTTGTCAATTTTTTTCTAAAACACCCCTATTTTATTGTCTCAAGTGTGTTTGGTTTTTGATAAGTATATGCATTTAAGTGCGTATAATTTTCCAATCAATAATACTCTTAAATTGTTGAATTTTAATTTTTTTATCGATGAATTGTCGTTAATTTAGCAATATGTGTGTGTGTGTTTATATATGTATACACACGCATATATACATACACATGCATTATATAAATGTGTGTGTTTATGTATATACGTGTGTGTCTATATGTGTGTGTACATACTCACACACTTAGATGTACACACACATATATATATATTTGTGTGTGTATTTATGTGTATGAATGTGTCTACATTGTGTGTGTGTTTGGGAAGGGGGAAGATGTTGGGGTTTGTATTTGTGTGTGTGTGCGTGTTTGGGGGGATGTGGGGATTTGTATTTGTGTGTGTCTATGGCGTGTGTGTGTGTGTGTGTTTTTGGGGGATGTGTGTGTGCATACACACACACATGTGTGTGTGTGTTTGTATACATACACATATATGTATATATAACAAGATCATCATTTTAATTAGAAAGCATGAAAAAAAAGATTCTAAGTTAAGGAGGTATGTTAATGTCATTGAAAATTTATATAAGGGTATTTTAGGAAAATGAATAAAATTAACTAATTTAACTCCCCTCCTTAATTTCTCCAAAATCAATTAGATATGTTTTATAATTAGGAGAGGAGGGAGTATATAGTTTCTGCCCCCAGTATTTTTTTTGGACCTGTAACCCCAGGTATTTTTAAGCTTTTATTTGTTTGCTAACAATTTTAATATGTTTTCTATTCCTTAACTTGTTGACTTCAAGTCACAAAAATATTTCTTGACTTTTCTTTAAACGTGTTTTTGAGGCAACACAGAAAAGGATAAGCATATAATAATTTTCAAATAAAAATAATCATATACATTATATAAATATCCGGAGAAAAAGATTATATGAATATTAAAAAACTGTGCTGATAATTTGCTACATGTGTTTAAACTGAAAATAATCGTGTTACAAGATTAGGATAGGACAGAATATGACACTATTGGAAGCTTAGTCACACCCCAAGCTATCACCAAAAGCAAAATTCACGGAGCACAATTGTACTATTAGCTGTCTGAATTTAGATTTCTTATTTTTCATTTAATAATATATACTTTACTTATTCATTTTGTTAACATTTAAATATACCATTTATTATCTTTTTGTGAAAGATATGTTTTAACTTTTAACGATAAAATTTAAGAAATTTACTGGATATCCTTTACAAGCTAGTGTCAAATTTAAAATCATTTAAGTATAAAAAACAAATAAGCTAATAATAAGTTAAAGATATTGTCCATAAAAATAAATTGTAATTATTTAAAAGGATCAAATGAAAAAATATTAAAATGCCTCTAACTAAATCTTCTACGCTCCCTTACTCACTTCTTTTTCTTTTTTTTTTTTTCTGTATTTTATTTTTAAAACTAATAAAAAATTTAAATTTTCACTAAATTAAATAACAATTTTCTCAATTTTCATTTTTCACAACCTACCTATATGTCTTTGAAAAAAAAATTACAAATTTTTCAATTTTATAAAATTATATATATCTTTTTAAAATCAACAAAAAATTTAATTAAAAATATCATTATACAATTTTAATAAAAATCAAACTATTTTATAATTTATCATTTATGTAAGAAATTTTATATGTTTTGCTTTTATTTTAGAAGAAATTTATGTCTATTAAAAAATTCATTAAATGTTGATAATTTTTTTTAAAAAAATCTAAGTAATCTATTATATCCTAAATGAATGAAATTAGTTTAGCTTTTATTTGTTTTAATATCTTAATTAATAATAATGTTGATAATATAAATCGAGTAACTTGATAATATAAATGATCTACTATATCATAATGGGTAGTTTTAATTTTAATTTTAGTCATATTTTTAATCATGAATACAAAAGATAATATAGAAAGTTTGGTTAAAAAAATTTAGTGATTTTAGATTTTTATTATAATACTTTATCTTTTTAAGTAATTACAATTTTTATGGTCTATTGTAATAATTATTATTTTCACCAGATTTTTTATTTTAATTTCCCATAAATTTAATAAAAGAGACAAGATATCAAACCCTAATCTCGAATTTTTTTCCGAACCCTAGAGATGATTTTTATGGTGCATCAGAAAAGGACAAGGTCCGAAAACCAAATCCAAAACCGTATCCTACACCGTCTCCTAATTGACTTCTGAAAGTTCAATCCTCAAGGAAGGCTCGGAGAATATCCTTTAACTCTTCATTCCCGCTCTCCCAATTCTTTGGAGTGCGATTAAGCTTCTCTCTTGCGCGATAACTGTTTAGAGGGGAAGAATCTGGCACTCAAAATCCTCTACAAACCTGCTTCTGCAAGATTCAAAATCTCTAACATTGAAGTTTTACAAGAATTCAACCTGAAAGGGTCTGTTTGCCAGTCACGCTTTTGGATTTGGGGGCAGAATCGGAGCCCAATTTTTCTCCATTTCTGCCTACAACCCTAAACCTATTCATGGCCACGGACGTAACGACCGAATTCCAGAACCCCGATTTTCGACCCGTTCCGCAGCTACCAGATTTCCATCCGGAGCTTGCCGAGTCACCTCACGATGGGCTCCATTTTTGGCAGTTCATGATCGCCGGTTCCATTGCCGGCTGCGTTGAGCACATGGCAATGTTCCCCGTTGACACCGTGAAGACCCATATGCAAGCTCTTGGGTCATGTCCAATTAAGTCCGTCAGCGTTCGCCAAGCCCTCCAATCGATTTTGAAATCCGAGGGTCCTTCTGCTTTATACCGAGGGATAGGTGCCATGGGTCTTGGTGCTGGACCAGCACACGCTGTGTATTTCTCCTGTTATGAGGTTTGCAAGAAGTATTTTTCTCATGGGGATCCCAAAAACTCCACTGCCCATGCGATTTCTGGTGTTTGTGCCACTGTTGTGAGCGATGCTGTGTTTACGCCCATGGATATGGTGAAGCAGAGATTGCAATTGAGTAACAGTGGTTACAAGGGTGTTTGGGACTGTGTGAAGAGGGTTTTGAGCGAAGAGGGATTAGGGGCTTTTTATGCATCTTATAGGACTACAATTGTGATGAACGCCCCGTTTACAGCAGTGCATTTTGCAACTTATGAGGCTGCAAAAAGAGGCCTTATGGAGATTTCGCCTCAGAGTGCTGATGATGAACGTTTTGTTGTTCATGCAACTGCAGGAGCTGCTGCTGGTGCATTGGCTGCTGCTGTTACCACACCGCTTGATGTGGTCAAAACTCAATTGCAGTGCCAGGTAACATCCTTTTTGTTAAAGCCTTGTGCTTCATATTTGTTTCTCTAATATTTTGTTTGCTTGATGGACTTGTTTCTTGCCTTTGTCAAACTAAGTTTTGTCTTAGCTTAGTATAGTTTGATATCCAATCCTTAAGATTTGAAAACTCACTCGAGAATTTGTGACTAGAAGGGGGTAAAAGAAGAAAATGCAGTATGTTATCAAACTTGAGAATGTTTGCAATCAGTGAATGTGGGATTCTGACTTGAGACTCGACAAAGGGACATATTTCTGAATCGGTTCCAGATATTGTAGTCTCCCGTGCACTGCGTAGGAACAAATATTGTAGTCTTGTACATAAATTACAACTCTAAGCCTCCTTTTATTAGGTTATACTCTAGATAAAATTTGCTACTAACCGAGTATGTGAGTGAGGGAGAGGAGGCAAGGTTGTATATAATTCATGTTATCTTATATTTTTTAGTTAAAAGCCGTGAATATGTGGGTTGCCAAGATTGGATTGGAGAAAAGGACATCTTATTACCTTGTATTTTGGATGTTGGTTCTACCAAGAAAGAAAGAAAAATCTTTCTGCTGCATCAAAGTTTCTGTTTGACGCTATTCAACACACCTAGGTTATAGCATGCCATCTCTGTAGCTCTGAATGAGAATGGGGTTTATACAATCAGTGTCTTGATTCTTCAGCTAATTCTTTTATGGATCTGATAACTATTTTTTGCTAGCCCTTGTCCTTTTTTTCCCTTGATGGGCGTGTCTTGACCTAAACTCGGCCATCGATGGTGCAGGGTGTTTGCGGATGTGATAGATTCAAGAGTGGTTCAATCGGGGATGTTATTAAAACTATAGTGAAAAAGGATGGATACAGAGGGCTCGTGCGAGGATGGATTCCTAGGATGCTATTCCACGCTCCAGCGGCTGCAATCTGCTGGTCCACATATGAAGCTGGAAAGGGCTTTTTCCAAGAGTTCAATAAAAGACAATACAAGTGATAGTGTCTACTAAATAAAGCAGCTGAAGTAGATTTTTAATTGTTCAGCAACTGCCTATGAGACGAATGTCCTGTAATATTATTCGTCATTTATTTACTTATGCGGCCAGCATCAGATTTTTGAGGATAAATTCTTCTATTTATCTTTACACGAGTTAAATATTATAATATAATTTTCATTGTTTTAAGACATTGTTTCTTGCTTTTCATGTCTAGCTTTATGGCATACTTCATAATACGTGTATAGATGCATGAGGAATAAGGGACCTCTTGCCTAAGCAGGAGCACGTCCTATAATAAATCCGTATTATTCATTGCATCGGGAAATTCAAGTGTTCATCGCCAGGCCTCAACAATTCAGGTCTTCCAAGGTTTCTTATACTTTAGGCTTTTACCAAAAAAGAAAAATAAAAATCTATGCTCTAATCAGAGTAGCCACTTCTTTTTTAAGTAGAACAAATTATTCGTCATCCAATCAGAAAATCTCATGAACTCACAACCTGCCCAACTATGACAGTGATATCATCAAGCTTTCCACCTGTTGCAGTAAAATGAAAAATGTTGCGGTCAGTCCCATTTGGGGAAAAACTTTTTCAGCCTGTACATTTTTTTTGGGGACTGTTCTGCTTACGGCCTAGCACTAGTAATACTACTATAACTATTGTTACCATACCTATAAGCTTCATTCCAAGAATCTTCTTCCAAAATGGGAGTTCAATGCCCTGCCAAGCGATTGTTATTAGCAAGACAAGAAAACAGTTGGACAAGTAAAAATGTATGGCTGGTCCGTTTGTTTAAGAATATACAGAACATGGAAAAATATTTTCTGCATTTTTTGGCGGTTAGTGCTTCTCTATCTAGAATGAGAAAGTCGCCTTCCGCAACATAGAAAAACAGAAGAAAGTTATAACGGAATGTATCAGTTTCGATGGAAATCCTTTCAACTGAAAACCCTCTCTAGGACAATATCAATATCGTTTGTCTAACATATTTTTTGAAGGCCTGTTTTCTAGAATCAAGTTATTTTCGTATGACACATATGGAGCCTAAAATGAACATGAAGTTCTTTTCTTACCCGGGATCTGGCCTCTATTGAATAGGGAGAATCAAAATTTGAATCCTTTGCATGATTGCTTGCCAAGTTAGCTAATGCCTTTGCTAGCAACAAAATTAGTTTTTAGTCAGCAAAAGTCCAAGTGGTAAAGTTAGAATAACTATCTGATCAACGAGGGAAGACACTACCAGCCTCAGAAACATCTGTGTAATTAGCAATAATTGAGACCATTTCATGGTCAAAAACATTATCAAAAAGTCCATCGGATCCCATGATAATTGTATCCCCTTCCACCAGCTCCACTTTGCTCACCTGATGCATTAGTGTAGTAAACAACAAAGAAACCAGAATCGTCTCTACCGTGAGAAAAAAGCAACATTTTCATGACTATTTGAGAGTGAAGATGTCTCTACCGCTGCATCAAGGTATGTTTGGCCAGCCTTCTGAGAGCTCAGTTGAAATGGACAGTCAAAGTAATGTTCTTGAGGAGAGGTGGAAAACACCACGTGACCTGGAACAAGCACACTAACAATGTCAAGTTATCAGCAACAAAGTAAGAACAAGAGGACGAGGAGGGAGAAAGGTAAGGTAGTGCGAATTGCAAAAGACAATGAATATATCAGGATTAGCAAATATAGCAAATCTGGCTAAGCTCTGGATCTTACCGGAGCGAATAATTCTTAATCCACAATCCCCAACATTGGCAATCTTCAGAGTCCCAGTCTTCTCCAGCATAGCAACAATGCTTCCCAGAGAAGACATAGATGAGGCATATGGTGAGATCATTAAAAATGGGAGTTCATTTCAAAATTTTATAAAACTGCCACTTTTACCAGAGGAGGACAAAGCTTACACAGTAGCTGATCCTATAGAGGAAGTTGCAGCATGTGCTTTTCTTATAAGATTTTGAGGATCATAGTTCACCTGATGGTTCCATCAATAAGCAACACGCATTTTAGTTCACTGCAGTACATGCATAAGATCTACCTTATTAAGATATAACAATAACAATTTTTCAATTTTTTCCAATCCATAGATTTACTATGAAACCAAAATTTAATAACTATGATCATCAACTCGGGCTTCTGGGTTATACAACCTCCTCATCCCCCACAAAACTGGAAGCCTTAGCCATCAACTCACGGGGGAATAGCGAAGGATCCACGTCCTCTTCAGCCCAACTGTAATCATAATAGGAAAGTATTGTTATTTTCTGATTGAAAAGCAAAAAGATTAATTGACATTGCTATAAACAAAATAAATTCCCATGCATTACAAGAAAATGAAATAGATGTCAATCCTATTAATATAATTCAGCAATTCAATCTAAGATAAAATTTCGACCGAATGCAACTGATGTCTTTCTTTGTTTTATCAAAGTTTGAGACACTATTTCGGCTTTCTTAAGTTCAACGATGGGTGGTTTCCATTGAAAAGAACAAACTTATAAATAGCAGTATTCAAGTGTTATACCCAGAGACGCCATCAGCAACAGCAATTACTCCCCCATTATAGCTGCTTACCAGTAAAGCATCTTCCCCTCCTCTGTCAACCTTAGAAGTTAGAAAAACGATGATTTGAGCAGGTGGTATAAGTTCCAAAAATCATAATTGATAAATTTAGGCACTTAAGGTCATTCACTAAAGGCATGAGACGATTTAATCAGAATTAAGGAGGAAAGAGGCATGCTAGTATTCACTACCTTCTTTGGATGTGGAATGAGCCAAGTCCCAACAGAAAATGACACCTCTGACCTATAATTTCAGAAACAGAAATCAATTCTCTAGTAAAATCATGCTGTTGGGCGAAAAACCTGAAAATGGATTCTAATTTACCGAGTTGGACTGAGTTCGTTGGTAGAGCAAGAAAGGACCATCTTCCTCTTCTTATTAGTTTCATCTACGCGTGAACGGGTAGCAGATAAATAATGAATGAATGGTTGAACCTGAGACTGAGAGATTGAGGCCCTGAATATGGGAATTGCCATTTTCCCGCTTCAACACCTTGCTCACCTCCTCAGCTGCTTAGCTTTGCTTGAAAATCAACGTCTATCGATTTTTGTGGTTGGGATGCATATCTCACAGAGACTCTGTAAGAGAATAAAATTTTGTTGGCCGTAATTCTCAAAAAGCACCAGTGGTCTAGTGGTAGAATAGTACCCTGCCACGGTACAGACCCGGGTTCGATTCCCGGCTGGTGCAGGTGTTTGCCTTTTTACTTCATATTCAACGTTTTGATTGTTTTTCACTTGTCCAAGATCTTTCGATTATGATGTGTTGTGAACACAGACGTAAATTTACGGTTTCAAACTTTTCCGGTACGAAGTTTGTCTTCGTCTTCCCTCCAGAACAATGAACGCTGGCTCCATTCCTTCGACTGATTTTAACCAAAGTATATCTATCATCAATTATTTCCTTATTTTCGTTTTTGCGTAATTATAATTGGAACTCTCTGGATCTTCGATTGTTTTTGTGTATTTAGTCAGATTTTTGTGTGTAGGCAACGCTAGTGACAGCGATTCGGATGTAAGTCCCGATGAAGCGCCGGAATACTACCAGCCGATCTCCAACATCGGCGACGACGAAGATAGAGGCGGCAGCGACGTCAACTCGGACGAAGAACACAGCCATCATTTCCACCAGCTTCCGAATGGCTACTGCTCGTATGGAACGGAGAATGGGATGTCATCCCTGGTTCTAAACGATGACGCGGAGCAAATGAGCGGCGAGGATGAGGAAGAGGAACGGATGAGAGAGGCGTCGGAGCGAGCGATTCGGAGGGCATTCAGAGAGGATGAGAACCGAAGGAATGCGCCGTTGTCGGCGGAGAACGCCACGAGAGTGAGAGATGCGATGCGTGGTGTCTCGTTTGGTGGAATTGTTCCTGATTGGGCTGCTCATGTTCCCGAGGATCGCTGGGTTGATCAGCTTCGCAGATTGAGGCAACCACCGAACACTTCAACCCCGCTACAGAACTGAACAACTTACTCTGGTTAATCATAAAATTCTCCATTGATTTCAGCTCTGGATTGTCAATTGTTTGTACGAATTGACTGGTTTGTTTGGAAGAATATGCACTATTTAAAAACATACCTTTGGTTTTTACTATGATTAATTAAAGTCTGAAGGGGCGCATTTTGGTTTGGGTGTTGATTCTGCTTGCAACAAGAGAAGGCCTTCACTTGGTCCTTCAGCATGATGTAATTTCTGGAGTAGGTTATCATTAGATGCAGATATTGTTCTTGTGTGCAAATGTGTTATGAGATTGTGATTCCTCACTACAGGAGAGGTCATCATCTACTGATTGTTTGCCTGGGACATTCGCCATGCGATCACAACTCTAGCGAGTTCGGTATTGTTGCAAATCCTAACCGTGAGCAATGCCAGCACAGGAAGGAGTAGAAGTTCAACAATTGTCCGTAAAGTATAATATCTATGATAGTGTGTGTTGCATAATACCCAAACCGTAGCCTCAAAAGCTTATTTTTCCAGAGACAAAACTTTTCTTATATATTTATCCCATATTATAAAGGTTATTCCTCAAAGGTCAATAAACATCCAGATATGTCTTGTAGATGTAACTCGTTTGTTTCTGTCAATAAATAAAAGGAAAAAAGAGGAGATTTACGTTATAGGAATCGCAAAACTCAGAAAATTTCGGACACAAAGTACTCATCAGACATTCCTTCAAATAGCTGAACAGGAGTAGGTGATATAGCTGAATTATTGTCATGACAAGTGCAGTAATTTATCTGTAACACAGAAGCATGTTGCGTCCAATCCGGGAATAAAATTTTCGTTACAAAATTGACATCCTAACTCTGATTACAAGTAAAAACTACTCTTGTGCCGTTGCCATGGGGAAACTTTCTCCTCTGTTTACTAGAATCAGCACAAGTTGATAATCCCGTGAACAAAAATTACTTACACGTTTGACCATGTGTTCCTTGCAAGCCACTGAAAGAGAAGTAAGACCCCACTGTCTTCTCAAGCACCAAGGTTTTCAATGTCAGCACCTTTATCCATTCTCTTGACAATTCCAGCAATAACCTATAAGATATTAGGAAAAAAGAAATTGTGAATAATACAAGATTCCAACAGAGAATGCTAAATCCTGGTGCTCGACCCGCAACAGACTATCATGCTAGTACTTGCTGTCAAAGTTTCTTACCTTTCCAGGTCCCAATTCGTAACTTTTCTTGAGCCCCTTGGTTAGAAGAGTCTTCACTGTTGTTTCCCATTGAACAGGGGAAGTAACCTGCGAAATGAGTTCAGGGTGCAATTATTTCCATTTTTCAGCTCACGAGGGACAGGCACAGGCTATCAATAGAAAAATATACCTGGCGTGCCAATATCTTCTTTATCGTGTCAGGATCTGCATGAGGCTGTGCATCAACATTAGAGATGACTGGAATTCTAGGGGTTCTAATTTCTGTTGCTGCCAATGCTGCTTCCAATCTTGACACAGCTGGTTCCATGAAACCAGTGTGGAAAGCACCAGCAACAGCAAGACGCACCTGCCAAAGTAAAGAACCGGTGTTATTTCTAAGAGATTAGTTAGCGCAAGACAAGTGAGATTAGGGGCAAGATTCTTACTGTCATTCGTGCCTTGAAAGACTTTGCCTTTGCTTCCACTGCTTCTATTCCTTTTATGCCACCAGAGACAGCATAGTTTCCCTACCAAAGATAGAATATAGTCAATATATGTTAGGTGCTCACCATAAATTTTTAGACCATAAACCTTAGTTAATTAAATTAAGGAGGGGGATCCATGTTAAACTTACAGTGCATAGGTAGTTTGCAATTTGAACCCTCTCAGCTTCAGGAACTTCCTGATTAGCTGCATCACACAATTGCTGAACCTTCTCTGAGTCCAGGCCTATCACACTAACCATGGCACTTTTAGCAGCATCAGCAGCTTCCTGAATGAAGGGAAAATATTAAGATGGAAACAATGAATTAGACACAAATTCATGTGAGTCAATGTCTTAAACAAGAGGCAAGAGGCTCCTTACCTGCATGGCTTCGCCCCTCAATTTGACCAGCTTGAGTCCATCTTCAAAGCTTACAAATCAAACACAACATAGGGGTCAACAGCCTGTTAACTAAGAAATGTTGACCGTCCTAAAAGATTTCAAACATAATCGGTCAATCACACAGGTAAGAACCAGAAGGTAATTCTTCTTCCTTCTCCAACAAACATTAGCGTTCATAAGTATCTCATAGTTGGGATCATATACCCATGTATCTACCGAGTTTTTCAAATAACAGCACTCCCACTATCACAATAAATAGGACCATCACTTGCACCTCATGAGTGGCGTTGCAAAATAGAAGGGCCTAAAGAGGTCATACTTGTTTCTTTTATATCCTACAACTTCTATGATAGATAAGATTCTATTAAGGAAAGTATAATTAATTTGGAAACACCACCTGAAAGCTCCAGCAAATGCCAGAGCAGTATATTCTCCAAGGCTTAAACCACATGTAACATCAACTGAGTCAATAATCTGCTGGCCCTCATCACGTGTACGTAGTAGCTCCACTGCAGCTAGACTTGTGACATAAATAGCTGGCTGAGAAAGTAGAAAATCAGATGGGAAATATTTAGTTATTGAAATAATCATTATAACCAAGTGTCACTGCATTAAGAACAAGTTGGTATATTCGTATTAACATAATGATAGTCTAGTATCATTAGTTCTGATTAAGATTTAGATCAAAGCAAATAATAGAAGACCTTGAAATGTCCCATTTTGAATCACCATTACATGAGCAACTTTTAATTGGGGGGAACCATGAAACTTCTAAAAGCACATGATGTCTGACAACCTATATAAATAAATATATGTGTGATAAAGTCCTTCTTAAAGAGAAGAGGCAGAATACCTGGCTGATAACAGTTGAATCTAACTTTTCTTTTGGTCCATTGGTACAGATATCGAGAAGATCAAACCTGAATCCAAAAGACATGTGATTGGAGTCACAACGGAGATCACAACATCAACTTGACAAATTTTAGTGTATAACTACCCTAATATGTCATTTGCTTTCTTGTACAGTGATGCAGCAGCAAGCACATTTTGAGCTTCTTTTCCCATTCCAACTGCTTGTGCACCCTGCATGCACATCAAAAGTAGATTTCTTTGAATTAGTATAACTGTAAAAATACTATAAGGGCAGTATTTAGACATCAACCAGTAATACTTCTTACATTCCACATACAGGACAATTTCAATAGATGTTAATGAATCAAATATGCCGTCTTCTCTGTTACACATGTTATTCATTTGAAAATTTAAATTAAAAAAAAAATGGAAAAAACCGATTGCAATTGCTAAGTGGGGCAATTCGCTTGAAACCTGAACTAACCCATCTAATTCTAATAATCTTCCCAGTAATTGATGAACTTTTCGTCATTACATGAAACACCATCTCTTAGTTTCAGCTGCGCCCAAAATCGAACTCCTAATTCATGAAGACCGGCTACTGAAAAGTATAAGGCTATATACTGATTTTCCCGGTTTTTCAACTTCCTTGGTTGGCAGACTTTTCGAATGTGAATTTTGCACAGGTAAAGACAGACAAAACCAGAACATCACAGTGCAGATTTCCCCGAATAAACTTTCAATTTCACAACTTTTCTCTTCCAAAATTAAAATCCCAACATTTTCAACAATGACGTTTCTCATTTCTGATAAATCCAGAGACCGATAGTTGTAAAAACAGTACCTGGCCAGGGAACAGAAAAGCGGTACTAGGCTTGTAATCAGAGAACAAAGCATCATCGACAGCCGTCTGAGATCCGACCGATACGCTCATGAAAACCCTGGATCGATCAGAATGTTTAAGACCAAAATTATGAACTCCATTTCGGAAGCAGATTGAATTGGGAGGAAGTAATGGCTGGGAGCGACTGGGAGGAGAATGGAGCTTCTTGAGGGAAATCGAGGGAACAGTGAGGGAAGAAGTCATGGTGGGGAGTAATGGAGGACGAGAAGGGTGTCGAAGAATAAGGGAATGGGGAAGCAAAGTGTGCATCGGATGTATGTGTGGGAGTTATATAGGGAGAGAGAATAGCAGTCAGGTTGAAGAAGGGGTTTTAGAAGGGGCGGAGCTTACGAAGGTAGTCGTTAGAGATGCCCCCAAAACCAAAGAAACCGGCCAACTACCTTTCGGCTTCATGATTCAATATTCTCATACCTCAATTCCAGTCGTCATTTCAATATATTTATCAAATACTTTCAATCTTAAGTGTAAGAGAATTTTTTTGAAGATATTAAAAAAACTAAATAATTTATTTAATCATATATTTTTCAATCCTAAATATAAGAAAAAGTTAAATTTTTTTTTTAAAGATTAAGAACAATCATACTATCATATGTTATGTATCATTAGATTATAGGTAATATAATATTAGTAAAACTAATTATTTTGTAGAAAAAATAAAAATAAAAATATTCTAAAATAATTTAATTAGTTTCCTTAATCTTTTAAAAAAATTAATTCTGTCTTGAATTTAGAACTGTAGGAGGTAAAATTTTGTTTATCATTAAATTATATATTAGTTTATATGTTAGATAAAATAGTTTGGAGAAAAAAATGATAAATACAAAGATTTTAAAGTAATTTAACTGACTTTATTAATATCTCAAAAAAAAAAACTTTATGTTATGTTTAGAACTGGAAAGTACATAATCAATATTCACTAATCAGTATTCTGTTTTTTCAACATATAATAACTATTCATAGCTCATAATAGAGTGAAACTTACCCTAAGTAAGATGAAAAGTTGAATTTCAGTATGGAAAACAGCAAACATCTTATGAGGAATTTCGGTTTTTTTTTAATGATCGTAATAAATAATAACATATAATATTTAGGTCAGTGAAATAATTATATAATAAAACATTTAATTTACGTTTCGGTATCCATGCTTTTCCTTTTTTGAGATTTTCCCTTTTAAATTTTGTTTAGTTGCAATAACTTTGCAATCAAATAAATTATCTTAGAGTTTCTCTAATCAACATATAAAATTTTGAAAAAGATGTTTTTAATTTGTTTCTATAACGAAAATGCTCATAATGTATTTTGTTAAAAAGATGATGGGACATTGCGCTCCAAAAACCATTGTATTTAATACTTCCTCTTAATATATGGCATATTTTAAATATAACACTTATTTTTTTATATTTATCAATATTTTTTTTATTTACCCCTATTAATATTCCTTTGACTACAACAATAATCAAAAGGGGGAAGAGAGTGGGAAATTAAGGAATATGAGTAGATCTTTTAGAAAATACAAATCATGTTAATTAACTTCCTTAATTTAATAAAAAATTTAATCAAATTAGGTTAATATACCTTTTATTAGAAAGTATAATTTTATTAGAACTGTATTTTTAAATTGATTTATATTACTGCAATTTCTTTGTTTTTCACGAGAACGACATTACGAATTGATAATAGGACACATAAGAATGTATACAACTTTTTAGAGGGTTTATGCGAGCTATACCATGATTGATAAATATGAATTATGAGACTACAGTTTGATTAGCAATTTTTTACTTATATTTACAGTATATAAATAATGGTATAGTGATCCCAGCGACCCAACAAGTCTCCTCCTCAATGATTCAAACCCTCTTTGGAGTTAAAAAGGGGGAAATTTTCTGTTAGGAACTCAGAATGATATGTACAAAAACCCTTTGAATTGCCAGAATGGCTGCACTGTGCCCGACTTCACTAGCTCCAGAGAAGCAACAAATGACAGTACTTGGCAAAATCAACGTTCGATAAGTCTGACATTGTTGGATTGGAACTAGATGCAGGCCTTTCCTTCCTGCAGATATTAAGTTAAGAAACAAGGAATCACCTACAATATTGTGCATGAGCAAGAAACCACCACCATCAATCATCAATATTGTTATTAATAAGTTGAAATGCATCTGCATTAGAATGCTCCACCAAGTTGCATGGACATAGATGTATTAAGGATTAGTGTGTGACCAGTACATGCTCAAACAAGTTCCAGTTAGAGAATGCTAAGAGTTGCATACAAAAAGTCTTGGGAGCAACGAGAGGACTGGAATTATGTTGTCCTTATAGGAAGTAGAGTGCAACCTCGAATCCTACTACTTTGACATTGGATTTCCACAATACAGAATACAGCACATAAAAAAATTTAAACTGTAGCGAAAAATGTTCCAAGTCACTGCATAAATTCTCTCTTTTCTTATTCAAAATATTGCTGACTTTGAAAATGATGTCATGCTTCACAGATCACTCTGCTTTAGAAACTTAAACTCTTAAAAAGCTGCAGCACCCCAAAAAAAAAAAAAAAAAGCCCAGAAGAAAATGTTGTTGCAACAATACTTCCATGTTTCAAATTGATGCTGCGACAGAACAAGCATAGGCCAAGTGCCTGAAATTCATTGTACCTGGTCGATGATCATTTGTTTTTAAATATATTCAACAATCTGAAGTTCGCTGCGTGTGTCCCTTTTACTCCTAATAACTCTTGCTTCATTGTCTCTAATTTCCAGAACCTGGGAAAAACAAATTCATACATGAATCCCATGAACTAGTCTACTAATTCAACAGAGAACTGAGAGAAATAGGCACAAAAAGATACTATTATGGCTCGAAAGCATTTGACACGATTAATCAGATTTATATGGTCTTCACTTCCCATAAATGATTCAATGCTTGCCTTTCATGAAAGGTGCATGGTTGCATTTATTGAACATAATACTCCCTTCTTAATATAAGACATATTTACCCAATTTGATTAGATTAAGGAATTTACTTAACTTAGCTAATATGACGTTTTTTTTAAAATACCCTAATCATCTTCCTTAATCTTTTCATCTCTCATTTACCAAGTAAATAACAATAAGTTGCCTAACATCATTTTGTCACCCAAGTGAATGCTTTGAGTGGCTTATAACGAAGAAACACTGTTCTATTCACTGGCCCATGGCTTAGTCATACCTCTGGTCTCGAATTAAGAACTCCACTGGACATTCCAACATCCACACGCCATATGCTACAATTGTATTTACTGCAGAAAGAAAATACTTGAGTTCAGCTATTGAGTTACATATCAAGTTTAATGCCAAATTATTACCCCACCCAAAGATCTCTATTTGAGGCTATTTTGAGCAAGGTTAAGAGTTATATTATTTCCTCACCAATTTACACCCATAGTTTGAGGAGTGTGCCCAACAACCATGGCCTTAGCATCAACTGCTTCTAGTGTCTCTTCAATAATGGAATATACCTGAAAATCATAATGTTCAGCGTCAAATTCTGAAGAGAGATTTCCTAGTCATTATAACCCTACGGATTTCATCACTCCTCTGTGGCACCTTAGAAGCACATATTGGTAGAGACAACGAAAAATAGATCCATCATGTGCCCATGTAACTTAAATAAACATGTGGAACTTTCAATGCAAAATGAGACCAAAAGCAGTGGAGAAAGAAGAAGGATCTTTGCACTAATCATGACAGTTGAATTTGAAAATACTTGTGAGATCATATTTATTTGCTGCCAATTTAAACTAGCAAATCTGTGTACTTGCCTGTTTAGCCTTATAGTCCACCAAGTCTAACGCGTCTCTTGAATATAAACGATTCCAAACAACACTGTCGTAGCCTCTAGTGGCTATGAAAGGGACTTTGGGACTGTCATCATTCTCACACAGACCTCTCATCCAGTCAGACACTTCTTTATTCATCTTCTCCACTCCATATTCAACTACAGGCAAGAGGGAGAAGTAAATTACAAAGACAAGTTACCAAGCATTTCAAATTCAAACAAGAGACGTTTTGCATACTTGAAACAGTGCTTGAAACCATGACAAAACAATTGATAGTGCAGATATAATATCAGGATAAAGTTAAATTAGATCATTAGAAGAATCTTTACCATGGTGAGGAAGAAGGCCGCCATGACAGAAGACCCAGTCATTGACCTTGAGTACAACAGGATGCCTTGCTAACTCGCATGCCAATGAACCACCAGGCCTAAAAAGGATTGATCTGGCAACGATTCCTCTTTGCCTCTGTCCTAATTGTTCGGAAACTTCATCAGAAAATGGCACCAAAATATCACATTTAAATCAAAATATAGAAATGCTCCTTTTCCAAATAATAACAATTATATGCCACTTTAAGAAGTAACAAATGATGTCTAAATGGTGCCAGGGGTATTTCTTAAAGTTCACCAACTTTTCCCTCTGTCCCCCCCCCCCCCAACCCCAAACAAAAAAACTTGACTTGTAAATGACGCAACTTGACTTGTAAATATGAAAGTTTAACTTATTAACATAAATTGTTAAATCTGACTAGCAAATAGGAGCATGAATTTTTTGGGACCTCGTTATATTTAATTTTCTTACCTGGGACCTATAGGTAATTTTCCTTATTTCTAATGAGTTCCAATTAGATTAGTCCGCTAAAGAGTGTCATGATGACATGGTTTAGTATAAAATATCTGAATGAAAAATGAGTTCAGCATGTGAATTAGATTATGTGGCATTCAAATTCTCTTTCTTTAGTGGGCATGGTGTGAGGATAGGTCCCCAAATTTGCATGTCTCAATAACCGAAAGGCAAATTAGAAAATCAAAATACCTTCACTAGATTCCAAGGACCCCAAGAATTCCTTGACATCTGCTGATCTACTTTCCATCTTTTAGAGACATCTACCCAACCAGCAAAGGTCTCCTCCCAGTCATCGGCTGAATGATTCATGTATTCCAGAAAATCATTGCACTCATCAAATCCCCCAGATTCAACATATCTGAAATCCCCTTCCACATTCATAGTCTCATGGTTGCCATTTACCTAAACAAAGCAGATTATATGGAAAATAACATACCCAAATTCTTACAATTTATAAATCCAAATGTAAAACACAACAAGAACAATGCAGGTAGACATGTGTGGAGTTGTTATCCGACTTATCTCCAAAGTATTTTGATTTTTCACGGCACAAACCTGAAACACAGCTCCACCTTTTGCATTTGCTTGTTTGTCTAATGACCGTAGCAAAGACAAGATGGCAATTTCATCCTTGCCTCGGTCTAGTACATCCCCAAGTTGAACCAGCACCTAGAGCAGTGAAACAAGAAATTGGTACCTGTTAAACTCAGCTATAGCACTAATCAATTTTTAGTTTTTCCTCAAGCATAGAGAATCGAGGACAATAATGTTCCTCTACTATCATATGTACTTGGTTCACAGCGTAATTGGCTTTTTCCCAACAATTTTGTTAAAATACAATATTATAGCTCATTCTAACCAAAACTTCCAGATGTGCATTTTGAAAAATAAATGAAGCATACAGTTTCTCCACCAGTCCACAAGTCTTGACCATCAGAACTCAATACACCAGCCGCCTGAAGAGCAAATCTAGTTTGCCTGAGATCTCCATGTAGATC
Source organism: Acacia confusa (assembly GCA_037074495.1). Classification (NCBI taxonomy): domain Eukaryota; kingdom Viridiplantae; phylum Streptophyta; class Magnoliopsida; order Fabales; family Fabaceae; genus Acacia; species Acacia confusa. Next base: position 28,997,774 of record CM073511.1, read on the forward strand.
CCCAACTATCAACGAAAACAAACTTCAATAAGACATATTAAACACAAATGAAATTTTATCAAGATCAAAAGTAGGTCAGATTATCAGAAGAGGACATGGTGAAGACAATCATCATAGCAGTGAACTAAATATATTCAAGAAAATGATCCATTACATGGAGCTAGAAGACCTAATTAAAATTTCAAAACCTAAGGCAATCAATAATCAAAAAAGGGAAAACATTTTCTCATATCACACACACACGAAATGGTGGGACCCACACATATATATATATGAATTCATATATGTATATGTGAGTCTCATCATTTCATGTGTGTATAGGAATTTTTTTTTTTCCTCATGTAACATAAGAAAACCAAAGCCCATCAAAAAAATAAATAGTTGGACATTTTGGGTACAAACATCAGCACACACATCCAAGGCTACAGAGGGATGTGCTTGAGACTACAATAAGAAGATTCTAGAAACAATGAAGTCAAAGCTAAAACAGAGAGTCACACATTAACATTTAAGACGCCAAAGAAACATCCGTAAATCAGTTCTACTTAGGTCACAGTTATTATTTAGTTGACTTTACCAAAATACTAGTAAAGCATAATGCCGTTCGGCCATATTCCGTCTAGGGGAAGAACGTGCTGAAATTTGATCATGCAAATTAATATTATTCAAAGCAGGATAAGATCTCAGGCACTGACTATGAGAAGCGAAAATAGAAAGGGATGATGCTCATATAAGGCTTTCGCAATGTAACTACATAAGTACCGGATTTACACAATGCACACCACAACAAACAATCAGGGAGCTATTAACCCCATACTCAACAACAAAAGACAGATTCATATACTAATATGTGCATGTTGCTCAAACCCAGCTGGAACGGGAAACAAGACAATAAATCATGATCAAGACCCAATCGGAAGACCGCTAGGCAGGACATATGATTCAACGAAGAAACCAAACGAAATAAGTAAAAGAACATGACTCGGGCATGGCTAAGCATAATGCTTATTGATCACGAAAACAAAGTAGTAGAAACAAGAGAACTCAGAACAAACCGGCCACAACCCGGCGACCAGGAGCAGATACAAAAGTCGGGGGATTCCCGCTAACAACTATAGGTTTCAAGGTCCCTGCTGCGGTATAATTGTAACCATCAACAAGTAAGGAAGAAGAAGAAGTCGTTTCAGTGAGTTTGCGAGGCTGAGAAGGACCGGGGAGTGGCACGGAGTTTAGACAGAGGGAAGCCATGGGAGGGGCCTGGTTCCATTATTTCGGAGGCATAGAGAAAAGGTAGGAACCTTTTAGATGGCAAAACAAAGGCCCGTGGAATCGAATCTACTCCTCAGCCAGGCATTTGGTATCTTTGGGTGCATATACCCGGAACCGGTTTCGAAGTGCACGAACAACTCGGCTACTCTGTACTGTCTATATAAAATTTGGGTTTTATTTTTTTATTTAGTGATTTTTAAATAAAAAAAAATATTTTTTAATCAAATGTTAATTAAGGATTGTCTTTATTTTAAATTCTTTATCATTAAAATAATTTTTTTTGAAAAATAAAATATAGATCATTCATGTCTTATTTGGACAGTCCAAATTAGCCGGAAGCTCCCCTACTCATCTATACTCAAATTATATTTCTTCTTACCAGCACGCTCAAATATTTGTGGTTCAGAAGTGGCCCGTGAATTCGTCCAAGAAAAAAAAGGAATGGCCCTTGAAGTGGATACGAAATTCTTACTATCTTATCACAATATCAGAACGACCTTTGTCTAATTCTTCAACTTCGATGGTGTTGTGGACTGGGACGAAGGTGATTGGTTATTAATGGGTGAGTGGGTCCTTTTTTTTTTTTTTTCCATACTAATGGGTGAGCCACACAACATGGAGATAGTCGAAATATGATTTTGATGACATTCCGGGACCCTGCTATGTTATCTCTAAGCTTTTCCCCTTCTCCTCACCCACAAGTTAAATAAAAATTAATTTAATGAGTAAAATCTTTTTTTTCTTATAGGCTTATTTGTAATTGTTATAAATTATTTATGATAAAACATTGGAAAAATCCAAAAAAAAAACAATTAAAATAGATAAAAGACAAATAAATGCCGACAATATATAAAATCTTATGTCAGAAGTGATAAAAAAATATGAGATTTCCAAACTCACCAAATGCCAAATTACCCTAGGTGACGTGGCCGATTAAAACAACATAAAAGTGCGTAAGTGAACACGTTGATATAAATTCTTATGTTGTTAATCTATATACAGATGTTGTTATGGGCCCCTGAAACTTGTGCCTTAAAAGTTATACCTAGATATGTGTTGGTTTTTTGGATATGAAATCGTAAAATATGATATTGAAGTTGTTAATCTAAATTTTTATGGTGTTAATCTCTATACAAATATTATTATTGATTCTTAAAATTTGCGCCCTAAAAATTATATCTGGTACCAGTATTGGTTTTTGATATATGAAGTTGTGAAAGATGATATTGAAGTTGTTAATATAAATTCTCATATTAATTTCCATATAGATATTATTATCGACCCCTGAAACTTGTGTCAAAAAAATTATACTCCATTTGGTTCTTAATAAAAAGCACTAGTTAACAATTCTCATAAACCAATAAAAACAGTTAAAATCAACAAAGTTGTCTTAAAAATTTTCAGTATTACCCCTACTAATTGCACTAAACTATAATATCATATTATTTATTACTCTCATCTACTACCCTTATTAATTATAGGCATATATGAAAAAAAAAAAATACTCCTTAGGAACAATCAAGTATTTTATAAAAAAGACTAAATATACATATTAGTTGGTGTCTTATAATCAGGACCAGAGGGAGTACTTGGATATAAGTGTTGGTTATTAAGATACGAAGTTATGAAACATGATAGTGAAGTCATAGTGAAGTCGTTAATCGAAATTCTTATGTTGTTAATCTCTATGTAAATATTGTTATTAACACTTGTTACCTAAAATTATACCTTGGTAGAAGTGTTGGTGTTTTGGACATAAAAGTAAAGTAATTAATCTAGCTTCTCATATTTTTAATCCTTATACAGATGTTGTTAATTTCAATTCTTAATATATCAATGTCTAAAGTAAATTATGCAACGAACGCCACTTGCATATGGATAAAAGTGCATATAGCATCAGTATAAAATAGGCAATAACATCTACACAAAAGTATGATAATATTGACCAAATGTGACATTTATAAAATAAGATAACCCATTACAATAATATTCACAACATGTTATGATACATGTGGATAAAAAAGCCTATATAAACTATTGTGTCAATTATTGTCGTTTGCTTGTTGATCTGACATAAAACTCAAAGCATCAGTTCTTGATGAATTTCAAGGATGATTTACTAGCCACCACAAAATATACCGCCCGAATTGTTTAACTTGTTCCTACAACCATGGCAAACATCAATTGTTTAGTCCAATGTACAATCAATACAAAACAAACATTGATGTAAATCTGAAGCAAATTAGTTACACGGGTAATCAATTGTAACAATCAAGACCACATCATTTCACACAAGAGAATCAAACAGTGTTGCGGCCATTTCCTGAGAAACATACACCTAAAACCTCGATCATAAGTGCAACTTCCGAATGTATAGACACTTCATTGTTTACTCCACCTTAGCAAAACTAAATTCAAGTTTGTGACAGTGCAACAACTCTTTTGGGGCTTAATGATTTCAGTGAATTTGACTTTAAGTTTTTTGACCTACTGCTCAGCTACAATATTTGAGCTTTCTTTAGCCTCCAACATATTTGCATTCATCTCATCAAGATGAGTCTCCATCTTCTTGGTGTCCATTTCGAAAGAGGTTAATTGAAATTCTACTCCTTGAAACATCTCCTTCAAGTTATAAATTCAGCTATCAACTCTTGAAATTCATTCCCTTGATAAAAGGCAAGGCACTACTTATTAGATTATTTCACTAATGATGCATGCTATAAATATCACAAAGAAGATGTTATACCTCCAATGCAAAAATTATATCCATAATTATAACAACATAGGCAACAAAGAGGGAAAGAGAAAGTAAATTCCAAGATAAAGAAGGTTTAGATGCAAACGTCCAATATCTGAACTTTAGAGCAAGTAAACACTTTACGAAGGAAATAAATGGAACTTTTCTAGCCCTTTGATCTGCAATAGATTTTGGCACCCCTTGAATATCAGATTATGACTCCTCGTTACGTACAACCTCCATTGCCTCAGAAAATGAGAAAAATTCCTACAAAAGGCCCTTTCTTAAGTTACATTTTGATTGAAAAATAATAATGATGCAGATCATGCTATGCAGAATTAATACAGCATTTTTTTTTTTTGCTCAGAATTAATACAGCATTTAATAATGAAAAGACTTAATTATAAACAGATCAGTGGAAATGATATGCAGAAAACTAGAAACAAGCTATATCTGGGGGGGAAAAAAACACTAACATTGTCGAACAACTAGATGGACTCAATAAATAATCTGGAAACAAGCTTTATCATCCAATGCTGCTAATTGATGCACATAAAACAGCTCTTCTATGTGCAGATGATCAACTGCGTCCACCATCCTCAAGGCCATGATGGGTATGGCCAAAAAGGCCTCTAGGCGGCTGTGAAAATGCCAGTTCCAAGAAGTTCATCACTATTTTAGTGTCTCGCCATTGCTCTCTCTCAAAAAAAGAAACTAACTTCACAATTAAATGTCCTACTATTGCTATCAGGGAAATTAGTACTTCACTTTTTTAGTTATTATAATTAACTTAATAGCACAAAGCATTTCACATTTCATGCAGGGCATTTTCTTGAAAATAAGCATATCTGATTACAGCAATGAGATGCAGTCACACAATGGCTTTCACCAGAGAGAGAGAGCATTGATATTCCAAAAAGTTTTAGACATGGGAAAACTTTGGGAATGTGAATATCAAATTTGAAATTGAAGGACTTAAAAAGTATATAATCTAATAGGAAATGAGAATAGGAAGAAAGGAGATGTTGCCTCTTGCTTTGGGGTTGGGTGAATTCCTTAGCAAATCGTAAAAATCAAAAGCGATTGCTTGATGATTAGAGGCCGGGAAAATTTCCCAAGCCTTGGTGTGTCGTCCTCTGAACTTCAAACAACATATAGAGTAGAGAGAGAAAAGTGAAGAGACAGACAAAAAAACCAAAGAAGAGCTCTGAGGTTTTTCTACACCTATTCCAAAATCTTCAAAAGACACCTTCATGGCTCTGAAATAGACAATTAGAGAGTTGTCCTCTAAACCCATCAATCTCACAGCATCATCGTGGTTTTGTGACTATAATCTGAATTCTACAAGGATTGAGCGGGACTTAAATAATGTCTGAAAGGGGATCACGATTTCCTCCCGCTAAACAGGCTCAGTATAGAGAGGATGAGAGAAGGAGAGGAGGGACAATAAAGTAATCATAAAACATTCCACTATCACAGATTCTTCCCTTTTGTCTGACATGAGATTTTGTAAATTGGACACCCTTATTTGTCTTTTGGTATAATCTCATTGTGCTTTTTAGCCCATCATGGCCCTCAATCTCTTTGTCAAACAGACCGGACCGGAGAGATTGCTTACTGTTACGATGACATCCATGTGATCATGTAGATGGGACTGGATAAAATCAGGGACGTGGTATGGAAAATCTGTGATACGTACGGATTTTTAATCTGTGTATATTTACCTTTATTTCACTATAAAACTTTATTAACTAGATTTCAACAGAAACAAAACTAATCCTCCTCGAGTTAAGGACTCTTGGAAGCTCAAATCTTCGAAACCAGAGAACAACTAATTGATTTATTCATAATACAAATCTTCGAATCACTTCAACAAATTCCAAAAGGAATGACCATAGCTATTCAGGTACGCCTTCAGCATGGCTTACCACTCTGCAACAAATCCCTCAGAAACGCATTGATATTAGTTTCAGAGGATCCACCCTCTGCAACTGCAAGCTGACATATCTGCTGAACCTCTTTGGTTCTTTTCCTCATTTCTCTTCCTTCTTCACTACTCAAATCCATGAACCTCTTCAAAAGTCCAGCAACTTCATCTCTAGTCACCAACACATCTTCTTTAACCTCTTTCTTCACACTCCACCCAATGTTCCAGTCCTCCACAATGAGCTTACTGTTAAGAGGCTGATCCATAAACATAGGGAAAGCAAGAAAAGGAACACCACAGAAAGCACCTTCTCTTGTAGAATTCCACCCACAATGACTCCAAAACCCTCCTATTGCAGAATGTGACAGTACTCTCAATTGGTCACACCACGGCAATACCAAACCCAAATCCCCACATGTCTCGTTCAACTTCAAACTATCTTCTCGTGCTGTCCACAGGAATCGTACCCCACTAGCCCTCAAACCAGCAACTACTTCTTCAAGCTGAGCGGTTGAAGTAGAGAGAAAGCTTCCCTGAGAGATGTACAAAACAGAACCAGAGGGTTGGGCATCCAACCACTTCATGTAGGTGTGGTCGTTCTCATGGTTAGCGGTGGTTGACGAGGGATTGTGTTTAAGATAGGGTATAACAGGGCCAATGGTGTAAATTGGGATAGAGGAAACTGATTTCAGGGCATGGATGACCTGAGATTCAAGCTCCAGAATAGAAGGGAATAACAAATACTGAGCTCTGAGCGCCCATTGATGGTCTTTTAGGGCCCAGTAGAGCATTTTCCGGGTTTTTAAACTCCCATCGTTGAGAGGAAAATCAGCCAAACGTGTTGGGGACAGTCCTGGGATGTAGTTCACACGTTCATCACCATTTTCTGTTTGAAGCAAGCAAATAGCTAATTAATATTAATATTCTCTGAAGTCTGAATGTGGACCCTCCTCAAGAACGTGTCGTGTTTGCTGTGTAAGAGAACATACCGTTATATATTTGCTCATTTAGAATAATAATTCGAGCTTTAAAAAAAACTTATTAGATTTACATATACGAGATAAAAATATAAAGAAAGTTTTATCTCAATTTGCGTTCATAAATCTCGAAAGTAAGTTTGTTTGGGATACGATTGTAACTCCCAAAAGCTTTATACCCATAAATCGAAATAAAATTTCTTTCACATGTTTATACTTATACTTCGTAAATCACAATTGGAAAATTACTTTTAAACTTTTAAATATTGCTATTCAAACATTCCTGTTGTATTATCTAGTTCTAGTCGCTTGCCAATTCCAATCAAAACAAAATAGTTTACTTAACTGTGATACATTCCAGGGTTTATGTCTTTGTTGCTTACAGTTTGTTTGATCCCGATCGTTAGTTTTGGCCTCTCTACTTTCAAATCTATTAGAGTTGGTCCCTATTTCATAATGACTTGGTCTAATTTGATGTATGTGGATCAAAAACAAAAGTTAGTTTAAAGTATTGTTAAACTTAAATGAAAAATGAAGGCTACAAAGACTAAAATCAACAATTTAAAACCACAAGAGCCCACACAAAATATTGATCAAACTTTAAGTGTTAGTTTTAAACATATCTTATACTAGCTCCAATCCTAAACAAAGAACACAATTTTTAGAGCAAATTCCTATATTTTAGTACCGAAGGAAGTATTAAACCTGAAAATATATATCTAACCCAATGAGACGAGATTTTTGTTTGTTTGTTTCAGTTAACATAATGGAAGAAACATATATTTGACCTTAAAAAATAGCTATAGTTATAATTTCACATTGATGAGTTTTATGTGAGATCATGTGGAAAATAGAATTCTCACCGGACAAATTGACAGGGTAGTGTCCGTTTTGCTCGAGAAGATGGTAATGGTACATGACGGAGAAGAACGACGCCGACATGGGATAAAACGACGCTACTGGGATATTACTGCGGTTGCCGACCCCGACAACCCAGAACAAGTAGCTGTCGTATATGATGAATGTGGGCGGCGGGTCGAGCTGATCCAGTAGGTGTTCAAACGGAGCCTCCATCTTGGTCATGACTGCGTCAATGAAGGCGGCCAAGTCGTTTCCGCGACCGTGCTCGGAGGGGATGACATTGGGGATGGTTCGGAGGCGGATGTTGTGGGGATTCGGATCGGATCCAATCAAGCGATGCCATTCTTCGGTGACGACGAAAGTGAAGAGGATGTTGGAGTTCTTGGACAAGAGGATGTTGCAGAGGTGCATCAAGGGGTTAATGTGGCCTCGGCCAGGGTACGGCATGACCACTACGTGACCGTCAACGGGTGGCGGAGGATCCATCGGAAGATCCGAGTGGGTGAAGCTGGAAGTGGAAGAGTCGCAGAGGGCGACGAGGAAGAAAGCAGAGGTGAGCCAAGAAGTCTAAAAATACCCGCTAGTTAGCTTCCCTAAAAGATCTAAAGCTTGTTATGGCAAAAGATTTTTTCCCTCCTTTGGTTGAAGATTCCCGGGGAATGAAATTTATTGCGGAAAGTTCTTAGTGAGTCCGCACACATTTAAAGTTTGAGGTCCGTTGACCTCTTTATATTTTAATGGAATTTAAATATTACAGAATAAGTTTAAAGTTATTCAAAATTTAACATACATCGTTCCTCATTTTAAAATTATGAATATATTTTTAAATTTAAGATTAGTTTGTTTTAAAATTTAAAATATCAATTAATTTCTTTTAAAGTATTCATATTTATAATTTTTCTTTAATAAATTTATCTTGATCATTCATGTACTATTAAATAACTTATTTTATTTTTGCAATTTCTCAAAAAAATAATTAAAATTTTACATTTAAGATGCATTCATAAACATAAAATGGGGCCTGTTGGAAACCTTGTTAGTCTTTGACCCAAAAAAAGGGAAAAAAGAAAGCTTGTTACCAAGAGAATGATAAAGCTCTGAATTTGAAGAAAATTCCCTTGTAGCTAATTGGGTAGTAGGAGGAAGGTGAAATTTAGAGAAGCTATCGACCATTATCAGTTCTTCTGGGATATAAAGAATTGCTCCATTGTTGCCTCCAAGAGCTGATGCGAGTGGTGATATTATTACTTGGGGGGTGTCGTCTGATGGTCTTTTTTCTGTTAAAAGTTGTTATTGCCTTATTGAGCCTGATTTGGCATCGGATTATAATCCCTTATTTAAGCGTATTTGGAGGTGGAAAGGATTCGCATATTTTTGTGGAAAGTCGAATTGAATAAACTCCCTACCAAGCTTTGGAGAAGCAGCTGGTCATCATCTTCTCCTTATTGCAAATTCTGTAATTCAGGTATTGAGGATGCTTTACATATTTTGAGGGATTGTTGTTATGCTAATAATATGTGGCTGAATGTGATAGATGCTAATTTTTCCCAGTCATTTTTTGCTGCTGATTTGAAAAGTTGGCTAATGCTAAATCTTAAGCATGTTGTTAGTAGGAAGTGGGGTAGTAGCTGGAATTTAATTTTTGCTGTTACGATTTAGAAATTATGGGACCTGATAATCCATTTGCAATCATATCTAGGGTATGGTTTAACTATACTATTATGTATGAGAATGCAAGAGTTACCCCTAATTCTCTGGATGAGTTCGGACTGGGTTGGAGGAAGCCACCAGTAGGATGGTTTAAATGTAATGTGGATGGAGCTAGTTCGGTGTTGTCTTCTAAGGCTGGTTGTGGAGGAGTCTTAAGGGATTGGAATGAAAGATGGGTGGCTGGATTCACTAAAATTATTGGTAATTGTCAGGCAGCAGTTGCAGAAGAGTGGGCAATCTTGGAAGGGCTATTAATGGCTTGGGACCTGCAGATTAAGAAAGTGGAGCTGGAATCTGATGCTCATCAGGTTATGTTGAGGATTTTAGATGGGAATCAGGACGGTAGTAGTTTGCTGTTGCTAGAGATTATGGAAATATTAGGATGGGATTGGCGAGTTGTGATAAAGCACGTCTCTAGAGAAGCAAATAGAGTTGCTGATGTTATGGGTTATGGCAAAGTTAGGGATATCTTCTTCTAATGTTTTTAATACTTGCCCTCCGCAGTTGACATCTTGGGTGGAGGTTGAGTGTGTGGGTTATAATCCCCCTGTATGTAATTTGATAAAGCTGTTGACCAAAAAAAAAAAGAGAGAGAATGATCAAGCTACAAGGAACGTGCGTACAGTGGCGGCGGCGCCCTCCTATGTTCTTGAAAGGCACGTACACCAACCTAAAGGGCTAAAAGCTAATGGTTCGTGGTCAAACTCACCATTCCCATCATTAGTATCGGGTCTCTTCGGCAACAATTAAACAAAATTTTTTAATTTGCGTTGAAAGAACACATAATTTAAATTAAAATAAAATTTATTTTACATACTTATTTCATAGTATATCTTAAATTATGTAAAAAAATATATATTTTTTTTACTGTTTATCTAGACATCCAATATACTTGAGTATCTAATCTTTTTTTGAAACACATTTTACTCTTGAAATTATGATTTTGGAGAAGTTAACTTTTTTTCCTTTTGAAAAATTATTGTTCAAAATTTATTCTTAAAAAATCATTTTCTCTCTCTTGAAACTGTCATTGAAAAACTAATATAAACACAGTCATACTTCCACAAGCATCAAGCTGAGTTGGATTTGTGTGTTAGTTTTTACACTTTTAAAGATTGCGAGTATCATATGGCATCAAAAGGAAGATTGGTGTTATCTTCCAGGCCTCCAGCTCCCCTCCCATGCATTTCCATCAATTTCTTTTCCCTTCACCAAAACTATACCACTAGGGCTGTGCACGAAGCTTAGACGTCCTGTACGCATCCAGTAAAAAATGGCCTTGTCCAACCTAGAAAAAAATGGACATGATCAGGCTGGACATTTTTACAGGCACATCGGACAAAGTATATCGCCCTGCTCAGTGTATGAGTGTGTGTGTGTATATAATAGTTGATATAAATATTTTTTTATATAATAGTTAATAGATTTATATTATATTATATATTTACTAATACTCTAATATATCTATTAAGTATTTAATCATTAGTCTATTATATTACTAATGATGCCTTGTATTTGTTAGACTATGAATGTTATTTAATTCTTCAGGTTATGTGTATTTCGATTATTTGTTAAAACATATGGTAGTTTTTTTAATGGGAGAAGGAGCAAAAATGCACATCAAGTTTTTCCCCAAGAGGGCCAAATACACAAAGTTTTTTTTGGACAAAAAATGCACACGAAGTTACGTTTTGAGAGCGCTCAGCACCACAAGTCGTTAGTTAACGGACGTTGACCGTTAAGTCTGACGGAAATGAACAGTAACTTCGTAGAAATTACAATTTTGCCCATAGTTTTTAATAATGTTTTTAAAAAAAAAACAATAAAATAACCCCTCCCCCCGGTGGCCCCACCGCCACCGGCCACCAACCCCACTGCCGGTCGCCTCCTCTTGGCGACTTTTTTTTTAAAAAAATAATTTTCTTTTTAAAAAAAAAAACTAAGGGGAGTTCGGTGGGCCCTACCACCGCTGGTGGCTGCCCTCCCCACCGCTGGCGACTTTTTTTAAAAAAAAAAAGTTGCCGGGGGAGGTCACTTAGTTTTTTTTTTCCAAAAAAAGTCGCCAGCAATGGTGGGGCCCACCGGACTCCCCTTTGTTTTTTTTTTAAAAAATATTATTTTTTTAAAAAAAAGTCGCCAGAGGAAGTCGTCGGAGGTGACCGGCGGCGATCGGCGGTGGGGTTGGTGGCCGCAATGGTGGGGCCACCGGTGGGAGGGGTTATTTTATTGTTTTTTTTTTAAACATTATTTAAAACTAGGGGCAAAATGGCAATTTTAGCTTAAAACTAGGGGCAAAATTGTAATTTCTGCAAAGTTACTGTTCATTTCCGTCAGACTTAACGGTCAACGTCCATTGACTAACGGCTTGTGGTGCGGAACGCCCCCAAAACGTAACTTCGTATGCATTTTTTGTCCAGAGAAAACTTCGTGGTGCTGGAGACTTCTGGGGCAAACTTGATGTACATTTTTACTCCTTCTCCCTTTTTTAATTTCAAGACTCAATAGTTAATAGACTTATATTATATTATATATTTTGATTATTCTTCAGGTTATATTATATATTTGCTAATACTTTAATGTTCGCCCCTATATATTAGTTTCCACTCTGATTCTATTTATAAGTTCACTTGGACCAAAAAATTTGATCCTATTTATAAGTCTTCTTTCAAGTAATTAATGAGATTGTGACAATTTTGCCCATATTAATTGTACCAATGAAAAAGGAGAGAGAATAAAAAGTTAAAAGATACTCACTCATAAATGAGAATAAAATTAAAAATTTACCTCATAATTATTGAATTAACTACTTTTCCTTTGTATTTGTGATTTAGTTAAAAAAGACTTATAAATAAGACCAGAGTGGTACCTTTTTAGGGGAAGAAAAAGGGTGGTTGGTCCTGAACTTTTTTTTCTTTTTAAAATAATATTTAGCATCATTAAAAGTAATTTTCTATGGGTACGCTATATCATAAAATAATTTTGTGTGTATATTTAATACCTTAAAATATTTTTTAAATTGCAATTAATACCCTAAACATAAGATTGGAAAAAAAAAACTATTTTAAAATACTGAGCGTTATTTTGGGGAAAAAACCAAAAAACAAAAACTTTATGGGTGCAACCTAGTTAGTAGTCCCTTTGATCTATAAGGCATTTACTTGTTTCTAAAGAGTATTAATTGTTTTTTTTCCTATATATACTCATCATTAATAAAAATAGTGGATGAAAGTAATAATAATATAATATTAGAATTTGGTATTGAAAATTATTTAAATTTTAGGACAACTTTATTAATTTTAATTGTTTTTATTAATTTATAAAAATTGTTAGTTTATGACTTGTAATAAGAATTAGAGGGAGTAGTTGCTAGTGAAACATTATTTAGGGTCATGAATAAGCTAAAAATTAATTTATAATGCTGGATATTACTTTAAAAGAAAAATACTTTAAAGTGTAACTCTTGTTAGATGGTAGTTGCTAGTGGAAAAATATTTGGAGGCAATAAGTGTAGGGGTGAGCAAATTAAAACCGAAACTGAAAACCGAATCGAACCAAAGGCTATTCGGTTTTTTGGTTTCGGTCTATTTGGTTTTTTTTTTCGGTTTTTAAAATAGGCGTATTTTGGTTTTCGGTTTGTTGCTTTTAAAATTAATTCGGTTTTAACTGAATAACCGAAATATGGAGGTTTTTGTAAAATTGATTCTGTGTTTTGTGTATTTCGGTTTTTCGGTTCAGTTTTTTATTGGTAGGCAAGATATGGAGGCCTACAATAAAAAAAATATTTCGATTAATTGCAAAAAAATTAGTTATTAGACCTGTTTCAAAAAAAAAAAAAAGACAGTATGGCCCACAATAAATCCCAATTGAAGCTCAATAACTGAATTAATTACAAAACTGAACTGAAATATGTCGGTTAATTCAGTTTCGGTTCGATTTTAAGAATGTGTATATTTCAGTTTTTACCGAAAACCGAATGTTCACCCCCTAAATACGTGCATAAAAAATTATTGTAGGGTCCTTTCTTCACCCGAAACGGTGTAGTTGGAGTAAATGAGAGGAAAGGGATGAGAAAGCATGGACAGGAGCTAGATGTATCTTCCAGCATTGGGTCCATCGTTTAATTACAAACTTGTTGATGTGGCTTTGAGGCAACCAAGAGAAGGAATGGAGGAGTGAAAGCTGGTGGATAATGGAAGATCTCGTCCCGTACAAGGCGAGGAAGCAAATGTTAGCAATACTTGTTCATCATCTTCACAGAGAGCTGGCTGAACCTCACCGATGAAGGCAGGCCAATAAGTCTGCTCACCCTTCGGCAAAGTACTCTGGAAGGATGTGGTAGGGGAAGGTGTGGAAAGAATAGAATTGACCAAATTGCCATTAATAAAAGGAATATTTTTTTTGTTGAGAGTATATTTTAAGAATATTAAAAAATTTTCATGAGTATTTTTATAAAGAAAGACGTATAATTTTTCTCTCTTCCATCCCCCTCCCTCAAACTAAACTGCCGCTAAATGTAAACAAATATAGTCAAAGTCCACCTTGAGAGGCTCCAAACAAGTGATGTTAGCTTAGAGGCAACCGATTGCTCAAGTCTGGAAGTTTTGCATCTTGTCAAGACTTCAGACAGCACAGATTTGGGGTTTACGGCAATTGCAGAATAATGTAGGCTCTTAAGGAAACTTCATATTGACGGGTGGAAGACGAACCTAATAGGAGATGAAGGTCTAATAGCAGTCGCTAAATATTGCCCATATCGTCAGTAATTGGTCTTATTGGCGTCAATCCGACTAATGCAAGTTTGGAAATGTTGGCATCCAATTGCCTGAATCTAGAGCGGTTGGCGCTACGTGAAAGTGAAACAGTTGGTGATGTTGAAATATTGTGCATTGCAGCCAAATGCTAGGCATTGAAGAAACTCTGTATTAAGAGCTGCCGTGTGTCTGACCATGGTATAAAAGCACTCGCATCTGGTTGCTCGAATTCGCTGAAAGTGAAGGCTAAGAAGTGCTCGAGTGTGAAATCTGAGGGTGCAGATTGGCTGAGGCTGTTCAGGGAATCGCTTGCTGTAAATTTAGATGCTGGGGAAACACAACATGTGGACGCAAGTGCTGGTGATGGTGGAGCTCAAGAAAATGGCCTAGAAATTCCTTCAATCCCCAGCCAGGCAGCAGCCTCTGCCAACATTGCATCAAGCAGTACTGGTCGATCAAGTTCATTCACGTCAAGGCTCGGGCTTTTGTCTGGGAAAAGCTACGTAGCCTGCACTTTGAGAAATTGGTCTGCTGGTAACCGTAGTTCGAGGCATAGTATTAGTTAGATTGAGGGAATTTGGGTCACCAAAGTGATGGACAATTCAAGCAAGTGACCATTCATATTATTTGGTGATATGTATATATATAAAAAAATTATTTGGTGATGTTTATCGCTTGATTATTTCTTTTGTAGTTAAAGCTAAAATTTCTTGCCGTGTATTCTGTTTTTTTGCTTTTTGTGATGAAAATAGTAGACTTATGTAATTGTGAAAATAGACATAAGAAATTATGAAAATTTGTACATGTACTTATAAAAGTTAAAACATTAATTTATGAAATTTCACAATTTCTCCAGATTGGAAAATCTAATTGTCAAAAAAAGATCATACAGTTGTAAAAATAGACATAAACACTTGTTAAAATCATATATATACTTGTGAAAGTTAGGACATTATCTTGTAAAATCATAACTTTTACATGTAAGAAAATATAATTGTCAAAGTACATTCATGTAGTTGAATATAATTTTCAAAATAACCTCATGTAATTGTGAAAAAAGGTATAAACATTTGTTAAAATTTACATACGCACTTGTGAAAATCGGTAAGTACAACTCGGTAACTTAACATTTCGAACTAATCACAATATGGTCCCTACGGATTTTTTAAAAGAAAAATTTGGTATCAAACTTTTTTATAATTTCCAACAAAAAAATAAGAATTGGACCGTTCAAATGAGGTATAGATACTCAGATCTCATTCTCACAAAGACGGACAAGCACAAACGCGTTCCATTTTTCAATCCCACCGTGATGCTCCTACCGTGAAAAGCAGTTATTTTATTGCTTCTTTTAAGAAACTTTTACACTAAAAGCACAATTGGACCAATGTGAACCGAAACTAGGTAAAATAATCTCATTGTGCTTTTCTAGTCTAGCCCTCAACCGCTTTGTCATACAGACCCTCCAGAGAGATTGCTTACTGAGACGATGACATCCACTTGATCATGTAGAGGGGTGGGCTAAAATCAGGGAGGTGGTATGGAAAATCTGTGATGCGTACGGGTTTTTAATCTGTGTGCACAAATAATTTTACCTTTATTTGACTGCAAAACTTTATTAACTAGATTTCAACAGGAACAAAACCAATCCTCCTTGAGTTGATGACTCGTAGAAGCTCAAATCTTCAAAACCGGAGCACAACTAATTGATTGATTAATAATACAAATCTTCGAATCACTTCAACAAATTCCAAAAGGAATGACCATACCTATTCAGGTACGCCTTCATCATGGCTTACCACTCTGTAACAAATCCCTCAGA
Source organism: Acacia confusa (assembly GCA_037074495.1). Lineage (NCBI taxonomy): Eukaryota > Viridiplantae > Streptophyta > Magnoliopsida > Fabales > Fabaceae > Acacia > Acacia confusa. The sequence continues at coordinate 29,013,828 of CM073511.1, forward strand.
AACGCATTGATATTAGTTTCAGAGGATCCACCCTCTGCAAGTGCAACCTGACATATCTGCTGAACCTGCTTGCTTCTTTTCCTCATTTCTCTTCCTTCTTCACTACTCAAATCCATGAACCTCTTCAAAAGTCCAGCAACTTCATCTCTAGTCACCAACACATCTTCTTTAACCTCTTTCTTCACTCTCCACCCGATGTTCCAGTCCTCCACAATGAGCTTACTGTTCAGAGGCTGATCCATAACCAAAGGGAAAGCAAGAAAAGGAACACCACAGAAAGCACCTTCTCTTGTAGAATTCCACCCACAGTGACTCCAAAACCCTCCTATTGCAGAATGTGACAGTACTCTCAACTGGTCACACCACGGCAATACCAAACCCAAATCCCCACAAGCCTCGTTAAGTTTCAAACTCTCTTCTCGTGCTATCCACAGGAATCGTACCCCATTAGATCTCAAACCAGCAACTACTTCTTCAAGCTGAGCGGTTGAAGCAGAGAGAAAGCTTCCCTGAGAGATGTACAAAACAGAACCAGAGGGTTGGGCATCCAACCACTTCATGTAGGTGTGGTCGTCCTCATGGTTAGCGGTGGTTAACGAGGGATTGCGTTTAAGATAGGGTATAACAGGGCCAATGGTGTAAATGGGGATAGAGGAAACTGATTTAAGGGCGTGGATGACCTGAGATTCAAGCTCCAGAATAGAAGGGAATAACAGATACTGGGCTTTGAGCGCCCATTGAGGGGCTTTTAGGGACCAGTACAGCATTTTCCGGCTTTTCAAACTCCCATCGTTGAGAGGAAAATCAGCCAAACGTGTTGGAGACAGCCCTGGGATGTAGTCCACACGTTCATCACCATTTTCTGTTTCAAGCATCCAAATATTTAATTATATTCTCTGAATGTGGACCCTCCTCAAGAAAGTGTGGCCCTTGGCGTTTCAGAAAACATAATATGATATGAAATATAATAATGTCATGGTTCTTCCTGTTGTTGTAACTAGTTCTAGTCACTAGCTTGCCAATTCCATTCAAAACAAATTAGTTTACTTTACTGCGATATATCACAGGGTTAATGTGTTGCTTACAGTTTGATCCCGATCACTGGTTTTGGACTCTCTGTTTTCAAATCATTAAATTTGACCCATATGATTTCATAATAACTTGGTCTAATTTTAAGTATGTGGACTAAAATCAATAATTTAAAACTACAAAAGTCAAAACAAAATTTTGATCAGTGAAAGGTTAAGGTTAGGAATAGTATTAACTCTAACTTATATTAAACCGGGAAATATATATTAACCCAATGAGATGAGATTTTTGTTTGTTTATTTCAGCTAACATAATGGAAGAAATATATATTTGACCTTAAAAAATAGCTACAGCTTGAATTCCACATATATGAGGTTTATGTGAGATCATGTGGAAAATAGAATTCTCACCGGACAAATTGACAGGGTAGTGTCCGTTTTGCTCGAGAAGATGGTAATGGTACATGACGGAGAAGAACGACGCCGACATGGGATAAAACGACGCTACTGGGATATTCCTGCGGTTGCCGACACCGACAACCCAGAACAAGTAGCTGTCGTATATGATGAATGTGGGCGGCGGGTCGAGCTGATCCAGTAGGTGTTCAAACGGAGCCTCCATCTTGGTCATGACTGCGTCAAGGAAGGCGACCATGTCATTTCCACGACCGTGCTCGGAGGGGATGACATTGGGGATGGTTCGGAGGCGGATGTTTTGGGGCTTCGGGTCGGATCCAATGAAGCTGTGCCATTCTTCGGTGACGACGACAGTGAAGAGGATGTTGGAGTTCTTGGACAAGAGGATGTTGCAGAGGTGCATCAAGGGATTGATGTGGCCTCGGCCTGGGTACGGCATGACCACCACGTGACCGTCCATGGGTGGCAGAGGATCCATCGGAAGATCTGAGTGAGTGAAGCTGAAAGTGGAGGAGTAGCAATGGGCGACGAGGAAGAAAGCAGAGCCAGAGATCCCAAGAAGATCTAAAGCTTGCTATGGCAGAGATCTTAATTTATACATTGATATATATTTTGATAACAGACAATATATATAATTAAGTAATTTATTTTTTTAAAAAAAATTAACTAAATTTTATAATTAAGTTGGGAGAGTAGTAGTATTGGAAACCGTAAAATGAGTGTTTTTACCTGAGAGAATGGTAAAGCTACAGTGAATGTACGTGCAGACGTGCGGTGGTGGCCCCGCCCTCATATGAGCTTGAAAGGAACGTACACGTACACGCACCTTAAAGGCTAAAAGCCTAATTGTGTGTTGGGTTTGAGGGGATCGGGGGAGAGGGGAGGATAGAAGGATTTTAGCCCCCTTCCCTCGTTTGGCTAATAATATTTTTAAGGAGTAAAATTTCTCCTCTCTCTTTTCAAAAATTTCACACCCAAATCGGACGGATTTAAAGGGATTATTAGAATTAGTGTGTTAGTGGACTAAAATGCCCTTATATTTTTCAAGTTTTCATTTTTTTCTCAGTCTCCACAAATTTTGGCCTTTAGATTTTAACATTATTTTTGTGGTTATATTTCTAAATCAACAACTAATATGTACAAATGTTACAAATATATATAGCAGGTGATTAGCTTTGATCATATATAAATATTTTAATTTTCAATTCAGGCATAAAAATATTATTTATAATTAAATGTTATTATACATTTAATAAAGTTTTGGAAAAACCACTATAACATAAGTAAAATTGTCCATGTGAAAATAATTTTCCTTCCCTCCTCTCTTGAATCAAACAAACTAACATTAAAATCCCTCATATAACATAAGGGTAAAATTGTCAATGTCAAAAAAATTACCCTCCCCTCCTCCTAAACCAAACAGGATAACATTAAAATATCTCCCTTCCCCTTCCTTCTGATCAATCCAAATAAGGTAATATTAAAATCCCTCCGATCCCCTCATCCTCCCCCTCCACTAAAATCCCCTTCTCCATCCCCTCCATTGAACCAAACAAAGCCTAAAGCACACAATCAGAGGCGCATGCTCATCCCCATCACTCTCATCATTAATATAGCGTGTCTATGAGAATATTGGAAAAAAAAAAAGCTTTTCTCTATACTTATTTTCTTTTCTTTTTTTTATATCATTGAATTAATATTTTAACCGTCTAAATTTATTATATGATTAAAATATTATTATAAAATAAAATAAGAAAAGATGATGGTAAAAAAGATTATAAATCTTAATCGTTGATATTTTATTACACTGCTACAAAAAGAAATGGAGGAAAAAGATGATAATAAGTATAAGAGTTCTTTTGAGCCTAAGTCATGATTTTATCAAAACCTACGCAAACATCTAAAAATTTTGTTGGAGTTCTTTTTTTTTAAAAAAAAATCATGATTCTAGAGAAATCTCTTTTTTTTTTTCTTTCTTAATAGTTATTTTTCAAAATTTACTTTTTAAAATCACTTTTCACTTTTTTCTTAAGAAACCATTATCTAAAAATTAATTCAAACACATTGGACTTTCACAACCATCAAGCTGAGTTGGATTTGTATGTTAGGTTTGACATTTTGAATGATTGCGTGTATCATATGGGAGAAAAGGAAGCAGGTATTCATCCCAAGTACATAAAATTCATATAAGAGATATGAACCTAATTTGAACCTCGCATAAAAAGAAAAGATTGAGGTTATCTTCCTCCCCTCCCATACTTTCATATCATTTTACTCTCCTTTACCCAAAACTACACTATTTTAGGTGTAGATAAAGGGAGGTTGGTCCTAACTTTTTCTTTTTTTAAAAAAAAATACTATTCAGCATTCTAGTTACAATTAACATCCTAGATTTAAGATGTAAAGTGTTAATGAAAAAATATTTTGGGGTATTAAACGTTTAAAAAAATTAAGATACTGAGTATTAATGAAAATATTATTTAAGGCACTGAATGAGTTAAAAATGTATTTTTAATACTAGGTCTGATTGAAAAGAAAACACTTTGTAGCTTGCTCAATAGTTAGTACTTAGTAGTTGACACTGAAATAAGGTGTTGAATGTGTTAAAAATTAATTTATAATTTGGTGTGCAGCTTGTTACATAGTAATTGCTATTGGAAAAATATTTTAGGAGGATCCATGCATAAAAAAATTATTAAAATATTTTAGGATAACTTCTCTCATATTCACCTGAAACAGGGTAGTTTTAAGTAAAGGAGGGGATAGCCAGGGACAGGCTTTAAGGCAGTCAACATTTTGGAGACGAGATTAAATTTTCTAACCACTACATTCAACCACTTTTAATTAATTCTTAGAATCTCACGAACTTAGTTGAAAGGCTCTTGTATATATCAGGGAGCATGGCACAAGGTCAAGGCAGCCACAGCCAAATGATTCTAGCTAGTAGTGGCAAAATGGACAAGTTGCAGTGCTTTTTTGTGTGTTTTGCTCGAAGTTTCCATCAACCTTAAAAACAGAGCCCTTCTCTCGTTTAACTTTTAATGTACAACATAAGTTTAACGAATTTACTTTCAAAACAAGGTTACATGAATATCTATTAAGGCCCTATTTCCGATAGCATTTGATGGGAAATAAAGTCCATCAGATGCTGAAAAAAACTCAACAGAAGTTTAGAGCTGATAAATAAATGTTTGGGATGATATTACTATTTGATAGACTTTTAGAGTTGATAGGACTTTTTGGTTGAAGCTTATTGATGGAGGATCCAATGGCTTATGAAGCTCAAAATAATCATTGCCCCCTTCCCAAAACACACAATATATAGCAGATGAAGGTGACCAAAGAGACCTGGACTTGTGTTTTATTACTCGTCGATTGAATCCCCACTGATTTAGTATATATTTTCAGTGTCATCTCTGATTTTTTTTTTTTTTTTTTAGGAGATGATTTATATTTTGTAAATGGAAAGAAATTAATCGGGGGTGATTGGAACCTCAAATACCAGATAAATGCTATTGACCAAAAAAAAGTAAAACATACAAAATAAATGCATAACAAATCCTGTATGCTGAACCTCGAAGCTATCATTTTTAAAAACCAACTTGTAGGATATAGGTTTATTTAACACTTCATTTCATTGTGTTGTAATTTTTTTAATGATAATTTTATTATTTTATATTTATTTTAAATTTTTAATCCTAAATTATCACATTTTATACAATTAACACACACATATAATTCATACTCTTTTAAGATATTTTCCATTTTAATTATCTTTTCAAAAACTATGTTAAACAAATGTTCATCGAAAAGAAAGCCATTTCTGCCACCATCATACTAAATGCAAATCACATCAGGAAAAGTTTAGTAGAAAAAAGTCTATCAGAAATAAAAACTACTTTTACCATCGTTGTCCTAAAAAAGCCTTAAATCAATTAAACAACAAAGAGAATCAAATACTCCTTCAAAAGTAATCAAAGTTACTCAACACTGTTGCCTAATAGTTAAACGATAAAAATCATAATCTCGTTTAGTTTTTAAAATTAACCGACTGAAAAACAAGGAAAGTTTCATTTAAATCATAAGGTATAAATAAGAAATCACAAAGCAGTCTAACTAAGTTCTTAAAATGTTGGAAATAACATAAAAATACTTTTAATGTCTGACAATTTAACACACACAAAATCAGCATTAGTCACTAAGCGCTAGTGTAGCGCAGTGGTATGACGCTGGGGTATCCAACCTTTGTAATCAAGGTTTGAACCCTGCCCGGACCATTGGTCCCATATTAAAAAAAAAAAAAAAAAATCGGCATTAGTCCAGCACAGGGAACAGAAGCTTGGTTCACCAACGACACCCAAACAAGGCTAGAATCATTTTGCAATATTGGTGATCTTAACAAAGGCATTAAAATCAGACTGAGCAGACCCACCATCTGTTATTGCACGATGAAACATGTGCTGAAGCTGTTTGACTCTTTTCCTCATCTCTCTTCCTTCATCATTTTCTGTATCCATAAACTTTTTCAGAAGCCCCACAAGTTCATATTTTTTCACCACGCCGTCCTTTTTCACCCTCCTCCCAACCTTCCACCACTCCACTGCCATCGCACTGTTCAAGCCCTGGTCCATTACGATCGGCATCGTCAGAAACGGAACGCCAGCGAAAATCCCTTCTTTTGTTGAATTCCACCCACAATGCGAGCAAAAGCCTGCTATTGCAGGGTGACTCAGAACTCTCAACTGCTCACACCATTCCACCACTAACCCCTTATCCCCACAAATCTCCTTTAACTTACAAGCCTCTCTTCGTGCTACCCAGAAAAATCGAACCCCACTTTCACGCAAACCAGAGGCAATCTCCTCAATTTGAGCCTTTGAAACAGAGAAGTGGCTCCCCTGTGAAATGTACAGAACAGAATTGTTGGGTTGTCTGTCTAGCCACTGTAAGTAGCTATGGTTAGCGGTTTTCATGTCGGTGTTCAGATTGGTTTTCTCGACAGTACCGAAACAGGGTATCATAGGGCCGATGGTGTAAATGGGCAAAGATAACTCTGATTTAAGCGCATCAATAGCTTGAGGCTCAAGTTCGTATATCGAAGACAACAAGAGATATTGTGCTTTCGGAGTCCATATAATACCTTTCCTTGAAAGCTCCATCAATCGCTTTGCTCGTGAGCTTACTTCGTCGTTGAGAGGAAAATCTGCCAGACGGGTTGGTGAAATTCCAGGTATATAATCTACTCGTTTGTCGCCGTTTTCTGTTTCACACAAGGTTACAACAAACAGATGAATTCGTGAAATTTAATTTCCTTTTAAGAAGACGGGGGGAAGATATCTTGTCATCCTCACCCGACAAATTTACTGGGTAATCAGAATTTTGCTCCAGGAGGTGGTGATGGTGGAGTACTGAGAAAATCGACGCCGACATGGTCCAAAACGATGCCACGGTGATATTCCTTCTATTTCCGACGTCAACTGCCCAGAACAAGAAAGTGTCGTGCACGATGATCGTGGGCGGTAGCTCGAGCCGATCCAGAAGCTGCTCAAACGGGGCTTCCATTTTGGTCATAATAGCTTCCATGAAGCCAACTTGGTCGGCTCCGCGAACCAGCTCCGACGGAATCACATTTGGGATGGTGGCGAAGCGTATGTGAGCAGGTGCAGGGTCGTCGGAGGCAATGAAACTGAGCCATTCTTCGGTGAGGACGAAGGTGACGAATATATGAGTGTTGTTGGCGATGAGCAATTTGCAGAAGTTGAGCAAAGGGTTAATGTGGCCCCGTGCCGGATAGGGCATAGCAAGCACATGACAGGCAACGGTTGGTGCAACTTCCATTGATGTTTCTTGTTCACTGAATCGGATCTGGTGTTGACAGAGTTGATGAAGAAAAGAGACCAAGGGGAAGAATAATAAATATAGCTGATGAGTACTATTACGGGGCTTTGGCCAGTGAATAAACGATGTAAAAATAATCCATGTGGATCCACATGGGATCCAGTTTATGTGGATCCAGTCCCTACTCATATGAAAAATTAGTTTTTTATATTTACACTGTTTAGATAGGATTTAGGTGATCTATATTTAATCTTTTTTAAATGTTGATTTTTAAATAAAAAAAATATTGCTATTTTAAATAATCTATCTATTAATATAATTTTTCCATGAGACATGTCCTTTACATGCTGTTTGGTTTGAGGGAGGGGAGAGAGAGATTTTTAACCCCCTTTTTTTTAAAAAAAAAAAGCTTATGAAAATTTTTTAATATTTCTAAAATATACTCTCAAAAAAAAATATTCCCTTTATTAATGACAATTTGGTCAATTCCCTTCTTTCCACACCCTCCCCTCACGGGCGCGTGGGGGAACTTCCATGGAGGATCCAAGCTAAGGGAGACATAAGCCGGGGAGAGAAAGCAGAGACTGACCAAGAAGATGAAGGTCATTTCATGGCTTGGTGTCATCAAGAAGAATCTTAGCTGTCTTTTTAATTGACGTTCCAGATTTGTCCATGTCACCCATACCAGCGTAAAGAACTTTAGAAGAAAAACGAGGACTGAGGTGGCATGTGTGATGTGTGGGTGTGATAGACTCAAAAGTGATAATAAATTAAGGTATGTTATGAATATACTGATTATGTGGATGTCCATTGACTCCCGATTTCTAAATATTACAAGATGATATGGGACCTACGTATAGTAATATGCATAGTAATTTACTATTTGTATCCCTCTATAAATAGAGGTCTCTTGTAACTATTCATTGGACTTGAATGGATTTCATCTCTCTAGAATTTCCTCTGACTTCTCTCTAAAATTCCTTCAGTTTTATAACACGTTATCAGCACGATGGCTTCTCCTTCGGCTGATAGCTGATCCTTATTACTAATTTATCTGCTCTTCATCATGATCCTTCATTTTCTTGCTTTCTCTCGACCAGATCAGTTTCAGATCTACTTCCATTCCTTCTATATTTCTTCATCCTCTTCACGTCCACTCACACCACCAATCCTAATTCTATACTTTTCGTCACCGTATCCTTTTGCATGCGAATCCCAAGCAAATATTATCTCCGGCATATCCTCCACCTTCAGCACCTGCAGCATCATCCACGCCTCAACCACGGCTGCTGTGCGGAGTTCTTGGGAAGAAGCTTCTGTTTGCTTAGTTTTTGGTGACGATTTTGGTGATTGTCAAAGATTCCTTCTTTTCCAATTCCTGTCCTTGCTGCTTCTGCTGCCGACAATTTCAACCAGGATTTCCAAATCATCTGGGAAGTAAAAAAAAAAATTATTTTAATTATTTTAATTATTATTATTTTTTTTATATAAAAGAGGGTAAGAAGGTAAGTAGATTTTTATCCACATGTTTATTATTTTATCTAAAAAAAAAAAACTGAAACTGTCGGCAAGCACAGTGAGAAAAAGATTCCTTTCATTAAATCAACACCTGATGCTTTTTGTTTGATGCCTCACGTCTCTATTTGTTTGTTGTTTGTTATATTCATTAATTGAATAAGTCTGGGCCACCGAAACAAGCTAGCCACCGAAACATAAGGTAAGGATATATATTATTATATAACATATGAATAGTGCTAGTTTTTTATTTATATATTATGTTTTAGTATTTTATTGTTTATGTTTAAGATTTTATTATTATTATTATTAATTTGACTCCATATTGGAAGTCTAGATTTAATTTTTTTTTTTAATTGTCTTAATTTGATATCTTATTATTGTTGCTAACTTAACTGACATTTACTTTTATGTATTTTTTTTTTAATGCTACTAACTTTACTAACATTTATTTTTACATATTTAATTTTATTGTCACTAATATTTATTTATCTTTCATGGAAGCACACTACATATTAGTGGGTTTCATTTATTTATTTTATTTTACATTTATTTATTCTTCATGGAGGCACACTAGTATCTTTTAGTGGGCTCTATTTATTTATTTTATTTAGTATTTATTTATCTTTTATGGTGGTGTACTTTGTGAGCCCTATTTATTTTATTTAAATTCTTTACTGTTTTATTTATCTTTTATGGTAGTAACACTAGTATAGTGGGCACCATTTATTTTATTATTTACAGCTTTGTTTATTTAAATTCTTTATTGCTTTATTTATCTTTTGTGGTAGCAACACTAGTATAGTGGGCACCATTTATTTTATTATTTACAGCTTTGTTTATTTAAATTCTTTATTGCTTTATTTATCTTTTGTGGTAGCAACACTAGTATAGTGGGCACCATTTATTTTATTATTTACCGTTTTGTTTATTTTTCATGATGGTAACACTAGTTTAGTGGACTCCATTTATTTATAATTCATTTACAGCTTTATATCTCCCTTCCCTTTTATTTTTATTTATTTACTGCTTTCTATATATTATATATATATTTACATTTGCATATGCATCTTCTTTCTTACCTATGGATGAGATAGGTCTCGCTGTGAGTTTACTACCATTCCTATTTCATCTTCTTTTTATTTATTTAGCACGTTTATTTCCAGTCATTTATTTTATTTTTATTTATTTATTTACTGCTTTATATATATCCCCCTCCCTTTTATTATTTATGGCAACGACACTAATATATACATATTAGTGGGTTCTATCTATTTATTTTATTATGCTTATATTTTATTTATCCTGAAGATAAACTGTTAAAAGGCCATATATATTATGAGATCAAAATGCCATGGAGAGATGAGGCACAAATTGGCCTAAGTGATATGAGGTATAAATTGGCTAGAAGCTAAGAGACAAGTTAGCCTGAATCCAAGAGACATTATGAAATAAGGCTTGATCCATAAATTTTGTATGTCATCAATTGTATAAAGGTCTCAATATTGTATATTTGGCATTTAATACTCCCTTAAATTATGAGACAAGGGATTGTATGATCATGGTTGATTGTATATAAATATATCCAATTTGCTCTTGCAGTAGCAAAATTGTGATTAAGTCAAGAAATATTGTGGATTAATTTCTTGCTATGATCAAACAAATCTGTGAATTATGGATCATGAATTTTATCCAACTTCATTCCCATAAGTGAATGAAGCAATAAATAAATTGTGATTATGGTTGTTTTACTATTATTTTGTATTTAGATCATTATAACAATTTTTGTGAATACAAGAGAAAGAATATTTATAAATAAAACAATTAAACAAAAGACAATATTATTTCAACAAAGTTTAATAGCGAGTGGCTCAACTCCATTACAAACCTTAATCATCTCATTTTGAAGATATTTAATGTCTTCTTCTTTTGCTTCTCTTGAGATGGGATCCAGATGAGGCAAAGCTCTTCGTAATATCGAGATTTGCATCATAAGTTTCTTAAGCTTTTTGTGTGGCCACTCAGTTAACCCTCCTTTTTGATAGATTTTTTGTATGGTGTGAGTAGACATATTTAATTATTTACTTGCATCATCTAGGGTTAAGTGAAAATAATCACTTAAATCATGGTGAGTTGTTTTCTTTATTCTTTCTCGTTGCTCCATTGTTAATCTATATAATTCACCCTGATTAAGGGATGATATATCATATGGAATATTATCCGCGGACTGTTTTCCTTTATCTAATGGATTTTCAATGTTGGTTTGAAATGAACTCTGCAGTAGTTCATTTGGATTTTTAGCCCATTCCGAACCAACACAAAGGACCTCATGATAGTCCAATACAGGATCACGCATCAAGTTATATCCTGATGTTTGTAAATCTATACAATACTGTGTCAGAAAATGTTTGATTTCTCCAAAATTTTTATTACTAAAATCAAACATTGGAAGCCTGTCAGTATTGTAAGATTTTTCCTGTACATTTTCAAATAAAACAGCATGGGAAATCATACCTATCTTTCTCCCGTGAACTTCAAGTTTATGATATTGAAGTCCATTTGTATGAATAATTTCCCATAAAACATGACAGCAACTGCATTCCAATAAGCTAGTAGTTGCTAATTGGCTTGTAGCTGTTGGCTGGCTAATTGTTGCTGACTGACTAGTGGTTGTTTGTTGGCTGATTGTTGCTGTCGGGCTGGTTGTTGCTGGCAGATTGATGATAGTTTGTTAGCTAGTGAATGCTGGTTGATTAACTGCCGACACTATTGGCTGAACTGGATTGGTAGACTCCATTAGTTCTGCCATAGTTCTACACCTCTTAACAGGCCTCCTTGATGAACCTGCTTCAGTTGTACCTTCAATCCTTGTAGATTGAGGAAGAACACTTGTTCTTGGGGGAGAAGTAGGTACATTTGAAGCGGAAGGAGGAATAGTGGAAGGAGGAATAAACATTTCAAAAGGATTAGGAGATAACAAAGAAGTAAATGACATGTTGGGCTGATCATCATACAACAAAGCATCAAGTAATGCTGTTTCGGATGTATCAGAAACTGGGATAAAACTGCTTGGTCCTGCCATGACAATAGAATTTAGAGAAATATGTGTGAGTATCTGGTAGTTGATATTATCAGATGCTTGAGTGTTTGTGAGGCATGTTCGTTTGCCTTCCTCTATTTATAGTCGAATTAAATCCTATTGAATCTCTGCAGATTTGCGTAGTCCTGTTAAATCTCTACAGATCTGCTCCCTATAAAGCACGAGCCTGGAATCTTTTTGACTTTATATGCATACGACAATCTGAGTTGTTGCGCCTGTGATTCCACAGTGATGCGCTTGTGATTACACAGTATTACGCTCGTGAATCTGCAATTATACACCTGATGATTTTGTATTTAATATATATTTGTTTGTTGATTCTAGAAAATGGAAATTTTGTTACCAGAAGTAACAAAATTATGCATTGATAATGCATTTAGAAATCTGTGGAATTTTAATGAAATAGATATCATATATGCTATTATCATGGAATATTGTATGGAAATTCCATGAATTAATTTTTAAGGTCTCACACTTGAGGGGGAGAATGATATATATCAAGTGTGAATATTTATGTGATAATTCTTTGTGAATGTTTCTATGTTGATTCCCCCAAAATGAATATTAGATTTGATGATAAATCATATGGAAAGTTGGCATGACTTGTTTGATCATCCGAGTCATATATTATGTGCTGCTTGTTCTCAGATAGAATTAATTATTGGAAATGGATCTCTGGAAATATATCAAATTAAAAGTTTACATATAAGATTATAAATTTGCAAAGTTTGCAGTGATGTTTGCAACTAGAAGTTTGCAATATATTATGCGCGCAATTTCCAAATTGAATGATCTAGAAATAATGTATTAAAGTATCCATGAATGGATAGATCAATGATTATGAGAACAAAATTTATATGTTGTGTATATTTGCAGCAATTATATAATCCAACAGAATTCTCTCCGTATAATTGGCTTTTGGTCAGGAGTCAGATTAATTCCATCTTGAAATGTTTTAAATATGTAATGATTATTAATCTATTACAATGCACATAGATGGATATACAAAGATAATTGATGATTTGATGAGGGGGAGAAAAATAAGCAGATTGGGTAAAGATAAAGTGAAATGAATTATCATTGGCTCATATTGGTCCTCATACAAAGAAATGTGCACTAAAAGTTTAAAAGATAATTCATTTGCAGATTTTAGCTAATCAAATGCTAAAAGCATTTACTGACCTAAAGTGACAAAGTCACATGTCCCAACTGCAAATGCTCCTATATGAATTGTTATAAAGCACGCCTGAAGCGTTGCTGGTCCATCGGTTATAAAGATAAAAATCCTCGAAAGAGAAAAGGAGCTATAAAATATAGATGATCAAGTCGAGGATAATTAAGTAAAGCTCCAGAAGAGTTATCTTTTGATGAAATGTTATCTCCAGAAGAGATATTACAAGAAAAGTGTATTGTGGTCCAAGAGAGACCTAGGTACCTAATATATGTAAATATAATGAGATCTCAATAAATTATGAATGAAATCAGATGGGACTGAAAATGAAGTCGACGTTAATAATATCTATGATAGCATATGCTGCAATGAATGATAATGAGGATCATGAGCCACAATATATTTGTATGTGCTAGAAGCACATAAGGCGCCAGAAACACATATGTCCCAAAAGAACTCAAGATGATAGTGCATATAGCATCATTATCTGAATAAACATTTATTGAATTTATATATGCACATATATATTTATGAAAAGATTATTATGACTTTACTTGACAGATTTAGATCTTGCAGGTATATAATGAACAATCAAATTGGGCGTTTCTAACAGAATATTTGATGACAGAAAGTATAATATGCTCAGAAAGACATTGAAGCAATGCAGTCATCAGGGGGAGCAACACTGATGTAATCAAGAGGGGGAGACGATACACGCTGTACTCTTTTTCCCTTATCTGGGTTTTATCCCACTGGGTTTTTTCTAGAAAGGTTTTTAATGAGGCAGCACTGAATAGTGTATTAATGGATGATGTACTCTTTTCTTTGGCTAGGTTTTTATCCCACTGGGTTTTTCCTAGTTAAAGTTTTTAACGAGGCACATTCATAAATGGACATCCAAGGGGGAGTGTTATGAATATACTGATTATGTGGATGTCCATTGACTCCCGATCTCTAAATATTACAAGATGATATGGGACCCACGTATAGTAATATGCATAGTAATTTACTATTTGTATCCCTCTATAAATAGAGGTCTCCTGTAACTATTCATTGGACTTGAATGGATTTTATCTCTCTAGAATTTCCTCTGATTTCTCTCTAAAATTCCTTCAGTTTTATAACAAGGTAGTTGAAATTGGGATTTTACGTAACATCAGAAAAAGAATAAAAAATCATAAAACATAAAATCATAACGTTATGTGACAACACAACTCTAAGTTATCGTTCGTTTTAGAGATTTTAACTGCCATGATCACAACACAAGTCTAACTTATCGTCCGTTTATTTATTTTGCTAAAGGTTGAAATAATTTTTTTAGGGTTAAATATCAAATTTGTCACAAAAGTTGTGCAAATGGAGCGTTCAACATCCGGAAATATTTATGGTACCAAATTTACCTCGGAAGTATTAAAATAGTACCAAAATTACCCCGAAAGTTTTTAAAAGGGACCAAATATACCCAAAATTGATAGAACATCAAACGTCTGTTGACTACGTTGGAAATGTTTTTTTTGGGTTAAAGTCCAAATTTGCCACAAAAGTTTTTCGAAAGGAGCGTCCAGCACCAGGAAGTTTTTTTTGGGTACCAAATTTACCCTGGATTGTTGCCACATCATATAGACACGTTAGATTTTTGTATTTTTTGTTTTTTGTTTTTATCAAGCTTCATTTTCTCTGGATCCCAGCACCATTCTTCCCAGCTCATACATCCAATCCATATACTTACTGATCTTCTATCATCCTCACTCCCTTTCGTTTTGACCCAGCAGCTTTACGTAAACAGATCCAGTGCCATTACGTGAAGCAGATCCAACACCATTATGTGAAGCAGAGCAGATCGCATATCAGTAACAAAATCAGTGGAGATCACAGTGAAACACAAACCAACCAAACGCGTAAGAGCAGCTGATATGCGATGAGCCATACCTCTCGAGTCTTGTGCTCTTTATTTGAAAGTTCATGTGTCTGCACCCTTGTGTTTTATTTGGCCGATGAACTTCTATTTAAAGGGGTCTCTCTCTCGTCTCTGTGCCATTTGTTAGGCGTTGAAAATAAATCCAAAAGCAAAGCTGAAAACTGAAACTAAAACAGAGGGTTATTTGTGAGCTATGTTTTTGGCATCCGTTTGCTGGGTCTGTTGATGGTACCAAATTTACCTTTGAAGTATTAAAATGGTACCAAAATTACCCCGGAAGTATTAAAAAGGGACCAAATATACCAAAAACTAACGAAATGCCAAACATCCGTTTGCTACGTCAGTGCCACGACGGTTTTGGGTATATTTGGTACCATTTTAATACTTCCAGGGTAAATTTGGTACCACGAATACTTCCGAGTGCTGAACGCTTCATTCGCAAAAGTTCCATAACAAATTTAGACTTTAATCCATTTTTTTACTATATATTATGTAACGATAAAATCCTCTTTCTGCTTTTCACTAAATCTACACGAACCTTTGACCCCCCAAAAAAAAAAATCCACCTGACCACGCCCCTCTCCCCATTCATGTATGGATGACATCGTTTTTAAAGAACATTCTTTCTTATATTATTTTTGTCTAAAATTTTCTACTCATTTTTTTTAATTTTACCTCCATTAAGTATATTTCATACATTTTCTTCTTGCAATAAAATTTCATTAATTATCTCTCCTATACATTTTTTTTTCAAACAAAGCCATTGACAAAGTATAGTTTTTCATTATTAAATAATTTGCATTCATTTAATTTAAATATAAAGTTCATAAATCAATAGAGATCCACAAAACACATTGCACGGATGAGTACCTTGGTGGTGCAGTGATATGACACCACACTTTACTGAGTCTGATCAGTATTCGATCCTTACTTGAAAACTTTGCTTACCAATTTTAGGGGGGGAAAAAGCACATTGTAGAGAATCTTATTTATAGAAGTGGAAGTAAAGCTGGTTTATTATTGATATATCAAGCGAATAAGCATGCTTAAAGCTTGAATTTGTTTTATAAGATTACTTTTAGTTATAATTTCATTGTTTATTTTACTTATTTAACCTTTTTTTTTTTGGGTTGTGAATTTGCAAGGAGCTAGCTAGATTTATTTTCTGGACATACAGAACTGTGATGTTGGGTCTTTTTTTTAGCGAAAGAACTTCTGGGCACTACTAGAGATGGCAAAAAAGTTCAGCTATCTTGTAAATCTGTAAACTAAATGCCCAAGACTAATTAAAAACGCAATTACACAACAACTGGGATAAATATAAGATCATATTCATGTCAGCGGGCAATGCAGTGGCAGTGGCAAATATCCAGGTCTCTCTCCTAATTCCACAAATCTTTCACAAAAGCATGCATGTTCATGTCAGATGAACCTCCTTTGGCCATTGCTCCCCGAAATAACGCCTTCAGTTCTTTTGCTTTCTGTCTAATCTTCTTCACTTCCTCATTCTCAACATCCATCGCCATCTTTACCACTTTCAATATTTCTTCCTTGGTCACCAAGTCCTCTGATCTCTCACCGCCGACTTTCCATCCATTCTTCCACTCTTCTGCAATATGTCTGCAAGTCGAGAACTGATCCAGAAACAGAGGAAATCCCAGTATAGGCACACCTGTAAAGCAAGCTTCCAGGGTTGAATTCCATCCACAATGGCTCCAAAATCCAGCAATAGAAGCATGGCACAACACCTTCAACTGATCACACCATGGCACCACCACACCTTTATCCCCACATTTATCTTTCACCCACTCTGCATCTGAACGACACGCCCACAGAAAGCGAATCCCACTGGTTTTCAGAGCTGAAGCAAGTTCTTCCATCTGGGCACGAGACATTGAAAGGAAACTACCCATAGAGATGTACAATATCGACAAATTTGGCTGACAATCTAGCCACTTTATTACAGGGTCGGAGTTGTTGGTGGATGAATCATCATTTAGTGCAGGTTCAAGTTCCATAAAAGGTATGGCTGGGCCTATAGGATAGACGCGAAAGGGGAGTATAGCTTTTAGATAATCTACTTGTTCAGCTTCTAGCTCTTGGATGGTATTGAGGAGGAGACAATCTGTTTTGGCTAATCCTGGAATACAATCCAGAGAATTCTTCAAAAACCTGAAATCGCTTTCGTGGAGTACCTTTCTTAGATCAGTGAGCTGTGACGAAGAGATCCGCTGAATGTGCTCAGTTTGTTCATCTGTATCAATAAACTCGTTATGAATAAAGTCAATAGATACCCAAAAATTCCTGAACTACTGTATTTAGCTACATAATCAGAAGTTACTGAAGGTAATAATGGATATATGTAGGACACATTACCCAAAAGATGAACCGATAAACGCCGGTCAGGGCCAGGGGCCAAAATATCCAGCTGACGGTACAATTCGAAGCACGAAGCCGACATGGTCCATAACAGAGACACCGGAATATTCCTAAGGTTAGCCACAGCGGTTGGCCACACCACATTAGCATCACCAACGATAGCAGTGACCGGCGGCTCAAGTTTATCAATAAGCTGCTCGAACGCAGTTCTCATCTTCGTGGCAATGGCTTCGACGAAACCAGGAACGTCGTGGACCATTTGGCCGTCGGAAGGCATGAGATCCGGGATGGTGGCGACACGAATGGTATGGGGCTTGGGGTAAGATTCGATGTAGCCGAGCCACTCTTCGGTGACGACGACGGTGATGATAACCTCGTTGGGTGTTGTTGAAGAGAGAAATTTGCAGAGGTTGATCATGGGGTTGATTAGGCTCCTTGTGGGGAATGGCAGGGCCACCACATGCCCCTTCCCGCATGGTGGAACTTCTATGGACATGTTCTACCTGAAGCTTTGGTTTACTTGAATTTGTCGAAATAATTCAAGATCCAAGGAGAGATATAAACAGGTGAGGGAAAGCAAAGGGAAAGTAAAAGTTGACCAAGAACCTGTACGTCATCAAGCAGAATCTAATCTTAGCTGTGTTTTTTTATCGACGTTCCACATCAGGAAGAACTATAGAGTAGAGAAGTGAAGAGGCATAAATATAAATAATGGAGTATAATATATAGATAATACTCCTACATGATTCCCTCCCTCTAAAATATAAGAATGAGAAATGATATTTCATGTGTTAGAATATAGAGTCAAAACTTATCACAGCAATCATATCGTCCGCTCATTTGTATATATAAATGTTCATAGTTCAAACAATTTTCCAATATATATATATATATATATATATAGAGAGAGAGAGAGAGAGTTTTACAGCAATTTTTTTAACTATATATATATAGTTAAAAACCATAAGAGGTATATTTTATTGTAAATTTGACATACACAGCGTCCGGATTCAGTTCAAGAGTCCAATATGGAGAATGGAGATCCACAAGGCAGGGTGTACGAGGCGTTGAAAAGTATCTTATTTGTACAAATGGAACCAAACCTGGTTATATTATATATAAAAATAGTGCCGTTATGTGCACGTCCATCGACCTCGAGCCTATCTTATTTTGATAGATCAAACTAACAAGGTCGCTTTTTTCCCCCCGACGAAAACTAATAAGCATGCTAAAAGATTGTCTTTGTGACACACACACACACACATATAGAAGAATCCACAATGTTCAGATATATATGATTTAATTGTTTATTTTATTATTTAACTGTCACTATAACCTCCAATCCTTAATATATAAAACCCTGCACATAGATGGATAAGGAAAACTTCAGGATCTACGTCTTTCATTGATGCATGTCCTAGAACCCGTTTGAGGTAGATCTATATTATATAAGAAGCTTACGGATGCCTTTGAAGATGGTGATTATTCATATATGAAGGGAATTCATCTCAATCAAGCAAACTTTCTTACACCAGTAATTCCTTTTGTTCTTTTAATTCTTGGGTACTTTAAATTAAACTATCTATTTATCTTAATATATATAATTGTCTTTCTATAAAAAAAACTATAATATTCAAGTTCACTAATTTAGAGCGATTAAGAAAACAAAATAAATGAATTTAAAATATTTATATATATAATTTTTTTCCAAATCAATCTATTTGATTTATAAAATGATATATGATTTAATGATACATACACACGTTTTTTTTAAAAAACTTCATGTAACATATATTGTAATTGAATAATCTATTTAATTTCATTAATTTATCAAATTAATCAACTAGATCTTATACTACCTCTAACACTTAATATGATAATTAGTTGAGGATTAGTTTTGGTCTTAAATGCAAGATCTCAATTTACTATCTAAAGGTAGTCATGCATGTTAAAAATGAGATTTTATGAAAACCAACATATATTTATAATGAATAACTAACCTAGTTAACTTCTTTAATATAATATTCTTCTCAAATTCTTTAATATAATATTCTTCTCAAATTGATCATCTAAATTTTATATTAAAACTCAAAAGATAAGATGTAGTGCTTGAAATTACAAGCACATTGCTTTTTTGGACTCTAAAGAACTACAGGTGCTAGCCCCACAGATTTTATATTTTAAAAATTACGGACATGCTATAAATTAATGTATAAACTTGAGATTGCTAAAATTATCAGAGATTGACCCAAAAAGAAAAAACTGGAGATTGCTAAGATTTTCAGCTATTTTGTAAATCTGTAAACTAAATGGCTATGATCAATACTAACAAAAAAAAAAGCAATTGCATAAGAACTTGGATAAATGCATTTTATTGATCTTTGTTCGTACAGGGACAAATGCATGACGTCGTGGGCTATGCAGTGGCACATATCCAGGTCTCCTAATTCCACAGATCTCCCACGACCCCTAAAACATGTCTTCTACAAAAGCATGCATGTTCATATCAGAGGCAATCGCTGCCCGAAACAAAGACTTCAGTTCTTTTGCTTTCTCTCTGATCTTCTTCACTTCCTCATTCTCAACATCCATCACCATCTTCAACACTTTCAATATCTCTTCTTTCGTCACTAAGTCCTCTGATCTGTCACCACCCACCTTCCACCCATTCTTCCACACTTCAGCAATATGCCTGCAATTCGAGAACTGATCCAGAAATATAGGAAATCCCAGTATTGGCACACCTGCAAAACATGCTTCAAGTGTTGAATTCCACCCACAATGGCTCCAAAATCCTGCAACAGAACTGTGGCACAACACCTTCAACTGCTCACACCATGGCACCACCACACCCTTATCCCCACACTTTCCTTTCAGCCACTCTGTATCTGAACGACCCACCCACAGAAATCGAAACCCACTAGTTTTCAGAGCTGAAGCAAGCTCTTCCATCTGGGCACGAGACATGGAAAACGAACTACCCATAGAGATGTACAATACTGACAAATTTGGCTGAGAATCTAGCAGCTTTATTATAGGGTCAACGTTAGTGGTCGATGAATCATTGGGTGGTTCGAGTTCCATAAAAGGTATGGCAGGGCCTATGGGATAGAGACGAAAGGGGAATCTAGGCTTAGATTTTAGATAATTTATTTGTTCAGCCTCTAGCTCTTGGATCGTATTGAGGAGGAGACAATCAGTTTTGGTCAGTCCTGATATGCAATTTAGGGCAATCTTCAAAAAACACAGATCGCTTTCATCAAGCAGCCTTCGAAGATCAGTGAGTTGTGAGGAAGAGAGTAGCCTACTGTGCTCAGCTTGCTCATCTGCATCGTTAAATCGCTATCTTCAATACCCAAAAATTCCTAAACTACTCTGTTTAGGTAAGGAATTAAACGTCACAGAGAATATAATAATTGATGATGACAAATAAAAACACTGTAAGCTACTCTTAATGAGCTAATGAAACGGGTGAGATGGGGAATACATTACCCAGAAGATGAACCGACAAAGACCGGTCAGGACCGGGGGCCAAGATATCCAGCTGACGGAATGTTTCGAAGAAGGACGCCGACATAGTCCACAAGAGAGCCACGGGAATATTCCTAAGTTTTGCAACAGCAGCCGGCCACGCCAGCTCAGCATCAGAGACGACAGCAGTAACCGGCGGCTGAAGCTGGTCGAGAAGCTTCTCGAATGCAGGTTTCAACTTGGTGGCAAGGGCTTCGGTGAAAGAAGGAACATCGTCTAGGATCTGAGAGTCCAAGGGGATGACGTTGGGGATGGTAGCGAATCGGATAGTGGGAGGCTTAGGGTAAGATTGGATGAAGCCGAGCCACTCTTGGGTGACGACGAAGGTGATGATAATCTCAGTGCCTCGTCTGGAAGCGAGGAATTTGCAGAGATTCATCATGGGGTTGACGTGGCCTCTGGTGGGGAAAGGCAGGGCCACCACGTGGGCCTTGTACGACGGTGGAGGTTCCATGGACACAGTCACTGCAATTAGTGAAGCTTGCGTGTACCAAATCTGATGGAACTGTAGATCTCAGATTAGGGGAAAGCAGACGTTGACCAAGGATATGGCTTCTTTTTTTTCCCAGCAACGTGTCGTTGGAGATTGGAGCCGCCTTTATCATGAGGCACAAGGGGCAGCATTTTTGTGATAATTTCTCCCATTATCTTTTTTTTATTATTTTTTATTATTTTTAAATTATATCTGTCCAATCAATTTGAAATGTCACAATACTTTTTTCTCCTCTTCCCAATCAATGACCCAAATGGGCCTATGAAAGATAATGAGAAATAAAAATAATGAGATGATCTCATTCCCATTCTGGATAAAATAGATCTAAATTGGGCATACTGAAAATGAAATTTATCAATTTCCTGAAATGAAAATGTTACGTAAAATTCTGGGTTCACGCTAGCAGGGGTGATTTTTTTATTTTTATTTTTTTAATATGATTCTTGTAAATTTAAGATTGGTTAAATATCATATTATAAATATGATTTCTATTTAAACTAGAGGAAGTGATTTTGTTTTTTAGAAAATTCCAGTTAAATACCTTTTGAATTTCTAAAACCCTTAAAAGTCATGTAAATTTATAAAAAAGACTAAAAGGATATATGGATATTTATGGGTTTTGTAAATTCGGGTAATTTATTTTTTGGTTTTAGTTTTTAAATAAATTTTTTTAAAAAATTTACCCCTCGCTAGAGAGCCACCGCGGCTAGTCACTGGCGGCCAGACTTCAACTACGGGGACTCTAACCGACGGCTGCTGAAATCAATTCTCAAGAATGAGAAATCAATTCTCAAGAGTTGATTACTTTGGTCGTTTCTTGGCGGCTGGCGGTCAAAGCCTGTGCTGCCGAAGTCTCATCGCCAGCAGTTGGTTCCTAACAGTCAGCCGTGGTCGACGGTCGGCTGTGGTGGCCTGCCCGCGAGAAGCAAATTTCTTTTTTTAATTTATTTAAAAACTAAGGGGAAAATGGTACTTCACCCGAATTTACAAAACCCAGAAAAATCCACATGTCCTTTTAGTCTTTTTACAAATTTATATGACATTTGTGAGTTTTAGAAATTTAAAAGGGATTTATATGGAATTTTTGCTTTTTTTCAAATTGAATAAATGATTTTCTTAAAAACAAGTTTAGATAAAAAAAAAAAAAGATTGAAAAAGACATAGGTTTCTATTATATGAATATAATTTAATATTATATTGAGAAAAATTAATAAATACGAACCATTTAATGAGATATTATTTTAATAGATAAGAATTTATATAAATTACAAAATAACAAGAATCTTTAGTTTTTTTAACTAAATCATATTATATTTCTAAAATTAGAGTTAATTCTTTTACCAACATTTTTTTTCTAGCAAATTTTTTTAGCAACCTAAAGTTTAAGAGTATATGGTTTGAAAAATAAATCTTAGATATCTCTAGCTCTTGGCAATTTACGCCAACCGGATTCTTAGAATAAGATAAAGGAACCATTGAAAAAAAAGAATACGACAAAGGGGTCAGTGGGGAATGATGGGGTAGGGTAAGAGGAGAGCGAAGAGGCATCGTGTGGGACCCATGGACATTTTAAATCCCAATGTGATGCACCCACCGTGAAAAGCAGTTATTTTCGGTTTCTTTTTAGAATATAATTTTGGGCTAAAAGCTCAGTTTATTATTATATTTTTTTGACATAAAAATTTTAAGAAAAGGGTTTATGAGTTCAACCATTATTTAAGTATAGAGCGAAATTTCTCTTCCTCCTAAGTGATACCAAAGTTGGGCAGGATGAGCTGTTTATTATCCTCAGACGTTTATCTAGGCACCTAGAAGCTAAAATGACTTTTCTAGCGTCTTGACCAACTCTAGGATCAAATTCTTTCTCTTCAGTCAAAGTGTCCAGTCTTTTGCTAGTTGAGCCCAAAAACGAGGGTACTAAGAGCCCAGTTCCATAAACGTGAATAACGTGAACCCAAACATGGTAAAATAATCCCATTGTGCTTTTTAGCGCATCACGGTGCTTTTCTGGCCCTCAACAGCTTTGTCAAACAGACAAGAGGGATTGCTTACTGTTATGATGACATCCACGTGATCATGTAGATGGGATTGGGTAAAATCAGGGAGGTGGTATGGGAAATCTGTGATACGTACGGGTTTTTAATCTGCGTATACAAATAATTTTACCTTTATTTGATTGCAAAACTTTATTAACTACATTTCAACAGAAACAAAACCAATCCTCCTTGAGTTAATGACTCTTGGAAGCTCAAATCTTCAAAACCAGAGCACAAATAATTGATTGATTAGTAATACAAATCTTCAAATCACTTCAACAAATTCCAAAAGGAATGATCATAGCTATTCAGGTAAGCCTTTATCATATTGACATATTAAATACTATATATACATATTAGTTATATATATTGAGTTAATAAAAATTTTAATCTTAATTTTAATTTGAAAAAAAAATAGATATGAAAAAAGACAAGAGGGAGTACTATTTCTAAAGTTGGCATTATGTCATTAATGGAAACATATAGAAATTAGGGGCCTAGACGTACTTTTCCCTGAAACCAATTCTCCAAGAGTGATTTTTTTTTTTTTATATTTAAATTTTAGGAAAGGGGTCGGGCTCACCCACAGTCTAAGGGCAGGGCGCTTGGAGCTCAATCCACAGGGGATATTGGCCAGAGAGTACACATGCCTCCACCTCTACCAGCGTTACTACTGTTTCCTAGACCTCTAGGATGCCTCCCCCAACCAACGCAGGGATCAAACCCTCTCCTTAAAGGTGAGGAAGACCGACCCCACGCTAGTTGAACCCAAGGATGAGGGGTGAAAATTTTTTTCCGACGGTAACAAGCAAAGGGCCAGCACATCAAGCAAAAAACTATGAAATGAAGCTTTTAAAAAAGCCTCATTACATTGTGTTTTTCAGTTTAGCCCAGTGAACATACTGGGTATTCCAAACAATCTGTGTTTCATTTTTTTCAATAAAAATGGCTTTTTGGGCTGTTTTTTTTTTAAAAAAAGCCAGCTTATTTGGGTCTCCAAACACACCCAATATGAAATGAAAAATAATAATTTCATAGTTCTTCCTGTTGTTGTATCTAGTTCTAGTCACTAGCTTGCCAATTCCAATCAAAACAAAATAGTTTACTTAACTGTGATATATTATGGGGTTAATGTCATTGTCGCCAACAGTTTGATCCGACCGTTCTCTAGTTTCAAATTATTAGATTTGGTATCTATGATTTTGTAATGACTTGCCTAATTTCATGTATGGGGACTCATTTAAACTACAAGGACCACTTATTAAATTCAGACCAAAAATCTATTAAGTTACAAAGACTAAAATCAACAATTTAAAACTACAAGAGTCAAAACAAATTTCTTTTTATCAAACTATAAGGTTAGCAATAGTATTAACCCTATCTTATATTAAACCGGGAAATATATATGTAACCCAATGAGATGAGATTTTTATTCGTTTGTTTCAGTTAACATAATGGAAGAAATATATATTTGACCTTAAAAAATAGCTATAGTTAGAATTTCACACAGATGAGCTGAGGTTTACGTGAGATCATGTGGAAAATAGAATTCTCATCGGACAAATTGCTAGGGTAGTGTCCGTTTTGCTCGAGAAGATGATAATGGTACATGACGGAGAAGAACAACGCCGACATGAGATAAAACGACACAACCAGGATATTCCTGCGAGACAACCCAGAACAAGTAGCCGTCGTATACGATGAATGTGGGCGGCTGTTCGAGCTAATCTAGTAGGTGTTCGAATGGAGGCTCCATCTTGGTCATGATGGCATCAAGGAATGCGGCCAAGTCGTTTCGCGACCATGCTCGAAGGGGATGACATTGGGGATGGTTCGGAGGCGGATGTTGTGGGGCTTCGAGTCGGATCCAATGAGGCGATGCCATTCTTCGGTGACGACGATGGTGAAGAGGATGTTGGATTTCTTGGACAAGAGGAAGTTGTAGAGGCACATCAAGGGGTTGATTTGGCCTCGGCCTGGGTACGGCATGACCACCACATGACTGTCCATGGGTGGCAGAGGATCCATCGGAAGATCCGAATGAATGAAGCTGAAAGTGGAGGAGTAGCATTGGGCGACCAGGATGAAAGCAGAGCCAAGAAGGCTAAAAATACCCACTAGTTAGATCCCAATAAGGATCTAAAGCTTGTTATCGCAAAAGTTTTTTTTATCCTTTGGTTGAAGATTCCCAGGGAATGAAATTTATTGCTAGAGGTTATTGGTTTGTAGGCACCCAATCAGTTTAGGTCAATCCTGATATGCAATTTTGGGCAATTCCATACAACACAGATCGCTTTCATCAAGCATCTTTCCAAGATCAGTGAGTTGTGGGTAAGAGAGTAGCCTACTGTGCTCAACTTGCTCATCTTCATCGTTAAATTGTTATCGATCAAGCAAATACCCAAAAATTCATAAACTACTTGTAAAGAATTAAACGTGATAGAGAATATAATACTTTGATGATGACAAATAAAATTATTGTAAGTTACTCTTAATGAGCTAATGAAATTGGTGATGTGTGGGTACATTACCCAAAAGATGAACCGACAAAGACCGGTCAGGGCTGGGGGCCAAGACATCTAGGTGGCGAAATGTTCTGAAGTTTTAAGACAGCACGCATATTCGGACGTAGTAGCCTCGTAGATGGCTTGATGTGTTCACATCAATCTTAATGGTCTCTCCAATCTTGTCTCTAATAATAGACAGGGCCTCTCGGTCGTAGTACTCCAAGAAGACATTTGGCATCCTTACTCATATTTAGCTCTTAGGGGATTGAAATTTGGTTCCCACGGACAGACGGTCAAATAATGATCATAGATTATCCATGGTCCTCCCGTTAAAGCATTCTTGTAGTCGTCATTGTTTCACAGTTTTGCCACATAATAGCCATTGCCAATGTTAATTAGGTTAATCACACCTTTTTTTTCCCATAACGTCTGCAGTCGAGTGAGAAGAGCTTTGTAGACTATGGGTCTATCTATCAACTTCACAATGACTGCCTTCCTCCATGCTCTATAAAGTCGTTTCCTGATTCTATCAAAGAAGGAGAATGTAGGAAAGTTTCGTTTAGGATCTTCGTCCACTTGGCACAAAGGATCACTATCGCCTTTCTCTTGCTTATCTTCAAACATGTTATTATCTAAGAGACCATCAGACATCTTCTCTTGTTCTTCATACGAGCTGTCGTCCTCCCCTATTTTTCCTTTCAGTCTTTCCGCAAAGGACGGTCCTCCTTTCACGTATCTCAGCCCTGTTGTTCCCAGTTTAGGCCATTTCTCCATCGGAGGACTTGCTCCAGAAGTCTTCTCATTATTCTTGATCTTTTTGGAACTTCGTCTTAGAATGTCATCGTCCTCTCGGGATAGAGGAAGTAGTGTACAGTTAGGTTCCAGTGACATCGCTCCAATCGCTCAAGCCATAGGATAGGGCATTTGTTTTCAGCAATGTGTCGTTGGAGAATGGAGCCGTCTTTGGGTGTGTTTGGATAGATAAATAAGTTGGCTTTTTCTAGAAAAAAATGCCAAAAACGTAGGTCCACTGAAAAAAAAATCCAAGTGATTCTGTTTGGCAAACCCATTGCGTTGAATGGGCTTTTTAGAAAAGCTTGGCTTAATTAAAAGGCCCAAGTTAGAGCTTAATATATAACGCAACACAGCGTCCACCTTTTTGTACTGTGCTTTTTTTGTTTTTTTTCTGTTACTCACGTCCTTTTTTCGCCCAGTGCCTGAAGCAAATCAAATCAACTGTGCTCCTTTTCCTTTTCCAATTCATTGAATTTTAAATTTTTGGATTGGACTTAAGTGTAGTTTCACATATTTTTTAATCATGTCATTCACCAAAATTTTGACGTGCATGATTTTCTAATAATAACGTGGCATGCATATACTTTAATTGGGAGAATATATACTTTTGAAAAATCATATACATGTTAATTGGGAGAATATATACTTTTGAAAAATCATATACATTTTACATTGTAGTGAAGGAATAGCAATAGGCATAACCAAGGGCGGACCCAAGTAGTAGAGAAGGGGCCACGTGCCCACCCTTGTTTTTTTTAAAAAAAAAAGAATTATTTTTTTAAAAAAAAACTTTGTTTTTTTTTTTTTAAAAACTAGGTGAGAAGATTCATTCATTTATCTATGTGTTTTTTTTTTTAAAAAAAAAAATCCTCTTCTATGCCTTTCCAACACGCATGTCTGACTCTATTCCTTACTCTTTTATGACCTAGCAAGATAGGGAAGTGCTCCCCTTTGATTGCTTAATGCCTTATATTGAAAAAGATGTATTTGATAGCATTAATAATGAGCCAATTATGATAGAATTCCAAAAACTAAGACCTAAAAGGATGACATTGTAATTATTGTAATATACTTTTGTTATTACGATATATGTACTTGAATTTATTTAATGTTTAGTCTTGCTATTTCTAACTGCATTTAACCTTGTTTTTTTCTTTATATATTTTTTTGTTTTTTAATGCATTTAAAACTTTGCTTTAAAAAAAAATTTCGAGGGCGCTACCTCCAAATCCCCCACCAATGTTGCCCCCTCTTCAATTATTTTCTGGGTCCGCCCCTGGGCATAACAATAGGAGAAATTAATGTATTATTTTATAAACAATTTTATCTATTAAATATATTTAATTAAAGATTTTATTGTTTAGTTTTTTAATAATATATTTTTTTTCAAATTAAAACTTTCATTAACTCAATATATACAACTAATATGTATATATAGTATTCAATATGATTTCAGTCATTTTCTATCTCAATTGACTTTTTAAATAATAATCCAAACACACATCAGTTAGAAGAAAGCTACTTCTGCAAAAAGTCATATGGGCAATCCAAACAGAAATTAGGTAGCTTAACCTGACTTTTTCCCTACTTAGCTTTTATAAAAATTAGTAGTTTTTAAGCCACTCTTCCTATGACTAACCCAAACAGACCCTTTATCATTCATTCCCAGATAAAATACATTGTTAAGTATTCTTTTTCTAGGGGAAGTTTTCAGTGAGCAGTATTAGGTGTTCAGAATTTTTCTTGGGAGTAATTTCATGTTAGAAGTTTATAAAACGTGGTAATTGTTCTCATCAGGTAATTTTAATGGTTAAGTTTAACTAATTAGTGCATGTGACATTTAATGTTTGCCACTTTATGAATTAAAATAGGGTTAAGTATTATTTTTACCCTGAAAGTTTTTATTAAAGAGCATTGGATATAGCGAGGCTTTTTTAGAAGCAATTTTTTTCTTGGAAGTTTACAAAATATAGCATTTTTCCCTGTCATCCCTAAATATTAAATTAGATTATTAAATCAATTGCACTATACACATGTCATGCCACTTCATCATCATCCATATTACTGAGCGCAATATGACGTGATGTTTCAATTGGGAATCATATATAGGTAAAAGATATGTCTTAATTGCAACACCGGTTTCTCCAACCATTTCTTCAAGAAACCACGCATTATCGTCATGGTTCGCAATAGGGTGGGGTGGCTTAGATCAATCTATACAAAGATAAATAATATTACTATTGTTTTGTCTTACTGAACCAATTTTTGGAACTATTTATATCTCATTTTGTGTTTTATTTGCTTAGATAATAAATTATGTTTCCTTTGTTGAGGTTTTGCAACAGACCTTTCACCTCTCTTTGACCAATTCGACTTCACAAATTCCAGCCGCCTTGAATTCAATGTCTGAAGGATTTCCCTCTCTAACTCCAAACTCGACCTTTCCAAGCTTGGCTGCTTTCTCTACACTATCGATTCCTAGTTCTACGTCTTTCAACAACTCAAAGAAGCCAAGATTTCCTATGTTCTTCAGTCATATCTTATTGAGTTGTTTATACCTTTAATTCCATCAATACGATGATTCCATCAATAAAACGAGATTGATCTCTTTCCATATTTATTTCTTTATGCTATTCATGGCAATCCTAAAGGATGAATCTACCCAATTCACTCAACAAGGATTTGATATCTTTCCATATTTATTTCTTTTTTCCCTCAATGACGTGGATGATGAGATGAGATGACATGTCTGTAATTTGACTTATTTAATAGTCAAATTTAACATTGAAGGATGATAGGACAAAATTACTACGTTTTATAAACTTTTTATAGCAAAATTGCTCATAAAATAACTTTCAAATTTTCACTACTCCTCAACGAAAATTTCTGAAGTAAAAATGATCTTAACCCCATTTTGATTGATAAGATGGCAAGTATTGGGTGCTATATCTACATATCAGTTAAACTTGAAAATGAAAATTAAAGGAAGGACAAAATTGCTCATAAAAAAAAACTTTCAAATATCCACTACTTCTCAACAAAAACTTCTGGAGAAAAATGGTACTTCAACCTAAAATATATACAAATTGGCCATACTGAAAAAGGAATTAATTAATTTCCCAAAATGAAAATGTTACATATACTCCAACGGTGTCAACATACATGCAGCATGGTCAACATCTAAACATATTACACCCGTACTCATATGATTGGAAGGTTATATGCAAAGGATATATGGATAAATATGAACCATACCTCGTTCCCTGTTATTTAATTTTTTATATTGAGGAGGAAAAAAATCTATGGACCATGATATTACAAACGTGACGCTTTTTTCCACCAGTATACGTGATTATTAATTAATGAGACCTGAAATACAAATATTTCTTACTAACACGGCTTTATTACATCAGTTTTCAATTTACCATATAAGAGACCATACACATATATATGCGACAAAGGTTTAAGACTTTTTCAGAGGACCCAACTCGCCCTGAAGACCTAAAATGTCTTGGACAAAAGCATGAAGGTTCAAGTTAAACGAAGAGGAACCACCTATGGCAATGGCTCTCCGAAACAGGGCCTTGATTTCTTTTGCCCTATCTCTCATTTTCTTCCCTTCTCTGTTCTCAAGGTCCATCACCATCTTAAGCACTTTCAATATTTCTTCTTTGGTTACAAAATCATCTGATCTCTCACCACCCACCTTCCTTCCATTCTTCCACACTTCATCAATATGCCTGCAGTTCGAGAACTGATCCAGAAACAGAGGAAATCCCAGTACAGGAACACCTGCAAAGCTAGCTTCCAGAATTGAATTCCACCCACAGTGGCTCCAAAACCCCACTATAGAAGCATGACACAAAACCTTCAACTGGTCACACCATGGCACAACTAGACCCTTATCTCCACATTTTTCTTTCAGCCACTCTGCATCTGAACGACAAGCCCACAGAAAACTTATCCCGCTGATTTTCAAAACTGAAGCTAGCTCTTCCATCTGGGCACGAGACATGGAACAGAAACTCCCCAAAGAGATGTACAGTACTGACAGATTTGGCTGACAATCTAACCACTTCGTTGATGAATCACCATTTGGTGGTTCGAGTTCCAGAAACGGTATAGCAGGGCCTATAGGATACACACGAAATGGGGATTTAGCTTTCAGATAATTTATCTGTTCTGCTTCTAGCTCTTGAATCGTGTTGATAAGGAGATAATCTGCTTTGGCTATTTCTGGGATGCAATCCAATCCAATATTCAAAACTCTGGGGTCCAGTTCGTGAAGTAGTTTTTGAATATCAATGAGTTGCGAGGAAGTGATACCCTTGATGTGCTCGGCTTCCTCATCTGTATCAGAAACTCCTCATCAGTGAACTTTAAAAGTTTAAAGCCCTAACTAGTCTTACAGTTAAACATCATAAATTACAAAAATATTATAATACTCCATGTTGACGATAACGCATTTCTACATAAATAAATAAGTATTAATGAATATTGAAATAATGAAACGAGTATCGTGTGGGATACGTTACCGAGAAGATCAGCCGCCGAACGCCGGCCAGGGAGCACGACATCCAGCTGAAGGTACGTGCAGAAGAATGCCGCCGACATCGTCCACAACAGAGCCACCGGTATATTCCTCTGTTTTGCCACGGCGGGCGGCCACACCAACTCAACATCAGCGACGATAGCAGTAACCGGCGGCTCAAACTGATCGAGGAACTGTTCGAACACGTCTCTCATATTCGTCACGATGGCTTCGGAGAATCGGAAAATATCGTCGAGAATCTGGTTTTCCAGAGGGATGACGTTGGGGATGGTGGCGTAGCGAATATTATCTAGCTTGGGGTAAGATTCGATGTAGCCGAGCCACTCTTCAGTGACAACGAAGGTGATGATGACAGTGGTGGTTCTTTGAACGAGAAATTGGCAGAGGTGCATCATGGGGTTGACGTGGCCTCTTGTCGGAAAAGGCACGGCCACCACATGCCCCTCCAAGCACGGCGGAGCTTCCATGGACATATCCACGCACGCACAGAAGTCAATGAAGTGAAGCTCGGGTTTGCTTAATTTATTTTGAAATTCTGGAAAGACAAGGAAATAGGATACTCCCTCGGCTGATACACTTCGAGGAGAAGATCGAAATGCTTGATTTATAAAGTAATTAATGTTTATTTGTTAAATTTTAATTATATGATTAATATTTATATGTAACGTTTTATATTGAAATCTAATTCTGATATTGGTAAGATTGGAAAAAAAAAAAACTTAAAGCATATTATTAAGCTGACTATCATTTCTTTTATTTTTATGAATTAGTTAATGTATTTTATGTTATCGATGGGAGAGAATATACCCACTCTAATAATTTTTATAAACTTGGTTTAAAAATGTTTATTCTTCATTATAAGTCCACTCAAATAGTAATTAATGAAAGAGAGGGTTGAAAATCTCATTCTAAAATTATAAAAAAATGCCTCAAATTATAATATGTTTAATGAGTAAACTAATATTTTTAATTACGTATGAACTTATGAAAACAACTGAGTGTGGCTGAGGGTGACCAAAGGAGGCAAGAATTAATGTGGCGTTGCCACCAAGCCATTGGACGGTGTCCCTGATCAATCTTCTTAGGATAACTGTCGTTGACCATGGCTCATATTTGATATGTATATATACTGGTGAGCAAGAAAATTAAGGTACTAGTCACGTCATTAACAAATAATTAACCCTTGTGTCACAAAGGGATGGATCTCGGATTGATATGGATGATATAATGATGCGAACATAAAATGCAAAATTAAAAGGAAAAGAATCAAATCAGATCTGAGTAAATATTATTTATATAACCCCTCCCCATCTGGATTATAAAACACCAACTAACAATTATTACAAGTCAATAAAAACAATTAAAGTCATTAAATTTGTTTTAAAATTTAATTAATTTTTAATATTATGCTTACCAATCACACTAAACTCTAATATTATATTAACTATTACCCTCACTCACTACCCTTATTAGTTATAGGCATACATGAAACAAATATTTGATGCTATTTAGAAATAAACATGTATCTATGTAAAAATGATCAAATAGGTTTATTAGTTAGTATTTTATAATAAAAATAAGAGGGTCATACACGTTGGTAATGATTTTGTTTCCCATTGAGGATTTTGTTTTCCATTTATGATATGAAAAATTTCAGTCAACTTTTGTTATTGAATGAGAAGCATCTTATTACGACTTCAACGACCACTTAACCACCGCTCGTTTTAGAAGTATCCTATTTTTTAGTTTATTATAAATATTAAAAAATAATCAAACAAAAATTCAGAACCTCTCTATATGATAATTAAAAAGCATCACCGTTTAATTTTTCAAAGAAAACGTATACTTAAAAGGCAGTGTAATTAAACTCCAACCAAATAGGCAGGAGCATTAACTTGGTTTTATTTATTTTAATTCAAAAAATCGATTTTCTTTATATTTTTATATAATAACTTTGAAATTTTTACTTTCTCATCAATTTGACTACGAGTTAGCTTCTGTTTGACATTTGTATGATCCATTGACTCTGACCTAATACTCCGATTGGTCAATGGCCGGTCCGATTTAATAACCCTGTTTAAAAGGGCTGATTGACTAACATGGCTAAAATTTCAGTTTACATAACACTCTTTCTGGTTTTTAATATAAGACATATTTAAAGAGTTGATCTTAATTTTAAATATAAGATATAATTTTCATATTTATAAATATTTTTTAATTGACTCTTATTGTTTTTTAGTCAACAACAATCAAGTATGAGAAAGAATTAAGGAAGATAATTAGGTCGCTTTAAAAAATATATGTCTTATTAATAAACTCAACCTTTTTTTTAAAATTAAACTAAATTAAATAAATATATTTTTATATTAAAAATTAGAAGGGGTATTATTTCCTTCTTCCTTAAGTTTATGACCGGCTCAAACCAAATCTCTTCCGCAGTCCAATTGTTCGTACCTCTTTGGTTTGGCTGAGAAATACAAGGGTGACACACGTGTGAGTGTGTGTGCCAGTGTGGGTGTGACCAATATTTTAATGCACTTTTTAACGTACGCTCTCAGATCCCTTAGACACGACATTACTTATGAGGTATTTTTAATTCCTTTTTATAAAAAATATTTTGATTGTTTTAAGTACATTAAATTATTATATATATGTCCATATTTAACCAGTATAGAAAAAGGGTAGAAATTAAATTGGATGTTTGAATTTAGTGAAATCAATAATGATAATGTTAAAAATCACTTCAATTTTATGATAAATTTAATACTTTAAGTTATTTTTTTTAACACATGAATTAGTTAGAAACATTTTATAATAAGAATAGGAGTATAATTTTTCAATTTCACCACTCAAGGTTAAAAAAAAAAAATCATTACGCATAAGTTCAGAAACTTACAAGCATCCACAAGAGAATTTCCGGCCCAGTTTTCTTCTAATATTGGGTTACTCATAGCTTGTGAATTGTCTTTCTCGTCCGATAGTTCTTTATCCCCCGAGGGAAAATGCAATTATATATATAAGAAATTAATTAAGATTATAAAGAGACAACATTAATACAGTACAAATCTTCATCCCAGACATATTGTTGCACTCATTCGCAACAAGAGAATATTTAGCATTAATAAGTGGGCCAGTGGTTGTCATGAGCAGCAGAATTAGAGGAATTAGCACCCTCCTACAATGTCTTCCACAAAAGCACTGAGGTTCTTGTCTAGGGAACCACCTTCGGCAATGGCTTCTCCACACAACATCTTAACTTGTCTTGCCTTGTCTCTCTTTTCCCTTCCCTCTCCACTCTCCACCTCCATCACCATCTTTATCAACTCCATTATCTCTTCCTTCCTCAAGAATTTCTCTGATCTTTCACCACCCACCTCCCAACCATTCTTCCATTCTTCTGTAATTTGCCTGCAATTTGAGAACTGATCCAGAAAAAATGGAAATCCCAGTATTGGAACACCAGCAAAGCAAGCTTCCACAGTTGAATTCCACCCACCATGGCTCCAAAAGCAAGCAATTGAACTGTGAGACAATACCTTCAATTGCTCACACCATGGCACCACAAGACCCTTTTCCCCACATTTAGGTTTCACCCACTCTGCTTCCGAACGACACGCCCACAGAAAACGAACCCCACTGGTTGTTAAAGCTGAAGCTAGTTCTTCCATTTGGGGACGAGACATTGAAAACAAACTACCCATGGAGATGTACAATACTGACAACTTTGGCTGACAATCTAGCCACTTTATTATATGGTCCAGGTCGGTCGCTGACGCTGATGAGTCACTCGGTGGTTCAAGTTCAGTGAAAGGTATGACTGGGCCTAAAGGATAGACACGAAAGGGGAATTTTGCTTTCAGATAATTTATTTGTTCAGCTTCTAGCTCTTCCATCGTGTTGATGAGCAGATAATCTGTTTTGGCTACTGCTGGTACGCAATCCAAGGCTCTCTTTAACAATCCCAGTTCCTTTTCGTGAACTAGCTTTCGAAGATTAATGGGCTCTGTTCGCTGAATATACTCAGCCTCCATATCTGCATCACAAACTCGTTATCCATTTAGCCAAAAAGCTTCAAGTCCCAAGCTATTTTGATAAATATAAGGTAAAGTTAAATTTTTTTTAGGAAATTAAAAAAAAGTTAATAAAATTATTTTAAAATATTTATATTTGTCATTTTTTTTCTAATTTGTAATTAATATATAATCTATATAATTAAATACCTTATTTTATTTCTTTAATCTCAAGTCAACGTGTTATATCTAGGAGAGGAAGATGTACTATCAGAGTCACAACATATAATAATAAGGGGCGGCGTGTAGAATGATGTACCCAAAAGATCAACGGTCAAACGCCGGTCAGGGCCGGGTGCCAAGATATCCAGCTGACGGTAAGTGCAGAAGAACGACGCGGACATAGTCCATAACAGAGCCACTGGAATGTTCCTCTGTTTTGCCACGGCGGAGGCCCACTTGAGTTCAACGTCAGAGATGATGACAGTGGGCGGGTCAAGCTGATCGAGAAGGTGCTCAAATGCAGCTTTCATCTTGTTGTTGATGGATTGAGAGAAGAGATGCATATCGTCGAGTATGTGGCTCTCGAAAGGGACGACGTTGGGCATGGTGGTGAAGCGAATAGCTTGTGGCTTGGGGTGAGATTTGATACAGCGGAGCCACTCTTCGGTGACGACGAAGGTGAAAATGACATCGGTGGTTCTTGAAGCGAGAAACTTGCAGAGGTTCATCATGGGGTTTACGTGGCCTGTGGTGGGGAAAGGCAGGACCACCACATGCCCTTTCAAGCTCGGCGGAACTTCTTCCATGGACATATCCACAAAGAACTGGTGAAATTTTGGGATGACGCTGAACCAATATATAGAAAAAGCAGCGTGTTGACCAAGAATATTAAGTTTCCTAGCCACAAGTCATTGGGCAGCACGGACCATTTTCACATGGGATACATTATAATTGTCTTTTCACCATTTCTTGTTTTTTTACGCACGTGAGAGAAATTAAATCTACAATATTTGAAAAATGCATTGATGTGCGCGTGAATATAAGATTCGGAGTGATCGTATAAGATGAAGAGTAGGAGAGGTACTTATTGAATGCACAAGTAATGATGTTGAATGGTAAGGAATCAATTATTTTGGATAGCGGTGTTATAAATGACTTTTGTATTTGATGGGTTTTTTCTGATGGATTTTTTTTTTTCTAGTGGACTTTTTCTGATGTGTTTGAGATAATAGTGGCAAAAGTAACTTTTTTTTTTATGGGCATTTGTTCGACAATAGCTTTTAAAAAAATAGTTGAGATAAAAAAAGATTAAAAACAGTATGGATTGTGTGTGTGTAATGTAATTATTTGGGATAAAAAATTAAAAATAAATAGCTTAAGCTATTGTCATAGGATTAGAAGCTTGGTTTAGTTGCTTCATCCTAGAAGTGACTTTAGCTAAAAGTGAGTTCAGTCCTTGAAACCCATCACATGGTGAAACTTCCAAAAAAAAAAAAAAGTTTTCACTTTGGACAAGTTTATGGTTTTTTTTTTTTTTTTTTCACTTACGATGCTTTTCCAAACATGGATAGGAAAAAAAATGGTGAAATTATTGAACGTGACATTTTGGATAATAATTTATTTAAAAATTTGGTTAATAGGGACATCGAAGTGAACAAGGCTGGTTTTTTTGGTTATATTAGGAAATTAATGCATTTGAAACATCAGTGGTAGCCATTAACTCCTTTGTCACGAGATCAGTCTTGAATAGATATGGGTGTATGGTACAGCAATACTGTCACAAAAGGAAAAATAAATGCAGATCTAACATTATTTATTTCAAGCCCTAAAAGAGCCAAGGTTGGAGTTTGTTTCATAGAGATGGTCACTGCTTGTTCAAAGGATCACTTAGCAATGTCTTGTAAAAATGCATCTAGGTTCACATCAGATGATCCACCTTTTGAAATGGCCTGGACACACAGCTCTTCAACTCTCTGGCTCTGTCTCTGATTCGCTTCCCTTCTCTACTCTCCAGATCCATAAACCTCCTCGCCAGCTCTGATATTTCTTCCTTTCTCACAAACACCTCACTAATCCCGGTTTCTGATCTCTCTATTTTCCACCCATTGTTCCACTCATTCACAATTTGACTTGTGTTGGGAACTTGATCCAAAAACAGAGGAAATGCCAGAAGTGGCACGCCTGAAAACAGAGCTTCAAGAATGGAGTTCCATCCACAATGGCTCCAAAACCCACCTATAGAAGAATGAGACAAAACCCTTAATTGGTCACACCAAGGAAACACCATGCCCTTATCACCACACTTGTCCTTTAACCTTAAGGCTTCTCCACGAGCCACCCAGAAGAATGGAACGCCACTAGTGTTCAATGCTGAGAGAATCTCGTCCATTTGGGCACTAGAAACAGAGAGGAAACTGCCAAGAGAAATGTATAGCACTGATTCATGTGACTGTGAATCTAGCCATTTTACATGCTCAAAGTTATGATCAGAACCAGGCGTGAGTTCTAGGTACGGTATAGTGGGGCCAACAGGGTAGACTGGGAAAGGAAATGTAGCTTTCAAAGAATCAATTGTTTCCGGTTCTAGCTCTTGTATTGTGGTGAGCAGAAAATAATTTGCTTTG
The DNA here is from genome assembly GCA_037074495.1 of Acacia confusa. Lineage (NCBI taxonomy): Eukaryota > Viridiplantae > Streptophyta > Magnoliopsida > Fabales > Fabaceae > Acacia > Acacia confusa. The sequence continues at coordinate 29,051,745 of CM073511.1, forward strand.
GCTACTTTGGATATACAATCCAATGCTAGCTGCAGAACTCGTCTGTCGTTTTCATGAAGCACTATCCGGAGATCTGCAATATGATCAGAGGAAATCCCAGGGACATGATCTGCTTCAACATCTTTTTCTGATCAGTCATTCATGCATGCACCACTCAATAATTAGGCCAAACTATGAAGAATTTACGTATTGAAAGATTCGTGGTAGCCTTGAAATTAAACTCCAAATTAAATAACTTCTCCTACTTTGCCTTCACTATGTTGCGCTTTGGTTGAAAGTTGGAACATTTCGCTTGATTTGGGATCATATATTCATTTTATATATAAAATCAGATCTAACTGGTAAAAATATTGGCAATAGTTTATTTTCCAAAATCATCGTGCATTGAGGCTCTAGTACTTTCATTGATATCAAAATATGACACAGTTGATGTTTTTTAGTGGATTTGCTACCCCTAATTGTTTTTTTATTTGAGATCCCAAATAGACTTAAAATTAGATTTTTGTGGAAACTATTACAAAAAATGTTAGGAAAAAAATTGGAATCACCTGCAAATTATGCAGCTCACTTCAAATATCAACGACTAATGCCTAGAATTACCTAGATTTTTTCCCGATCGATATAAAACATAAATATAAACTGCCAAACTCCTAAAAGTAATTTAACCACAGACTTTTCGGTTTATTTACCTAGTGGATCAGCTGACAAAGGTTGGTTACGGGTGAAAATATGCAGGTGAAGCAACATAGAGTAAAACGAAGCCGACATCGTCCATACTACAGCCACCGGAATGTTCCTCCGGTTACCTACAGCCGTTGGCCACCGTAGCTCAACGTCGCCAATAATGGCCGTCACTGGCGGTTCCAGCCGGTCTAGAAGCTGCTCAAACGGATCTTCCATCTTCGTCATCACGGCTTCATAAAACCTCGGAAAGTCGGCTGCTTTCTCACGCTCCGGCGGGATCACGTTAGGTATGGAGCTGAAATGGATATTATCTGGCTTGGGATCGGAGCCGATGTATCCCAGCCACTCCTGGGTGACGACAAAAGTGATGACGATGTCGTTGGGTCTTCTGGATGCTAGTATTTTGCAGAGGTTCATCATGGGGTTGACGTGCCCTCGGCCGGGAAACGGCATCGCCACCACGTGGCATGAGTTTGTTGGTTCCTTTCCGCCGGAGCTCTGCATAATGACCGATGAGTTAGAGTGATGAGTATGGTTTCTTGATGATTGATCCACTGCTTCAGAAAGGATTACATAAATAAAATTAACGTCTTATTAAAATAATCTGACGGTGGTCCACAACGATGGCTTTGTCTACCATTTCTGACTATCATAGGGGAAAATGATATTAAGGTTATAATTAAAATAAATAATATTGCAAAGGTTAAAAAACTTGTTAATAATAGTTCATCCGTTTATCAATGGTTACTCTCTTACTTAATATCAACAAATTATAAGATTTTTCAAACTGAGATATTGATAATATTTTTCTCTCTAAGAACACTATAATCAGAGTGGGACGATGCTTTAAAATTGTTTAAGTTAATCAAAAAAGAAAAACTAATGTGGAAAATAGAATTGATCATGTCCGTGGTCTTTTCTGTCTTTAATTAGCAGCGTGGCAGAGTGTTTTTGAGTGATCGCATCAAAGGACAGAAGGCATCAGCAGATTAAGGACGTAACCTTAAAATACTCAAGAATCTTTCTTCGCTTTGGATAGCATGCCAATGTAAATGAAAACATATCGGTGCAAAAGAAAGGAGGAGTATCAAATGACGTAGTAGGGTATTGTCTTATTCGTCTAGCTCTGACGTGGCCACTAACGCAAGTGGATGAGTGGATCGATCTCTTCGAACAACATAGACTCGAAACACGACACACTATTTGCTGATTTCTACCCCTTGTTGAAATTACACCAGCAGCCCTTAATATAAGAATTTGATGGATAAAAAAGTTTGTTATATTAATTACTTATAATAAATATACGCAGTTTTCTTTAAATATTACCTTCTATCATAATTGCGCTTTGATAAAAAATATGAGGAGGAATTATAAATTTAGAAGATAAAGTTGGTTGATGTTTTATATTTAGAATCAAATCTAATTTCAAACTATTAAGGGTAAAGGTAGTATTTTTTTTCTTAAATAGAATGGTAAGGTTTTTATAACGTTCATTAAAAGCAATTATGAAGTTCAGAGTTTAGAAACATCATAGAAGATACCCGACAGTTCATTTATGCAGACTGAACTGTGAAAATTGCTCATACAGATAGAGAAATATTGGTATATGCTGGTATACTTGCACGAGAGGCACACGCAGAAAGCTCACAAATTATTTGTTACAGGATGTTCCTACATATTGTAAGTTACGAATACTAAGTAATGCTCGTGTCATGCTGAGGAGGAAGCTTATCTACATCCTTAGTCTTGTTGCAGTTTTTTCTTTTTCCTAATTCAAGCCTGAACCCTGCCATCTGTATTTTTTTTTTAAAAAAACCAATTCTGAAGAACATCAAAATCAAAAACAAACTCAAAATGACTTAATAAGTGTTTGTTTGTTTTATCTTTTTAAAAATGTCTTTATAATTTATTAAGTGAGTATGTGAGATGAGTTTTATCCCGATTTATGAAGTGCTTAAAAAAGTGTTTTTCCTGGATTTCCAAAACAAGCACCAAGTCTAACACGTCTACACGCATGGTTTTAGGGTTGCATTGCGAATCGCCCATCAATAATCCAGGGTACACACTTGATCCAGAAAAGAGAACAAAAAGAACAAGACAACTTCCTCTAATTTTTCCATGACATATCAAAATCTAGATGGAATTGCCTGACAAAGTGATAATCACAACAAGACAATCATTGGCCAGGGAATCCGTGGAATGTAATAGTTAATTCTGCAATCCTACAATCAAAATCATACAATAAGAATAATTAATTACAACTTGCAGCGCCGGCCGAGGAATTCACATTCCATGTTTTTCCTTATTGTTAGGTGCTTTTCTCAATAATTAGAAGGATGAATCTATATACAAAATAAAAAAAAATTTAAAAAAATTCCCTCATCTCTCTAATTAGAGAGAAAACACCTAACAAGTATATAAAGAAAAGCATGTAATGTGCACCCCGCCGTGACGATTAGTCTTGCCAACTTCTGCAGGAACTCAAACCAAGTCATCCATCCATTTGGAAAAACTACTTGGCTTGGAATAATGTTGGAATGGTAAAAGATCCAATCCCTCCACCCATGCCTTCTCCCTAGCCCCCTTGAGGGGAACACAAAGGGTCCAAGGACAAAAATGGAGTAAATCAAGCAGGTGACCGTGATTCCTCTGTTCAGGCAACTTCAAAATAATTCTTTATCACCACAATTATGGTTGGTGATTGTTATTTCCCAGAAATTATCAGCAGAAACAATGAAAAAATGACCTTCCCTTTCAAATTCTTCCTCAATCTATACGTATATCTCACTATTAATCATAATTTTTCATCCATCAATAGGATGAGTAACAGGAAAATCAATAGAACAATGTGCATCTGAGGTCCAACGAACCAAGTTGAAGTAGTGTCCTTCACCAGGGGACTTGCATACTCAGCAACAGTGAACAGTGAGTGGAGCCTCGAACATGATTTTCCTGCAAATGCCTTTTATTTTCCCTGTCAGAATTACCAACCCACCTGAACTTGGTTTCGATCTTCCATATAATGAAAGCGATTATCGGGGTAATGAGGTTTCCCCTCCAGTACTCTATCAGGGGAGGTACTAGCTTTTCTCTTGCGGTTGCCTGACTTTGGTGACAGAAGTCCAGGGCCAGTGTCATCAAGTGCTGATACCTGCCCCCTTCAACAGTACTCAGATCAGGTTCAGATGATGACAGACTCTTAATCCCATGACGATGCTCATCCACATGATCTTGGTGCCTTCCAAGCAGCACATTCCCATTATCTGATCTAACTGAGGGCTTAGACCAGTTTTGCCTTCGATCCTGCTTGTTCTTATCACTTGAGCGGCCAGCTCAATTCCATCCTCCAGTTCCCTCTCAATGAGGCCATCATCATCCATAACGTCTGTTTTCTTAATTATATAGCCAGATGCTTTCCTTCGTTTCTCTAGTGCAGCGTTTACCTTGTCCCTGTCAATTTTTTTAATAACTTCATGAGGTGGTCGACCAAACGTACTATCTCTAGGATCTGGATTTCTGCTGGCATGTTTAACATTCTCGCCAGCCTCCTTCATTTCATTTCTCCCAACATTGCTATCCTGCTCTTCACTTTAACCCGATTGAGATCCCAACGTTTCTTGAGCTTCTTGCAGGATCTTACCCTGAGCTTCATCTTCCAACCCGTGTTTCATTTCTGTGCCCCCATGCGGAGGAAGTTGTGAAGACCTGTGCAGTTTGACACACACTCTCTCTCTCTCTCTTGACTCTCTTTCGACTTTCCCACCATTAGGGTTAGCGAGCCTCCTCCTGAACTACAACAGTAATATGGAAGCAGATCAGAGCTTGAAGAGCCAGGGCAGGTGAGTTTTAGTTTGGAATAGGGACATACAACAACGAAGACCATGTATCTTTACCAGCGTTGGCTCTCCTCTGGTCTCTGGTCTCTATCCTCACCGCTACTCCAGCTGTGGTGTCCCTTTGCTTTCTGTGTGTGGCTATGGTCCTCTCTTACCTTTGGGGTGAGCTTTTCATCTCCCTCTCCAAATCTGTCTTGAGGCTGTGGGAGCTACTTCTACGGCGTCTTCTTCACCGACAATCTCCGGTTGAGGGGACATCCAACCTTTTCTTCTACTTTTGTGGTTTTATATTAGTGTATTTCTACTGTTTTTGTGGTTTTGGGTATTTTTAGTGGTGTTATCTATTGTGGCTTGCGGTTTTGGGTATTTTTAGTGGTGTTTTCTATTGTGGCTTAGATTCGTGATTTTGGGGGAAGGGTTTTAGCAATAGTTGCTATTGTAATATGCTTTATCTATGAAAAGACCATTGTTAGACTTGTTTGATGGTGGCAAATCCAAAATGCTAGTATTAGTCAAAATTTGTTTGGTGGGTGTGGTTGTGGTTGACATTACAAGATTCGCTTCAATAGGGGAGCAAAAGTATTTTTCAGGACATCATTTGTTTTCTTTCTTCTAAGATTGGGTTCTTTCTGTCATTTACTCTAAGATGGGGCAATTATATAGCTGATCAATTTGCAGCTTATAAGCATAAGGAGGTGTACCCTATAAGGTATATTTTGTAACCAACACTTTCTTTCATATTATTTCTTACTTTGGATGTCCAAGAAGCCGGTATTGTTTCTGAAGTTACTTTTATTCTCACTTTTTTAATGGTGATTAGTTTTTCTTTGGCCTGTTTTTGTTGTTGTATTTGTTAGTCTTATTGTCCAGTCTGTTTGTTTTCGTTTAGTGCAATAGTTATATTTTGATGTAACTTTTAATATAAGTATTAATATCAATACATTCTGACCCCAAAAAAAAAATTTCTGTGCCCCCATAATCATTGCTTCTGCCATGGTTCGGTGCCGGGTGTTCAACATGATTAGCAGATGACTCCAACCCTGTCTTAGATGCTCCAGGTTTTGAAGTCTCAAGTCTTGAGCTCCTAGCTCCGGCATGAGAATTACTGTTTGTGGTTGCATTTTCACCATTGCTAGCAGGAACCTTTGCAGCTGCCCGACTACTGGCGGCCCCACTTCCTGTAGCTCCTTCAACGTCACTCAAAGGTGGCACTCGGTTTTGTTCATATAGCTCCAGCATTTGATTACTAACTTCTACAAAAAGAACATATAACACAATTGGATCTTTAAGAATTTTTTTTTTTAAAAAAAATCAACTATTGAATTGATTGCACCAGCTCAAATAAAACCATAGTAAAAAAAATGGCAAGCAACAAAAGATAAGTAAGAGACCAAAGAAATATAGAGAAGGGGTAGTAGTACTGTTCTTCATTTCTTCATCGCACTAGTACTTAAAATAAAAGGCACCAACCCTCCAATTGGCGAGGGGTAACATCAAATTTTTGCCACCAGAGCTTCTCCCCTTGAGATGGGAGCTTCACCTTAAGGAACTTGGCAAGCAAGGAAAATAGCTCCTGCTGCAACATGATGGGGCTGGAATTGCAAGCAAAGGAAGGTCTAAAGTCTGCATGCCACATCCTAATTTCAGGAAAGGAAAATGAAAAGCCATTGAACATAACAGATGAGGTCATCAACATACATACCCATTGTTCACAAAATTCCATGCAACTGGAGCAAGGGCATCTTGAGCAACTTTGAATTTTTTAAGAGCCTCCACAAGGGGTTTATAAGGATGGTGCAGATTAAGATGAAATCCAACAGTTTGAAGAACAATCGTCTCTCCTGCTAAGATTAGTGCTTTCTGCTGTTCATACACAATGGGGGAAAACAAAGATATTGCAAGAGGAATATAAGGACCACTCAAATGGAAATTGAAGGTAAAAGATAACAACATACAATCTTAGAATAAAAAAGACAGGTATTCTAATAAAACAAATTGACTTAAATAATTTTAAAATAGGCAATTTAATAATAAAAGATATGATTATCTAATATGAAAGCACAAGGAAAACTTAAGGGAGATAATACCTTCTGTTTGATTCTTTGAGCTGCTACAGGTTAATTCCTTCTTGTTTATAATTTCATATGAAACAAGAATCACATCTTTCAAAGGGTGAGGAGTTTCTTCAACCTTCCCGGCAAGAAACATGCACACTGTTGCAATGACCTGCAGACCAAGTTTTTAATTACCACATTGTTCCAATAAATATTCTATCCCACGTATTATATTCGCCTCAAATAAGAGGTATATAAAACATCAAAAAACATGAAAAAAAGAAGACTTTATGACTAAGTACACGGACATATATAACACAAGCAAGGATATGAGCAAGAACTTACACAGGTACTGGGTAAACAAGAAAAGTAGGGTGGGGGCAGAGAGCAGGAGCTAAAGAGAACGAGGTGAGCTTTGATGCGGAATTTTTACCTAAAACTTTAACCGCAGACAGTAGGAACCGGACAATACATTGTTTGGAACTCATTAGAGTATTCATATTGATAATCTTTTTCTTGGTAAGCAAATTAATAAATCTCAACTCCCAATAATATTGAGTCTCGGAATTGGAAAGCAAGGATGAATTTAACCAGGGGCCAAATATAAGAATAAAAGTTAAAGTCTCGTACTGAGATTAAAAGCAAACCAGATACCGATGAACTAATGGCTTGACTTCCATTTCAACCTCTGGAAAACAACTACCAAAGGATTTATTGAATTCTTCACTGGTATTGTGCCATCTATTGTATAAAATAGCATAATATCAAATTTCTGTCATTCCGCTCCATAAGGATTACAAACCCAAGGAAGAAGAATTTTTATCCAAACGGATATGTTAATGACAACATGCAGGTTGTGATATCAAAATAAAGACTCACCCTCCTATATTTTCTTCCAAGGGAATGACGAAGGTAGAATCGATGGCAAAAAAATTAGGGAGAATTAAAATAAAGGATCAAAATAAAATAATATTTAATTAGAAGGACCATAAAAATTGTAATTATCAAGAAAGACCGAATAAGCTTAAAAGTACTAAATTACCCTTTTGTTTCCCTAACGCAAAAAACAAAGAACAAAGTACCTTTTTCCGTCCTTTCCTGAATATCAAGGTGGGGCCATTTGAAAATCCAGTATTAGAAGTTAAAAACAACGATTTTTGGTAATCCTGTGAAAACAAGAAGTTAATTAGAACAAAGTTGTTCTTGAACTTCATTATTATACATACACTATTACCAAATATCGTCATTTTTAATTTCTAATACTGGATTCCCAAATGGCCTCACCTTGATATTCATGAGAGGACAGAAAAAGGCGTTTTGTTCTTTGTTTTCTACGTTGGGAAAGCTAAAGAGTAATTTAATACTTTTGAGCTTATTCGATCTTTCTTAATAATTACAATTTTTATGGTCTTTCTAATTAAATATTATTTTATTTAGGTCCTTTATTTTAATTTTCCCAAAAAATTATTGCTGTAGCAATGGTTACCTGAGGTCTGCATCACAAAATCAGGATCAGAGTCAATGGATCAATATCAAGATGAATTTTGCTACAGATCTTCATCATTACAGATTTATTTTTTTTCACATTATCAGTAATAAACATGACATATTTCAGCTAATTTATTGGAAGCATAAACATATAATGAAATGCAGATAACTTTGGATAGGCAAAACTCAAGTTCTCCGGTCTTACACAGTCGCAAATACTTTATTCTCAATTCTCAGCAACAAAATCTTTTTTTATCAATAAGAAAAAGTTTGATGAAGCGTTTATATAAAGAATGCCACTTCCAATATCTCAGTTGACCAAAGGGAGAAAAGAAAGAAACTGAGGTACTATAAATCATAAACTGATTAAACAAGTACCCAATGCATCTGTGATAGACTGATGACCATTGTTTGAGAATAAAGAAAAAATCACACTTTAAGTCTCATGCCTAAATCTTGAAGAAATGTGCAGTATGATCTGCGTAAGTAGGTCTCTTTCTTGCAATCTATACCATCTCGTTTGGATGGTGAATTTTCTGCTTCACAGATGACTAGATTTAGTTCAAAATTTTATTCATCTGCGGCACAAAGAGAAAATATCCTAAATGATGTCAGTTAAACAAAATACTAGCATACTATGCCTCATAATTCTATATCTCCCTTACAAGCACACATTATTTTCCCTCCCATTCTTCTTCGAAACATAATATAACTCAGATACAAAAAGCAAATGAACGAATGCAATGATAATAATATAAATCCAAAAACATTACCTTACAGAGTCCTGGAACAATCCGCTTAGTGCGATACTAATTCAAACTGCAAGCACTGATCCAAAATCTAAAATCTCCCTTGGCCAGAGAGAGGGGAAGGAATTACTCTGACGAAGCAGAGAATAGGCGTTACATGGATTTTTAAATTAAGGTTTACAGAAGCGTGGCAAAGGGAAATCAAGAAGATGAGGGATAATTTGTTTTTTTTTATTTTTATCAGAATGTTTTTTCCCCCACCTGAAAAGGACTTTAATTTGTTAATCATACTGATTTCGTTCTTTCAGTTTTTTTCGTGTGACGCTTCTGTGAAAGTATTGCGACTGCTATTTATCCTATTGGACGATATAATAAAAAGGAAAAATCGTTACTTATATTTTTCCCCCCTGTACAGAAGAGGATGATAACTCCCAACATTTCATCCCAACACAAACGGATAGAAATCAATAGTCTCAGATAACATACAAACAATTCCACAGTTGAATATGATTATTCGGAAACATTAACAGACCGGAATTATTATGCTGATAATCAGTTGTTTTATGTTTCCAGAATAATAATAGTCTACGATTTGACGTATGAATAGTGGCAGAGCCACGTTGTTGCATGCTAGCCTTTTTTTTATTTTATGTATTTTTATATATATATGTTATATAATATTTTATTTTGTCCAATAATTTAGCCCCTACTAAGTATTTTATTCTACATATTTTACTCTTTCTAACGAGGGTAATATTGTGTTGATTAGTAAAAAGTTTAGGATTATAATTTTGGCAAAGTTTTAAGTTTTTACAATATATATATATATATATATATATATATATATATATATATATATAAAGGATGATTAATGACTAATTTTAATCAGTTTGAATTTATTATTTAGTTGTTTTATGATTTTATTATGAATTTCTATTTTAAAAATAGATTATAATAGGTTATTTACTTAGATGAAATTTAATTAAATGTTTATGTTTTTTCAAAATATTTTTTGGGGTTCATATTATATTTATTTTATTATCTCCAATTATTTTATTTTGAGGTAGGTGAAATATGTATTTAAGTGTTAATTTTATTAAATTTTATTATATATATTATTATTATGATTGTTTGTAATATCTTTAGGATAATATTTGGTACTTTACTCATTGAGCTAAGAGAGGGAAATAAAATTCTTGTTTGAGATACCTACTGAAAATATTATCATTTTATATTTTATTTTGATTTATAATTGTTAGTTATTATTTATTTATATTTTTAATGTTATGTGATATTATTTTATAAATAATTTAATATATCTATTTTTTATTTTTTTTAGCTCGGGCTAAAAATATTTTCTAGTCCCATCACTACGAACAATGGTTCGAAACTCAAAAGCAAGGTTTTCACTACGGATAATGGTTCAAAACTCAAAAGCAAGGTTTTCACTACGAATAATGGTTCAAAACTCAAAAGCAAGGTTTTCACCGGTTGTCCCTCGCTCCGTCCTCATCGCCGTCGCCCTACCAGCTGCGTCCACCAGTCGCCTTCAACTACGCAAGCGTTCGTCGATGACTTTGATCAATGGAGTGGGAGTAGGGCTTTTAAAACAAGGATAAAACGGTCATTATCGTATATTTTTTTATTCTATGGAACGTTATCCGTGCCCACCAGCAACCAGGTCTGGGAAGCAAATCTCTTTCCGAGTTTTTCTTTAATGGATTTCAAGAATCCGAATTCAATATCGATAGTATCAAACATACTTATACCATGAATCTATTTGTTACAGAATCTCATTATAGGTTAATGTTTGCTTCCTGCTGTCTTGAAACTGCCTAAAGATATGTACAGAACAGAGCCTCTTGGTTGAGAATCGAGCCATTCCATGTAGCTGGGGTCCTGGCCATCTGTATGGTGGTTGTTATTCATATCAAGGAATGGGATTGCAGGGCCAATTGAGTTGACCGGGAAAGAGTATACGCGTTTAATATATATGACTTGCGGTTCAAGCTCGTAGATGGAATTGATGAGGAGATATTGGGCTTGCTTGACTCTTGATATGCATTGCAAGGAAAGTTGGTCATCTCCGTGGAATATAGTGGGTAAATTTGATGTTCTTGTTGAAGGTTTCTTTTCCATGCTCTGTGAATGTGAGTTAAACCATGGTAAGTCAATTACCTGTTGTTAGTGTCATCTGACAAGATAATATATTTGGTCATTTTTCTCTGGACATACTCATTTTACTAACAACAGTAATTTGATCAAATTATCGGCTTTCTTTATATCGTCATCAGATCCGTGGTAGATTCATGAGGGGCTAGTACTTAAAAGATGTAGGAATCTCATCAGAAAACATGGAAGCGTATTTAACTGATTTGATGTAGGAAAATAAAAACCTTCATCGTTTTGATTACCTGAAGAGATGCAGCGGTCTGAAAGCCTCTACACAAACATTTCTCGTCCGCTCTATGATTGATCTTCCAGACTATCTTTCGAGTAGGATGGGGTGGGTGTGTAGGCAACCGTTCAAATGATGAACGTCTGCCTCTTGGGTCTTTTTCTAATGAGCTATCCTTTTTTTTAGGCACAGCAGGAGTAAGTTAGAATATATAGGGTTAAGTGATTTTCCATCTAGTCCTCCTTTAAAAAAGTCATGTGTGTTCTCACTAAGACGATCTTATCTTTTGGATTAAATAAGATCCAATCCCTATTTCTCTTAGGTTAGCCAAAAGATATGCACACTTCCATGTAAGATCCCATCTTATTTGACCCCTGTTGCAAATCATGTGCTGGAGCACCCTAAATCTGAATATGGTTTAAACTGGGCTTGCACCCTTTCCATAATTCTATAGGTGTCTTTACAATAGTCTCTGATAGAACCAAGTAAGGAGGTACATTCCCTTCTCCTAGGCATCTCCCCAGAACGACATTGGCAAGGATGAATAACTGAACACGTACATCACCAAGTCTAGAAATGTTTGAACTCCATTCAACTAATGCATTCCTAGAGTTGACAGTTGTGAAAACTATCCCCTCTTGAATCAGGCAAGGCCCGAACTTACCAAGCAGGTATCCAACACTTCAGTCAGACCAAAGTTTTTATTTGAACACCTAGATGCTTTTCTGCCTTAGACTTAAACCTCTTGGAAATTTCCAAAAAACTCAAGACTTATGACGCACTAGGTTCATCTGTCCAAATCCAGAGCAACCATTCATTTAATGAAGTACTCATAACCTCTTATGGCTTGAACGCTAACTGGTCCACATACTTGAGTATGTACCAATTCTAGTTGAATAGTTGTGCAAAAACCCTTTGACCTTGTAAGATTGCTTGGTCATTTTACCTTCCAAATAGGACTTATATGTAGCCTTTAGTTCAAAGACTATGGAACTTTCAGTCCCTCTTTTAACTAAACCATGTTTCCTATTTGAGGTAATCTGACTCAATCATAAAAGGCCAAGACATGTTTCATTTGAAACTTATTTCTTTGGTGAATATCCTTGTTCATGATCCTTTTAATTCAACATAATAAATTCAATGGGGCATAAGATATAGGTAATAAAGACTATTTAAAAAATGTGTCGGAACAAACAAGACAAAGAAGAACTTCGAAATGAAGCTAAGGAATCAATTGCATTTGAAACCATGTTTCAACGAAACAACTAACAACAATTAAATTCCTCTTGAAATCCGGAACAAATAAACAGTTGCCCAAAACCATAGTCTTAAATTATCAAAAGATAAAATAACTTGTGCTTCTGCTAATGCAGACACAAGCTGACCATCTTTAAGCTTAAATTTTCTTTGTCTAGGCTACCAGGCGCCCTTTGTTTGATCTTTTTGGGCAATCTTTGTTCTTGTGTCCTTTCAGTCCGCACTTGCCTTTCAGCTTCTTCATAGCAACTGGTTTGACAACTGATAACCAAACCATGTTGTTCTTGTTACCACCCTTAGGTTTCCCCTTAGATTTAACAAGACTCTTAGCAAAAACCGCACTGATTGCATTCATTCTAGCATAGCTGCTAGGTACTGCAAACATGTCATTAAGAGTCTGAAGCATCTCTACTCCACTCTTAACCATGTACACTTGCTTCTGCAAGTGTTTAGAAATACTGACAAGAATATAGCAGCGAACTATCATATCTGTCGTTTCCCAATCTGAGTATTGTGTCTTAATTGTCTTAGACACATCCTTTGCAGTGGCCATGGCTTTGGTACGATAAGGATAAAATTAAGCTCTTTATGTTTGAGAACAACATCAAGTTTTGTTTTCCACTCTTCATAGTTGGTACCATCTAGAGGCTTTAGACTCAAAATCATTGCTAAATGATTGAAGGAAGATATTTTCCGGAAAAAAAACATACAAGGCACACAATTACAAACAAAAATGTAACAAACAAATTAAATGCAAGTAGATTCTCATAACTACTCTTGTTTATTGTTAACAATCCATTAATTATCTTTACAAGGCTTACGATGGGCAAGATACTTGTAAAACTAACATTGTTATTTGGGCCTTTAGTTCCATTGTCAAAGCCTCGATGGGAGGGTTAACAACTTTACCAAAGTTGAATGTATTTAACCATTATTTACTTTCAAAATTATCTTTAGTGTCTAAGTGTTGCCGACGATGGGCCGTACAAAACTTTACAAAAATTTTGAAAATATTAGGGTTTAATCTAGCGAAATCCGATTATCCTTATCCGATGGGGCCTCAGTGATAACCATTTCACTAATAAACCCACAATTGGAGCCCGTTGGTTTTAAAATTAAATACTTAATTTAAAACCTTTACCCATTCAATATTTTTTCATGAGAATTTTCACAAGCTTTGTTGAACGTAAAAAGTTTAATTTCAAAATTATCTTTAATAGCTTAGTATTGTACAACACTTTATTAAAATTTTGAAATTATTAAGGCCCAATAAAATCCAATCATGTTTATCCGGTGGAGTTTCACATGATTATTTTATTGACATGCCGACAATGCGTTCGGAGGTTAAATTAATTTCTTAATTTAAATCTCCTCCCATTTGTTATCTAGGTCCAATCTAATAAAATCCAATCATGCTTATCCGTCGGGGCTTCACATGATCATTTTATTAATGGTCCTATAGCACGCTTGGAGGTTAAATTAATTTCTTAATTTAAATCTCCTCCCATTCAACATAAGCAACTTTCCGATTTCCAAGAATTGTTCAAGTGAGAGTAGCTTCTGTTTAATTTCAAGAATTATCCTTAGTATCCAAACATTGCTGACGATGGGTCATTCAATACTTTACTAAATTTTGAAATTATTAAGGTCCTTAAATCCAGTCATGACAGGCAGTATATACTTCACTCATGACCATTTTAGCAGACCCAAAATTTACTCGCAAAATAAAACGGTTCTCTTAGGAAATTACCTAGATTATTTGTCTAGATTTTAATTCCACAATTAATTAGTCCAATTATTATTCTAGATTTTAATTTAAAATCATAATAGTTGATAATTAATTTAGTGGTTATCTAGATTTTAATTCCACAATTAATTAGTCCAACTATTATTCTAGATTTTAATTTAAAATCATAATAGTTGATAATTAATTTAGTGGTTATCTAGATTTTAATTCCACAATTAATTAGTCCAACTATTATTCTAGATTTTAATGTAAAAAAATCATAATAATTGATAATTAATTAGTGGAAAGCCTAAATAATCACACATAATAATTATCATACTAGTCGATTCAGGACATATAGCTACTATGCAATTATGGCATGTGACTATGCAACAATATGACATCTTCCTATTCTATATGGCATGTTATTTCTAATCATGTTAATCGCACATATAATTCATACTATTTAATAAAAGCATTAAATAAATAATTAAACAAATAACTTTAATCCATGGCTTTCCTATAAAAATTAAAAGATAAAATTTACAACTTTGGAATTTCTCTTTTGTTCAGTCCGTGGTTTTTGTCTAAACCCCTTTAGGGTATCCATAGGCCCAAAAGCCCAAAAACTCAATCCTTGGTTAAAAACCCTAGGACACAAAAGAGGAACCCTAGCCTCCACTTCTGCCACGTCATCCACCGAAGTCAGATCAGCACAAAACTCCAGGGGAAGAACCGCCATGGGGAGACGAGTACAGAGCTGCCGGAATCACCGCAAAAGGAGGTTTCACACGCCCTCACGCGCCGGTTCTTTGCCGGCGCGTGAAGTCCACGCACAGCCCTTGTGGAGGCGTGTGGAGGCGCGTGGATGAGCTTCTGGGGTCGGGGTTTTTATATTTTCGCTCGTCTTTCCGTTCTCTTTCCAACGATATATGGTTTGTCCAATTTCGAGGTCCAAAGGTCTACGAAAAGTAGCCCGAAAGCGTTGAAAGCTCATCTTCTTGCAATTTCTTGATTTACAACTTTTCACAAATTCAAAAATTTACATGAAAATTCCGAAAATAAAGTAAAAACAGCAAGGAGGAAACCTAATCATATGGGATTAGCCTCCTTGTTACAGATCAAGAAATACAGGGAAAATCTGACTATGGATTAAAGCCATTAAAAATAAAACTAATATTAAATAAAATTATAAACAAATAATTATCATGAATTAAATAACAAATATAGAAACAGATGCCATATGTTCAAAATATAATTTTTGAAACGAATCACATGAAATATGAAATAATATCAAAACTGGGTTCTTTTCCTCATCATCCTGGCTTTGATGCCAATTGTAGGAATCTCATCAGAAAACACGGAAGCGTATTTAACTGATTTGATGTAGGAAAATAAGAACCTTCATCGTTTTGATTACCTGGAGAGATGCAGCGGTCTGAAAGCCTCTACACGAACATTCCTCGTCCGCTCTATGATTGATCTTCCAGACTATCTTTCGAGTAGGATGGGGTGGGTGTGTGGGCAACCGTTCAGATGATGAACGTTTGCCTCTTGGGTCTTTTTCTAATGAGCTATCCTTTTTTTAGGCATAGCAGGAGTAAGTTAGAATATATAGGGTTAAGTGCAAAACTTAACCTAACCCTAAGCCTCATGGGCTTTGGTCTCACTAAAGCCCAATAGGGCTTGAGTGACTAAGAGCATATATCCAACAAAAAGACTCATTGTTTGCCAATCTACTGAAGAATTATTCAATATTAACTGCAAGAGTTTATACACAAACAACTCTTGTCATGAAAATACAGAACAAGGGACATAAACTGAGTTCATCATCCTTATTTGAGCCAACCTCATCACCATCACTAGATATACCCATAAACACAATCACAACCAGTGAAGTCCCCCAAATTAAGAGGAATATGGATTGAGATTTAGCGAAAGCCCATGCTCTTCAAACTTTCAACAGCATCGGTGATGATTTGCTCAATGGGGGTGAACTTCATGCCTAGATTAATCAACTTCTTAGAAGCATCCGTGGCTCGGAGCAAACCAGGCTGAGTATCCTTAGGCACCTTAGCCACATTATATTGAGGATACAATTCAGCCACTTTTTCCACAAAATCACCGTAGTGACGAATGGCTTCCACGCACAAGTTCCTTCCAGAAGCCTCCTTCTTCTCGAAGGCCAGGATGTGAGCCATGGCCACATCCTTAAAGTGTGCCATTCCCATGAAGAAGTCCTCGTAGGTCTCTGTATCCCCTGCATCGTCCATCAGACATGGATTACATTACAGTTATGATTTGAATTAGTGAGTGTGGGTGACCAGTGAGCAGGAAAAGTAGCCATGGAAGAAGACCTTTGAGAACGCCGAGAAGGACGGCCATGCTTGAATTGAGCCTGGGCGGAATGAGAGGGCCTAAGGCGGTGCCGGGATTTATCATAACGACGTCGTATCCTGTCTCCTTGGCAAATTCCCACCCTGCTTTCTCCGCCAGCGTTTTCGCGATCGGATACCATAGCTGCATGCATTTCCAATTCAAAATCAATCTCTCCGGCAACCACCGGTAAATATGTACGGACCAGTAGTTAAAATTGACATTTTAGGGATAAAAAATAATAAAACTTAAAATCGTTATGTAAAAAAATCATAAAAATATAAAAGCGTTTAAAAAATAAGTAAAATTATTTTAATAAAAAAAATCATAAAAATATAAAATTAACAAATCAACATTTTAATTACTACCATAGTAGTGTGGACGACAGACATATGTTTACCTTTTTTTTTTTAAGTGATACCTTTTTTTTGAAAGAATAAAAATGATTTTATCACTTAACTACTGTTTTTTTACGTAGGAAACTTAAATAATAGCTTTTCATATTTTCAGAACTTTAATAATAATAAAGTAAAAGAGTTGCGATCAAAGTTAAATTTTTTTACGGCAATTTTTTTTTTCTTTTGTAAAACTCAATATCATGCATATATTCGTCATGTTTTATACTTTTATGTTGGATCTAACGAAAACAAGTACGAAGAAAAAAACTTTTATATGATCACTTATATTTCTTTTTTACACTAAAAGGATATAAAATTTGAGTCTCTCCTTAGACCTCTGCTTAAACTTAAAAACAAATGAGGCCTCAATCACTTGTGTAATTACTAAAAATTTAATTATGTGTTGTTTGAAAAACCTAATAATAAAATTACACTCCCTCTAATTCCAAGTATAGGGACAAAATTTGTAGTTTTGAGTCAACAAAAGAAAAGTGAATATGAAGAAGAATTGGCGAGAAAACTCACAACTTTTAAAGAACTTAAAACGGAATCAATTTTTTTAGAGACTTCCTCTTATTTGAACCGTCAAGATTTAATTTTTTTTACTTTTTATTTGTTAAAAAATTATTTTAATGGGTAGAGGATAAAAAGTTAAAGATAATCTTCCAATTAACATATTTTTTAAAAAATAAATTTATTTAAAAATCGATTGTTAAAAAAAATCTGGTTCCACTTAAAAGTCTGAAAAAAGGGCAAAAACAAAACAAAACAAAAAAATGCTCACCTCCTTACGTTTGCAGTAGTCAAGGTCGCACCAACAGTCCTCATTTTTGATCCTGTCGGAAGGCCAGTTGGGACTTGGAATAATCGCCGATATCGACGACGTCGCCACCACTCTTTCCACCCCTGCTTCTCTCGCCGCCTTCAGCACGTTCACCGTCCCTTTCACCGCCGGCTCCACTATCTCCTTCTGCACGTACACCCCCAATAATATACAAAATATATATATAGCCACACGTTACCTCGTATTCAAACATTAATTATAGGAATAAAAAACAGTATACATGGAGTTAGTAGTAGTAGTATTTGGTACCTCTGGATCTTGAACCTGACCGATGACGTTGGGACAAGCCAGATGGAAGACACCGGCACAGCCCTTCACGGTGGCCTTGATGGAGTCCACGTCCAGTAGATCCATCTCAAACAAACGCAATCGACTCTTTGCTCCCTCCATGGCCTCCAAATGCTTCGTCTCGTTCTCGTCCTCTGTGTTCTCATATTATTAATTACTTATTCTTCAACTAATTATATATCTAGTCATATACCATACGACCCAGAAACGAAATTAACTAAATATGCTTTAGAGCCAATATTCACTTCCTTGCATCGGAATCACTTTCTAATACGTCTTTCTCATGGATGCAATTATGGAGAAAATAACGGAATGGAGTTTAATTAAATAAATATGAAGTGCATATAAAAAGAGCGTAACTGAGATTTTGGACGGTGGCATGGACGGTGTAGCCACGATCGAGGAGGAGGCGGACGAGCCATGCTCCGATGGCGCCGCTGGCTCCGGTGACACAGACAACCTTGGACATGATATAGTTAGCGGAAATAATAACAACCAATGGGATAGCAAAGTGGGAGAGTGAGGTGTTGGTTAATTAGTTGAAGGATGAAGGGTGTAGTTGGAAACGGTTGGTGCATATAAAGGAGGAAAAAGTACTCGACCAAGCTTTCAAATTATAGAGGTTGCTTCTACGAGGAAAGAGCCCGCATATGAAGATACACGTGTTTCCATTACAGATGTTTGTATCATAGTGAGCTAGTATTAGTCTATTACTAGTACAAGGCAGAGCCATATGCGTGTGTGACAGACCACTGTAAGTATACAGTATCTTGGAGGCTCCACTTCATAGCAATTAGCATGTGATGCGATCGCTGCTAATTTGGATCGAATTATGACTCACACTAATGTATTGATTATTATAATAAACTTGTTTAAAATAATTATTATTTTTTTAAAGACTTGGATGCTATTCCAAACAAAGTCTTGTGTTTACTTATGTGTTCGGGTAAACGTTTGGCGGCATAAAAGCCTAGTTTGAGGGATTTGGATTCGATCTATTGCCACTTCCCATCCACTCCTATTCACTGCCCCTAAACTGCGTCGTTTTGACGCAAAAAGCTACCAGATCCTACCTTTTTTATTTTTTTTAATTTTATACACACACATATTTCAGGTATTGTAGGTACTAAAAATATATTTTAGAATACTGACCGGTACTGAAAAAATACTTATTGATACTTTATGATTTTGAAAAATTATTTAGGATCTTAAAAAAATATTTCAGGGTACAGACTGGTACTAAAAAAAACTGACGGATACTAACTGAGGATACTGGCTGGTACTAAAAAAATACTTCATTTGAAAAAATACTTCATGATCTTGAATGTCAAGATCCTAAAATATTTTTTCAGTACCAAACAATATCCTCTGTTAGTATCTCTTTAGTACTAGTCTGTACCCTGAAATAATTTTTTAAGATCCTAAATAATTTTTTAAGATCATAAAGTATCAATAAGTATTTTTTCAGTACCGGTCAGTATCCTAAAATATATTTTTAGTACCTACAATACCTGAAATATGTGTGTGTATAATTTTTTTTTTTAAAAAAAAGGCAGGATCTGGTAGATTTTTGTGTCAAAACGAAACAGTTTAGGGGCAGTGGATGGGAAGTGGCAATGGACAGAATCCAAATCCTAATTTGAGAAGGGGAAAAGCTCAATGGAAAAAAAACTTGGTTGTAAGGTGTTTAGGTAAGCTTTTTACAAACCGGCCTTCTCTCAATAAAACTTCTTATTTTCAAAAGCCGAATCCAGAGCGTATCTAAAGCTCAGCTTCTTATAACTTCTTCTCATTGTCCTGAAATCTCAGCTTGTCTTATCTTCAATTGAAGCATTCAATAGGAAATTAATTCTCAAACCGTCATTTTGTCCTTTCCTATCGAGTTCTCTCCTTCTCTTCTATTCTTCATATACCAAGTCTCAGAGTCTCACCATCCACAGAAAAATAAATAAATAAAAATCCGATTATTGGAGCCGGTGTCGTTTCTTGCATGCACTAAGAGAGCCTCGAGTCGTTGAAACTCATCGTCCTCCATCCGTGGTTCACCGATAGAAGGTCGTCGTGCTCTGATCTCTGACGTTGGTGTTTGTGGTGTCGGCTGTGATCTGTGGTGTTGGATCTTTAGGTATTGTTTCTTTCTCTGGTTATTTGTTGTCTTCTTTCTACTATATCATTTAGGTAGTATCATTTTCCATATCAACTAACTTTTAAAATAATATTCAAAACAAGTTTCATTTTAGAAAAAAGTCACTTTTACCGCTGCCAATTCAAACATAAATCATATTTATATAATTACTTCTATCCTATCTAATATTTGTAAAAGTCACATAAAAATAAGTCATTTTTATCATTGTTAATCCAAACAAACCCTAATGTTATTATGTAGTAATAGTATACACGGTAAAGGCTCCACCTACCCTCCATATAACAGATGTAAGTATGTAACAAGGTTTGAATCATTTAAATTATATCTAAAGACATTCTTAATAGTCCTTCAAGTCCTAAATCTAGAACAAAGTTTTAGGATTAAATTTATAGTGTGTAAAACTTTATCCTATATTTTAAACTGGAGATAATATATAAGATCTTCGTAGGTTGCACTGCACTGAGAATAAGATCTTATGCTCATGGCTGGAATTCTGGAAATAATATTTAAAGGTTGAGTTTGTCAATGTTAAATACTGAATTCACCTTTTCACCTGGAAAATATGAAATGAAAGTACGGCAACGTTAAATCTAGGTTGTCTAATTTTAATATATATGGCCTGAATACAAATGTATTATATAGAACAAGGTGCTGTTGGTTAGTGGGAGAGAAAGAGTGATTGATTGGGAGGAAACTGAATCTGAGTTGAGGATCTTGTACGATATCTAATTATATCTAAAGACAATAAATTGTAGAAAGAAGACAACAAATAATTCATATTTAATACTAATTTTAATACGCAACATTGAAATATTATTTTCAAAACTCATCTCTTCAAATTTTTTTATCCCGGCTCTGATTTTTTATATTTCTACGTATTTCAATATTTTAATACTCGTTTAAAAATTTATATAGTGGAGAAAAAGAGGGAAAAAAAAATAAAGATAGCTTGAAATTTTTATGAATTTCATTACTACTATTTTCATTTTATTAAAAAAATTTATAGCTGTTTGGGAACACCTCACGAAATCAGATGTACAAAAATTATTCTCACATATATATTTTTTTAAAATAAGATAATAAAGCGAGTTACCTATTTTTTCGAATTGATTTTTTTTAAAAAAAGAAAATCACATTGGCCTCGTTTGCTTACTTTATAAATTTCCAACTGCATGTTAAATCTGAAAAATAAAACCTGTTTTATTGTTTTAATGCTGTCACTAGAGAACCGGCTAGCGTCCCCTGCTATCATTTTCATCAAAATTAATTATGTCGTTTTGGCTTAAAATAATGAAACTGATGCCTTGCTGCTTTTCTTCTCAATATTTTAAAATACTTATGAGTGTTGAAAAGATAAAATATATTTCATAATCTTAAAAAGTTATTTTAGAATCTTGAAAAAATATTTTGAAGCATATTTTTAGTATCAGTCAATACCCTGAAATATTTTTAAAAAATTCTAATATAATTTTTCAAAATCATGAAGTATTTTTTTAGTACTATTCACTACCTTGAAATAATTTTTTAAGACCATGAAGTTTTTTTCCAGTATTCTAAAGTATCTTATTAATACCAGTTAACACATTGAAATATTTTTTTAAGGTTTTAATTTTTTTTAGTACTAGTCAACATATCTTTTTAATAATAATTAAAAAAAAAAAAAGCATCAGCTTCACTGTTTTACCCCAAAACAGCGAAATTTTGGTGAAGAGGACAGCAGCCCTAAAAAAGTTTATTTTCTCCCAAAACAAAATCTTTAATCTTCGTAACAAGTTTAAAATTTATAAAAGGAAAATTGAGAAAATGTCTCCGTTAAAAATGACTTGATAAATATTTATACCCCGGTCGTTAGAACTCCACAAAGTTTATGCACAGAGCATTATTATTCTTTTTTTGGCCAAGAGCATCAGTATTCTGATTACCTCATTCTCACCAACAAACTTCTTAATAGGATATTTTTCCCTTATTAAATATAATTAAAAATGCTGGATATTCCTAAAATATCATTTCGCTCATATTTATTTTGAGTGAAGTCTAAAAAATAAAATTTATTTCCTGCTAAAAATAGGTTGATGGTGACAACGGGAGATTTTTTTTGTTTGTTTGGCATCGACAACAGAAGATTCGTGAAGGATGAATATTGGCCCCAGAAGGAAGAGCCAATGGGAGAGAGACAGTGCGGTTGCCTAATTCGCTGTCACCACCAAACCCTGAGATATGAAACCCGACACGTCCCCCAAATAATGAATCGAAAGGGAATCATACTCATCAGTCGTTAACGATACGGACGAAGTCTCTGAAGCAGATGGCCCCACCTGACGTCACCTCATCCTCCACTTCCCTCGCTTTCGCTTTTTAACCGCCACGTTGCAGAAGCCAAACCCCCTTTTATTTTCTCGTACGTCCTTTGGTCCCCCTCTTATTTTTATGTTGGATTTTGGATTTCTTTCTACACCTCTTCCCATTTTTTTTCTTTTATTTTTTTATATGGTTGGATTAAGATCTTAACGGTATAGATTTATCATTCTTTTTTACCATCATTTTCCTTTCCTTATAATAATAAGTATAAGAGGGAAGTGAACTCGGGGAAAAATTTTAATCATTCATCCCAATCAACTCACGTTTAATAATAACTTAATTTGCTATCATGGCCCATCATCCATCTTTTTTTCCAATAACATCTATCATCCTATTTTTTCATAGGTGAAGGTCCTAATACAGATTCAAAATACTATCGGGTATTGAAAATAGGGAAAATTATCTTGAGGTTCTTATAACAGAAAAAAAAAATTCAAAAAATGCTTCAAGATTTTGAAAATATCAGAAAAGGCCCAGGACATTTTCTAATATAAATTCATTAAAACTTTAGTTGTTAACGGGGCTGATATAGTTGTTAATGAGGCTGATATAGTTGTTAACGTTTTAATGAATTTATATAGGAAAAAAAAAACCTTAGGATCTTTTCTGATATTTTCAGAATTTTGGAGTTATTTTTAAATTTTTTTTCTTCTACAAGGGCCTTAAGATGGATTTTCCTTTAAAAGTATATGTAACTGTCTATCACACGAGTGGCCTCATCAAGAACTAATGTCTTTCAATTTTTTTACATGAAAGATTACTTATTTAATAAAACACTTTTGACAAATGCCTTTGCATCATGTAGTGTCCCTTTTTAACTAACGTCTTTCTATTATGATTTTTTGAACTTATCTCCTCCAATCCTAATTTTAGATGGGGCAAGACCAACTCTAAGAAAAGATGGTGCACAAGTTATGTGTAATAAGACACATGATTCAATATGATTAGAAAATTTGACATAACAATATAAAGGACTTGATTTAAGTGTCGTTCATAACTTAAAATATGAAAATATTTAATGTTTTAAGTTTAAACAGAGGCAAATCGTTCATTGCAAGTGTTAAAGACCACAAAAATTTCCAAAAAGCATTTGGGGTTACAGTAGAGAGATTTGATGAGATAGCCCTATAACAAATACTTGTTATATAATTTCCTCTCACAATAATGTCAGCTGTTTGTGGATCATATATGAATCTAACCAAAGGAATATTCCAACCAATAGGTCTCCAATTGGAAGGAAGATGCAATAAGAGGTCGCTAACATATTTCAGATCAGAAAGAGTTGGATTCCTTGCTCCATTGATCACCACAAAGAGTGGTTTAAAGGGATGGTTGAACCTGAACCCACTCTCCATTGAAGATGGTCACAGATTGAAGAGCATTTGAGGATACCTTTCCATAACCATGATGAGTTGTATGTTGATTTAAGCAAGGAAGAAGGACTATTCACATCAATATGCTTTGTCTTTAGAGTCTCTGCCAGTAAGAATTCTCCAGATTTGTTTTGCAAGTAGGGACTCACTAACCATGAAAATCGATTTAAGACCTAGACCACCTTCCACTACTGGTCTAAAAATGAAGTCCTTGCTTTTCAGATTGGATTTCCCCCCCTCCATTTGAAGCCCAGAAAAAGTTTGGGCACATCATATCTCTATGTTGACAGATATATTCAGGACTCAGGAAGTTTGATACATGATATAGGACATGAAGATTAACTCCCGCTAGAACAGATTTAATGAGGTTTAACCTTGACGCTTGAGATAATAACTGTTCTTTCCAAGCTGCAGTTCTTTAACCAATTGAATTTGTTACCTGATTGTAGATCACACCTTTTTTTCTACCGGGATCAATCCAAGTGCCAAGATATTTCCCTAGCCTTTTAGAAAAATGAATTCCCATGAATCAAGAATAAAGCCATTTTAATAGCATTAGGGCAACTCGGGCAAAAAATCATTGTTGACTTGGATTTACTGATAGTCTGCCATGACCAGTTGCTATATATATATATATATCCAAAGCTGCCTTGATTGAATTTACACTTTGATCATTTCCCTCCAAGAAAAAAATACAGAATCGTCGGCATAAAGGAGATGGGAAACTGGTTGAGAATCTGAACAAACTCTAATCCCTTGAAGTTAGCCAGTATGTTTCAAAAGAGTTCAGGAGACAAGACAACACATTAGCAGCCAAGATGTATATATATGGGGATAGAGGATCCCCATGACGAACTCCTCTTAAAGGAATAATCTGTGATCTTATCATTAAGGATGGCTTGATATTGTATAGTAGATAAGCATTGCATAACAAGGGCAATCCACCTGTCAGAAAAATTCATCCTTTTTAGGACAGTATAAATGATAGTGAGTCAAATGCCTTTGAAAAATCCCCTTTGAGTGCCACCGATTTCTTTCTCCCACTTCTAACAGTATGAATTTGATGCTTTAAATCCCCGGCTAGCAGAATGTTATCAGTGATTACTCTTTCTTGGAGGAATGCATGTTGGAATGGTGAAATGTACTTGTTCAGAATTTTTTTCGTCCGAATACACAGGGCCTTGGAAATGGTTTTATAGACCACATTGCAAAAACTAACGGGTCTAAGACCCTTGAAGGTCTGAACCTAATTCTGATTCCCAGAAAGAGTGCATCATTGAGACCAGGTCATGTTTAATCAGTTCCCAGTATTTCTTGCACCATTTGGGCCTGGGCCATTGTTTTTGGGCAATGAAAAAATGGCCAGCTTTATTGTTATTATTTTTTTATATAAAAAACTGCCAGCTTTATCTCTTCCAATGAGAAAGGCTTTAGAAAACTTTGAAAATCCTCACTAGTCAATGCAGGAGTATCAATTCTCTGCAGAGAAGAAAGCAAATCATGAACAGAAGTATGTTCTTGAGAGCAGTACGAAGACATTAAATTTTTTAACATTTTATCGTCATTTGCATTTTTGGGTGTTACATGTATAAAAAAATCATGTGTATTTTTAAAAAGAACTTGAGTAAACAATCAATAAATAGCAAAAGATAATTAGTTTTTCTTTTATGACTGCCTAATTAAACTAGATAGTCTATATGGTCCACAATATACGATACTTCTAAAAAGAAGTTATGATCTAAAATATAAGTTATTTTCAATTTAATTAATTTTATTTTTCTTATTTTATTCCTGTGATTAATACTCACATTTCAACTCACTTCGTATTAAAGAAAAGGAAGCATGGCCGTTGTTCCAGTCGCACTCTTTTTACAAATTCCTTTTCAGCCATCTACCTATAAAAAACTTGCTTCGTTACTCTTGTTCACATAATCACAATACTCCTCTAACAATTAATTTATTCATTTACGAAAAGATGATAAACTAGTCTGTGTGTGTATAACAGGGTAGAAAAGAAGAAGCACTTGAGAGTGATACGGTAGTTGAAATCTACGTAGTCCCGACCAGGTCACACGCCATATAGTATATGGATAATGGATTTGCCATTCTATATTATGATCCTTATTCGTTTCTTTTCAAACATGATTTACAATTTTCGAGGTGTGAGAAGATTTTTTTGTCTCATTTCTTAACGTAGTCAACATATGACTTGTTTGAGTTAGTAGTAGGAGTGGTGACTTAAAAGCTATATAACTTTTATAAAAGTTAGATAGGAAAAAAATTAAGTTAAATTATCTTATTTGTATTTGAATTGTCCGTTTGGTTTTCTGCAGTAGTGGTTTTTTTTCTAATTGATGTGTGTTTCGATTATTATTTGAAAAGTCAATTGAAATGAAAAATGCATGAATCATATTGAATACTACATATACATATTAGTTGTATATATTGAGTTAATAAAAATTTTAATTTTAATTTGAAAAAAAACTATTATTAAAATCAAATAAAATTTTTAATTAAATATATTTAGCACGATGGACGACAAAACATATCCTTTAGCGCAAAATCACCCCATGGCAAAAAAAAGGGCTAAGTAGCAAATCTGTCCCGAAAGTACACGTTTGAGAGCAATGTTGACATAAAAGTTATTTTGGGCTCAATGTTGCCCTGAAAGTCTAAAAACATAGTAATATTACCCTTTTTCATTAAAAAGTTAGCAGTCAACATCAAATTTTTAACGAAAAAGAGTAACATTGCTACTTTTTTAGACTTCCAAGGTGAAATTAAGCCTGAAAAAATTTTCAGGGCAACATTACTCTTCAACGTATACTTCCGGGATAGATTTGCTACTTAACCAAAAAAAAAAAAGATGGGTCATAAAGTACAATAAAAAATGGACCAAATGGGTGTGAGTCATATGTGTGTGCATCAAGACAATTTAGTTTCATAAAGTACAATAAAAAAACAGATGGCTCAGCACCTAGCACGTTGGACCAGCATTGTAAAATAAGCTCCAAGTTGGAGCTTGTTAAAAAACCCAGCACGTTAAGTTTTTGGCAATAAGCCCAGTGCGTCAACTTGGTTATCCAAACAAGCCCAACTTTCTTTTTTTCAACTGGCCCTTTTTTTCCGGCTTTTTTCCACAAAAAGCCAGGTTTAAGCACACTCCAAACACACATACTATATTTTTCGAACTCAAATTCAAATAGGTGTCTTGGGATATAGTTTTTTATCGAAAGACCTAAGGATATATTTACGGATAAGTTTTGACACAATAGTAAGTTGTGGCTATATGTCTTAGAAGTTGCAGGCTTAAATCTTAAAAGTAGTCTAAATAGTCTCTCCAATTGTAGTAGGATGACACTACGTAGATTTGTCCCTTCCCAACCTCCATCTTATGAGACTACTTAGATTTATACACAGGATACTTTTGAATGTTACGCGCTTTTGGGTCCAAATTATGAAATTCATCACTGCCAGACAACGATGGACCATGTTATCCCATTTTCACAAACAGAAAAGAGTCCATTTCAAAACACTGAACCTCTCTCTCTCTTCTCCATACTCTTGCCAATGGCGCTTTATTGAGACAAGGGGGACTCCCCCCAAAAAAACTGTGAAAAAAATTTAATGAAAATAGAACTTTTTTATATATTTATTCAAAAAATATATACATTTGTTCTAAAAATTTATACATTTAACCTCCTCAAATAATTTTTTTTCTTAATTAGTCAATGAGTATGTATTTAGACTCCTCAAATCTTTATCTCAAGATCCGCCACTGCCTCTTGTCCTTATTATATAATATCAACCAACAATTTTTATAAATCAATAAAATAATTAAAATCAATAAAGTTCTTTAAAAATTTAAGTAATTTTAAGTATTACTTCTACTAATTACATTAGACTCTAATATTATATTATTATTATTCTCACCACTACCCCAATCAACTATAGACATACATAACAAAAAAAAAAAATTAGTGTTTTTAAAAAACAAACAAATATCTTATAAAAATAATTAAATACATTTGTTATTTAGTATCTTATAATAAAAATACAAGATACAAGAGAGTAGTACCATACAACATCACGGGTTTTCAGATTGATGTGTTGAATTGGATAGGTTCAACTAACAAATATTTAAAAAATGGGAATTGGCTAGAAGGGAAAAAATACAAGGAAGAATAGAGATATTTGTTGTGAGATATTTTGGGCTCCTCCTTAGTCCCGGCGCCCGTCACATCTTTTAAGGTCTCTCCTTCACAAAACGACCCTACATCCAAAATATCAACAACGACGCACCGTTTTCATTCAAGAAAGGAAAAAAGAAATTAAAGAAGCAAGAAATTAAATAAAACACAGACCTTGAGTCGAGGTCTTTTATCAGCATTGAGTTTTCGGACTTGGTATCTTATCTTCTTGGAGAAGAGTCTGCTCTGACGCTTCTCTTTGTACCTTCTAACACTCGCATTCCTTCTGCTTCTGTCTTCCTCCTGCAGTATTGGAACTTCTCCCATCTAATTCACACATGTATATCTCATCATATTAAGCAAACTCCTTCATGTCAAACATAATACATACTGAAACAAAGACAAACTACACACATAACAGAAGATCTGATATATATATCACAAGTTCACAGATGAATATGTAAGGAGGAATAATTTAAGGGAACTGACATAGAAGAATGCATCATTAGCGTTGGAAGGCATTGAAAGAGAAGAATCGTGGGCCCAGAGAGAGCCACGGTCAGACCATGCGTCCAAAACCTCTTGATAGTTCAAGTTCAATTTCAAAGACGCCGTCTTCTCATCATCATCATCGTCTTCTTCCCAGAGACCTCCACCATTATTTTCTGTCTTTATAATCTTGTCCTTTTCCACAAGGCGGCATTGGCTTCTCTCCTCCTCCTGTTCTTCGCCTTCATTGTCGTTTGCTACTTCTGCTTCCTCTGCATCAACAGTTGAGAAACCTTCCAATCCCATGAAGTCCCAATTAAGGTGAACACCATAACAATGATGTTGTAATTCTGAGTGGTCGAGTTCAGAGCCTAAAACGCCGTCGCCGAGTTCATCCAAGATATTGAAATCATCGTTGGAAAAAGGTGTAGCGTCGGGGACTTGCTGCTCCTCTTTCTTTGGGCTTCGGAGCACTGAATTGTATCCCATCTTATCTTCGTTAGGCTATTTCCCTCTATCTTAGCTTTTTGTCTGCCTGTCTGGTTCGGTTCCAATGTCCCTGCGCAGCATAATGCATAATGTTATTTTTATTATTACTATCACTATTACTCCCTTCGTATTAGGATATGTGTGAATATACATAAACTCTATGAATAACAAGGAAAAGTGTTTTCTTATATATATTTTTTAAAACATTCCTATGTTTTTTGACTTTTTCCAGCACCTTACCCTCTTTGCTTTTGAAGGGCAAGGAATGCATTCAAGAGTCGGGTACTTTATAGTTTCCTTCAGTAATTTATTAAAATATTTTCTTAACTTGTGATATTGAATAGTAAATAAAATAGAAGAATCCATTGAATTGCCTTGTCTTCGACTTTTTGGAACGGTCAATTGAAAATTTTCTGAATTAAGTATTTATAAATTGAAAACCCGTACCCTTTAATTAGAACCAGGGATGGGCGTGGAATGGAAGCGAAGTTTCTGTTTCACAAATAAGGAAAAGAACTCCCAATTGTTGTATTAGTCCTGATATTCATGATATTGTTGTTGTTTTAATTGGTCAAAATATCAGGCAGTGTAAAAAGTTTACACATAGCATGAATGACACATGATCAAGTGTAAAAACTCGAATACAACGAAGGATGAACTTTGATAAACTGCAATATGGTTAATCAGTGAGTTTGATTGACGTCCGAGTCATTCATCATTAGTCTGCAGAAGGCTTCGTTGTTCCTGTAACTTCCGTATATTCTGCCTCTTAATCCCATTTCTAAAGGACGTGCTTGCTAGACATCGTTTTTCTTGGTAGATTATATTGGACTTTCCCTGTTCAGATGATTTCCTTGTTAAGTACTGCGCTGCTTGCGCCTGAACTGAAATCACAAAGCACATTTTGTAATGAAGAAATGAACATCATAAAAGCATAGATTACTTAACAGTTTCAAGATAAATCTTGCAAATGAGATTAAAAACTCCATTTCCTGCCCTCTAGGCGATGCATCCCTTATTCTCGTTTCTTCTGATTCTAAGCACATATCTGCATTATAACTTTTTTCCCTTTAACTATGCACATATCTGCATTGGTTTCTTATGTTTTATACATTTAAAGGTGCAACCACAATTAGGCCTTTTCCTTTTGAAGCACAGATTAAAATCACTTAATAAGCATAATTAGTCTTAAACACAATTTCCCTTTGTTTGAAGCATAGAGGAAGTATCTCACAACTCAGAGTGCATCCGTGTAGATCGATGTTACCCTTAAATTTATATCATGCATATCCGTACAGTAAAAGAATGCATAGCATTCATGCCAAATGGACACTCATCTCATGACTGAGTTATTGATGCCATCAAGTATCGTATGCAAAGCAACCACATTATCTCCTGCAAACATAAAACAGTCCTAGTTGTCCTCTGTAATAAGAACGCTGCAGCAACAATGCTCTCATTGACGAGCGAGGATGCCCTTCAATGCAGTGCAAACAGCAGTGAAGTACTAGAATCCCAATAAGTCACACTGATGACACTGAACTTGAAAGATTCGCTTATGTCGAAGAATAAAAACAAGAGAATATTCACAAGACATAAATACATAAATATAGGAGATACCAGAGCCTGAAGAGACAGATTTCATTGCGATGTTCCTCAGCCTCGTAATCGTCCTAATTGCTTCAGCATTTTCAGAAAATCCGTCTATCCCAGGCTCCAGAACATCATTCTTCCCAATGCACAATAATGCATGTTGACACGCCTAATTCTCAAACAGGAAAGCAGTTGCAATATGAAGCATGCCAAAAGACTAACTCGGTTTAAAAATAATCAACACTATTTCCTGATTCTTACATCTTAATCTGAATAGAAGTTACTATAAAGATGAGTAAAACGGCATAAGTATGGAACAACTGGAGGACAACACAGTGAACGCGCGCAGGTGAATTTGTGCAATACAAAGTTATAAACTCCCCACATAACACCTACATACCTTCTCTGCAATGGAATGGAAGCCGTTACGCAGCGCGTCTTTCACAAAATTTAACCATTCCACAGACGAGACATCTAGCCATTGACAACTGACAGACTTGAGTTCTCTCATAAGCAGAGCCTCGTATCGCACAGCTAAGCAACTCTAAGGCGTATGGAAGCACAACGCTGCTAATCAGTTCGACAAGAGCACTTCTTTTAAATAATTTATCATCAGCGATAACTACGAATAAAGGTTTACCTAGACACAGAACCAAGTCTGCAGGCGTCAGTACAAGTCAAGTTCACTTATGACAGCAGAAGAACAAACGAATAGAAGTACCTCTACATCGCCGACGATAGCAAAAGCTCGAACGAAAAAATCGAGGATAAAAAGCTTCTCGTGGACAGTTTTTGAGGCAATTGAGCGAATAACGGAGAGGAATTGAGATCTGAGGAATTCTGTGAAGGTATATCGAACTTGCACCGACGATTCCACATCTTTGGAGACCAGAAGAGACTGAAGAATTCGAAGCGTGGCATCATCGAAGCTGAGAGAAAAATTTTGTTAAGCATGTTAGCGATCGAACAGAAAGAGAAAGAAAATCAAGAAAGGGAAAGAGGACCTTCTGGCATCGATTAAGGAGCGAAGGACCGAGAATTGCTGTTGTTCTTGTGCAGAGGGCGACATTTTCAGCGCGGGAGAGACTGGCGCTTAAATCTGAGGCGTAGGGAAGCGTTAGAAACTCCAGGAGCGACTCGTCAAAGTAAAAAACTGGCGAGTGAAATAAATCAAATGTCTTCACTTAAAAGAGCGAATTTAAAAGTAAAGTAGCTTTTCAATATTGTTAGTTTTTACCATAATTTATGAAACTATGATAATTAGAATAGAGATTGGAACCTTCTAAAATAGTTTTCAATCCACATTAACAGTATATTTAAAAGTGTATAAAAAGAATTTTATCTCAATTTAAATAATTAAAATACTTTTGGGACTGATTCCAAACAGACTGAGCCCTTTGAGTCTATTGGACTTATGTGATATAAGTTGCTTATTTTGATAAACCACAATTAAAAAAGAAAATTATTATTATAACACCCATCCTTTATTTTCTCTCTCTTCTCCCACGCACGGATCAAGTTTCTCTTATAATCTTTTTTTTATTATCCCTCATAATTTCTAAATCATATCCGTACAATCAATTTTAAATGACACAATACTTTTCTCTCTCATTCTTAATTAACGGTCAAAATGAGCTTATGAAGAATAATAAGAAACAAAGATAATAAAAAGATCTCATTCCATGGCGCACACTAACTCTCTCTGGTTCCATTTTTTTTTCTCGGGCCATCTCTTTTCTTGGACATTGTTTTTTATCCCATATTTGGACATTGTTATTATTAATATTTACCCAGCACCATCTCCTTTATTCATTTAATATATGAATAATTAATAAATTGAATGAATAATATATAATTTAATATTTACACAATAAAATATTTTTTATTATTTCAATTTTAGTATTTCTAATCTAATTTTAACATTTTTCTTAAAATTAATGTACATATAATATATATTTTTTAGCTAACAAGATCTATATCCTTTTAATCATTTTTCATATGAGCTTACTTTTTAACACAATTATCCAAACAAGTTTTTAAAGTCAGATTGAAAAAGGAGTAACTCCCATCATCACCAATTTAAACACAAAATTCAAACATAAATTACATTACACAATTCGACTTTTGTCCTTAAGTTTACACAAGTCAAAGTCAGATTGTAAAAAAATCATTTTTCTCATTACTATCTCAAACACACATGTTTTATTGTGGTTATAATGTCAGACGTATTGTGAAACCTTGAGCTAATGAAGATGTACACACACTCGTACTTGTTTCATACTTCCCATCTTTATAACCTGAATACAATTCTACATTTATCGAAAAGGACTTCGCATTGAAAGTTAAGTTAAACAACCGTTCAGTTGCAACGCACAAATTTTTTTAAAAAGGAAAAACGGCATCCAGCAAAAACCAATGACAGCCAAAGGCATCCTATTCGAAGAATAAGTGTATTTGAAATCATACACAACGGAAAATCAATGATATTACGACTATAATACATGGAATTTCAACTTCCCATTACTGCCTAGCATACTAGCATCCAGATCATTCATACAAGTCTCTGTAGAAAAGCTAAAAATACTAGCAAAAAGACCATTGCAATTCTTGACAATCGCAGTCGCAAACAAATAGTATAGACCCATCATTTAACATTAATACAGTAGTTTACAACTATTAAATCCTTTTATTAATGCGCACACTAGGGTATACTTATATTCATTCATCTGCACGATACCCAAAATAACATAATAATTTCCTTACAATGTATTGATCCGAATACTCTGACAACAGTAGGATGTAATGGAAATGGCAAGAGTAATGCAATCCGTCCACCATAAGCATAGAAGACCCTAATATCTCACCCACTCGTTTGGGATAACGATAGCATAAATGGCTTATTTTCTGCTAGACTTTTTCATATAGGCTTTTTTCTAAAAATTAGATTGTAAATATGATTTATGTTTGGAATAACAGTAACAAAAGTGACTTTTTCCTAGAGGGCTCTTGTTTAACATAACATTTGAAAAGTCAATTAAGATAGAAAATAATTGAAAAAGGTATGAATGTTATTGAACTACACTCATATCTGTGCATGCGCGTGGAAGTCCGTTGAGATAGAAAATGACTGAAAATGACATAAATGTTATTAAATACCATACATATATCTCTATGTGTGTGACGGGCATTTGAAAAGTTAGTTGAAATAGAAAATAAACAAAAAAGGCATGAATGTTATTAAATACTCCATGTGTATGAGATAATTTGAGATTAAAAAAATTAAATTTAAATGTTAATTCAGAATAAGTTTTGCTGGTCATGTCTCTGTCTCATCCTCCATCTAAATATTTTGATCAGCTCCTAAAGAGAAATGAGAAGGGAGGTAGTTAATCTTGAAATGGTGGTGGTGACAGAGAGAGAATAGTGGTGGTGATGGAGAGAATGGTGACGGTGGTGAGAGAGTGAATCTGGAAGTGGAGAAGACAGAGTGGGTTTGTTGAGCTTCATAAGCAAATGGAGAAAATGGAAAGTGATAGTGGTGGTGGTTGATGGTGGTTCAATGGTGAGAACAAAGCCACTGTGTCTCCCTGTCCTAAAGCTCTAGTTTGATCTATGTGGTAACGAGGACGAAAGTAGTAGCGGAGGAAGTCAATGGTAGGTGTGGAAGCTCCAACAAAGGGTAAAAGTGCAAATTTACACATAACCTTTACCCCGAAGAGCGCCCAGCACTACGACCTTTTTTTTGGACCAAAAATACACACAACGTTATGTTTTGGGAGCAAAGAGTGCCACGAGTCGTTAGTTGACCGATGTTGACTGTTAAGTCTAACGAAAATGAACAATAACTCCGCTGAAATTATCATTTTGCCCCTAGTTTTAAATAAATATTTTGTTTAAAAAAAACTAAAATAACCCCTCCCTCGCCGGTGGGCTCCACCACTGGCCACACCACCACCGGCGGCCGCCCTCCCACCTCCGGTGACCGACGGCCACCCTCCCCAACTCCGGCGATCAGCGGCCACCTCCGACAACCTTCTCTGGCGGTTTTTTTTTTTTAAAAAAAAAAACTAAAATAACCCCTCCCTTGCTGGTAGACCCCACCACCAGCCACACTGCCAGCAGCGGCCGCCCTCCCCACCACTGGCGATCGGCGACGTCCTCCAACGGTTTTTTTTTAAATAAAAAGTAAAATACACGTCTATCTATTCAACTTACGATTAATTAGATTAGATCATAGCTAGTTGTTATACATACATACCTCTTCCACAGGATATTCTTCTGCATCCAACTTACTCACAAACTTCGATCCTCTTCCTGCTATTTTAACGGACGCATTAAGCTAGCTCACTCACATAGGCTACCTTTCACTTTATACATGCTTTATTCTAGAAGGATCATCAAGCAAACAAGAAGGAATAGATATGATAACGCAATAAAAAAGCTCTTAAATTTTCCACAAGCCCGAGTAAAGCTAGTAAACCAAGCTTAATTAATACGCACGTACATGCATTTGTGTCAGTTTAGGAATTTTTGGTTCACTTGTATTTATATATTCAACTTCCTTTTGTTGTGCAATGCGATCGTCAGAGACAAAAGCTGAAGAGAAAACTGAATAAAAAAAAAAAGAAAAAAACGAACTTGCAAAAGTAGAGGCAAAAAGTGACCCCAATCACTGCAAATCAAGCATAAATTCTTTTAAAAAAAAAGCCGGAGATGGCCGCTGGAGGTGAGGAGGGTGGCCACCGGTGGTGGGGGGCCCAAAGGGAGGGGTTATTTTAGTTTTTTTTTTAAAAAAAAACATTTAAAAAAAAAAGCCGCCGGAGGAGGTGGCTGCCGTCGGGAAGTGGTGGGGAGAGCGACCGCCGGCAGCAATGTGTCTGGTGATGAGGCCCGCCGGCGGCGATGTATCTGGTGATGAGGCCCACCGGCGGGGAGGAGTTATTTTAATGTTCTTAAAAAATTAAAAAAAAAATTATTTAAAATTAAAGCAAAATGGTAATTTCAACGGAGTTACTGATCATTTCCATCAAACTTAACGGTCAACTAACGGCCCATGGTACTCTTTGCTCCCAAAACATAACGTCGCGTGTATTTTTGGTCCATAAAAAAAGTCATGGTGCTAGGCGCTCGTCGGAGTAAAGGTTATGTGTAAAATTGCATCTTTACCCCTCCAACAAATCCCAATGGTAGTCTATAGTTCCCCATCTCTACAAATCATGCGACAAGGAAGAAGCTCTCTTCAAGGTTGGGCTAGCCACTATGATAGTGATGAGGAGGCCTTATTTAAAAAAAAAAAAAAAAAAAAAAAAAAAAATCCATCACTACTTGAAACCTTGCCAAACAAACTTTTTTCTTATTTTCACTGTCAATGGGCTTTTTTCACTACCACTAGGCTTTTTCTAATTTTCATTGCCATGCCAAACAACCCTATATCTTGTGTGTTTGTTTTTTACCTTCCCCAATACTCCCCACTAGATGAAAGGATCTAAAAATTCATATTAATTTAAATATCAATGTGACAAATACACTTCGAAAATGCAACTTCTTATATCTTGGCAAGGACATTCCTTATTCTTTAATTAGAATGTGTATTTTTCAAAATAAATCGTGACATTAATGATTTAATATGATTCTTTTAATTAAATCATGACATTAGTGGTTTAATACTCAATAGTAAAGAAATAAGATCTACACTAACAATATTTTCTAGCGTGTAGAAATCATACTAACAATTTTTTTTTTATGAAGTCCACAGACATTAAGGGCCTGAAAAAAAAAGGACATGGAAAATTGGTGCAATCATTTCATCTGTTTAACAAAAAGTTGTCAGTTAGACTGTTTAGTTACAACGTCCGACAAATGATGCAATTCCTATGCACTTAGGTGACGAGCCTAACATAGCTCAATCATGAACTGCATGACAATAAGCACAAAGTTGTCTACAGAGTAAACTGAAGACCAATACCAATACGACTTCATAAAGACATTTATAAAGTTAAGTAGTAAATCCACCCGAAAGTTTTCACTAAAGAGCAATATGATGTCTTGGAAGTTTTTTTAGGCTTAATGTAGCCCTGAAAGTTTTAAAACGTAACAATGCTACCCAAAACCGTTAAAAAACTAACATTGACCATTAAAAAATTGACATTAACTGTTTACTTTTTAACGAAAAATGACAACATTGCTATGTTTTAAAACTTCTGGGATGACATTGAGTCTGAAAAAACTTCCAGGACAACATTACTCGTAGATGTATATTTCCAGGACGAATTTGCTATTTAACCCTTTATGGTGTTGATGATTCAGTTATTATATAGATATTCATAGTATGTACCATGCAGAGTATAATCAATAAGCACAAGGCTAAAATCAATAATCCGCCCATTATTTTCCTATTAAAAGAACACTTAAAAACGCTGACCGGGATTCATTAAACTACAATTGACACAAAAATTCTATAAAGGCCATCATCACCTGCTTGCACCAAATGCCACATGAAATGAGACATGAAAGCAGGCATATAACCACATAATGACATGTGGATCACATTCCAATCAAGGATAAAGCACGTTTCCATGAAAGTAGCACTCACCTGAAATAATCAACCTATCTTAGCAGCAAGCAATTTGGAGACTATCCACTTGCCTCTAGAAAAACATTCACATGATCAAATTAAACCCTGCCTAAAAGAACCCACCAGCCAGGGACAGACTATCAAAAAGGAGTGAAGAGGTCCTGCTCAAAGTAAGTAAACAACCTACCTCTTTGCTTCAATTTCTAGAAACCAGCCAATTGAACATACTAAATCCCTCAGATCACAATTCATAGTACATAAAATTGTCATTGTTGAGGCTCAGTATGGACGAGAACGGTTCCCAGAATAGTGATCACGCCTGTCAGGCCCAGAATTACCTCCATCTCTATTGTCCCTGCGTCTATCGCCGCCATAGCCACCTCTGTTGCCCCTATACCACAAGAAACAATATAATAATTATAAGGCCAACGCTGAAATTTCACATGAAATCAATTAACTTCATATAGACCTGAACAGTTCATACAAAAGTAGAAATTGGAAAATGTGAATATTTTTTTGCCTCCTACAACAAGCAACATTCTAAGTAAATTATGGTACAATATTTTATTGTCATTTTCATATTCAGAACAGTTTATTTTGATAAATCAGATCAGCTCAAAACTCAATATTTTACTTTTGCCCTTGAAATCGAAGAGCCAAAACAAAAATCAGACAAACAATTTTGATCAAGGAAAAAACATTGCTCATGAGGGCGCCAGTGCCCAGCATAACTGAAACAGGAATCCCAGCATTCAGTGCCACAACTAATTAAGACAAAAGCACTTATTAAGAGTTACACACGGAGACAGAACTAGCATTCTGTATTTTAGTATGTAGAGAAGTTAATAAAAAATACCCATGGCCATATGCAGCTGGAGCCCTTGGTGCAGATTTCTCTGCCATGGTAACATTGATTTTGTAGCCCCTCAAATCAAAATCTGAAAAGCATGGATTCATGATTAGTGTTTCTTTCTCGAGAAAAATTAAAGATACATTATAACACCAGTTATGCTAGATATAGTACTATTGTAAAAACCGCCAGCAGCGTGTGCCGCAGAGGGATCCTCATAGGCAAGACAAGCATCACCCTTGTTGTTTCCATTCTCATCTGTGTAGATTTTTATGTTCCAAGGCCACTGATCTTTATAACCCCTCTTCTGCTTTATTCTTCCAACCTAAGATAAAGTGCAATATTAACAAAAGGCATTACACATCAAAAAACACATACTTGCAGCATATGCACAAAAAACTCAGCCACATTCTAGTTCAACCACTGTAGCACAAAGAAATAAATCTCGGGAATATAAACCCCCCACACCACAACCCAGCCCAAAAAAGCAGAACTAGTAATTCTTATGTCATAAAAAAATCAGGTCTATGATACAACCCATAAAACTAAGCATGGAAATCATAAAACTAACACATATTTTAGTATGAAAAAGACACTTTGATGCAAAACATTCCGTACTGGAAATGTAAAAAACTGATCCTCCATAAAATGAACTTGAGCAGAAATCAACAGATGAGAGCATTACTTGTCCAATGCCTCCAAAAAGTTCCCTCAATTCTTCAATAGTCACATCAGGCGGTAAGTTTGATATGTAGATTCTAGGGTTGTCGCAAGAATCCCCACAATTTTCATCACACTGCTTCACTTTAGCCGGGGATTCAGGAGGAGCTCCACCAATTCCACCTTTACTACCAGGACCAGGACCACCATCATGCCCACCTGTGTTACCCCCATAGGATGGAGGGTATGATGCAGGTCCACCAGTATAGCTTGTGGGTGGAGGAACTGCGTCAGATCCATAATTTGCATTCCCACCATATGAATCATATGTGGGCGGGTGGTTTCCACCTGCAGCACCATAAGACTGGGCTGTAGAATGATGACCTTGAGCAAATCCGCCATCTTCTCTGGCTTCGTTACCACTAAAGGAACCAACCCTATTGCCTCCTCTACCATCATTGTTATAATTCCTACCACTGTTATAGTCGTTACCTCTTCCCCCTTCGTAATTACCAGATCTACCACCTCGATTATTGCCATACCCCCCACCCCCACCTCTTCCTCCCCTATCATAACCACCACTGCCACCTCGATCATTAGCACCAGAAGGAGATGGTGTACCGCATTTGTTACATTCAACCCTCCTCGCAAAGTTCAAATTACCACAACTATAGATAGCAATTACCAACCAAATAAAAAAATTGTAAGAGTCAACAGATTAAATCCTCAGCTAGTATTATCCCAAAAAGTAACATTATACAGAAAACGTAACAATTGTAAGGCAAATCAAAGTGAAGAGTCACAAACCTTGGGTTGGGGCAACGCCAATCTCCATCTCTACCGCCTCCACCACGTCCGCCTCTGCCTCCTCCCCGTCCACCGCGATCTCCACCTTGATATCCCCCACCACCACCTGCAAATAAAATAAAATTAGGGCATGATCAAGTTGAAAATTGACCAATAAACAAGCAAGAATACAAACCTCTACCACCGTATCCTCCGGTTCCTCCACCATAACCCCCATTCCCTCGACCACCTTGTCCTCCACCACTTCCCCTCCCTCCATAACCCCCGCCATCATGTCCTCCATACACACTCTTTCCTCCAAAACCTCCGCCATCGTTGCCACCATATCCGCCGCCTGCGTTACCCTTTCCACCATAACCCCCAACATCATCCCCGCCATATCCAAAACCAGCGCTGCCTCCTCCGTAGCCTCCGCCTCCATAACCACCTCCTTGATATCCTCGTCCACCTCCCCCACTGCCACCCCCCTCTTGATATCCCCCTCCACCGCGACCGCCTCCATAACCTTCTCTTCCTCCGGAGGCTCCATACCCACCGTCCGCTCCATACGGCGGAGGCGCAGAGCCACCGCCGTCTTGACCGTAGAACCCAGACATGATTCGATCTAGGGTTTGCTAGTAACAGAAATGAGATATTAGAATATAATTATATAACATATTTGGCGCACATAAGAAGTTGAAGTACTCGTATTATTCTTTTTTAAATCTGAAAAGTAGTTCTTATAATAAAGTTAAATAAAATATTATTTAGTCATATTATATATTACATTCTTGAATTATATACATTTTTTTTTTTGTCAGATTGAATTATATACAGTTGTACATCCTAGGAAAAATATTTTTAAAAATGATAAATATAAATATTTTAATAAATTTTTAATATCTCAAAAAAATTAATTTTATCTTATAAATATTTAGAAACCATTAGACGGGGTATAATATATTATAGAGTCGGGTCCCTAGATATTTCTCGAAGACTATATTATAGAGTCTGGTCCCTAGATATTTCTCATAGACTCTTAGCCCTAGGTAACTGCCAGCGCCCCGCCCCGCACCAACGGTCACTTTCTAATGCTCACAGCCAAATAAGAACGAGTGAGGCAATAAAAAATTAGGAAAATTGTATTTAAGTCTCAGAAAAATACAGTAAAAATGTATTTTGCAATATATTGTAAATATCAAAAGTTCAAAATATCCCATTGAATAAATAGAGGGACGGAATGGAGGATTATGTGAAAAACTAAATATAGAACTCGCATAAAAAAAGTGCAGAAGGGATGTGTCAATCATAGCAAAAGCTTAAAGAATGTGTGAAATTTGATGTTGGCACCTCTATTATCTTCATTATTCTAGTTGGTTGATGTTCTCTATTGACTATGTGAACAATTTTGAGTTTTGCTCTAAATTATGAAAAAAAAACTGTCAATTTTTTAATTTAAATATTGATTGAGTGTTGAGGTTTGGATATTAAAGTGATCGCTTTTATTGTCCTCTTTAATATTTTTACACTATCAAAGTAGTTATGGTTAAATGTAATGTATATGATGTGTGGTAGGGCGACTTCGACAAGTGCACCGATCGTTACAAGTAATAGAATAATGAGAAAAGATCATCCCACGAGGAATAGTATCCAATCACTAATTCGCTATTTACGCTTTAGTTGGATGAATGAGTAAAAAATAAGAGTTGTAACTAAACAAGAATTTCAAAAATTAAAGAAAGAAAAGAATTCAAGATCAAAATTCGCAAGAGAATGTTTAGAAAAAATAATCAGTTAAGAAAAACGTAATTAGGAATTAGAATCCCCCTACACTCCTTCAAGAATTTGAATTGAATCCCTAATTAATTATTAATCCCATGATTGACGATCAATTCTCTAAAGTTAGACTAAGTCTCAATGTCTTGACGCTACCTTAGTCCGTTATCTTTAAAAACAACCTAATGTCTTAGTATCGTTTAGAAAGACAGATTTATAAACTAGAATTATAAGATCGCATAAATTCGTAAGCCTATGTCTAGGTCATGCAATTTTATGATGAATTAACGGTTCGGGTTAAATGCACAAACATCTCTATTGTCATACATCAACCTAAGAACAATCTAAAAGGTGATCAGGCTTCAAGAAGGCGTTAAGCAAAGAAAATTCATTCAATCAAAGAAATCAAAATTCATTAAGAATTCAACCAAATACTTAAACTCACATAGAGTTCATCCTAGCCCTAAGTACAAAAAGAAAATTAGCCAAGCATGGCTAAATTAACAAAATAAAAAAGAAAAGATAAAGATAGATGAATGGTTCTTCAGAGATTGAGGAAGGTTGATCTCCACAGTTGCTTTGATCTTCACTCTCCAATGCCGTCAAGTTGTTTCTTGTGCAGGAAGTTCTTCCTCCTCCTGCTAGGGTTGCCTCCTTTTTTTCTTTTAGGTCCTATTGGGTTTCCAAATCTCAAAAATCCTTAATTTTCCTTCCTTTTTTGGACCCTAAAAACTTTCCAAAAATTAAAAATAAGATTTTTCGTAATTCTGGCGCCCTGGGCGCCACTTTCTCCTAATTGGACAAAGAGTTGGCGCCCTGGCGCCAACTTTGTTTTTCTTCGCCAGCTTCTCTTTTTGACTTTCTTTGAAGTCTCCAAATAGCTTTTTCTTATGGATAAAACCTGCAAACACACAAGAATACTTGTGAGGGTATGTCTGACATCAAATCCATGTTTTTAGCTTATTATCTTTAAGTTTTTTAATTATATTTGATCAATTTCAAACCCAATTTGTACTTTAAAACATGGTGAATTTACGGCTCTTCAATGTGGTTATGGTTTCAATGTGTTTGGGTAGGGTTCAATATACTATATTTTATAATTTAGTATGCTCAATTTCTCCTCCTCAAGGACTAAGAAATGAAGATGAGGGTGAAGATTTTGTAGTTACATACAACACCTTGTGCGCCAAAGAAAAAATGTATTGTTAATTGGTATAGTGATAGTTGTTATTATATGTGATGAGCTTGTTAATGATAAGTGTATATCATATTTAAATGTTTTAGTTGTGATTTGATGGTGTTTAGGAATAATTTCAAATGTTTGCTGTGTTTTTGGGAATTTTGTACTCTTTTTACTTATTAAAAGTGGAAATTAATCAAGATAGTTGAAAGTTGTGTAGTTGGAAGTGTTAACGTACAAAGTGAAAAATATGTTATTAATAGGGGCCACAATAGTTGTTAATACATGTGGTAAACTTGTCTATGACAACTA
The DNA here is from genome assembly GCA_037074495.1 of Acacia confusa. NCBI lineage: Eukaryota > Viridiplantae > Streptophyta > Magnoliopsida > Fabales > Fabaceae > Acacia > Acacia confusa. The sequence continues at coordinate 29,094,619 of CM073511.1, forward strand.
TATTAGACAGGTAAATAATTGTAATAGCTAACACATCTAAGAAGAATCTACTATATTTTCTTGATATAGGGGAAGGTTTGTAGTTAGCAGAGTGAGTAATATAACATATGTTGAGGGAACAATGAGATCATGGATAATTAAGGAAGGCACAAGTTATGAAGAGTTTAAGATAATGATATCCTCAAATGTGGAAAAAAAGAGTAACAGACTTATTATGAAGTTTATACTAACATTTGATACAACGATATTTGTGGACCTACTAGATGATGAAGTAATCAAACATTTAACTAATTTTAATGGAGAAAGGAGGCATGTATATGTAGATGAAGGAGAAACTGAAGATAATAATGCCGCAGAAGGGATGAGTAATATGTGTAAGTTGTATTTTGAAATTAACCGGTGAATGAGATGCTTTTACTATCTTTGGTGTGTTCGTGCAATGACTCGCCACTCGCTAGTCTGTATTTCGCATAATCAGTCATCTCATGTAATAGAATACTTTTCGTGCAAGCTAGTATGTATTTCGCATTATCGATCATCTCTTATAATAGAGGGTATCTCGTTCTGATCATAGCTAGCTTCTTTGATCTACTGGGTTTACTATAGAGCTCACGGTAAAACTTAATCCAACCAATTCAAACAAATCGTATGCATGGAAAAGAAACAGGTCTTCATTAATGGGCAAAGGGATCCGGGTAGAAGTAGGCCAGGTGTATATGGGTGGTTGATGTGTATGTATCATGGAGCCGCAGCTTCATTTAGGAGCATCTGATCAAAGTGCCAGACACCTGCATGCAAGTTTACCAATCAATTACAATTTATCAAGCAAGAAATGTTGGTACAAATTAATAGTGTGGTTGATGACTTATATAAGAAGGCAATTACCATGTCCTTTGCCCACCCTTCTTAACTGGGCCACATATTCTGAGATCTTCTTGATGGATTCAACCTGATGCCCAAAGAAAATAAGAAATGTAACAATCATCTTTTGATACAATGGTATTTCCGACGTCATAAAAAACCACGCAGGATGTTGATTTACCTGATCAGCAAGAAACTCTCCTTCAATGAAATCAGTGAACTGCGTATCATTGTTCTTAGTTGCCAACTGCGTTAGGATATGAAGCCCATTTTGAGCAACGCCGTCTTTTAGTGTGGAAATTAACAGTAAACAAAAAATCTATACAACGAGTTCAGATTAGGAAATTTAATTTGGGGAAAGAGAGAACAAAATGGTTTTGCCTTGTGTAGATTAAGCAGTTTTTCATTGTTCAGCTTTTCCAGAGACAGAGCAAGTTCCATTGCTGCACGATAGGGCATACCATATTAGCACTCTCTAACAATTCATAGACCACAACTCCGACCCACGCATGGTTCCAGAAATTCAGAAACAGCCGAAAGCAACAGATACACTAAACTACTACATATAAATCTCATACGCGAGGCTCACATTGACAACCTCTCTCACAAGAAGGACCAAGTATAAAGCACAGCAGAACAAAATTCAGAAGTTCAATATTCAGATAGCCGGAACTGGAATTAATTGTTACCATAAAGTTGAAGCACGCTCCAAACAAATCATTTGTATTTAGATAAAAAAAATATCGATAAATTTCGCAAAATAAAAACTATTCACAAGCATCTCGTGAGTTGTTTTATGTGTCAGAGAGAATAAAAGCCACTACCCCATAACTTACCATTTAATGCGTCACCTTTTTCTTTATGATCATAATCTGATAAAGGCATCAGCAGTGACTGCAGCTTAACCCTTCCTCCTCTTATATTCTGTTAATCATCAGAAAATAAATTTAACCAGGTGAACTTAAGATTTAATGGAAAAAATAATAATACTATTGTGAGTCGTCATTAGGAAAATTAATGCATTGCAATGCAACAAACACCTGGTATTCCATCAATTTCTCAGCATGCTGTCTTTCTTCCTCACTTGAATCCTTGAAAAATCTACAGACATTGCGTATAATGCACTAATTAATCAGTAATCAACTTACAAGCAAATTCATAAGAACAAATTGGAACGAGGGATGGACGAGTGGATACTTGGCTAGTCCCTTGAGAGCGATATTGTCTCTGTCAAAGTAGGCATGCATCGCGTGATACACGTAGGAGATACTGTATTCCACACTGATTCAAAGAAAAGAAAAACTGCAATTAGATGCTTGCAGAGTTAAGAAATTTTATTCACCTCGAGCAGATGCAAAGTGAAAACAGAATGTTGCAATTTAAATATGAAGGTAAGTAAATGGCGGAGAACCAGATCTTTTACCATCATTACTAGAATTATCAGCACCGTCAGGACTATCAAAACTGCCAGCGATGGTTGCAATTTTAAGGATATAAGGATAGTGCAACCTAGAAATAAGACTACAAAGTTCTCTCTGATCACCTTAACGTTTCATTCATGTGATCCATAGATAATACTGATGAAATAAAGCAAGATGTGCAGTTGTGCCTGTATGCAGATACATATTGCTAACTGAATTACCGATTACCGAATATTCCTATGAGGATAAACAAAATTATTCTCAACTAAAACAATTAAATACAGAAAGGACGATTGAACGAATCAGGAAATTGGAGGGCGATGGAACAGAGACTTCATGAAGAGAGAATAAACGTAACAAACGATAGAAATCAGATAGCGGTGCATGACTGTTAAAATGAGGGATAGCAACACGCAACAAAATACAAACACAATTTAAAATAATAATAATGTGAGGCTCACTTGATCTGTTCATTGAGAGCGGCCTCACACTGCTCATTGTAGCGCTGACGAGCGAGTGATGCTTGACGCTCAGTGGGAATGACATAGAGGTTCTTTTTCACTTCCTCGAATGGTTCGAAAATTACATTCTGAATGGATCGAATGCTATGATCCTCCTTAGAGGCCAGTATAGTTAACCTCCCGCCCAGATTTCCATAAGACAATCTCCTACCGCATGCAATGTTCGGGGCATTCGCAGCATCGTGAATGGGACCTCGAAGAGACAGAGAAGAGAGAAGCTGTGTTCTCTGTGAAAGCGAGAATGAGAAGGAAGTATTGGCTAGCAGCATTTTGAAGAGAAAGAGAGAAAGCAGAGGAGAGAGCAAAGGATGCAACAAATATTGCAGTCAGAAAGAAAATGAAGATGGCAATGCGAGAAAGATTGAGGTGAAAATGCTGGGTGGTTTCAGAGGATATATAACTGTGTAATGAAGCACGTGGACGGTGAGGATCAGTTTTTGAGAAGTGGCGCGTGGTGGGCTTGGCGCGGTGGCGGTTAGGCAGTTTTGACGAAACAGAATAGCCAATGGCATTCTCATTCTGCATTTTTTCCTCCGTTAATGCTTAAATTCAAATTTTAATTTATTACCAGTGTTATGATTTTTCATAGAGAATATATAAATAAATTTAAGAAAGATTGTTTACAAAGTTTATTGACCACAAAGACCTAGATTCAAATACTTCCTGTATATGAAATCTTGCATAGTAGAGACTTTTCACTAGCTTCCTTTCAATTTAAGCTTTTTGGATTTAATTTCAGCCATTCAAAAGTGTAAAAAAATTTAGCACCATCTATCAGTTACAATTACGACCACTTGTATGAATTTCTTTTGTTACTTTACCTAAAATCGAATTAACGATAATTTGATAAACTTTAAAAAAAAAAATTCCGTGGCAAATGATGAATATATGATTACACAAAGACGACTTTCTAACAAATTGTCGACGGGTGGGTACTCGTGTCGTGTGGCAGGTATGCATAAATGTCGCGGTTGATTTTACAAATCTACAGCGCCATTTTTCCACAAATACAAAATCTATTGATTTGTTGTCTGAATCTTGTTCGCATACAAAATTGGCGCTGTAGATTTATCCTGGTCCACTGATCCAAACGGCAGAGAGTGAGATTGAAGGAACTTCATAACCTCCATTCTCCTCGCAGCTTTCCGATTCAGCTCCTTCAACCATGGATTCTTCTTGGAAAATTACCTCATCCCTTATATTGTGCCTTTCCATCTTCGCCTTCTTCTCTCCCTCCTCGCCTTCCAGAATCCTGCCCTCCTCCCATTCTCAGAAGGTTTCAGTGGGTTTATATTATGAAAGTTTGTGCCCTTACAGTGCTAATTTCATCGTCAATTACCTCGTCAAGCTCTTCGAGGACGACCTTATCTCCATAGTCGATCTCAAGCTCGTTCCATGGGGTAATGCCAAGCTCAGGGCAAACAACACCTTTGATTGTCAGGTATTTCAAATGAACATTCCCTTCCCCAATCTGTTATGAGCTCTTCTTTTGTAGGTTTCCCTTTTCCCTTTTTGTTTTTTTGGAACCTTTTCAGTTTTAAAGCTCGAATAATCTATATATTCCTCACGAATTGAACTCTCTTTTCACTTTGCACTGTTGGCTTGACTCTCACTCTCTTCAAATGGAATTATCACCTCGTTGGCGTGTTTGTGTTTCATTTGGCTGATTTAACATGCTGCTGTTTTTACCATGACGATTGCAGCATGGCCGATATGAGTGCTTACTGAACACCGTGGAAGCGTGCGCAATTGATATATGGCCTGGCCTGGTAAGACTTCCTCTTTGGTAGTGAGTGAGACCGAGAAATCAATGGGCAAACGGGTCCATGAACGGGGAACATTACTTTTTCTTGTTTTATCCTTTTTGGTTTAATTGTTAGTATTTCTCTCAATGGGATCTGGCTTTCAAAAGGATCTGCAATTTTTTGGGCGAGTTGAGAAAAGAAAAGATATTTACTGGGTTTATAGACTAGAGAAAATAGAAAATTTACTGGTGAGATGGATTCCCTGATGATATATTAAAATTCATCTCGTATGCTAATGTCACAGATCATTCTTAGTTATGATCTTACTGTTGATTCAATATAAAAAAAATAAAAAATTAGATCACATGTATATCACACTCTAAGCATCTAAGTATATTCGTTTTTCTGGCAGGATGGACATTTTCCTTTCATATATTGTGTTGAGGCTTTAGTGCTTGAGCACAAGTACCCAGAGTGGGAATCATGTTTTCAGAAATTGGATCTGGATCCAAAACCTATTGAAAAGTGCTATACCAGTAAATATGGGGAGGAGGTTTGTGATTTTCTCTGATTCTTGTTAAATTTAATGTTTTATCCTTGACATGTGCTTATTTTGGCTACATATCCTTGCAATGTGTCAAAGCTTCGAGTTAAATATTAGTAGTTTGTGATTCGTGCTAATTTGCATCTTTGTTTGCTGTGAAATCTCTAGCCTTGGAGGAATTACTGCCAAGATTGTAATATTTTCTTAGTAATTGCTGTGTGGAACTGCATAACCCTCACATTTAGTAAAACTGCTATCCCTACTGAATAAGACTTTATATTTTGTCAGTGAGATCAAGACACAAGTCTTTAATGTTATCTGATCCTCTCTAGTAACATTTATGTTCCAAATATTTAAATCTTTGGAGTTTTACAAATCCTGCTAAATGAAAGAAATTTTGCGGAAACTTGAGAAATAGAAATGTTGAACTGTCAAGAATGTGGTTTATGCTGCCTGCGTAATCTGTTCTTGACAATGGAGAATTTTTGTAGCATATTTGGTTCCTAGTTTAAAATTGAAATTTGGAAGAGAAGCTCAGTGTCAATGGAGTTTGAAACCTTGGTCTAAAATAGGGGGAGCAAATCTGATGCTTAAACTACTGAGTATGTCTGATAATGGTTTTATTTAGCAGTGGGGACGTGCTCATGAACTGCTTGTTTCTTTGTTCACGTCTATAAGTGGAATAACCAAGACTAATTTTAACTGAGCTTAACAATCAATTTAGCTTTTCACCACATAATGATAACTACTACTACATTAACATGGTCCTTGTGTTGTTGAAGTACACAACTCTGACATTAACTTCGAGGTAGTCTTTGATTCACTTTCTGCTGATACAAGACTTCATGCTCATCCTTTGTTGCTAGTCTACAACCATTTACAAAAACAGTATTATGGAACTACCAACGTATTACTTCTGAATATTCAACTGTCTTTTAAGATAAATTATCAGAAGTTTTGTTTTCAATTATAGCGAAACATGCAATATGTGTCTCCAGATAGTCAAAAAGACGTGACAGACAGATAACTTTTTGATCTATGAATCATCGTTTGGCCAACACCTTCTCAAGCAGAAGTTACCATTTTTATGCAGCTGGAGCTTAAGTATGCCGCTGAAACAAATGCTCTGCAGCCTCCTCATAAGTATGTTCCATGGGTAGTTGTGGATGGGGAACCACTATATGAGGTCAGTTCTACTATTTGGCGGGCTTCAGTCGTGAACTTGTGATGAATAACAGCTATACATGTACCCAAAAAAAAAAAACCAGCTATACACAAAAGTGAAATGACAAATTGATATCCATTGTTCTAAAAAATTTGGATTTCTCTTGTGCCGCAGGATTATGAAAACTTTATAAGCTATATTTGTAAAGCTTATAAAGGCACTAATATACCCAAAAGTTGCAGCCAAGTATCACTTGATACTATTCAAATGGTGGATGCGAAGCCTAAGCATTCAGTCTGTGATAATGAATCAGGGATGCCCAACTTATGGAAACTACTAAGGTCCACCGTGGCATCATGGACAACTCGGATGAACCTGGCAGGAGCAATATAGATGTGCCAATCCTGCATGATTTCGAAGTGGTTTGTTGATGTGATAGTACTTGATCATCAAACTATTAGGGTGTTTGTGAATACAACCATAAGTGCCACCTCAAACTACTTGATTTACTTATCTACGAAGATGAGTGTGTTGGCACACACAAAAAAAAGGGAATATTTCGAATTAGCTTGTACTGTTTTACACCAAAAATGTACTCTATTTATTTCCCACAAAACAAATTACTAGTATTGGCCGACCACGGAGTTATTTCTTGAACACTACTAAACAATGAGTATTAGCCATGTGATTAGTTATGAGAAAGGTTAGTTTGTTATAACCATGTACACGTGACGCTTAGAATTTTTTTTAAATAAATAATTTATCTTTCTATATCTCTTTATACTCTGGTTCTTGGCAATGAGGGCTCATCTACGAAATAAAAGATGATTTCTGGAAGGACTTCTGAAGGAGGAGGAATCAACGCAAGATATGTGAATTCTGAGATTTTATTTTTTATATTATTCAATTGAATTTTAAAATAGTTTGCCTTTCTTATGAACTTATAAAGCTAAATTCAACATTAAATTGAAAGATAAGATAAAAAATTAGATTTCACCTTCTATCTTCTCATCGATGCAAATGTATTCTAAAATGATCTGATTCCTTTCTACCTCGTCATTTAAGTAAATACTTTATATCTTCAGCAGAAACAGAGTTTCAAAGAGGAACAAGATCGTTGGTCGTGAAGGACCATCCTGTTCCGTTTTACTCTTTTCACCATTTGAATAACTCATTTTTCATTATTCCTCAGCAAGAAACAAGTTGAAGAAAATACATTTATTAATAGTCTTAATAATTACATAGTATCAATCTTTATTTCTAATATCTTTCATATGTAGTATTATCTTTGTTTTTCTAGGAGTTCTACAATTTCCGAGTAGGTTGTAGTTGTAGAATTAGGATGGAGAAGGGCAGAGTAGGATGGGTAAAGTAACGATGGGAGAGCAAGTAATTATGGGCCAGGTCAATTTCTTATTTCAAATAATGGGCCAAACATGGGCTTAAACAAGACAGCTTTTTGGGCTCATTCAGGCCTCCACTTTCATCTTCTGCCGGTGAGGTGTCCGAATGGACGACGGAGCTCCACTGGGTCCTCTTCCCTATCCCGCCTATTCCCGCCATCAAAGCACGAGCGCACTCACCGGGCGGCGGCATTTCTCAACTCCTTTGATTGAACAGAAAATCAGTGGGAGATGCGCGCAAGAGTCACATCGGATATTTTTCTCCCGAAGTCACTGTGCATTCGTTTGAACAGAAACCTGTTGTTTTCTTCGGAGAGGAGGCTTAACTACGGAGACGACCCAGACGACCCTTTATACTGCGACGTGCCCAAGCCTTGCAGGAGAAATTCAGAGAGAAAACCATATGTGACGCCCATGAAAGTTTTGATTCAAAGGGCCAAAGCGGAGAGAGAAGCTCGAAAGGCAAAGCCTTGCCCAATGCTCGAAGAACCCCCTGACAATGGCTTGTTGGTTCCTGAGCTCGTCGAAGTCGCTCATCGAGTCTATCAAGCTCGTCAATCTCTTCTCTGTGGTTTGTCGGAGCTTGTGAAAATAATTCCCGTCCAACGCTGCAGGTAGCTAATTCGTCCATTTGTCATACTAGCAGATGGCCTCACTGTCCCTCACACATTTACCATTGAGCTCCTTGTTGGCTTCTTTTTCACACATGCCATTCAGAGTTATAACTGCACAATCTAAAGGAATTCATTTTGATTAACTGAATGAGTTGTGTGTTCCTTTATAGTATTCTTGCTTCTTTGCTTCACCTTCTCTCATGGCCAAAGAGATTTGGAAGGTGTCTCCTACTTCTGGAGTTGTATTACTAGACTATTTACCTCATTTAAGGTTCGCCTCAAAATAAATTTCTTATGAAGCATGAATATGGAAAGACAAAAAGCTATAGGACCTGATTAGTATTATCATAAGAGATGAAAAGGCCGAGTTTCTTGTGACAACTAGAATACATGAATATGAATAGGCCTAGCGAAGTCCTCCGTAACATTCAATCTTCATTATTGTGTTACTGATCTTAACCTTCAACTTTTGTGGAGATTTCAAGTGCAAACGTCTAACAATTTTATATCAGCTTTTATTTGTCAACTTAACATTTAGTTGTTTCCTATTAGATTCTGTAAAGAGGTTCACATTGGCCTAGTGGGTCACGAAATCCGGACATGTACAGGACCAAAGAGTGGTTTCCGGAATGCGATGCATGTTTGGGGAAGGGGAGGGGTTCAAGATGTGGTCTTCTTTCCAAAATGCTACCATCTTTTTGATCGTGTTGGTAAACCAAGAGTTGTGCATGATGAGAAGCACACCGTTCCTCGTATTCCTGCCATCATAGAACTCTGTATACAAGCTGGTGTTGACCTCGAAAAGTATCCCACTAAAAGGAGGACGAAACCTGTATATTGTATTGAGGGAAGAGTAGTAGATTTTGAGACAGTCGCGGATGGGGACGAAACTGCAAGAAAATTTTCTTGTGAGAATGTCAGTTCTTTAGCTGAGTCATGTTTGATATTGAACAAGCCTGTAGATGAGATGAAGGATTTGATGGGGATGAAGAAGTTGGTGGAGAATGGCAACTGTTTAGAGCAGTTGAGCAATGAAGAAAGGGAAATATTGAAGAATTTAGGTACAAAGACACTGAACTCATGGTTAGAGATGACATCAGGAGCGAAGAAAATAATGGAGAAGTATACTGTAAATACCTGTGGATATTGTCCTGAGGTTCAGGTGGGTCCAAAGGGACACAAAGTAAGAATATGTAAAGCATCCAAGCATCAGTCTCGAAATGGTTTGCATGCATGGCAAGAAGCAACTATAGATGATCTTGTTGGTCCAAATTATGTCTGGCATGTTCAAGATTTTAATGGCCCTGCTTTAAATAACAACCTGAAGAGGTATTATGGCAAGGCTCCCGCTGTGGTGGAACTGTGTGTGCATGCTGGAGCTCCGATTCCTGACGAATATAGGAGTATGATGAGATTGGATGTGGTTTCCCCAGATCGAGATGAAGCTGATCTTGTTACTTGAAAAGCTGATCTTGGAGTTCATCAGAACATATGGGTAAAAGCTTGATCTTGAGTGTGAACAGACCTGAACTTGGGTAGCTTCAAAACATTGCTTTCATACCTTCTTAGGAAGAATACCAGCTTATGTTTGAAAAATGGTTGTAGGTTGAATAAGAATGAAAGAAATTGCATTATTGTGATTTCAAATTGTCAGTGGATGTTATTAGTATGAAGGACTACATACCAAACGGTCTAATATATAAACCAAAGTAGAACTGCATCTTTAATTCATGCTTTGAATCCATAAAATGTAAAGCAATGATACTTGCTAAGAGTAACTCTAAATTAAAGTTACCAGGTCTGTTTCTCAAAGCAATCCGTATAATAAGCAGTAGGCTTTGGCACGATGTGCTGTAATTCTATGTATCATCCGGTGACATAACTGATCAATGTGAGCGTTCATGGCATATCAGCAATTTTGATGATTAATTCTTAAATTTATATCAGTATTAAATGCTCTAATTGTAATTTGATTTGATATATCAATCACTTCTAATCTTTTTTCCATTAAAGATTAACTAATAATCTCAAGCGTGGGGGCTTGGGGGATAAAGAAGTTTTCATTTTCAAAGATATTTATGTTTTATTCCGTACAGAAATCAAATGCGTCGATATGTCCGAGTGGTTAAGGAGACAGACTCGAAATCTGTTGGGCTTTGCCTGCGCAGGTTCGAATCCTGCTGTCGACGCCCTCTACCTTTTTCCGCCAAAAAGTAAAAATGAGATGTTTGGTCAATTTTTCAAGCTCAATCAAGATGGATGTAATTTTTTTAACATTTCAATTTCAACATAGGAAAACGGAAAAAATTCAAACTAGAAAATAAGTAGTCCTTTCAATCCTAATTATAGGACATATTTACCTAGTTTTTGAAAGACTAATGATAATAGTTAATTATATGTTTTCTGAAAATGTCCTTATTTAAAATTTAAAGTAGCATCTAGTTACTATGATACTCTATTTTTTGCCAAACCTCTCCTACCTCACACACAACTTCTCCAAACCTCACACAGTTTGGCGTCATCGATTTCCTTCAACAACATATGGTCTAGTGTTAAATGTTAGAAATGTAATTTAATGGTGATGCCATTACTAAATATGACAAAAATTGCTAAAAATCATTTTATTAATTTAAAAAAAAAACAGTAGAATTGAGATATATGTGACATTATTTTACGAATGAATTACATGTATTACTTACTCTATAGAATATATAAGTGCATTATTAAATTATTATTGTGTTTAATTATTGTTAAGAAAGTATCAATAGGAATATTTTTAAAAAAGTTTAGAATTTTATCCTATAATTATGACTAAATCAACTCTCAAATGTTATATTAACCTATAATTAAGTCTAGAGGAAGTATCTTAATACCTATAATAATTCTGGCCCAAAAAATCCTTATAATAATTAAGATTATGTCATCCCGTGCCATACGTTATAGGGGTGAATCGGTGATAAACTCCGGGATCCTCACATTTTAATAATCTTCTTTTCTTTATTTTTTTTTCCTTTATAAAAAAGAAGCTCTCGGGTTATCTAATATGATACGATTAATTCTTTAATCTAGACACACCAACGTCAGCATTTTTAAAATATACAAGGACAATGATTGATATCATATCCTCATACAATATTATTTATAAATAAAAAAAATAAAATTATAAGTCCCCACTAATTATTGACAAGAAGACCGTAATTGAAACGCGCACACCACGCTACGTATGTATGTATATCACTAGGACAAAAATAAAATTCTTTAATTTGGCTATTGGCTTCTAGAATTTGCCCACGACTGTGCATACGCCCTCAATTATTGTAAGGATATATTATTTTAAATATCAGGAAAACTCTAAGCGGAAGCTCTAGGGATGGTCCTACTTCTTTTAATTCTTTATAATAAGATATCAATTAATAGGTGTATTTAATTTTTTTTTAAGTTATTTATTTGATTCCAAAGAACAATAAATATTTTTTCTGTCTATGTAAATAATCACACATAATCAATAAAGGCGGTGAGTGAGAGTAATAGTAAATATGATATTAAAGTTTAGTTCAATTAGTAAGGGTAATATTGAAAATTATTTAAATTTTAGGATAAATTTAATGACTTTAACTTTTTTTTTGGTGATAATTGTTAGTAGTTTGTTATTTATAATAAGGAATAAGGACCAAAGTGAGTATTAAACTATGTATGCTAAAGTATATTTTTAGTCCTTTAAATTTCACATGAGATATGCTTTTAATCTCTTAACTTCATAAAGTATACTTTTGATCCTATATTTCAAATAAAAAAGGTTAACACAAAAAATTTAACTGATGACTAGTGTAGCTGATAGAGCATATTTAAGTTTTAATTTTTAAAATATAATATATTTAGATTATTAAACTAAAATAAATTGATAAATTGTTGCAAATGAAATCGAGATTTTAGTATTTAGATTATTAAACTAAAATTTTTATGTTTACATCATTAAACTAAATTTTTTTAATATAATAATGATTGTTTCACTAGGGATTTAGATATTTTTCAATTTATACATATTTTAAATTTAAAATTAATAGATTTTAATAACACAGTCAATACTTAAGTTTATATAGTTATCAATAATTGAGTTTGCAGCGTTAGCATTTTCTGTTAGTAACATTAATGATATTAGAATTATAGGACTATAAGTATATTTTATAAAATTAAAGGGCTAAAAATATACCTCATATAAACTTAAATGACTATAAGCTCCAAACAACCCGTTAATTGTGCTATTTGATCCTATATTACAAAATACTTTTTTTGATGTTCCCATCTAAATTTTTCTCAATACTTTGTAAAACTGATTTTTTTTTTTTTTTTTTTCATCCACAGTTTCATTAGGGTGGTAGTTTTGTTTATATGGAACTTATAAAGAAGCAAACAAAATAGAGAAATCAATTATTGAACCTATTCCATTTAGAAGCACTCCACTAAGGAAGTTGTCTCCATATGTACATGCATTTTAGCTAGATACCTACCTCTCACATCAAAATAAAACCACTCAACCATTTATATTTCAAATGCAAATTCCAAAACACACTATCACAGAAACTTTGAAGCCCCGTACAACCTCCACTCACTCACAAACCTTTGAGTGATAATTACTTAGTACATATTAATTTTCTTTATTGTGATTTTTAAAAACCAAGTTGAGTCAATAACTGGGGCGAATTATTATTATTGTTTTGATTATCAATTAATTCAATTTTCAATTATAAGAACGCGTTAACAATATTAATTGTCTGTGTTTATTTTAAAAGAAATTAAAATGCTGGTTTTGTCAACATTTGAATCAACTGACAAATGATGACCCATATTTACGATCATCCAACTATATGTGGTTGCGGGCGCACACCAATGATAAGAGCATAGTCAAGTTTGGAATCATAAAAGGATTGAAAGGTGTCTGTTTGGAGAACTTGACGACCTGACTTTGTTCACAAACAAATCATCACAAATTTTACCACAAATTAAACGAGTACATATTAGATTATTTTTCATGAAATCTATATGAAAGAGTGATCAAAGTAATTGTATGCAAGATCAATAAACATATGTGTGTCTATATCAATACATAACATGATTATACTTTCTTGGGTTAAGATGCAAAAATACACATATGCTTTACCCCAAGGAGCACCTAACACTAAGTGTTTTTTTAAAGTGTAAAAGTGCACATATAATTATAACTTAGGTGCAAAAATACCATTTGACTGTTAAATTTTACTTTTTTTGTTGACTGGGCGATGACGTGGCATTTTTGCACATGTGTTGGGCCCTTTTTTTTGTCAAACCATATGTATATTTTTGCACTTTTTGTCAAACTACATGTGTATTTTTACACCTTTGAAATGTTATATCGTCACCCAGTCAGCAAAAAAAAAGTCAAACTTAACGGTCAAATAGTATTTTTTTACACCTAATTTGTAATACATATACACTTTTGCAAAAAAAAAAAAAAACACTTGGTGTTGGACGTTCCTCGAGGTAAAACACATGTACATTTTTACACCTTAACCCTATTTTCTTTCTTTCTTTCTTTTTAAATGTGCTACGTACAACTGTACAAGCAATATACGATTAGTTGAGCTGAGGTAGTAGGTATCTTAGCGTCTGGTTAACCAGAGGTATTAGGTTTGATTTATAGACATTAGAAAAACCATCACCAGAAGACCACTACTCCTTTTAAGAGGCTTAGGTTGGATCGAGTTGGATTAGTCATCACCAGAAGACCATCACCAGGTTCGTAGTAAATATGATATTCAGATATCGGTGGTTCTATCTTAACCTAAAAATATCTGTTATGTCCATCTTTTGTTTTTCCTTTTTAAAGAAACATCATTTTTTAATCAATATAAAACATAAAATTTACAGTAAGACGTAATATATAAAAATAATAAATACTATCTCTAATTTTCTTAACAAGAAACAAATATCTTCTTTGGCAAAACTAGTTAGAAACGTAGGTAAAATTAATTGGAAATTATAAATATGTCATTAATATGACATTATTTTCGTATATACATTCCCTTAATGATAATCGTAAGAAATTGACTGGGTAGCTAACTAATAAGAGTCCCCCCCCCCCCCCCCCCAAAAAAAAAACGAGAGCAAAAATGAAAAATTTGAATAAACCCATAGACAAAAAACTAAGTAGTTTCTTGCAAATAAAAATAAAATAGGCTCCCAAAATTTTCTTATGAAAAAACATGGGATGGAACAGTACTTCTTAGAATAGTGGATATATAAGACCCCCAACATTGAGATGATAAAGCATAAGCAAGGTTCATAGTAGATAGAAGAGCCAAGCTATGATGATAGCCGAAGATAAATCTCTATCTCTTTCGGTTTGAAGTGAATAACATTTCAATAATCCATAATTTGATTAAATTAAAGAGATTAATTAAATTAGTTATTATTATATTAAAAAAAAAAACACTCTAGTCTTTCTCTTTAATTTCATTCATCCTTCTCGTAACTATTGTTAAGGAAGTATTAATCGGGTTAATGACAAAAAAGAAATACTAAGAATAGGTTTTACCTTTAGTACCAAAATTAATTTTTTAATTAGGTCTTACATTAAAAAAGACTATAATGAGATTCGCTATGAATTTGAGATTAAGACACAGTTGTTTTCATTTAATAAGGTATAGTCAAATTAAATTTCCCCTATCCTCCACGGAATTCACATCCAATGAGAAAGCTTTGCTTGGGACGCTTTAAATACTAGTAAATAAAATCGGCCTTCAACCTCATCTCCCCACTTTGTTAGTGATATGGTACTCCCTATTTATTGTCCACAAATGCACCATACCTATTTATATGTGACCCTAGCTAGCCCACGTGTTGCCCTGTCGTTCGTTCATTTCCATCTAAATTTTTTTAATCAGAAAATTTCAAATTAGTAACATTTTGAACCTTGAAAAACTATCCTAACATGATTTTACTTTTCAAATGTCTTTTCTTCAAAAAAAAAGAAGGAAAAAACACTAGCTAGCCCTGATAGTCGGAGCTCTGGTGACAATTTAAATAATAAAACTAACTACTTGAGGGACATTTTGATAAAAATATAACATTTTAAAATCTCATTTTAGTCTCTTAAAATTTATTTATCATTTTCACGTGTTAACAGGTTTTTTTGGGATTTCCAAATTTAAATGATGTTTATTTAAAAAATTTCATATTTTTTTAATAGGACATGATCGACCCCAGATCTATATAGCTTTCCTTCTTCATCTTTTCAAGAAATTAAAGAAAGTTAGAGAATCCAGATTGATTTATATTGTCTCCACAGGCTCCATTTCAGGAGAGAGAGAGAGAGGTTTATATATATATAAACAAGTATATATTTCTGTAGAAGCGCCATACCACATATATAATGACACACTGTTGAAACAATTCATTAAAGGGTCAATGTCTGGTATTCATATATATATATATATATATATATATATATATATATATATATATATATATATCCTCCAAACTAAAAACCAATTTCCATCCACCAGAAACCCCCCCTACCCCTCCACTCTTAAATGAAGTACGCTTCCTTTACGGAATTCAGATTTCTGTGTGCCCATATCATAATTCATATATATAATCTCTGCATATATAACTGGGATCTTTTAGATTCTCTCTCTGTGTCCACAGCATGACCCGCTTTCTGCTCCATGCAGCGTGTAGGTTAAACCATCTGTCAAAACCTCGCTACACGACGAATCTGTTTACGTGCACGTACATATATATATAGTGATGTTGTAACTTGTATCATATCATCTTGCAATTTTACTTGGTTTTCTTTTTGGTTCTTTAGGCACAGAAAATATTAATTACGTGATTCTTCAAACAATCTTGGGCTCGAACTCAGGAACTCATTTAAGCATGGGGAGGTGTTACCACTGAAACAACTAGCCAGCCGCTAAGAGATGAGGTTTACCATTTACCAAGACCATTAGTTACTTGCGTTGATAATGACAGACGAGCAAGAACCATTTTTTTTTCAAAGATAAAACGTTATGGGCTGTTTATTTTGTCAAAGTGAGGGACCAAAAGCAATCAATTGAATCAAAGAATGTAAAAACCAAAGGCAAGCTAGCTAATTAGGTTTCGATTGTGGCCCCTCGCTTCAATCCCAAAGTCCACAGACGACCATGCACGCTCCACCTTATGCTGATGTGCGCAACAAACGTATTAGTTTTAAATTAAGGTTTTCATATGGAATAGCCGCCCCAGATCCTTCTCAGTTTCATATTGACCTTGTTTGGAAAGAGAACAATATTTAAGTATTTTTTATGCTAAAAACAAAGAAGAATTAATCTCTAAATTTTTGTGTTGGATTGGGGGGACTGTCATTGATCCTGCAAGTTGGTAGGTGTTATATTAGCGATTGATACTAGCACTTTCTATATAATGAAATTCATTTAATCATATTTCACATATCCCGTCGCAAATGTAAAATATAATTAAATGAATTATATTCCGTCGCAAATTACTACTTTTTCCGTTACAAAACGCATTCTGAAAGCCTGTGGCAAAAACCAACACAAGTAGTGACGGATATACTTTTAGAACCGTTACAAAATGTGCTCCCAAGTCTTGCGAGAGATTACCTCATAAAATATTTCTGTCGCAAATGATCCAATTTTGTGATGATTTTTTTTCCACCAATTTGCGACAGTCGAGCAACAGACTTGCCAAGGATTCTACTATGGTAGTTTTGTGACGGATTTTCAACCTGTTTTTCATTGCAATTTTTGGGTGGTCTCAAATTCCATTGCAAATTGTGACAGATATTTTTCCCTTGAAACTTCCGTCGTCCTTATGGTATTTTTTAATGGTGTGAAGAAATATATACAAGTAATTTTTTCATACAATGTATGAGAGTTAGGTCTGGGGTTCATCACAACAGTAGTGACACGATAAGTAATATCAAATTCAATCTTTAATACATGTATTAAGCTTCTCTTCGAGGCTTCTTTTAAGGTTTGAACATTCAAATTTCAATGGGGGTAAACAGGTACTTTCATGGGTAAGTAATTATTTACAGTTATGAAAAGTTAATTATTAAGCAGCTATATAGCTTGGAGGATGGAAAGAAGAAAGGATATATTTAATTTCTAGAGAAACAGGGGGCCACGGCTCGTAATAAAGAAAAAACAAAGGTAAGTGAGAAAATAAAGTGCCCCATACGAAATTATGTGGTTCCACAAAAGGCCAGAAAGCGAAAGTTCTTGATATCAGAAAATATTCATTTAATATGCATAATATAGAGAGGGAGAAGAGAGAGTAGTAAGCAAAAATAATGCCACAAAAAGAAGAACCAAACAAATTAGCAATACAAGAAATAATTGATTAATTTCAATACATTACGATCGATCATATGAGTAGATGATGATTCAAGATTTTAGTGGATGGTCCAAAAATCCGATTCAATATAGAATCCAGAAAAATGTGGATATGTTCAGGAGTGCCTGGTGGGTCTATGCTATAATAACAACACAACATACGATCAATTATAGCTATAGCTAGGGATTTATAATAATAATAAATACACAAAAATAATATATATCATATAATGCAAGTAGTGAGGAACGGTTGGCTGGTGGTCGCTTTCATACTTAGGTGGGGGTTGCCTATATATATAAAAATAAGAGCAGCAGTCACAAGAGGATCAGTTTTTTTATTTTCATTAATTATTGATTGATCGATATGCTTGCTAGATTCTATCTTTTGCTAGGGTTGTTATTATCACAGAAATTATGGAATGTCAATTATAGGTGGTATCTTAATTCTTACAGAACCTAGAGAGAGAGAAAAAGGGTAAGGAAATGAAGGAACAAATTATATAAGAAGGTGATGAAATGAAAGAGTTAAAAACTCCAAAACACCAAGAAAATAAGACCCAAAAATCTTAATGCCGACACAAAAAAAATGTTTAGACCCCAAGATTGTAAAAAGTGAGGAACCATCTGAAACAGAAGCTTCTGAAGAATGAGTAAAAATGATATAAGCGCACGTGTACGTACGTCAATACAACATATAGATTTTGAGACAAGCAGATCATTTAGATAGAGAACTTCCCTGGGGACCAGATGAACAGTTTCCTGGAGTAGCACTGGTCTTATGAATACTGTATATACAGGGATTGGTCCTATTTGACCCTTTTAATCTCTCTCCCTCCCTCTGTGCCTTAATTTCTTGAAAATGAGAGAATGATTTTTAATTAGGGCTATATATTACCATTGATATTGATTAGTTCCATCTGGCTGGGGTTATATATCATACAGTGATTATCAAGTTTCGGAGTTGAAAGCCTTTAAATTTAATTTCTTTCACCAGATTGATTACATTATGCAAGTGCCCAGTTGTGATTGGATCAGAGTTCGATCGATTATCATCATCACCAAGTGAAGACAAAAAAACAAACGTCATCATAATGAAAGCAAATGAATAATGATGTGCCTGCTTTGCTAGCTTACCTTGCGAGAATGTACAGTTCCTTCACCATGAACAGTAACCCCAAATCAAAGACGAAGCATGAGTAGCTCAGCCAGAAAATGAAAGGCTTTTGGAGCTATCTGTTATATATATTATTCTTTCACGTTTCACAGTTACACCAGTCAAGGTTCATACGAAAAGAGAAGCAAATAAAATTAACCAGAGCTTTGTAAGGTTCAGTTCATCGCCCTCTCTTTCCATCAACAAGCAATAATTAACAAAGGAAAAGGATCAAACAGTTGGTGAACATGAGTGCTATACATTTAGGTATATGCAATTATGCGTACATGTATATAGTTCCAGTAGGTTAATTTTGACGAAGGGGTCGGATTCCGTCAGTCTGAGAAAATCGCCAGTGGTATGTCACTTATAGATGGCGGTAATCACAATTAATTTCCTTGAAACCAAAAATAGAGATCGGAGTGGGAAAAGGTAGAAGAAGAAAAAAAATTATCAAAATGATTGAATTAAAAATACTATACTGTCGTAGTTGTAGTGGTAACAGTACTAGTACTGCCTGTACCTGTTCCTGAGGCAGCAGCTACACATCCACCCCCGCTGACAGTGGCGTCACCACCGTCATCGCCACCGCTGGCGGCAGTAGTAGCTGCAGTACTGCCGCCTGCTTTATTCTCACCGTCGCCGCCACTACCAATATTCGCTGCTGAAGTGCTAACATCAGCGTTATTAGTTGCGGTAACCGTAAGCCTTCTTCGTTTCTTCTTCTCATAAGGAATTCCTCTGGCCATGGCTTGCCCTTCTCTGACTTCTCTCAGGTAAATTCTCACGGCTTTGGCGCCGAACGGGTTCGACTCCGCCCGTCCGCCGTTCTCTTCGTAGGCCGCTCTAAGCCGTCCGATCAGGGCGTCAAGGCTGCCCCAGGCCTGCTTGAGTGGGCAGGCGCACGGTGCGGGCGGGTTCGGGTGCCCGAAATAGGGGCACCCGGATATATGAACCTTCGTCTTCCCGAATTGGTCTAAGTACTTCAAGAACTCGATCACGTGAGCTCCACTGCACCGCGCCAACGTCAATGGCGGCTTGTGGTTCCTCAGGTACTGCAAGAAAGTGTTCCAGTCCCGTCGCTTCTGTGACTCGTAGCGGCTCGGCGGCGCCGGCGATGCTGATCCCTCTGCTTGAGGGGCGGCGGCGGCGGCGGTATTCCCCGACGGATTATCCTCCGTGCTGGTAGGATCGGATGCACCGGGGCCGGAACCTCCTGATGCAGATTCCATTACGAGATCAACGGTTTTGTCGGTGGAACGATTTGGCAATTGAATGAAATGTTGAAGATATAAGAAGGGAGGGGTTTAAGTTTAGGTTTAGGTTTAAGGAAGAGAGGAACGAAGAGAATGGGAAAATCGGAAAGGGGAGGGTATGGTGATGGGACGTAAAAAGCATAAGATGAATGAATGAGAGAGACAACGCTCTGATGCAAAGCTCCGCTCAGATTAGTTAGAGAGAGGGAGAGAGAGAGAGATTGAATAATTTTACTGCATGTACAATTTCACATGCTTGTGGGCCCCTCTAGACGTGACGCCTTCACTGTCCATCATTGGCCTCCCTCCACCCTCTATCACACTCGTGTTCCTCACTCGCTCGCTCCAAAATTTCATTGTGTATATAGTACAATGCAAAATTATAAGATTTATTATATATTTATATAAATACTCACTGATTAGTGGCTCGTGTATGGCATTTTATTTTTTTTAATAGTAACCTGTATTATTTTATTGGAGACAAATCTATTATTTGAAGCCCTCCGGGCTGGACTCTAAACGTAGGTATCTATATCTTATTATGAATTTTAATTTTAATTTACAACATTCTAATCAACTATTAATTTATGTTAAACCCAGCTCTAAATTAAACATCAGGTAACGAGTTACATGTTTATCTCTCAGTGGTACTGAAAATTCTCCCATTCTAAAATGTATTGCTTTTACTTGAAATTGGTTTAAGGCTTTTATTAAGCTGTAATATATGTTTTCAGTCTGATCTAGTGCTTCTTTTACTTTAATTGTGAAAATCTGAACTTCAATTAGGTATAAAACAAAAAATATTTACATGTTAAAATCATGTTTTGCCCTTATCCAAACGAGAGTTGCACTAGGTGAAAATGAATTACATCCGCTTAAAACCCTAAATTCTTGGGATCTTAATTTGATTGACAAATTTTGTAAGAGTAAAGACTGAATTATAATTATAGATAGGATATTCTTACTACCATTTGACTATCATTTTTTTACAGTTAGATCTATTATTTGATCCAACGGTCCCGATTTACCATATTTAAAACCTTAATTCATTCTTCACATTTCTCTCTCTTTCCCTTCCGTCTTTTTGATCCAGCACATCGCCGTCGGGAAGATCAACCGTCCCTCCCCTCCTCCAACGCATTGCCATTTTAATTTCATTTGTTTTTGGAGCCTCTTTATTCAAGGTGATTTTGGCTTCTCAGCTTTTAATTATTATGATTTTCATCACTTGCTTTGAAAAGATTAAGCAGAAGCCGTCACTTTATCGCAGTGTTACACTGATATTATATAAATAATAAATAAAACCAGATTTAATGGAAATGATTGAGATTCAAATCATAAGGATGATTTTTCAGAATGAGGAAGATGATAAAAAAAAAACTAAAGGAAAAGGGTTGCAAACAGAGACCTTACGAGAGATTGAGATTGGACGATTAAGATAATGACAATTAGGGATTCTTATTGGAATGACAGAATTATCTTTTTTTAATGGAGTTTTGAATTTCAATTCCGGACAAGTTGATAAAATATAGAAAAAATTACATGTCATTTACCCCATGTCATCTGGATCAAGAGGGGAAGAGAAAGAGAGAAAAATGTGGAGAAGAAAGAAGGTTTTAAATAGGGTAAATCAGGATTATTGGATTAAATAATAAATCTAACGGTAAGAAAATGGTAGTAAGAATATCCTATACCTTATAATTAAGTTAAAACTATATATAAATCAAAAGATTAATTTTTCCAAACATTTATATATGTGTGTGTGTATTCTTAATGCATGATTTTGAAAAAATGTACACAACTATTTGCTGGCCTCTCAGTCATTTGTTGATGTGAGGGACAGGTGAAAATATTCTGATGAAGTCATTTTCCATTTAAACTATCCAGCTTCGTCAATATTTATATATGAATGACTGGCGACTGCATGATCCCTCTTTGCGTTTAGTTAATATTTTTTATCCTTAATTTCAGCTTAAACATAGAGATTAACAAATTAAAGTGAAAATTTCCCACGCGCTTTGGTTTAAAAATTTTCATCTTACGAAAATCTTTTCGTTGTTGATGGCGACGAAAATTTAATAATATTATTCATATAATAAATAAAGTATAACTTTAAAGGAGATCAAAAGTCAAATATATCATATAATTGAGACGAAAGAAATACTATTTTAATTTTTTTGTCTTTCCTTGGATTCTTTCTCTCCTTAATATTTTTTTAATGGAATGTAATATAATGATCAAAACTTATTTAACCCTCGTTTGATTTTGCCTTGTGTGTGTGTGTGTGTATCGTGATTACATATATAATTGATGAGACTGAAACATTAATTTTAATTATTTATTCAGAATTTTTACAAAAATTAAAACATCCTGTTCAGGGTATTTCGAGATATTAATTGTGTATATACAAGCGTGCAATATGCAGCAAAGAAAGATTTATACACACACAAAACGTTATTATAAATATTGATATTAATTTAATGTTAAACTTGATATATATGTGATTTCATATTATAAATCCAAATTTCAAGAATTGGATACCCTGGCAAGAATTTAAAAGTCTGGGAGCACAGTGAAATAGTACATAAAAATAAGAATAATAAAATTTTAAAAGGATTTTTTTTTTTTGAACAATTAAAAGGAATTGAAGATAAGGATTTGGCGTGACTGGGAGCGAGAGAATGAAAGATCAATAATGAGAATGTTTCCATTTTTCTACTTAATTATTATTTGATTCTTTCGAGCAAATGGACAAAAACATGATCTGTAAATCTAAACTTGTGAGCAAGAGAAGTTAAAATATAGTATTCACTAAACAAAATACAAAACTCATATTGTACGTACAACGAATAATTAATTACTAATTTTTAATGGGTTAATATGTGCGTCCAATAATTTTTCCAAAGCACACAATTCCCCTAAAATATTTTGTCACCCATATGCATCCAAAATCGTAAAATAGTTTAAGCTACTAAACTCATCTGAAAAATATTCCAGACTATTGGACGCACCAAAAAAAAAAAAAAAATTAGAGTGTTGGATGCATCTAAAAAGTATTTTAAAATGTTGAACACGCCTGAAAAAATATTTTAAGGTAAATATTTTAAAGGGTTAAGGTGCAAAAATACATATGAGTTTTTTTTTTCTTAGGAGCGATCAACACCACGTGCTTTTTTTTGGAGCAAAAATATACACGTGATTATCATTTTGGAGTAAAAGTCACATCCCACCGTTAAGTTACTGTTCACCGTAATGAGAGAGAAAAGATTAAGTGAACAGTAACATAACGGTGGTGAACAGTAACTTTACGGTGAGATGTGACTTTTGCTAAAAAATGATAACCACATGTATATTTTTTATCAAAAAAAAAAGCACGTGGTGCTGAGCGCTTCTAGAAAAAAAACTTATGTATATTATTGCACCTTAACCCTATTTTAAAATACTTTATCTACTTGAAAAATACTTTAAGGTGTATTTTATTCTTTATTTTTAATATATTGTAGTGTATGATAGACGACGCAATCTCTTATTGGTAATTAAAAGACGTTGGAAATAATATTAATTTTTTTTTTATGGGCTTTGGTTTTCTCATGTTACATGAGAAAAAAAAAGTTTCCTACACACACATGAAATGGTGGGACCCACATAAACATATATGAATTAATATATGTATATGTGGGTCCCATCATTTCATGTTTATGTAATATGAGAAGATGGTTTTCCTACAACATGAGAAAATGTTTTCCTTATATATATATATATATATTATCAAAAGTATGTGTGTCTGGGTGTACGTATATGTTATATGTATATATGTATTTTGTGTGCTTAATTTATTATATGTTCAGCAATCGATGATGAAAGGAGGAATTATTTTAAAAGAAACCTAATATTTGATATTTCGTTCTGGCAACGCCTTATCTCTGCTTTCTTAAACTACAAATAACAATAGTGGCATGTAGAAGCCCCACTTCAATCTTTTCAATATATATTATATTAATTTACATCCATATATATATACACATATATATTATTTAGACCACACACATTTATTTATTTCGCAGATTCTTGGTAAGTATTGTATAATTTGTATTATATTTCGTATCTTATAATAAAGGTGGTTGATTTCATTTGCATTCATCTTGATTTTCTTTCTCAGACATGTATTTTAAGTTTCCGAAGTACGCTATATATGATCAAAATAACATTAAATGACGTTCAAACTGAAATAATTATTAATTTTAAGTTGAACGACCTGTGAACTATCACGGGTTTGAATCAATTATCTTATGATCTCATTAATAATTTTCACCTAAATCGATCGCAGAACAAATAGTTGGAAGTAATTAATCATGATTGATAGTTCACCAAACAAAAACACAAAACAAAGTTAGTCAACACAAAATGTCATCCACAAAATAATCATGTAAAATAATAAAATAATATTTTGCTCTCGATCTTACTATTAAGATAACAATTTTTTCTTCAGAAATTAGATCATATATTGCATAGTAATCAAAGAATTTGGTCAATCTAGATCATTTTTATTTAGTTTCAGCTTTATTGTATTAATTCTGTGTCAGCCTCAAGCATAGTAAATAAATTTATTTTTTGTGCTCATGAATCTATCGTATGATCAGTTACTGATTATTGAAGTTGCATGTATATGACATAATTAAATACGAATAGTATATTTACAATTAAAAGAAAAACCCACAAAATCACGTCGTCTCCTTTTGCCCTGGCAATATAATTGTAATGAAGAAGCATGCAAAATTAATACGACAAAACCGAAATATTAATAAGGAAAAAGAAAAGAATGGAAGATAAAAACAAAACTGGTAATTATGTGATAAATTTAATGAACAGTGAGTGATTGTACCAATCCAATTATGGGAACCCTAAATATTCTCTTTACATCCTATCCTAGACGTCACACCCACTTCCTTTCTTGTTAGCTCTTTATTAACCGTCGTCTAGCTATTGAATTTGTTTGGGTTCACTGGATCTGATTAAAGTTAAACTGAAACTAATTTAAGATTAGATCGGTGATGAAGTGAACTTGAATGATAATATTTTTTAAAATTTGATAATTTTTTAAGATTAAATAATAATATTTTTGAGTGACTTTTTTTTACATTAGAAAGTAAACATTTCAAACTTTTTATGGAGTCTGAATTTATAATTTTTAGAAATATAGAGAATTATATAAATTTTTAAAATCAGGAAATTCTAAATAAATATTGAACTGGTAGTAAAGGATCAGTTCCACAGTTTCGTTGTCAAACTGGCTGGTTCATTTTTAATAACATATATAGTCTCTTAGCCATTATTGTTAGACTTGTGAGTTAACTATCAGAGTTTAACATTTTTACGTTTTTAGTTTACAAAATTGGTTCTAGTCACCGGTAAACTCATAAATATTGTTAACTCAATTAAACTCATGAGTTTACCGTTTTTACATTCTCAACTTACAAAACTGTGTTAACTCATCCTTAAACTATTGTTAATTTCTTTAGTTTGATCATATTTAGCGGCTTTAAATATAAATTTTATAGAAATTTCTTTATTAAATACAATAAATTATGAATTGATGGATTTAATTTCAATTATTTGGATTTAAAAGTATTTAAATAAATTTTTTATTAATTTTTATATTTTAATTATTTAATTATACACTATTGATATATATTTAATAATAAAAATAAACTTTTATAAGTTTATAATATGATATAAATTTATTTTACTGTGATGAATTTACTTAAATTTATGAATTTGACAACTTTATTCTTACTTTTAATCAATGCTAGAAATTGAGATGACGTGAATCTCCTTCGAAATTGATGTCGAATAATACTTTTTTAAAAATAAAATGGGAAAATTGATTACAGGACCCAAGGAAGCAAAATAATTACAAAAAATGCCCAAGAAACATTCACATAGGACCTTTTCTGACATTTTTTTCAAAAAACGTTAGCAACTATATCAGTAGCGGTTAACAACTATATCAGTCCTCGTTAACAACTAAATCAGTCTAATTAACAACTACATTTTAACAACTACATCTGTAGCAATTAGCAACTATATCCGTACATTTTTTTTTGAAAAAATGCCAGAAGACCTTTTCTGGCATGTGAATGTTTCTTGGGTTTTTTTTTGTAATTATTTTGCTTCCTTGGGCTCTGTAATCAATTTTTCCAAATAAAATTGATATCACAGAATATATTGCTGTGTACGACTGATGATAAAGAATAATTTATATTCCAGAAAATTAAATATTTCTGTTCATTATGTATCAAGTATATTAATTATTCACTAAAGCATCTTTATTTATCCCGAAATTGAAGGTAATACGTTAACTAATCTGCTACGTAAATGTCAGATAGTTACTTAAGTTATGAACTGACGTGAGGGACTAAACCACGCTTTCAAGATAACCCCAATCATTTCGTTCCTTTCCACTTACAAATAAATTACAATTGTCATTTCTTTTGAATAAGTTTTAGTTATTGAAACTGTTAGGGTAAAATGGCCTTTTAAAAAAAAAAGAAAAGAAAAATATTTTCAAGGCAAAATTTGTTCTTCAAAAATATTTGAATACTAGCATTTGTGGGTGAGTGACTACATTTATGACAGAATTGTATTTTAATTATATACACAAATATAATTAATTATATTAATTATACACAAATATAAAGAGAGAATAAAGAGTTAAAAAATATCAAATTATAATGAGGGCAAAGTTGAAAATTTACCTCCATAATCATTGAGTTAATTACCTCCTCTCTTTGGTATGTGAGATTTGATTAAAATGAACTTATAAATAGGATCAGAATGGTATATATATATCTGTGTGTGATTTAATGTTTCTGAAATATTTTTTCAGATATACTCATATAAAAGTAAGTAGATTTCATTAATATTCTCTCCATCTTCTCTTTATAATGATGAAACCCACTCACATTATTTTATGTGAATGTGATAAAAAAAATTCTGTAACAAAAACACAAACATTAATTAAACTCATTCATATATAAACACACGCCCGTAAAAATCAAATAAAATAAAAAGACTGAATTGGACTTTTACTTTTGATCAGTATAAATAGCACGGGGAAATTATACTGTACGTACGGTTCATCAAAAGAGGGGTCTACACGTAACTTTATAGTACAACATTACTTGAGTATTTTTTTCCCCCATGTTGTAATAATGCTCATGAAGAAACACAAATTGTACATCCTGATGAACTCAAGATGATAATTGAAGAATCCCAGTCTAAGATTTGGCAAATCACAACACAAACTTGTCAGCTTTGGATGTGATCTTCGAGTGTTCCAGAATCCTTCGAGAAATCGAAGTTTGAAAAACTCGAATCGAATATGCTTTTTCCCACCTTATCTTCATGATGTGAGATTATCGTATCCTAAATTATTACCTATCAGCCACAGATAATTATAGACAGACAGGCATGAACGTGGGACACAAATTATTCGATCTTAAAGTTTAATCTAATCGCTATGGCCACTAACTTGCATTGTCTGCTAAGTAATATTCTTCAAATCAGTTTTCACATGAATTTGTACGTGGCCAGAGCTTTCATAGATTGCTCGCAATTATTCTATTAACACTATATCTGATTACGATTATATTCACTTTTCTTTCTTTCTTTCTTTCTTTTTTTATGTAAAGGAGTGGATCTGTTATTCCTCACCCCACCCGTGATGCATTGTCGAGAATAAAATCATTGGAAATTTTACCACAAAAATCATAATATCCCAAGACTATATAGAGACACACACACACACCAGTAGCAGAAGAACCAAGTTGTTCATAGCCAGGCAAGGCTATATGGCATGAAAAAGTAAGATTATTTAAAGCAAAATCACACTACTCAAAGTACTGTAATAGGATTAACCTGATCAAGCTCCATACAATGTACAAAGCCCAAAATCTAATTAAATTATAAAAAAGAATTATGAATCAATGTATCAGTAATAAATTAACATATATCATGAAATAAACCTATAACATACCGTATTATTTATAGGTTTTATGGAAAAAAAATATGTACAGTCGTATATTGGTGGTGCATAGAGAATGAATAATTTAACTGCCAATGAACTTAGACAGTGAGATTCCTTAAATCAATAGCTATATTCAATAAATCTACCTACATGGTTGCTCTATATATAATCTAGTTAATTTTGACAATTCTATTGCTTACAGTCACCTTAAAAAATGCAGATGGCATTACACGTATATGCCTCCCAATATACATATATTTTTAACGAAGAACATAAAATAAGATGGTTGAAATAAAGATCTATCGTTTTCACTCATATTGTGATTTTTGAGTTTGAGATGTGGTAGAAGAAGAAATCGTTGGGATTCGTATACGCAGCGGAATGAAATTTATCCAATAAATTACGAATTTCAAAAAGAGGATCTATCAACAGTGTTTAAATCGGGTAAGAAATTAAGAATCGTACTTATGTGAACTCGTGGCCTAACACCTTCTTGATCTATCAATCTCTAGGAGCCGATTCTACGAATCCACTCCCTCTACCGGTATTCACACCGAACAGCACTCCAACACGAACGGTAGCGTGCTAACGCCTTCAAGCTTTTGTCTCACGTCTCTCTTCTAAGGTTCTTTTGTGGCTCTTGAATTCTCTTGTATGTATCCAAATTACTCACAGCCTAAAGGTATTTATAACCCTAATGGGTCACATTAAATATTCAAAATTAATTTTATTAATTTTGAAATTGAATTGGAAATTAAATTTGTCTAACTGATTCCATCCAATCTATTTATTTAATGCAAATTGGAAGCCAGTTGATTTGATTTATCTTCATAAATCAAATATGAGATATGATATCTATCTTCATAAATTAAATTATTGATTTATCTTCATAAATCAAATCAGGAAGTTATTTAATGATTAGCTCATAGAGCATAATTTCCAACAGAAATTGTAGATGCATTTGACTGCGCCAATTGGAGGAGTGTATGTGATAAATCAAATCAAGAAGTTATTTAATGATTAGCTTATAGAGCATAATTTCCAACAGAAATTATAGATGTATCTGACGGTGTCAATTGGAGGAGTGTATATACTAAACTAAATTAAAATTGCAAAAATATTTAAAATATTTGTTAATTTGTTATATACAAACAATAAAGTATCAGATATCGTGCCTTTAAGGTTTTGGAAATTAAAACAAAACGTAGACTTGCACCGAGTTTTTAAACAAATAAACAAAATTATTTATATCTTATATAAAAACAATATTATCGATCATAGTCATACATAAATATGTACTCGCAATGTATATTCTGCTGGTTGGGTGAAAGAATTACGTACAAACAGGAAAAGAAGACAAAACGGACTGTAAATATGCTAAAGCCAAATTTATATTCAGAAGAGACTATTATGTAACAATCAGGACCTCTTCTAGTACAGGGAGATTTCTTCTACGTCCACGTTTAGTACAGGGAAGGTTTCTTCTGGTAATATGAACCGTAAATATGAGACTTAATACTTAATAGGAGTTTTTGTCAAAAAATAAACCTTTTGTTTTAAAATATATATATTTTATTTATACGATCCTATGTGCTAAGCCTGACACCTCTCGTTAATATTCTTCATCGAATAGGTTCGATTTGTTTGCAGACTAATGTATTTAAGATAATGTGGATGTCAATCTCAGTACCCCACAAGTCATTGCAACCATATATATATATATATAGACACACACAAACACATGAGTATTCATAAGTACGATGCCCCCACCAGTTAAGATTCCTTGTAATTATTCATCCTTGAAAGTAATCAAAGCTATATGAAGCCAATCATACTCTAACGCTTAAGACTGAAAAATATGTTATGTATCAATAAAATACATTTTTTTCCCATAAGAAGAAGAAAGTAGGATTAAGAAAGAATAACTCGATCGAGTATAATGTTTCAATTTTTCAATAAAAATTCGAATTATCATAATATTTTCACAATTCAGTTTTATATCACTTTTTTATTTTTTGGAAAATACACTAATTTTATTCAAATGAGAAATACTCCCTCTGGTCTTTATTATAAGACACCAACTACTAGAATATTCTGGTCCTTATTATAAGGCACCAACTACTTTTAACTAACTTATTTATTACTATTTTTCAATTATACCCTCATTTGTAACTAACTCTTTAAATTCATATCATTAAAGTAGGGGTAAAGTTGGAAATATTTATTATTTCCAAACTAATTTAATGACTTAACTTTCATTTCTTGGTTTGTGAGAAATGGTGGTTAGTGCGTTAGAATAAGGACCAGAAAGAATAGCTAGTCTGGGTTAGGTAATGATTTAGATAGATTTTGACATGTTGATAAACCATAGGCCTAACTTTAATATCATAGCTAGGCGTTGATCTAATTAACAGTAATTACTGCGGTTTAATCAAACTCCTCAGCAATGAAAAAAAAAAATCAGTTGAAAATTTTTTCCTAAGCTTGCCAAGGGACTTTTTTTTAAAAAAAAAAATAAAGAAACCTTATCAAGAGAAATTATTAAAAAACACATGCAAACGCATCATGGTATCATATACCAAAAAAAAAGAAGCTATTAATTCATGATCATTGATCAGACAAGTCTTTTGTGATAGAACGAGCAAGACAAGATGGTACAAGAAACCAGACTGATTCCAATTGGATGCTTTTCTCATGTGAGAATCTTTTATATGTTGAGCGATTAGCAGTGCCTTTTCAAAGGGAAAGTGAAAATAATTCCTGTTAAATGCTTGTAGCTGATATTTGATGAATTGGCAGGCTTCTCATGCCGTGATATGATCACAGTATCAGCATCCGCCAAAAGAAGAGCTAGTTGCTATCATACCATTACGTTATTCTCCTACAGTCCTGCAATGATAATGACACAAAAACCTGCAATCTCTTGTTGTTTCCTGTATCTTTTGCGTTGCCCAATGACACTCTCAGTTTTGCGTACTACTGGAAGGGCATGTGCTATCATTCAACAAGGGCCAATCTTAGAACATATATATATATAACTGTAGTTTTGATTGAAAAGCACTTTTCCTCCTCCTCCCTTCCTCTAAAATCGTATGGTCACATTTTTTATTTAGTGTCTGTTTAGATTATTGGTGAAAACTGTTTTTCTAATGTGATTTCTATCATATGAGATAAGTATATGAAATGAGTTTTATCTCAAATTACATAAATATACTTTTTAAATGCTAACTCAAACAAACCTTTAACAAGATTTGCATAGGAATGCCTTTCATAAGATTCGTACAGGAATCTCGCCACAATTAAAAATAGTAAGTTGTTTCCGGAGTGTACGAGATTAGAGACAAAACTGCACGCTTACAGGGCAATCCAGCAGACGGTAGAGGCTGGAACTCTGTAGATTTTGTCTCTTTCCGGAGTCACTGCGATTCTGTATTGTTTAAATCAAATCGAGTCTATTCCTAACATATTTATATATTCTCCTCCTCGGTTAGTAAATGTAAAATAAAGTTACCTTTTTTTCAAAAGAGTAAGGAATCTGAATAAGTTATTTAATATCCTCAAATTATATATCAGATTATAAGTAATTAAAATAGTTTGGAGAAAAAATGATAAATATAAATATTTTAAAGTAATTTAATTACTTTCATTAATTTCTAAAAAAAAAATCAATTATTTGTTTATTCATTTACCAAGTAATTAATAGTCCTCTCCAAATTCCTCACGTATATCTGCTTCCTCTGAAAAGCTATATTGTTTAAATAAATTTGAACAGCATAACTTAATTTATATTTTCATAAATTATCAAATTTGAATCAGACCATGAATAAATCAATCACATGAGACAACAGAAAGTGCTACCCGGAGGTCATTTGATGTTCCACATGTATACATCCAATAGCTCTTCAATTCATGTTGAGAAGAACCTGCATCACGAACTGCATAGTGATTCCCGTTGACCTCATCGCACAGAGTAAATATAATCTCCCTCAGGATTGGTTCATGGCCGTTGAGAAGATTGCCCATGCTCAAAACTTTTCTCCAAGATTGATTGGCCGTGGGAGGACTGAACATATTGGACACCACTGTTCTCTCTTGATTCCTTACTTCCACTTTCACGTCATGCTCCTAAAAAGCAAATAGCATGGAGATATTACACGTCAGTCCATGTTTGGATTGAGGGAGAAGTGGGAAGAAAATGGAGGGAAGAGAATACCTGAAAGGAAAACTTTCTAAAATAGTAACAAATTACTATTTTTGGGAGTTTTCCCTCTAACATTCTTTTTTCTCTAATTTTCTTCTGTTTCTAGATGTTTGCAGTGGAGTTCTTCAATTAAAACATAATATACAAGCATTCTATTTCAACTAACCCTTGTTATTTATTGCAAACTCCTATGAAACTTGAGTTTTTCTACTACCAAATTAAGCCACTAGGATGAAGACATCTCACCTTATGAACAATGTCATCTGTAAAGCCTGTTCCCATTCTCGGACTATAGAAGTTGTAGAAATCATCAAACATTTCCCTAGAGAGTCGTGGTGCCCGCAGAATCTTACGGTGAAGAGAAGCAGCAATAGTTAATAAATTCTCAACATGTTCGAAAACAATACAAAGTCGTCTTAGGTCATTAATAGTCTCACTATCTGAAGACAGACGATTCACTGCAATAAAATGGAACCAGAAGTTAAATAATACTATTTTTTTTTCCCACAAAAGAGTCTGAAAATAGTGAATAGATAGATACCTTGCAACGGCTTCAGTCCAGATGCCAGGGTAAGGTAAAGTTGGTCCATCTTCGTTCTCATCTGTTTCAGTTCTCCATAACTGGTCTGATTTAGTGTGTCAACTGCTGCCCTGAAGGCAGTACTAACCATTTGCTCGAGCAATTGATATGGCCGTAGAGTTTCCAGGTAATGAAGCACCTAGAAAATCCAGGATGCTAAATAAATAAGAGAAAACGAGATACAGGGGTGATTGGGTGCACTTATCTTAATTCACAAGCAACCTTAATATTTATACAACTATGTTTTTTATTTTCTCACATGGAAAACCATGGAGATTGAAATAACATATCTCAACTCAAGCACAATCTAGAGGATCCTCAGAGTTATGTAGCAGCTACTGACTTACTTTAACCTAAAGTGATAAATCCGTGGAAATTCACGTATTCATCCCTCGATTTCATACCAGAATCAATACCATGATTTCTGCTCCTGGGTCCTGAGTCTTTATTAATTCTCATTGCTTTGTTTGTCAACCTATTATTTCCTCTATTATCTCAGTTCTGCCTTGATTTATTTCCTTTTGCATCATGATTAGCAACATTTTATATATAGGGTTGCCTTTTCTTCTCTAATGAATAAGATAAAAAAGCAGACGTGTCAATGATTTAAAAACCTTCAAAATGCAATGGCAAGACTAATTTTTAAAGTTCTTGCTTTAAGAAAAATCAAGAGCAGTCATGAATTATTGGAGATCAATATACTCGATTGAAAACAGTTGGCAAGACTTCCTCATTCTCGATGCTGAAGTAAATATATGAATTCAATTCTCAAACACTTCTTTTAATGCAGGTCACTTCAGACTGGTTTTAGTAACTAAGCAAAAATAAACTGCATATCACAAATGAATCTTGAATTGAAAGTGGATGTGTGTCAATAATGATTAGCTTTTGTGAGACCGAGGGAGCTAAAAAGTTAGCACACACTGGTCAAAATCATATCACTCACAAGAAGTCGTCTAAAGTTTCAGCAACATGCAAAAAATGTAGAAGATCATATAATCTCCAAGGATTGTTAAGATCCCCCCTTGGCTCCACATAAAAGGAAAAATGAAGATTTTGGCTATGCAGTTTAATGGTCAAGCTGTCAAATAAACCAAAACAAGACGGAGAAATCGAGTCTAGTACAAAGTTTAGAAAATCATATTGGTACTTTTTAGTTTCCTTGTACCCAGAAAAATCACATAGGTCAAATCTGCTATAATATCAAGATGAAGATAGTGAACCATACAGAAAAAGAAACTCCATATGATAAATTTACTGTAACACTGCAAAAATCTGCTTCACTATAGCACAACATTAACATGCAAAGCAAAATATCCATTTCATGGAAAAGGCTTACCTTTTCTCCCTCTCTATTTGGATCGAGAAGAGGCTTCTGTTCAGAAGCAGAAAGAGCAGCTGCACTATCCCAAATCTTTCTCCACAGATTCCCTTGCTCAGACATCCTCTTTGAAAGTCGCCCTCTTGGAGGCCAATTATCTTTGGACTTCTCAATTCCAACGCCACTTTGTGATACACTATCACCAAGGTCACCCTCCTCCCAATCTCCAGGAGAGTGCCACCTTATGAAGTCTTCAAAAACAGCATCTGGATTTGCTGCTTTAAATGCTGACATGTCTAATGTCATCAAAGCCAATTAGGGTCAGTCATATCTTGTATCATCAGTATTACAAATTCTTGGTATTTGCTAAAAACCATGAAGCAAATTTCTCTCAAAGAGGAAACAATTAACAAAAGGTATGGCAACCAAAGAATATATAAATCTACCCTCTCAACAATCCAAAGAGGAAAAAGGAAAAACCAAACAACTTATTTCAGCGTAACCCACTTTTGATGATAATGCCTCCAATGCAGGCAGGGGAAGAGATATGAAATCATACCAAGAGGAATGATATGTGTTTGTTAGTTTACACTTACATGCCAAAGGTATTGACGATATATAACCAATAATAAAGATAGCATCACCAATGCCAGGAAGTGGCAAGCCCCAAAAACACCATAGGTGATGACCATCACTGACATAGCAGCCACCATGCCATAGTCTTGGTAAAAGATAAAAAGAGAAGTGCCACTTTAAAGTCATTTATTTATGTCATATTTCTAGGTCTGTGGTTCTAAATCATTGAATTGTCGTGAAAAACTCTAAAAGATTTCAGGATTTGATTAGAGGCAAGAATTCATTAATTCCTTGAATATCAAAGAACTTAGATAAATTGCTTGAGAAAAAGAGGAAATTAATATAAGGAATTTTAGTCAGGAGAGAGTGATAGAAGGATAGGATAAGATGCATCAAGTCATCTTTATTTGACTTCTACTTCTCTATTAGATAGTCATAAAATTTTCATTTTTAATGATTTTTAGAGATTATAGATAATTGGCTAAACTTGCTCACTAAAACTTGGAATATTTGAGGGGCACATGGAAAAAGTTGATACTCAGTAATTTCAAAATCTGAAATCTGAATATAAAAAAAAAGGCAAAATAAATTGGTGTTAAGTATAGCCAGCCCACGTGGGTTACATGACAACAGATATCATCACAAGTTATATAACTCTACCACTGATGTGTATTACTTTACGAGTCTGATAATTGAAACAATTACCTGAAGTTAAAATCTCATTCTCCAGCTGCGCAGAAAAATTCTGCGGAAGAATAATATGCAATGGTTCTGCAATTAGTAGCAATATATGCTTGGCAAATGGCATATGCAATGAATTCTACAGCATGTCAATTGAAGGCTAAGCATTACATGAATTAACCAAATTCAAATTAAGTTTCGTTCTTCATAAAATTGGAGGTAAAAAAGTGGGTCCCACGTCTAATCACTTTGATTTGATTTCTGGATTAGATTTGAATTGTCAGGAAAAAACATACTTCCTCCAGTTTTTAATATAAGACATATCACTAATCTAATTTGATTATGAAAGTTAGTTAAGCTAATTAGTATGACATATATTTTCTAAAACACCTTGATCATCTTTAATTCCCTTATTCCCTCTCCTCCTTGATTATTGTTGAGAGAGCATCAATACCCACATTAAGAAAAGGTTGACAAATATGAAAAATATGTCCTATATTTAGAATCAAGATCAACTACTTAAATATGTCTTATATTAAGGACTAGAGAAAATATATGTCATGGTGCAAATGGAAACCATAGCAAGTAGCAACTGATGTATTCATAGTTTCCACCACAAGAGTTAAAAATCTACACCATTGGCAACAACAATAAACTCATATTAATAAATACTTCCGTCTACATATGAGAATGGTAAATAAAGAAATTGAATGTATATGCAGGCATATGAAATAAAAATGTGCTGGTAATGTCATGCAGAGTACTGACACCTGTGAACCAACTGTTTCACGTAGCCTGGGCACACTAATATGCAAGTCACTATTATTCATAACTTTATCGAACATCTAAGTGCCTGAGACAACAAACTTGCTTGAGTTGAAAATTAGAGACTAATGGCAGTACATTATTAAAGCAACACCAGTCATCTTGATATTTAGCCCCATAAAAACTGCTGGATATATACTGACTCTTGATCTATACTATGTAGGTCCTTATCTTATTTCCAGCCATTTGCCCATGTAATAAATATGATAGGTCTGTGCCTTCCAAGAATTTTTTAGTAAATGTAAGTTAACGCATAGCATAAGAGTTTAAACTTACAATTGAATCACCAAAGGCTTCAACAGCCTGAAGTCTCTCCTCATGCATGTCTTCTGTCATAAGCGGTGCTTCCTGCGTGATAGCAAATAAGATCCAAAGCAAATTTAAGCATAGAAACGTGGTGAAATAATGCATTATAGTGACAGTTTGAATGGAAACTATATGTTAGAGAAACCTGGGTGTATGGGGCATGCATGCTTTGATATGACTTCAGAAGCATCACAGAATCAATAATGCCAGCTGAACCTCTCCTGATGCTTTCTGAAGATTTTTTATCATCAGGCGGGCTCAAATCTTCAGTTTTTTTACCATCTCTGGCTATTGTTCTTCCACAAGAATGTGAATCATCAGCAATTGAAAAGCTGCACCATGAAAATCAGTCACACACCAACTGTGCCAGAAACAAAACAACTGCAACAGTTTGCGAGTGTGGGAAATCTTGTACCCTAGGGTACAAATAAATTATTTTTTAAAACAGGCATTTGACAAGCAAAAACTACACTGAAATGCAACGGAGAAAAGTACTAGGATAGTTATTCTCATAGGGAACATTCCAAAAATTAATAAAATTAAAAGAGTAACGTTTTCAAATTTAATCATATTATATCAGTTTGACTGTCAGATATGCATACAGAAAATAAAACTTGAATATACTGCTAACAAAACACCACAAATATGCCAAGTAGAAAATAACATGGCAAATAAGAAAATATCAGCGAAATTTCTCCCTTTTCTAATTAATCATGCTTTCTCCTTAAAAGCTATTGGTGGCCAACCACATAGCCATACCACTACAATATTGAGCATCTCTACATGGGATTACCAATTCTCATTCTAGAATCTCAAAGACAATTGAGCAACACACGCCACCACAATTCTTGGACAAATTTGCTCCTGGAAAATCCAAACAATTCATCCCAAAACCACATGCAATTAAGAAGTGCAGGAACAAATTATTTTTTATACCAAATTATGCAGCAGATGCAACAGGCATATTAGTCGACAATATGAAAATTCAGAAGAGATTGCTAAGATATGTATCACAAATACAGGCTATCCACAATTTCGGTGTGCCAAAAGCTAACATGGCATAATATTTATGCTGCATCCAAGGAGCAAAACTTAATTAGAATTCTAATAAAGCAAGCAACCAAGACCAAAGACTCTACAAACTGTTTTACTTCCTTGCATAAATGTTTGTAGTATCAAGTCAAACACTCATTAACCTGCTTGCAAGTCACAAACGCTTTCAAAGGGATGAAAATGAATATTTTAAACTGATGGACGTAATTTAGTTTCAACCTCAGGCAAACAAACACAACATACAAAAGAAGAAAAAACCAACAGCATAAATATTTACTATCCGCCAGATTTGGATGAGAATAACCAAGTTGACCCTCACTTGCTAAGTTCACCTGTCAACTTTGCCAGACAAGTTTTCACTGGCTTTGTGCATCGTGTATGAGTCATCCCCAACAACACTTTCATCCTGCAGTTCATTTAATACCAGAGTCAAGAGAAAAAATAATTTAAACATTACTAGTTACACAATAATCAATGCAACAAATAAAGTAAAAGAACAAACTAAGTTTGAGACCTCAGTCATAGAGTCTGAATGATCCTCACTACCAAGACAATCTTGAAAATCTTCATTCCATTGCTGCTTCTTTTCAATGCATATTGCAAGCTGAATAAAAAAGCAGAAAATAGCAGGAATCATCTTAGCCTTATCAACTATCGCTGGGTATGCTATAATAAATATATCATATACTGATACATCTTTGTGGCCAAGCTGAGAAAAATATTTGCTTTTCATCATAAAAATTTCATTCAGGGGCAGACGCTTCCAGAAATTTAGTTTTGTGATGATATCAATATTAGTGTGAACAAGGCAGGGGAAGCATCAAGTACATCTAAATATTACACAACATGTTCAAATCATAATGATTGACAACTTTATTTTTTGTACACACTAATTAATTATAGAGCAGGTCACTCCAAATTCAAAAAAAAAAAAAATTAGAATGTTCCAGAAGACAAACAAAGTTCATCAGCAAGTTTCGTATAATATATAGAAAGCTACTAATTAGAAAAGGAGCATATTTCACCAAAGACATTTCAATGATAAAAATGAATTACCATCTGAAGTTTCTGGTTGACCAAACATGTGGAAAGGTCAATTGTACCATTCACTGGCATTCGGGGTAATGGTTGTGACTCTTCCCAACACCACCTAACTTCCCGAACAAACTCTATCCATAGCACAGCAATAGCTGACAACAAAGACCAAAATTGAGCCATACAAAATAAAAAATACAGCACAGGCATATCTTAAACAATGCCTCATAGGTGATCAATTTTGCTACTAATTTTGATAAATTTTATGACAAATCCTCAATCAATCTGGTACATACCGCGTATATTGCAGTTGCCAAACCAAATAGAATGTAAACAAAACTGTGCAAAGAGAGATTCAAGAGGTGCGCCTTTTATAGCTCGAGAAGTCTTATGTTCACCATCAATAAAGTCTGTGAGTTGAACTCCTGCGCACATTACACCAGCATATATGGCAAGAAAAGGAAAAGTAGAACATCAAATCTTGACTACTTATTCTCACTATCATACTCTGACATTCATAAAGTGATAAAAGAAATCAAATGGAATGGAGTGTTGTAGGGGAACAGAGTAATAGATGCTCTGGTATATCTGTTAATTGCTGAAGGAATGAGCAGAATAATAAGAGAAGGATTGAGCACAAAAACAAATATGTCTCTAATCCATATCGACTTTAATATTGAAACAGCTAATCCTATCCTATCCGAATTATAAATATAGAGAGCAGAACAGAGATAAATGATAAAACAATTTGAACTCAAACAATCACATAAGCCTATCATTAACAAATACATCAGAAAAATTTGAATCTGCGTAAACGCTTCATGCATCTCAGCATCTAACATCTGACGGATTACATGCACATTAATATAAAGGAAAGGTCATGAGCTAACCAGCAAGAATAATATTTAGACAGGTTTGGAATAGTGTCATTTGAACGAAACACCTTTTTACCACTTCTAAACACGTTTGAAACATGCAGGAAATACCATAAAGTTTTATACTGTTTTATCATCATTTCATATTAAAACATAAATCCATGATAACGCACGCATTCACACAATCATTCTGTATATATGAATATCTACATGACAATACCCTACCCAGGACAAAGCTAAGCAGAAACTTACGCAATACCAAGACCAGTTCAAAAAACCACAAATACATTAACAGCTCCAAATCCCAGTTTTTTAATTTTATGATACATGACTTTGATTTACTCTATTTGACAAGATTACAATAAAAAATCTGTCCATCCATGTTTCTGATTTTATTCTGTTTTATTTGTTTCCTTTTAATTTTTGTTTCTTGCGTCAATCTTGAGCAAATCTTTAGGGAAGTGTTCTCCCTAATTTTTAGTGATTCTGATTGTGATATCAGATTTACTAAGATTCCGGGGCAGCAGCCAAGCCTATAAACTCTTCGTTCTACAAGTTTAATAAGATAATAGAAGAGAACTGCTCTGTTTTCATCAAATATCCTTCTTGGTCACCCTTTATATCTTTTCATAAAACTAAAGATCATATGCTCAATTTTCCTTCATTAGCAGCTCTAATAGCTTTATTTTCATATGTTTGAATCACCTGAATCAATTTTCTACCATTTTCTCTTTCAAAAGGTGCCACACCAACTATCTCGTAAAAGAAAAAATTGCTCTTAATAACTGAGTCACTAATTGGAGCATTTCTTGTTTTATTCACTATGCTATCACAACTTGTGTCCAAAAATATGAATAAGGTTAAAATGAAGGAAAAAGATATAGGGAGGAAGAGTTAAGTACCATCATGAAACAGTTCTCTCATAGCACGATCTATAACTGTTGGTGAAGGTATAACCATTGATTTTAAATTATCTGAGCCTGGATTTTCAGCTGCCACAAGCCAGGAAAAAGGATAATGTTGATCCTCTACCATCATTTAATAGTATTACCAAAAGCAAGTAATAATAAAACCCAAAGCCTGCAAAATAAATGAAGAAAGCACCCAAAAAATTCAAACCTGAGACAAAGTCTTCCATAAATTGGGCCTCAAATGACATTTCCAATGCATCAACTAGAAGATGAAGCTGAGAAGAAAATCCAATCCGATTCCCTTTGGAACCTTCAAGTCTATAAGTAAAGAAATATATTTATTCAAAAGAAACTAAGCAAATTTCAGTTACGAGCAGCACAAGAGACTGCATGAAAAATTATGGGCTATATCTATTCATTCATGCTATTACAAAACTATACTATGTATTTGTTGAATCAAGAAATTGTTCAAGGAACCATAAGGAGTGCTTAAAAATAGAAAATGAATCAGCACTGACTTGCATTCTATAAAAGGGCAGGGAAGCCTTGCATGAAACCTATATGTCCATAAGTGTAACAAATATTCAGGAAGGTAGACTAATATAAGGATCTGCCTTCACATAAAGTCAGCTGAACCATTATCACGTCAGAATACTGGATGAGTAATATTTGTGAATTAACTATGCCTGAGGTTCGTCAACTATATGAACTAACTATTGCATGTCAGATAGGGAGCAATTACTAGCATAAAAAGCATGTGAAAGAACTATTTATTATGGGAATTTTAATTGAGAAAATAACAGTTGAGCTTCTTACACATTAGGAGAAAAATTTGGAGTGATAAACCATTTCTCAGCCTCGTGAGGTGAAGCATTTTCCAATTCTGCCATTTCCATAGAACTTTCAACAATCTTCTCTGACCATATTGCAATCAATTCAAATCCTGCATGCAGCCAATGCATAAATTAAATGGAGTTGGCATTGAAATTATAGAGCTTTGTGGCAACAATCAAGCTTGGAGAGTTTTTACTAATGGAGACCAAAGATCAAATATCACCGAATGTATACTTACCAACCAAAAAGCTTCCCAAAATGACAAATGAAAGTGAATAATTTAAAGCCAACTGGCAGAGTGAAGAGGCAGAAATGATGAGTGAACAAAGTAGACCTAATGTCATTTAGATTCTTCAAAAATTATTTGCATGCTATCTTAGAACAGCATCCAAGTAAGAATCTAAACCTAATTCCATTCTATCTATAAGTTCCTGTTTCTTCAGATTTACCTCTAACAGGATCTTCTGCAGAATACCACTCACTCCAAGAACAGTCGTCATCCCATTGAGTCCTGTTGGAGGTTTCACCATTAGGATTATCTCCAGATTTTGTAACTCCAGAGTCAGTGCCTTTGGTATCATCATCGTCATCATAAGGAATCGTTCTGTATGTTAGCCTCATTGAAAATTGGACTTTGAAAACATGGATGGACAGATCCAATGTGGAGTAAGCCTACACAATCAAATGATAACTATTAAAGGAAATTGACAAAGATTTTTGTAAAGCCTCCAGCTCTAACTTCAGAGGGAGATACAGAAAGTTTGTGCAAATATTGCAACAAGTGGAGGTAAAGTAAACCAGAAAACAACATACACATATACATAAATACATATATATATCTTACAACTAATTTTCTAAGAAAGATACAACAGAATAGGCGCCCATTAATTAATTCACATCAGACAAAACAAAGTTTCTTAAGTTCTCACGTCTCACACCTTCTAAAATCTACCCTCAGTTAATAATGAATAATTGTATCAACATTAATCACACCCTTTCTGGGGCCATTTGACTAATTGGTAAGCAATGTTTTTAGAGCAGCAAACACATTATTCCACTAATTGCACAAAGGAGAGAAAGATAGAAAAATGATACAGGAAAGGAATATCAGATCAAATATGGGTTTAGCGCACATCAGAGTAATGGAGCTAAAATAAAACTAATACCAAATTAAACATCTAGGTGCAGGAACTCACAAACTTAGCTACAAATAATTCATGCAGCCCTTCCAGGTGCATGAGTTTTATGGGAACCTGGCTACCAATTCGATCTGCTTCAAATCTTCTTGTAAATACAGTTCCCAAGTTCTGAATCCCAATATAAGCTTTCCGAGAAGGATCATGAACTGGAACAAATGCTGGCCATAAACTAAATAACCAATGTAATGAGAAATTAAAGTTACGTAAAGTTTAATTACTGTGATATTTAAAAATTCTATTTACTCAATAATTATACAGGTTTAACTTTTTTTATTAAATACAATTACCTCTCCACTGAAAGCAATAGAAGGCAGGACACAGTCAATGTTGAAGTGAAGCAGCATTTAGTTACCGATTCCAATATAACAAGTAATGTTATCTACTGATAGATGTAAGTTATTGTAAATTTTCACATTTAATCGAATATTACAAATCAAGAAACAATAGTTACCTTGAACAATTTGAAAGAGCAATTGCAATTGCACTCAATAGCTTGCTGGCCTCCGGACCATCAAGCACCACACCACTTGCACTTTGAGGAGCAATAACCTGGCATTATACAAGACAAGATGTGTCCCCTTAATGAAAACATTAAAATCCCCAGAGACAAGAAAGATATCATGTCAAAACATACCAAAAACTCCTTTACACCAAAACACAACTGCAGATCATGCAAATTGAAACTCCATTCTGCAGTTTTGCCTGTGTCAACCAAAAGTGAAAATGGAAAGAACAACAGCAAATAGCCTCAGTCCTATACTACCCCTATGGTCAAAATAATAAAAGCAATACTAATAGCAACAGTTACCGTTAGGGTTGGACTCAAAATAGTATTCCATGAAATAACTTTTCATGGCATATTTCATTTCAGATTTAACCTTGTACAAATTGCTGTAAGACTCCAGGAGAACTGCTCCTTTTTTCTACAAGTTAAGTGAAGAGGAGTTTCATTCAGGTCAAAAAGGGAAATGAAATAAGCATCTAGTGGAGGAAAAAAACAGCTTTTATGTGACAAGCCACTCATTCCACCAACATCAGACATTAAGATAATGTGACAAAATATAGTTGAAGCATGATGATCCAAATCATATCAAGAAAAATTGAAGTTTAAGAGTAGAAAAACGAAAAGGTTTTGGATTGAATGATGTAAGCAGGCAGAACAACATATTATTGTAGGACTGTTTGACATATTAATAATGCCAACTCTGGGCCTCACTAAACAGCATGAGGTTTTGGGAGAGTTGATCCTCAACATAGTAAAAAACTCAGTTCGACCAAGAGTCCAAAATTTATCCTTGCCACCCTCATTCACTGAATTTATCGAGTTAAATTATATTCAGCACGAAAGGCAATTCCTTTACTCACATTTGAATCTCAATTGACTATTGTTTAAAGAGACATGTTAACGTTATTAATTCAACCAGATTTTGGCCAACAAATGTCCATGTAAGTGCAGATTCTGTAGCTTTTAATTTTATAAGAAACTCTCACTAAAAAATGCTAATAGGAAAAACTCTCTAATACATTGGCGTATGAGCAAACAAATT
Source organism: Acacia confusa (assembly GCA_037074495.1). NCBI lineage: Eukaryota > Viridiplantae > Streptophyta > Magnoliopsida > Fabales > Fabaceae > Acacia > Acacia confusa. Next base: position 29,138,649 of record CM073511.1, read on the forward strand.
GCAAATACTTTACCTTGTCAGCTTGATAATGTACAGAACATCTAGGCAACAAACTGTCTTGTGCTCAAATGGATGGATCAGAAATCATCCAAATCAAGAGTTTGCATACTGAACTATAACTAGCTACTTTCTGCAACGATTGTGTGTGTGTGAATTATCCCAGAGCTATTCAAGGCAAAGTGAACTACACATATGCATGAATGACCAGAGAGATTATTATTTACTCTCTGTGTTTTATACATACAAGCCTTCAATTTTAGACGATTAAACCACAAATAACCTTGAGGACCTAAAATAAGAACCAGCAACATAGTAATTGTTCAGTCTATATATAAATGGTTGTCAAAATGGAAGAAAATTAAAGGGGAAAACTCTCATGGTGTACCAACAGATTGCTGAGACCAGGAGGAAAAAATTGGAGTCATTATTAGAAGCAAACCAAGGGCAAACAGCGTGCATATCGCATACATTCCTTGCAGATACTTTTTATTTTTCTTTGGGTTTTTTTTTTGGGTGGGTGGTGGCAATGGATCAGTGAAACTTTAAAACCAAGCAACCTCACCAATAGATTCTTCGGGCCATCAGCCATCCAAAGGCGACAAACCGCCTCAATCTCAGAAATGAACCTATAAAATCGAAACGGTAAATGATATGAGAGCTTAATGTACTCAGCGCAGAATGATATGCTTATCGAGAACTGAACCAGTTCTGCTAGAAGCACGAATACCTCTCCCATGAAGAAGCAAGAGTGAAGTCATCAAAATGCTCAATCTGCGTCAATATTAAGTACAAGGAATAAATTAGCATTGCTAGAACAAATTTGTGAATATTGACAATCTACGTTTCATAAAATTTGAGCAAACATTCAAGAAAATAAGTTAATCACGTCAACATTCGATCTGATTGATTCCGCTAGCATTCGAGTTAAGTGCAGGTTTCGTTCAGCGTCATAGTCATATTCAACAGGAGAACTTACTGATTCTTCGAGAACCTCGTCGTCAGCATAAACTTCAGCTTTGCAATTACTGGAGGACGCCATGAAGGATCTGAGAATGTCACTGGATGTGTATCATATCCAGACAAGACGATGCCGGCAATTTGTTTATTCTTTTACTGATTAAAACAAAATAATTTCACTGAACTGAGTCGTGAACGAACAAAAGATTAGATCTTCGCAATTCCAAAGGTGCGGTCGCCGATGCTAAAGACTCAACTTTCGGCGTTTTTTCTTGCTGTTTCTCTATTTTGAAAAATTTGTGTATTGGTTTTACGTTGTTGGTTAAAATGACGTAGAAAACCGTTTATTTGATTTCCCACCAGTTCCGATGTTAGTCCGACGGGAAAATACTCTCGGCAAAAACATAATCCTAACTTTTTTTTTTATATATATATCAAAAATTTAGAAAAGAGGTTAGGTTCACCCACAATTTAAGAGCTAAGAGTAGGACAAAATATCATTTTCTCTTAGGTGATAAGAATGTTGGGCAGGGCAAGTCGTCTATTACCCTCAGATATTTATCAAGGCACTTAAAAGTTATGATACCTCCCTTAGTACCTTGACTAACTTCAGGATTGAACTTCTTATGAGAAAGTTCAATCCCTCTATAAATTCAGCCCAGATGAGAGGTACCTTTTTTCTTTTGCTTCTTTTCTATTAATAGCAACATGTATTATGTATATCTTTTTGGTTGTAACATATATCTAGACGGCTTATATGTTAAACTAAAGCTTATTGAATTTACAATTAGGCTCTTTTTTTATTTGTTTGTTGACATTGCGTAATTTGTAGGAATAGAATTGAACCTTTTCCTCGTGGTGCGTTGTTGACTTGGGACCTCCTTGATTCTATTGAAAACGCTCTTAGTATTGCAATAGGATTTGATAAGATTGGGAGAAATTATGTTTCAAGGTTTAGGAAATACAATAAGTATTAAAATGGGGTTGGGTTTCTCTCCTAATCCTTTTCTCATTATCCTTCATAATCTATAAATCATATTCGTCCAATCAATCACTATATTACTATAACTTTTCTCTCTCTCTTTCTTAATTAATAGCTCAAATGGGCTAACAAGGGAAAATGAGAAAAAAAAGAGAGAGGAAAGAATCTCTTCAATTAAAATAATGTGCCTCAAACAATATGACTCTCCGTCCCTAATCATTTTTTTGGACAGTTAAAGCATCTAGAATCAGCGTCAATCTCCAAAATTGTAACAGAATCAACAAATAGAAAAATCTTGAGCAGAAAAATCACACATTAACTAATTGGAAGGACCTAAATCAAGTTATGGATGTGGGTTCTAATAATAAAAGAGGGGAAAATAATCTTCGATTTGTGTTTGAATATCCAGAGAAAACAAATATAAATGAAAACATTTAATATTCTTCATAAAACAGTCACACACACATATATAAAGATTAACTTGGAACACCTTTTGGAAAATATTAATGCACTCGTTAGCTGGTCTTGAAAATTTGTGAAGAATTAATTGGTTTTTTTAACACGGTTTGTTGAAGTCTTTGTTTTTTCACATACAACATTATGTTATATTTTGTTAAACAAAAATCCTTAGACAATTGAATGGAAAAAGGCTACTTGAATATTAATTAGGGAAAATTAAAATAAAGGACCTAAATAAAATAATATTTAATTAGAATGACCATAAAAATTATAATTATTAAGAAGGACCGAATAAGCTTAAAAGTACAAAATTGCCCTTTAGCTTCCCCAACATAGAAAACAAAGAGCAGAGCGCCTTCTTCTGTTCTCCTGTGAATATCAAGGTGAAGCCATTTTGAAATTTAATATTAGAAATTAAAAATAACAATATTTGTTTAAAATGTATGCATAGTAATGAAGTTCAATAACAACTTTGTTCTAATTAACTTTTTGTTTTTATGGGATTACCAAAAATCTTTGTTTTTAACTTCTAATACTGGATTTCCTAATGGCTCCACCTTGATATCCAGGGGAGGACGGAAAAATGTACTTTGTTCTTTGTTTTTTGCGTTAGGGAAGTAAAAAGGTAATTTAGCACTTTTAAACTTATTTGGTCCTTCTTGATAATTACAATTTTTATGGTCATTCTAATTAAATATTATTTTATTTTGGTCCTTTATTTTAATTTTCCCTATTAATTATGAATCGGTTGAAAATGCACAGATACTTAACGTTGACCATGAAATGGTAAATGTCAATGTGAAGGAAGTATATTGGGTTATTAGTTGTACACCTTTCATATACCTGCAAAAAGGAAAAATCACTTGAATGTAATTATAAATCAGTTAGAAAATAAATAGCCACTTGAATGTTAATTGTTTGCTAGAAAATGACAAACCATTTGATTTTTAATTGTGGGAAAGATTGTTTGGGGGAGAGGAAACTACTAGAATGTCAATTATAAATCGTTTGAAAATTGAAAATACACTTGAATATTAACTATAAAATAGCAAATGCCAATGAAAAACCACTGTATTTAATCCTCAATTGTACACCTTCTATATGTCTAAAAAAAGGACACTTACATATTAATTATGAATTGGTTAAAAAATGAAAAGCCACTTGATTTTTAGTTGTGGGAAAGATTGTCTGGGAAGAAAAGCAAAACCATTTAGTTATGAAAAATTAAAGAAGTATTCAATTTTATCCTTGTTGATCAATATTGGCCTTTTTTTCATTCAATCGTCGTTCTAAATGACGTGGGAATAACACATTAAATTTCAACTTATGCTTTGATAAATCCCTAGTCACTTAGACATTTAAATTGTGTTTATATCCACATATGACCACAACGACATTTAAATTTTGATAATAAATTCTCTAAAATGTATACAGATAATTTTCTTATGGTTAATTTATTTGTTTTCTAACTAATAAAAATAAAACCTCTATCATTATTATTACATATGCTCTTAAAGAGTTTGCTTATTGTAACAAGATCCCATTATGCTCCTTGAAGACTTGACTTGATTGTGACAGATAAGCAAGGATATCAAGTAAAAGTTTTCCTTGCCTGTGTAGCGTTTTCCATCATTATTACTGATGATTGGTGAAATGCATTCAAGGAACTAGGATTGATGGTTTTGATACACAAATGAGAGTATAAGAACATAAAGTCTACCATTTTAAATGTTCCGAAGTACTTGACAAAAATGACCAATATAAAATGACTTCATGCTCTTAAAAGTTTGAATGTCACAATAGAGCATATTTCCAAGATTTAGATTATTTATTTCCTAAAAAACACATTACAAATTACATAATGCACAATGAAAAATTGCCTAGATAAAAGCATTCAAAATTCTTATTTTAATGACTTTAATTCCAATCGTCAAATTTTAGGTGAATCCTTGTACTCACTTATGGTTTCCTCATGAAAGAAAAAAGCTGTCTTCGAAGATTTTCACCTTCATACACAGGGGTCATGTTCATGCTATCGTCTACGTTCTTAGAGATGAAGTAGCAAATGACATGGCATGTACAAGAGACACATCAAATATAGACAACAAGTTAATGTCATGTTGATTTGGTTATGCATAATGTTCTGCATGAGAGATACATTGAAAAACATTTAACTAACGAATCATTATGTCAATACATTTAGTTCTCATTCCCCAAGTAAAACTCTATTTTTTATTTTTTCTCTTTGAGACGAATGTACATTACATGCTCATCTTTAGGTGCTTGTTATGTGCCCATCCCTCTATTAGAGGGATGAGCATATTTTTTTAATTTTTTTTTATATATTGTATTTATTTATATTTAAATTATATGCTGCTTTCTGATTTTTTTTTTCCACCCAATATTTCAAATTAATTAGTTTCCATGATATTGGTGTTAGAGATAAATATTATTGAATACAGGACTGGAAACTAATTAATTTGAGATACTGGGTGGAATTTTTTTTTCAAAAAATAACATATAATTTAAATATAAATAAATACAATATATAAAAAAATTAAAAAAAAATATGCCCATCCCTCTAATAGAGGGATGGACACATAACAAGCACCTAAGGAGATGGGCATGGAATGTGCACCCTGAGAAAACCCATTGAAAATTCTTATACTTTAACTCAACTTTAAATTCGGTATATATATTTTTATTCTATTAGTTAAATCATTAATTTTATTCTGCTGACATCACTAGCTTTTGCAAATTTCCTGTATTAGCACTGTTAGTCCTTACATAAGAGTTAATTATATTAACAAAGCAAAATTAAAACATTTAATTGGGAGAAAACAAATCACACACGAACAAAATTTAAAAAATGAGTAAAATTATATGTATGTGTTACCAGCACATAAGATTTTCCGCGCACACACACATATACATATATATGTGTGTGTATCTATCTGCAAATAGGTTTTCCCTCTTTCTTTCAAAACAACTTCTCATTCTTGGGAGAAGATACTCTCCCCATCCCTCCTCATTCTCCATCCCAACCTTCAAAATCTTAATCTAAGGGTTCAAAAATATTTTGAAAATTTTTGTTTACCACATGCGATTTTTTGGAAAAAAATTTTGGATCTTTAAATCAAGATTTTGACAGCCATGATGGAGAACGAGGAGGGATGAGCAAAAGATGGCCCAGCAGAGAAACCGGACACCTCAATCTTAGATACCATGTTTATTTTTTGTTTATAATGTCTTCAATAGATAAAGATAGTATCAAATGTGAAGGATGATTCATAGAGCCCTTAAATTAATATCACTGATTATTCATCTCTAATTAGAAAATTAATATTTTAATATGCCATGAACAATTAAATATGCACGGAAAAATATATAGTTTCATTATGATTATGATGGTATTAATGCACAAATTTGTTGCTCCTTTTTACCAGCAATATACAACTTTGTAGTTATAATATTATTTTGCCTCATATATATCAAAATGTCAGCATGCCATCAATCATTTTCCTGTTTTAAAAAAAGTTAGATGCTGTCATTCTATACTCAAAAAGAAAATTAATAAAAAATTTAGTCGGTGTGATTTTATAACTCAAGAGGAAAGTTAACTTTGAATTAATTAACTTATTGACGGGACCTGCTTAAAGATAGGCTCACTAAATTACCAGTTTGATTGATGGAGTTGTATAAATTATCATAAATACTCATATGACACTTAATATATGTCATGGACTCGTAAAATGGGCCTTATGAAGTGAGGTACAATAAACAGGTTTTATATGATATAATCTCTTCTAATAAAGTAAAACACTAATTCCCCCATAATCATGTATATATAGTACAAGTAATGGAATAAACAAGATCTCAACGTGGAGGCGCATGACTAACAGACACATCAATGGGCTGAAACCCTAGATAATCTCTATAATTAGGAGATTGTCCACAAAGTACGTAAATTCGATTTATCTATTTTAAATACAACCTTACTGTGTACACACTCCACTCTTTTGGTTATTATCATTTTTGTGTAGCACAATGATCTCCAGACACTCTATGATATCTCTTTCATAGGTATCATTGAGTAATGTCATTCTCTTTGATGCTTAAACCTATAGACATCTTAGAAATTATATTTGATCCGATATAAACCAATCATTAGTTTTTTGAAGCTAGACATTTGTGTCCTTACAACAAAATAATATAATGCTGTAATAAAACTGAAGGAATTCTAGAGAGAAGTCAGAGGAAATTCTAGAGAGATGAAATGGATTCTCATTCAAGTATAATGAATAGTTACAGGAGATCTCTATTTATAGAAAGATGCAAATAGTAGATTACTATGCATATATACCATGTCATCCTGTATTTGGAGATTATAGGTCAATGGACATCCACATAATAAGAATATTCATAACACTCCCCCTTGGATGTCCATTTATGAATGTGCCTCGTTAAAAACTTTAACTAGGAAAAACCCAGTGGGATAAAAACCTAGCCAAAGAAAAGAGTACATCATCCATTAATACACTATCCAGTGCTGCCTCATTAAAAACCTTTCTAGGAAAAACCCAGTGGGATAAAACCTAGATAAGGAAAAAAGAGTACAGCGTGTATCGTCTCCCCCTCTTGATTACATCAGTGTTACTCCCCCTGATGACTGCATTGCTTCAATGTCTTTCTGAGCATATTATACTTTCTGTCATCAAATATTCTGTTAGAAAACGCCCAATTTGATTGTTCATTATATACCTGCAAGATCTAAATCTGTCAAGTAAAATCATAATAATCTTTTCATAAATATATATGTGCATATAGAAATTCAATAAATGTTTATTCAGATAATGATGCTATATGCACTATCATCTTGAGTCCTTTTGGGACATATGTGTTTCTGGCGCCTTATGTGCTTCTAACACATACAAATATATTGTGGCTCATGATTATCATTCATTGCAGCATATGCTATCATAGATATTATTAACATCGACTTCATTTTCAGTCCCATCGGATTTCATTCATAATTTATTGAGATCTCATTATATTCACATATATTAGGTACCTAGGTCTCTCTTAGACCACAATACACTTTTCTTGTAATATCTCTTCTGGAGATAACATCTCATCAAAAGATAACTCTTCTGGAGCTTTACTTAATTATCCTCGACTTGATCAGCTATATTTTATAGCTCCTTTTCTCTTTCGAGGATTTTTATCTTTATAACCGATGGACCAGCAACGCTTCAGGCGTGCTTTATAACAATTCATATAGGAGCATTTGCAGTTGGGACATGTGACTTTGTCACTTTAGGTCAGTAAATGCTTTTAGCATTTGATTAGCTAAAATCTGCAAATGAATTATCTTTTAAACTTTTAGTGCACATTTCTTTGTATGAGGACCAATATGAGCCAATGATAATTCATTTCACTTTATCTTTACCCAATCTGCTTATTTTTCTCCCCCTCATCAAATCATCAATTTTCTTTGTATATCCATCTATGTGCATTGTAATAGATTAATAATCATTACACATTTAAAACATTTCAAGATGGAATTAATTTGGCTCCTGACCAAAAGCCAATTATACGGGGAGAATTCTGTTGGCTTATATAATCGCTGCAAATATACACAACATATAAATTTTGTTCTCATAATCATTGATCTATCCATTCATGGATACTTTAATACATTATTTCTGGATCATTCAATCTGGAAATTGCGCGCATAATATATTGCAAACTTCTTGTTGCAAACATCACTGCAAACTTTGCAAATTTATAATCTCATATGTAAACTTTCAATTTGATATATTTCCAGAGATCCATTTCCAATAATTAATTCTATCTGAGAACATGCAGCACATAATATATGACTCGGATGATCAAACAAGTCATGCCAACATTTCATATGATTTATCATCAAATCTAATATTCATTTTGGGGGAATCAACATAGAAACATTCACAAAGAATTATCACATAAATATTCACACTTGATATATATCATTATCATTCTCCCCCTCAAGTGTGAGACCTTAAAAATTAATTTATGGAATTTCCATACAATATTCCATGATAATAGCATATATGATATCTATTTCATTAAAATTCCACAGATTTCTAAATGCATTATCAATGCATAATTTTGTTACTTCTGGTAACAAAATTTCCATTTTCCAGAATCAACAAACAAATATATATTAAATACAAAATCATCAGGTGTATAATTGCAGATTCACGAGCGCAATACTGTGTAATCACAGGCGCATCACTGTGGAATCACAGGCGCGACAACTCAGATTGTCGTATACATATAAAGTCAAAAAGATTCCAGGCTCGTGCTTTATAGGGAGCAAATCTGTAGAGATTTAACAGGACTACGCAAATCTGCAGAGATTCAATAGGATTTAATTCAACTATAAATAGAGGAAGGCAAACGAACATGCCTCACAAACACTCAAGCATCTGATAATATCAACTACCAGATACTCACACATATTTCTCTAAATTCTATTGCCATGGCAGGACCAAGCAGTTTTATCCCAGTTTCTGATACATCCGAAACAGCATTACTTGATGCTTTGTTGTATGATGATCAGCCCAACATGTCATTTACTTCTTTGTTATCTCCTAATCCCTTTGAAATGTTTATTCCTCCTTCTACTATTCCTCCTTCTGCTTCAAATGTACCTACTTCTCCCCCAAGAACAAGTGTTCTTCCACAATCTACAAGGATTGAAGGTACAACTGAAACAGGTTCATCAAGGAGGCCTGTTAAGAGGTGTAGAACTATGGCTGAACTAATGGAGTCTACCAGTCAAATTCAACCAATAGTCACAACAATCAATGAGCCAGCATTCATAAGCCAGCAAACAACCACCGGCCAGCCATCAACCACGATCCAGCTAGCAACAATCAGCCAACCGATAACCATTAGCCAGCCAATAACAATTAGCCAACCAACAACCACTAGCCAGCCATCAACAACAAGTCAATTAGCAACAACTAGCTTATTGGAATGTAGTTGCTGTCATGTTTTACGGGAAATTATTCATACCAACGGACTTCAGTACCATAAACTTGAAGTTCACGGAAGAAGAACAGGTATGATTACTCATGCTGTTTTATTTGAAAAAGTACAGGATAAATCTTATAATACTGACAGACTTCCAATGTTTGATTTCACAAAGAAAAATTTTGAAGAAATCAAACAATTTCTGACACAGTATTGTATAGATTTACAAGCATCAGGATATATCTTGATGCGTGATCCTGTATTAGCCTATCATGAGGTTCTCTGTGTTGGTTCGGAATGGGCTATAAATCCAAATGACCTCCATGGAAGTTCATTTCAAACCAATATTGAACACTCATTAGGCAAAGGAAAACAATCTGCAGTAAGTATACCCTATGATACTTCATCCCTTAACCAGGGTGAATTATATAGGTTATCTATGGAGCAACGAGAAAGAATAAAGAAAACAACGCTCCATGATTTAAGAAATTATTTTCACTTAACCCTTGATGAAGCGAGTAAACAATTAAATATGTCTACTCACACCATACAAAAAATCTATCAAAAAGGAGGGTTAACTGAGTGGCCACACAAGAAGCTCAAAAAACTTATGACGCAAATCTCGATATTACGAAGAGCTTTGCCTCATTTGGATCCCATCTCAAGAGAAGCAAAAGAAGAAGACATTAAATATCTTCAGAATGAGATGATTAAAGTTTGTAATGATGTTGAGCCACTCGCAATTAAACTTTGTTGAAATAATATTTCCTTTTGCTTAATTATTTTGTTTATGAATATTCGTTTCTCGTATTTATAAAAATTGTTATAATCATAGAAATCACATAACAACCATAATAATATATTTTCTTTATTCACTTCTGGGAATGAAGTTGGATAAAAATTCATGATCCATAACTCACTGATTTGTTTGATCATGGCAAAAAATTAATCCACAATATTGCTACTACAATAGCAATTGAATATATTTATTTATAATATCAATCATGATCATACAATCCCTTGTCTCATAATTTAAGGGAATATTTAATGCCAAATATACAATTTTGAGGCCTTTATACAACTGATAACATACAAAATTTATGGATCAAATATTGTTTCATAATTTGTCTCTTGTTATCAGGCTAACATACCAACTTGGCTTCAGGCAATCTTGCCTCTGAAATTAAGGCTATCTTGCCTCTCAGGCTCAAGCCAATTTATACCTCATCTCTCAAGCCAATCTATGCCTCATATCTCTATGGCATTTTGATCTCATAATAATATATATGATCTTTTAACAGTTTATCTTCAGGATAAATAAAGTATAAGCATAATAAAACAAATAGATGGAACCCACTAATATGTATATATTAGTGTCGTTGCCATAAATAATAAAAGGGAAAGGGGGATTTATATAAAGCAGTAAATAAATAAATAAAAATAAAATAAATGACTGGAAATAAACGTGCTAAATAAATAAAAAGAAGATGAAATAGGAATGGTAGTAAACTCACAGCGAGACCTATTTCATCCAAAAGTAAGAAAGATAATGCATATGTAAATGCAAATATATATATATATATATATATATATATATATATATATATATATATATATAATATAGAAAGCAGTAAATAAATAAATGGAGCCCACAGTACTAGTGTCGCTACCATGAGAAAAAAAAAAAATAAAGCAATAAAGAATTAAATTAAATAAATGGAGCCCACTATAGTGTTGCAACCATGAGAAATAAGTAAAGCAGTAAATAAATAAATAAATAAATAAATGGAGCCCACTAATATAGTGTTGCAACCATGAGAAATAAGTAAAGCAGTAAATAAATAAATGGAGCCCACTATAGTGTTGCTACCATGAATATAGAAAGCATAATAAAATAAATAAATAGAGCCCACTAATAGATACTAGTGTGCCTCCATGAAGAATAAATAAATGTAAAATAAAATAAATAAATGGAACTCACTAATAAATACTAGTGTGCCTCCATGAAGAATAAATAAATGTAAAATAAAATAAATAAATAGAGCCCACTAATAAATAGTGTTGCCGCCATAAAAGATAAATATAAATAAATAACATAAAAGTAAATGCGAAAAAGTAAATATTAGTTACATAAAAATAAATGTTAGTAACAATAAAAATAAATACACACAAGTAAAGTTATAAAGCCATTGGATTAATCTAATGGTTTTGTTTGCTTTTGAGAAATTAATTTGATGGATGAGAAGACAAATAAGGTGATACACAAGAGGTAATAAGATAAGCTAATAGATGATTGGTAGTGTTGTGTATGTGGCTTCACGAACTGTTAAGCCCTAGTCTCTAGTTTTTTATAATATATCACCATACATCACTCCTTTCTAAAAGATCCACTAACACGATGGTCCCACAAATAAATAAGGTGGTCTTCTACTTTACTTTATAAAAATAAATTCTCGTAGCATGTGAAGCTACAACATTTCTCAAATATAATAAAGTAATTAAAAAAAAACGTGGGACCTATGAGAATTTTTTATTTTAACACACATGTTCCTTTGTTTTTTTCTTACCTTCGGTTTGTTTCCTTTGCCCGTGAATGCATATCACTTCCTGGTGGTGGGACGCACACAAACATTTCAACGCTCGTCCGTGACTCCTTGTTTTTTTTAAACTCTCTCTCTCTTCTTGCATTCCTCCACTCTCTCGACATCTCTCACATCGACTGTTGTTGCGAGAAGGTAGAAGCAGATATACTGGTTTTTTTCTTTGTCAGTACAATTAGCTCATGCAACTTTGTTCTGTTAACATTGTTAGCCCCTGTATCAAAGTTAAAGATGATACAAGCAAAATTAAAGCATTTAATCACAAGAAAATAATACATAGGTACCAGATTAAAAATTGAAAAAAAAAAATTATAGGTACTTTCAAATGGGTTTTACCAAAAAAATAAAAATACTGTTAATAATAATTGATATAATAGCATAATAAATAGATTGATACATAGGGGAAATGACAATTAAAGATCCTATTAACCCATTAATTTCACTTACAGACTTTCAGTTATTAAAATTTTATTGAAAGACTACTATAAAATAGCCTCATCTTCAAGTGCAATACTTGAGATTTACAAATAGCCCAATTATGTGGGGGAAAAAGCAAAGTTAAAATTAATTTCATAAGTTATATGCTAGACTAATAAAGCTGTATATGGTTTAAGTTTTGAATTTCAAGCAAACCACTTGAGAAAATCGTGTGATGCAGCTTTGAATGAAGTCGTTTTCCCATGTGCCTTCATAAATAGAAAAATTACATATTTAAATAAGATTAATATTAGTCCTTTTTCCCTCTTTACACACAGGCAAATTAAGAGTAGTAAGCCACAAACATATAGTGATACTGGATACAGAGTCTGGCTGACGGACATTAGACATAACTAATCCTTTCCGCTAATACGTGCATGGGTCAAGAAAAGTCTGTCTCCTGAGACACTCAGTTCATCAGTCAGATTTTGAATATTACGTTGCTGTCGCAATTAGACAACCTTATACTTTCTCTAGTCTTTGTTATAAAGTATTACTTCTGAGAAAATTTTCGAAAATAGACCAATAAAAAAACAATTTGTAAAACTAACCTCTTTTATAGCGCCACTACGTGTGTAGCGTGCCACGTGGGCATGCCACTTGCGGTGTGCCCACATGGCGCGCCACCTAAGTGGCGCAAGCTCACTTATAAAAAAAATAAAATAAAATAAAATTTTACAAAAGCTTTTCTAAAAGCTGCCCCAAGCAGCTGTGCATAGTATTAGATATATTATTATTTATGGTTATATATATTATTATTTAATACATATTATATTTAGATACTATCTTATTATTTGCTTTTGGATAACATACTTCTTGATCATGACCCGCACATGATTTAGATAAAGATTTAGTTTAGGGTTACGCTGTAAGCTATTACAAGCCTTAATGAGAAGTTATAAATAGGTTAGGTTAGATTAGATTTTAAAATAGTAAAGTTGAAATACACTTGTTTACTCCTAAAAAGTTCCTAGGGACCTTACTGATATAGAATTATAAATAAACTTATCAATGGTTACTCTATGATTTATCAATATAATCACATACATTTGCCAACGAGAGCTGTTTTTAGTTAACGTAGATGAGTTTGCCAATGATCATTTTATGACTTATCAATTATCATTATTGTCAACGGAAGTTCATTTAATTAATATAGATGAGTTTGTCAATAGCTACTCTATAATTTGTCAATATAATCATATATACTTGTTAAGAAGGATTGCTTCAGTTAATATATACTCCCCGATTCTCATTATAAAACATTAAGTAACAATTTTCACAAATCAATAGAAATAGTTAAAGTTAATAAAGTTATCCTAAAATTTAAGTAATTTCTAATATTATCTTTACTAATTGCACTAAATTCTAATATTATATTATAATTACTCTCACCCACTACCCTATTAATTGTGGGCATATATGAAAAAAATAATAATTAATGCTCATTGAAAACAAGCAAATGTCTTATAAAAAAGACTAAATGCATTTACTAGTTGGTGTCTTGTAATACGGATTACAGGTAGTATAAGCTTGTCAATAATCATCCTATGACTTACCCATATAGTCATAAATATTTGTCAATAAAGTATATTCAATTTGGAGTTTATATTATTGAGTTCCCAAATAATTTTTTTAATAGAAGAATCTATATTAACTTTTTTGTAATAAAACTGAAGGAATTCTAGAGAGAAGTCAGAGGAAATTCTAGAGAGATGAAATGGATTCTCATTCAAGTATAATGAATAGTTACAGGAGATCTCTATTTATAGAAAGATGCAAATAGTAGATTACTATGCATATATACCATGTCATCCTGTATTTGGAGATTATAGGTCAATGGACATCCACATAATAAGAATATTCATAACACTCCCCCTTGGATGTCCATTTATGAATGTGCCTCGTTAAAAACTTTAACTAGGAAAAACCCAGTGGGATAAAAACCTAGCCAAAGAAAAGAGTACATCATCCATTAATACACTATCCAGTGCTGCCTCATTAAAAACCTTTCTAGGAAAAACCCAGTGGGATAAAACCTAGATAAGGAAAAAAGAGTACAGCGTGTATCGTCTCCCCCTCTTGATTACATCAGTGTTACTCCCCCTGATGACTGCATTGCTTCAATGTCTTTCTGAGCATATTATACTTTCTGTCATCAAATATTCTGTTAGAAAACGCCCAATTTGATTGTTCATTATATACCTGCAAGATCTAAATCTGTCAAGTAAAATCATAATAATCTTTTCATAAATATATATGTGCATATAGAAATTCAATAAATGTTTATTCAGATAATGATGCTATATGCACTATCATCTTGAGTCCTTTTGGGACATATGTGTTTCTGGCGCCTTATGTGCTTCTAACACATACAAATATATTGTGGCTCATGATTATCATTCATTGCAGCATATGCTATCATAGATATTATTAACATCGACTTCATTTTCAGTCCCATCGGATTTCATTCATAATTTATTGAGATCTCATTATATTCACATATATTAGGTACCTAGGTCTCTCTTAGACCACAATACACTTTTCTTGTAATATCTCTTCTGGAGATAACATCTCATCAAAAGATAACTCTTCTGGAGCTTTACTTAATTATCCTCGACTTGATCAGCTATATTTTATAGCTCCTTTTCTCTTTCGAGGATTTTTATCTTTATAACCGATGGACCAGCAACGCTTCAGGCGTGCTTTATAACAATTCATATAGGAGCATTTGCAGTTGGGACATGTGACTTTGTCACTTTAGGTCAGTAAATGCTTTTAGCATTTGATTAGCTAAAATCTGCAAATGAATTATCTTTTAAACTTTTAGTGCACATTTCTTTGTATGAGGACCAATATGAGCCAATGATAATTCATTTCACTTTATCTTTACCCAATCTGCTTATTTTTCTCCCCCTCATCAAATCATCAATTTTCTTTGTATATCCATCTATGTGCATTGTAATAGATTAATAATCATTACACATTTAAAACATTTCAAGATGGAATTAATTTGGCTCCTGACCAAAAGCCAATTATACGGGGAGAATTCTGTTGGCTTATATAATCGCTGCAAATATACACAACATATAAATTTTGTTCTCATAATCATTGATCTATCCATTCATGGATACTTTAATACATTATTTCTGGATCATTCAATCTGGAAATTG
This sequence comes from Acacia confusa, assembly GCA_037074495.1. NCBI lineage: Eukaryota > Viridiplantae > Streptophyta > Magnoliopsida > Fabales > Fabaceae > Acacia > Acacia confusa. Next base: position 29,154,317 of record CM073511.1, read on the forward strand.
CGCGCATAATATATTGCAAACTTCTTGTTGCAAACATCACTGCAAACTTTGCAAATTTATAATCTCATATGTAAACTTTCAATTTGATATATTTCCAGAGATCCATTTCCAATAATTAATTCTATCTGAGAACATGCAGCACATAATATATGACTCGGATGATCAAACAAGTCATGCCAACATTTCATATGATTTATCATCAAATCTAATATTCATTTTGGGGGAATCAACATAGAAACATTCACAAAGAATTATCACATAAATATTCACACTTGATATATATCATTATCATTCTCCCCCTCAAGTGTGAGACCTTAAAAATTAATTTATGGAATTTCCATACAATATTCCATGATAATAGCATATATGATATCTATTTCATTAAAATTCCACAGATTTCTAAATGCATTATCAATGCATAATTTTGTTACTTCTGGTAACAAAATTTCCATTTTCCAGAATCAACAAACAAATATATATTAAATACAAAATCATCAGGTGTATAATTGCAGATTCACGAGCGCAATACTGTGTAATCACAGGCGCATCACTGTGGAATCACAGGCGCGACAACTCAGATTGTCGTATACATATAAAGTCAAAAAGATTCCAGGCTCGTGCTTTATAGGGAGCAAATCTGTAGAGATTTAACAGGACTACGCAAATCTGCAGAGATTCAATAGGATTTAATTCAACTATAAATAGAGGAAGGCAAACGAACATGCCTCACAAACACTCAAGCATCTGATAATATCAACTACCAGATACTCACACATATTTCTCTAAATTCTATTGCCATGGCAGGACCAAGCAGTTTTATCCCAGTTTCTGATACATCCGAAACAGCATTACTTGATGCTTTGTTGTATGATGATCAGCCCAACATGTCATTTACTTCTTTGTTATCTCCTAATCCCTTTGAAATGTTTATTCCTCCTTCTACTATTCCTCCTTCTGCTTCAAATGTACCTACTTCTCCCCCAAGAACAAGTGTTCTTCCACAATCTACAAGGATTGAAGGTACAACTGAAACAGGTTCATCAAGGAGGCCTGTTAAGAGGTGTAGAACTATGGCTGAACTAATGGAGTCTACCAGTCAAATTCAACCAATAGTCACAACAATCAATGAGCCAGCATTCATAAGCCAGCAAACAACCACCGGCCAGCCATCAACCACGATCCAGCTAGCAACAATCAGCCAACCGATAACCATTAGCCAGCCAATAACAATTAGCCAACCAACAACCACTAGCCAGCCATCAACAACAAGTCAATTAGCAACAACTAGCTTATTGGAATGTAGTTGCTGTCATGTTTTACGGGAAATTATTCATACCAACGGACTTCAGTACCATAAACTTGAAGTTCACGGAAGAAGAACAGGTATGATTACTCATGCTGTTTTATTTGAAAAAGTACAGGATAAATCTTATAATACTGACAGACTTCCAATGTTTGATTTCACAAAGAAAAATTTTGAAGAAATCAAACAATTTCTGACACAGTATTGTATAGATTTACAAGCATCAGGATATATCTTGATGCGTGATCCTGTATTAGCCTATCATGAGGTTCTCTGTGTTGGTTCGGAATGGGCTATAAATCCAAATGACCTCCATGGAAGTTCATTTCAAACCAATATTGAACACTCATTAGGCAAAGGAAAACAATCTGCAGTAAGTATACCCTATGATACTTCATCCCTTAACCAGGGTGAATTATATAGGTTATCTATGGAGCAACGAGAAAGAATAAAGAAAACAACGCTCCATGATTTAAGAAATTATTTTCACTTAACCCTTGATGAAGCGAGTAAACAATTAAATATGTCTACTCACACCATACAAAAAATCTATCAAAAAGGAGGGTTAACTGAGTGGCCACACAAGAAGCTCAAAAAACTTATGACGCAAATCTCGATATTACGAAGAGCTTTGCCTCATTTGGATCCCATCTCAAGAGAAGCAAAAGAAGAAGACATTAAATATCTTCAGAATGAGATGATTAAAGTTTGTAATGATGTTGAGCCACTCGCAATTAAACTTTGTTGAAATAATATTTCCTTTTGCTTAATTATTTTGTTTATGAATATTCGTTTCTCGTATTTATAAAAATTGTTATAATCATAGAAATCACATAACAACCATAATAATATATTTTCTTTATTCACTTCTGGGAATGAAGTTGGATAAAAATTCATGATCCATAACTCACTGATTTGTTTGATCATGGCAAAAAATTAATCCACAATATTGCTACTACAATAGCAATTGAATATATTTATTTATAATATCAATCATGATCATACAATCCCTTGTCTCATAATTTAAGGGAATATTTAATGCCAAATATACAATTTTGAGGCCTTTATACAACTGATAACATACAAAATTTATGGATCAAATATTGTTTCATAATTTGTCTCTTGTTATCAGGCTAACATACCAACTTGGCTTCAGGCAATCTTGCCTCTGAAATTAAGGCTATCTTGCCTCTCAGGCTCAAGCCAATTTATACCTCATCTCTCAAGCCAATCTATGCCTCATATCTCTATGGCATTTTGATCTCATAATAATATATATGATCTTTTAACAGTTTATCTTCAGGATAAATAAAGTATAAGCATAATAAAACAAATAGATGGAACCCACTAATATGTATATATTAGTGTCGTTGCCATAAATAATAAAAGGGAAAGGGGGATTTATATAAAGCAGTAAATAAATAAATAAAAATAAAATAAATGACTGGAAATAAACGTGCTAAATAAATAAAAAGAAGATGAAATAGGAATGGTAGTAAACTCACAGCGAGACCTATTTCATCCAAAAGTAAGAAAGATAATGCATATGTAAATGCAAATATATATATATATATATATATATATATATATATATATAATATAGAAAGCAGTAAATAAATAAATGGAGCCCACAGTACTAGTGTCGCTACCATGAGAAAAAAAAAAAAATAAAGCAATAAAGAATTAAATTAAATAAATGGAGCCCACTATAGTGTTGCAACCATGAGAAATAAGTAAAGCAGTAAATAAATAAATAAATAAATAAATGGAGCCCACTAATATAGTGTTGCAACCATGAGAAATAAGTAAAGCAGTAAATAAATAAATGGAGCCCACTATAGTGTTGCTACCATGAATATAGAAAGCATAATAAAATAAATAAATAGAGCCCACTAATAGATACTAGTGTGCCTCCATGAAGAATAAATAAATGTAAAATAAAATAAATAAATGGAACTCACTAATAAATACTAGTGTGCCTCCATGAAGAATAAATAAATGTAAAATAAAATAAATAAATAGAGCCCACTAATAAATAGTGTTGCCGCCATAAAAGATAAATATAAATAAATAACATAAAAGTAAATGCGAAAAAGTAAATATTAGTTACATAAAAATAAATGTTAGTAACAATAAAAATAAATACACACAAGTAAAGTTATAAAGCCATTGGATTAATCTAATGGTTTTGTTTGCTTTTGAGAAATTAATTTGATGGATGAGAAGACAAATAAGGTGATACACAAGAGGTAATAAGATAAGCTAATAGATGATTGGTAGTGTTGTGTATGTGGCTTCACGAACTGTTAAGCCCTAGTCTCTAGTTTTTTATAATATATCACCATACATCACTCCTTTCTAAAAGATCCACTAACACGATGGTCCCACAAATAAATAAGGTGGTCTTCTACTTTACTTTATAAAAATAAATTCTCGTAGCATGTGAAGCTACAACATTTCTCAAATATAATAAAGTAATTAAAAAAAAACGTGGGACCTATGAGAATTTTTTATTTTAACACACATGTTCCTTTGTTTTTTTCTTACCTTCGGTTTGTTTCCTTTGCCCGTGAATGCATATCACTTCCTGGTGGTGGGACGCACACAAACATTTCAACGCTCGTCCGTGACTCCTTGTTTTTTTTAAACTCTCTCTCTCTTCTTGCATTCCTCCACTCTCTCGACATCTCTCACATCGACTGTTGTTGCGAGAAGGTAGAAGCAGATATACTGGTTTTTTTCTTTGTCAGTACAATTAGCTCATGCAACTTTGTTCTGTTAACATTGTTAGCCCCTGTATCAAAGTTAAAGATGATACAAGCAAAATTAAAGCATTTAATCACAAGAAAATAATACATAGGTACCAGATTAAAAATTGAAAAAAAAAAATTATAGGTACTTTCAAATGGGTTTTACCAAAAAAATAAAAATACTGTTAATAATAATTGATATAATAGCATAATAAATAGATTGATACATAGGGGAAATGACAATTAAAGATCCTATTAACCCATTAATTTCACTTACAGACTTTCAGTTATTAAAATTTTATTGAAAGACTACTATAAAATAGCCTCATCTTCAAGTGCAATACTTGAGATTTACAAATAGCCCAATTATGTGGGGGAAAAAGCAAAGTTAAAATTAATTTCATAAGTTATATGCTAGACTAATAAAGCTGTATATGGTTTAAGTTTTGAATTTCAAGCAAACCACTTGAGAAAATCGTGTGATGCAGCTTTGAATGAAGTCGTTTTCCCATGTGCCTTCATAAATAGAAAAATTACATATTTAAATAAGATTAATATTAGTCCTTTTTCCCTCTTTACACACAGGCAAATTAAGAGTAGTAAGCCACAAACATATAGTGATACTGGATACAGAGTCTGGCTGACGGACATTAGACATAACTAATCCTTTCCGCTAATACGTGCATGGGTCAAGAAAAGTCTGTCTCCTGAGACACTCAGTTCATCAGTCAGATTTTGAATATTACGTTGCTGTCGCAATTAGACAACCTTATACTTTCTCTAGTCTTTGTTATAAAGTATTACTTCTGAGAAAATTTTCGAAAATAGACCAATAAAAAAACAATTTGTAAAACTAACCTCTTTTATAGCGCCACTACGTGTGTAGCGTGCCACGTGGGCATGCCACTTGCGGTGTGCCCACATGGCGCGCCACCTAAGTGGCGCAAGCTCACTTATAAAAAAAATAAAATAAAATAAAATTTTACAAAAGCTTTTCTAAAAGCTGCCCCAAGCAGCTGTGCATAGTATTAGATATATTATTATTTATGGTTATATATATTATTATTTAATACATATTATATTTAGATACTATCTTATTATTTGCTTTTGGATAACATACTTCTTGATCATGACCCGCACATGATTTAGATAAAGATTTAGTTTAGGGTTACGCTGTAAGCTATTACAAGCCTTAATGAGAAGTTATAAATAGGTTAGGTTAGATTAGATTTTAAAATAGTAAAGTTGAAATACACTTGTTTACTCCTAAAAAGTTCCTAGGGACCTTACTGATATAGAATTATAAATAAACTTATCAATGGTTACTCTATGATTTATCAATATAATCACATACATTTGCCAACGAGAGCTGTTTTTAGTTAACGTAGATGAGTTTGCCAATGATCATTTTATGACTTATCAATTATCATTATTGTCAACGGAAGTTCATTTAATTAATATAGATGAGTTTGTCAATAGCTACTCTATAATTTGTCAATATAATCATATATACTTGTTAAGAAGGATTGCTTCAGTTAATATATACTCCCCGATTCTCATTATAAAACATTAAGTAACAATTTTCACAAATCAATAGAAATAGTTAAAGTTAATAAAGTTATCCTAAAATTTAAGTAATTTCTAATATTATCTTTACTAATTGCACTAAATTCTAATATTATATTATAATTACTCTCACCCACTACCCTATTAATTGTGGGCATATATGAAAAAAATAATAATTAATGCTCATTGAAAACAAGCAAATGTCTTATAAAAAAGACTAAATGCATTTACTAGTTGGTGTCTTGTAATACGGATTACAGGTAGTATAAGCTTGTCAATAATCATCCTATGACTTACCCATATAGTCATAAATATTTGTCAATAAAGTATATTCAATTTGGAGTTTATATTATTGAGTTCCCAAATAATTTTTTTAATAGAAGAATCTATATTAACTTTTTTGTAATAAAACTGAAGGAATTCTAGAGAGAAGTCAGAGGAAATTCTAGAGAGATGAAATGGATTCTCATTCAAGTATAATGAATAGTTACAGGAGATCTCTATTTATAGAAAGATGCAAATAGTAGATTACTATGCATATATACCATGTCATCCTGTATTTGGAGATTATAGGTCAATGGACATCCACATAATAAGAATATTCATAACACTCCCCCTTGGATGTCCATTTATGAATGTGCCTCGTTAAAAACTTTAACTAGGAAAAACCCAGTGGGATAAAAACCTAGCCAAAGAAAAGAGTACATCATCCATTAATACACTATCCAGTGCTGCCTCATTAAAAACCTTTCTAGGAAAAACCCAGTGGGATAAAACCTAGATAAGGAAAAAAGAGTACAGCGTGTATCGTCTCCCCCTCTTGATTACATCAGTGTTACTCCCCCTGATGACTGCATTGCTTCAATGTCTTTCTGAGCATATTATACTTTCTGTCATCAAATATTCTGTTAGAAAACGCCCAATTTGATTGTTCATTATATACCTGCAAGATCTAAATCTGTCAAGTAAAATCATAATAATCTTTTCATAAATATATATGTGCATATAGAAATTCAATAAATGTTTATTCAGATAATGATGCTATATGCACTATCATCTTGAGTCCTTTTGGGACATATGTGTTTCTGGCGCCTTATGTGCTTCTAACACATACAAATATATTGTGGCTCATGATTATCATTCATTGCAGCATATGCTATCATAGATATTATTAACATCGACTTCATTTTCAGTCCCATCGGATTTCATTCATAATTTATTGAGATCTCATTATATTCACATATATTAGGTACCTAGGTCTCTCTTAGACCACAATACACTTTTCTTGTAATATCTCTTCTGGAGATAACATCTCATCAAAAGATAACTCTTCTGGAGCTTTACTTAATTATCCTCGACTTGATCAGCTATATTTTATAGCTCCTTTTCTCTTTCGAGGATTTTTATCTTTATAACCGATGGACCAGCAACGCTTCAGGCGTGCTTTATAACAATTCATATAGGAGCATTTGCAGTTGGGACATGTGACTTTGTCACTTTAGGTCAGTAAATGCTTTTAGCATTTGATTAGCTAAAATCTGCAAATGAATTATCTTTTAAACTTTTAGTGCACATTTCTTTGTATGAGGACCAATATGAGCCAATGATAATTCATTTCACTTTATCTTTACCCAATCTGCTTATTTTTCTCCCCCTCATCAAATCATCAATTTTCTTTGTATATCCATCTATGTGCATTGTAATAGATTAATAATCATTACACATTTAAAACATTTCAAGATGGAATTAATTTGGCTCCTGACCAAAAGCCAATTATACGGGGAGAATTCTGTTGGCTTATATAATCGCTGCAAATATACACAACATATAAATTTTGTTCTCATAATCATTGATCTATCCATTCATGGATACTTTAATACATTATTTCTGGATCATTCAATCTGGAAATTGCGCGCATAATATATTGCAAACTTCTTGTTGCAAACATCACTGCAAACTTTGCAAATTTATAATCTCATATGTAAACTTTCAATTTGATATATTTCCAGAGATCCATTTCCAATAATTAATTCTATCTGAGAACATGCAGCACATAATATATGACTCGGATGATCAAACAAGTCATGCCAACATTTCATATGATTTATCATCAAATCTAATATTCATTTTGGGGGAATCAACATAGAAACATTCACAAAGAATTATCACATAAATATTCACACTTGATATATATCATTATCATTCTCCCCCTCAAGTGTGAGACCTTAAAAATTAATTTATGGAATTTCCATACAATATTCCATGATAATAGCATATATGATATCTATTTCATTAAAATTCCACAGATTTCTAAATGCATTATCAATGCATAATTTTGTTACTTCTGGTAACAAAATTTCCATTTTCCAGAATCAACAAACAAATATATATTAAATACAAAATCATCAGGTGTATAATTGCAGATTCACGAGCGCAATACTGTGTAATCACAGGCGCATCACTGTGGAATCACAGGCGCGACAACTCAGATTGTCGTATACATATAAAGTCAAAAAGATTCCAGGCTCGTGCTTTATAGGGAGCAAATCTGTAGAGATTTAACAGGACTACGCAAATCTGCAGAGATTCAATAGGATTTAATTCAACTATAAATAGAGGAAGGCAAACGAACATGCCTCACAAACACTCAAGCATCTGATAATATCAACTACCAGATACTCACACATATTTCTCTAAATTCTATTGCCATGGCAGGACCAAGCAGTTTTATCCCAGTTTCTGATACATCCGAAACAGCATTACTTGATGCTTTGTTGTATGATGATCAGCCCAACATGTCATTTACTTCTTTGTTATCTCCTAATCCCTTTGAAATGTTTATTCCTCCTTCTACTATTCCTCCTTCTGCTTCAAATGTACCTACTTCTCCCCCAAGAACAAGTGTTCTTCCACAATCTACAAGGATTGAAGGTACAACTGAAACAGGTTCATCAAGGAGGCCTGTTAAGAGGTGTAGAACTATGGCTGAACTAATGGAGTCTACCAGTCAAATTCAACCAATAGTCACAACAATCAATGAGCCAGCATTCATAAGCCAGCAAACAACCACCGGCCAGCCATCAACCACGATCCAGCTAGCAACAATCAGCCAACCGATAACCATTAGCCAGCCAATAACAATTAGCCAACCAACAACCACTAGCCAGCCATCAACAACAAGTCAAAAGAAACCCATTGTCCTACAAGGAAACATGAGTCTCACCCCATCCCCAATTTCAAATTCACAACTCCACAAGCTCCTCAGTCAAGAACCAATCCAACCTATCTCATGTGTGTCTCCACCGTCTCTCCCAATAAAAACCAAGCACTACCCAAACCCCATCCCTTTATTTCAGATATAGTGGATGAGTATGCCGATATATTCCACACACCTACTCAACTCCCACCGAAAAGACCAACCAATCAACATATACACCTTTTACCTAACACCAAGCCAGTCCAAGTTCGGCCCTATAGGTACCCGCATTACCAAAAAAATGAAATTGAAAAGCTTGTTTCTGAAATGTTGCAAGAGGGAATTATTCAACCTAGCCACTCAGCCTACAGTTCCTCGGTCTTACTAGTGAAGAAAAAAGATGGTTCTTGGAGATTTTGTGTTGATTATAGAGCATTAAACGCAGTTACAATTCAAGATAAATTCCCTATCCCTATCCCTATCATAGATATGCTATCATACAATTCTACCTTTCATGCTTCGAATTTGCTTTTACAACAGCAATATCGTGAGAAAGGTTTTAAAAAATATTCTGAGTTAATCTCATGTTTACTAGTAGCCGAGCAAAATAACGAGTTATTATTGAAAAATCATGAAAATCGTCCCACTGGATCTTCTCCATTTCCTGAAGCGAATGTGAGTGTACGGAATGATCATGGTCGTGGCCATGGTCGCGGTCGTGGTCGTGGCCGTGGTCGTGGACGAGGACGTGGAAATCGTGGAGGTAGAAATAATCATGGTCCTTATCATGGTGGAAGAGGTTATTATAGTCCTTATACCCACCAGAAAAAGATGAACAATGAAGGACAAAAGAATGATAAAGAAGGTCCTTCAAAAGTTGTTGAACATAAATGTTATCGGTGTGGTATGAAGGGACACTGGGTACGTAATTGTCGTACACCAGAACATTTAGCGAAACTTTACCAAGCCTCTATAAAAAAGAGTGTTAATAATGTGGAATGTGATGATAAGGCTCATAAAGATAATGATGTCAATGAGCCAAATGATGATGTTATGTCTCTCTTGGAGGTGGAAGATTTTTATGATTAAATAAGTTTGGAGGTGGAAGATTTTTATGATTAAATAAGTTTTGCAAAAATTGTAATAATTATTTTGTTTCGTTCTGACTTGTTGCCAGTTATGTATAATAAATATGTTTTTAATGCATCTTCTATATTGAATATGTTTTGATGCATTTCTTTTCTTTTAATGAAGCTCATGGACATTTCAAATATTGCACACAAGAATGAAGATATATGTCTCATTGATAGTGCAACGACACATACAATTCTTAAAGATAAGAAATATTTTTCACATCTAACAAATTGTAGTACAAGCATCAATACCATAGTGGGTAATACAAGATTGATTGAAGGCTCTGGAAGAGCAATAATAATATTATCCAATGGTACGAAATTTGTTATTAATGATGCTTTGTATTCCTCTAAGTCTCATAGAAATTTGTTGAGTTTTAAAGATATCCGTCGAAATGGATATCATATTGAGACTATAAATGAGGACAATAAAGAATATCTACAAATTGTTACTGTTAGATATGGTGAAAAATATGTTCTGGAGAAATTATCTATGTTATCTTCTGGTTTGTACTATTCAAGTATTAGTACAATTGAAATAAATGTTATGGAAAACCAGAAGCATGTTGATAAAGACATATTTATTGTTTGGCATGACCGGTTAGGCCATCCCGGGTCAATTATGATGCGACGTATAATAGAGAATTCATGTGGACATAACTTGAAACAGAAACAAATACCAAAATCCCATGATTTCTCATGTGATGCATGTTCCAAGGGAAAATTAATTATTCGGCCATCACCAACCAAAGTAGAAAGTGAGTCTCTCACATTTCTAGAACCTCTGCTCTTCTTCTTATTATTTTTATCAGTTTTATAACACGTTATCAGCACGAAGACTCTACCAAGGTAAGATTTTCTCACCATCTATTTCATATTTCCATTTTATTTATCTGGGATGATCTTAACCATTATATGGAATTAAATATCTATTCTTACCGATTATTTTAACATCGGGTTCCATGGTTAAGATTTGAGATTATTTACTATTTTACTACGGTAAATAGTAATTTACTATTCACAGTAAATTTACCCCTTTTTCAGTAATTTTTACATTTTATTCATTTGACTCCTACATGGAAGTCTAGATTAATCTTTCTGTAATTTTACTTTATTCACTATTTATAGTGAATAGTAATTTTACTATTCACGGTAAATTTATATTTTATTATTTACAGTAATTTATTTATGTTTATATATTCTTCCCACTTCCTATTCATTTATTTCATGGTGGCGTCATTAAGCTCCATTTGTAATTCTTTACTTACTGCTTTATTTATTTATCTCATGGTGGCTATACTAAGCTCCATACTGACTTTACTAATATTTAGTTTTATGTCACTAACATTTATTTTATTGTTACTAACATTTATTTATCTTTTATGATAGCACATTAGTATATTTACTAGTGGGTTCTATTTATTTATTTTAACATTTATTTATTTTTTATGGCGGCAACATTATTTATTTGTGGGCCCCATTTATTTTATTTTAATTCTTTACTGCTTTATTTATCTTTCATGGTAGCAACACTAGTATAGTGGGCACCATTTATTATTTACTGCTTTATTTTTCATGGTGGTAACACTTGTATAGTGGACTCCATTTATTTATTATTTATTTATTGCTTTAAATCCCCTTCCCTTTTTATTTTACCGTTTTCTATATATATATATATATATATATATATATATATATATATATATATATATTTACATTTGCATATGCATCTTCTTTCTTATCTTTGGATGAGATAGGTCTCGCTGTGAGTTTACTACCATTCCTATCTCATCTTCTTTTTATTAATCTAGCATGTTTATTTCCAGTCATTTATTTTATTTTATTTATTTATTGCTATATATATATATATCCCTCTCCCTTCTTATTATTTATGGCAACCACACTATTAGTGGGTTCCATCTATTTATTTTATTATGCTTATATTTTATTTATCTTGAAGATAAACTGTTAAAAGATCATATATATTATTATGAGATCAAAATGCCATAGAGATATGAGGCATAGATTGGCTTGAGAGATGAGGCATAAATTGGCTTGAGCCTAAGAGGCAAGATAGCCTTAATTTCATAGGCAAGATTGCCTGAAGCCAAGAGGCAAGTTAGCCTGATAACAAGAGACAAATTATGAAACAATATTTGATCCATAAATTTTGTATGTTATCAGTTGTATAAAGGCCTCAAAATTGTATATTTGGCATTAAATATTCCCTTAAATTATGAGACAAGGGATTGTATGATCATGATTGATATTATAAATAAATATATTCAATTTGCTATTGTAGTAGTAATATTGTGGATTAATTTCTTGCCATGATCAAACAAATCAGTGAGTTATGGATCATGAATTTTTATCCAACTTCATTCCCAGAAGTGAATGAAGCAAATATATTATTATAGTTGTTATGTGATTTCTATGATTATAACAATTTTTATAAATACGAGAAAAGAATATTCATAAACAAAATAATTAAGCAAAAGGAAATATTATTTCAACAAAGTTTAATTGCGAGTGGCTCAACATCATTACAAACTTTAATCATCTCATTCTGAAGATATTTAATGTCTTCTTCTTTTGCTTCTCTTGAGATGGGATCCAGATGAGGCAAAGCTCTTCGTAATATCGAGATTTGCGTCATAAGTTTCTTGAGCTTCTTGTGTGGCCACTCAGTTAACCCTCCTTTTTGATAGATTTTTTTGTATGGTGTGAGTAGACATATTTAATTGTTTACTCGCTTCATCAAGGGTTAAGTGAAAATAATTTCTTAAATCATGGAGCGTTGTTTTCTTTATTCTTTCTCTTTGCTCCATAGATAACCTATATAATTCACCCTGGTTAAGGGATGAAGTATCATAGGGTATACTTACTGCAGGTTGTTTTCCTTTGCCTAATGAGTGTTCAATATTGGTTTGAAATGAACTTCCATGGAGGTCATTTGGATTTATAGCCCATTCTGAACCAACACAGAGAACCTCATGATAGGCTAATACAGGATCACGCATCAAGATATATCCTGATACTTGTAAATCTATACAATACTGTGTCAGAAATTGTTTGATTTCTTCAAAATTTTTCTTTGTGAAATCAAACATTGGAAGCCTGTCAGTATTATAAGATTTATCCTGTACTTTTTCAAATAAAACAGCATGAGTAATCATACCTGTTCTTCTTCCGTGAACTTCAAGTTTATGGTACTGAAGTCCGTTGGTATGAATAATTTCCCGTAAAACATGACAGCAACTACATTCCAATAAGCTAGTAGTTGCTAATTGGCTTGTAGCTGTTGGCTGGCTAATTGTTGCTGGCTGGCTAGTGGTTGTTGGTTGGCTGATTGTTGTTGTCGGGCTGGTTGTTGCTGGCAAACTGATGATAGTTTGCTGGCTAGTGAATGCTGGTTGATTAACTGCCGACACTATTGGCTGAACTGGATTGGTAGACTCCATTAGTTCTGCCATAGTTCTACACCTCTTAACAGGCCTCCTTGATGAACCTGCTTCAGTTGTACCTTCAATCCTTGTAGATTGAGGAAGAACACTTGTTCTAGGGGGAGAAGTATGTACATTTGAAGCAGAAGGAGGAATAGTAGAAGGAGGAATAAACATTTCAAAGGGATTAGGAGATAACAAAGAAGTAAATGACATGTTATGCTGATCATCATACAACAAAGCATCAAGTAATGCTGTTTCGGATGTATCAGAAACTGGGATAAAACTGCTTGGTCCTGCCATGGCAATAGAATTTAGAGAAATATGTGTGAGTATCTGGTAGTTGATATTATCAGATGCTTGAGTGTTTGTGAGGCATGTTCGTTTGCCTTCCTCTATTTATAGTTGAATTAAATCCTATTGAATCTTTGCAGATTTGCGTAGTCCTGTTAAATCTCTACAGATTTGCTCCCTATAAAGCACGAGCCTGGAATTTTTTTTGACTTTATATGTATACGACAATCTGAGTTGTCGCGCCTGTGATTCCACAGTGATGCGCCTGTGATTACATAGTATTGCGCTCGTGAATCTGCAATTATACACCTGATGATTTTGTATTTAATATATATTTGTTTGTTGATTCTGGAAAATGGAAATTTTGTTACCAGAAGTAACAAAATTATGCATTGATAATGCATTTAGAAATCTGTGGAATTTTAATGAAATAGATATCATATATGCTATTATCATGGAATATTGTATGGAAATTCCATAAATTAATTTTTAAGGTCTCACACTTGAGGGGGAGAATGATAATGATATATATCAAGTGTGAATATTTATGTGATAATTCTTTGTGAATGTTTCTATGTTGATTCCCCCAAAATGAATATTAGATTTGATGATAAATCATATGAAATGTTGGCATGACTTGTTTGATCATCCGAGTCATATTATGTGCTGCTTGTTCTCAAATAGATATGATTATGAAAATATTATTGGAAATGGATCTCTGGAAATATATTAAATTGAAAGAGTACATATGAAATTATTGATCTGCAAAGTTTGCAGTGATGATTGCAACCAGATGTTTGCAATATATTATGCGCGCAATTTCCAGATTGAATGATCCATAAATCATGTATTAAAGTATCTATGAATGGATAGATCAATGATTATGAGAACATTGTTCATACGTGTATATTTGCAGCTTATAATCCAACAAAATTCTCCCCGTAAAATTTAGCTTTTGTTCAGGAGCCAGAATAATTCCATCTTAAAATGTTTTAAATGTGCAATGATTATTAATCTACTTCAATGCACATAGATGGATATACAAAGATGGATATACAAAGAAAATTGATGATTTGATGAGGGGGAGAAAAATAAGCAGATTGGGTAAAGATAAAGTGAAATGAATTATCATTGGCTCTTATTGATCCTCGTACAAAGAAATGTGCACTAAAAATTCAAAATGATAATTTAGTTGCTGAGTTTAGTTAATCGAATGCCAGAAGCATTTACTGACCTAAAGAAAGTGACAAAGTCACATGTGCCAACTGCAAATACTCCTATATGAATTGTTATAAAGCACACCAGAAGTGTTGCAAGTCCATTGATTTTAAAGATAAAAATCCTCAAAAGAGAAAAGGAGCTATAAGAATATAGATGATCATGTTGAGGATAATTAAGAAAAGCTCTAGAAGAGCCATCTCCTGAAGAGATGTTATCTCTAGAAGAGATATTACAAGTAAAGTGTATTGTGGTCCAAGAAGAGACCCAGGTATTTACATTATGAGATCTCAATAAATTATGAATGAAATCCAATGGGATTGAAAATGAAGTCGACGTTAATAATATCTATGATAGCATATGCTACAATGAATGATAATGAGGATCATGAGCCACAATATATTTGTATGTGCTAGAAGCACATAAGGAGCCAAAAACACATATGTCCCAAAAGGACTCAAGATGATAGTGCATATAGCATCATTATCTGAATAAACATTTATTGAATTTCTATATGCACATATATATTTATGAAAAGATTATTATGACTTTACTTGACAGATTTAGATCTTGCAGGTATATAATGAACAATCAGATTGGGTGTTTCTAACAGAATATTTGATGACAGAAAGTATAATATGCTCAGAAAGACATTGAAGCAATATAGTCATCAGGGGGAGCAACACTGATGTAATCAAGAGGGGGAGACGATACACGCTGTACTCTTTTTCCCTTATCTGGGTTTTATCCCACTGAGTTTTTCCTAGAAAGGTTTTTAATGAGGCAGCACTAGAAAGTGTATCAATGGATGTTGTACTCTTTTCTTTGGCTAGGTTTTTATCCCACCGGGTTTTTCCTAGTTAAAGTTTTTAACGAGGCACATTCATAAATGGACATCCAAGGGGGAGTGTTATGAATATACTTATTATGTGGATGTCCATTGACTCCCGGTCTCCAAATATTACAAGATGACATGGGACCCACGCATAGTACCATTGCATAGTAGTTTACTATTTGGTGGGACCCACGCACAAAATTATACAACTCACGGGAATGCATTCCCGTGAGTATACAGTTATGTAATTATGGGAATATTGCATCAAATGACCCAAAGTGGAAATTACACTAAAGGCCCATTTTCCTTCTATAAATAGAGGCCTTCTGTAAACATTCATTTGCAGATTTTAGCTAATCAAATGCTAAAAGCATTTACTGACCTAAAGTGACAAAGTCACATGTCCCAACTGCAAATGCTCCTATATGAATTGTTATAAAGCACGCCTGAAGCGTTGCTGGTCCATCGGTTATAAAGATAAAAATCCTCGAAAGAGAAAAGGAGCTATAAAATATAGCTGATCAAGTCGAGGATAATTAAGTAAAGCTCCAGAAGAGTTATCTTTTGATGAGATGTTATCTCCAGAAGAGATATTACAAGAAAAGTGTATTGTGGTCTAAGAGAGACCTAGGTACCTAATATATGTGAATATAATGAGATCTCAATAAATTATGAATGAAATCCGATGGGACTGAAAATGAAGTCGATGTTAATAATATCTATGATAGCATATGCTGCAATGAATGATAATCATGAGCCACAATATATTTGTATGTGTTAGAAGCACATAAGGCGCCAGAAACACATATGTCCCAAAAGGACTCAAGATGATAGTGCATATAGCATCATTATCTGAATAAACATTTATTGAATTTCTATATGCACATATATATTTATGAAAAGATTATTATGATTTTACTTGACAGATTTAGATCTTGCAGGTATATAATGAACAATCAAATTGGGCGTTTTCTAACAGAATATTTGATGACAGAAAGTATAATATGCTCAGAAAGACATTGAAGCAATGCAGTCATCAGGGGGAGTAACACTGATGTAATCAAGAGGGGGAGACGATACACGCTGTACTCTTTTTTCCTTATCTAGGTTTTATCCCACTGGGTTTTTCCTAGAAAGGTTTTTAATGAGGCAGCACTGGATAGTGTATTAATGGATGATGTACTCTTTTCTTTGGCTAGGTTTTTATCCCACTGGGTTTTTCCTAGTTAAAGTTTTTAACGAGGCACATTCATAAATGGACATCCAAGGGGGAGTGTTATGAATATTCTTATTATGTGGATGTCCATTGACCTATAATCTCCAAATACAGGATGACATGGTATATATGCATAGTAATCTACTATTTGCATCTTTCTATAAATAGAGATCTCCTGTAACTATTCATTATACTTGAATGAGAATCCATTTCATCTCTCTAGAATTTCCTCTGACTTCTCTCTAGAATTCCTTCAGTTTTATTACATGTTATGAATATTCTTATTATGTGGATGTCCATTGACCTATAATCTCCAAATACAGGATGACATGGTATATATGCATAGTAATCTACTATTTGCATCTTTCTATAAATAGAGATCTCCTGTAACTATTCATTATACTTGAATGAGAATCCATTTCATCTCTCTAGAATTTCCTCTGACTTCTCTCTAGAATTCCTTCAGTTTTATTACACGTTATCAGCACGATGGCTTCTCCTTCGGCTGATAGCTTCTTCGCAGCATTTCTTTCTTTCTTTTCTCATTCTTCACACATGGGTTTGGATGATTCCTCTAGAATTCTAACATCTTTCCCTTCTTCTCCGATGTAGCATACTGTAACTATGCTACTTCATCATCTTCTATTTATGCCTTAACTGAAACCATCGAAAATCTTAACCTCATAGGCTCTATTCTCTACTAACTAAATACTTCCCTAGTCTTCAACTCACATGTTCTTCCGATATTGCAATCCCCAAAATATAATTTCTCTTCTTCTCTACTTTTCTCCTCTTAGTCTGGAAGTAGACAAAGAAACTGAAACCAGTATATCTGCTTCTACCTTCTCGCAACAACAGTCGATGTGAGAGATGTCGAGAGAGTGGAGGAATGCAAGAAGAGAGAGAGAGTTTAAAAAAAACAAGGAGTCACGGACGAGCGTTGAAATGTTTGTGTGCGTCCCACCACCAGGAAGTGATATGCATTCACGGGCAAAGGAAACAAACCGAAGGTAAGAAAAAAACAAAGGAACATGTGTGTTAAAATAAAAAATTCTCATAGGTCCCACGTTTTTTTTTAATTACTTTATTATATTTGAGAAATGTTGTAGCTTCACATGCTACGAGAATTTATTTTTATAAAGTAAAGTAGAAGACCACCTTATTTATTTGTGGGACCATCGTGTTAGTGGATCTTTTAGAAAGGAGTGATGTATGGTGATATATTATAAAAAACTAGAGACTAGGGCTTAACAGTTCGTGAAGCCACATACACAACACTACCAATCATCTATTAGCTTATCTTATTACCTCTTGTGTATCACCTTATTTGTCTTCTCATCCATCAAATTAATTTCTCAAAAGCAAACAAAACCATTAGATTAATCCAATGGCTTTATAACTTTACTTGTGTGTATTTATTTTTATTGTTACTAACATTTATTTTTATGTAACTAATATTTACTTTTTCGCATTTACTTTTATGTTATTTATTTATATTTATCTTTTATGGCGGCAACACTATTTATTAGTGGGCTCTATTTATTTATTTTATTTTACATTTATTTATTCTTCATGGAGGCACACTAGTATTTATTAGTGAGTTCCATTTATTTATTTTATTTTACATTTATTTATTCTTCATGGAGGCACACTAGTATCTATTAGTGGGCTCTATTTATTTATTTTATTATGCTTTCTATATTCATGGTAGCAACACTATAGTGGGCTCCATTTATTTATTTACTGCTTTACTTATTTCTCATGGTTGCAACACTATATTAGTGGGCTCCATTTATTTATTTATTTATTTATTTACTGCTTTACTTATTTCTCATGGTTGCAACACTATAGTGGGCTCCATTTATTTAATTTAATTCTTTATTGCTTTATTTTTTTTTTTTTCTCATGGTAGCGACACTAGTACTGTGGGCTCCATTTATTTATTTACTGCTTTCTATATTATATATATATATATATATATATATATATATATTTGCATTTACATATGCATTATCTTTCTTACTTTTGGATGAAATAGGTCTCGCTGTGAGTTTACTACCATTCCTATTTCATCTTCTTTTTATTTATTTAGCACGTTTATTTCCAGTCATTTATTTTATTTTTATTTATTTATTTACTGCTTTATATAAATCCCCCTTCCCTTTTATTATTTATGGCAACGACACTAATATATACATATTAGTGGGTTCCATCTATTTGTTTTATTATGCTTATACTTTATTTATCCTGAAGATAAACTGTTAAAAGATCATATATATTATTATGAGATCAAAATGCCATAGAGATATGAGGCATAGATTGGCTTGAGAGATGAGGTATAAATTGGCTTGAGCCTGAGAGGCAAGATAGCCTTAATTTCAGAGGCAAGATTGCCTGAAGCCAAGAGGTATGTTAGCCTGATAACAAGAGACAAATTATGAAACAATATTTGATCCATAAATTTTGTATGTTATCAGTTGTATAAAGGCCTCAAAATTGTATATTTGGCATTAAATATTCCCTTAAATTATGAGACAAGGGATTGTATGATCATGATTGATATTATAAATAAATATATTCAATTGCTATTGTAGTAGCAATATTGTGGATTAATTTTTTGCCATGATCAAACAAATCAGTGAGTTATGGATCATGAATTTTTATCCAACTTCATTCCCAGAAGTGAATAAAGAAAATATATTATTATGGTTGTTATGTGATTTCTATGATTATAACAATTTTTATAAATACGAGAAACGAATATTCATAAACAAAATAATTAAGCAAAAGGAAATATTATTTCAACAAAGTTTAATTGCGAGTGGCTCAACATCATTACAAACTTTAATCATCTCATTCTGAAGATATTTAATGTCTTCTTCTTTTGCTTCTCTTGAGATGGGATCCAAATGAGGCAAAGCTCTTCGTAATATCGAGATTTGCGTCATAAGTTTTTTGAGCTTCTTGTGTGGCCACTCAGTTAACCCTCCTTTTTGATAGATTTTTTGTATGGTGTGAGTAGACATATTTAATTGTTTACTCGCTTCATCAAGGGTTAAGTGAAAATAATTTCTTAAATCATGGAGCGTTGTTTTCTTTATTCTTTCTCGTTGCTCCATAGATAACCTATATAATTCACCCTGGTTAAGGGATGAAGTATCATAGGGTATACTTACTGCAGATTGTTTTCCTTTGCCTAATGAGTGTTCAATATTGGTTTGAAATGAACTTCCATGGAGGTCATTTGGATTTATAGCCCATTCCGAACCAACACAGAGAACCTCATGATAGGCTAATACAGGATCACGCATCAAGATATATCCTGATGCTTGTAAATCTATACAATACTGTGTCAGAAATTGTTTGATTTCTTCAAAATTTTTCTTTGTGAAATCAAACATTGGAAGTCTGTCAGTATTATAAGATTTATCCTGTACTTTTTCAAATAAAACAGCATGAGTAATCATACCTGTTCTTCTTCCGTGAACTTCAAGTTTATGGTACTGAAGTCCGTTGGTATGAATAATTTCCCGTAAAACATGACAGCAACTACATTCCAATAAGCTAGTTGTTGCTAATTGACTTGTTGTTGATGGCTGGCTAGTGGTTGTTGGTTGGCTAATTGTTATTGGCTGGCTAATGGTTATCGGTTGGCTGATTGTTGCTAGCTGGATCGTGGTTGATGGCTGGCCGGTGGTTGTTTGCTGGCTTATGAATGCTGGCTCATTGATTGTTGTGACTATTGGTTGAATTTGACTGGTAGACTCCATTAGTTCAGCCATAGTTCTACACCTCTTAACAGGCCTCCTTGATGAACCTGTTTCAGTTGTACCTTCAATCCTTGTAGATTGTGGAAGAACACTTGTTCTTGGGGGAGAAGTAGGTACATTTGAAGCAGAAGGAGGAATAGTAGAAGGAGGAATAAACATTTCAAAGGGATTAGGAGATAACAAAGAAGTAAATGACATGTTGGGCTGATCATCATACAACAAAGCATCAAGTAATGCTGTTTCGGATGTATCAGAAACTGGGATAAAACTGCTTGGTCCTGCCATGGCAATAGAATTTAGAGAAATATGTGTGAGTATCTGGTAGTTGATATTATCAGATGCTTGAGTGTTTGTGAGGCATGTTCGTTTGCCTTCCTCTATTTATAGTTGAATTAAATCCTATTGAATCTCTGCAGATTTGCGTAGTCCTGTTAAATCTCTACAGATTTGCTCCCTATAAAGCACGAGCCTGGAATCTTTTTGACTTTATATGTATACGACAATCTGAGTTGTCGCGCCTGTGATTCCACAGTGATGCGCCTGTGATTACACAGTATTGCGCTCGTGAATCTGCAATTATACACCTGATGATTTTGTATTTAATATATATTTGTTTGTTGATTCTGGAAAATGGAAATTTTGTTACCAGAAGTAACAAAATTATGCATTGATAATGCATTTAGAAATCTGTGGAATTTTAATGAAATAGATATCATATATGCTATTATCATGGAATATTGTATGGAAATTCCATAAATTAATTTTTAAGGTCTCACACTTGAGGGGGAGAATGATAATGATATATATCAAGTGTGAATATTTATGTGATAATTCTTTGTGAATGTTTCTATGTTGATTCCCCCAAAATGAATATTAGATTTGATGATAAATCATATGAAATGTTGGCATGACTTGTTTGATCATCCGAGTCATATATTATGTGCTGCATGTTCTCAGATAGAATTAATTATTGGAAATGGATCTCTGGAAATATATCAAATTGAAAGTTTACATATGAGATTATAAATTTGCAAAGTTTGCAGTGATGTTTGCAACAAGAAGTTTGCAATATATTATGCGCGCAATTTCCAGATTGAATGATCCAGAAATAATGTATTAAAGTATCCATGAATGGATAGATCAATGATTATGAGAACAAAATTTATATGTTGTGTATATTTGCAGCGATTATATAAGCCAACAGAATTCTCCCCGTATAATTGGCTTTTGGTCAGGAGCCAAATTAATTCCATCTTGAAATGTTTTAAATGTGTAATGATTATTAATCTATTACAATGCACATAGATGGATATACAAAGAAAATTGATGATTTGATGAGGGGGAGAAAAATAAGCAGATTGGGTAAAGATAAAGTGAAATGAATTATCATTGACTCCCGGTTTCCAAATATTAAAAGATGATATGGGACCTACGCATAGTGATTTACTATTTGCATAGTACCACGCATAGTAGTTTACTATTTGGTGGGACCCGCACACAATTATACAATCACTCACGGGAAGGAAATCCGTGAGTGAATAGTTTAGGTTTTTGGGGAAAACTACACCAAATGACCCAGAGGTAGAAATTACACTAAAGTCCCATTTTTCTTCTATAAATAGAGGTTTTCTGTAACTGTTCATCAATTGAATGAAATGAGAATCTATCTCTCTACTTTATCTCTCTAGAACCTCTGCTCTTCTTCTTATTATCTTTGTCAAGTGAATTGAGAGAGGAGTATAAAAAAAAAAAAAAAAAAAAAAACTCACTCTGTCGACAAGAGATAAAAGGAAAAGGAAGAAAGAAAAAAAAAAGAATAATAAAAAAAAAGGAGCAGTATTAATTATATTATGTTATATTATTCACATGCATTTGGATGCTTCTTCACACACATCACAACGCACACTTTTTATTCACATGCATTTGGATGGTTCTTCACACATATCACAACGCACACTTTTTCTAATTCAATTGCATCAGACACACAAATAAATTATATTATATTACTATCATGTTAGGTCAAAAATATACCTATGATTCATTTTTTATTATATTATTATTGTTGTTAACATTTTAGCTTTTAACAAACCGAGAAGAAGAAGGAAACTTAATATCTTAGGGTGTAGTTTTCTGATCCTCTTTATAATGATTTATTATATGTTTATTTTATTTATTATTTATGTTTATGACTTTATTATTATTGTTAAGTTGACTTCATATTAGAAGTCTAGATTTAATTTTTTTTTTCTTTTAATCTTTTATTTATTTACTTTTATGTTATTGTTATTAATTTAACTTCAGATTGGAAGTCTAGATTTAATTTTTTTTAATTGTTTTAATTTGATATTTTATTATTGTTACTAACTTTATTGACATTTATTTTTATGTTACTAACATTTATTTTACGTATTTATTTTTATGTTCCTAACATTCATTTATCTTTCATGGTAGTAACACTAATATATATTAGTGGGCTCCATTTATTTATTTTATTATTTACTGCTCCATTTGTTTATTTAATTCTTTACTGCTTTATTTATTTTTCATGGTTGCGACACTATATATTAGTGGGCTCCATTTATTTATTTATTTATTTACAGCTTTATTTATGTTTTATGGTTGTAACACTATATATTAGTGGGAACCATTTGTTTAATTTAATTCTTTAATGCTTTATATTAGCGGCACACTAGTATCTATTAGTGGGCTCTATTTATTTATTTTATTATGCTTTATTTATTCATGGTAGCAACACTATAGTGGGCTCCATTTATTTATTTACTGCTTTACTTATTTCTCATGGTTGCAACACTATATTAGTGGGCTCCATTTATTTATTTTATTATTTATTTACTGCTTTACTTATTTCTCATGGTTGCAACACTATAGTGGGCTCCATTTATTAATTTTAATTCTTTACTGCTTTATTTATTTCTCATGGTAGCGACACTAGTATTGTGGGCTCCATTTATTTATTTACTGCTTTCTATATTATATATATATATATATATATATATATATATATATATATATTTGCATTTGCATATGCATCCTCTTTCTTACTTTTGGATGAAATAGGTCTCGCTGTGAGTTTACTACCATTCCTATTTCATCTGCTTTTTATTTATTTAGCATGTTTATTTCCAGTCATTTATTTATTTACTGCTTTATATCCCCCTTCCTTTTTATTTTTATTTATTTATTTACAATTTATATATTTCCCTTCCCTTTTATTATTCATGGCAACTACACTATTAGTGGGCTCCATCTATTTATTTTATTATGCTTATACTTTATTTATCCTGAAGATAAACTGTTAAAAGATCATATATATTATTATGAGATCAAAATGCCATAGAGAGATGAGGCATAGATTGGCTTGAGAGATGAGGCATAAATTGGCTTGAGACTAAGAGGCAAGATAGCCTTAATTTCAGAGGCAAGATTGCCTGAAGCCAAGAGGCAAGTTAGCCTGATGACAATATTTGATCCATAAATTTTGTATGTTATCAGTTGTATAAAAGGCCTCAAAATTGTATATTTGGCATTAAATATTCCCTTAAATTATGAGACAAGGGATTGTATGATCATGATTGATATTATAAATAAATATATTCAATTTGCTATTGCAGTAGCAATATTGTGGTAAAGTCAAGAAATATTGTAGATTAATTTCTTGCCATGATCAAACAAATCAGTGAGTTATGGATCATGAATTTTTATCCAACTTCATTCCCAGAAGTGAATGAAGTAAATATATTATTATGGTTGTTATGTGATTTCTATGATTATAACAATTTTTATAAATACGAGAAAAGCATATTCATAAACAAAATAATTAAGCAAAAGGAAATATTATTTCAACAAAGTTTAATTGCGAGTGACTCAACATCATTACAAACTTTAATCATCTCATTCTGAAGATATTTAATGTCTTCTTCTTTTGTTTCTCTTGAGATGGGATCCAGATGAGGCAAAGCTCTTCGTAATATCGAGATTTGCGTCATAAGTTTCTTGAGCTTCTTGTGTGGCCACTCAGTTAACCCTCCTTTTTGATAGATTTTTTGTATGGTGTGAGTAGACATATTTAATTGTTTACTCGCTTCATCAAGGGTTAAGTGAAAATAATTTCTTAAATCATGGAGCGTTGTTTTCTTTATTCTTTCTCGTTGCTCCATAGATAACCTATATAATTCACCCTGGTTAAAGGATGAAGTATCATAGGGTATACTTACTGCAGGTTGTTTTCCTTTGCCTAATGAGTGTTCAATATTGGTTTGAAATGAACTTCCATGGAGGTCATTTGGATTTATAGCCCATTCCGAACCAACACAGAGAACCTCATGATAGGCTAATACAGGATCACGCATCAAGATATATCCTGATGCTTGTAAATCTATACAATACTGTGTCAGAAATTGTTTGATTTCTTCAAAATTTTTATTTGTGAAATCAAACATTGGAAGCCTGTCAGTATTATAAGATTTATCCTATACTTTTTCAAATAAAACAGCATGGGTAATCATACCTGTTCTTCTTCCGTGAACTTCAAGTTTATGGTACTGAAGTTCGTTGGTATGTATGATCTCTCGTAAAACATGACAACAACTACATTCCAATAAGCTAGTTGTTGCTAATTGACTTGTAGTTGATGGCTGGCTAGTGGTTGTTGGTTGGCTAATTGTTATTGGCTGGCTAATGGTTGTCGGTTGGCTGATTGTTGCTAGCTGGATCGTGGTTGATGGCTGGCTGGTGGTTGTTTGCTGGCTTATGAATGCTGGCTCATTGATTGTTGTGACTATTGGTTGAATTTGACTGGTAGACTCCATTAGTTCAGCCATAGTTCTACACCTTTTAACAGGCCTCCTTGATGAACCTGCTTCAGTTGTACCTTCATTCCTTCTAAATTGAGGAAGAACATTTGTTCTTGGGGGAGAAGTAGGTATATTTGAAGCAGAAGGAGGAATAGTAGAAGGAGGAATAAACATCTCAAAAGGATTAGGAGATAATAAAGAGGTAAATGACAGGTTTGTCTGATCATCATACAACAAAGCATCAAGTAATGCTGTGTCAGATGTATCAGAAACTGGGATAAAATTACTTGGACCTGCCATTGCAATAATATACGCGATTAGAAGAAAAATGATAAGTTAGTATATGGTAGTGAATGTTATCAGATGCTTGAATGTTTGTGAGGCATGTTCGTTAGCCTTCTTTTATTTATAGCCGAATTAAATCCTATTGAATCTCTGCAGATATGCGCAGTCCTGTTGAATCTTTACAGATCTGCACCCTGTCAAGGACGAGCTTAGACACTTTTTGACTATATATGCATACGACAATTCCACAGTGATACATGTTGCGCCTGTGATTCCACAGTAATGCATCTGTGATTCCACAGTATTTTGATAATTTCAATGATTTTGTATTTATTTGATTGTTGTTTCTGGAAAATTGAAATTTTGTTACCAGAAGTAACAGAATAATGCATTGATAATGCATTTGTGGAATTTTAATGATATCTGTAGAAATAGATATCATATATGGAATATTGTATGAAATTACATGAATTAATTTCTACAGACTCATACTTGAGGGGGAGATTGATATATATCAAGTGTGAGTGTTTTTGTGTTAATTTTCTGTGAATGTTTGTGTGTTGATTCCCCCAAGATTGATATTGGATTTGATGATAAATTATATGGAATGTTGGCATGACTTGTTTGATCATCCGAGTCATATTATGTGCTGCTTGTTCTCAAATAGATATGATTATGAAAATATTATTGGAAACGGATCTCTGGAAATATATTAAATTGAAAGAGTACATATGAAATTATTGATCTGCAAAGTTTGCAGTGATGATTACAACCAGATGTTTGCAATATATTATGCGCGCAATTTCCAGATTGAATGATCCAGAAATCATGTATTAAAGTATCCATGAATGGATAGATCAATGATTATGAGAACAAAATTTATATGTTGTGTATATTTGCAGCAATTATATAAGCCAACAGAATTCTCCCCGTATAATTGGCTTTTGGTCAGGAGCCAGATTAATTCCATCTTGAAATGTTTTAAATGTGTAATGTTTATTAATCTATTACAATGCACATAGATGGATATACAAAGAAAATTGATGATTTGATTAAGGGGAGAAAAATAAGCAGATTGGGTAAAGATAAAGTGAAATGAATTATCATTGGCTCATATTGGTACTCGTACAAAGAAATGTGCACTAAAAGTTCAAAAGATAATTCATTTGCAGATTTTAGCTAATCAAATGCTAAAAGCATTTACTGACCTAAAGTGACAAAGTCACATGTCCCAACTGCAAATGCTCCTATATGAATTGTTATAAAGCACGCCTGAAGCGTTGCTGGTCCATCGGTTATAAAGATAAAAATCCTCGAAAGAGAAAAGGAGCTATAAAATATAGATGATCAAGTCGAGGATAATTAAGTAAAGCTCCAGAAGAGTTATCTTTTGACGAGATGTTATCTCCAGAAGAGATATTACAAGAAGAGTGTATTGTGGTCTAAAAAGAGACCCAGGTACCTAATATATGTGAATATAATGAGATCTCAATAAATTATGAATGAAATCCGATGGGACCGAAAAATAAAGTCGACATTGATGATATTTATGTTTATAAGATAGCATATGCTGTAATGATGATAATGAGGATCATGAATCATACCATTGCTTCAATGTCTTTCTGAGCATATTATACTTTCTGTCATCAAATATTCTGTTAGAAAACGCCCAATTTGATTGTTCATTATATACCTGCAAGATCTAAATCTGTCAAGTAAAATCATAATAATCTTTTCATAAATATATATGTGCATATAGAAATTCAATAAATGTTTATTCAGATAATGATGCTATATGCACTATCATCTTGAGTCCTTTTGGGACATATGTGTTTCTGGCGCCTTATGTGCTTCTAACACATACAAATATATTGTGGCTCATGATTATCATTCATTGCAGCATATGCTATCATAGATATTATTAATGGGTAATGTAGTATTTGTAGTGGTGGCTGATTTAATGGCTGAGGTAGGTAGTGGTGTACTCTTCGGTGTCCACTTTAAGGAGCGTTCCTCTGCTTCAGCATAGTTACAGGCAAGTCCCCATGCGGCATGAAAGTTGGTAGGTAGGTGAGCTTGTACGTCACTTTGAACCTTTGGTTTTAGTCCTGCGATAAACATGCTTTTACGAAGAGTATCCGGTATGCCCGTGACTCTGCATGATAAATTCTCAAATGCTGTTTGGTACTGGAACCTGTTTGTGATAATTTGCATAGTTCCCCAGCGGGATCTTCATATGCTGTTGGCCCATGGCGGCTTAGAATTGTTGTCCGAAACTGATTCCAATTAGTGATCATGCCTTCACGTGACAAGGTCCTGAACCAGCTATTTGCTGGTGCGTCTAGGTGAAAAGACGCGATGCGGAGTCTATCAGGTTCAACAATAGAGTAGTAGTCACAATATTGGTCGACTGCAAATAACCAGTCTGTTGGGTCTCCCTGGCCGTAGCGTGGAAAATCTAATCGTAATGGTTTGTGGCGAGGTGGATCTGTTCTGCCTGGTATAGCTCCCAAAATACTTGTGTTTTGATTAGGATGTTGTGTTTCCATAAAACGTGTCATTTCAAGCTAGAAACGTTCCAGCAAGCGGTCTATAGTTACATCAAGTTGTTCCTGGTTCTGCCACGGATTTCCTTCCCGTGAGTGATTGTATAATTGTGTGCGGGTCCCACCAAATAGTAAATCACTATGCGTGGTACTATGCAAATAGTAAATCACTATGCGTGGATCCCATATCATCTTTTAATATTTGGAAACCGGGAGTCAATGGACATCCACATAATAAGTATATTCATAACACTCCCCCTTGGATGTCCATTTATGAATGTGCCTCGTTAAAAACTTTAACTAGGAAAAACCCAGTGGGATAAAAACCTAGCCAAAGAAAAGAGTACATCATCCATTGATACACTTTCTAGTGCTGCCTCATTAAAAACCTTTCTAGGAAAAACCCAGTGGGATAAAACCCAGATAAGGGAAAAAGAGTACAGCGTGTATCGTCTCCCCCTCTTGATTACATCAGTGTTGCTCCCCCTGATGACTATATTGCTTCAATGTCTTTCTGAGCATATTATACTTTCTGTCATCAAATATTCTGTTAGAAACACCCAATCTGATTGTTCATTATATACCTGCAAGATCTAAATCTGTCAAGTAAAGTCATAATAATCTTTTCATAAATATATATGTGCATATAGAAATTCAATAAATGTTTATTCAGATAATGATGCTATATGCACTATCATCTTGAGTCCTTTTGGGACATATGTGTTTTTGGCGCCTTATGTGCTTCTAGCACATACAAATATATTGTGGCTCATGATCCTCATTATCATTCATTGTAGCATATGCTATCATAGATATTATTAACGTCGACTTCATTTTCAATCCCATCGGATTTCATTCATAATTTATTGAGATCTCATAATGTAAATACCTGGGTCTCTTCTTGGACCACAATACACTTTACTTGTAATATCTCTTCTAGAGATAACATCTCTTCAGGAGATGGCTCTTCTAGAGCTTTTCTTAATTATCCTCAACATGATCATCTATATTCTTATAGCTCCTTTTCTCTTTTGAGGATTTTTATCTTTAAAATCAATGGACTTGCAACACTTCTGGTGTGCTTTATAACAATTCATATAGGAGCATTTGCAGTTGGCACATGTGACTTTGTCACTTTCTTTAGGTCAGTAAATGCTTCTGGCATTCGATTAACTAAACTCTGAAATTGAATTATCATTTTGAACTTTTAGTGCACAATTCCTTGTACGATGATCAATATGAGCCAATGATAATTCATTCTAGTAAATCTTTACCCAATCTGCTTATTTTTCTCCCCCTCATCAAATCATCAATTTTCTTTGTATATCCATCTATGTGCATTGTAATAGATTAATAATCATTACACATTTAAAACATTTCAAGATGGAATTAATCTGGCTCCTGACCAAAAGCCAATTATACGGGGAGAATTCTGTTGGCTTATATAATTGCTACAAATATACACAACATATAAATTTTGTTCTCATAATCATTGATCTATCCATTCATGGATACTTTAATACATTATTTCTGGATCATTCAATCTGGAAATTGCGCGCATAATATATTGCAAACATCTGGTTGCAATCATCACTGCAAACTTTACAGATCAATAATTTCATATGTACTCTTTCAATTTAATATATTTCCAGAGATCCATTTCCAATAATATTTTCATAATCATATCTATTTGAGAACAAGCAGCACATAATATGACTCGGATGATCAAACAAGTCATGCCAACATTTCATATGATTTATCATCAAATCTAATATTCATTTTGGGGGAATCAACATAGAAACATTCACAAAGAATTATCACATAAATATTCACACTTGATATATATCATTATCATTCTCCCCCTCAAGTGTGAGACCTTAAAAATTAATTTATGGAATTTCCATACAATATTCCATGATAATAGCATATATGATATCTATTTCATTAAAATTCCACAGATTTCTAAATGCATTATCAATGCATAATTTTGTTACTTCTGGTAACAAAATTTCCATTTTCCAGAATCAACAAACAAATATATATTAAATACAAAATCATCAGGTGTATAATTGCAGATTCACGAGCGCAATACTGTGTAATCACAGGCGCATCACTGTGGAATCACAGGCGCGACAACTCAGATTGTCGTATACATATAAAGTCAAAAAGATTCCAGGCTCGTGCTTTATAGGGAGCAAATCTGTAGAGATTTAACAGGACTACGCAAATCTGCAGAGATTCAATAGGATTTAATTCAACTATAAATAGAGGAAGGCAAACGAACATGCCTCACAAACACTCAAGCATCTGATAATATCAACTACCAGATACTCACACATATTTCTCTAAATTCTATTGCCATGGCAGGACCAAGCAGTTTTATCCCAGTTTCTGATACATCCGAAACAGCATTACTTGATGCTTTGTTGTATGATGATCAGCATAACATGTCATTTACTTCTTTGTTATCTCCTAATCCCTTTGAAATGTTTATTCCTCCTTCTACTATTCCTCCTTCTGCTTCAAATATACCTACTTCTCCCCCTAGAACAAGTGTTCTTCCTCAATCTACAAGGATTGAAGGTACAACTGAAGCAGGTTCATCAAGGAGGCCTGTTAAGAGGTGTAGAACTATGGCAGAACTAATGGAGTCTACTAATCCAGTTCAGCCAATAGTGTCGGCAGTTAATCAACCAGCATTCACTAGCCAGCAAACTATCATCAGTTTGCCAGCAACAACCAGCCCGACAACAACAATCAGCCAACCAACAACCACTAGCCAGCCAGCAACAATTAGCCAGCCAACAGCTACAAGCCAATTAGCAACTACTAGCTTATTGGAATGTAGTTGCTGTCATGTTTTACGGGAAATTATTCATACCAACGGACTTCAGTACCATAAACTTGAAGTTCACGGAAGAAGAACAGGTATGATTACCCATGCTGTTTTATTTGAAAAAGTACAGGATAAATCTTATAATACTGACAGGCTTCCAATGTTTGATTTCACAAAGAAAAATTTTGAAGAAATCAAACAATTTCTGACACAGTATTGTATAGATTTACAAGCATCAGGATATATCTTGATGCGTGATCCTGTATTAGCCTATCATGAGGTTCTCTGTGTTGGTTCGGAATGGGCTATAAATCCAAATGACCTCCATGGAAGTTCATTTCAAACCAATATTGAACACTCATTAGGCAAAGGAAAACAACCTGCAGTAAGTATACCCTATGATACTTCATCCCTTAACCAGGGTGAATTATATAGGTTATCTATGGAGCAAAGAGAAAGAATAAAGAAAACAACGCTCCATGATTTAAGAAATTATTTTCACTTAACCCTTGATGAAGCGAGTAAACAATTAAATATGTCTACTCACACCATACAAAAAATCTATCAAAAAGGAGGGTTAACTGAGTGGCCACACAAGAAGCTTAAGAAACTTATGACGCAAATCTCGATATTACGAAGAGCTTTGCCTCATCTGGATCCCATCTCAAGAGAAGCAAAAGAAGAAGACATTAAATATCTTCAGAATGAGATGATTAAAGTTTGTAATGATGTTGAGCCACTCGCAATTAAACTTTGTTGAAATAATATTTCCTTTTGCTTAATTATTTTGTTTATGAATATTCTTTTCTCGTATTTATAAAAATTGTTATAATCATAGAAATCACATAACAACTATAATAATATATTTGCTTCATTCACTTCTGGGAATGAAGTTGGATAAAAATTCATGATCCATAACTCACTGATTTGTTTGATCATGGCAAGAAATTAATCCACAATATTGCTACTACAATAGCAAATTGAATATATTTATTTATAATATCAATCATGATCATACAATCCCTTGTCTCATAATTTAAGGGAATATTTAATGCCAAATATACAATTTTGAGGCCTTTATACAACTGATAACATACAAAATTTATGGATCAAATATTGTTTCATAATTTGTCTCTTGTTATCAGGCTAACTTGCCTCTTGGCTTCAGGCAATCTTGCCTATGAAATTAAGGCTATCTTGCCTCTTAGGCTCAAGCCAATTTATGCCTCATCTCTCAAGCCAATCTATGCCTCATATCTCTATGGCATTTTGATCTCATAATAATATATATGATCTTTTAACAGTTTATCTTCAAGATAAATAAAATATAAGCATAATAAAATAAATAGATGGAACCCACTAATAGTGTGGTTGCCATAAATAATAAGAAGGGAGAGGGATATATATATATATAGCAATAAATAAATAAAATAAAATAAATGACTGGAAATAAACATGCTAGATTAATAAAAAGAAGATGAGATAGGAATGGTAGTAAACTCACAGCGAGACCTATCTCATCCAAAGATAAGAAAGAAGATGCATATGCAAATGTAAATATATATATATATATATATATATATATATATATATATATATATATATATAAAATATATATATAGAAAACGGTAAAATAAAAAGGGAAGGGGATTTAAAGCAGTAAATAAATAATAAATAAATGGAGTCCACTATACAAGTGTTACCACCATGAAAAATAAAGCAGTAAATAATAAATGGTGCCCACTATACTAGTGTTGCTACCATGAAAGATAAATAAAGCAGTAAAGAATTAAAATAAAATAAATGGGGCCCACAAAATGTCACCACCATAAAAGATAAATAAACTCTAAATAAAATAAATAAATAGAGCCCACTAATAGAGACTAGTGTGCCTCCATGAAGAATAAATAAATGTAAAATAAAATAAATAAATGGAGCCCACTAATAAATAATGTTGCCGCCATAAAAAAATAAATAAATGTTAAAATAAATAAATAGAACCCACTAGTAAATATACTAATGTGCTATCATAAAAGATAAATAAATGTTAGTAACAATAAAATAAATGTTAGTGACATAAAACTAAATATTAGTAAAGTCAGTATGAAGCTTAGTATAGCCACCATGAGATAAATAAATAAAGCAGTAAGTAAAGAATTACAAATGGAGCTTAATGACGCCACCATGAAATAAATGAATAGGAAGTGGGAAGAATATATAAACATAAATAAATTACTGTAAATAATAAAATATAAAATTTACCGTGAATAGTAAAATTACTATTCACTATAAATAGTGAATAAAGTAA
Organism: Acacia confusa; assembly: GCA_037074495.1. NCBI lineage: Eukaryota > Viridiplantae > Streptophyta > Magnoliopsida > Fabales > Fabaceae > Acacia > Acacia confusa. The sequence continues at coordinate 29,187,830 of CM073511.1, forward strand.
AATTACAGAAAGATTAATCTAGACTTCCATGTAGGAGTCAAATGAATAAAATGTAAAAATTACTGAAAAAGGGGTAAATTTACTGTGAATAGTAAATTACTATTTACCGTAGTAAAATAGTAAATAATCTCAAATCTTAACCATGGAGCGTTGTTTTCTTTATTCTTTCTCTTTGCTCCATAGATAACCTATATAATTCACCCTGGTTAAGGGATGAAGTATCATAGGGTATACTTACTGCAGGTTGTTTTCCTTTGCCTAATGAGTGTTCAATATTGGTTTGAAATGAACTTCCATGGAGGTCATTTGGATTTATAGCCCATTCTGAACCAACACAGAGAACCTCATGATAGGCTAATACAGGATCACGCATCAAGATATATCCTGATACTTGTAAATCTATACAATACTGTGTCAGAAATTGTTTGATTTCTTCAAAATTTTTCTTTGTGAAATCAAACATTGGAAGCCTGTCAGTATTATAAGATTTATCCTGTACTTTTTCAAATAAAACAGCATGAGTAATCATACCTGTTCTTCTTCCGTGAACTTCAAGTTTATGGTACTGAAGTCCGTTGGTATGAATAATTTCCCGTAAAACATGACAGCAACTACATTCCAATAAGCTAGTAGTTGCTAATTGGTATTTTGGGGATTGCAATATCGGAAGAACATGTGAGTTGAAGACTAGGGAAGTATTTAGTTAGTAGAGAATAGAGCCTATGAGGTTAAGATTTTCGATGGTTTCAGTTAAGGCATAAATAGAAGATGATGAAGTAGCATAGTTACAGTATGCTACATCGGAGAAGAAGGGAAAGATGTTAGAATTCTAGAGGAATCATCCAAACCCATGTGTGAAGAATGAGAAAAGAAAGAAAGAAATGCTGCGAAGAAGCTATCAGCCGAAGGAGAAGCCATCGTGCTGATAACGTGTAATAAAACTGAAGGAATTCTAGAGAGAAGTCAGAGGAAATTCTAGAGAGATGAAATGGATTCTCATTCAAGTATAATGAATAGTTACAGGAGATCTCTATTTATAGAAAGATGCAAATAGTAGATTACTATGCATATATACCATGTCATCCTGTATTTGGAGATTATAGGTCAATGGACATCCACATAATAAGAATATTCATAACTAATGCATAATTAATTTTTTTATTTAAAAAGTTAAGGAAGTTAAATTAATTAGTCAATCATAACTTATGTGGTTCCACATCTAACTATGACTTCCTTGTTTTGAGAGAAAAAAGTCTTCATCTTTTTTTGATACAGAAAAAAAAAAAGTCTCTGTCAATGTAATGCAATCTAACACAACTCAATTTCTTTGGTCATCATTCGTTTCTTGCGAGATCAACTTTTTTTTTTTTTTTTTGCGAGATCAACTTTTGTTAACCTGGTCTTGAAGTCAACCCATCCTACAAGGCCTTTTTTTTTTTTGGCAGTCTTACAAGGCGTTTGATCGTAAGCGCTAACGATTGTTGGACCGCAAGTCATCCGGGCACAATTTTACTTGCTATCCAAGTCAGACGGTAATAGAGCCCAATGACGTTAAAACGACGCGTTTCTAATGGTTCACGGAACCAGATTCCCCGGCCCACACTCATGACTTATACCCCCTCATCACTGGCTGACTTTATCGGCAAATCTGTCTCAATTTCGGCTTTGCCCCTCGCTCTCTGTAAGACTCCTATCACAGGTTGAGGGATAGAAATGGTACCGACCACCGACCTCCCCAAACAGCACTTGTCCTAAGCCCTCGAAACCCTACACAGTTTGGATTAGAAGTCCATAAATGCCCCTCACCCGCTATATTCGCCATGACCCCCACCCTCATATAAACGCCACTCATCGCGATTCTGCATTTCTGAAGAGTTAAACCCCAGACTGAAGAAGGATAAAGAATCAGAGTAATCTTCTACATCTTTCTATCTGATTATTCGCTTCCAATTAGATTCCATTCTTTTCCTTCAGTTTAAATCGGTACGTTGCTTGGGTTCCTTTCTTCATCTCATGCTTAATCTTTGATTTCTTTTTTCTTTTTTGGTTGCTTCTGGGGTTTGTTCTGGAATCATGTGGGAGGTGGGGTTAGGGTTTATAGCTTGTTTCCTGTTATTGTTTTGTTCGTTTGCCTCTCAAAGTGCTCATCTTATTGCTGATGACGATGTTGATTACTTGTTGATTGGTTGTTTTTTTGTTCTTGTGTTGATTTTGTCGATGGTTGTTTGTCGGGGCTGGTTCAGCAGCTTCCTGCACTTTATGCTTCCTAGAAAGAGACCTTGTGAAGGAGTGGTTGTAGAAGAAGAGAGTGAGAACAAGAACAACGCAGACGCTGCATCGTCCGTGAAGAAGCATCGGATCGACTGCTTCGGTGCCTCCTCACCTGCTGATACCGCCGATTCGACGGTAAATAACAGCAAACAGAGCCCCAGTTGCGGCAACAACAACAATCACACTAGCGGATACTTGCCTGAAGGATCATCGGTCATGGCTTTGGGTGATTCCAATCCGCCAGATATTGATGAGGATCTGCACAGTCGTCAGCTGGCTGTGTATGGTCGTGACACGATGAGGAAGCTCTTTGCTTCCAATGTCCTCGTCTCCGGGATGCAGGGTCTTGGTGTCGAGATTGGTATAGTCATTGACTACCGTTCATTTGCTTTTCCATGTATCGATGGTTACTGCTTTCAAAATTAGATATGGGATGCATGATTTCCGTGTGCTTTTTTGTTCCTTCTGGCATGTAATAATTATTGAACAAGGATTTCGGTTAAAATTTAGATTTAAATTTTACGCGTCTGCAACATGCAAGAATTCTGCATTCTTTAGAATGCTATATTGATTACAAGACCCTTTTAGTAAAGTGTAAGCAAGGGTTTTATTCTCTTTTCCTTTGAGCTATAATATCTGTTCTTGCAGTAAAATAAAATCGTTCTCTTTGTCAATGATTGGATTGGCATTGGTCCCGAGTTCCCTCTTACCTCTTCATGTGCATCTAAGGAGCTATTCATGTTGTCATTTTGAGCAAATCCTCCTGACTTGTTTTATGAGAGGTGTAGGCTTGGGGGATTTTCCTCTTCTACTTGCACTGCATTTCTTCATCTTCTCTTTCTTTCCCTGATCAAGTACCTTGATTATCCCATGACATTATCTTTTCTTCATGTTTAGTCTCTTCAATTTTGTCCTAAATAATCAAGGGAGTTTATTGCTGGTATATGAATAGTTGAATACTATTTGAATCACTCTGTTGGTTTAATACCTTATTTTAAATGCTGTTGTTTTGATCATATGTAATTGAAGTCATTAGCTCTGTAGTACCAAATCATGCTAGTATATTCAGTGTGTGCGTTTTACAACCTGCAGCCAAGAATCTCATTCTTGCTGGCGTCAAATCTGTGACCCTTCATGATGAAGGGAGTGTGGAGCTGTGGGATCTTTCTAGCAATTTTGTGTTTTCAGAGAACGATATCGGTAAAAACAGGGCAGTGGCTTCTGTTAGTAAGTTGCAGGAGCTAAACAATGCAGTTCTTGTGCGGACCTTGGAAACTAAGCTGACAAAAGAGCAACTTTCTAATTTCCAGGTACTTAGTCACTTCCGTTCTATTCCCATTTTTATTTGCACTTCATTTTGCTCCAATAAAAGCATTTATGTGCCTATCTGCTATGTATCAATCAAATGAGTTGTTTTTGGCCTTATTTGGATTTCAAGGGCATCCATAGTTGTCAATTGTAAAGTTACTTATTTTATATGCTGCATCTCTGTATTATTTATTTAAAAATGGCCTCACAAACCTTTCTCATGCTAAACATTGGTCCTAATTAATAATGGATGGTTAGTTGATAATTTGTAGTATTCTTTTCCTGCTACTAATTACATGGTCAGTCTGGTGTGTTTAAACATTAAGCATCCATCTGTACTAGTTCCCGTCCCCTCCCAGGGACACTAGAGCTTCATCCAAGAAAATGTATGTTTCAAGAAGCTCAGTAGTTAGCTTCAGACAAAGGACCAACAAGCCATTTCAGCTTATGTGGCATGAATAAATCAAATAATGTGAAGGAGATGGTTTGTACTTTTTCAGTTGTTGTGTTTGTCACCTCAAAGTAACGGTCATGTTCTTTCTATCATCCTGTTTGATTATATATTGGTGGACTAACAATTTTGGAAAAAATAGCTGATGATATGCCATTTAAGGGATAAACTTTGAATTTTCTTACCTTAATTCCATTCCATATTCATATGTATCTTGTTAACCTGGTAATGCTCAAGTTGTGCTTATTATGTTCTAACTGTGCTTGTTATTGCAAAGTTTGTGTGGTGATTTCCAAGAATAGATGTATTTCAATATGATTTATTCTTATTTGCAGGCTGTTGTTTTCACTGATATTAGCCTTGAGAAAGCTGTTGAGTTCAACGATTTCTGCCATAGTCATCAGCCTCCAATTGCTTTCATTAAATCTGAAGTCAGAGGCCTTTTTGGCTCTGTATTTTGTGATTTTGGGCCTGAATTCACTGTTTTTGATGTGGATGGAGAGGAACCCCATACGGGGATAATTGCATCAATTAGCAACGACAACCCTGCCCTAGTGTCCTGTGTTGATGATGAGAGGCTTGAATTTCAGGACGGAGATCTTGTTATATTCTCTGAAGTTCATGGTATGACAGAGTTGAATGATGGAAAACCAAGGAAAATAAGAAATGCAAGAGCATATTCCTTTACTCTTGAAGAAGACACCACTAATTATGGTACCTATGTAAAAGGAGGTATTGTCACACAGGTGAAACAGCCCAAGGTTTTGAAATTTAAGACACTCAGAGAATCACTTAGTGATCCTGGCGATTTTCTTCTTAGTGATTTTTCCAAGTTTGATCGGCCTCCCCTTCTACACCTAGCATTCCAGGCTTTGGATAAGTTTGTCTCTGAGTTACATCGCTTCCCTGTTGCTGGTTCAGAGGATGATGCTCAGAAGCTTATTTCTGTTGCCAGTAATATTAATGACAACTTGGGAGACGGGAAATTGGATGATATTAACCCAAAAATTCTGCGGCACTTTGCCTTTGGTGCTAGGGCAGTTTTGAATCCCATGGCTGCTATGTTTGGTGGTATTGTTGGACAAGAGATTGTTAAAGCATGCTCTGGGAAGTTTCATCCACTTTTTCAGGTTAGTATGATTTCTGGTTGTTTATCCTGATAGTGCGGAGCCTTTGTTGTTTGGGTCATTTTATATGTTGGAAGTGATGAAAGACTGCCTAATTGTGTTTGAATCCATTTATCTGGGGAAACTCAGAATAAGCTGACAACATAGTTGTACTTTGTGTCATTTATTGCTTAAAGTAAAGGGAATTAGCCTTGTATACTAGTATAACAGCCTTAAGGTAGAGTCAGAGTACAGATTTTGGGGTTGGGCTGTTCTTCTGCCTTCCTTTGGTAAACATTGGCTTGTATTTTACTCTGTACTTTACTTAATAGGCTTCTACCTGCCTATGTTCTTGAGTTCATCCTGGTTTTTTTTTGAAAATGTATGTTTTAGTAATGGCATGGTCTTGCAGACATGTACACACATAGGACACGCCTAAGCCCACCTAGATGGATGGGTATATGTTATACGTGTCTAGTTTAGCCTGATCAATGTAAATATATGCTGGATGATTTACTTCCATAATCTTTTCATTGTCCTTAAGGAGCAGGATGTGACATGGTCAATAATAATGAGACATATTGGTACTATAAACTGTGGGTGAAAATGAATGAGATTAAGCATATCAGAAAATATTGTTATTTCCCCCTCAAACTAGGGGAAATGTCTGTCATCGAACTCTGTCGACTGAGCATTCTTTTTAGATCTTCAGTCTTTTTGTATGTTGGCAAGTGATTGTATTTTAAACCTCTTTCCTTTTTTGCAGTATTTCTACTTCGACTCAGTGGAATCACTTCCTACAGAACCACTTGATCCTAATGAGTATAGACCAGTAAATAGCCGCTATGATGCACAAATCTCTGTCTTTGGATCCAAGTTACAGAAGAAGTTAGAAGAAGCTAAAGTGTTTGTTGTTGGAGCTGGTGCTTTGGGATGTGAGTTCTTAAAGAATCTTGCGCTCATGGGAGTTTCTTGTGGAAATCTGGGGAAGCTAACAGTTACTGATGATGATGTTATTGAAAAGAGTAACCTTAGCCGGCAGTTCCTCTTCCGCGATTGGAATATAGGACAAGCTAAGTCCACTGTTGCTTCATCAGCTGCTGTTTCTATAAATCCTTCTTTTAATATTGAAGCACTGCAAAACCGTGTTGGCCCTGAAACTGAAAATGTGTTTGATGATGCATTTTGGGAGAACTTGAGTGTTGTGGTTAATGCGCTAGACAATGTGAACGCTAGGCTATATGTGGATCAGAGATGCTTGTATTTCCAAAAGCCTCTCCTTGAGTCAGGAACTCTTGGAGCAAAGTGCAATACTCAGATGGTCATTCCCCACCTGACAGAAAACTATGGTGCTTCTAGAGATCCTCCTGAGAAACAGGCACCTATGTGTACTGTACACTCATTTCCACACAATATTGATCACTGCTTGACATGGGCCCGATCTGAATTTGAGGGCTTGCTTGAGAAAACTCCTGCGGAAGTAAATTCATTTTTATCCAGCCCAAGTGAATATACTGATGCAATGAGGAATGCTGGCGATGCTCAAGCAAGGGATAACTTGGAGCGTGTTCTTGAGTGCCTTGACAAGGAAAAGTGTGAGACCTTTGAAGACTGCCTTACATGGGCTCGCCTAAAGTATGCTTCTTTATTACACTTTTTGCGAACTCTTCTGTAAATGACATAATTTTGTAATGGGAGTACAATAATTTCATATATGTTGCTTAAACGCTGGTGTCTATCACAGGTTTGAAGATTATTTTGCCAATCGGGTGAAGCAGTTGATTTACACTTTTCCAGAGGATGCTGCAACTAGTACTGGAGCTCCGTTTTGGTCTGCTCCAAAAAGATTCCCTCGCCCGCTGCAGTTCTCAACTTCTGACCCTGGTCATCTTCATTTTGTGATGGCAGCTTCTATACTGCGAGCAGAAACATTTGGCATACCCATCCCTGATTGGGTGAAGAACCCAAAGAAGTTGGCTGAAGCAATTGATAGAGTGATAGTACCTGATTTTCAGCCAAAGAAAGATGCAAAAATAGTGACAGATGAGAAGGCTACAAGTCTGTCTACTTCTTCAATAGATGATTCTGCTGTTATTAATGATCTAATAATCAAGTTAGAGCGTTGTCGGGCAAATCTGCCGCCAGGTTTCAGGATGAAACCAATTCAGTTTGAGAAGGTCTGTTATTCTATGTTTTCTTCTATGCAATTGATTCTCATGATTCTTATTTCAGTTTCACATTGAGATAGCTTTTTGTCTGCGGTCTCAATAATTTTGTTATGATTGGTTGATTTTGGAGCAGTTCTTTCTTGGTCATTTTGAGTTTGTTTTTTGGCTAATATGTAGGATTCCTTATTAGTGCTCTTTACTTTATTTGAGCTCTTTTACCTTCTAATCTTTGCTTTGACAATTTTTTTTAGATGTGATTTATTTTCACTAAACATGTTACTAATTTATTTCTATCAATAATATTCTCCAAAACTGCAGGATGATGATACAAACTACCACATGGACATGATAGCTGGCCTTGCCAACATGAGGGCTAGAAATTACAGTATTCCTGAAGTCGACAAGCTTAAAGCTAAGTTCATTGCTGGGCGTATCATTCCAGCAATTGCAACCTCAACTGCCATGGCCACTGGTCTTGTCTGCCTGGAGCTTTACAAAGTATTGGATGGAGGGCACAAACTTGAGGACTATCGAAACACGTTTGCTAACCTAGCACTCCCTCTCTTCTCCATGGCTGAGCCAGTTCCACCTAAGGTCTTCAAACACCAGGATATGAGTTGGACTGTTTGGGACAGGTGGATTCTTAAAGATAATCCTACTCTCAGGCAACTTCTTGATTGGCTGAAGGAGAAAGGCCTGAACGCTTATAGCATTTCATGTGGAAGCTGTCTGCTCTATAATAGCATGTTCCCCAGGCACAAAGACCGGATGGACAAAAAAATTGTGGATCTGGCAAGGGAAGTGGCCAAGGTTGAGCTCCCTGCATATCGTCATCACTTGGATGTTGTTGTGGCCTGTGAGGATGATGATGATAATGACATCGACATCCCTCAAATATCAATTTATTTCCGTTAGGTTATCTTGATCCTATCTGGTGCGCCTAAGACATATCCTAGATGAGAGAACTATCATTGCAGTAAGTTTAGCTCTACATATTTTACATTGGCTTCATAAGCCACAACTCTGTTAATTACATCACAATTCATGCGTGAATTGCTTTGCCCATCTGGTTATGTTAGTATACTGCACTTCTTTAATTTCTGGAATTGCATGGAGTTGTTTGATTTTATCATTGGGTGTTGAACGAAAGATGGATTTCTCTCCGGACGTTACTGGGGTGGAAGTGCTTTAATCTCATCTCTTTATTTGACTATTAGCATTGTGTGGGAGTTGTCTTTATTTTTTTTCTTAGACCTGATTTGAAGAGCCTTGTCACTAGTTTTAATATTTGCGGCCAATTCACTGATGTGTAGGTGTTTTTTTTTTTTTTAATGCCCAACATTATTTTGTGGCCTAAAATGTATGAAAAGTTAATTTCCTCCAAATATAATATTTTTTAAAGTAAGAAAGATTTTATGTAATTTGATCAACTTTAAAAATATTAATATAGTTTTTTCTTATTCGTTTTTCTGCTACGGGATGTGGGTATTTACATAGAAAGTACCTATACTTACAATATCGGTCAGGCTTTCATTTAAGATGAGTGTATTTTGTATGGTTTGCTTTCTTTTACTAGTTTAGAAGAGCAATGAACCGCCAAATTTTTTTTTTTTTTTGAAGAGTTTGCAAAAGAAAAGTGAGAGAAAATTGACGGAAATTCCTCCATCGGGAGTTCTCTGTTTTGTTTTTGGTAAAAATTGGGGCATAATTACCCATTACTTCACTAACACTAACCAGGATTTAAACGGGGGTAAACAACTCTCACAATATCCTTGTATAGAAAATATGTCACCCTTGATGGAGGAGAATAAAAAACAGTATAATCCTCAATACAGATGAAGTTATACTTTATTAACCAATTTGTCAGTGTTACCTTCACACAAAATATAGGAAAAGCAAATCAATAGCTCATTGTTATTGTCATGCAGCTATGCATTTAGAATTCTGTCTCTAGCCCTTCCTTGGATCAAGTATCTTGAATCATGTGTAAAGTCGTTGTTGGTCTCCTTCTCCTTCCGCAATGATTTTGTTGAAACTGCAACCCTGTTTCATTTTCATTTTAAGACCTTGTACAAGCCCCCATATCTCAGTAGTGAAAGCCTTACAACGTCCTAACTTTCTATTGAAATCATAAATCCAATTACCATTGCTCTTCCTCAACACCCCTCCATAACTTGTCAAGCATGGAATCTTCGAGCTGCATCATCAAAATTTAGTTTCACCAATCCCTCTTCTAGGAAATTCCATTTAATTTCCCTTGGTTTCTTTAATAACTCAAGGTTATCAAATCTTTTTGATGAGGTAACATATTTTCTAACATAATTATGGATAACAATGAATGTTCAGGCATATTAAAAATTTCTTCAAATTATAATTTGTTCTTCCAACTCAAATCATCCAGTTGCATGCCTAAAATACAATACTCCATTCCTCTCCAATTTGCAGATTATTTAAAAACCAACAATTCATGTGTTCTGCAAAAATTTGTGGATGTACCTATAACACCTCTAAGGCCAACCATATCCAACAAGATTCAGGACAACTTCTCAATACATGGTCATGATCTTGTACTTCACCACACCTGCTACAAGTAAGTGTACCTTCTAGGATACATGCTCTTCTAGCTGCTACGAGCAATAGATCATGTACTACAAACCACAAAAATGCTTGGATTTTTTTTTTTTGGTGGTTTTCACCTTTCAAATGGCTCCCACTTCCATATTCACATCTCTCAACTATTGATACATCTAAGATACCAAAAACCTGTCTCCATGTCCCCCCTCCACACAACTATGTCGTCAGCATCCTCGAGACATGGTGGGGGAATGACTTTTAATAATTGAAAACCTTCATACACTAGAACCCCTCAAGTCATGTCAGGTCCTAATTCCCTTCTCTATTTAAGGTTTGACTTGTAGTTGAAGTCGGATTCAACATTCCTAGCTCCCCCAAGTTCCATTGAGAGTTTTAATGGTGAGAAAGATGTGATGAATTTTTATAAACAACATTATTTTAATATGGATTATTCTCATCAGTAAAATTTTTAGTAGGGACAAACCCAATTTCTCCAGAAATAGAAATAAGACATTATATTGTAAAAAAGGCTTAATTAATTCTTATATTGTAATACGATAGCTACATTATCAGAACTCTGATTGAACGGCGACACATAATAAAATTCAGGGGTAAAATACATAATAAAATTCGGGAGTAAAATGTACTGTCAAAGCATTCGATTCAATTGAAATTAAGACTCATGCCATTTTTGTTTGTTTAACACGACACAGATTTCCGACAATTTTCATACAATGAATGCTCAAAATAGTCATTTTCTGTGGCGATCGTACAATACATGTTAATCAGCAATAATTTTTTATTCAAATAATACATGTTCATTTTTTATCAGCGCCCTCATCGAAGTCTCTAGAAACTCCAACTCGGAAATCCAGTTGTTTCTGATGCTTTGAGCGACGACGCTCGTCAAAATTGTCCCACCCATCAAACTGCAAGAAGTCAAAGCATATATTCTCAGGATTCCATATAACTATTGTTTCAGAGACTGTTGAAAAGAAGAAACATAATGAGGTGCCTTTCTCTGAGAGAAGCAGCAAGAGTTCATACCTTGCGAAGCATATCAATGGTTATTTCTGTATTGTGAAGATGCAATGAAGAGAGCTGAAGGCAAGCCTTGAATAGCTTGGACGGAAGGGATTTCATCGCATTGTTACCAAGATACAAAGCCTGCACAGTGACCAGAAACACCAAGGCTGTGCTTGTGAGTTCACGTCAGAATGTAAAAAATGACAGATAATGGAAAGAAATTAGGTAAAATAGTAAGTTAAGTGTCATTCCGGAGTGAATAGCTAATAGAATTAAATTTTTAATCTTATCTTTATGAAGGAAACTCACAGTTATGTCTAACATATGGAGGTATATTTGTATTTTCAGACTAAGGGCATATCATTTAAAAAGACAATGTGATTAATTTGGAAAAGGAGGGGAAAATGAAAACTCTTCTAACCACTTAATAATAATAGTCATGACTTTAATTGTTAGGTACAATAGTAGGCACCTGCCTTCAAATTGCTCAAGCTACTGAATGTCTCTGGCAATTCTGAGAGAACATTTGATGAGAAATCAACCTGGTCCACATGAAAAACTCGATAAGCATGCTACACTTTATAGAAAATCTCAAAATACCATCCCTGTTATTTTTTCAGTAATACATCACTTCTATATTTTGTTTCTGAAAGGAGAGGAGTTCAGAAAAAAAAAAAAAAAAAAACAGCAAGTGCACCTCAACAAGAGAACAGCAGTTTCCTATAAATTCGTTGATGGTTCTCATCCTGAGAAAAACTGACATCGTATCAGCACAATTTTTTATTACCACAAATAATGTAAAATTTTAATTTTTCATAATGTTTTTCTGCAAAAGTGCTAGCCACATGAGGAAAATCGTTGGTTAGGCCAGCCAAATGGACTGGACCAATGAAGTTCGGATTGTAGAGAGGGAGAGGACTGAGGAGGCTTTGAGGACCTTGTATACTATATATTATGTATTTGTAAAATTAGCATAGAGGCAATTCTAAATGTAAATTTTTCTACTTTTGGTTCTTAAAAACTCTACAACATGTAACTCATAAACCTATATATCAGTCGCAAACCAAATACAAGAAACAGGATGACCAGTTTGACCTAACTCGATTCTCCATCAATGTTGATTGTTGAGTCATACATGACTATACCTAAGTGCGTAATTCATATTTACCTATTACTTTTGGCTCGCAACACTTCCAGTTTTGTCAGATGTCCTATTTCATTAGGTAGGTCTCCCAACTTATTATAGGAGATATGCAGCTCCTTTAAAGATATGAGAGATCCCAGTGCAGGTGGCAAAGTTGTCAACCTGAAAAAATGAATTCAGCGAGCAATTTATGTAAAGCACGTTATTGATAATCTCCAACCAGCTTGAACTAACACAGGAATCGAACAGGCAAAAAGATTGAAAGTATTCCCGGAATAAAGCTGTAAAGGTAACATGATCAGTAGACGTAATCCCAAACTAAGAGCACAGTCACAACTCACAACCAAGCGGTTGTCAAATAGACCCCACGGGCAAGTATTTGTAAATCTACTTCCTCCTTCAACGCTTTTATCTTTGGACTGGTCGACTGGTGACCAACTAAAGCAACATGAGAGGTGATTTGATTGAATGAAAATCCATTTAATTTGTGGTTCAAGCCAGATACACCAAGATATGTAATCATATTTTAGACAACTTTGGCGTTAACAAGGTAGATGCAATGCTGTTAATTAATTTGACATTTCATTGGAGGTAAGCCAAAACAAAAACACCCTGAAATCATAAATGACAAGAATTACTCACTCGTTGTGGTTCAATGATAATACTGCTAGGTGCTTCAGATTTGTTAATCCTTCCCAGCATATTGATGCATCCAGTAACTTATTTGCATTAAGGAATAGTTTCTATAACATTAAGAAGATGCCAAACGCTGTCAAATGCTGTTTCACTAAAATTTTCTCTACATAGGTGAGGTTATAAAAAAAAACCACAAAGATACAGACAAGTTCAGCTTACCTCCAAGCCACTAAGTCTTTCAATTGTTACAGGCACATGAGCAATTGAGTTGTCATTGCAATCTAGAACTCTTCCAGAAGACCCACATGCCCACACTTCATCGGGCATATCCTACTTAAGTAACAAAAATAAGAGGACACTCCATACCATAATTTGCTCGTAGTAAAAAAAATAACCAACAAAAATTATATTCTTCTTCTCCTGTCCCTTTCCCCGGGTTTCTTTTGCCATTATGCTTCTTTCTCTCCTCCTCTCCTTTCTATATTTACTAAAACTGAATAGTTTCTCCTGACTCATTATATACGGTCATGATTAACTCTGAATGGATTAGTCACAATTATCATTGACCTACCAGTAATAGCTTACATAACAAACTTCAACCCGTATTTCCAACATGGGGCCTAACGTGTTCATTTCATTTTTCATATCCTTTATATTCATATCATAAAGCAAAAACTAAAGATTAAGTCTTGCTGCATTAGTTGTCATACTTAAATTTAAATCGATTCATTGTTAGCGTAAATAGAGCTTAAGACTGAAAGTAAACAGTATAGGGTCACACATTAATTCTAAGACTTGAAACTTAGTTAAAGAAATCCTGGAAATTTTTTTCATAATTCGGCCCCTGTTCTTGTTCACTTGCATTGTCATAGTTTATGCTGGCAATAGATCAAATCCTAGGAAAAATCAATTGGTCATTGACTGGATTATTTAGGAAACCTTGCAAACGAAAATTTAATATATCATTAACAGTTTGTTACCTTCAAGTTGCATTCAGACAACGCTATAACTCCAGTGGCAGTCCATCGTTCCAATCTGTTCTTGACAGGAAGTTTCATTAGGTCACTATTCAAGCTTGGGCGGTTATCTCTCCTTGTCCTGGGTACAGCCTCGGCCTTTTTATAGATCGGACCATCCTACAAAAAGAAATTAGCTTAAAGAAATTGCTTAAGTTTTGAAGAATGCAAACTGCAATAGTTTCAAGTGTCATATAATGAAAATGAATCTTTTAATAGCGCATCTACAAACATTATTTCTTAACTAAGCTTGATTATTAGTATATGACTGGGTTGTTATTTGAATTCTCCAAATGTCAAAAAAGACGCCCTCAAGAAAAAGAACTACAAGAAATATGAATCTACCCCTTGATGTAAGCCCTGGGAAGCCACAAGCATAATCTTGGATCCATTTGTCAATTCAGAAGCCGTTAACGTCAGAGAATCCTCCAAAACTCTTCCTGATAAAACACCCGATCATCAATCAATAAAATGATCTTCGCGAGGGATACGATGCCTTCACAAAGAGAGATGACAAAAAATCGAAGAAAGAATATGTAAATAAAACCTTTAAAGATGAGCCTTTGGCCTCGAGGTAGGACATTCGTGGGCGGCAGGAGAAGGGACTTGAGATCACTAATGGTTGAGTCGGGTGAAATTGAGATGGGTATGGACTTGCCACTGAACTTGACGTTGACTGTGATGGTGGCGTCGCTTGCTCCGGCGGTGACACTGCTCGTTTCCATTTCACCGTTACCTGTACCTCTCTCACGAAGACGATGGACAAGCCAATTTCTGGACGTTCATATCAATCCCATTTTTGTAGGCTAATAAATAATACTCCCTACCTGTTACTAAATATAAAACATATTTCATCGAGAGATTAAGAATAGAGTTAAATTAAATTAATTTTACCCATTTTTTTAAAATGTTCTTATATAAAATTTAAAGAGTAAAGGTGCAATTTTACACATAATCTTTACCTAGAGGAGCGCCCAACACCATAACCTTTTTTTGGGAGCAAAAGTACACATAACGTCACGTTTTGGGAGCTTCTAGTGCCATGGGCCGTTAGTCAACCAACGTTCACTGTTATGTCTGACGGAAATGAACAGTAACTCCGCTAAAATTACAATTTTGCCCCAAGTTTTAAGCTAAAATTACAATTTTGTCCCTAGTTTTAAATATTTTTTTTAAAAAAAAACATTAAAATAACTCCTCCCACTTGTGGGCCCCACCACTGGCCACACCTCCGGCGGCGGCCGACCTCCCCACACCGCTGGCCGCTGTCGGCGACTGGTGGCCATCTTCAACAACCTCCTCTGGTGGCTTTTTTAAAAAAAAAATAATTTTTTTTTAAAAAAAGTAAAATAACTCCTCCCTCACCAGTGGGCCCCACCGCCGGCGGCGGTCGCCCTTCCCCCAATACCAGCCACCGGCGGGCATCTCCGGTGACCTCCTTTGGCAGCTTTTTTTTTTTTAAAAAAGTAATAAATAATCCCTCCCTCGTCGGTGGGCCCCACTGCTGGAGGTGGCCGTCAGTCGCCGGCGTTGGGGGGAAGGCGACCTCCGCCGGCGATGTGGCCCACCTGTAGGGGAGGGGTTATTTTACTTTTTAAAAAAAAAAAAGCCACCGGCGTGGGGGGAGGGCGACCGCCACCGGCGGTGTGGGCGATGGTGGGGCCCACTGGCGAGAGAGGGGTTATTTTACTTTTTTTTTTAAAAAAATTACTTTTTCTTAAAAAAAAGTCACCGGAGGAGGTCATTGGTCGTCGGCGGCGAAGGGCGGCTGCCGCCGATAGTGGGGCCCACCGGCGGGGAGGAGTTATTTCAGTGTATTTTTTTAAAAAAAATATTTTAAACTAGGGGCAAAATGGTAATTTCTGGTTAAAACTAGGGGCAAAATTGTAATTTTAGCGGAGTTACTGTTCATTTTCGTCAGATTTAACGGTTAACGTTGGTTGACTAATGGCTTGTGGTACTGGACGCTCTTAAAACGTAACGTTATGTATACTTTTGCTCCCAATGAAAGGTTATGGTACTGGATGCTCCTCTAGGTAAAGGTTATGTGTAAAATTACACCTTTACCCAATTTTAAATGACGTGAATAAAAATAATCAACAACACTTGACATATCTCTCGAAATAAAAATGAATCAACAACACTTGATATATCTCTCAAATTTAAAATTTTCTTTTTCATGCTTTTTAATTGAAATGATAGTATTATTATATGTGTGTATACATAAACACACA
Source organism: Acacia confusa (assembly GCA_037074495.1). Taxonomy (NCBI): domain Eukaryota; kingdom Viridiplantae; phylum Streptophyta; class Magnoliopsida; order Fabales; family Fabaceae; genus Acacia; species Acacia confusa. Next base: position 29,203,764 of record CM073511.1, read on the forward strand.
CAGACACACAAATAGATATGTGTATACATGTATGTATATGTGTGTGTGTGTGTGTCTATATGTGTTGTAGATACATACATATATCTACACACATACACATAGATATATACACATATATGTGTTTGTATATATATAAATATATACGTGAGTGTGTGTCTTATATTTATATATATATATATATATATATATATATATATATATATATATATATTGGCAAATTAATGTCAACTGATCAATAAAAAATTAAAATTCAATAATTTAAAAGTTTCATTGAATGAGGGAGTTTTCACACCCAAATATATATACTCACAAAAAACCAAACACATTTGAAAAAATAAAATAGAGGTGTTTTAGAAATGAATTGACAAAAATTAAAATTTTGTTCTATAATTAAAACCAAAGTTAACTCTTAAATGTTATCTTATAATTAGAATCGGAGGGAGTATTAATATGCTTTTACCTTTGGATCTTAGTTAACTTTTATATGGCTAACGGAGATCTTTAACTAATTTAATAAAATAATCATTATTTATTATGATGTTGAGTGAAATTTGATGCATAAAATCACTAATTTGTTATTAAAATTAACAATAATTATATGTGGGGTGCTTTGATGCCTTCTCATAGAGGTTCTATTGTTTTCTTGGTGATAAGATGGGTGGATCGTGATCTGTTTGATTTAAAGGAAGGTAAAAAGGGGAAACTAATGTTTGAGATTAATATTTAACCTCAAACATTAATCTCTCTTTCTATCCCCTCCCCTCAAACTAAACACACCCAATTATTTTTCAAATAGTGCCCTTTACAATGGCCGGTGATGATGCTTCTCTTCCTATCATTTCTTATGAAGGGATGATGAGGTTTGGCGTCTTGTGGTTAGTGGCAGCTTCCCTCTAATCTCCCATTAGGGTTAGGATTTTTTTTTTTTTTTTTATATGAAAAAGTTTTGGAGGGGTTCGACACCAGTCCCCCACCAAGGCCAGGGCACTGCCTCGGGCTCTATAAGCACTTATTGCGGACTTACGAAATCGCCTACCAAAGGAGTCCCAACGACGGTAGAGGGGATCGAACCCACAATCTAAAGGCCTAGTTCTAGAACCCTTACCATCTGTGCCAACTCTCATTGGCGTTAGGGTTAGGAATTGTATAGGGATTAAATGGGTTATTATGTGTTTGGGCCTTGTTCTCATGGCAGACTTGTTATGTTGGTATTTATACCTTTCTTTATTCATTTTTAATGAAATTACTAGTTAATCTAGTTTTAAGAGGAAAGCATTAATTTTTATTTTAAAAACACTATTAAATTAATAAACAATACTCCCTCCATTTCTTATTATAAAATATATTTGTATAATTTAATTGGGTTAAAAAAAGTAGTTTAGTTAAAATAACATATACTTCTTCAAACATCTTAATAATCTTACCTTCCAGTTTTGTCACTAGACAGGTCTCTCAACTTACTATCGGAGCCGTGCAGCTGCGTTAAAGATAATAGAGATCCCAGTTCAGGTGGTAAATATGTTAACCTGAAAGAAATGAGTTCATCAAGCAATTTATTTAAAGTGCATTATTGATAATCTCCAACCATTGGAATCCAGCAAGCAACAAGATTGGAAGCATTCCACGAACAATGCTGCAAAGATAACATGATAAATAGAAGTAAGAGCACAATCAGAACCAAGCAGTTATCAAGTAGATCCCACAAGATATTAGTAAATCTACTTTCTTTGTCTGTTTGGCAAAGCGGTGTGACAGCCCAAAAGCTTAGTGAGTCTGAAAAAAATCTAGTGGGTGAAATCTTGGTGTTTGGGGTGACTGATAGGCTTATGTAAAAAAAGTCACTTCATAGCAAAAAATGTCAGCTTCTCCCTATCATTTTCGACTGTTGCATGGTGCATTGAGATCAACTTCACTTTCGACAGAGCACGCTCAGTCCATAGTTTACTTACACAATGCTCTTCTCCTCAATCAATCAATGCACAGGCGTCATCTTCATTAAGCCAGCTACCTCCTGCCATATTCACACTTCCATCGATCTTCACCATCGGATCTCAATATTTTAATTGTTCAATTTAATTCCCAACGTTGCATTTGTCCGGATCCTGACATTATCATCTACCTCCTCTGCGCTTCTTCAATTCCGATCTCAGTGAACATTGAATGAAAATCCATTTAATTTGTGCTTCAAGCCAGATTCTGAGATACACCAATCTATGTAATGATATTTTGAACAACTTCTGCGTCAACAAGGTACATGCAATGCTGTAAACTAATTTGACACTTCATTGGAGGCAAGACAAAACAAAAACACCCTAAAATCGTAAATGAAAATTATTAATACTGTTAGGTGCTTCACAGTCTTTAATCCTTCCCAGCGTATCCATGGATCCAGGAAATTATTTACATCAAGGTATAGTGTCTATTACATTAGGTAGATGGAAAACAGTGTCAAATGCTGTTTCACTAAAATCTTCCCTCCATAGGAGAGGTTTAAAAAAGAACACAACGATACAGACAAGTTCAACTTACCTCCAAGCTAGTTAGTTGCAATCTAGGACTCTTTCGTAAGACCCACATGCCCACACATCATCAGGTCTTTCTTCCTACTTAAGTTACAAAAATAATAAGAGAACACTCCATGCCAAAATTGGCTTGTAACAGAAGATATCTTCTTCTTCTTCTTTGCCTTTCTCCTGGTTTCCTGTGCCATTATGCTTCTTTTCTTCCTCCTCTCCTTTCTATATTTATTAAAATCGAACAGTTTCTCCTGACTCACAACATGATTAACTCTGAATAGATTAATCTGTATTATCATTGGCCTACTCGTAATAGCTTACATGACAAACTTCAATCCCCTATTTCCAACTTGGGGTCTGACGTGTTCATTCCATTTTTCGCATCCCTTATGTTCATATCATAAAGCAAACTGAAGATTAGATCTTTCAGCAATAGTTTTCATATTTAAATTCAAATTTGATTTATTATCAGCGCAAGTAGAGCTTAAAACTGAATAGGGACACATTAATTCTAAGACTTTAAACATAGTTAAAGTAATCTGTTAAGTCCCAGCTTAAATGCTGGAAAATAATACTGGAATTTACTGATAATCAAAATAGATGAACATACAAATCTGTGAAAATACCTCATACAGCTAATATAAATCTGTGAAATCACTCTCACACTCAACACAAATCTGGAGTTTTTTTGCTGGCAATGGATCAAATTCCCAGAAAAACCAATTGGTTATTGACTAGATTATTTAGGAAACCTTGCAAACGAAAATTTAATATACTATCAACAATTTGTTACCTTCAAGACATTGAGACAAACACTATAAATTCAGTGGAAACCCATTGTGCGAATCTTTCCTTGGCAGGGGAAGGGAGTGTCCTTAAGTTTTGAAATATGCAAACTGCATTAGTTTTTAGTGTAATATAAATGAAAAGGAATCTTTTAATAGTGACTCTAATACAAATATTGTTTCTTAACAAAGCTTGATTATTTTTTATTTTATTTTATTTTTAATCTGTATATGACCATTTTGTTATTTAAATTCTCCAGCCGTCAAAAAAGACCCTTATGTTAGCACAAGTCGGAGCCCAGCACCAAGGAAGGCCCACAAAACATAATCAAGGCCCAACTGATACTCTCTAGTAGATATTTATTGCACACATCTGCCCTAAGGAATATTCTAGGTACTGTAATCTTGCACTATAAATATATGATGCAATAACACCATCAATTAATGAGAGAGGAGAATAATATTCCTATTTCTCTACTTAATAATTTACTATGTTATCAGAGCTCTAGCCGTATGAAATGACAGATCCTTCTCAAAGACCAGGTGGGGAGAAGCCACCTCTTGGTTAGCACAAACTTAATGTTGATGGTGCTGTGATGTTACAATCTTTAACAGCAGGTTATGGTGGTGTGTTGCGGGATTTCTTAGGGAATTGGACTGGGGAGTTTAATAAAACTACTGGTGATTGTCAATAAAAAAGAATGGGCAGTTCCTTAGGGCCTTCAATTGGCTTAGGATTTGAGGGAGAAAAGATCATAATTGAATTTGATGCTCAAGAGGTCATTAAATTTATATTAGATGATAATTGTCGTACAGGAAGCAACATTGTCATGCAAATTAGAGGGATGTTAGCTATGGATTGGGATGTTGATTTAAGAATTATTATGAGGAAAATCAATAGAGTTGCCGATGCTTTAGCTAAGAAGGGTATTTATGATTTTGCTTTTAATGAAGTTTGTCATATGAATTTAAGGACATAGGTCGCACAAGAGTGTTTGAGAGTTATTTCCCATAGTTCATTTCCTTTGTAATATAGGCTTTTAGCTATCAGATTTATCAAAAAAAAAAAAAAAACAGCATTTGAGGTAGTAAATATCAGTTGGGCCTTGATTATGTGTCGTAGGGCTTCCATGGTGTTGGGCATTGACCCGTGCTAACACCCTTAAAAAAAAGAACTAAAAGAAATATGAATCTAACTCTTGATTTGAGGCCCAGCTAGCCAGAAGGAAAATGTAGGATACATCCATTTTTCAATCCATAAGCTGTGAAGCTAGGTCTCAGAATCCTTCAAAACGCTTCCTGATCAAACACCCAATCGTCAATCAATTAGGCCTTACTTGTTTGGTTTTGTTAGTCGGGAGAAGGTGAGATGTTTTTAATGATCCCTTATTTAGTTTCAGAAGGGAATGAGATGGGAGGAATAATAATGTCATCCTGTACTTGTTTGGTTGCATTTATTTAGATAAATAGGTGAGAATAAATCTATCATGTAAAACATGAAATCCATTAAGTGGAGAGTAGTGTTTCAAGTTGTTTCATGTATAACCTTTTTTTAATCAGCATGTGTATTTTTCATTGAGACAATCCTAAGGGTTGGACACTCAATATGGTAATGTTCAAGGCAGAATCAAGAATTGAATATGGTCATATTTGCCAATAAGAATTCAAATATTGATATATAAGAGAGACTAATAAAAGTTGAAGAAAAATAGGAGGAGTGAGTACTATGAATGGAAAATGGAAACTTCCAAATGGTAAATATAATAAATTTATTATTTTTGGGAGTTTTCCTCTTACTATTATTTTAATTTTTTTTTTCTATTTCTTTTCTTCCCAGTATAGAGTAAAGAATCGTTATAAAATTAAAGGAAAATTAATGCACTTTGGATTTGATTCATTCTAACACGCACTTATAATTCGAAATTAAACGTGCATCTTGATTATGGAATGAGTATGGCGGGTGCGAGGCACACTCATGTTCTCATCAATATGAAATCCAGTCCATATATCTCTTTTTAATAACAAGGCACGCGCGTGTACATATTAAACAAGAAAAAAAAAAAAAAAACAACAACAACAACAACAACGAAGCTAGGCTGTTAGACTACTAAACATGGCAACTGGTAAGAGTCAGATTTCGTCAGTGTGAATAGTGAGTGACCGGAGTGTGAAACCTTTGACTTAAAATTAAAGCCAAAATAAAAATAAAACAAAATGATAATTAAAAATATGACTTGGACATTTCATTTTTTTTTGGTAAATAAAAGTTTTGGAAGGGTTCGACACCAGTCCCCTACTAAGACTAGGGCACTGTCCCAGGCTCTATGAGCACTTACTGGGGACTTACGAGATCACCTACTAAAGGAGTCTCAGCGACGGCAAAGGGGATTGAACCCACAACCTAAGAGTCTAGTCCTGGATCCCTTACCATCTGTGTCAATTCTCATTGGTTGGACATTTCATATCTTTATTAGTTATTACTCCTACCTTTGATCCTACTATCAATAATTTAAGAGTTAAGGTGCAAAAATACATATGAGCTTTTTTCCCATTAGCAAAAATACACATATATTTTTTTTAAGAGTAAAAATACACATGTGGTTACCATTTTGGTGCAAAAGTCACATCTCACCGTTAAGTCACTGTTCACCGTTATGAGAGAGAAAGAGATTAGGTGAACAGTGACTTAACGGTGAGATGTGACTTTTGTACAAAAATAGTAATCACATGTGTATTTTTGCTCCTAAAAAAACATATGTATATTTTTATTCCTGAGAAAAAAGCTTATGCATATTTTTACACTTTAACCCATAATTTAACGATCTTGTGAATAGATTACCTGTAAATATCAACACTCTTTTTAACCTTGACAGTTAAGAGCAGATGAACAATGATGACACAAAATATACAACTGAACTGATCTGCTATCTGCGGGTTTAACATGTGATATACTTTAATAAAGAAATGAAACTATAAAATACAGGGATAGAGATAGGAGAAGAAGAAAACAGGGGATTATTGGACCACATGAGTGAAAGGTGAAGCAAAATCATTTAGCTTCTTCTGAGATGTTGAATCAGTGGCACTCACAACGTACAGTAGACACAACAAGGCCATGTGTTGTGTTTGTTTAGTTTGCTGGTTTTGTGATATGGTTTTGAGAGGGCAGTGCATGGAACTACGCGTTTGGCTGAGAGTAAAACAAGTCCATGGCACCACGTGATTGCTCGAAGCCTTTTCAGAAACCACGCACTTGGGTGGCCACATTGAAATGAAAACCCCTTTTGCTTTTTGCAGGGTCTCTGAAATTATTTGCTTCTTTCCAAACACGCCTTCTTCTTCAATTCCCCACTCATTATTACTATTACCTCGTGTCCCATTCCCTCCACTCACTCCATTCCTTCCTTTTCTCCATGTAACCAGTACTAGGGTTCTCATAAGAAGATTTTTCGTTTCTTTTAATTCATGATCATGATAGAATCCTTAAAAGAATATAGTATATTCTAAATATAAAACATAATTTATAGTACAAATCCTAAATATAATGTATAGTTTGTAGTGTAAATTACACTATAAACTATATCCAATATTTAAGATCAGATGTAGTATAAAATTGTTTTGTTGTCACCACAAAACCTTTTCTCTTTTTAAAAAACATAATATGAGGAAAAAAATAGTAGCTAGTTTCACATAGAAATTTTTTGAGAAAATCCTTTCAAAGTTCAAATGGATAAAAGAAATGTTAAAAAAATTTCATAAAAAGTTATGATCTCAGAAAAGTTTTATTAACAACTTTATCAATACGATATTAATAACTCTATCTGTAAGTTTTAATAATTATTTAAAATTTTTATGTTATCAGAATTTTTTATGAGACCTTTTGGACATTGTCTTGTTTGCTTGGGATCTTAAAGAAATTTTTCCTTTTTTTTTTCTTTAATCTTAAAGAAGGTCAGGCTACCATGTGCATTTTTATGCAACTCGATGATAAGTTTTAAAACTAAATTAAAATAATTTCAATTAACTTATATTACATGCATTGATGATCAGGCACATGAGGTCATGGCAAGTTTGAAGGGTAATTAATGAAAGGTGATGTACAACTTTGGATAATAAGTGAAGAGAAGTCCCTTTTCAAGCGAGTTGGTGCTGGTAGTTAATGATAGCTCAGTTTTCCCCCCTAGGTTAGTACTTAATTATAGTATGTATTAATCCTCTATCATATGTACCTTTTTTAATAATATTTATAAAGTGCTTTTCAATGTGTTATCTATTTAATACAAATAACTAGGAAATTGAAAAATAATAAATTAGGGATATAAATATACATTTATATAGTAAATTTGTGATCACTTAAATTAAAGAATAATTACAATTTGAAAAAAAGTACTTGATAAGTACTGAATAAGGGAAAAAAAACTGTGACATATTTGTATATCATTTTAATCAATTAACTATTCTCTCGGTTCCTTTTTATAGAAACAATTTAATTACTCTCTCCTCTCTATTTTGCATTTTATTTTTTATACAATTATCTTTATTACTTCCACCACATTTATTTTATTTTTCTATTTTCTCTACAATCTTCTTTATTACTATAATAATTTCCCTATTTTCTCTCTTATTTCTTATCTTCTTATAAATAAAATTATTTTAATTAAAAAAATGGTAAATGAACAAAAATACATATGGGCTTTTCCCCAGTAGCGCTTAGCACCATGTACTTTTTTTGGGAGCAAAAATACACACGTGATTACCATTTTGAAGTAAAAGTCATAGTGAACAGTAACATAATAGTGAGATGTGACTTTTGCTATAAAATAGTAACTATGTGTGTATTTTTGCTTTTAAAAAAAACACGTGGTGCTGAGCATTTTTGAGAGAAAAGCCCAGGTACATTGTGAATAATAACATAACGATGAGATGTGATTTTTGCTCCAAAATGATAACTATGTGCGTATTTTTACTCCAAAAAAAGCACGTGATGCTGGACATTCCTGGAAAAAAAGCCCAAGTACATTTTTTCTCCTTCACCCTTTAAAAAATTATTATTCTTTACATCTTGAACTACGAGATTTAGTGAAATGTTCCTTGTAAAAAAAAAAGCATTGCCAATGAGAGTTGATACAGATGGTAAGGGTTTCAGGATTAAGCCCTTGGGTCGGGGGTTCGATCCCTTCTACCGTCGCTGGGACTTCTTTGGTAGGCAATCTCGTAAGTCCCTAATAAGTGCTCATAGAGCCTGGAGCTGTACCCTGACCTTAACGAGAGACTGGTATGGAACACCTCTAAAACTTTTATACATAAAAAAAAAAAAAAAAAGCATTGGGGGAGTAATTTTTATTGGCTAAGCTAGTATAAGTGGATATACCGGACTGGGACAGAGGGAATGTATAATTTCTCTGTTTGACTACTTTTTAAAAGCGTGTGCGTTCACGTAATCTGTAATTAGTGGAGTTTTAAGATGCTACAATCAGATCATAATTAGCCCAATTTTTTATTTTTATTTTCATTTTTTCAAGCAGGGCCTCATCAGCTTTCATCTCTCTGTTCTCTCTCTCAAACCCTCCCATTAAATCAACAAAAACCAACCCCTCAACCACCTTAACCACCCCCTCCTCCTTCAACCCCAACACCAATCCTTCACATTTCACCATTTCATTTCTCTCTCGTCTCTGTTAAAAAAATTGTCAAACACAAACATCTTAAAGCAGATAGCTTCCCAAGCCCCCTTCATTCTGCTCATTCATCCGCTTTTGCAGCTCCTCCTTCAATCACCAACGCCCTAACTTCAAGCAACCACACCTTACCTTCTTTCTGCTTAACAAACCCAATTCTTCTTCATTACCCACTTTCTCCGACTTTCAGTTCAATTTCATTTTCCCCCCTTTTTCTATTTGTCTTTCTCCAAAGCCTAATTCCCCAATTTTCTCAGGATCTTTGATTCGATCGGTCGTCGGAGAAAGCTCGTCTTCTCCCTCCCCTCAATGTGGCGGTCGTGGGGCAAATCAACGGTTCGGATTCACAATACGTCGTCGTCATCGTCTTCGTCTCCTTCCTCCCCCTTCTCCTGTTCCTCATTCAAAGACATCCAATCTCTCTGCCTCGACGAACAACCGCAACCATCCTCCTGCCGCGCCGCCACCGTATTCCACCGCGTCCGGGTCGCCAATTCTCTCCTCAAAACCTGGTCAGCTCAGCAACAACACCAACCCAAGCCCGTGTCCCACCCCGCCCCCAAATCCGATGCCGCAGTTTCGGATCCGCCTACCAGAACCCTCACGGTTCAAACCGACATTCCTACTACTCCGCCATCGCCTCCGCCGATAAATATTCCGGGAGCGGAGCAACGCATTGTTGTGTATTATACAAGCCTGCGGGTGGTGAGGTCAACTTTCGAGGATTGCAGGAGCGTGCGATTAATTCTGCGAGGGTTTCGGGTGAAAATGGACGAGCGAGATGTGTCGATGGATGTGGAGTACATGAGGGAGCTGAAGTCAATTCTGGGGGAGAAGAAGGTGACGCTGCCGCGCGTGTTCATCGGCGGGAGGTACATAGGAGGCGCGGAGGAGGTGAGGCAGCTGAACGAGATAGGCGAGCTCAAGAAAATCGTGGAAGGTCTCCCCGCAGCGGATTCAGGAGCGTGTGACGTGTGCGGTGGATATAGGTTCATCCTCTGCGAAGAATGTAATGGTAGCCGCAAGATGTACACAGAGAAGTCTGGCTTCAAAATCTGTACGGACTGCAACGAGAATGGTCTAATCAGGTGCCCCTCTTGTTGCAGTTCTCGTCTCTGGTGATCCCGCTGATCATCAAACATGGTAAAGCTAATTTTTATTTTTCTTTTTCTTTTTTGAAGGATAAATTGTATTTTTTCAATAGGTTAATTGGCTTTTTTAGTAACATATGACTGTGAGAGTGTAATGTAAGATGTGTATTATGTAGGACCATGCCCAACATCAGTGGTTAGATCACATTTCAGTATCTATCTACCTCTTGAATGGTGTGCTGTTGTTTTAAGACCATAATTCATAGTCCACATGTTCACTCCATCACCTTATTACGTGCTTGCTCCATTTTTTGAAGTGTAAGATAATTAAGTACACATGGATTGTGTCTAAAAAATTGATTTTTGCCAGACAACTATTATTGTCATTATTATTTTCAAATTATCTCTTTTTCCCCTAAAAAAATTGAAAGAAGGGCTAAACTAACGTGTGGAATCAAATCCGAGAGCACTAGTCAATGGGAAGATGATTTTCTTCTCATCTTTTTTCCCCATATCCCTTGTTAGTCCCATATGAGTCGTTGATTAAAAAGAAGAAAGAAAAATTAAAGTAATAATCTAACTTTTTAGATTGATTAGACATATATGATTTAATAATTATAAAAAATGATAAGAAATTAATAATAAAAGAAATTAGACAATATCTTAAGCTCTCTAATTCTTAATTTAAATTTTTATGGGTGTAATGAATGGCGTCCATGCATGTGCCTGGGTCTTCTGTAGTACAGTATAGCAGATATAATGTATTTCTCCTGATATCAACGCAGGCATCCCATAAATTGGTCCCATATCTCTTGCAATCTGAGTTTTGGTTCCCTTTTCTGACAAATAAATTATTGGCCTTTGTCTGTTAATGCTGGATCATGAGATGAAAGTTTCTGTGGTGGAATGGTACTATGACCTACCGTATGACGATGACTTTCCTCTTTTCCCTTTGAGTTCTAAACTCTTTTTTTTTAGTCGCCTCTGCTAAAACTGTAGTTTTGGTTTTGATGAGTGCGGTTTTAACCACGTACTTAATAATTTCATTAATGGAATATCGAATAATTAATAATTTATGAAATTCCTGTAGTGACAATTGATCCCAATGGCCCAAAGTCAGTCAGAGGCCTTGGGTTGGCTGATCTTCTTATTGGATGTGGGGTTCTATGAATGTTGTGTCTGTGAGTTTATTCATTGCGCTAAGGACCCATCCAACTTCTTGTTGAAATTCATGTCTTATATCATCAGCTAACACCTCAAGTTTAGCAGCAAAATAGCACTATCATATTCGTTTTGCAGCTTGTTTTTGGTATTCTACCAATATACTATATGATAAAGTTTATCGCAAATCACTATCAAAAGTACGATTCATTTTATCAAATTTCATGAATACATACATGGGAATGTGTCAAGCCGCATTTTCTGTCTAACTAAAAGACCTCCTATCTTGTAACAGGCAAAGAAATGAATTGAATCGCATCCCCACTCAATTCCAAGTGATAAGAATTTCTCTGAGAATAAAGAGCTGACTCGTTTTCTTATTCCATTAATTAAAAATTGAACCTTGCCTATTCACGCAGAGTTTAACCCAATAGTATAGAGGCATGTTGTGTGATGAGTATCGCTTTTATTTCATATATGGTGAAAGACCTTTGGGACTTTCTTTATTCTACCAAGTTATACAGTTTGCATTTTTCTGTCATGACATAAACTTCAATTATTGACGAGTATTATTACTGGCTCCAGCGTTGGTAGTAGCAGTAACTCCGTTTAGACTATAGATCCCTCAGCCACGTAATCAGTGAGCATCATGGTGGACCCCACAAGCGGCCCTTCCTGAAGGATCCAAATTGTTAGACTACTCTGTCGCCCATTCGACAGCTTTGGAGGTGCTGCAGGGAACGTTATTTCCCATGGCACTGTCAGCCTCGCAGGTTGCTGCATCATGAAGCAAATCAAACAAAATGAACCCTCTGTTTTTTTTATGTGTTGTTGCTTTGACAAGTCACCTTTGGGAACATTTTCTCAAACACCACTCTGTAGTAATAAGCTTCTTGTGTCGCTGGTGGGTGGATTGGGTAGGTGCGCGTAGCATTCTGCATCATTTTGTCACTCACCTGTATATGCGAAAACGAAGTTGATCAAACAATCATATGAGAATTATGAGTTGTATTGATCAAATGATCTGATTTATCTAAAGTACGTGTTAGGCCGCATGCTCTTTGAGGGCATCAATCCAGTTATACCCAACTCTGTCACTCATTTGCTCTTTCTTCCTCCAAAGTATACGCCGCATCCATTCAATCATGTTAACTTCTTACATTTTAACACCCTTCATTATGGATATCTTCGTTACTAAGTAGGTTGCGTTTTTTCATTTGGACATTTCAAAGGAACAGGGGACATACATGTGGCAGATAGGGATGTTCTTTATCATCAAAGACATTCCTCAGAATCCATTTCTCAATTCGTCTTGGTCCCGGCTGCATGAATTAAATTTTTTTTTTAAAAAAAAACTTGGTAATTTTATTGCCACAGACAGACGAGTTTTATATTGAAAATTAGTCAACTAGAAGGGGAAAAGGAAGAGATTAGTCATAACAACTTAAAATCAGGATCAATGCTCATAACAAGATTTACAAACTCTTTATCCAGGAATGGAAATCGAGCTTCCAGACCCCATACAGATGTTGATCTGTTAGCTCGTAAACAATCATACTGGTGCAGTGCCTTAAGCTAATATACGAAACAGCATCAATTTGTATTAAGTTAATTTCAGAGACAATCTTTCTTAATCAGTGAGTATTTTATGCGTAGAAGTGAGGTACGTACTTTGCGGCACATTTCTAGGTGGGCTTCTTCCTTGTGGGGTGCCTTGTGAAAGTACAAGTAGCCTCCAAAGATCTCATCAGAACCTTCTCCTGAGAGCACTATCTTAATTCCATGTGATCAAATATGTGGGTACGCTGGATCTAACTGTTGCCACTTCATATGACTCTGTATGGTAAATCACATCTTCAACGACATCGATTCCATCCTGCACACATAAACAATTAACAAACTTGTATATAAAGCTTATAACTTTTGAAGCCTTGACTTGAGAAATCTACCCTTTTAATACCTGAGGAGTGAAGTGGATCTCATGATGAACTGTTCCCAAGAACCCTGTTACTTCTCTTCCGGCCTTTAGATCCGGTGAACCCTGTAAATTTCGATTATCAATTACTCTCTGTAAATTGAAGTCTATCGACTCTGCCTTCTTTTCCCTTCTTTCTTGCGGACTTTTGAACTTGCCTCCAGGCCAATGCAAAAGGAATGAATGGTCGTTCCAAATTGCCTTCCTGCCTGTGTGTGGCCAGCCATGTAACGAGCAGTGATGGATGAAACCAACGATGAGTCCAAACCTCCAGCAAGTAACACGTACCAATTGGCACATTTCTTCATTCATGTATCTTTTCGTTTACAAAGCTAGATTGCCCTATTCAGTAAATATCATTCATAATAATTAGGCCTAACCTAAGCTGGTGTGATAGTTTGCCTTTTCCAAGGCATGTCTCAAAGTGATGGGAAGGAATGGCCTAAGAGAACCAAGGAGGGCTGTACCATCGGCGAAAACCTTTGACCTTGATGGAGTAAAGGTGCCAGTTTTAGAGCGTTCAAAATGTTGGCAATCTTCATGCATGGCCTTGTATTCTGATGCTGAACAAAAACATACAAACAATTCAGGTCCATAGGATATTTCATTCCCTTTTAAGAATATTAATCAGAAACAATAAGTTAATTACCGTCTTGTCCCCAGCAAATGTAGAGGGAAGTAACCCCAATGGCATCACGAGCAACCAAGAAGTTATTGTCACGAGTATCCAACAGCAAAAAGGAAAATATGCCATCCAACATATCCACAAAGTTATCTCCATACTTATTCGTACTATGAACCACACATTGCATACATAATGCATTCTTATTAATATGAAATTATTAAGCAACTACAAAATTCCCCGTTTTACGTTGCTTGCTGTTACGTACCAGATATATAATGACCTTGAATTCATGTTTGGTTCGAAACTTGGTTGTTTCCTGAGCTCCTCATGATTGTATATCACTCCATTGGCCTGTATTGAAACTTAAGTAGATTAATTCATGGTCATGAATGACACCACTAGTTCAAAAACTAAAGGCAAATTGAGCCTCATGAATCAGGTATACTATGACAGCAACAGTGTGGTGTTGATTGAAGAAGGGTTGATCTCCTGCGGAGGTGAGATCAAAGATTACTAAAGCTGATGAACCAAATAGTTGCCTCCTTGTTGGAACACCCCCAGCTAATCAAGAACCCTATGCTTCAACATGCAGTATGTTCAATCAACAAGTTGATTTATGCGAGTCCTTTTGGCTGTAGAGTCATCAGAACACCAAAGGCAAGCTAGTTTGCCACACATGTGATGAGTTCTGAGAAACTTAAATAATTAAAGAGAAATATAGACGTTGCAATTAAATGAATATTTTTTGCCTTTTGAACTGGCTAATTAGGCAACATAACTGGTAGAATGATGAATGTCTATTAATTTGTGAAGAAGTATTAATTAATGATTGACATGATCAATAAATTATATTGAAATAACGTTACATATATGTTTAACATATTATATACGCCCATCCAGTGCTGCCTAGTGCCTACTCTTAATACTTGCATGAGAAACAGAAACAGAAGCCACTTCTTAATTATGATCATAAATATTGGCCTCTTCTTTTCTCATTGGAGCAGATTTGGTTCTGATATGATCATCAATTCTTATTCAATCATATTCATGTCAGACGTCTCTCTGGCATATAATTCCCAATTTCTAGATTTTGTTAGTAAATATATATATATTTTTTTGATATAAAAATTTTAAGAAAGGGGTTGGGTTCACCTACAATCTAAGGGTAGGGCGAAATCTTTCCTCCTCTTAGGTGATACCAATGTTGGACAGGGCGAGCTGTCTATTACCCTCAGACATTTATTTAGACACTCATGAACTAAAATGTCTCCCTCAGCGCCTTGACCAAATTCAGAATCAAACTCCCTCCTTTTAATAAAAGTGTCCGACCCCTATACCAGTTGAGCCCAAGAATGAAGGGTTTTTGTTAGTGAATATATGTGTAACGGATATCGGTAAAAAAAAAGAAAAGAATATATATGTAACGGATAGAATAAGAATATGAATTGGGTGTATGAGGTAGTACCTAATGGGCCATATGATGTAATTATTGGGCTTTGGGATGGGTGGGCTGCCAAAGAAAGAATTATAAGGATATATCCATTGTGGAAGAGTGGTGGGCGCAATGAAGAATATCGCAAGTTACGTTGCTTTCACTCTCATAGTCTCATTACTCTCTTTCCCTCACACCCTTTTATCTGTCTATGCTTTTCTTTCAGTACACCCTCCTTCTATTCTCTGTTTTCTTTATGACATTTCTTGGCTCCGTGGCTGACATTTTTTCATTATGCTCATGTATTTTTATTGGTATTTTCAATGAAAGTAGGCTAACTTGCTCAAGGTTCTAGTCAGATGGGTTGATCAGATCTGGGTGAAGTGTCGTAAAGTGAAGCTAGTGAAACGTTGGTTCTTGAGGGAGGTGCATTGTCATGAGTCTTACATTGAAAAAGCTTGTTATAAAAGGAGGTTTTATAAGGTTTTGGTTTTCCCAACTCTAACAACTAGCTTTTCTTTTTTTTTGATAAATAAAAGTTTTGGAATGGTTCGATACCAGCCCCCTACTAAGGCCAGGGTACGGCCCCGAATTCTATGAACACTTACTGGGGACTTACAAGATCGCCTACCAAAGGAGTTCCAGCGACGGCAGAGAGGATCGAACCCACGACCCAAGAGCCTAATTCTGGATCCCTTACCATCTGTGTCAACTCTCCTTGGCACTAACAATTAGCTTTTGGGGAGGTGCATATTTTCACATCTTGACTTAATTTTGATATACATAGAAAGACATTTACATACAGAGAAGATGAATTGCGTATAACAAAAGTTAAATTACATATAAAGAAAATGGATCCCGTAGGAAAATATATATTACACACAGGGATGAATTACTAGTAAGGAATATCATCATTTGCACATACAATAATCAGCATCCTTTGGCTCAATTTTGTAAAAGAAAGGAAAGATATTTGTATATAGGAAAGAAAGACATATTATTAATTATACCTAAGTAAGATGAATTGCGCTTAAGAAACTAAAATAACAATTTAGTCATTTAATCCACATATCTATTCACCCTAAAGACTAAAATCTTTTAAAAAACTTGACGTGCCACTGATTAATAAACTTCCCAAATAAATCCTTTTAAACAATTTTCCCTTTATTCATTTACACCAAAATCATGTTATTCAAGTCATGCAAATGGATTTGGGCAAAAAAAAAAAAAAAAAGTCATGCAAATGGATAGCGTTCGATTTGACCTGAATATATCCAATTTCTTAGCATTTATTTGGGTGCTTCGGACTCTAATTTTTAAAAATACTAAAATTTAGATCAAATCGCGAGAATCATGTGAAACTAAAATAGTAAAATATCCAAATTTCCACGTGCAAATAAATATTAAAATCTATCTTCTTGATGTGTGTAAAAGTTTGTTCTTTGCATTGCCGACCCTCAATTAAATATTAACTTCGGGAAGTGTGTTTTTGTAAAATAAGCCATGTTATTTTTCTTGGCCGAATAAGATATGCAATTTTGAATCTCTATCAAAGGCCCAGGTTAAAAAAAAAAAAAAAAACTTTATTAAAGGCATTTCAGACACTTTAATTACGCTTAAAAGTTAAAACTTTGTAACCACACTTTGTGATCAGTGAGCTGTAACATGCTTCTGGCGTGGGCAGCTGTGCTCCAAAGTGAATCCTTGCACTGATTCATCTCCTCAATACCAGTTCCCACGTGGAACAAATAATTAAAGTAAATCCCAAATAATTAAAGTAAATCCCAATAACAATGTGTCGTCACATTCAAATAATAAAGACACGCACTAGCCAAAAGAGTTTAAAGACGGGTTAATATCATTTGTGGGTATTTTTTAATTTCATCGAATTTTAGTTTTATGTTGGCTCAAGACTTTTAGTTTCATGAAGACCTGTCTAATTTTAAATATAAGAATCAAAATTAAAACTCATTAAAAAATAGGACTAATCATTAATCTGAAGCCAGATTTTATAAAGCTATATAAAAATTAAAATCAATATCTTGAAACAATAGGAATTAGAACTAAAATTTAATTAAATTATAAAAACTAACAGTAATATTAAAACCAATAAAAATAATAAAGAAGTTGACGCCATCCCACACACAATTCTTTTTTTTTTTTTTTTTTGCTCACAATCCCACACACAATTCACAAACCTCCGCATCCAGTCCACACATGCTCCATCACAATTACGGATTACCCCATCACTTCTGGTCTGTCTTTGCCCAAACCATATTTTTTTGGGGGCCACATATAATTTTTTAATCTCGCGTTTTTTCATTCTTCGCACATAATCATGGCATGCTGGTATATTTTAAAATTAGTTTTATTTCAATAAAAATATCTTACTATAAAACAAAAATATTTTTTAACAGATGGTCTAGATATTGGGTAAAATTTTTGAGAAACTGCATTGCTCATTATGTATAAATTAAGAGAATCTGCGATGTTTATACTTTAGATAAGGTTCAAATATAGATTGGCTAATAAAGTTTTACACCAGAAACACCTACTATAAATAAGTTTTTGAGGGAGTAAAAATATAAATAAACAATTGAAAATGAAATAAATACTAATGAACAAATTAAAATAGGCAAATAGACAATCCCGTTAATTTTAACTTTACTGTTGTTTTATCTCTTCTCCAACGCCTTTGACATCGTATTCATTGACAAAGGAACAATAGGTCAGTGGGCGATGAAGGCATTGTCGATAGAAGAAGTTAAAGGGAGAGATAAAGTTTTAATCTTTGATGCGAGAATGGGCATTAGAAATCAAGGGGGTTTTATTGTTGCATTTTTAGGTAGGTGAGGAGCAAAATAATGTGGGATCTTAACAACTCGTATGATTAGATAAATGACAATGAATCAGAAGGACGTTCTTCGATGAATGATGATAAAGGAAAGCGGGTCGACGGATCTGTCTCGAATTCAAGCTCATCCGTGGTGGTCATGGAGGAGGATAGATTTGCCGAAGAAGGTGAGGGAAGCCACGGGATATCAGACAGGAAAGACAGCAAGACGATGAAGAAGATGAAGCGAAGTACGTAGCAAGATATTCTGGTTTTTTGTGACCCATGAAGAGTCATACATGGATCGTGCAGAACTTGAACCACCCATAACCCAACAATGTATGTTGGTGGAGGAGGCTAATGACATTGTCGTCGGCGCTGCCAGCACAACCTTTCCTTGGTTCCACAAGTAGGTGAGACAATGTCGTTTTCGGTGGCGATAGTGGCAATGGAGGTGGTGGGAAATTAGTGGAAGTAGTAATATCGTCTTTGTCGCAGCCTATGATCAAGAAAAGCCGCGCGAAGCCCACGATTGAGAAGCTCACAGTATAGATGAGTCACCTTTTACAGAAGGGAGTCTCACATATGGTCACTACAATCCTATTTTTTATTATTTACCATTTTCCCATTCCATAAAGAAGTTCAAGGGGAGAGAGACAATAGCCGTTAAGTTGAAATTAACAGGATTGTACTATTTATCTATTTTAAATTGTTTACCAATTGTTTTTTATTTTTTTTTATTTTCAATTGTTCATTTGTATTTTTACTCCTTCAAAAATTTATTTGTGCTAGCTAGGTATTTCTTGTGTAAAACTTTGTTGGCCAATCTATACCTCAACTTTATAATCTTTATGAGTTTTACATATTTTATATTTATCTTAATTTAAAAACTGAAAGATTTAACATCTAAACTATACCAGTCCAGAATACAAATAAAAACAAACATCATATTATTACTAAAAAAGTGGAGATATTGAAATCTATCTTAAACATCTGCAGATTAACAATACTCAAATTTCCATCGAATGACTACATATATCCATGCAGTTGGCAGCGAGATGATTTGATTTAGTGCTTTTAATTCAAAAAAAATACCATAAAGCAAAACATTAGTGATGACTTGTCATTGTTTCGAAAGATGTTACTCATCTTTTTCTTTTGGAAAAAGATTAAAGCATTTTCTAAACCCGCCATAGAAAAAATCGATCCAGAGGCCCTTTGTTTGACGCCTCAGGAACAAGTGCCCGGCCATACTATGTATGGGAACTGCCAAGCTATAAATATGTAAAAAAAAAAAAAAGTAATTTGTGTGCCAAGGATACTTTCATTTAAAACATAATATCATCATTTTATCCAACAAAAAAAAAGAATAAGTAAAATTAGTTGGAGGTAATAAATATGTAAAAAATGTAATTTGTTTGCCAAGCATAACCTCATTTATGGGGAAGAAAATAACGTGCGGTGAGGAGAAAATATGTGAAGGAGAGCGAGAGACAGTAGAACTAAATATGAGCAGTATATTCAATCGGGTAATAAAATGGAAAACAATTTTAAAAATTCAGACAACCTTTAAAACATCTCTTATAAAAAGAAACGGGTCATACTAGTAAAAACGTCACTTATAATAGGAAATAAGAGAGAATTGTGTTGATCTTATCCAGTTTTATGGTCATTAGATAATTCCAACGAGCTAGCGCTGAATATATATATTTTTTTCTATGTGTTCATATTTAATGAGCGTGGTAAGAAAACAAACTTCAGAATAATATTAGATTTTAATGTAATTAATAAAAACAATATTATAAATAATTTGAATTTTATGATACATTTAGTTACACTAATACCCCTCAATTGCCAAAGCATGGGAACCAGATTCAGTTCCTATCTGAAGGATAAGCACTGAGAGTTTGTCTGATCTGGACCATTCACATTGGATTTGGATGGTCCATATTTTATTTTTTTAATAAAAATTATTTTAGTACATTGAAAATCTAAAATAAAGATAATATCTCAATTAATATTTTTTTAAAATAATTTTTTATTAAAAAATCACTAATTTTAAAAAAATAAAATCTGGACCATCTAGATCCAATCTGAACCATCCAGATCGGACGAACTCTTGGTGCCAAAATGGGTTCTTCAAACCATGCCGATATGTTTGGATGAAGAAAAACGTTTCAGGAAGATAGAAAGGATGCGATATTGCCAAAGAAAAGCTTTTTAAAATAGTAAGAAAAATTAATATTTACAAGTTTTTTCTTCTGACATTATTTCCTTCCTAATTTTTTTCCATCCAAGTTTTGGCAACTAATTAAAAAAGGGTTACTTTTGGGGCTTTGTCAACTGTCAAGTGGGGGCTCAAGTCAACTCTGAGAAGTCTGACCACGCGTGGCGTCGCCATATGAATAACCTCACTTGTCTTTATTCTCTTCAATAAATTCCCACGTGATTCCAACTGTTCAAGGCTAGTCCTCCCAATAGATAATAAAATTACTTGGCCTTTATTTTGTTTTTTAAAGGTGCAAATAATTTTGAGAAAATCCTAGAAAAATATTCTCCAAATCGATGATTTGAATTTACATAATATCAGGTTCCTTTGCATGTAGCAAAAAGGCATTTGTAAATCTTGAAAAAAGACATTCTTTATCACCTCATCACTCTCCTATGAAAAAAATCATCGCACACATCATCTTCCCTCTTCTGATTCTCCCTCTTCCTCCACTTCTCGCACTCTTGCCAAATCCAACCCATCTGATTAAGGCGGCACGGTGTTTGCCAGAGATCCTAGGATTTGGGACCTGAACCGAGGAAAACGAGTCTGGCTCAGAACCTTGGCTTCAACATGGCGAAGGAGGCCTCGTCTGAGTATGGAGGACACGGTGCTGTCAATCGTTGCATTAAATGAAAGTTCAACACTGAAGGAACAGTCTTGTACTTCGACACAATGGTGTTTCCCACTTCTGTTCTTCCCTATGATGGAATTATAATATCCTTAAATAATAAAAAAAAAGGTTAAAAAAATAATAATAACAAAAAAATAAAATAAAATGGTGGCAACAGGAGGAAGGAAATTGCTCGGGGAGGAGGAAATAATAAGGTCCCGTTTGGTTCACAGAATTCAGAGGAGGAAAAGTGAAGTTGGGAAAGTTCCCACTTAAAATGACTGTTTGGCGCACGTGAGTTCCGGTGAGTTGGATTCCCTCCTGTGTCTGAGCTCCCACGAACGTGGGAATGTGATTTCCAGCTGAAAATGGCGAGATCTCTGAAATGTTCCCGGGAGGTTGAAAATTTGGGTCAAAAAAGCCTCTCAAAACTCTAAAACAGAGCAGCTGAAGCTCTTCGACGCCAGTTCTCGTTCTGCGACAAGAGCTGCGAGAGAGAGAAGCAGCAGCTGCGAGAACTCGATCTGAATCTTGCTTTGGTTCGATGGCTCAAAGTTTGGGATCTAAATCTTGCTTTCCAGCTCAAAGTTGCAGAAGACTATCGAGACCAGGTAATAAAGATGAAATGAGTGTTTAATTTGTGTGATGATTTTTGTCCGATAGCGTGCTGCTCATTAACCAGAGTGAATGTGAAAGGGTTGAAAGTGTTTTATTTCTATGGTTTTGTGCTCAGTAGTATATAATGTAAAACAGAAGCTGAAACTGATCAACCAAAAAATGTTCCCATTGTTGGGCATATGTAATCAGTTTTTTGGATGCTTTGTAATGGTGTATTATAATATAATGATATAATTTTTTTTTTGTCTGTGTCTTATATACATTAAAAGGGTTGTGGAACAATTCAGTTCAACTGCTATATTTTGATGCTTGTCATTCAATTAATTTCCCTTATGCTCAAATGCTTTTTAGTTGTTCTGTCAGACAAGGCATTCCAACTTCATATCCAGGTTTGAACTTCATGTCCAAGTTCGACCGCATACCGTCGATTGCGTCGGTTCATGCTATACATACTAAACCAGAACAAGTTCGAACTTACGTCTGAAGTTCAAACGTTATCGTGGTATGGTTTCCCAGCTTTTTTTATTCACGGGTTTTTTGGTTCTCCAGCATTTTTTAAAGGGCATAATGAGAATTTTGTCTCAAGTTTCCACTTAATCCACCCCAAATTCTTCAAACCAAACATTTTATTTCTAGTCAACTTAAGTTCTTTTTCCATGCCAACCAAACAGTTCTATTTTTTTAAGTTCCCTCTTATCTTCCCTTCCCTTCCCTCTTTTAAGTTCCCTTCCCTTTCTTAAAATTCCCTGAACCAAATGGGACCTAATTACCCCTTCCCAAACCGCCTCTTCCCTCCCTTGTATATCCTCATGCATGTGTGGTAATGTGCTTGTGTGTGTTTTTTGGTGAGTAAGGTGGAGAGAGTGTGCGAGAGTGGGGAAAGAAGGAGAGGAGAATAAAAGAAGAAGAGTACATTTGGAGGATGTTTTAAGAGTGGATTTAATCTCTCTTAAGTTTGATTCTTGTGTTAAAAAATTGATGTAATCACTTTTCACTTATTATATGTGTTAATATGTTATTTTTGAGCGTTCTGTGAAATGATTATGAGAATGAAAATATATGGATATTAATTTAATATGTCAAATGAGTACTTTGAAATGGTTATTGAGACATAAAATTATGATATTATACGTTTTGGATAATGTACTCTTGTTATGATTTCGCAAATTGAAACAATATTGTTATCTTAATGATTATTGAAATGATGCATTATTTTTAGTGCCGAAAAATCCAACCGAGCTCGTTGAGCCGGCCCGTTTAGGCTCTAACCCTTCAAGGACCGTGCCTAAAAATTTGAAGAGAAAAATGAAATTGGCTCTGGAGGGCTACGGGCCATCCCATTAGGCTCTGCATAATTTGTGTTTTTTTTTTAATTGAAGTTGAAGTTGGGTTTAGGCGCTTCAAATACATGATATTTTTACTTATGAAATAGAGTCTACCACGGTTAGTGAAGCACAATCAAATATATTTGACATTGATGATAATGATGAAGAGTGTGTGTAATCATCTGCTGTTAGTGATACGCTTCTTATATTTTATATGTATTATTTGTTGACGTAGTGGACTGTGGACAGTAGTTTATTTTTTATTACAAACTGATGAATGTGTTCATTTGTTGGATAATTTGTGTTATTTGGATATTAATGTCGGTAATATTTATTTGATAAATTAGAACTTTAGTTGTTGTATTTTACTAATCATATTTCTTTTAAAAAAATGGACGAAAAATAGTTAAATTCGAAATAGTAATTTCCGAGCTCTATTATAAGTATGGACGAAAAATGGACCGGCCCTAATTCACAGCTCTAATCAAGAAAAAAAACACCTGTTTTTTGAAGCCCGGCCCGAGAGCACCAAGGCCAGGGCCAGTCCTCCAGGGCCGGAAATTACTATTCCAAATTTTAACTATTTTTCGTTTGTTTTTTTGTTTTTAAATATGATTAGTAAAATACAACAACTAAAATTCTAATTTATCAAATAAATATCATCAACATTAATATCCAACAATACAAATTATCCAACAAATTAACAAATTCATCAGTTCGTAATCAAAAGCAAACTATTGTCCACAGTCTACTACGTCCACAAATAATATACATAAAATATAAGAAGCGTATCGCTAACAGCAGATGATTACACATATTCTTCATCATTATCATCAATGTCAAATATATTTGATTGTGTTTTACAAACTGCAGTAGACTCTACTTTATGAGTAAAAATATGTATTTGAAACGCTTAAACCCAACTTCAAATTCAATTAAAAAAAAAGTTATGCAATGTCTAATGGGCTGACCCATGACCCTCCAAGGTTAATTTCATTTATTTCTTTAAATTTTTAGGCCCGACTCTTGAAAGACCAAGGCCTAAACAAGCCGGCCCGATTTCCTGACTCTACTGCCAACCCAAATAAACCTATAAATTATCCGCTTTGTCATTCTCGGAAACCCGGTATCCGAACCCAACCATTTCCGTTTCCCGGGCATAAATATAGACTATTCCCTTTTATCAAAGGGCATAAATATAGACTATAGAGAGTAGCGAAGTGAACAAACCAATCCGTCGCTCGCAGACACAATACAGCTTCTCTTTGCTTGATTTCTGGGGCGACATACTGTCCATGGGTGCTCACGGCAGCGACACCTTCGTCACTACACCTCTTCTCTTCGATGAAAAGCCCCTTCCTCTGCCCAACAATGCCTCTAAAGCCGAATCACACGACGTCGTTCCACCCGCCAACTCCTCCTTCTTCAGGACCTGCTTCCATGGCATTAACGCTATCTCAGGTTCAATTCCTTCCCCACTGTTCGCACTTCATTCACATCTCCCTCTATTATTATCCCTCTTTTAATCTTCGTTTTCACAATCTCCTTTCTTTCCCCCTTAAATTTTCTCATTTGAGTAAAGTGTTTTTGCGCTTTGGGGATTCAAAATCTCTCGTCACCTGCGACCTTATTCCTTTCTAACCCCAAGGTGACGCAAAATGTCGCCGGTTCTGTGTTTTCAGGAATTGGCATAGTGTCTATACCCTACGCAGTGGCATCGGGAGGATGGTTGAGCTTATCGCTGCTATTTCTCATCGCCTTAGCTTGTTACTACACCGGCATAATGGTCCAACGATGCATGGACATGGACCCAAACATTAGGACCTTCCCCGACATTGGCCAACGCGCTTTCGGACACAAAGGAAGGCTCATGGTCTCCATAGCCATGAACTCTGAGCTCTACCTAGTTGTTGCAGGGTACCTCATTCTAGAAGGCGATAACATCAACAAGCTGATTCCAAATCTTCACATTGACATTGGAGGGTTCACTATTGGAGGAGCCACGCTTTCTGCCATTGTTGCTGCACTTATTATTATGCCTACTGTTTGGTTACAGGACTTGAGCTTGCTCTCTTATGTGTCTGCAACTGGGGCTCTGGCTTCTGCTGTTTTCCTTTTGTCTCTGTGGTGGAATGCTGCTCTTGATGGAACTGGGTTTAATGGCAAGGGGACTGTGTTCAGGTGGAGTGGAATTCCTAATGCTGTGGGTTTGTATGCCTTCTGCTACAGTGCTCATCCAATTTTGCCCACTCTTTATACCTCCATGAGAAGCAGAAGCCGCTTTTCCAGTGTAAGTACTTGTTCACCTATTTATCACTGTTTTTTGTCCATGGCTTTTGGTAGCAAGTGCATTTAAAGTAAATAATCAGGCGAAGAATTAAAGAAAGGTGCTTTTGTGGAAAATTGGTGAAGTAATTTTATTTTATGCAGGCGAATTAAAGAAAGTTACATTTTTATTGAAACTTTATGAAGTTTAATCTTATACGGACGGATTAGAATCCCAACGTGTAGACAGGTAAGCTTATCCAACTTTTTTATCATTATCCGCGGGACTTATCTGAACAAAAATTCATCAAAGTATATTATTTAAAAGTAGGCATGATATTTTTTTCGCTCGACAAAAGTGGGGATGATATGGGCAGCGATTATTTGAGCAACGAGTCATGCGCGGTAGCTTTAATTTATGACTTTTCATAAAGCAAGTCAGGCGGCACTATCATTTCGTGACTCAAAAAAGCACCATTATTCATCAAAGTGTATGAATGAATAATTGGCAGGTGTTGGCTATATGCTTTTCATTATGCACTCTTGGTTATGCAGCAGCAGCAGTATTGGGATACCTTATGTTTGGACAAGACGTCCAATCTCAGGTAACCCTAGACCTACCCGCAGGCGAACTCAGCTCAAAAGTAGCAATATACACAACCTTGGTCAATCCCATTGCCAAATATGCCTTAATGCTCACCCCAACAATGAACGCAGCAAAAAGTATGGTCCCTTCTCATTACAACAAAACACTGACCCATCTGGTGGTGAGCACCTCCATGCTCATCAGTAATCTCATTATAGCAGTTGCTATTCCACTGTATGGATACCTTATGGCACTTGCAGGATCATTACTTTGCGTCTCCACCTCAATACTTGTTCCATCAGTTTGCTACCTGAAGATTTCTGGAGCTTACAAAAGATTTGGTTCTGACATGATTATCAGTTATTCGATTATAGCGATGGGGGTTGCTATTGCCGTTGTCGGTACCTACTCGTCTCTTCTGGATATAATTGGCCATTTGTAGATGTCAGCCAACATGCAGTGTTAATTAATTCGTACCATTAAATAAAATGTATGCGTTTTACTCTACTATCAAAAATACTGTTTTTAGGATTTGAACATGCCACTTTCAGATCACATATTCCTGCTGTGCCAAGTTAAATACCTATAAGCTATATTTTTTGGGTGACGTTAATGCTAGTATTAATGTGTGTGTGAATATTTGTACGTGCTTCTTGGCATGTTGTAGGCATATGAACTATGTGTAATTAATGTGTTTGAAAAGTTAGAGTATCATTCCAAAGTATCGGAATTTTGATGTTTCTTGACATGTGCGAGTGCGTGATGAAGGTATTGGTTCTTTCATTCCTCTCTTTTTCTGATACGGAAATCTCTTATGTCTGGCTTCATCTGGTTTGTCTAGCATGTTTTCGACATGTCATTTTCTATTGTTCATTTTTTAGTTGCCAAACAGCTCCAAAAATATTTATATAGAAAAAAACAGACGGCAGATTCCTAAATGCGTGGCTGGAATATATATATGTGCGTGCTCTACTAAAACTTCATTTGGCTCCATTAAAACTTCACTTGGATTGGTAATCCAAATTAGTGAAATGAACTAATCTCTTGATTGGTCTAGTCGTGAGTTTTTAACAATTTTTTGTTGAGTTTGAAATGACATTGTTGAGTTAAGAAGGGGGAAAAAAACCTTTCATATTTGTACATTAATTGGGGCGGAACTAGAATTTTTGTTCGGGGCACCATTGGGGGATTTGGGGTCGGGCCGATTTTTTTTTTTTTTTTTAAAAGGAAGATTTGAATCGAGAATGTTTAGTACTAGTACCATTTGATTTTGTATAATATCTTTTCATCCTAAAATATGACAAATGAAATTAATAACAATTGACATAATTTCCAATTTACAATAATAATAAAAAAATAGAAGAAACTTGAACTTTAATCCTTCTCATAGCTCAAATAATAGTGGAATTTCACTGCTCTTAACCAATAAATACATACATATATCTAATTCTATTATTTTCTCAATCCAGGCACAACCACAAACAAAAATTTAAGCTTACCTCTCCTAGAAAGAATAAATAAAGACCAAATAAATATACAAAATATGGTTTTTACACATAAAGTAAACACCCCAAACATTTATTTTTTTCTTTCTCTGTTTTGGATGCACAACAATATGGAAATAGATCAATAAAGGGGATATATTTTTATTTTTAGACAATCAATCTCCAAATTTTTTTTCTTTCCTTATTTTTTAAAAAGTTTGAAAATTTGGGGGGCGGGGGGGATCATCAATGTGGCTCCGCCACTGTCGGTAACCCTTGATTATGGGTAATTTATTAATGTTTCAGCCTAACCCATTTTGAGTAGCATTAATCATATATTCGTATCTATACACGTGTGTGTGTGTTTTTTTATACCAGACACCTGTTTTGTATTCACGTACGCCAAAAGGGAAGTCAGTTTCATTGATTGAGTGTTTAAAATCTTTTTTTTTTTTTATAAAGAAATTTTAGGAAAGGGGTCGGGCTTACCCACAGTCGAAGGGCAGGGCGCTTGGAGCCCAGTCCACAGAGAAATATTGGCTAGAGAGTACACATGCCTCCACCTCTACCAACATTACCACTGCTTTCTAGACCCCTAGGATGTCTCTCCCAACGCCTTGAGCAGGGAGTTTAAAATCATTTTGAATTAATGAATATTAGAGTATGCGTGGATGACACGATTTAACCCATCATCATTAATTTCCATGGGCTGAAAAATGGGGTGCCATTCTGATTCCACTTTGTAGAGTTGGGCCACCTCTTCTTTTTATTTTCGACCTTCGGGCTGCTTCATCTTCGAGAATATTCAGAGTGGGTGGGGAGAATGAAAGAGATAGTGGTCCACACGTTATATTTTATTTGTAGGAACGTGGCAATGGGTTAGGTCTAATAGAAATGGTAACCCTTCACAACATCACAGATTAATATTTAAAACTTCTTTTGAAAAAGTATTCATAAACATGACTGCTACGAGAATACCCGTACTAAAGAAAAATGCAGTAACGTAGAGGTGAGAGAGAGGAAAAGAGAGAGAAGTTTTGTTGGTCACCACAGTACTCCATTAGAAACTTTGCTTTAGATGGCTAGAGAGAAGCTAAGCCTCGCATCGCTCCACCATATTCCCATCACTGGTATTACTAGCTAATTTTTTATTTCCTAAACAAAATAAATTGTTTGTTCAATATCTATACTTTAAGAAGTGATTATGATGATGAAATAATTTGAAAGATAAGGAAAAACCATTTCTTTCTTTTTTATAACAAAAGGTATAGGTGAGTTGGAATTCAGGGCTTACGAAAATCAAGACATGCCTCCAAATTTTTTTTTTTTAAAAAAATATTTACAAAAATACTTATAAATCATTTATTAGCAAAGTCTTTATATTAGTGGAATTTAAACCTTCAACCTTATGGTTATAACCCAACAACTTTATCAATGGACTAACCTTTATTGGCAAAACTATTTCTTTTCTTCTCTAGCAAGGACCGGGCTTCTTGAGGACAATGGCCTCCCAAAAATTTCAGTGTTCCAAAGATTTGTTCAGAAATCTTTTTAAATAAATGTAATATAATTGTTACGGACTCAAAATATAGCCCAAACATGGAGGCAAAACACTTAGGTTTAGAGACACATGAGGCCCAACTACCCAAACCCTAAAACCTTAAGGTACATAGATTCTACTCCCTACCTCTTTACTATTCAGCCTACATAGAGCACGCACCCCACTCCATTAGAAGAAAGCCCTCATGTTTTTGTGTTCTGTGATCTCCTTACTCTTAGGTATCTAATCCATAGATATCTAGGAGACAACTACCAGATTCTATATCAATATACTAGTCCATTAGAGTTATATACTTGTATTCTTATTTCAGAACAATAATTTAAAAAGGTAATTTATCTTACACATTTGACCCCCAAAAATTTTTAGTTAATTAGTATATATTTGGCCCCCTCCATATATTTCTCTTAAGATCTGCCATTATTTTTTCTGGTACTTGATATACGACCAAAAAAGCTTTATTGCTCATTCCAAGTGCCAATGCAGTACAAAGCTGCGATACCTATGATCTCCAGTGAAAGGTTGACATATTTTTTAGTAAGCAATTCTTTGATTGTGAGCACCTTTTGTTCTATGTTTTGGACATGCCATGACTTTAGGTTGTTTTGTATGGCCACTCGAATTCTGGTCCCATGCATTTGCATTTGATGCTTGAAGATTTCAGGTGCTTACAAGTGATTTGGCTCTGAAATGATCATCAATTATCCAAAAATATTAATGCCTATTGTGATTCCTGCAGTTGCTTTTCCATCCCTGTTCCAAATAATGATCTTTCGTCCTTAATACAAGCGTTACATAATTAATTTACAAATATTAAGATAACTAATTTAATTAGTTATTTGTGGTAAATACATATTGATTTTTTTAGATGCCTTCTCTAATCATGTACATGGTAACTATTTCTTAATAGAAATCCCCACCTGCAGTCAATGGAGTTATTTTGAACCAAAAAAAAAAAATTTCATAAATTTGAAAGATAAAGTAAACTGAGGTCTCATATTAAAGATTAAAGCAAGTCTCTTATCTATCTGATCTTCTGTATCTAGGGCTATAAGCAGTAACACATTTGTGCCATATGCATTGCTACACTTTCTGAGGCCATAGTGTGTGTGCGGGTGATTTTATTTTATTATTTTTTTTTCTGGATAATTTTTTCAGTTGAACTTGCGAGAGAGAGCGTTATTATAAGGTCATGCTGCCATTGACAGTTTGCAGGACGACATTAAATATCCAGCGTTTGAATATATATATATATATATTAAAAGAAGTTGTAGAATATAGACAACCATTTTTACATTATATAGTATTTGACTCTTATTATTTCATTTGTAATAAAGCTTTAAAAACGCAATTAGACGGGTCATTTAAAAATTCCAGGTCATTTATGCGGGGTTGTGGGGGGTGAATCAGCGTCACACTCAGAAAGTTGGTATGGGTCGTACATAGTTTTCTGTTTAAAGCAGGGAGGTTAACTGGTCTATTTGTTGATCAATTCATTAATGACAGGCCTACTTTCATTAGGTCCTCCACATAAATCCACAAATAAGTTAACTATACCTAATAAATATATATCATATAATTTTAATTTTAAACAAAGCCAATTCATTACCTAATATTTGATATACATACATTTGAAGGACCACAGTAAAATTTTGGTCTCTCAGGACTTTAGCTGAATCTGCATGGTTTCGATCCATCACTTGCCATATAAGAAACAGGAGTAGTTTTCTTTAAGTGCAGCATCCATTTCTAGACTATTATGATTTCATTGTAGTTTATAATAATATGAAATCATATGTGTGTGCATTAAGAAGGGATATATATATAAATATGATTAATTTGCAATTACTTTATATTTTCTATGGGGTCATATTCAAAGAAGATTGGCTCTCCTTGTCCCTCATCTTCTCTCATTTTGAATATGAAACTGCTGCACCCAACCCAACCATATCATTTTATTTGTACTTGTCTTTCACGCCATTATTAATTTTTGTCCCCTTATGCTTTCATCATTGTGCCATTGAGAACACTTTAAGATTTTTTTTCCAAATTTGGTCCCCATGCCATTGCACTACACTACTCACTCACATTCCACTACATATGAAGTTAATTCTACTCCACCAGCAGGATCTCATAATTTGAACATAATGCATTAATAATCAATGCAGCCAATATATAATACTAAGAAAAGGGCTCTCATTATATATGTCTCTGCTTGAACACATTATGTTAAAGGTTCAATTAGGTTCATAGAACTTTTATAATATTTTTTTTTGTGGCCCTCTTCAGATATCTCCTATCTACTCAGAGAATTGACGTGAAAGTCAAGTTTATCCATCTATGGCGGGCAACGGAAACGAAAAGCAAGAGATAACTAACAATCTTCGTATATTGTGATTTAAGGTTATGTTATTGGATTGGCCCCGATATATGTGTGTCTTGTATTTATACGTCATCATGATGAAACAACACCAATAATACGCATCTATATATTTATAACAGAATTATTCTCTTTTGATAGAATAAGATAATTATTCTTATATATATCTTCATTATTGGAATTAAGACACACACTGAACTGCTATGAATTTATTCACGTTACATAAATTACTTAAGTCTAAATATACTGAGTAATACAACAACTACTCTTAAAAAGGTTAAAGTACATATGTAGCACTGCTATATATTCCATCTTATGAAGAAGGCCAGTTTGGCACAAAAGGACGAGGGAGGGTATATAAATAGAGTGCAAATTGAGTGGTACTGACTATCAGAATTGTCAGAATCTGTAGGTTTCGAACACACACACAGTAACTCGCTCATACACTCTCTGGTGACTCAACAATGGAAGAAGGGTTGGTGGTGTTGATGGTGATGCTAATGAGTTTGTTTGCTTCGAGTTTTAGCTTCTCTTCTTTTTCGTCTCTCAACAGTGAAGGCATGCATGCATCTGTGAGCTTTTTAATTCCAATGGAAGATCTCTTTATTATTATTTGACTTGATTAGTGATGTTTGAATTAATATTGTAGTACAGGTATGGTGCTGTTAATGTTTAAGAACAGAGTGGTGAGAGACCCGTTTGGAGCTTTGTCTACTTGGAACATTGAAGGTGGATATACTGATCCCTGTTCCTGGTTTGGAGTAGAATGCTCTGTTCACGGCAAAGTTGTTTCCTTGTGAGTCAAGCTTCCTTTTTCCTCTTCTTTTTCATGTTAAGATAGTACCAAAAAAATAAAAAATAAAATCAAGAGTTGTTGAACTTGCAGGAATTTGAAGGACCTTAGTCTTGAAGGAACACTGGCCCCTGAAATTGGGAAGCTGACTCACATAAAATCTATGTAAGAGAATATGTATTTATATGCCATTATTGATTTATAAGCAATATATGAAAAAAATTCTTCAGCCACTTTCTGTATCTGGCAGCATTTTGCGCAACAATTCTCTTTCTGGAGAGATCCCTAAAGAGATATCACAACTGGAGGAACTGGAAGTTCTTGACTTGGCATATAACAACTTTAAAGGATCATTTCCATCTCACACTTCCAGAAATCCATCCCTCACTACTCTGTAAGTTGATCCTTTCATACCAAATATTTTGTCTTTTGTTTATGGTTTTTGTTCCTTTCTGAGTTTCTGATATACCGCAGTATACTAAACAATAACGAGTATCTTACCAACTCAGCTCCAGAACCGTATCAGCTCAATATGGATCCTGAATATCATGTGAATAAAGATTAAATAACTGGTTCTACTTTAATCAGATTTATTACAATCTCTACGTCAAGATCTCTCTGACAGAGTGGAGCAAAGAAAACGGATAGTTTTTCTAAAGTCTGTTAGCTTAACTGTTCGGTTAGGATTAGTTTGCTATTCAGTTAGTGTCTCACTATACACCTTTAGCATGCTAGTTCAGTTTTATCCCACATTATACAGTTTTATACATATTACGACATTTTATACGGCAGCATTTACAATACCATGTCTGGTATGAAATTGGGTTTTTCGAAGCAAACCATTAGATAGCTCTCAAAATGGTGTGTTATGGACATGACAAAAATGGGCTCAGCCCCAAACAACCCAAATATAAAGGATCATTCATAATCCCAACAACCCCTTGGATCAAGGGGTGATTTATCAAAATATTTATCAATATCACAACTATCCACAAATCAAACATATATTATTTAGAGATATCTTAATATCTTTAAATAATAAGATAACAAAAGCCCAACAATTTATGACCTAGGTAAACCTATAAATAGGTACAAACCCTAACAAGGTACACATGTCCTGACTCAACTCTTTATAATTCAGTACATACAGAGCACACACTCCCATTCCCCTCTGGCAATAAGTCTATTTTCTATACTCGAACTACGTGGACTTTGATTCCTTAAAGCGGTACGTAGCCCTTGATATTTCACTCCAGACCAAGTCCAAATTGTATTCTACACAGAAGTGTAATATCAGATTCAAGATAACGATATGCTACTAAAGGTCTTATTCATATATTAATTTTGATGCCATGTTAAAAATCACAAGAATTCAGGAGGTGAAAGACGTAGAAATTTATGTTCAGTTTCATTGATATCGCAAACGAAAACAGCAAGGCAAACAAAGTATGAGCTTGGTGAGATCATATTGACTAATATTTGCCTGCTGTGGGGAATAATTGTCTCAGGCACATAGGCCACCAGGAGGATGAACCATACAAGAGGAAACTTCTTCATAGATCAAAAGCAAGGAGACAAAGAGATCATAGGAAAGAGTCTGTGTCACCCTCACCCTCCCCTTCCCTCTCTTCATTACCACCAGATTCCGAGTCTTTCTTACAACCAGAACCACCATCTGAATTAACCCCATCACCATATATGCTACCACCTTTAGGTTCCCCTGAAGTTTCTCCTTCACCATCGCCGTCCTCTATTTTTCTCACGCCTTCAATATCACCAATAGCGACACCAACCGCAGGAATATCAGTACCAGCAAATCCACCTACTGTTGTGTTCTCTCCTTCACAGTCCAATTGGATTTCAGCACCTTCCCCTGCTTCATTTTGGAACCAAGGGAGCACAAAAAGTTTCAACCCCGATAAATCTTTGATCATTTGGTCAACAGCTGGGGGTGTATCCTTACTGGTTGTTGTGTCAGCAATTGTCTTTTCTTGCTTCCGAACTAGCAGGGTTGTTACTGTGAAACCTTGGTCCACTGGGTTAAGTGGGCAGCTACAGAAAGCTTTCGTCACAGGTAATTTCTACTCTCTTCTGGTTTTGTGTTTTAGTCTCATGCTTAGAGGTGTCTTTGGACAGTCTTAAGTGTGCACTCAACTGTATTGGTTCAGAGAATTTTGAATTTTACCTAAAATGCTCCCAATAGAAATTAGAATTTGGTTGTTCATCATCAATAAGTTAGCTTCATGGATCTTCATAACTCCTTTCCTTGTTCACGAATACGTGTATTGAGAATGTGTGTTTCAGGTGTGCCAAATCTCAAACGAGGAGAGATTGAAGCAGCTTGTGAAGATTTCAGCAACATTATTGGTTCCTTTCCGGAGGGGACTGTTTATAAGGGGACTCTTTCGAGTGGTGTTGAGATTGCTGTAGTTTCTACCGCCGTGAAATCATCTAAATACTGGCCTAAAACTATGGAAGCTCAATTTAGGCAAAAGGTACGAGGGCCTTGGACTCAGTAAATGAAACTGACTTTATCATTTAATTCCCTATTATTTTATCTTGTTCCCCTGGTTCCAGATAGAGACCTTATCCAGAGTGAACCATAAGAACTTCGTCAATCTTATTGGGTATTGTGAAGAGAAGAAACCATTCACAAGAATGATGGTCTTTGAGTATGCCCCAAACGGAACTCTCTTTGAACATCTACATAGTGAGTGCCAATCCAAGTCACTTCAATTGTAGTTCAAACTAAATATTCATTAGTTTCTGTCTCTACTCATTGTAGAGGTATCTAGTACATCATTATCTGACTATATTATCTTTAGAGGTTTGGCGTGTCCAGCAATTTTATTCCAGACATCTCACAACAACCAAAATACCAAGAGATCTAAAACTAAATATTCACGCATGACTTGCAGTAAGAGAAGCAGAGCAGCTAGATTGGGGAATGAGAATGAGGATAGCTATGGGAATAGCTTATTGTCTAGAGCATATGCATCAGCTGGAACCACCCATTGGCCTCAGAAACCTTCAGTCTTCATCTATATACCTCACTGAAGATAATGCAGCTCAAGTATCAGACCTTTGTTTCTGGAATGACATGGCTGCTGCTGCAGAGAAAAGTTATGCGGCCGCAAAGCCATCAGAAACATCATCAACAGATACAAAGGAAAATGTATATAGCTTTGGGGTTATACTGTTTGAGTTGATAACAGGGCGAATTCCCCACCCTGTGGAAATTGGCTTTATTTCACAGTACTTAACAATGGGGCAATCTTTGAGAAATATGGTGGATCCAACTCTGAACTCTGTGCAAGCAGAAGAAGCTGAAAAATGGTGGGAATTGATAAAACAGTGTTTGCATCCAGAACCAGAGAAAAGGCCAACTATGAGAGAAGTTGCAGCTAAGTTGAAGGAAATAACTGCAATGGGACCCGACGGAGCAACTCCAAAATCTTCACCTCTTTGGTGGGCAGAACTGGAAATTATGTCCACAGATTCTGCTTGAGAATTTTATTTATCCAAGAACGAGAAGAAAAGGATGGAGATGTTAATGCAAGGAGCTAAGCTTGGCGGTTCATTCCATTTTCTAATTCTTAGGTTAATTTTTATGTACATGAATGTGCTATTGATTCTTCTTCTTTTTTTTTTGCTCGAGGTATTGATTCTTCTATTGAAGCTAACAGAAGTAGCATTTAGGAAAGGGGAGTACTTTTTAATATTTTCTTTATGTTTATGTCTATATCCAACTAGATGGGGTCATGGGTATAACATGAAATTTGTGAAATGAGCCAGCCATACTGATAACAAGTTGTAAACAGTACTTCTTGTCATAAATTTTATATTTTGTATGGAAATTGATGGTTTTTTGTACATAATATATAATCTCCATTGAACTTGTATAAACTCATAGACCATAATAATGCGTGTAAGCATAATGCTTTAGATTATAACCTTTTAAATGCTTAATCTATGATTGTTTTTCCCCTTACAAAAGAACTTTTCGCTTTAAAGAAACACGTCTGATTCGCTTCCCACCCGCTCCCTCATAAGATAATTACTCGTATCTGATAATATCTACTTGAATATTGGCCTCATTTCTCACACGGCTTGCTTTAAAATTTTATTAGACTTTCTCTATTCAACACGTGTGCGGCATCTAGGACCGACAACACAACAGACTCACCTAATGGGGTCCTAATTGACAGCGGATATAATAAAGGAGATGGCCCCACAAAACCCCAAAGAATAACACCAAAGAACAGCTAAAAGGTTTTTGTCCTCCTATTCAATGGAATCTCACGGTTGTGTTCCTTCCTTTACCATATCCTTCATAAAACACTAAGCTGCAAATCGTCTTCGTTACGAGGAAAAACAGAAATGCCCGTTATAAGACACTGGATACATGAATTCTTCTCGAACCCTGATACGATACACGGTGAAATGTCCTTCATTAATCCCATATTGTCCCTTTTTACTTTAGTTCTGACTTTTGAGTCACCCAAGACATTGCTTGTCGGGTTTGTTCTTGCTTCAGTAGCATAATCGATGCCCTTCTAATTCATTATTAACCAAATAACATCATTCGAAGCGATCTAACGTAGAGAATCCATTCGGTATCAAATACTATCTCATGTTCTAAATGTAGGGCCTAATTCGTATCGGATGAGTAACAAGCTAACTCGACGGAATAGTACTACCAAAGGATATATCATTGCATGAGTGCCTCGCTCCTGGGTAGGAGACTGTATGTACATATATCACAACATTATTTTGCCACAAGAACTAGTCCATTATTTCAAAGATTATACTAGACTGAACCGGAAACTATACAAAATAAACATGTAAGCAAGCACCAACGAAATCAGTGCTTGCAGTATACAACTATACTTGACCAAAAGAAAAATGAATGGAAAATTGGGATGATATCAGCTCTTTTTCTCAAAGCATTTTCACGACCCAAAGCTTATGTTTCCTTATATACAGATATACAAGACAAGGTCCTATCAAATTTGCATCAGAGAGGGACTTACAAAGCTTGAGATAAGTGTCTACATTTCCAAATTGTTGGATTCTCTTCCTCAATCCTTGAAGCACAGCTGCCCTGTCCAAATACTCTGGATAGAACCCTAACTCTAGCATTTTCATGACCGTCTCTGCCGCCTCATTGAAATGACCGCCTTTGATATAGCCTCTTAACAGCCATGACAGGCTCTTCTTCTTCTGTGGCGAGCTTGAGACTTCTAATCGGGTCAGAAGCCTTGCCGTGGCTCTGGCTTCCTTTTGTGAAGCACAAATGGCAAGAACAATGTCATAGAGGTCCCCATCAGGCTCCTTACCCACAAGCTTCATTTCCCACAGCTGCCTCTCGGCCTCTATTCCTCGGCCAGCACAGATATACATGGCAAGGAGCCTCTCATGAACCACACCATAAAGTGACGGGCTACCATCTTCCATAACCCAGTTGGACAGGCACACCCCATCGGCTAGAAGGTCTGACTGATACTTCTCTATGAGCTCTACATCTTCAAGATCTATCTCAGCTACTGACCCAGCCCTCACGAAACCCTTCAGCTTGCGAAGAGCTTTAGCAAATTCATTCAGCTCCTTAACCACAGCAGTCATTGCAATGAGAAAACTATAGGCCTCCGGCTTCAGCCCAGATTCTCTAAAATTAACCACTAATCTGATTGCACCTCTATAGTCACCCTCAACCTGACAAAGATTGAACTTGTCACAGATCCTTCTAATAGAGGATAAGGAACAGGTAACTAAGGAGTAATTAAGAAATGACATTTAGAATGAAATTGGCCCCCAATCAGTGTTGCACAGCAAAAATGATATAGGTGCAATCAAGAATAAGAAAGGACATTCCCCAATACACATGTTCCCATCCCTCACTAACTAAAAAAATGCATAAACTGCGCACTTGATTCCATTGATGCTGATAAAACCCGTGTTAACAATTAGTCATTCACAACTCTCACCGCAAAAGTACAAACTTGAGAAATACAATGACATGGTAAATACTAGGAACAAATATTGACTTCTATACTCCATAGTTCCAAGAAGCACGACTGAACATAGATCAAAGGCTCCATAAAAGAGGAAAAAGAACGCCAAGGATAAAGAATGACCAAGCTGACCGACAATAATGCCATAAGCTACACTTAAAGCAGAGTAATCTCAGATATCCGTTAGTCTTAAATATACAAGTCAAACAAGGAGAGTTTCACAGTTCCAATAAACATCATATCTAATGCAAGGGGGGGAATGATAAACAACCTATATACCTATTGATTCCACTATGATGTTCTCAAACATCACATTCAAATAACTGACTAAATTTGTTTATCTATGTGGAAAATCCAGGTTAGCAAACAAGTTCAGCAAATGCTTACCATCATCTTCCAAGCAAGATACCCTGTTGGCCCTCCTTTATGTCCCTCCGGGTCCTCCTTAGCATATGAAATTCTTCGCCTCAACACCTCTTCCACAAACATAACCGCTCCTTCCTTCTCACCCATTTCCCAATACAAAGAAATCACCTTCTCTATCATGCTGAAACCAGGCCTCAAACCGACACATTCCATATCCACAAGAAGGTCAACGACATCACCAACACGATGCTGTTCTTGAATCAACTTCTTTACCCAACCACACATGATCGCCACCATAAGCTCCATCGTTTCCTTATCCACTCGGTTTTCCTTTCGCAGCCAATCAAACACCTCCAGTGCACACCAAGAGTCTCTTCCATCTTGAGAAAAATAGACCAGCACGAGCTGCAATTCCCTCGCAGAGAGACGGTCGTTCATTTCCTCCAGAATGTCAGAGGGCTCTCTCGCCATTCGCTCAAGTTGTTCGATTGCTTCGAAGAAACCCTCGCCCATTTCGTCTTCGTCATCGCTAGTCAAGAAATGGTCCAACTCCACCGATTTAGATAGCCCCAACCACCGTTTTGAACTGGGTTTTGAAACCAAGAACACGAGATTTTGGTATTTGTTACAGACACTAACTGAAACCCCATGACAAAATTTGAAGGAAAGTGTACGACAAGACGCAGAATAGCAAAAACGATGTCGCTGAAGTGAAGTCAAGGAAGAAGACATCACTCCCAAGTCGGCCAATGGAGCAAACCCATGTGCAGAGGCCATTTAATCACACGCGTTTCTCTTCCCTACGATAAATTCAGTTCAGAAGCAAAGAGAGCGGCCCTTCTATCAATTTCTATAAATTCAACTCATCCAACACAAAATTCGTCAAACTGTGTCTCGAAATAGACTGTCGCCGAACAAAAACACCCAATTTTCCCAGAATTCGTCAGCATCTAACAAGATGCTGTTTCAGTGGCAAGTTTTGAGAAAATTAGAGAGGATTAAACTATCAGATGAAACAAAAGAAAAACTGAATTTGGCAGGAGGAAGAATGCAGAGAAATAAAACAACAATGGAAAACCAAAAACCGGGTACCATTCGGTTTGCTACTTTGATTAATTGTTTTCCCACCGTAAATAAAATAAAAACTCACAACGCCCGAGGCTAACGACAGAATGGAGCATTTAGCGCGAGAAGACGTGGACCAACCGAGACTACACAGTACACACCATTGCGGTGATGGATTTGGATTGGGCCGAAGATGATAGACAAAAAATCTGTGGCCCTGAGGTTTAAAGTTTGGAAAGGTTTACTAGTAATATTCAATTCACAAAAATTTATATTTCATTTTTAAGAAATTTATTTAAGCTGAATATTTCAAAAATGGGGCTGGCGGCTATCTTATAGAACAGTATTTTTATATAATAAAATATAAAATAAAATATTTTCTTGAAAAAAAAAATCTTCATAAGCTATTTGCATGAAAGGAGCATTATTCAGGGTAATTACTGGTGGGACCTGCAATATGGGTTGCGCTCTCAGAGCATCCATTTGAGACTGATTTTTTTGTTGGGTTTTGAAAATTGAAATTTTTGTATTAAAATATTTTTAGGCCCAGCCATAATAGCCCAAGAAAAAGAGCTCGGGCTAGAAAGGGGCCATTATTCACAGTGTAATTAGTATGGCCTTTTGAACATTTATATAGTGATAGCATTGTCTAATGAAGGGGGAAAAAATCTTTAAAAAAAGTGCACGAAGCCGGTCAATTTAGGGTAACCCAATGGGTAAGGCCCATAAGGCATGACTCGTAAGAACTAGGCCCAACCATTTTGACAGTTCTAGTAATTAGATAAGTTTCTAAAAATGGAGATTTCACCCTGCTCTTAGATCGTGGGTAAACCCAACTCCTTTCCTAAAATTTATATATATATAAAAAAAAAGTATTTGAGTAATTCGGAAACGTAATTTCATAAGACTTTTCTGTAAGTCAAGCAAAACTTTTTTCACATATTTACCTTATAAATTGTAAAAATTATTCTCCAAAAACCAATCCAAACACACATTAAATTGCATAAAATTTGAAATAAAACAAAATGTCTAAGAGCGAATAAACAACTACTGGGAGCAAGTGGAAAGAGACTTGTTCTCCCTTAACCATATCATCGTTTCGAGACGTGAGAATGAAAAAAATGGTGTTAGAAACTCTTTTCCCATAACCGTGGATCTGATGTGAGACGAAATCTAGATTAGTTGAAACCGAAGATTCTAGTGAACTAAATGGAATACCAAAAAAAAAAAAGTTTAACTGCGAGCTTTATTGTAGATTTTATAATTTATATGTAGATAATGATCATAGTGATGGTAAAAATATATCATAGGCTTCAACAATCAGCAGCTTCGATTTTGCGCGCATTTTTGCTGACATTTAGATTTCTTTCTAAATATTATTTCCTAGTATATTAAAAAGTGCATTGATGAGGATAAAGTTTACTGTATAGGAATAATTGTGAAGAAAACGGGTTGAGTTTCTCTCATCATCATTTTCGTATTATTCTTCATAATCTCTAAATCATTTCCATCCAATCAATACAATATTATTTTTATTTTTCTCTCACTTTCTCAATCAACGGTTCAGATTTAATTAATGAGAGAAAATGAGAAAGAAATGAGGAAAAGATCTCCTTCCAAAGAAAGCATTGTTGCTCGGGGAAGCACTGTAAACAGTTATGGTCATAACATATCCAGACGATTAGCCATAACGCAGACACTTTGTCTAATCATGGTCAAGTCACTTGTCCAATAAAATATTGCTAAGCAAGTTAATTGGTTCTCCTTAACAGGGTTATCATAAGCGTTGAAGAAACTAGCATGAATGAAATGGATCTCAAGAGAGTTCCTTTCTTAATATATCAAGGGTAAAAGCAAAAATATATATGTGCTTTATTTTCTGGAACGCCCAGCACTATATATATTTTTTAGGAGTAAAAATATACACATGGTTACTATTTTGGAACAAAAGTTACATCTCACCGTTATGTTACTATTCATCGCCGTTATGTTATTATTCACTTTATTTATTTCTCTCTCATCACAGTGAACAGTAACATAACGGTGAGATGTGACTTTTACTCCAAAATGGTAAACATGTGTATATTTTTGCTATAAAAAAAAACATATGGTGTTGGGCACTCCTGGGGTAAATCACATGTATATTTTTGCTCCTTTACCCATATATTAAACACGCCAACTATTACTCTCTCTGTTACTTAATATTCCCTCAGGTCTCTAATATGAAGTATCCACTAACAATTCTCATAAATCAATAAAAAAGTTAAAGTCATTTAATTTATTATAAAATTTAAGTAATTTTCAATATTATCTCTATTAATTGTACTAAAATATAATATTATATTAATTATTATTATCACCCACTACCCTTATTAATTATGGTCATAAATGGAAAAGATATTTAATGCATTTTGAAAACAAACAAGTATATTATAAAAAGGATCAAATATATTTGTTAGTTAATGCCTTATAATAAGGACCCGAAATAGTATAAGATATATTTATCTAATTTGATTAAATTAAAAAAAATTGATTAAATTAATTAATATAACATGGATTTTCTAAAATGTCATAGTTATCTTTTTTTATTTATTTCATTCCTTATTTTTCTTGATTATTGTCTATAGAGCTCAATATAGGTAAATTAGGAAAAAAAATCAAAACATGAAAAAATATGTCATATACTTAGGATCGAAATCAACTCCCCAATTACATCTTATATCATGCAACGGAGGGGGTATGTACGAGAAGAAAAGCTGGTCAAAAAACTGTTTTGAGATTTGTCTGATGATACATTCAATGACCAAACTCTTTTAAATTTAAGAATAAATTTGCATTTACTGCTATATTATTTAATCATTTCCGGATAGTGAAGCTGTATATGCGACTTCAAATTTCATCAAAGGAGTGAGGAGTGTAGTCTATAATTAGAATTAAGAAAGCTCATCAAAATTAACCATGCATCCATTAACTCTACAATTAAGTGCATGCATATGTATTTATTGAAGATGAATGTAATTAAGAGGAGCATTAAATGAAAATTACTCAAAAACTTGACAACATGATGACCTTGAGTCCAAATATATATAATCAAAGTCAACCTCAGTTATATATATATATGTAAAGTTCGAAAGAAAAAAAGACTAAATGATTAATATATATACTACATAAAAAGAGCGGATTAGTCATGAAATTTACTCATGGAAAAATTCTATGAGAAATTACTCATGAAAAATTTTCATTGCAAAAAAAAAAAAGTGGGAAAATAAGCCACTTTTTTTTTGGCCACGGAAAATTTTCATGGATAATTTTTATTGCCCACAGAATTCTATGGGTAATCCATATATGATTTTTTACCTATAGAAATTGCTCACGAAATTTCATGAGTAATTTCCCACAGAATTTTCTATGGATAAATTCTATAGCGAATCAGCTTTTTTTTGAAGTATATGGTGACCAAGACTCCTTAGACTAGATGGGCAAAAGAAAGAAAGACCCTTGGAAAATTGTGAAAAA
This sequence comes from Acacia confusa, assembly GCA_037074495.1. NCBI lineage: Eukaryota > Viridiplantae > Streptophyta > Magnoliopsida > Fabales > Fabaceae > Acacia > Acacia confusa. Next base: position 29,246,712 of record CM073511.1, read on the forward strand.
CTCTCCCCAGTGAAAAATTACTGGTGAGAATAATAACATAAAAAATTTGGATACATAGTAAGCAACATTGTTAAATGAATTTTGTAAACACGGCAACTTTGTCTTGGTTTAAGTCCTTCTCCCTAATAACCATTTGTAATGGGGACGTATGTCCAATTTCCCCCTTTTTTAAATGAAAAACATGCATTTATCTAAATATACTGTCAGGTTATTGATGAGCATCTGATCAACTACGCACTGATAAAAGAAAAAAAATTCAAATATGACCCACTAATGTTAATTTGTGTAAAACAAACTCACACGAGACACATTATATTAAAAAAAACGGATAACAAAACATAATCATAACAAACACTCTGTGATATAGGTTCTGAAGAACCTGAGCACAACTTACTAGAGAAAGATAACTAAAGTTATAGTAACTGTGGGTTACGTACATAAGGCCCACTATAAGTACAACATAATATAATGAACTGGTAAAAGCATATAAGCAACATATGTTATAAACTTAATTGTTCAAATGACATAATTAAGGAGACAACACATGACAGAGTAGCACAGATTATTCAGCCGCTGAAATCCATGCATGGTTGATATGAAGAGAATTAATAAGCCTTCGCCTTCCCTTTGCCTTTGTTTATGAGATTGTTGTCAGTATCATCAGCCTCGATCTCTGATGGTTCAACAATTTTAGCTTCTTGTAACCAAACAACTTAATTAACAAACAGTGCCAGTACGTGTGTGTGAGAGAGAGAGAGAGAGAGTGAGAGATCTCACACATATGTATAGAAAAATATGAGTACACATGTATAGTATAAATATTGAGAAATGTTGCTAAGATATGGGTGTGAATAGTATAACTGTTTCCAGATTCAAAACACCATAAATTTAAACTAGAAGATGGGAATCATCTTACGCATAAAGAACAATCATCGTAGGCAACAGTACAACTGTAAGAAATAAGAAAGCATATTGAACTTGGCAATACGTTTAAAACACCCAATATATAGTTAATAAAAAGAATTGGAAACTTGTAAGATAAACGAAGATTCGTCTATAACCATTGAGAAAGGTTATCAAGCTAAATGTGAATAGTGTACATGCATCCACCAGATTCAAAACACCATAAATTTAAACTAGAAAAAATAGGAATAATCATACATATAAAGAACAAGTGAATTGCATGCACACAACGTACAGTACACTTGTATCAAATAACTTTTTTTTTTTTATATATATACATAAAAGAAGTTAGGTGAGTTGGGTATTAGGGCTTCTGGACGCATTCGGACTCAAAGAACGTTTATAGAAATAATTATAAATCGTTTACCAATAAGACATTTGAAGTAACAAATTAAAGCATTTGAACCTGATGACGATGTAGGTGTTGAGATTAACTTATTTTAAATAATTTCTCGTTGGATGGGATAAATGTGTGAAAGAAATTTTTCCTTGGAAAGTGTAAAAGAGCTTTTTAATTTCTTTTTAAAATTGATTATGTCGAACGAACAGCTCAACATGTTTGAAAGATATAGTAAAAAAAAAAAAAGAACTGAAATTAAAACTTGTTAAATCAATTTAATTTAGTAGAACTTATAAGATAAACGGAGAGTCATCTATAAGATTTCGTTAACAAGGAAGCAAAAAACAAAAAAATGGGTGTTAGAGGAAGCATTGGGCATAAAAAATTGTTGGTCCTTTCCAAATATTTTTTTTATGCTAACTAATACAATAGAAATTTCCATTTATTAGAGATATAAGAAAAGTGAAACTAATTAATCTTTCTCATGCTTTTCACTTTAGTTTTTTCTTCATCAATAGTAGTTCCCGCAAGATATACTATTAACAAAATAATAATAATAATAACAACCTCAAATCATACCCCTTTAATCTTAAATATAAGATAAAGTTAACTTTTTTTTAGATATTAAATAAATTATTTGAATTAATTTAAAATATTTCTATTTATCATTTTCTTCTAAAATATTTTGCCTATCATATAGATTGATATATAATCTAATAAAACACAATATAATTACGTAACTTATTTAGTTTTTTTAATTTATCTTTTTGAAAAATATTAATTATATCTTATATTTACCGGAAGAACTAAATATGATAAATGTTCTAACCTTTAACGGGTGATGAAGTTGAGGCAATAACCAGTGGTTTGGAGGGACCTGCAGGGTTTGGGTTGGGGCACATTAACGAAATATCAGCACCCCAAGTTTTCATTTCTTCAGCTCGAATTTTCTCTTGACGCTTCTTAATTTCTAAAAGCCTCATTATTTCTTCTTTCATCTTCTCCGTTTGCCCTGAAACACAAATAGACAGACACAAATAATTAAACTCCATTGTTGACAAGTACTTGAGAAAATATAGGAGGAAGCGTTATTAGTTATTACTTTCTTTAAGAAGCCTGTCATGTTCAACCAAAGACATTCGAAATTTCATCTCGTTCTGCTCAATCAGCAATAAGCGACGCTGATGCTGGAAAGCCATAACTCGTGGGTGAAGCATGGTTATCTTATGCTGCATTCATAAATCTCAAAATAACACTAAGGGCACGATACACACACAAAAAAATCATTAACAAAGGAATGATAATAATCTAAGTTTCAAGAAAATGAAATTTTCACCTCCAAATATTTTGCTTGTCTCTCCATCTCAGCCACGTACTCATTCTTCCTCTCTCTCGATCTCTTAGCAGAAAGTCTGTTTGAGATGACGTTCCAACCAAATAAGTAATAAAAAAAAAAGACCCAAAACCCTTACGAGACGAGGTTCTGATTAATTTTAAAGTTTTGATCAATTTTGAGCTGAAAGAAAGCTTTTAAAAAAAAAAAAAAAACTTGACACATTCATAGTACAAAAACACAAGTCCCAGACATACATACCGGTTGATCCTCCTTCGCTCCATTACTTCTTGAACTGATCGCCTAGAGTTTGGAGCCAAAGGAATTGCTCGGCGGCCTTCACTACCACCACGAGAACTTGAGCCGCCACCAACTTCGATTACTTTCTTCTTCACCGGGAGATCGTCGTCGTCGTCGAGAGTCAAGTCAATATGGGGGACAGGATTATTATTATTCATGGGCATTTTCTTCCTCTCACGATGATCATCAACAACAGTCACCATCTTTGATTGAAACGAAGAACCTACCATCCCTAGACTCAATTTAGTGGATGGCTCCTCTAATTTGGCTGAAGAAGAAGTTCCAACCTTCCTCAAGCTTGCCATCTTTCTCAAATAGATCTCCTCCTGCAATAATAATAATAATCACAAGGCTCTAGATCGAGTAAAGTTTTAGAGAAGTTGACTATAAACATGAAATTAAACGTACATGTAACACACAAAAATGGACCTGTCTTCACACTTTTCAAGAAAGGACAAACGTTTCTCCGTAGAGAAACTAACACTAGGATAGGTTACTTTACGCACACCAACACGCACGTATATTTATATATAAATAAAAGGTGGTCATTGGTCAGAGACAGATTGTCTTACCATGTATAATTGGTGTATTTTTCACACATTTATTCACCATATTTGTATTAATTATTTAATTGGAAAAATGACCCCTGTGCATGAACCAACATGATGATGACAACCTTGTTGAGAGTTGTCTTATCATTTGCTGATGCTGGGGGGGATTGATGGCCAGATATTTCTGGTTTTTGGAATCAATTACTTACCAAATGTTGGAAGATTTGATACATTTGAATGCAGTCAATTTTTTTAGACCAATATTGATGGGAAGTAATTGATGACATGGTGCAAATTAATACTCCCTTCAATCCTAAATATAAAATAAAATTGACTTTAGAGAAATTAAAAAAGTTAATTAAATTACTTTAAAATATTTTTATTTTTTTATCCGAACTAATTAATTTGATTAATAAAATAATATATAATCTAAAGATACATAATATATAATATAATTAAGTAACTTATTTAACTTATTTAATTTCTTTAAAAAAAGTCAACTATGTCTTATATTTAGGATCAGAGGGAGTAATCAAATATATATGCTCTCTGGTCTTAAATATAAGACACATTTGATATTTTTAGAAATATTAAAGAAGGTAATTAAATTAATTTAAAATATTTATACTTATCATTTTTTCTAAACTATTTTTTCGTACATATAAACTTATATATAATCTAATGATATACAACATATGATATGATTAAGTAACTTATTTAGTTTTCTTAATCTCTAAAAAAAAATCAACTATGTTTTATATTTAGTATTGAAGGGTATATATATTGTTTACCAAATGTTGAAATGTAATTTAATTGCTTGCCACGAAAAGCTGAAGAGGTGGTAAGCACCTAAATAATTAATTTGATGCCAAAAGTGAAAATTTGGAAGCGATTCGAGACAGTGAATCACTTGCCCAACAAATGCTGAAGAATTTTTTAATCAGAGAAGAACTCAAATATTTCTTTCCATATTGAAAGATTGAGATTTAAATTAAAACACTAAATTACTTTCCATATACTGCAGAAATTAATGGAATAGGGACGAAATTAAATTAAACGTTCATGCGTCTAAGCATCTTTGACAACCCCTAGTCCGTGTGTCGTTTCGGGCAGTATCTACGGTGTCAAATCTTCATTTGGTAAGTGAACTACAAATTAATGAGAAATAGAGGTGCAATGTTTCAATTCTTAGTCCATATATAGAAATATATATCGAGATCGTTGGCTTTTTTAATTTATAAGTTATGCATAACAAACAAAATTGTTAGGATTTAATCATTGGCTCTTTCATTCTACAAAATACTAAATTCAATTTGAAACATAACGAAACAAAAACAAGAATTAGAAAAAAAAATACCTCTATTTCTTTAAAATAGGTTAAGGTATGTTTTAGTTTTTTAAATTTTATATAAAATATACTTTTGGTGCTATATTTCTAATATCGTTAATATTGTTAACGAAAAATGTTAACACAATAAACTCAAGTGATTATTACATCACTAAAAAAATATAATTTATTTATTTTAGTTTATTTAGATTATTAAACTAAAAAATGGACAAAATGCAGCAAATGAAATTAATGTTTTGATCTTATATTTAGATTACTAAATTAAAAATATTTTAATACAATCAATGTTTTAATATTGATTGCTTTAATTTGTTAGGTTTTTAGATAATTTTCAATTTATATATATTTTAAATTTAAGATCAATAGAATTTAATTATATGGTCATCATTATATTTGAGTTTGCTATGTTAGCATTTTTTATTAGCAACATTATATTAACAGTGACAAAAAACATACCTTATGTAAATTTAAAGGAATAAAATTATACTTTAGCCTTTAAAATAAGAAAAAGAAGTTATTGTTGTGAAATTTTGACACATAATAAGCATTGCACAAAGATATTAGCTCAATCTCCATGAGCTTCACAAATTTTTTGAGTTATTTAATATTAATGACTATTTTGTACACAAGTTTTCCGTAAAAATTTTTATGAATTCAAATTCTTAAGATGTGAGTTCCAGTCGGACGTTTTACTGGATATTTAGAGTAACTAAACGTTAATATGATTATATTGTATTGCTGGGAAAAAAAAAAAAGATTATTGTGTTATGATTTTTTCCCCCTTCCAAAGTGACTTGTCATAATTTCACATTACTGGTTAAGATTTGCAGTTATTAAATACTTAAAATTTCGGTGCATGCATGTATTCTTTTTCAATCTTTAACGTGACTTTTTTTTTAATTTAATTCACTAAAAATATTCTGTCTTCGCATGCTTTTCTCTCTCACTTTTTAATATAGCTGTCCGACCGAGTCATATCTAAGAATTATCAAACCAATTAACGGTAACTCTATCAAATGTGCTTTTTCATATTCACATTAACTCGAACAGACTTTTTTTTACCTAAGCAGCCAAAGCTGGCTTATTCTATTAAAACGAGCTCCTATGGGTTATCTTCACGACTTCACATGCTGCATACATACGTACTGTTTTTCTTAGTAACTGAACTCTAGCTAGCTAGTAACTCTTATGTTTGTTTTCTCTAATAGTAAATTATAATTTTAAATTTCAAAGAGATTAGTTTCCATGCAGCCATTTTTACTACGAATCGTTGAATTTTCAGCCTCCAGAGCAATGTATGTTTCATTCGTCTGGGTAATCTCAGCCTATATATATGTGTGTGTATCAATCCCAATGTATGCGATAATTATTAACTTGAATGATTTTCTGGTTATTTTTAACAAAACCATTTTAATTAATTAATTACGCACGTATATATACGTACACTCATTAATTAAGCGGTAACTATGAGCTAATTAATCACCTCTATCTTCCTGGTCTCAATTTCAAGTTGCTCCAAGTGATTCTGCCTTCTCCAACGGTATGCCTGGGCATATTTTCGGTTAGCCAAACGGCTGCCAAAAAAGAAAAACTATAATTATCTGCCCTTGATTTTAAATATGTTCTAAAATAATTTGTGTTCTTACATAAAATATACAGGCAACGTGTGTAAATCTCAAACTACCAACAGAATTCCCAATTTCTTTTAATTATATATGTATACAGGCAACGTCTACAATGATTTTATTGATATAACTTAAGTTTAAATTTCCAACAAGTGTGTGAGTGAATGTGTGTGTCTGTGCAGTCAGAGAAGATTATCTCCTGATATCCCCAAGTCGGAATCAACTTCTTGGAGCACTCATCTGATTAGGACTGGCCATGTTTAATTTTTTTAGTTGGTTATTTTTAAATAAAAAATATTTTTTAAAAAAAAATTAGTTAAGAAATTAACTTCATTTTAAATTCTGCACCCATTAAAATATTTTTTTTAAAAAAAAATTAAATAAGATCGAGAGATAAGATGAGCACCCCTTGCCCCTCTAGGTCCAGGTCTATCCATCGTGTATAAAAGTATGGCAAAATAGTAAATATATTATATAATAAAACCTAAAAAATAAAAATGTTCGATTTATTTTAACACACCAATATGAAACTGAAGAGGAAAACCTGGATAGAGAACCCCTAGTTGTGTGTCTGTGCATGTGAAAATGCAAAATATAATAAATTAGTGAATCCTCTCCAGCTATACATCCATGCAGTGGAGACACCCACAACTGCTTAGGGCCCACAATTGTGTCAGTTTCTATGAGATTCAGGTTTCTCTTCTGCTACAAAACTGTAGCTTCCCAACAAGTCGAAGAGGACTTAATTTATGTATAATTCCAGATTGTCCAGATTTTATATTTCATGTTTTAGTTCTCTGCTAAATACCAAAACTTTGAAAAACATATACAGAGAAAATCTTGATTTTCCAAATCAAATCTCAGTCATTCAAACTCACTGTTGAAACATCAACATTTATTAATAGTGTTGGTGTTTCCCCAGTTCAGTAGTAGAAAATCTAAGCATGTCTCTCTCTAACTGCACGATGAAAGAGAGGATGTTGCCTTAAAAAAATGAAAATGTAACATGAAATTAAACTACCTTTCATCAATTTCAACAGGCTTCTTTTCAGCAGAAGTTGGTGGCAAAACATCTCTACCTCTCTTTTTGGCTGAACCCTTACCCATTCCTTCAGAATTATTATGATCAAATCCTAAAATAAAAATTGTCAGCACCAGATGAAAAGAAAAAGATGTAAGCGGAAAAAAATTGAGTTTGCTATTAAAAAATAAAGGCACTTCAGCAGTTACCTCCAAGCACTCTTATCTCTGGTTTCTGCTTTTCTCTGAATAGAAATCAATGCATTGAGCAAGTGATGAGGAGTATATCTACCTATATATAGCTGCTTACCTCACCATAAAATTAATTGCTGCAGATTTGTAACTCAATTAATGTCTGTGCATGTGTTAATACTAATTAATGAAACTCTTTGATAAATAAATGGACTATAAAGTAGCAGTAACTAATTTTTTTGTTTTTTGTTTTTTTTTTCTGAGAGCACCTGACTAATCCATAGCAAAGCCACATTGGGCCCAAATGGCCTGGGGGGAAGCTCTCTCGGATGGGGGAGGGATTTTAATTAATATTTCAAGAGGATATGATGGGAAAAATTTTAAGGGCAATTTGAGAATTTATTACTATTAATTACTATTACTATTTATTATTATTATTATTATTATTATGACAATGTTGTCTAAAAATTATTCAATATTATTTTCTATCCGTCTTAATTTGGATCTCACAAAGCAAATTTACCAATGATCTTGCCCAATTCGATTGCACTTAGTCTAAACCTAATAATTGGTGGATTGAGTTTTGGCGAAGGGCACTACTAATCTAGACAATCGGGAATAACCGATTTGGACGGCCCGAGTTTTATTTTTTAAAATAATTTAATATGTACAAAATATATAATAATAATAATCTGTTAAATTTTATTAATTAAAATCCATATAATTAATTGGCCAGAATCTCGTAAAATCAAGCTTGATTGGTTAATTTATTAAAAAAATAAATACTTATGCCCTGGGGATGAGCGCTGGAAAAATAAAATGAACTTTCTATATAACTAAAATAATTACATGGTTTTGGGATTAGATATAAGACAATAGTCAATCAGGAATTGTGTGTGTGTGTGTGTGTTATATAGTCTTGTATTTTTGTTTGAAAAATTAATGTATTTATAAACAATAAAATGAATATTTTCTTAATGCATGTCAAATCAAAGTTTCGGAAAGAACAAAATAAGTATCTAAGACGGGTTTTATTTCAAAATCAATTTTTAGAAGCCAAAACAAACATTATTGAACTAAGAAAAAGTGAAGAAATCGGATATCATGGAGAGTTGAAAACATCATATGGGTGTTAGGGATTATTTCCAAAAATTATTTTTGTGCTATGTGAGACAAGACTACGTACTCTTATATATTTATATTACACAACACAAAATAATTTAAACCAAACATCCCATGAGTTATTAAAAGTACTCACTACTATATATTAACCCACTACATAACAAGTTGTTTGGATCAATTTCAAAAGCAAAACGCTGATCTTAGCTAGAATGCAAAAATCCTGCTTTTCGAGCATTATTTGTTTGAAAATTGGAAGTTAGATTGTTTTTCATCAAGTCTTGGGTCCCTAATGCTGTTTGAGTGTCTGTGCATCATGTGTGTGTTAATGCGTATACATATGCACGACTCATCATGAGTTACCATACAGTAGTACGAGCATTGGATTTACCAAACATGCGAAACAAACTCTTCAAAATGCAATCTTATTGGGAGCTATACTGTTGATCAAACGTTTACATTCTTAATTAAATCGACTCTGATCATATTAAATAATGAAATCTTGGTTGTAATAAATAGTTGTCCTTTCACTTTCTTTATGGTACTTCGATTTGAACTATAAAACAAAGCTTTTATTTCGCATTTTCTTCACAAGGGTGTGTGTGTGTGTGTGTGTGTGTGTGTGTGTAATAATCAGATTATGAAAAATAATTTCGATTATTCGATACAGTAACGCATCATCTCTTTGTTTCTTGATCTTTCTCTCACATCGTGCGTATATGTGTCGTGGCCTGCAACTGTTTTCATCGACGAACACAAGGATTTTATTGGAGGCACATTGTTCTTTTCAAGGGATCGAATAAAATTTAGATAGCACACGTACCTGTAAGTAGCAAGAGCTTTATGTTGATGGCATATATAAGTTTTTTAATTTTGGAAGAAAATAAGAAGCTCCGCAAATAGATTGACACCCTATCCAAATAAAAAATAAAGCTCCTAATGTTTCAAAGGAAATCAGTAAAATCAAAAGAATACAACAATTTCAAAAACCCAATGAATTAAGAACTGTGATGTTCATCAAATTAGTGCTAGAGGTATGTAGCAGCATATGGAAATCGCGAGGAACACAGAATAAATCCAATGCAAATGTATGCTGGCACGTAGATAAATTTGAATTAGGGACCATTGGGATTAATAAGGAACAGCGAATTAGATTCTTACTTTTAAAATCAGGATACTAATAAAATGGTAAATTATAATAGAAACCCTACTAATATGACCATGTGTGTGTAAGGAGAAAAATAATATAATGTTTAGCACTCGAACAAATATTGTTTTTTTTTTAAAAAAAAAAAAAGAAATATGCACTTTTTCATTTTTAAAAAAAATATCTTTCCGTACCAATTATATTGCCTAATTTTATGTCCCGTGAATGAAGAACGACGGAGACAATATAATTGTCCCCCGCTCCTCTCCTCACAAAATACAAAAGCATCCAATTACATTCATCCTTAAATCTAATTATGGTTCATTTGGAACACTATGTCCTAAATTCAGGGGATATATCTAGTATATGCATTGACACACACATATATATATTACATACCGATGTAAAAACATTTAAAATATAATATCAATGTCAATGCATATACTAGATTAATAGGCTTTATGAAAAGGCATACTCGACCTATTTATCTAATTTAGGGAGATTGAGGAAATTAAATAAATCAATTCATTATATAGCATATGATATCTCTTAAATACTTATTAGGATCAAAACGAGCCAGTACTCTATATAAAGTATAAATAAGGTGACTCTTTTAAAGTTCACGTAAAACATGAGGTTCACAATAATCTAGGTTTTCAAATTTCATACAATATTTACTGGACCAATACTACCAATTCGGAACCTATGAATTATGCACATCTCATCATTTCATTTTCCAGCTCATCCCTGAGGCACTAGTGGCTTGGTTTTAAAGTATAAATTAGGAAATTAGGCTGTATGTATTCATTACTTCATCTTATACTAAAAGCAGGAGCTAAATACCTAGTTTGCAAAAATTAACAAAATTAATTAGATTAGTTGGTTCTTTATAAAAATAATAATGTGTGTTGGTTTCCCTAAAGCACTCTTTTTAATAATTTGTATTGAAACTGTAGATTTGATGAAAAACCCCTTTAATATGTATCATCAATATAATAGAAAAAATTATAAATTTAAGAGATAAAGTTTACCGAGATCTTATCTTTACATGTTTACTCACTTTTATACTTTCTTTGATTTTTAATATAGAACATATTTATATATTTGATATTGGTTTTAAATATAAGACATATGTTTATCAATATTTTATTAAATTATTTCTATTAATGATTGTTCAACAATAATTAAGAAGTTGTGAGAGTGAGGACATTAAGAAAGATGACTCAGATTTTGGAAAATGGTCCCTCAGTCCTTAATATATGAGACAAAGTTGAATTTTTTAGAAATATTATGAAAGCTAAATAAATTAATTTAAAGTATTGATATTATTTTTTTTATACAAAATTACTTTATTTGACTTATTAACTAATATATAATCAAATGATAAAAGATATATTATAATTAATTAACATGACATGTACTATGATCAATTAACTTATTTAGCCATTTTAATCTTTTTTTTAAAAAAAGTTAACTATGACTTATATTAAAGACCGGAAGAATAAATATTATATTAACTAACTTCTTTAATTTAATCAAATCAAATAAACATATTTTCATTGGAAGGAGGCAATTAGTAGTATTTAAGACTAGAAGGAGCATTATAATAAAGGTTAAAAACTAAAGCAGTGTAGCTATAATTATATTCATTGGATCTTCATTCAATCTCTGCACGCTGACGAATACATGACTCGATGCAGCTTTGAGCAATTAATGATTTGGATTTCATTTAAATAAATGTGCATATAAGTGTTTTGAGAATTAGCAGTACTAATAAATAATTTGGATTATATTCTTTATTTGAGTATATGTATTTGACATGCCGCTTTGTTTTTTTTTTTTTAATTTTAAAAAAGCATTAATTCAAATACCTAAAATAATACAGTCCACATGTAATTATTACAAGAATGCCATAGTAATTACTGTATTTATGGCATATTAAAACAATAATTAAAGTTAGCATGTATAGATTAATTCAAGGATTCGCCTCAATAAATTACTTTCAGACACTCACGCTGGCTCAGCAACTTTTTGTATAAAGGGTTGAACATATTCTCACTTGGTTCTCACTCGCTCTCATCAGGATCTGGCAATCTGTGGACAAAAGAGAGAGTAAAGGCTTTTAATTAGAGTATTTCATACAAATGCGTTCTTTTCAATTAATACTTTTATAATGTATGCATATGTTTATCATTCCATAATGTTGTATATGTAGGGGGCTGAAGAAATGGAGGGATCCGGTTCTGGTTCGGGTTCGGGTTCAGGTTCAGGCTTCAACAAGAAAGGCAGAGCGGGTTTGCCCCCAACTGCTCCTCGATCCAGCCGCCGAAGAAGAGCAAGAGTCGAGAACCCTAACCCTAACTTGCAGCCTCAGCCTCAGCCCCAGCAGGCTGAAGGTAGTGGCCAGATGGAAGCACCAGCCGGGCAGAGAGTGTACGTGGGCCGTTTTCTACATGATGTTGTTGTTGTTGCGGTTATAATCATGCATGTCTTTAATTTTCATATTTGTCTGAGTCTAAATCTTATGTTAAGGCCATCGAAGAAGAGGTACTACATATGTACCTCCTCCGGCCCTAAATGTAAGACCTGATCGGAGGAATATATATGTAGCTCCTCTCATAAGTAACAAGCTAAGTGGTAACAAGTGTGTGTGTGTGTTTTGAGGGGTTGTAGTCGTTTGGCTAATCGAAAGTATTCGGAAGCATTTCGTCACAGAAGGCAGACTCGCATTCAGCAGCTAGAAGCTCAGGTTGTAAATTTGGAGGTGATTATTCATTAGCTCTTAGTTACGGACTGTGTGCGCTTCCAGCTTTTATATATACTATAACCCCCCAAAAAAAAATAAAAATCAAACAGTTCGAATAATGTTTGAATTTGCACGTACGTAGGCGCAAAACGCCCAAGGAAACATAGAATATCAGAGACAAACGATGGAATGGTCAATAAATCAGATTGAAATCGAAGCCCTGAGGAGAAGGCTTGAGGCCTCTAAAGCCAACTTCCAAGCCAAAAACGGTTTTCTCTCTCTGAACATTTTTTGTTGTTTGTTTCTTTTTGGGTAAAATAATTAATGTTGAAATAAATCATCTGTGTTGTTGATGGTGCAAGCAAGTTCGAAACTAATAATATAAACTTTACATGTGGGAACAACATAAATGTTCAGCGGAAACAGGGAGGCTGAAAGGAAAGATAGAGAGGCTGGAGAGGAAGATAGAGGCGGAGGATGAGGAATCGGAGAACATAATGAATAATGACCCCCTTTACCCGTTTTTTGATGAAATGTTTACCTCCGCAATTCATTCGGTGACGCCACCATTCCCCCGTGATCCGCCGCCGCCTCCTCCCGGTGATGATGAAGCCGGACCCTCCAGAGTGAATAATTCGTCGTCGTCGGATGATTCCAAGTGATGATGTGATTCAACCGTGTCGCCAATTTATATTTATCCGGACAATATATTATTTCAACTGTTTTAATTCCTATTCTGCCGTATATCTCTCTCTATCCTTGGTCGCTTTCAGTTAGCAGTTATGCATGCCTCCTTGTCTTAAACAACATTTCTAGTTTTTCAGCTTTGTGGTGGTTCTGATGAGTTATTGAATAATAAAACCTTAGTTTATGTTCTCTTTATTAATGTAAATTAAGAATAAAGACCCACTTGATTCGTTGTCTCTGGCATGAACCAAGAACAGTCATATATTATTCCATGCCAATCCCTTAATCCCAAATCACACTTCCGTACGTAAATTACTTGAAATACATTCTACATAATCGAAAAACCACCCACCTTAAATTAGTCGAGATACTGATAATAGAGAGTGTCATTACTTCCCTCCGAAAGCGCTGAGGAAATGAGAAGAAAAGTGAAAGACGGTCACGATAACTTTATACATGAAAATGGACGTCCCAGACCACTTGTCGATCTCACAAAAAGAATGTAAAATGATTGCAAAATTAAATGGGCCATAAATAAGCACATGCATGCTTCTATTCTGGACAATCTGAATCTCCTTCGCTGTATCGACATGACATAATTAAGTCATCATTATAGAGAGATACCTGCCAGTCTCTATCGCATTGTCGTTGGTTCTCCTGTTTCTGATATTTTATCCACATCCGAGGCTGTAATAATTCCTACCCATTAGTAAGGCCGGCCCTATTAATCAATTTGTGTTTTTAAGAAAATAGTTAGAAGTACTTAAAATCAATAAATAATCCTAGGAAGTATATTTGTTAAGCATGCCCTTATTTTTAAGTGGGTAAATGAAAGAGAGTAGTAGGGAGAAAAATGATGAAGAAAATTAATTAGGAGTGTAATATTGATAAAAATGTATTTAATACTCACCGTTTACTACTGGAGCCAATTAATTAAGAAAAAACATGACCTTAGATATATATGGCTGACACCATTTCCGTGAACAGAGATTTTGGTGGAATTCATACGCGTCAAATTTCGTAATTCAGTTAGATGCATATAGAGTATATGCCAACAAAGTGGACCAGATGAAGAGAGAGGCATTATATGTGTGTATGTGTGTGTGTTGTTAAAAAAACCAGAGACAGGCCACGTATAAGATTAGATATGGACAATTCATTGTCACAGTTTCGATGAAGAAAACGTGTTAGATCTGGAGGAACCGGTTAGGCAAAACGACAACAAGAAGAGAAGGGAATAAATGAAAAAAACTTTGGAGGCAAATTGCCTCTTAACCCATATTTTAAGATCTAAAAAATATGTAACTGTGTTTTATTATTAAAATGAAGAAAACTAAACAGAGAACACATAAGAAAGGAAGGAGGAGTCGTTCTACATCTTATTGATCTCCAAATGGTGTATAGGAAAGAAATTAGGTCTTTAAATGTAATTTCCTCCTTAGCCAACTTCCAAATTCCCCATGAACCTTTAGGTGGTTAAAAGTGAGAAATAATTTGCCCGTAAATGCCTCACATGAATGAATAGTTGTGTATGGGTGTCACATCTTTATAATATGATATTCCAGAGATAAAATATGAAAGTTTTAGAGTCAATGGACATCCATATAATTAATATATTCATAACATGTTTTATATATTTAAGGTTAGAGGAGGAAGTATTTATAGACACTGTACCTAAAAAAACAATAGGGAATAAATGAAAAAAGCCCAGCTAGCTGTCAAAGATTGAAACCAATCCAACCATTCATCTACTGATCAGTGATCACACAACTTCTATATATAACTTTGGAATCCAGTGCTTAGCTTCAAATACAATCAGCACCACATCACAGACATGGACGTGCTTCTCATTCTCTTATCATCCATCTTCCTCGTACTGGTTATACAAGATCAAGAGCACGTCTTCCACCAGGTCCTACGGGTCTTCCTCTCATAGGCAATCTTCACCAGCTTCTTAGTTCTGAGCCACATCGTTATTTATGGCATCTCTCCAAGCAATATGGTCCTCTCATGTTCCTGCGCTTTGGCAACCATAGTTGTTTCCTCTGCCTGAATAGCCAGACAAGTCATGAAAACCCACGACCTCGTATTTGCTAGCAGACCATCCTTAGCTTGCTTGGTCACAGAAAGTTATATGGCGACAAAGATTTTATAAACGTGGAAGATTTAGGCTTGTTTGTTTGAAAGCGGTGGTGAAGGAGACTCTGAGACTGTTTACACCTGATAATCCATGGAAAGCTGCAACATAGAAGGGTATGAAATTCTGTTGGAATTTAGGAAGAAATCTCATAGTTTATGAATAAGAAGAAGGATGGAAAAAATAAGAAGGATTGTGTGTGTGGTACTAAGTCCCACATTGGTTAGGAGAAGGGAAGTTGGAGGGTATATAAGCCCCAACTTGGCTCCTACTAGTTGGGCCATTTGGCCTACCCACTTTTGTAAAGGGGTGAGGACTTAGGCAACCCTTGGTCCACCACACGCGCGGCGCCCGCCGCCATCCGGCTCAGTCGGTCGCGCACTGCTAGCCCGGTCCGCGCGTGTGAAATAAAATAATTTTTTATTAAATTATTTTTTGAATAAAATAATCCTTTTATTTTTATTTCCGTTGTGCCTCTCCAATTTTTTCCAGCGACTACGTACGACTCATTCAGCCCCGTCTGTTCGCGTCTGTTCGTACGACCTGTCGACCTGTTTAGCTCCGTCTGGTGCGTTTGTTCGTGAGACGCACCAGTTCACCGGCAACAAACGCAGGTCGCCTCTGTTCGTTCCGTTCTGGTGTGTCTTTTCGCACAACATACCAGTTCGCGCAACAGACGAGTCCATCTGATCGTGTTTTTCCGGAGTCTATAAATAGGGGCCCTTAGTCACAGAATTTTTCACGTTCTTTTCTCTCTACATACACTCTTCCTGCATACACATTTTGTGCATTCCGAAAGCAAACTCGTTGGATTCGCTTGGGCTTCAGACAGACAAAGCCACCTTTCTGGAGACGAACAATCTGCTCTATCCTGGGAGGCAATTGCTCAGAAACCTGTGGCATCCATAGAGGGAGCAAAATTGTCTTAAGAAAACAACGAAAGTTGGGCCCAGATTTCTGCATAGTTCATAACCATATTCGGCAGTCTTGTGAGTTCGTTTATAACTTTTTCATATGATACAGACTTGTTGTATGCTCTCTGTATGTTATATTTTGTTAAACACAGATTGTTGTTATACTGTTTTATTTACTGCATATTCAATTTCTACCTACTCCATATGTTAGAAACAACAGATTCAGCCCAAGACTATAGCTTTTGTGAATGCGTGGGCTATATGGAGAGACCCTGAGACATGGGAAGAACCAGAAAAGTTTTATCCAGAAAGATTCTTAAACTGTTCAATAAACTTTGGAGGCCCAAGATTTTGAGTTGATTCCTTTTGCAGCTGGTCGTCGGATTTGTCCTGGAATTCAAATGGGAGTCATCAATGTGGAGCTTGCACTTGCTAGTCAGCTTCTTCACTCTTTTGATTGGCAATTGCCAGCTGAATTTGAGGAACAAGGCATCGACACAGAAGTCACACCGGGATTAACCATACACTAAAAAATGATCTCTGCCTATCGCTAAGAAAACCACAAAACATGATTTTTTTTTTAACCAATAATTTGGTGCTCATAAAAAATCCATACTCACAGATTATTAATAACTCGTATTTAGAGTTGCATTAATACTTACACACACATGTATGTATGTATATAGCCATGTAAAATGTGGCTTTCAATATCATGTTTGGTAATAACAGTAGTTATTAATAAATTGGGTAGGCTCGCACTTAAATCAATCAAATATCTTGGGAGGCGTATGCTCTAGTCTCATGCTATATTTGGTTCAGCATGGTCGTCTGTATTATCCAACAAGGATATGCACAATTACTACCGGAACCATATACAAAATAGAATTTCAAATTAAAACTTAAATTATGTCATTTCGTTTATTATTTACGTTTCCGTGTAAAATTGACTAGGATGCTACAAATTGATGGAAACATTCCAAGTTAAACTTTACGACATCCCTTGTGTCGTCCTCTTCAAAATAAAGACCCCCTCCGCTCCTATATTAAGATAGATAAATAATTTATAAGGATTAAAAAATTAATTAAATTAGTTCTTTGTCAAAAAAATATATATGTTTCTAAAATACTCTATTTACAAGAAACAAAGTGGATTTAAATCTTATATATAAATCAAATTCAAGCGTTTGAATACATGAATTTTTTAATTACATGTGGAGAGTTCAATTTATTTATTATAATTTTTTTCTCAAAAGTTATAATCAACATTTTTAAGATAGGCTAAGGTCTAATTCTATTCCTTTAAGTTTCAACTTAGTTCATTAAATTTATAAACTATATTTTTAGCCCTTTTATTTTAATACCGTTAGCTCTTACAAACGAAAAATGATGACTCCACAATTAAATGGGGTTTAAATTTTAATTATTTGACATGATAATTTTTATATTTAAAAACTAAAATAGAGACAAAAAGGCTGTCTTCTCCCCCTGTTCCACCGTGACCAACTGACCACCATTGAGGGTGGAGGAGTACAGTTGAGTTGATAGCTACTCCTATAATTTTTGAAAATCAAGTCCTAGTGAGCCAAAAATTCACCTGCAACTCTTAATAATCCAGAACTAGACAAGACAAGCCTAAGACTTTTATACAAATCGAATTTTCACACGGCAACTTACAATTGGAAGGCATTCCTTGGCGTAAGATTTGTTGTTTTAACCTTCTGAAGAAATCCACAGTTTTCCTTCTTCTGTGCCGTAAGCACCAATACTTGGATTCGATTTAAAATGGGGGTCTTTGTTTAAATTGCTTAGTCAGCAATTGCATCAATCAGTAATGTGGGCCTGGAACATTGGATTGAGGAGATAAGGAGAAGACGCATCTTTTTGCCTCTATTTTAATTTTTATAAAAATCAATTATATTAAATAATTAAAATTTAAACATGCTTTAATTGTTGAGTTATCATTTCCGGCAAGTGAGAGTTAACGTTTTAGAATAAAAAGACTAAAAACATATTTTATAAATTTAAGGATTAAAATTATACTTTAGTCTTTAAAATATCATGATGATAGTTTGGAGGTTAATTTTTTTTTTAATAAAAAATAGTATTTCCTCACGTGTATCTAAGAGAAATGAAGAGAAGAATCTACCCTTATATTTAGGATATAAGGGAAGATAAGATATATTAAAAAAATGGAATCCGGATGAACGATAAAATCAAAAAAAAGATTCCCCGCAAAGACCTCAAAAGGAAAATATCAGAAGAAAACGACGAGGCGCTCGCTACGTTCCATTTTTATTCACGTTTTGAAAAAAGACAATCCTTTTGCTTTCAAGCTATGGGACATGGATTGTTACACATATTACCGTTCCTCTCTATTTTTTTACCCGGCTTTCCACCTCCACACCTGCTGTCTACAACCCTCCTTTTTTAAAAAAAAAACAAAATTGTGTCATTTTAACGCAAAGCAAAACAGTGAAGCAGATGCTTTTTTAACAAAAAAAAAAATACTAACAAAACAGTAATGCAAAAATACTTCATAATCATCAAAAATTATTGCAGGATCTTCAAAAAAATTTTTTAGGATATTGATTAATAATAAAAAGATATTTTAGGTTTTAGGGTGTTGATTGATACTAAAAGAAAATTGAATAATATTGAAAAGTACATTATAATCTTGAAAAATTATTTTAAAATCTTAAAAAAAATATTTCAGGATACCAACTAATACTAAAAATATACTTCAAGATATTTTTTTAAGAGCCTAAAATAATTTTTCTAAATTATGAAGTATTTTTAGTATTGGTCAATATCTTGAAATATCTTTTTAATACCCCTAATACCCTAAAATATTTTTTTAAGAAAAAAAGAAAGGCACCAACTTCATTGCTTTGCGTCATTTTAATGCAATTTTGTCAAAAAGGAAGGCAGCGATGTAGTAAAGGAGGAAAGTCAAGTCCTAATTTTTTTGGGTTACGGTGTAAAATAAATATTATAATTTTTTAAAAGTGCAACCAATACCAAATATTTTTAAAAATAACTATAAACTTTCAAAATAAATGTAAAATTCATATTGATCGTTTGTTTAATTTTTTTTAAAGGTTAGTATGTAAAAATACTATGGGATTTTTCAAAAAGTACATCCAATACAAACGTTTTTTTCAAAGGCAAAAGTAAATGTGAAATTTCAAAATAAATGTAAAAAAACACATTGATCAATAGTTGATTGTTTGGGTTTTTGACCAAAAATGTTAACATTGAGGATGATGTAGATGATTAAGAAATAACTTGGACAGAGATACATATTTAATCTAGGAGTACAATGTCTTATGAACTCTCTCCAATGAAAGCATAATAACTCATATCATTTTAATCTTAGTTGGCTAATGACTCATTTGAAAAAAAATTAAATTTTATCTTGTTTTAAATAAAAGTATTGGTTGATTATTTTGTTTGATTTTTTTTTTTAGATAAGTCATCATCTAACTAAATTATTATGTTTTCACTTAACATAGTTCAGATGATCTAGTACTCTTAAAGTATATTAGTATTTCTCCAACTTGGCACAATAATTTACTGATTGGATAAGGAAAAATAATTTCTACCTAACTCTTTATGTGCACCTCATCATTTCTTTTGGAAAAGAGAGAGAGAGAGTAGAGGATCGCAAGGGTTTCTTGAACAGTAGGAGAGGAAAGATTAGGTAGAGATAAAGTGATGCGCTGAAGAGTTGAAGATAAAGAGTTAGATAGAAGTTAATTTTCCTTGCCCAACCAGCAAATTAATATTCTCTGTTGTTTATTAATCATCTACGTCACACCCCATGTCACTATTTTCAGTCAAAAATTCAAACAAATGGTCAATATGTATTTTTGCATATATTTTGGATGTTCATAGTTATCTTTATCCCTAAAAAAAGCATTGGTGTCCAACGCATTTTTGGAAAAATCTCACATATAATTTTGCTCTTTAATCTATAAAAAATTCAAACAAACGGTCAATTTGTATTTTTACATCTATTTTAGAAGTTTATGTTACTTTTGTGTCTCAAGAAATATTTGGTACTAAGCACACTTTTCAAAAAATCTCTCATATATTTTTGCACCTTTTCATTTCCTTTTCTTTGTGTTTCTGGGAGGCACACTTTTGAGAAAATCTCTTGTGTATTTTTCCATCTTAACATTTTATTTTCATTTCTTTTTCTTCTATTTTCTTTTGGATTTGGATTCTCTCATTTACCCTTCCTATCTGCTCCCATCTTTTGCCCCAAAACAACATAATTTTGGGGTAAAAACAAGCCATGGAAGCCATTTTTTGGGGAAAAAAGTCACCTATCATTGTAAAACATTTTTTCAACAGTATTTGATATCTCAAATTATTTTTTAGTACACTCAACACCCAAAAATATGTTTTCATGGCACCCAGTATCTAGCACCAATCATGTAGAAGTATTTTCTTAATAGCACCTAGTATCCAGAGTGCTAAAAAATGAACTAAAAGTTACTTTAGGATATTGGGTGTTACTAAGAAATCACTTTGAATTGATGGTCCTAGATATTGGGTGGCAGAAAAAAAAATTAGGATGATGAGTGTATTAAAAATTAATTTATGATACTAAATTCTACCAAAAGAATATATATTTTACAGTGATGGATGGATTTTTTTTTTAATAAAAAAAAAGGTTTCTTAGCTTGTTTTCATCCTAAAACTAAAAGTATTATTGAGATAAAGGACGTGAAGGGTTAGAAAGGTAAAAGAGAGAAAATTTACCTAATTAATAATTTTTTTAAAAAAATTACTAAAATACGATACTGTACAAAACATTTACCAATAGAAAACCATTAGTGACGTGAGACGGACTGATGCCACAAAAGTGGTGTCTGTCAACACAGCAAGGCATTAGATCTAATGCCCTGCTTTATTTTTAAAGGAAAAAAATTAAAAGGGACGTGAAACATGCCCCTTCCATTTAAAAAAAAAAAATAGAAAAAAGGAAGTCCAGGTGCAAGAGTAGGAGAGGTGTGTAGGCTGGCAGGGATTTGACTAGACTACTAGCACTTGCTAATAAATACGAGTACTTAAATTAATATACTTCATTGTGATGGAATCAGTAATATGAATTGAATTAATTAGTAAGGGAGCCACATGGGCTTGAGTAATGGATATTTTATTAATAAAAAACAAAATAAATATTAACCAGACTCACATGTAACGAACATTAGTGGGGGGACAAATCATTTCTTTTTATGCTGAATTATATATTATTCTATATCCACGCAATTACTCTTAAAATTTGTGTTCAATGCTTAAAGTAAAAATAAATAAATAAATAAAGTATAATTTAGCAAACGATTTTTTATTTTAAATACCAAACGTATCGCTTGATTAATTGGTCCCGTCCATAGTGACATTTACATGATTTTCTATATGATTGACTTTACTACATTGAGGAAAAACTCTTTAGTTCAAATTTATAATGTAATTTGCAAAACTTTTATAAAAAAAGATAAAATACAAATTTCGAAAACAAAAAAGACAAATATTTATACGATGCATTTGGAAATATTTATTAGCAAGTGCGAGTAGTCTAAAATATTTATAAGACATGTTTATTTAATCTAATTAATTTAAGAAAGTTCGTAGTTAATTAAAACGATATATATTTTCTAAAATATTATAGTCATGTTATTTAATTCCTTCATTATCTCTCCTCTTTAATTATTGTTAAAAGGGAATCAGTAAGGGTTTAGTAGGAAAATATTAATAAATATAAAAAATAACACGAGTATAAACTAAAAAAAAATTGTATGGAAAATAATGAAAGGCCAAAAAAAATTGTAGTATGAAAAAGAAAATTGACTTTCCAACTGTTGCATCATAGCGTCATGGCATCAACGGCCCCATGTGATTACTCTAAAATATAATTACTTGTGAAATATATAATACTAAATCCAACTGAAGTCGTCAATCCTACTCCTGCCAGCCTACGCCCCTCTTCTACTCCTGCGCCTTGACTTCCTTTTTTGGTAAAATGGAAGGGGCGTGTTTCATGCCCCTTTTATTATTTTTTTTTAAATATTAGATTTGATGCCCTGTTGTGTTGAGTTACACCATTTTGAGATGTTAGTATATCTGACACCACATTGTAGTATCAGTCTGTCTAACGCCACTTACATCATAGCGTCAGGTGACAAGATGTTATATGTGGCATTATGTCAGATGATGTCACTAACTATCTTATATTGATAAATATTTTGTACAATATCACATTTCGGTAATTTTTTTAAGAAAATTATCAATTTGGTAAATAAATCGTAAAAGAGATAATCCTATCTCGTGGTTGATTGGCCATTATGGATCCCCACTTGCGTATATAACCTAGTATCAGGTGCTCGGCTACTCGTACACTGAATAATGTTGGCTCTTATCATTCTCTTCTCATCTATCTTCCTCGTATTTCGTATCTACAGAACAACAAGACCAAGACCACATCTTCCACCAGGTCCTTCAGGACTTCCTCTCCTGGGAAATCTTCACCAGCTTCGTAACTCTGACCAACATCGCTATCTATGGCGTCTCTCCAAGCAATATGGCCCTCTCATCTTCCTTCGCCTGGGCCTCAAGCCCACCATAGTTGTTTCCTCTGCCAAAATTGCCAGACAAGTCATGAAAACTCACGACCTCGTATTTTCCAGCAGACCATCCTTGCTTGCTCAACAAAAATTGTCGTACAACGGCCTAGACGTGGCTTTCACTCCTTACAGTGACTATTGGAGAGAAATGAGAAAATTGTGTGCGCTCCACCTGTTTAGCACTCGGCGCATCCACTCTTTTCGTCCCATTCGGGAAGACGAGGTTTTGAGAACGATTCGAAGGTTGTCTCAGTTTGCTGCTTCTCACAAAGTAATCAACCTCAGCGAGACAATGATGTCTTTCTCAGGAACTTTGATTTGTAAGATTGCTTTCGGGAAGGGTTATGAGTTGGAAGACAACAAAAAAGGAAGCGAGAGAAGTAGATTTCATGGACTGCTCAACGAAACTCAGGCCCTTTGGACAGAGTTTTGCTTCACAGATTATATACCATGGTTGGGATGGATCGATCGAATCAGAGGACTTCATAGTCGACTGGATAAAACCTTCAAGCAGCTCGACAAGTTCTACCAGCAAGTCATCGACGACCACATGAAGCCAAAAAATCCTCAAACTGATCAAAAAGACGTCATCGATGTCTTGCTTCAAATAATGAATGATCACTCAACTTCTGTTGATCTCACTATGGACCAAATCAAAGCTTTGCTCATGGTAATTTTGTCTCTCATGTCTTTTTCCGTCGCAATATTTAAATTGTATGTTTTGAGGGTTATACTGATCAATCAATTTGCCTTGTTATATTGTGGATGCAGAATATCTTTGTTGCAGGAACAGACACGAGTGCGGCGACATTGGTTTGGGCGATGACCTCACTTGCGAAGAATCCCAGAGTCATGAAAGAAGTACAAGGCGAAATCAGAAAGTTATATGGCGAGAAAGAATTTTTAAGTGAAGAGGATATTGAGAAGCTTCCTTATCTAAGAGCAGTGGTGAAGGAGACTCTGAGATTTTTCCCACCGGCACCCTTGCTCGTGCCGAGAGAATCCATGGAAAAGTGCACCATAGAAGGGTATGAGATTCAAGCCAAGACTCTAGTTTTTGTGAATGCATGGGCTATAGCCAGAGACCCCGAGACATGGGAAGACCCAGAACAGTTTTATCCAGAAAGGTTCTTCAACTGTTCAATAGACTTCAAAGGCCATGATTTTGAGCTGATTCCTTTTGGAGCTGGACGCAGGATTTGTCCTGGAATGCAAATGGGAGTAATCACTGTGGAGCTAATGCTGGCTAATCTTGTTCACTGTTTTGATTGGGAATTGCCTGATGGGATTGAGGAGCAAGACATTGACACAGAAGTCATACCAGGGATAACAATGCACAAGAAGAATGATCTTTGCCTGGTTGCCAAGAACCATGTAGCTCACCCACTAGAAGAATGATTCAAGATCTATACGGCTCTCTGAAATTGAAGTGTGAAAGAGGAAATTCGTGTTTGTCGTATTCTGATCATTGGGAGTGGGTCGTCTTTAAATTCCGTAAAAGAGGTTAATGAAGTCAGATAAAGGGAACAGTTAGAAAATATCAGCCAAGCAGCCCGCGAAGCAGGTAAGATAGACCTTTACTTTTTAAGTCAAGGCAATGTTGTTAATTAAAGCTTGTGTCTTGTTTGAATCAACGTAGTCGAATTAATGGACGGAGCCCAACCTCTGGCTTATCGAGATCCTAGAGTGTGGAGTTCACATTCTTGAATATGTCTACAAATAGAGTGAACACGTGTGTTAAATCCGGTGAATGAACGTCAAGTTAATATGAACTACTGTCGAGACTTAATGTTTTGTATATTTAATTTTAGTTTTAGTTTTCATTTTATTTTTCTAAAATAATTTGACAATTAAAAATTATCTCTTGACGCTACTGCTTCATTATATTACAATAAAAAAAATTAAAATTTATAGAATATAATATAACAAAAATGAATGATTCATTGTTATTATACAGTCATACGTCCCGCTCCAAAAAAGTTTTCTTAAAAGATGGGCCTTACAAGATATTAGGCATTTTTGTGAAAATAGACAAAAAAAAACAAAAAAATTTGTCAAAATAAACCAATAGAAAAACATTTTTCAAAACTAACTTAGTTGGTGACGTCATGTCAGCGGGCGTCACATGTGACTTGGCACCACTGTAAAGGTGGCGCCGCCACGTGGGACGCCATCTAGGTGGCGTCCCATGTGGCGACGCCGCCTATTTTAAAAAAAAATAAAAAAAATAAAAAATTTGGGTAGCTGGCGCAGGCAGCTTTGTGCCAGCTTTCTGATAGGGGGCCTCAGATTTTTTTTTTAATTTTTTTTAAAATATTTTTTATATAATATAATATATATTATATATTATAAATAATATAATATTTATAAATTAATATATAATTATCATATTATATTATTAATAATATAATAATTAGATATTAATATTTATTATTAATAAAATAATTATATATTAATATATTTTTTCATATAATATATATATTATTAATAATATATAATCTGATTAATATAATAATTATATATTAGTATTTTTTATATTAATAATATAATTATATATTAATATATTATTTTATATAATATACATGAGTGAAAAAAGAGCAGAGAAGATGGGGATATATCATGAATGAAGAGCGGCAATAAATCAGGAAACCTATCTCCTTTGAAATTGCTTGCATAGAAGAAAGAGTCACGCGCCGTTGAATTCGTAAGCTGATCTCATTCTCTTTGTGAGAGGTTGCGTGTTGTACTACTTTCTTCATCTGAATAAATAACAATAAAATAATATACAACTTTTACGTTTAGGTTACTAAATTGAATCTGACTTCTCCATTTCAAATCTTTGAAGATGATGATTTAAAATAACAGTAACTATCTTCAGTCCCTATCGGCTTAGAGATTATATAATGAATATTATATAAAATAATATATTAATACTCCCTCTGGTCCTTATTATAAGACACCAACCTCCATTTCTCACAAACCAAAAAATGGAAGTTAAGTCATTAAATTGGTTCAGAAATAATAAATATTTCCAACTTTACCCCTACTTTAATGATGTGAATTTAAAGAGTTAGTTAAAAATGAGGGTATAATTGGAAAATAGTAATAAATGAGTTGGTTAAAGGTAATTGGTGCCTTATAATAAGGACCAAAATATTTTGGTATTGGTGCCTTATAATCAGGATCAGAGGGAGTATATAATTATATTATTAATATAAAATAATACTAATATATAATTATTATATTAATCAGATTATATATTATTTATAATATATATTAATAATATATATAATATATAATATATATATTTTTTATATTATAATATTTTTAAAAAAATTTTAAAAAAATCTGACAGGCGGCGTCAAAAAGCTAGAGCTGCCTCCACCAGCTAGCAAATTTTTTTTTAAAACTTTTTTTAAAATAGGTGGCGGCGCCACATGGGACGCCACCTAGGTGGCGTCCCACGTGGCAACGCCACCTTTACACGTGGCGCCAAGTGTAGCGCCGCTGATGTGACGCCACCAACTAAGTTAGTTTTGAAAAATGTTTCCTTACTGATTTATTTTGACAATTTTTTTTTTTGTCTATTTTCGCAAAAATGCCCAAGATATATTAAGTTCCCTAACTTTAAGTACTATAGCCTATAAAGGTGAGATTCTTTTAAGGATTTGTGTTCATCACAATGATACTTTCAATAAGAATCAGCCAACTGGAGAGAGCTGCCTTCTAAGTCCTACATGTGAGGGTTCTAACCAAAGAGGCTAAATTAAAATTACAGATAAGCATATACTATGCTCATCAACCATAGTGTTCTTGAACATCATGTTTCGTGATGCCAATCAAGTAATAATTAAATTAGGCAGGCTAACCCTTGAATCAACCAAACATCTTAAGTTGGCGTTATAATAGTCATAACCTCTGTAATTAATTATTGGCGAGCAATATATCTATCAACATAATATTTGATCATACTCGGCTTTATATATGATTTTTATAGAAATTCTTTTGTTGAATATGGTAAATTTTGAATATTGATGGATTAAATTTCAATTATTTAGATTTAAAATATATTTAAATCAAATTATTATTAGTTTTTTATATTTTAATTATTTATTATATATTGCTAATACCTATTTAATAGTGAAAGTAAACTCTTACGAATTTACAATTCAAACTCATGTTACGAGTTTACGTCATTATCATAAGTTTAATTAAACTCGTAAATTTAACAACCCTAACTAAATCCACAAAATGATTTGAGAAAAAGTGAAGAAAAATAATAAGAAAATGACAACAAACGCGCTGGCTATTTCCACACATCTATTCACTTGTCTTGGACAAAAAATCCTTTTCATTTCAAGCTATGAAAAATTAGGACTTAGCTTAGGTGTTTTGCAACCTAGCATCCATTGCATCAAATAACGTGGTTTTGGCGTAAAGCACACACCTAATCTTTCTTTTGGAAAAAAATTTCAGTGGTGTGGGGTACTAAAAATATAATTTAGAATACTAAATGGTACTGAAAAAATAATTTATAATTTTGAAAAATTATTTTAGAGTACTTACTGATACTAAAATGATACTTCAGAACACTGACTGATACTAAGAAATAATTCATAATCATAAAAAAATTATTTTAAGATCTTAAAAAAATAATTCAACCACTTAATGCTACTAAAAATGCATTTTATGATATTTTTTTAAGATCCTAAAATATTTTTTTAAGATCATAAATAATTTTTTTAGTATCTTAAAGCATCGTTTTAATATCAGTTAGTACCCTGAAATTTGTTTTCAATATTCTAAAATAATTTTTTTAAGATTATGAATTATTTTTTCAATATATTTTTAGTACTAGTCAATATGCTAAAATATTTTTTATGATCGTAAAATTTTTTTCAAGATCCTAAAATAATTTTTTAAGATTATAAAGAATTTTTTCAGTATCCTGAATAATCCTTTTCCAACCGGGCAGTGCCTGAATTTTTTTTTAAAAGGATTATGTGTATGCTTTGAGCCAAAACGACGCCATTTGATGCCGCAGATGCAAGGTTACAAAGGACCTAAGCCAAGTCCGAAAAATTAATAGCTATAGAGATTTATATACGCATCGGCTCATGTCATGTGGAATCAATTTCAGATAGGCACTATTTACCCTTTCTATTTGGACCCGTCCAAATTTCCAGAATTGATTTTTTAAAATTAGTAATTTTTTAATAAAAAATTATTTTAAAAAAAATATTAGTTAAGAAATTATTTTTATTTTAGATTTTTCACCTATTAAAATAATTTTTTTTTTTAAAAAAAGTTAAATCTATACCAGTTCAGATCTTATGTAAATCATCTAAATGAAATGGACAGATGTGCTTCTCCGGTACCCAAACTGGTTGCGTGTCGTAAGTAAATGCCAACCATTCCTCTAGTTTCTTCTCTGTTTTTTGCGAGTCCTGACCTTATATCATTGTTATATACTTTTCTGTTGTTTGGGATAAGCATTAGATTCTTTTTCAGGCCAAAAAAGAAAAAAGCATCAGTTTCCAAAGCCATAATAAGGACAAAGATATAAGGATAAGGATGTAACGTGGACTCGTTTTCTGCATATAAAACTTAGAATCGAGTGCTTAGCTTCTCGTGCAAAGAGACATGTTGGCACTTATCATTCTCTTCTCATCTATCTTCCTCGTATTTCTTACCTACAAAACAACAAGAACAAGACCAAGTCCAGGTCCTTCTGGTCTTCCTCTCATAGGAAATCTTCACCAGCTTCGTAACTCTAAACAGCATCGCTATCTATGGCGTCTCTCCAAGCAATACGGCCCTCTCATCTTCCTTCGCTTGGGCCTCAAGCCCACCATAGTTGTTTCCTCTGCCAAAATTGCCAGACAAGTTATGAAAACCCACGACCTCGTATTTGCTAGCAGACCATCCTTGCTTGGTCAACAGAAATTGTCCTACAAGGGCTTGGATGTGGCTTTTGCTCCTTACAGCAAGCTGGTGAGAACGATTCGTTTCGTCCCATTCGACTATTGGAGAGAAGTGAAAAAAATTGTGTGTTTCACCTGTTTAGCTCTCACCGCATCCACTCGTTTCGTCCCATTCGGGAAGACGAGGTTTTGGGAACGATTCGAAGGTTGTCTCAATCTGCTGCTTCTCACATAGTAATCAACCTCAGCGAGACAATGATTTCTTTCTCAGGAACTTTGATTTGTAAGATTGCTTTCGGGAAGGGTAATGAGTTGGAAGACAGTAAAGTAAGTGAGAGAAGTGGATTTCATGGACTGCACCACGAATCTCAGGCCTTGTTGACAGAATTTTACTTCTCTGATTATATACCATGTTTGGGGTGGATTGATAGAATCAGAGGACTTCATAGTCGACTGGATAAAACCTTCAAGCAGCTCGACAAGTTCTACCAGCAACTCATCGACGACCACATGAATCCAAAAAATCCTCCAACTGATCAAAAAGACGTCATCGATGTCTTTCTTCAAATAATGAATGATCACTCAACTTCGGTTGATCTCACTATGGATCACATCAAAGCTTTGCTCATGGTAATGTTGTCTCTCATGTCTTTTTCCGCTGCAACATTTAAATTGTATGTTTTGAGGGTTTACTGATCAATTAATTTGTCTTGTTATATTGTGGATGCAGAATATCTTTGTTGCAGGAACAGACACGAGTGCGGCGACATTAGTTTGGGCGATGACCTCACTTATGAAGAATCCCAGAGTCATGAAAAAAGTACAAGGCGAAATCAGAAAGTTACATGGCGAGAAAGAATTTATAAGTGAAGAGGATATTGAGAGGCTTCCTTATCTAAGAGCAGTGGTGAAGGAGACTCTGAGATTGTTCCCACCGGCGCCCTTGCTCGTGCCGAGAGAATCCATGGAAAAGTGCACCATAGAAGGGTATGAGATTCAAGCCAAGACTCTAGTTTTTGTGAATGCATGGGCTATAGCCAGAGACCCTGAGACATGGGAAGACCCGGAACAGTTTTATCCAGAAAGGTTCTTCAACTGTTCAATAGACTTCAAAGGCCATGATTTTGAGCTGATTCCTTTTGGAGCTGGACGCAGGATTTGTCCTGGAATGCAAATGGGAGTAATCACTGTGGAGCTAATGCTGGCTAATCTTGTTCGCTGTTTTGATTGGGAATTGCCTGACGGGATTGAAGAGCAAGACATTGACACAGAAGTCATACCAGGGATAACAATGCACAAGAAGAATGATCTTTGCCTGGTTGCCAAGAACCATATCGCTCCCCCACTAGAAGAATGATTCGAGATCTATACGGTTCTCTGAAATTGAAGTGTGAAAGAGGAAATACGTGTTTGTCGTATTTTGATCATGGGGAGTTGGTTTTCTTTAATATGTTGATTCAGAAGTAAAAAAAAAAAAGGAACAGTTTGAAAATACGGAGTATCAGTGAAGCACCGGATAAGTTTGTAAGATAGACATGTTCAATTTAGTCAAGGCAATATCGTTAGTTAAAGCTTGTGTCGTGTTTGAATCAACCCAATCTAATGGACGGAGGTCAGACTCTGGTTTTTCAAGATCCTTTATATCAACATCATTCCTTATGCTGAATTTATTTCACCCAAAACAATTATGTCACATTGATAAGGAATTAAAGATATTATTTAATCAACAGTTTTCTTTCGGCTCAAATGTCATTATGATGGAGTAGCGGATTAGAGTTATAGCATTTAAATGATCTTTCACAATGAACACGCGACCTCTGATTATTTTAGTGATGATAACTGACTGCATGTTTTACAAAAGATATGTTTGGATTTGGAGGTTTGATTTCGTTGGAATCGTACCAGTTATTCGTTGTTTCTGTTGTAAGTTGGGCGCAAGTCAAAACAGAGGAGCCATGCCGAAAAGAATTTTAGTCATCCAATGAATATAATATTAGCTTGAAACATACTTGTTGGCGCACAAATACGCACTGAAGCTTAAAATGAAACACATACAAGGTTTTTCTCCTTGTTGAGAGTGCGCTAGTGTTTTTCCCTTTTCACCTGTGTGGTGTCCTCGGCCAGAGTACTGTGGGTGATCGGAAATGTACTGAGAGAAACCGGAAATCAGGGGAAACAGTGCGACCGGAAGATGGAGAGAAGGCATCTAAATGTCCAACTTTAATGGAGGCAAAAAGCGAGCAGAGAGGAAGATGAGTGCAAACTGATTGGGAAGGTTCTAACAATTACTAGAGTAGGATTTTCAACAGTAAGGGATTCGCTTGTGGCGGCATGGAGAGCAAATAGAGGAGTGGAGATAAAGCCTATTGTGTTCAACTTATTTTCATTCACTTTTAAAGAGCCGGAGGAAGCAAACAGAGTGTTGAAGGAGAACCCATGGGTTGTTCGAAACTATATGCTGAGTTTACAGAAAAGGAAACCGTTTTTAAGTGATAATGAGATTGTAATTAATTCTTGTGAGTTTGGGGTCCAATTTCATAATCTAACTTCAGAAGGAAGAATGAGCACAAATGTTAAGGCTTATGGCAAGTCTGGTGGGGAGGGTAATTGAGGTGGAGGAGCCAGAAGATCGTTGGTTTGCAAATAGGAGTTTCGGTAGGGCCAGAGTGGAGGTGGACGCAGAGAGACTATTGATACCTGGGTTTTTAGCTCCCTGGCCAGATGATGATCTAGATGACGTTTGGATCCAAGTCTAGTATGAGAAGCTTGCAGATGAGGATGAGGACACCATGAAGGAAGCAGGGACTATTGTGCCAATACAAAATATGGCTCTTGGAGAATTAGCCGAAGGTCTACGGGAGGTCTCGTTGAAGAGAAAAGCCAACGAAGATCCAGAGTCACCGGTGTATAAACGAAGAAAGGATCACGAGCAGGAATCTCCAAAAAGTGCAGGAATTAGAGAAAAAGCTGAGGAGGAGTTAAAGGAAATGGCTGAAATAGACTCCTCAAGAGACTTCGATTATAGGTATGACGGGAATTTAAATTTTGATCATGGATTGTGCTTGAAAAATTCTGGGCAAATTCGTAAGAGGGTGAAAAAACAACTCTTCGTGACAAAAAAAAAAATATTAGGCACAGATGATGTTAAACAATGAGCCGAATTGGGAGGAAGGAAATATAGTTAATGATGAAGGGGAGACATGATGTGGTATATCTGAAGGGCGAGGTGGCTGGCCCGATGCAGCCACCAAAAAAGCCATGAGTTGCTTGAGGTGGAACTGTGAAGGTCTTTGGACTATCTTGACAGCTCGAAATTTAAAGTTCCATTGTGGCAAATTATAACCACAGCTTGTCTTTCTTTCTGAAACAAAAATGAGAAGGGAGAAAATTGAAAAAACTTGGACAAAAATGAAGTTTGATTTTGGGGAATATTTTGGTGGAAGGAGGGCGTCCAATTAAAGATAGGATTCATTAGCCGAATTATCATTCACTTAAACATGTTGCTATGCAAAGGCGGCAGCTGGGAAATTTTACTCTGGTTAATGGTCCGAGTGACTTAGCTATGATTTATGAAGCATAGGTGGAGGAACGAGCTTGAAAAATTAAATCCTGGATCGGATACCCCTTGGATTATTTTGGGGGACTTTAATGTGCAGCGAGATATGGAAGGCGGAAGAGAATGCTCCGAGGGACCTGGACAGATTTAGAAAATGGAACATCCTTGATTTCCTTATCAAATCATTCAACAAAACATTATCATGCATGCACACAAACAGTTGGGCTTTAAACTTCATAAAGCCCAAACTCTTTAATTGAATCATGCTTTATCATATTTCGGAATATTCATATCAAACTAAGTTGTGAATCCCTAAGTTTAAAATCAGTCATAAGATTTCAAAGCCACCCAGATTATCAAGAGCAATCAAAACTATACAGTTAATGCATCAAATCTTTAAAATAAATTGGATTATGCAAAACGAGCTATAACGTGACAATATATATAATGCAACATATACTAAAAAGATGAAAACCCTATTGTTAATAAAAGTAGCTTAAGCTTCCGAAATTTTCCCTAATAGACTCGCACGAGAATTATCACTTGAAAAGAATGTTAAATTAATAGAATGAGACTAAAGCTTCAACAACCAAAAATCCACCTCATTGAGCATACGAGCAATTACTCGTGAAGTGTCAAGTGAAATATTATAAAATCATATTATTATTCAAAATGTCACATGGCCATAACATATATGTATAAATCAATTCACAACATCATAATTTCATTTCTCATACTTATCACATTAGTGCACAAGAATCAATACACAATAATTTTTTCTCTATCCTCCCTTATTCCTTATTTCCTGTTACTGGACCATTGGCTAGTACTCAACCATATAACTGGTAATTCAACTCATAAGCTCAACCATCAAGTGATCAATATAGACTGTCCAAAATCCACAAAGTACAGGACAAGACCATGTGTTCCCCCTCTAACATACTAGTGGGGTGTCTAGGCCCTACTAAACACAAATGAGCTAAAGGACTAGTCAGTGTACACCTGTAAGCTCACCACTTTATTTCTTCTTTTTATAGAAGAATTCACCCCCTTATTTTCTCTTTGAATAACCTCTTGTCAAATTCACATCTACCATTCCTTCTCATATCAATACTCAAGAGCTTTAAAAACAATTGATTATCATATATCATTATCAATTCATAAGTTATCCAGAGAATCTTTCCAATCTCATAAATCAACACAAATTCATATAGCATAATATCACTAGTAATTTCTCCGTGAAAATAAATCTCACAAGACCATTGCATTATCAATATAAATTTCATAGTTTTATACAGTTAAAAATCACTCACAGACATTATATAAGTATGTATAACAAGAGAAAAGTATTACTTATCACTAAAGGAAATTATTACTGTATGCTCTTAATCTGAAAGCTCAAACACATACCAAAATCAATTTACAACAATCAATTTACTACACATTAATAACAATTTGAGTTATTAGAACAATTAACTTACTTAACTTAATTCTATAATTTTAAAGTTTTGAAATAGTTACTCAAAAATTCTAATTTCAACTAAAATCTCAATTATTTATTTTAACATTATTCAAATATTTTTCTTAACTCAAACAACCCATTTAAGTCATTGATTATCATCAATGTCATCTCCTTACATAAAATCCTCAATTTAAAATTTAGGGCATAAAATAACTAAGTTATAAATCCTCCCTTTAACAAAAATTTTTAACCGATTAAAACTTTAAGAATACCTCCATTAACCCAAATAAATTATTTAAACCACATTTAATCGTAGAAACATCTTATGGGACATAAATCATAAACTTTTTAAATAGAAATTAATTTTAAATTCTTGCAATAACCAATTAACAAATCTAAACTGATCAAAATTAATTATTAATCAACCTCTCTCTCTCTCTATATATATAATTATGTATTGTCAAGACTCAACTTTCCCAAAATTTTAACCAAAAAATAAGGAAGCAAGAGGAGGTAGAGTTGCTTCATGGCTATGGTCTAGTATTATAGAGGGAAGAGGGGTATTAGAAGAGCAGGCGATTCTAATATAGGGAATGGAGAGAATCCAAGGGTATGGCTGGATCCATGGCTTGTGGAGCTGCTAAGAAAAAAAATTCTTTTCTCCGTGCCCTCATGAGGACTTCAAAGAGTTGAGGGTGGCTGGAACTCGTTGTCAATTGAGGGATGGATCACTGAGGTTGAAAAGGAGTCAATTAGGACTTAGGACTACTGTGGTGGCCTCTAGGGATGGGAATGACAATTGGGTTTGGACTGGGGGAAAACGTAGTGTATATTCAGTCAAAGAGGGGTATGAGTGTGCAAAGAAAAAAGTGCTAGGGAGAGCTGAAAATATACCATCCACATATAGAGATGAACATAGGCAAATGTGGAAGATAGTTTGGAGACTTGAGGTCCCACCTAAAGTCCAAAACTTTATGTGGAGAATGCTACCTAATGCATTACCCACTTTTCATAATTCAAGAAAAAGAAAGTGCTGTGTTGCGGATTTGTGCCTAATATGCCAGAAAAAAGAGGAGACGGGCCGAGCATTTGTTTTTAATGTGTGAAGGAGCAAAAATGACATGGTTTGGGAGTTCATTTTTCATTTAGAACAGAGGAACTTGAAAATTTAAATATGCAACAATGGGTGTTGCGTTTTTGTGAGCAAAGTCTGTAATAATGGCAAAAAGCTTTAGCAGTTATGATCGTTTGGCAGATTTGGAAAGCTTGCAACGCCTATATTTATGAAAATGTTGCTCATGACCCTGAGTTTATTTTCTCCCAGGCTAGCAGACTACTAAAAGAATTGTGGGAAGCGAAAGGATGGAGTGATGAAGAAGGCAGATTGATTAGGTAGGAAAGTGTTGATGATTCAGAGAAAAGTTCATGGAAAGCCCTTGAAGGTAACTCCAATAAGATTGACTCTGATTGTGATATGTCATTAGAAGACGATAGGGCAGCAATAGCCTTTGGTGTTAGAGACTCCAATGGATGGTTATTGGATGGAGCTGCGAGAATTGTACATGCTGGGTCCGTCTTAATGGCGGAGAGCAATGCTTTTCTCGAAGCTATGAGATATGCTCAAGAAAACCAGCTTACAGATGTCCATTTTAAATCTGATAATCAGATTTTAATCATCTCTTAGAGGATGCCATTCCAAATGATTGGAGATGCACTAATACCCTTGAAAATATCCAGTTCTTGTAATTGGATTCCCAGAAAATCAAACCGTACTAGCTGATTGGGTTGTTAAAGTTTCACTTTAGTGCGTGATGTCCGTCTGATTGGGTTTCAAGACTGCTGGCACATTTGTGGAAGCTATTGAAGAAGTACACAAGATCTGTTTTGAGAGCTCCGGATTGATGTCAAGCTGTTTTGATGTTATAGCATAGTCTTTCGGATAGTATTTTGTATGATATATATTTGGGTAAAGGTGCAATTTTACACATAATTTTCACTTTGAGGAGTGCTCAGTACCATGACCTTTTTTCTGCAACAAAAATACACACGATGTTACATTTTGGGAGCAGAGAGTGCCACAGGCCGTTAGTTGACTGACGTTGAATGTTAAGTATGACGGAAATGAACAGTAACTCTGCTGAAATTACTATTTTGCCCCTAATTTTAAATAATTTTTTTTAAAAAAACACTAAAATAACTCCTCCCCGTGCCCCACCACCGGCGGCTTTTTTTTAAATATTTTTTTTAAAAAAAAAAACTAAAATAACCCCTCCCTCGCCGGTGACCCCCACCACCACTGGCGGCTGCCCTCCCCACCTCTGGAGACCACCTTGGACGGCTTTTTTTTGTTAAATAAATTTTTTTAAAAAAAATCTAAAATAACCCCTCCCTCGCCAATGGGCCAACCGGCGGCAGCCACCCTCTCCACCTCCAGAGACCGGCAGCCACCTCCAGGTTTTTTTTAAATAATTTTTTTAAAAAAAACAAAAAATAAAATACACCACATGAACTTTTCAATAAATTGCATATTTAGAATGGGCAAAAACAGTACAAATTCATGAACTTTTTAATTAGCTGCATGCCTTGACAACCCCCCCTCCCCTACACACACACAGAAAAAAAAAAAATTATTTTGTCTAAGAAAACTCGAAGGTTCCCGAGAGTGATACAGCGATTACATACCTAACGCAGATCTGTTCATGGTGCACAATTTTTGGTTTTTTTTTTTAAAAAACTTGACTAAAGTATTTTTTTTCTTTTTCTGTTCATGGTGGGCCCTACCGACAGGTAATTTTAGTCTTTTGTTTTTAAAAAAAAGCCACCGGAGGAGGTCGTCGGAGATGGCCGCCGGTCGCTGGAGGTGGGGAGGGGGGCCGCCGGCGGTGGTGGGCCCACCGGTGAGGGAGGGGTTATTTTAGTTTCTTTTTTTAAAAAAATTATTTAAAAAAAAAGCCGCCAGTCGCCGGCGGTGGGGAGAGCGGCCCCCGCCTAGCGGTGGGGCCTAACGGCGGGGAGGAGTTATTTTAGTGTTTTTTTTATTATTATTTAAAATTAGGGGCAAAATGGTAATTTCAATGGAGTTACTGTTCATTTCCGTCAGACTTAATAGTCAACGTCAGTCAACTAACGACCCATGGTACTCTTTGCTCCCAAAACATAACGTCGTGTGTGTTTTTGGTCCAGAAAAAAGGTCGTGGTGCTAGGCGTTCCTCGAGATAAAGGTTATATGTAAAATTACACATTTACCCTATATATCTACATAATGCCGTTGTGAACTAATGTATTGTGTAAAGTTGGTGGAATGAAAGAGGTAGGGGAAGCTCCTCCCATCTGGACCAATCAGATGGGATTTTGACGATCCAGATTTATTTTTTTTACTTTTTATTTTCTTAAAAAAAATTATTTTAATGGGTAGAAAATCTAAAATAATGATAATCTCTCAACTAACATATTTCTAAAAAATAATTTTTTCATTTAAAAAATGACAATTAAGAAAAATTAAATCTGAACCATCCAAATCTCATTATTTAGAGATTATTATGTCTCTCTTGTTTTTATTTGATATTGTTCAAGAAAGTGCTCGATAGATAAATTGTTGTATGACAAAGTTCAGTAATGCCAATTGAAATTGCTTTGAAGTGTGAACCTACAACGTGAACCACGTGATGGGTGGAACGTGGTCCTCTGTTTAACAAATGAACGTACACCCCATGTGGTGAAGAAGATGTCTACGTCCATCATATTTCCCTGCCTATCTCTATCTGTGGGATAGGTAGGGGAGAGACAATTGTATAGATTTGATTTGGATGGATCAAATTTTTTTTTTTGTTTTTTTTGAAAGAAAAAAATTAATGAATAAAGAACTTAAAATATAGTTAATTTTTGAACTAACATTTTTTTAAAAAATGATTTTTTCATATATAAAAAAAATAAAAATAAAAAAAAATTTCAACCGTCCAGATCTAGATCTAGACAGATCTGAACGATCTGGAGCTCGGCCGTATGCCGTATGGCTGGAAATCTGGTTCCATGTTTACGTTGCTTTTTTGAACAAGATACGTGCCAGAGTGGTCCTCTTTTCTATAAATGAACAAATATGGCTGAAAATCTTCTACAACCATATCCTATCGATCTCACTTCTGTATGTCTAGAAATAGAGTTCTACTATGGTGCTCCTTCTCATTCTCCTCTCATCCATCTTCGTTGTATTTCTTTTCTACAGAACAACAAGAACAAGGCCACATCTTCCTCCGGGTCCTCCTGGTCTTCCTCTCATAGGCAATCTTCACCAGCTTCCTAACTCTGCTCCACATCATTATCTATGGCATCTCTCCAAGCTATACGGCCCTCTCATCTTCTTGCGCCTCGGAATCAGGTCCACCATAGTTGTTTCCTCTGCAAGAATAGCCAGACAAGTCATGAAAACCAACGACCTTGTATTTGCTAGCAGACCATCCTTGCTTGGTCAACGCAAATTGACTTACAATGGTTCAGACGTGGGTTTCGCTCCCTACAGTGAACAATGGAGAGAGATGAAAAAACTTTGTGTCCTCCACTTCTTTAGCTCCAGACACATCCATTCTTGTCGTCCCATTCGAGAAGACGAGGTCTTACGTCTGATTCAAAAGTTGTCGCAGTTTACTGTTTCCGGCAGTGTAATCAACTTGAGCCACACATTGGTGTCCTTCGCAAGCACTTTGATTTGTAGGATTGCTTTCGGAAAAAGGTATGAGTCGGGTGACAAAGCAAGTGAGAGAAGCAGATTCCATGGACTTCTGAATGAAGCTCAAGCCTCGTTGGTTGAATTTTACTTGTCAGATTATCTTCCATGGTTGGGTTGGGTTGATAGAATCAGAGGACTTCATAGCCGACTGGATAAAACCTTCAAGCAACTCGACATGTTCTACCAGCAAGTCATTGACGACCACATGAATCTGAAAAAGCCTCGAACAGACCAACAAGACATCATTGATATCTTTCTTCAAATGATGGATGATGCTCATTCAACCACATTGGATCTCACTTTGGATCACATCAAAGCCTTGCTCATGGTAAATTTTATCTTGTCTCTGTTTTTCGAGTTGCGTTATAGGAGTCATTCTCGTAGGTTAGTCAACTTCTTTGTATGTGGATGCAGAATATATTTATAGCAGGAACAGACGCAAGTGCAGTGACATTAATCTGGACTATGACCTCACTGATAAAGAATCCAAGAGTGACGAAGAAGGTACAAGATGAAATCAGAAGTTTATACAGCGAGAAGGAATTTATAGGTGAAGAGGATATTGAGAGGCTTCCTTATCTTAAAGCAGTGGTGAAGGAAACTCTGAGACTATTCCCTCCTACGCCATTACTTTTGCCACGAGAATCCACGCAAAGCTGCAACATAGAAGGGTATGAGATTCCAGCCAAAACTCTGGTGTTTGTGAATGCGTGGGCTATAGCTAGAGATCCAGAGACATGGGAAAATCCAGAACAATTTTATCCAGAGAGATTTTTTAGCTGTTCAGTAGACGTAAAAGGCAATGATTTTGAACTGATTCCATTTGGAGCTGGACGCAGGATTTGTCCTGCTGTGAATATGGCAATGGTCACTGTGGAGCTTACACTTGCAAATCTTCTGAATTCATTTGACTGGGAGTTGCCCGCTGGGATTGAGAAGCAAGATATTGACACACAAGTCCTCCCAGGAATCACAATGCACAAGAAGAATGATCTTCGCCTGGTTGCCAAGAATCACACACCATGTCATCAACTCAGCACCTGTTGATATTTCTAGACTGATCCCAATATCATTTAAAATTCTGCATTGTGCCTCATATTTGATATTGATGTGGTAAACACAAAGAAATGGCAGATTCTTCACAGAAGTGCTTGGAAATGAAAATCATAATTGAATGAATGATTAGAAATTTAGGAACTCCTACCCCTCCCATCCTCCTAAAATATAACTCCTAAAATATAAGATATAGTTTGTAATACAACTATATCCTATATTTAGGATTGGAGGGGTATAAACTTGTATGGTATCAAGATTCAAGGTGGTGTGCTGAATATCAATATCATTATCATCAATATATATATAAATCTCATCTCTCAATCTGAGCTCTTGCACAGCGCGTATCAGTGGCTCCATCTGCAAAACACAGTTCACAAACTGATGAAGTCATTTTTCCATTTTAAAATTCCTGACTCACTCTTCCTCTTGCAAAGGACCAAGTTTCCCTACTTGTCCATTTTGGACGAGCAGGGGCCAGGGGCCGCAGGGGACGAGCACCTGGGAGGTCTGGACGGATTTGGACCGTCCGTTTTTATTTTTATTTTTATAAGTTTTTTACAAAAAAAATTTTATGATTTTTTTTCAATATCAATAAGTATTTAGAAATTTCTTTTTAGTACTGGGCAATATATTTTTTTTAAGATCATAAAATAATTTTTTAAGATTATAAAATATTTTTCAGTAGTAGTCAGTACTTTGAAATATGTTTTTTTAATACCATTCAGTACCCTAAAATATTTTTTTCAGATTTTAAAAAATTATTTCAGAGTACTAAAAAAAGTAATTAGTACTTTGACGTATCTTTTTAGTACTAGTTGGTATTATGAAATATTTTTTTAAGATCTTAAAAAAATATTTCAAAATACTGATTGATACTAAAAGTATACTTTAGAGTACTGAAATTTTTTTTATAATCTTAAAAAATTATTTCAATGTATTGGCTAGTATTAAAAAAATATTTTTACATACTTACTAATACTGAAAAAAAAATCCTAATTTTTTTAAAAAAATTATAAAAATAAAAATAAAAAAAGACAGTCAAATCTCATGTGGGGATCTGGATCATCCAGATCTCTTAAGCGTTCTAGGGAGGGACGTTTGGACGAGCAAGGAAACTCATTTCTTCTTGCACTATGTGGCTAGAAGACCAAGACTTATCTTCAGGCTTCGTATTTATCCTTTTTTAGCATTTTCACGGGGTACAATTAAGCCACACTACCCTGCTCCTTTCTTTTTCTCTCGTCATAAAATTTATT
Organism: Acacia confusa; assembly: GCA_037074495.1. Taxonomy (NCBI): domain Eukaryota; kingdom Viridiplantae; phylum Streptophyta; class Magnoliopsida; order Fabales; family Fabaceae; genus Acacia; species Acacia confusa. The sequence continues at coordinate 29,287,740 of CM073511.1, forward strand.
TTTCCCCCAAAATCTCTTAATATTTATTAAAATATTTAATATCATTTTTTGAACATATTATAATTGCTCAAATCTATAATTTTTAATCTTATAAACTAGTGAAATCTATAATTTATTTGGTTATAATTATTAAAAAATTTAAAAATTATTTTTAAAGTTAATAGTCATTGTTAGAAGTGTTTAAAAATAAAATTTTGCAAATCGTCTAGTAATGCCCATTGTCATGATTGACAGGCAGTACCCCATGAATAATTTTGTTATTTGTCCATATAAGATTTAATTAGTTTTGAGTGTAAAAATATACATTAACAATTTATTTTTGAGTAAATAAGTGTGTGTGTATATATTGATGGGTAAAGTAGAAAAATACACATGTAATTTACTTCTGAGAGCACCCAACATCATATGTTTTTTTGGAGTAAAAATATACACATGGTTACCATTTTAGAGCAAAATTCACATCTCACCGTTATGTTATTATTCACTTCATCTCTTTCTCTCTCATCACAGTGAACAGTAACATAACGGTGAGATGTAAAAGAATAGGGTTAAAGTACAAAAATACATATGAGTTTTTTCTTCAAGAGCGTCCAACATCAAGTGTTTTTTTTTGTGAAGCAAACATACACACGTGGTTACCATTTTGGAGCAAAATTCACATTCCACCGTTAAGTCGTTGTTTACCGCTGTTAAGTTATTGTTCACTTCATCTTTTTCTATCTCATTACGGTGAATAGTGACTTAACGGTGAGATGTGACTTTTGCTCCAAAATGGTAATCATATGTGCAAAGGCGGACCCAAGTACTAGAGAAGGGGGGCAAATGTCCACCCTTGTTTTTTTTTAATCTATGTTTTTTTTAAAAAAAAAATCTACGTGAGAAGGTTCATTCATTTATTTATATATTTTTTTTAAAAAAATCCCCTTTTATGCCTTTCTAAAACATATGTCTGACTCTATTGTTTGCTCTTTTATGACTTAGTAAGATAGGAATGTGCTCCCTTTGATTAATTAATGTCTTATATTAAAAAAGATGTATTTGATAGTATTAATAATGAGTCAATTATGATAGAATTCCAAAAAATAAGACCTAGAATGATGATATTGTAATTATTGTAATATACTTTTGTTATTATGATATATGTATTTGAATTTATTTAATGCTTAGTCTTGCTATTTCTAACCGCACTTAACCTTGTTTTTTTCTTTATATTTTTTTGTTTTTTAATGAATTTTAAAATTTGCTTAAAAAAAATTTCGGGGGCGCTGCCCTTGAACCCTCCCAATGGTGCCCCTCTTCAATTATTTTCTAGGTCTGCCCCTATACTGTATATTTTTCTTCCAAATAAAAGTACGTGGTGTTGGATGCTTCTGGCAGAAAAGTTCATGCGTATTTTTGCACTTTAACCCATAAAAATATATGATGTTGAACACTCCCAAAAATAAAATACGTGTGTATTTCTGCTCCTTTAATTTTTTTAATAATATATATGTTTTATTCTTGTCAATGTGTGTTTAAAAATAATGAGAACTTTAGTCTTTGCTGTCCCTCCCTGTAGGTGACAACTAATTTATATTGTCGGGTTAAAAGGAAAAAAAACACAAATTTTGGTTTAAATAGTTTGTACGTTAGAGATTTGTTTTATATGCACGGTACTTATCATGACAGAGACTTCCACAGTTGTGTCTAATACATAGGAGCACAGACATGATCCAAGAATTTATGAAAATTAAAGATATTTTTTAAATAGATAAAGGAGAAAAAATACACATATGTTTTATCTTCGAGAGCGCCCAGTATCATATGTTTGTTTTAGAACAAAAATACACACGTGATTACTATTTTGAAGCAAAAGTCATATCCCACCGTTATGTTATTGTTCACCGAGATGAGAGAGAAAGAGATGAAGTGAACAGTAACATAACGGTGGGATGTGACTTTTGCTTCAAAATGGTAACTGCGTGTGTATTTTTGCTCAAAAAAAAAAACATATAGTGCTGGACGCTCCTGGGAGTAAAACACATGTGTATTTTTTACACCTTAACCATATTTAAATTAGTTATTTATAATAAAAAAATATTTATTTTTCTAAAATGCCCTCTTTAACCATATGTAAAATAAATTCATTTTTAACTCTTATATTAGGGATATGAACATGGGCACACAGAGGGGGGCGAGGGGTGGTCCCCACCCCCTAATTTTTTAAAAAATATATATATAAAGAATATAATCAAAATATATATGTAAAGAATATATTTGAGTTTGGCTACAGATTTCCTTGATTGCTTTGATACGTATAAAAAAAATTAAGGAATATAATAATGAAGAGGTTGTGCCTACAACATTTAATATCAACCCTTTTTGTATTCACCTTTCTAAAATCCCCTTCATTTTTTTCTAAGTGACTCATCCGCCATTTTTTTTAAACAACTTTTGAGAATCAATAAGGTACTCAAAATCACTTTTTTTTATTAAATTTCCTTCCTGAAATTTATTATATGCATGATTTTATCTTTCTAATGATACTATTTTTATATTGATTATATAATATTTTAGGGGTGAGATTTTGGACAAGTTTTGAGTTTTGTTAAAAGATGGTTACAGGAATATAGATGATAACTAATGTTAATTTTAATCCGTTTACTTTTGTTATTAATAATATTTTTAAAATCATATTGGCCATTTTTGTAGGTGATTATTGTGGAAAAGAGTGTTGCCACTTAGAGTTATTTTAAAAGAAAGAATAATTAGTCTTTGCCCTCCTTAATTCTTAATGTTGAATTGTCAAATACTGACTTTTTTTTTTTTTTTTCAAAAGTCTCCTAGAATTGAAAAGAAAGAAGTAGTTTTTTTTCTGCTCGAAAAATAAAGAGGTAGTTAAAGAAGTTAATTTTGCTTCATTGGAAAGTGGAGTAATCTTAATTTTTTTCAATTTTTTACATATTAGGTTGTATCACATTTTAAGTATTTTTATTTATGATGTATCATTTTTTATTTTTGCCCCCGTAAATAAGATTCTTAGGTCCGCCACTGGATATGAAAGTAATAACAACTATGTCTCTCCCTCTTCTGATTGATGGCCTCCGATTAACTTAATAATCATAATTATGGAGACTAACGTTTTCAGGTCGAAAAAAGATTAAACTTATTACCGTGCATGCATGTGAGCTAATTGACAATACGGTCTTGACTCATAATTAGGCGTTAACAAAACCTATTTGTCCATTCTCAATGCGTATATCCAATTTAATTATTTTATATATAGCTCCCTCTGGTGAGCACATTTTATACTTATTATTTTAACACTGTGTTTGGTTCGAGGGAACTATATGGGAGAGAGTGAGAAAAAAAGTTGAAAAAGAAATTTTTTTTTCTCATTTTTATAAAATTGTCCATAGAAAATTTTCAATATTCCTAAAATATACTATTAACAAAAAAGAATATCCTTTTGATTAATGATAATTTGGTCAATGTACTTAAAAACAAATTTTTCCTCCACTCTCTCCCATACCATTCCCTCAAACTAAACATATCTTAAATAAATGTATGTTCAACAAGGATATTTATTATTAGATTGATTTTAAATGGTCTAGATATAATTTAATTTTTATATTTTAAATGAAATTTTATTTTATTACATGCATATTTAAAAATAAAAATAATCTTATGATTATCATTTTTAATAGAAATAAATTTATCTTTTAAAAATTAAAAATTTTAAACTTAAGTGGTTAATATCAAAATTTAAAATGTTAAGATTTCATGTCAGTGACAAGATTTTTTTTTTTGAACAATGTTATTGATAAGATTATTAGGTACAGCAGAAAACACGGATCTGACATATGCATTAATATAGCCATCATGACTTGTCACCTCTTTCCATCACGAATTTTGACCAATTCAGCATACGGTCCAGTCTCCCTGGATGTGGACCCACTTCAGTGCCCCTCAAAGTTTTTGAATAAAGCATAGATATTTTCCTAAAACCGTACTCCCTCTAATTTTTTAATTTTTATTATAAGGCATCAAAATAGTTAAAGTCAATAAGATTATTTTAAAATTTAAGTAATTTCTAATATTACCTTAACTAATTACACTAAACTCTAATATTATATTATTATTATATTTACTTACTATCCTTGTTAATTATAGGCATATATAGAAAAAAAATTATTAATACTCTTTGAGAATAAGTAAGTACCTTATAAAAAAGATTAAATGTATTTGTTAATTAGTGTTTTATAATAAGGACAAGAGGGAGTAGCTTTTAAAACTTGCTTATAAGATTTTTTTTTAAAAAAAAAATACAGTAAAACCCGAGCTTAGATTATCGGCATTTATCCCTTTAAAAGATATTGGTTTTTCATACTAAATTCGTTAAGATGTTGAATGTGAGTAAAAGTGTAAAACTTGGCTTGATATTAGAAGTATCTTACAAGTTGAATTTAACAAAATATATACTCCCTCCGTCCAAATAAAGTCTATTTTTGTAGGGATTTGATTTTCTTATGTTGCATGAGAAAAAGAAGATTATTATATATATATAAAATGGTGAGACCCACATATATATATGAATTAATTTATACATATATATGAGTCCCACAATCTCATGTGTGTGTAGTATGAGAAAATACTTCTCTTACAATATAAGAAATGTTTTTCCTATTTTTTTTTAATAGGTTGAGGTTAGTCTTTTTTTTATCATATCATACTTGAGTTAGTTTAAATAATAAATATAGCTTTGTCTATTTTACATTTTTACCCTCAATCACACTCACATCATGTATTCTCTTTTATTATTTTCACATTATTATTCTATCTCCTAATCATTTATAAATAAGGGTTTTTGGTTTTCTTATATTACATGAGAAAAAGAACATTCTTACCCACACATAAAATGGTGAGACTCATATATACATATATAAATTTATATATGTATATATGGATCCTACCATTTTCTACCATTTTATGTTACATGTGGAACATGATCCAACTACTAACAGATTAAATAATTGCTGGTTATAACAACTAAGATCCAACTAATCCCTTAACATACAAACAGACCGAACAGTACTCTCCTCCTTGAAGGACTCTTGTCCTGATTATGTACATTAGTTAACCCTCTATGAACCCTCTCAAAGTCAAATAGCAACTGTAGCATGCACTTTGATCAGGAAGAATTTTCCACCAGATCAGAAAAAAGCAAACATAAACTCGGCTATTTTATTTTTCTGATTGATAAATATACAGATCAAAACAACCTTTTGCCAATACCTTTGTACCTCTATAACAATAAACTAATTAAAATCCGCAGGCACCCAGTAATGATATTATACACAATATTCAATTTAAATGTATCTAATTAGAATCTGCCATTGAACAGTATCATAGATACAACAATATTGGAGATGGGTAAGTCATTACTTTGATAGTCCCTAAATTGGAGAACAAACTATGGAAAATAAGATTCAAATCTTTGAAGTAAGAGAAAGCAAGTATCAATTCAATTAATGATCTCACCAATTCAATTTGTCTCTCGTCTCCTCTGTTCCTTCCCTATTCCTCTCTTCTTCCCTCAATTTCTCTACATTTATACAATCTTGCTAACACTATATCTGGCTTATCCTCCTCTATTTCACCTCCTTCCATCTAACCCAAACAAAATCGAAAGTTCTATCGACGATTAATCTCAGAGTAAACTTACCCAATTATGTTCGGGTTCAATCTGCAAGGAATGACCTGTGGGGTGAAAATGCGGGAATAATCCGGCCAATCGAACCCCCGTCGACTTTGACCTAAGTGTGTGGCTACGGTTCATAGTCTGATTTCGGCTCATACTCGTGGGCTTTGGCACCAACACGACCTCAAGGGAAATAGGACTCCAATCAAGCAAAGGGAAGTTGACGTCTGGATTGAGGATCTGAACGGCGACGAAGTACGAATCACCGGGTTTGCAAATCAACGAAGGACAATGGGAGGGTCATTAGCAGGGCCAGAAGCGGACGAAGAAGCTCAACATGTTTCAAGATTTGGTTCTGTTCTAAGAGGAGAAACATAACGTTTGTGCGTTAAAAGAAAACAAATGGTTTGAATAAAAAAAAAAAAATCAGATATATATGGGCGGCTGGGATTAAAATAGGATGGATGGCTCAGATGAAATTTTAGAGATACTGAGAAAAATGAGGAGAAACAGCTTCTGAGAGAATCTGATCCCCCGGGTACACAATTAATTTAAAGTAAAACTTCCTTGCTATAAATTACAATAATGTTAGGTGATTGATTCGCTTGAGCCCGCTGATCAAAGCGTACACAAGAGCTTCAAAATAATGCTATTGTTTATAATTGCCCTTGTCTCTGTCCCTCTGATCTTCTTCTACCTTGCTCATAAACAAAGAACCGCCTCCGCCACAAGTAAAACACCGCCTGGTCCTCCGGGCCTTCCTCTTATCGGAAATCTTCATCAGCTTCCAAGCTCCGACCTCCACCTCCATCTGTGGCGGCTCTCCAACCACTACGGCCCTCTCATGCACTTGCGTCTCGCTTCCATACCAACCATAGTTGTTTCCTCCGCAAAAATGGCTGACCTCGTTTTCAAAACCCATGACCGCGAAGTCTCCGGCCGGCCGTCCTTTTTCGGCCAGAAGAAATACACTTATGACTGTTCCGACCTGGTTTTTTCGCCCTACGGCGATTACTGGAGAAAACTCAGAAAACTCTGCGTCGTTCACTTGTTCAACACCAAACGTGTTCAATCTTTTCGTGCCATACGAGAAGACGAAGTGCTCAGAATGATGAGCAAGATATCAGAGTTGGCTTCCGTGAATCAAGTCACCAACTTGAGCGAGGCGGTGATGCATCTCACGAGCAGCATAATTTGCAGAGCTGCTTTTGGAAAGAGATATGAAGAAGAAAATGGAAATAAAAGGAGTAGGTTTCATGGGATGTTGCATGAAGAACAAGAGATGATAGCTGCGTTTTACCTAACAGATCATGTTCCTTTGATCGGATATTGGGTTGATAAGCTCAGGGGATTGTTGTCGAGGCTCGAAAAAAACTTCACGGAATTGGATGATTTCTTCCAGCAGATTATCGATGAGCATATCCATTCAAGAGAACGTAAATCCAACCAACAAGAAGACTTCATCGATGTCTGTCTTGGATTGATGAAGGATAAGGATACATCTTCTTTATTTGATCTCTCATTTCCAAGCATCAAAGCCTTACTTACGGTTTTTACTCTTACCTTCTTGACTTTATTTATTTATTTTTGCTAAATTATACAAAACTCTTAAATTTTGAGTCATTTACTTAACTTCCTAATATTTTAAAGTTTGAATTTAAACTTATAACCTTAATTTTATTTTTTATTTTTTATTTTTTTTTATCATGAGCCTCTTGCTATTAAGTTATCTATTTTTGTGGATAAAAATGGTCATGTCAGATAAATAAAGGACACGCATCATCTTATGTAAGGTAACAATTTTATAAAATCGCCTGAACTTTAAGCCCGCTTTAAAAACCCCTTTGAACTTCAGGAGATTAAGTTTAGATTTTGAATTGTCGGGTTATAGGCAATCGATTTAAAGTTCCAGAAAAATTTATAAAGTTAACTTATATAGGATGTCGTGTAAATGACAAATTTCGTAAAATATATATATATATATATATATATATATATATATATATATATATATATATATAAAATATTTTAACTTAAAGGCCCATGATGAAAAAACAAATAAAAGGTTAGTGGTTGAATTTACACTTTAAAATATCAAAAATATTGTATAACTTACCCAAAATTAAGGAGTTTTATATAATTTACCCTATTATTTTTACCATTTCAAACCTCAAATTAAATGAAACATTAGGTTGAATATAATAAGTTATCATCATATACCTAGAAGACTATAAGTATTATAATAAACATTAGAAGACACCAAAAGCTTGGTTAAACTAAGAAATGTTAACTAGGAAGGGGTTGTGCCAGTTTAAACCAGGGGTTTTGAGTCGAGGTCTGGAAACGTGTGTGGTCTTATACAGTTTGATTTGGATTAATTTAGACCCCGGTAAATGTTCTAAATTTAAAAAAAGTTAGGTTGTTCCATGCAAAAAGATGTAGCCGGCTCTAAATTAAAGAGTGCCGTGCATTATAGGGCATAATAAACTCATTCATCTAGAAGTTAGATTGGAACGAGCTTGAGACTTGAGAGTAGTACTGAATTATTTGGGTGCAGGATATATTCATAGCTGGGACTGACACTGGTGCGGCGACGCTGGTTTGGGCCATGACGGCTCTGATGAAGAATCCAAGAGTGATGAATAAAGTCAAACAAGAAATCAGAAGTTCAAACCCTAGAAAAAGCTTCATTGACGAAAATGACCTCCAAAAGCTTCATTATCTGGAGGCAGTGGTGAAGGAGACTCTGAGAGTGTACCCTCCAGCACCATTAATGGTACCAAGAGAAGCAACTGAGAAATGCGAGATAGGAGGATATGAGATAGAAGATAAGAGTGTGATATATTTCAACGTATGGGCCATAGGGAGAGATCCAGAAGCGTGGGACCAGCCAGAAGAGTTTAATCCAGAAAGATTTGAAGAAGGTGGCTATGCGGATTTCAGTAGGGGACAAGAATTTGGGTGGATTCCATTTGGTGGAGGAAGAAGAATATGTCCAGGAATACAAATGGGAGTTGTAACAGTTGAACTAGCACTTGCAAATTTACTCAATTCTTTCGATTGGGAGCTTCCCAAAGGGATGAAGATGGAGGATTTAGACACTGATGTTCTTCCTGGAATCACCATGCACAAAAAGAATGCTCTTTGCCTCGTGCCCAAGAAATTTTAACTTCTCCAGTGGTATTTTATTTAGTAGCGTAAAAACTCTCTTATAAGAAGAGTTGCTGTATCAGTGGCATGACAGTTATTCTAGCTACAAAAAAAAAAAAGTCGTTGCACCTTAATGGTGTGAAAGTTTTCTTGTACGTAGAAGGTCATAGAGTCGATTTTATTTGTAATTCTAAGTTTTCAACTAGTTAATATATATCCCTTTAAATTTTAAAAAAAGGTGGTATTATTATGGCTTACCCTTTTAAATTTAGGGTTTTAAATTTAGGGTTGATATAGTTGGATGGTTACTTATGGTGAAAGTAAACAACTTATAAAGTACTCATCATATTTTAAACATAAGATAAAGTTAACCTTTTTTTTAGATATTAAGACAATTAATTAAATTTTTTTAAAATATTTATATTTGTCTTTTTTTTCTTCAAATTATTTTGCCTAACTTATAAATAAATATATAATATAATGATACACAGTATATGATACAATTAAGTAATTTATTTAGTTTTCTTAATTTTTCAAAAAAAACTCAACCCTATCTTAAATTTAAAACGAAAAGAGTAATTAATTATGTAAATAATTTTGCGCTGTCAGCGAATTTTTAAATTACGTAGGAGTGTAAGACTGAGTTCATTATATTGACTTTAGCTAGGCTGCGGCTGAAATTGGAAAAGAATACAATGATAACTTCTAGCCGTCATCACGTTTCATTGATGACTTCTAGCTGTTGTCTCTATTCACACTACCGTCCAAGCCGTCTTCTCTGTTCACACTTTGTCCGTTCACACTTTCTGTGTTCACACCTTTTATTCTGTTCACACTGACCCACCCCTATAAATAGAGGGGGTATTTCTCAGTTGTAGAATATCACAAACAAGAGCGATCAACACCAAGAGTGAATACATCCCTAAAAGAGTGAAGTATTCTTAATGAGTGGAGTGATCCAGTTTTGTGTGAGTTTGAGAGTTTTTCTGTGAGTTTTGTAAATACTCGTGTAATTTATTTTTGTGAGTAATAGAATTATTTTTCTCTCAAATTCGTGTTACCAACGCCCAATTGATCCACATATCACAACATACAATTGGTGTAGTAGTAATTGTTTCAACAATGGGTTTAAGATAACTCCAGACTTACAGCCATCAATGATGAATGTGCAAATTGATGGCGGCTTTTATAATTAAAAAAACGAGTAATATTGTTTTGGTCCAATAAACAGAGCCCCTTTTATATTGATTTTTTATATTAACATTGACATTGATCACTGTGTTTTGTTGTTTGTTGTTTGTAGGGCAATGGTGAATCTGAAGGTTTGCCAGAAACGAAAACAACTATCATAATAATTTGACGAACGAACATGTATTGAATTTATCTTCGTTCAACATTTGCAGTGCCTGAAACTACTACTGATATGGAGTATTGATCGTTGCAATGCATCATTTTTAAATTGAAAATTAATCAGCAAATTAAACCTTATAATTGCTGAATCTTAAACTTCCTTTATGACTAAAGTCTCCAAATGTTGAGCGTCCTGAAATGAACCACGTAGGACTACATTCCTCAAGTTGACTTTCACTTTAGTAGGTATTAAAGCAATGAATTTTATATGAGACATTTTTCCAACAGTAAAACTAAGATCGATTATTCCAAAAGGGAGTTACTGAAAGTATATTTTCTTTAAAAAAAAAAGGTAAAATAAAGTAGGTTCCAACTACCACATTATATTCATATTTTATGCAAATTTTTCATGAGTAATGACTTGATACGTAATTTAATGTTTGACAGGAAACCCAAAGAAACACGACGAAACTCATTCAATGTTGTCGGCCGAAGATAAAGGACTATATAATTATTGCCTTCTTTTGGAATGGGTGACTCCCTCTTACAACAATCCAAATTCGATCCATACTTTGGTCGAAAAAGTTGGGAACCGGCTTCTCTATTCTTTTAATATCCACTCCCCTCCTTTTCTTTCTAACCTTGTTGTTTTGGATCAAAAAGGAAGCAGCTGGTTCTTTAAAAAAAAATAAAACAATTGGATACTGATAGTTACTAAAAAAAATATCTCAAGATATTGATATATACTGAAAAAAATACTTTATGATCTTCAAAAATTATTTTAGGATCTTAAAAAAATTATCTAATTTTTTTTCAATACCATTTTGTATTGTGAAGCATCCTTTTAATAGGCGTTAGTACCCTAAAATATTTCTTTAAAACTCAAATAATTTTTCAAAATCATAAAATAATTTTTCTAATACCATTCAGTATCTTAAAATATCTTTTTAGTATCATAAAATATTTTTTCAGTAGTCAGCATCATGAATTATTCCTTTAGTACCAATTAGTACCTTGAAATATTTTTCAAAGTCATAAAGTATTTTTTTTAATATCTTAAAGTATCTTTTTAACACAAATCAATATTCTGAAGTATTTTTTTAGTATCAGTCAATATTTTGAAGTATCTCTGTAGTACAATTACTACTTGAAATATTTTTTCAAGATCATAAAATAATTTTTCAACATCATTGAATTTTTTTCAGAACCTGTTAGCATTTTAAAATACCTTTTTAAAACCTGATTTTTTTTTTTTTTAAAAAAAAGGGACCAGCTGCTTCCTTTTTGGTCCAAAACGACGTGACAAAGAAAAGGATGAGAGCGGATAATAAGAGGATAGGAGAGAAGCCGGTTCCAAAAAATATTAGTGTTCCTTGGGTAATTTTGAATGCGCTTGCTTACTATCATATCGAGTAATATCGTGTTTCATAAAAAATGGGGTCGCAAAAATACACACCGACACTCACTTAAGATACCTTCAGACACTGGTTATGTCAAGTTGATTGATATGTAAACGTATCTTCCTATAGTAAATAGTACCGTGACCGTGTCCAATAGAAAATAGGTTCACACATTACCAAAAAAAAAAAAAAAAAGTTGAAAAGTTTAATGATAATGCAATTTTGACTATTAACTTTCATTAATAATGAAGCTTTGTCTCAGCAAAGAACCTTTAACCTGGAGCTGGTTTGTGAAAGCATTTTGCTTTCTCTTGTCAACTCACAACTTCAAATCAGTAGTCACACTCAAACAAGAGTGGGGGTATAATGAGGGACACAAAAAGACATTTTCCTTGATTTAAAAATTAAAGCCCAGGCTTGTAGCCTCTGGGATCTCCAAATCCAACCACTAGTTTCCTAAAAAATTTACAACAAAAACTTGCCGAATAAGAATTTCAATAACTATGATAGGTTAGGCAAATTCAGCAGCCCACAAATAACAGTACAATTCTCTTGGTGAGCAAAACTTTTAATTTAGATCACAGAACCCAAGTCAAGAAGACTTACGGGGTCTTCCTCTCTTGCCCGTTTTTACTGGAGATCGATTTCTCCCAGCGCCAGAACCTTTAGCTTTGCCTTTTGCTCTACCGGAATTATTTCCGCCGCGTTTCCTTTTCCCCCTGGCCACGCCATTTTCTAGCTCCTCATCGTTACTTGCTCCATCATACTCTTCCTCCTCCGATTCAGATGATTCTTTTGTTTTCTTCTTCTTGGAGTTGTCACCACCTTTTGCACCCTTTTTGGTACTCTGCTTGGGCGCGGGAGCTTTCTTTACAGGTTCCTCATTTACTACGGCAAGAGTAGATTCAAACAAGTAACCAGTTTAAGCTTCAAATACCTGTCACACTTAAACCCTTCTAAACATCCAGCTCAAGATAAAGAAATTCTCAGGCTAAAGGAACCACATGACAGAATACCATATCTGGCTGAGACAGTGAAACTGTAACCGTATCCCATTCCCATCCACCTAAAAAAATAATTTTCTTATGATTCATTTTTCCTAATAGATGAGTTTTGGTTATTATGACATACCTTCACCAGAAGCTTTCCCATCGTATATATCAAGCTGCAGAAAAACAGAACGTTAGCCACAGTACATGTATCTATATATCTCCATCTATAACAAGAACTCTAATAAGACCCACTATTCATATGCCTTGAACAATGTGATGCGCTCCTCAAACTCCATGCAATATATAGATGAAATACAAGTGCCGGAACAGCTACCGAAATTAGTTACATAGAGGACTTGTTAACAACCTCAAAAGAGAGAAGATGACGCGGGAGAATGGAGAAAAAACAACTCCCAAGTTGCAACTAGGAAATCTCTACTTGTTTAGACCCATCTGCTTCGCCAAGATAGTTTTGAAACATGCAAACAAGCTAAGATTTACCTGATAAAGTCGTTCACCAACATTTGTTCCATCAACAATTACCATGGAATGGCCCATACCACAAGCAACACTGTTTCAAATAAAAATTTATACACCATAATCATATCTCAAAGCTCCAACTAACCAAAACTACCAAAAAGGCATTAACAAGTAATTTACTATCGACATCATCATTATTTTTTTTGGCCTGAGACATCCTCTTCATTTTGGGACACAAGAAGAGTGAGGGATCCAAGTTTAGCTGTTACTCTCACAGTGAGACGTATTTGGACATCTGTAAAACAAAAGGGAGATAGAAATGAGGGATACCCCATAACATGCATGCCCTCAAGAATGTCCACCTTTTTGGGTGCTGCTGAAGACCTGAACACAGGTAAAGCCACTAAAGAAGATTAGAAAAGAAAAAAGAAATTAGATAACACACTAACAAGAAATCACACACATACTTCTGTGCATTAGGTCCATATCCCAGTTCTCCATGTTGAGCATGGCCCCAACTTATACATGAAGAATCAGCCCCAACAAAATGGTGCATATTGCCTGAATCCATGCATCGTAAGTTCCAGCCACTACCCGACACAGACCCAAAACATTGCCCAATCAGTTACACAACATTTTGATCGAACATTGAAAAATATTTAAGACAGAAGATAAATAAAGGCAAAAAATTTTGTAAATATGATGGTACACGGTACAACCTTAAATCCAGCAGAGGCTTAGGATACATCCAATCATCACCAGTATTCTTTATTTTGCCCCACATATACAATTGCCCTCCACCTGAAAAGTGAATAAACTTCAAAGTTATGACACTGAAACCAGAAACTATTTCGAAGAAAACCACCTCTGAACTTCCAAACAATAACATATTAGACAGGACACGTTCAGTTCACAGGCAGCTAAGCAACAGAATACTCCTATAATCCTATAATGTATCGCACAAATAACAGGTCAAAAGTATGCTCTGACAACAACAGCATGCTAACACACCAAAATTTGCAAAAGGCCAACTTTGCCCTTTAGAGTCAACAAATTTTATCATTCTGTACCAAATCACTTTCAAACAATATTTTGCGTACGACAAGTAGAGTTGACTGCCAACGGACATTATTGATATCATAGCTTGAGACAGTTATAAGGAAGCTCTAAATTGCTGTGGAGTAATAAAAATGACCAGCATCAATATGATTGACTTGTATGATCTATGAACTAGCATTACTCAATAACAAGTCTTAAAGCTCTGATTCAAAAATGACAAAAAAAAAAAAATCATACCATTAAAATGTGAGATAGTCAGGCAAAAGTACTCTTAAGTGATCCTAGTTGGCTTGTTAAGGCTTGTAAAATGTTCAGCCATTTAAAATTTGGATGAGAATCACGAGACTTGCTGATTTCCCCACAAGCAGCAAACCACTTGGCCATGAAGGCTCAACACCATATCCATAACAATGACCAATTCGAACTAGAAGTATAAACTGCTAGGATAAGACCCACAGTTAAATGAATTATTAACTCTCATACTCACTTATTACAGGATTACATTACTCTCAATCCACTAATACAAACACAAATATAACAAATGAGGGAGAGAGTGGCACTTTGCAATTCAAGTTTCACACACAAATAACACAACTGCACTTAGCAAGAATCAACCACAACAACAGTAAGACAGCTGCATAACACACAATTAACTTATCAATAATTCAATATCAGCTTATAACAGATGCTTCCCCAAAAAGGATGCCAAAAAAAGCCATGAAGGATTTTCATATTAATACAGGTGACCAGGAAATTTAATACATAGCCTACCTGCAGTGCATGCAGAGTTAACAGAACCAGCTGAAATCACAGCATCAGGAGGCAGAACATTTCTGTCCCGAAAAGCATCCACACGACGTGGGGACCACTCATCCTTCTGCTCCCTATGCCCTAGCCTACAGAATTTTCGAATTACAGTGAGCATGCGAAGCAAACATGTAGCAACAAAAAATGAAACCAAATTTAACTTAAAATTATCCGATACTGCAGTCTTTAAGAATCCATGAAATATTCACAGGCCACTCAAGAACCAAGCACTGACCTTCCGTAACCACCAAAACCCCACCTACAAAGATGATAAGAATTTAAAAATTACAAAGAATCCCAAACAGTACTAGGAGTAGGAAATTTTATTAAAAACTAGAGGATTACTCACGTGTAAACAAAGCCATTCTTATCCACCGCCACTGCCCAAGAAACAAATATCAATAAGACATTGTAAACAAAACAGTAAATGAAGTAAAAAGAGCACAAAGTGGCAACCTGTATGATTTGTTCCACATGCCACTTTGACAATTGTTTCACCAGATAGCTTAGCAACTGCCCGTGGACGTGGTTGGGCTTCATAAACCAACCTCACAGAACTGTCTTTGGAATTATACTGCATGCACATGCAAATTAAAGCTAAGAATTTCTGTTCTTAGTTGCAATAAGCAACTTGAATGTTAATGTATGTCCGCATATGCACAAGGAACAAAGGAAATAAAAAAGTTGCAAGTAAGGCAAGCTGAGAGTTACCGAGTAAGAGATACCCAAAACTACAAACTATGATAAACATAGGCCTATTGCTCAATGAACAAAGAAATGAAAGCATAAAAATGTTATAAATCAACATGATCACCACATAGATGATGCCCAACCCTCAAAACCATGGCCATCTCAGTAGTAAACAATGACCCAAACACAAGGCATCTTTGCATGAAGATGATCAAAATTTAACCAATTGAATACAGTACCACACACCCTACAGATGGGCTAAAATAAATAAATTCAGAGAAGCTTTCAAGACAGGACATCCACAAATATGAGGTCGGCAGAAATGATTTCATGTCTTCTTTAAGTATACCTCATTGTCTGTTCCATGTCCTAGCTGTCCAAATTGTGGTAGCCCTGCAGTACTGGAAAAGAGAAGGGGGAAAATCAAAGAAATGATGGTCAGCAACTAATGAGTCTCAAGCAAGAAAACAGAAATATCGCAAGCAGGTAGAGGATGAATAAAAAATAATAATTTTTATCCACAAACCATACAGTATAGAAGCTCCTTCAACAGAAGATAACCACGCAGTGAAGTCACCACCACAAGTTGCATAACTGACTTCTGACACAAGACAGCGAACAGGAGATGATTCAATTTCTGCATACAAAAAACAAGAGTGTAATTCAGATGGGTAACCCTGAATATTCATAAACGAATTGCAAGGTCTGAACATTGCATTAGCTATCTTTTTCACTTTGATAGAAGGAAAATAGGCAATGAAATTGTAAAGCGATTTAGACAAAAGAGAGTTGATGTTCTGCAGCCAAGACTTACTTTTTGTGCTACAAAATTCAAGGAAAATCTTTAATAGATGATTTAGCAGTGATGGAACACGTCTAACTTTATGCAACTTAATCAAAATGATAACTAATTAAACAAGATAACACTAACCCAGTAAAGCAATGACCGTGACAAGAAAAAGGAAAGTTACAAATTCCAAACTACCAAACAAAAAAGAAAATTAAAAAATACTGAGTTGAAATAAGCATGAGGATGCATGGGAATATAAAGGAAGAATGCGAATCTACTACTCTACATGTCTTGTAACAAGCATGATATAAACTAAGAAAGGCATGAATTGCATTAATCATTCGAGTAAACAATAGTAGAATTAATTAAAACAATCCTTGCAGCTGAACATACCATTTTTTGCAGAACCTGAACCTAGCTGCCCATGCTTATTCCATCCAAAGGCAAGGGAGTGGCCATCCTCTGTAACAACCACGGTGTGGCTCCTCCCTGCTCCAGCTTTGACAATTTTATGTCTTCAACCCAAACATCATAAAAGATTAGAGCTAAAAAAAACTAATGGCGGTCTAACAAAAAGCAAATAAAACTGACAATGGATAAGACAAACGCCAATCTTAGCAACTGCTAAAGATTAGCTGAGAAACATGCATAACTGGACAGATCCTTCAGTGAATATATCAGAATTTCAATCACTTTCACTCTCAACATGAACGCACACATCCCCATACAAAAATACACACACATATCCCTACATGATCTGTAAAATAATCTCACTGACAAAAATTTCTCCCTCCATTAGCTTTTTTTTAATTTTTTTTTTACTTTGATTTTTTGAACTTTACCCCATTTGCATTTGGGTACCCTATCCAAAAATTATTGACACTACAGTACCGTGAACGTAAGAAATATACATTTATGAGGGCCCTTTTGAGAATCATAAACATGTCATGCCATTCTAACGACTATCCTATTGAAATAGATAGCAAAATATCAATAATTTCCTCACAAGCAGTCAAATTTTATTATCCTGATGCTTTTTTTTAGCTCCATTTATACATTGAATGTTTTGACAACTCATCACTAACTCCGCGTTATATGATATATCCATCAAAGAAGTTCAGGCATTAATAATCCCAAAGGCAATTTGATCTTCTTACAGAAAAGATAAATGAAAGAATAACCAACGCACGCACTATCTTCACTATCATATACACAGAAAATATGAAAATATAACATGAAGAAGAACTTGTTTTTACTTAGAGATAAACGATAGTAAATGAGGACCAAGTATATGCAACCAAGTGCGGCAGCATAATCTTCAACTCACTTTGAAAGTTCAGATACCACGGTTGGCCTGTCACGCTGAATGGTATCTCCATGACCCAGTTGCCCCTTCTGTTCACCAAATTTCACGAGTTAGTAAGACAGCATATGTGATGGAAAAAAGTTGATAAATGATTAGCTTCACATCATATATCTAAGATATATCTCATGCCTCATTGCGTCCCCAAGTATAGCAGCGGCCGTCAACATCTAATGCCACGCAATGACAAGATGCTACATTGACAACATAACAAATGCAAAAATGAGCATAGTATTAGAAACGAACTGACATAATCTTGAAGACAGAATTGATAAAACATCGTCCTCTGTCTTATATAAAATGAAACTCACCGCATCCAGATGCAACGAAACGAATATCAATCCCAACAAGAGGGCGAAGCCGAGTTGGAGATAACAGGTTGCCGTCAGCTGAACCTTTACGACGACCAATAATATCCCAACACGTACCACCGCAAAACAAGAGCTCTCCCCTTCTCACCACCTCCTTCTCTTCTTCGACATTCTTCCCCGCTTCGACCGCAGACATTTCCCCCCAACTCCGGCAAGACGACCAACGGTCAAAAAAAAAGTTTGAAAAACAGATAAACACCAAAATGACAGATCGAACGGCTGCTATTCAAAATCGAAGTAACCAACTGCTGTAACTTCGTGGGAAATGGCGGGAAATAGGAAATAGGTAAAGATCAGTGAAGGTGTGAGGGAGAACAAGGCTTCAGGCGACACTGGGCGAAGGAGATGAGAAATGGAAACCCTAATTCAATTTTGGAAGTACAAAAAGGGTTAAAGAGCATTTTGTGTTTCGGGTTTTCGAGGGTGAGAGAGCTTTCGATTATTTAATGTAAACAGAAACGAATTGTGGAAATAAAAGGAGGAAAATCATAAAAACCACGGGAGAAAAGGAGAGGAAGCAGGTAGCCAATCCGTGCAGTTGATTTTCACTTTAAGTCTAGTTTTTTTCTGCTGCTGTTTGTTTAACAGAATATAATTTACAATTGAATTTCCCCATTGGACGCATGTTGAGTCGTTGTCAAAAGATTTTTCCTCGTCATCAGCATCTTTGGTCACTCAAGATAGATAAAATGTCTGGATAACCCTTCCATACGTTATCTATCGGCAAAACGCTCTTTTCATGAAAATTAAGGTGTCCACTAAAAATATGACAATTTTCAAATTATTTTAAACTAAATCTATTTACAGGGAAAATAGTCCACGTGTTAAAATATTATAACTTCTACATATCTACTAATAAATACCAAACTTCTGTATATGAAATAAATATGTTGAATCATCTATTAACTTATATATATTAGGTGCTTGTTTAGGTTAACCATAGAATCTGATTTTTAATGTAATTTGCAATTTATAAGATATGTGTATGATATAAGTTTTAGGGTTAAATACAAATTTTGCCCCGGAAGTAAGCGTTCAGATATAATTTTGCTTCAAAAGTTTTCAGTGTAGCGATGTTGCTCCTCCGTTAAAAACTCTAACGTTGATCGTTAGGGTTTTTAACGGAGAAACAAAATTGCTCATAAGCGCGTACTTTAGAGTAACATTGTTACGCTAAAAACTTCCTGGACAAAATTAGTATTTAGCCCTAAGTTTTATTTCAACTTACATCAACGTAATTTTTAAACAACAATTCAAAACAAGTAGTAAATATTGAGCTTGTTTGGCATGTCATTGAAAGCTGAAATAAGTTCATTAAAAGTCCATTAAATGAAGAAAGTAAAATTTTAAGTGTTTGGCATGGCTTCATGATATAATGAGATTCAAGCTTTTAAAGTGCTTATTCTATAAGCCACATACCCATAGCTTATATCTCATTATAAGCCCATTGAAATTAAGTAAATGATAATTATTTTAATAAATTTATTTCAGCCCATTGAAAATTATTTTAGTAAATTTAGTATTGGGCTTATATCTCATTATAAGCCACGTACCCAAGTCAAAGTGCTTTTTTAATGATAATTTTACTATTTTATTTAGTAAATTTATATTTATTTTTAATTTTTTATCACAAATTATCAGATTTTATACAACACATGTATGTATGTGAATTTGATTAATATAAATTTTCTATCATTTTTCATCTTATCTATCTTTTTAAAAGTTATGTCAAACAAATGTTCATTAGAAACAAAAGCCACTTCTGTCACTGTTATCCCAAACACAAATCACATTAGAAAAAGTCTATCAAAAAATAAGTTCATTAACAAAAGTCCATCATAAACAAAAGTCATTTTTATCAAAGCTATCCCAAACGGGCCTATTGATACATTGGCTTTTATTCCGCCACTCTGTCTTAATTCTCTCTCAAATCTATACATACTCACACATCTGCTTAGCCCTCATTTTGGGCATGATTTGACAAATCTCTCATTAAACATAACTACCTCTATTCAATTGTTTTTACCTCTAAATGTGACGGTACAATCCTATTATCTCGATGTTTATTGACGATGAAGACTACTTTTTTTAATATGATTTACGGTATATGAAATTAATATGTTAAATTAGTTTTATCTCGGTCTCCATGTACATCATTTTCAAACAGTAATTCGAATATAGTTTTATCACATGTAGATAATTTTCAAACAGTAATTCAAATAGGCCCTAAATTCACATTGTGCAGACTCCACCTCTTCACTAATAGAATAATCCAAAGACCTTTAGCACTTTAGAAGTTCACGGTGTTATTGGTCAAACAAGAGAGGACGCGAGTCTGGATCCTATGAGAAATGACAATAACATAGATTGGCTTGCGATATTCAAAAAATGATGAGCTGGATAATTTCCCACCCATCAGAGCTAGAACTATGACATTTAAGGCTGCTTTTTAATCACACTGAAAATATAGAGGGTGGGAGAAAATCATGGTTTTCATAGATTATGTTCATCCGAAAAGCCTTTTCAACGCATGTAGTTTCAAATATCACCCTATCTAAGTTGTCAACGAAGAGCTAGGCGAAAATGATGTTAGCCAAAGACTTATAACTTCAACTTATGTTAGTGGATTCAACAAAGACGCATGCCCCTTGACTAGTACTTATCACTTGTACATCTTTAAGCAGTGAAGGGCAGATGGTGGTGGTGGTTGACGAGAGATTAATCTAGTTCAATAGTTGTAAATATTTTGTGAGTGATATATGTTTCAGCTTTCATTAAAGAGTTAAAGGGCAAAACTGCCTACAAGTTTCAACCAATAGGTACTGGGAAGTTTCCAAATGGCAGTTTTATCCAAAAATATTTTTTTAAAAAAATTGTGCAATATTGCCTTAATTAATTTGAACCAAAATCAAATACCCCGACTAGGATAAAGTGCACGTTGACATAAACAAACAGGATATGATATTCTTACTACCATCTTTTGTTACTACCGTTTTTTCACCATTAGATCAGAATCTCGCAACAAATAAATACCAAAACCTCACATAAGAAAACCCACTGAATTTTTGAACAAAAGGACTTGCTGAATTAAACACCCCATGAAAAAGCTGGAAATACAATTGTAAACAAGAAGAAAGAGCAGGACGAGAAAACTACAAAGAATATAAGAGAAGTGAAGAAACAGATCGGTAGGACAAATTTCGGGTGCTGAAAATTAAACAACAGGAGAAGAAAGTTCAGAAAGCATAGATCGCGAATTGGCAGACAAGGTTATAGTTCTTGATAATCCCATGTCATCCCTCCTAAACGTTATAGAAAATCTTCTCTGTGGCGCCTCTTCTCTGCGAATGGTTTCCAATGGGGAGACGTCGAACTGAACCAAGCGAGCCACTTAATTCGCTAGCATCGAATTTTGGTATTTGTCATAGATCCTGGCGTTAAAAGATCCAAAGCAAACAGATCCTCACCGGATCAACTGCAAGATAAAACCTTTAGAGGCAGCCTCCAAGCACCACCAGGTAGCCGCAATTGAGGCATTGGGCTGCGCGTCGAGTTATTCTCCGGCATTCCACGGCCGCGTAGGGAGAAGCCATGAAATTTGAGACTAAAGAGGACGATGAGTAGTCGCGATGTAGATAAATTAGTCAACTTTAACAACCAGAATTAACACCTTCAACAGAAAGAGCAATATCGCACCATTTTTAAAAAATTTTGAGATAAAATCCTAAAAAACTTCATGATGTCTAATGCATTTGGTGGAAACTTCCAGGTACCCCTTGACCCTTCATCAGAAAGACAAAAGACCAAAAAAAAAAAAAGAAAGAAAGAATGCACTCGCAGCTTCTCAGCAAACATGGGATTGAAATGTAAGCTTTTGTCGTTTTAGGCTCACAGTGAAAGCAGTATGACAATTTTGTTAATATCATTTATAATTTATAATCACTGAAAAATATTTTTTTTACTACATGATACATTTTCTTACTTTAGCACGAAAAAGAAACGAAAGTACCACGATGGAGATTTAAAAATAAAATTAGATACAATCAAAAAAATAGGCAATCTTTTTTATGTAACAATGGGCCGCTGACTGAACCATCCAGCCCAAAAGAAGATGAAAGTAAGAAAAAGAAATATTACTTAATTTTTGTGGCCCATATATATATAATTGGTCTGTTAAAGACGAAACGGATTGAGGGCCCTAAATCCCGTCAAGAGGTCTTATATATACCGTGACCCCTTGAACTTCAACTTCTGCAACCCTAGATGGCACCGGCTGCTTCGGCTTCGTTCGCCTGTCTCATACGTGAACTGCTTTAGTCTTGTCTTCTCATGTGAGAGTCGCGCTTTCTTTGTTTTCAGTTTTCATACACTGCTTGCAATCATTTGATTTTGATTATACTCTGTTTGTATGTGTTTTTCTGAGGGGAATATCGTGCCAAATGATGAATCTTTCAAACTGTGGAGAACTCAAACTTTGATTTGGGTGCGATGATTATTTCAGTGAATAGGAAGATCTGATGCCTAGAATTGAAATTCTCTCTCACTTGTTTGAGTCTTTTTTTTTTTTTTTTTTTTGCTTATTGTTATTGGTGTTGGATGCTGAGTCACTTTTTTACCTTGCCTTTCACATCCCCTTTCTCTCAAATCTTCTTAATATTTTATCGGGGAAAAACTCAAATGTTTTATCTTAACGTTGATACTGGCTCATTATGCTTCATAATAGTATAGCCAATGACGAAGATCTTTCATTATTGCTGAAATGCAGAATCTTGCATTCATTTGTTGATACTTTTAACACTAGGACGGTCCGAGGCTATACCATTTCATTTTCATTTTCCCTTCTTTTTGCTTGATCGCTTTTCTTTTGTATAATTCTGGATTTCAAAGTGCCCGTGTCGGCAGTCTTTTGGATGATGAGAGTAATAATTTTACAGTTATCCCTGGCTGATCTAGCAGCTGCTGAAAATTTATTATCTGACACAATCTATAACCCTATTCCAATCTCACCCACCACTGAATCTTCAAAGTTATCTGCAGATCGGAGACCATTTTTGTTGTTGATAATAAAACATATTTTAATTGAATTTCTTATATATTAGACGTTTTGAAGTACTTGGATATTGTTTTCAAATATTTAGAGTTCAATTCAGTTCTGCTTTGACAAAAAAAAAAAAAATCCAGTTCTTGTTCTGAATTGATGCATGCTTAAAAAAGTTTGCCTAGTCTGGTTTTCTGGCCAAACGAGGTTACATGCCTGTGCAGGCACAGTGTTGTGGATGATGAGAAAAACAATTTTACAGTTATCCCTGGCTGACATAGCGGATGCTGAAATCTTGTAATCTGACACGCTCTTCATTACACCAATGCATGAGACATTTCTTTCTCATTTACTTTGTATTTGGTGTAGTGAGAAGGCAGAATGACTTCTGCCATTTACAAGGTTAGATGTGAGTAGAGTTTTAGTTCCACTCACTAAAAAATTAGAAGACAAGACGGAAAACAAAATTCTGATGGTTTTTAAATTACTCACCATGATTATAAGTAGATAAGTTCAAGTGATGATCGCATACCTGATTGAAACTTTTTCCTACGAGAGTCCAATCTCCACTTGTTGGGAGTGAGGTGTTAGGATTGGTCATGCCAACTTATATATAAATTTCTCTAATAAGTTCCTAAACCAAGTAAAGCACCATGTTGATCGGTACCCAGATTGAATTCGCCGTATAAATCTATTTTGGATTACCTTTTTTTTTTACATAAGTGGTAAAAAAATTTATTTTAGAATAGATTTTGAACTAATAGGTTTTGTGAAAAAATGAATTTGATATGAGGATAATGTTCGGATATTGTCATTATAATAATAGATTTTTCATATTTAAATTTACTAAAAAAATATTAATTTTTTGTGATCATAGAAATGGTAATGTTTTATTTTAAATGTATATAATATTAAATTTTATATAATTTGCGACTATTAAACTGAACATGAGAAATTTGGAGATCAAGTCCCTAATTGTACGGGTTCTCAGATGTGCTGAGTGCCCACCACCAAACAGGATCATTATAAGCAAACTATCAATGGAAATTTTTGGCAAAATAATTTCAAAACCATAGTTTTTGCTCAAGAGCACTTTTTTATCAATTGCCACTCACTAACTTCATGTCAATCTTGATAAAATTTTCAAAAACCATGAAAAAGCGATCAGATATAGTCTGCTAAAATCAATGACTTTCTTATAATTACACTCGGCCTAAATCCCACGTTAAAAGTAACGTTATACAGATATTAAAGCTATCTATATACCTGGAATAACGCTTAAGCGGTCAAAACTCAAAACTTATGGCTTAAAACTTGAAAGACTACATAAACAAAAAAAATTGAGACATCAAAGTTTATATTAGCCAAAATGTTTTAGTATCATAATATCAAGATTTTCTCAAAGGCATTTTTTATTAAATATAAGCTTGATAACTTGCAAACAACCATTTTTTCTTAAAAAAAAGATGGTCTCAGTTAACATGTCTATAAAAAGATATTCCCTTTAGGTTTAAAATATAAGATATAGTTTACTTTTCTAAAAAAGATTAAGGAAGTTTAATAAGTTACTTAATTATATCATATGTATAGTTGGATTATATATCATTTTCTTGTTTTCAAGAAATCCAAGCAAACCTTCAAAAGTGGACATGGACCAAGATATTTGCACATGTTTACTGGTTATTGTAGAAAGTAAGATGTGTCCAGTTGTTTGAAAGTAAATCAACCACTTCAAAGAAAGAAAGCATTTCATCAGTGTCAACATCATTTAAGGGAAGTTGTGGCTAGGAGATGGAAACACCAATTGCTCACAGAGACAACACAAAGATCAAATAGAAGAAGCCAAATCCTGGATATGTTTGGCTGGATGTGGATGCATCAATATGAGAGCATAACCAGGCAGTAGTTGGAGGCTTGATTAGAGATGACAGGGGAAGTTGGGTCACAGGTTTTATGAAGAATATTGGGACCTATCTAATGGTGATTGTAGAAATATTGGCTATTAAGACAGGTCTTAAAGTGTGTCAATTTTATAAATTCCCAAGAATACAAGTTTTCTCTAATTCTTTGGAGGCGTTAAATATTTTGTTGAGAGATAGTATGTTGAAACATCCTTTCAAAGCTAAAATAGAGACCACATGCTATCTATTGTATACAGATTGGCAAGTTGTTTTGTCACACACAAATAGAGAGATTATTGAATACTCAAATATTTTGGTTAAAGAGGCGCATGCAGAAGATTTTCAGTTACAGATTATCCTGGTGGTGCAATTAAGATGTAGAACTTAGTTCATACTTGACAAAATGCTTGTTGGGGATGAATTTAATTCCTTGTCTTAGGGAGTATGTATTTTGAATTTCAAGCTTATGCTTGCCACTTGTATTTAAAAAAATATTATATATCATTTTATAAGTTATAAAAAATAATTTAGAGAAAAATTATAAATATAAATATTTTAAAGTAATTAAATTAGTTTTCTTAATATTTTTAAAAACGTCGATATTATCTTATATTTAGGATCGGAATCAGTATATGATTGGACAAAATATCCATACAAGTTGTTGGTTAAGGTAAGAATTGGTAAGTACCTTAAGAGCAAAATACACACTCAAATTCGGGAATCACATTTATAAGAAGATGCGACAATCTAACAACATAAAGAAGAGCCTGTTATATTTTTTAGTTTAAATCACATATGAGACATGAAAGGCAACTTCAAACACCGAGATAGATATAAGTAGAGACTAACATAAAAAAAAGATGTGACAATCATTTACCCTATACTAAACCGGTATCAGAGAATAATATCAAAATAAGATGTGTTTCTGCCCCCGAGAAAACGGTTTTTCCTTCTACACTACCAATATAACTAACTTCATGCAGGTCTACAAGATCACTGCCCTCCCCTATGCCTATAAGTACCGACCTTCTCCCTCTTCTCTTCCCTTCGTCAATCTCATTCTTTCCTTTCTCTCACAAGTCACAATTTCTATAAGCTCTCGTCTTGATCTGGTTCTCTGTTCTTCCCTTCTAAAGCTCAATCCAATGGCTCGCACTAAGCAAACTGCTCGCAAGTCCACCGGTGGCAAGGCTCCCAGGAAACAACTTGCCGACAAGGTATACGTTTAATTCTTTAATTTCAACCTCTTCTTGTTTGGCTCATCGGAAAGGTTTTCTTCAGTTTCCGATTGCTTTCTTGAACATCTCACTTACTTTCGTTAAAACGTACGTGTTGTCAACGATTCTACGTTCACGTTACTGTTGATTTCAATGTACAATTTTCTTTGATGCATTCTCATCGTTTTAAACTATATATACAGTCCACAAAAACTCGTGCTCGCGATCGCGATGACTATGTCAAGAGGGCTCATCGCTTCCGCCCTGGAACCGTCGCACTCCGGTAATTCAATTTTCTCATTTCCACCAATTATTGAATCACCATTAATCTTCTTTCGCCTAATCTTGAAACTGCAGAGAGATTCGGAAGTACCAGAAGAGCACTGAGCTGTTGATCCGCAAGTTGCCCTTCCAGCGTATCGTTCGCGAGATTGCTCAAGACTTCAAAGTATGACAATTAAGGATTATAAAATCTGATTGAATAGTGACAATCATTATATTTGTTGCTCATAGAGGTTGCGTTGTTTGGTTGTTGCAGACGGATTTGAGATTTCAGAGCCATGCGGTTTTGGCTCTGCAGGAGGCAGCAGAGGCATATATAGTGGGTTTGTTTGAGGACACCAATCTGTGTGCTATTCATGCAAGGAGGGTCACCGTTATGCCCAAAGATATCCAACTTGCCAGGCGTATCCGTGGCGAACGTGTTATAGATCCATAATGTTTTTTGTGTGGAAATATAACAGCGTTTTTCAATTGCTCTTTGTGGATCTCTTGGCTGTGCTTAAAGCACACATATTAGGCAGTTTCTAAAATACTGGAATTCTGTTTCTCATGTATGGAAAATTCTCTCTAGTTAATGACTTCCCTGCATTCACAATTGTCCAAGTGTCGTTAAAACTGTTCATAATCTTTCTTGTCCAGTCCACGGTATAACATAACGGCATTCACCAGAAAACTTCATTAACCATCACCAAAGTTTGTTACATTCCCAGTGAATAATGCGTGTGGCTGCTAGAAGTGGGTTCCATACGATATCATTATACAAAGAGAATTCTTAAGTTCCTAGCTACAATCTGTTCTATTTTTTTTTTAATCATCTTTACCTCGTCTATTTTCGATTAAGTTCTTACTGTTTCTCAAGTAACCTTTAATTTTCGATTAAGCAAGTCAAGAATCTCAATATATGTTGAAACATAATACTACAAATTGTCTGGCTCTCTGGACCATGAAATAATCCTTATGAAACTAACAAGAGGGAAAGCAGCCGGCCAATCCATAGCAAGTGCATGAAGTAGAAAAACAGAGCATGAATAATTATACATAAAAAATATCACCTATTTTTCCTCACTTCATTTTGGTCAATTAAGTCAAGCCAAATTTTATCACTGCAATTTGCCAAGTAAAAAGTAATAACAAACTAAGCGCTTCATATGTTCCGAGCTAATTACGAACAACATTTGTTGATGAGAAATAGATTATTAGTCTGTACAAAGAAATTTCTTCCCAAATACCTATTTTAGATAAAACTCGTGTGATCTGTGTCATTGAAGCCACCGGTCTGGATGAGACGGCTGTCAAGAACGACGTTAGTGTGGACAAAGAGAGGGTGGAAAGCTTGGAAGTGACGTCGAACTTGAGGGTTTTGACGACCGGCTCTTTGGTCTGGCATTTGGCAAGCTTAAGTTAGAACTGCATGTGCATGCTGTTCTGTAGGAGCTGCCGTAGGCCGTTGCCGACGTCGGTGAGAGATGGTATAGTGGCGAGAAGGAGCAAGAGGAAGAATTGAGCGTAAAAAATGTATTGTTCTTGCTTAAAAAATGTATATTTTTTTTTTTTGTAAAAAATAAAGATGGTGACATTTGATAAACAGTGAATTTACCATGTTTTTAAGGTACAAATTGAACGTAAACTTGAGTCAATATGATTAAAAAGCTTAGAAATAATAAGAAAAAAATATGGATTTGATGTCAGACATACCCTCACAACTGTTCTCGTGTGTTTTGCAGGTTTTTATTTACAAGAGAAGCCAATTTGAAGAGCCAAAGGAAGGCGAAAACAAAGTCATGAAGGAAGCAAAGTTGGCGCCTAAAGCGCCAATTATTTGGACCCCTTTTGGAGTTGGCACCTAGAGTGCCAACTAGTGCAAAGTTTGCGTCCAAGGCGCTAACTCTCTGCCTGGATTTTTAAAGTTGGCGCCCAGGGCGCCAAATCTCTGTCTTACAAGAAAGAGTTTGGCGCCCAAAGAACCAAAAGTGGTCCTAGAATTGCGAAAATCTAATTTTTTTTTTAAATTTTAAGGCCAGAAAAAGGAAAGAAAATTTATATTCTTTAATAGTTTTGAAGTCCAAGGGGTTTTAGAATATAAAAAGAAGAAACCCTAGCAAAGAAAGAGACCTTCTCGATCTTTGTGCACAAGAAACAACCCTATGGCATTGGAGAAAGAGGATCAAAGCTTTATCGTGGAGATCAACCTTCCCCAATTATCGAAGACCTATTCTATTTTCATCTTTTCTTCTTTGTTTTCTTAATCTAGCCATGCTTGGCTAAGTTTCTTTTTGTAGTTAGGGCTAGGATGAACCCTATGCAATTTTGAGTATTTGATTAAATTCTTGGTTTCTTTGATTGAATGAATTTTCTGCACTTAAAACTTTTTTGAAAGATTGATCACCTTTTGGATTGACCATAAGTTGATGTATGACAATAGAGATGTTGGTGCATCTAACTAGAACTTGTTAATTCATCATAAAATTGCATGACCTAGACATAGGCTTACGAATTTATGCGATCATAAGATTCTGGTTCAAGATCTGGTCTTTCTAAACAATACTAAGATATTAGGTTGTTTTTAAAGATAAAATAGACTAAGGTAGCATCAAGACATTGAGACTTAGTCTAACCTTAGAGAATCGATCGTCAATTTGGGAATCATAATCAATTAGATCTTTAATTCAAATACTTGAAGGAGCATAGGGGGATTCTAAACCCTAGCTGTACTTTTCTTGACTGATTATCTGTTTTAAACATTCTCCTACGAATCTTGATCTTGAATTCTTTTCTTTCTTTAAATCTTGAAATTTTTGATTGGTTACAACTCATCTTTTATTACTCAAATTGTCCAACTAAGGCAATGGTAGCGAATTAGTGATTGAATAATTATTCCTCGTAGGACGATCTTTTCTCACTATTTTATTACTTGTAACGACCGGTACACTTGCCGAAGTCACTCTATCAATATTTTTTAAAAATAAAGTTAATTATGACATATTGGATGTCTGTTTCAATCCCATGTTTTTTTTTAATCATAACTTTAATCCCATGATAGCTAGGGAATATCATACAATTGAAGTGAACATCATACAATCAACTTCTTGACTATATATTTAATATTTCCATTATAATGTTGCTATCCTATCACTTTTCTGCGACTACATTAGCCTTAATGATAAAAAAATTTGGATTAATATAGTTTTAGTCCCTCAAATTTATTGGTATTTTATTTTTAGTTTTTCAAGTTTCAGATCATTAATAAGTTATGATCTTTTAATAGAGAAAATTCTCTAATTTTTAAGAAAATTATAGGTACCAATATTTTAAATTGATTAAAACTTGAAAGACAAAAAACTTATAATTTGAAATTTGATTGACTTAAATTAAAATGAAGGAGAATTTGAGGTATCAAAAATTGTATCAACCCAAAAAAAATTATATCACAATATTCAGATTTTCTCAATAGCATTTTGGCTAAATATAAAGGGTTTAATATTTCTACTTTTACTGCAGAAACATTTTTTTTGCCACATTCACATAAAAGTAAGTGTGTCTCACTAATATTTTCTCTCTTTTCTTTTTATAATGAGACTCACTTACTTTTATGTAAGTGTAACAAAAAAAAATATTTCTACAGTAAAAGCAAAAACATCAAACTCAAATATAAATTTAATAACTTGCAAACTGCTAAAAATATGAGTTTTTCTCACCCCTTTTGTCTACAAAAATGATAGATGGTTTGATATTGGAGAAGTGAAAACTCATTGTGCTTTTAGTCTTATATAACCATTATCCATAGAATTGAAGAAAACCTTATTGATGGCAACTAGCAAGTCGGTATGGAGAATTTTTTAAGCAGCTAGTTTTTCAAAAATATAATTCTGAAAAAATAGTAGTTATAATTGTTCTTATAATCATAATTAATCGAAAAGGAAAAGTATAGAAAGCAAGGAATGGAGGATGGCGAAACAGGGCCGAACTAATCCATCCACGCTGGCAATCCAAATAGCCAATGACGTCAAAGCACTTTGAACGGTTAGTTCCTCAACACTCAATCCCACGATTTCCCTCTCAACATCCAAAATAACTAACTTTTCGCGTGTCACTAAAATAACTGCCCTCCTGGGTGCCTATAAGTAACCACCTTCTCCTTCTAAAAGCTCTCGTCTTGATCTGGTTCTTTGTTCTTCCCTTCAAAGTTCATTCCAATGGCTCGTACCAAGCAAACTGCTCGCAAGTCCACAGGTGGCAAGGCTCCCAGGAAACAACTTGCCGCCAAGGTACGTTCTTCCTTATAATGTACGTGTTGCATGTCAAAGATTCTTGGTTCACGTAACTGTTGATTTCAATTGTAGAATTCCCTTTTCTGTATTCTCATCATTCTAAACTATATATACAGGCTGCCAGGAAAACTATTCCTCTCGCCGGAGGTGTTAAGAGGCCTCATCGCTTCCGCCCTGGAACCGTCGCTCTCCGGTAATTCAGTTTTTCTCATTTCCATGAATTCTTGAGGCACCATTTATTAATCTTTTTTTTTTCTTGCCCTATTTTTAAACTGCAGAGAGATTCGAAAGTACCAAAAGAGCACTGACCTGTTGATCCGCAAGTTACCTTTCCAACGTCTCGTTCGTGAGATTGCTCAAGACTTCAAAGTATATGACAATTAATAATAATAAGGACCGCCAAATCTGAATGAATAGTTATGATCCTCATTATATTTTCTTGCTCATAGAGTTTTCCTGGTTTGGTTTTTGCAGACTGATTTGAGATTTCAGAGCCATGCGGTTTTTGCACTGCAGGAGGCAGCGGAGGCTTATTTAGTGGGATTGTTTGAGGACACAAACCTGTGTGCTATTCATGCGAAGAGGGTAACCATTATGCCCAAAGACATTCAACTTGCCAGGCGTATCCGTGGCGAACGTGCTTAATGTAGTCCCACACTCACAAGTCTCCATCGTTGTCCGACGCATCTATCTGTTTCTGTTTAGGAAGAAGGTTTCTTTTGTTTTCATTAGGTCCAAGATATGTTTTGTGTAAATGTAATAGCGTTTTTCAATTGCTTTGTGTAGGATCTTTTGGCTGCGCTTTCAAAAAAGCACACATATTAGGCAGTCTATAACATAGTGGAATTCTGTTTCTGATGTTTCTTGTTGCTTGTATGGAAAATTCTCCCTACTTAATGACTTCCCTGCATTCGCAATTGTCGCATTTTGTCCACAATTTTTTTGGTACAGCCAGTATTACAGAATGACCAATTTGCCAGAAAACTTTAGTGGCCATCGCCAAAGTTTGTTCATTATGAAGAGAAAATTATTTCTATTTCCTACATTCTGTTTAGGTATTTTATCATCTTACCTCCTCTGTTTTTTAACTAAATTCTTACTAATTTCTTAAGCAGTCTTTGATTTCTAATTTTCGATTGCGCAAGTCAAGCATATAGTCTCAATATATGTTGAAACATAATACTGGTTATCTGGATCTCTCGACCATGAAAAAATCCCCGTGAATAGCATTATTTAGAGGAAAATCAACCAGGCATATCCGCGTATATATAGAAAGTGCAAAACAGAGAAAAACAGGACACGAATAATTACATAGAAAACAATATCACACCCCCCCCCCCCAAAAAAAAAAAATTGGTTAATGAAGTCAATCCAAATATTATCACTGTAGTCTGCCAAAAAAAGAATAACAAAGCAAGGGTTTGTTATGTTTGAAGCAAATTAGGAACAATTGATTAAAGAAAGATTATTAATCTGTACAGAAAGGTTTTTCTGTTGATCCGTTATAACGTGAAAATTAAGCACGATTTGGTTATAGTGTACTTGTCCAATTCGATGTCGACTAAGATATTACGGGACAAGCATTATGATTATATACATATCCACTCACTTTATGTTTCACAGAACACCAATGATGTATTATTCTGTATATATATGCTAACAACAAAGAGAATGAACAGATGAATAAAATTAAACGAAAGGCATAGAAATATCGTTCTTGAGAGGTGGCAGATGAAATCATATTAGTTGCACCCAGATGCCGTTACTTGGGATTTCTTGATGAACCACAAATAGCATATAGTAACCAGGAGGTGCAAGAATTGCCGAAGGTGGCGTATTGACCTCAACTTCATAGGCAGATCTTCCCAGATTCGTCACTTTGCTTGCCTCCAGCACCAACATCCTCTGATTCATCGAGAACGAGTGCGTATTAAATGGCGGCAACAACATCGTCACCGACACCATATTCTGAACTAACGTTGTTTTCACCCGGAACCTCAGCTTCAACTTCTGACCATACTTGAGTTTAGCTTGAGAAGGAGGAGACACGATTGTAGGACGCACGTTAGAGAATCCAGGCTCCAAATAAGATGGCGAAAACGCCTCCAATCTAAACTCCGTTGGGAATAAGACGTTGGTGAAATTGTAATATACGTGAGGATTGCTTCCGGCGACAAGCACACGTCCGTCGCGAAGAAGAACCGCCGTGGAGTGGTACATCCGGGGAATACTACTCGGGTTTTGCAATTCAAACCGAGACCCAACCGGGCTGTTCGTTTTATACAGAAACGGGTTCAACACCGGGTTTCGACCCGCTTCCCAACCCGCCGTCCCCGAAGCTGCTCCATTGATGATCAATACATTACCGTTAGGAAGCAACACCATGTCATTCATAACTCTAGATCCGGGCATTGTCTCCATGACCCATTGAGGGTTCGGGTCAGTGATCTTGATCCGAGCACATGTATTCAAAGCTGGGAGAAATTTGCCTTTGTTAGCCTGCTCATACGACCCTCTCGGGGATCCGCCACAAATCAGAACCTCTGCGTCAACGGTCTTAGCCTGTAAATTCTTCAAAGGTAATAACACCGCCGAGCCTGTACTAGGATATGATCTGGGATCTCCACCTGGTATTTGTGGGTAGGTTCTGACCACCTTGTTCTTGTCGAAATCGAGTAAGATTGCTCGATTGTTGGCGAAAATGAACATGTTGCCGTCCACGTTTAGAAAAACAAAGGGGTACAAGTTGTTCTCTGTGCCTACATCATTGGTCTGTACCAGAAACGGTAGACTGTAACTGTTTTTTGCGTCTGCTTTAGGATAAAACTCGTAGTTGAATGTTCTTCTGCCGCCAATGATCATCTGACGTCCATCTGGAAGAATGTGATTGGTGGAGTACCACCGTCGCTCTGCCAATCCGCCGTCTACTTCTTCCCAGTCACAGTCAGGGCAGGGGCTTATCATCCTGACGGTACGATCTCCGTCGTTGAAGCCGCCGGTCTGGATGAGGCGGCCATCGGGGGAGACAGAGCCGGAGGAACACCAGACGTTGGTGTGTACAAAGAGTGGGCGGAAAGTGTTGGAAAGGACGTCGTACTCGAGGGCATGAGCTGTGCAGTCTGTTTTGACGACCAGTTCTTTGGGGTTTTGGCGGCATCTGCCATTGGGCAAGGTTAAGTTAGAGAGGCCAAAGTCGGTGCGGTCGAAGATTACGACACGGTCGTGGTGAAGTAACTGCATGTGCATGGCCGTAATGCCAATGCTGTTCTGTAGGAGCTGCCATTGTCCGCTACCGGCGTCGGTGAGAGATGGTATGTTGGAGAGAAGGAGAAGGTGAAAGAGAAGAGGACCAAGAAGAAGAAGGGACATTTGTGTTTGTGAACTATGAAGGACTTTGTTACTTTCCGGATAATTTGGGTTCAAACGATGCCTCGAGCAGCTCTGGATGTATAGGCTCTAAATACTCAGTTAATGAACGCGTGTTTCAATGGACATGATGATTCTAATTGAGACTTTTTTATTCTTGGTATTAATAATATGGGATTTGAAATGTGAAGCAGCAGGGGAATATAGGTTCTTTGCTTCCCTCTTTTGAGATCTATGGCGTCTGAGGTGCCTTAACGTGTAGGCCCATACCTTTTATCATCTTGTCTGAGTTTAATATCAGAAGAACACGTGCAGAAAACAACTTCTTTCGGCTAGGTATCTCTCTCTCTGGATACAACTCGCATAAGCCATTTCACATTCTATAATCAAAGGGACAATGGTATATAGACCGTCGGTGAGCATTTCCTCGTTCCCTACAAGTCAATCAGTTAGGTAAGAATAAGTAGGAAGATGCTTAGGGGTAAAAAAGGTCAAAAGATCTTGACTGGACGTTGGTGTCTGAAGTTACGAATGGGGTTTGTTGAAAGGTACGACACTCTTTGGCTGCGAGTTATTTGTGCTTTGAGATTTCGTTTAGCTACCATCGTATGAGATTTTTCTCTGCTGATGGTAAATAATAACAATTACTAGCTGGCTACCTCCACTGAACTCATGAAAACTTGTTAAATAGCCTAATTTGTAATGAAATTTTAATGATATTTAATCAAGATATCTTTAGCCTATTTTTCTACAAGTGACCTATTATGTAATGAGATATTTAATATTTGATCCTTATTACACTTTTGCAACCTTGTTAATCATATTGTGCATGGCAGAAACAAAAAACTGGATCCCTCCCTAAGCACACGCACACAGTAATTTATTATCACCGACTATTGTGTTTTAGTAAAGACCTCAACGCCAAAGAGAGTTGGTACAGATGGTAAGGGATTCAGGATTAGTACCTTGAGACATGGGTAGGCGATCTCGTAAGCCCCTAGTAAGTGCTCATAGAGTCCGGGGCCGTGCCCTGGTCTTAGTGGGGGATTAGTGTCGAACCCCTCGAAAACTTTTATGTATAAAAAAAAAAAAAAAAAGAGTAAAGACCTCAACTGTGTTAGATCGTGAAGGAAGAAAGGAGAGAGATAAATATTAATTAATACGAGTAGGCATATATTCTCTTGTTTAGAGTCTTCAAAGGCTGGCGGGCATTTAGTTAGGTTATGTGCCTTTGCTTGCGAGGCCACACTGGAAAGTTGATTTATCACTTTAGTCAGGGCATCTTTCCTCTACAATCAACACACATACACGCCCGCTGATAAACTACATAGCCTCGCCTTTTTATTTATTAATTATGCTGTCGTTTTATGGCCACCCCCAAAACGAGTAACCGATCGAGCCTAAATACTTAGCATCAGAACTTCTGAAGTTATGATTGAAGCGTG
Organism: Acacia confusa; assembly: GCA_037074495.1. NCBI lineage: Eukaryota > Viridiplantae > Streptophyta > Magnoliopsida > Fabales > Fabaceae > Acacia > Acacia confusa. The sequence continues at coordinate 29,323,389 of CM073511.1, forward strand.
GTCAAATATGTCGCGCGCTTCCTGGAAGACCCATTAAAATGATTGCGTTGCTGAGGCAGTCTCTCATGGAAGCTCCAGGGATCCATGGAAGAGGAGCCTTTCATCAACCTACCAAACATAAAGACAATATAACACTCTTTCATGGCGCACTTCGCTCTTGTTTACAAAAGAAAGATGCAGGACAGGGAATTTTCAATTAAAATAGAAATATTTTAAGTTTCACAACTTTACCAATCAGCTCTCGTAGCTCAGTTGGTTAGAGCACCCGTTTAGTAAGCGGGAGGTCTTGAGTTCGACTCTCAACGAGAGCATTGTCATCTGTGATTTTACTTCGGCTTCTTTTTACTTGATGAAGTTAGATTGTTTCCAAATGTTTTGTGGCTAGGGTAAGAGGTTATAAGGAACAACTCGTTAGAGGTCTAAGCCTTGAAGCCCTCTTCCATTTCTAATCGTTTCGGATATAAAATTCAGGTGATGGAGCAACCGGCAGATGCAGAGAAAGCCACGACACTGTTCAAGTTTTTCCTGTCAAACTTACTTCCAGATTTTTATATTCGTGTTTGATGTTAATAGTATTTCCTGAATGAAAGTCCAATTTGTTCGAGAGGTTCTGGAAGTTCAAAAGTGTTGAATTTCTTGGTTGCCATGTGAAAGATTTGGAATTTTTGTCATGATTCTTCTCATTAGTGCCAGGAGCATTCAATGAATTGAATGGGTTCTCACATATTGGCACGTTCTCAACCTCATCACTTAAGAAAATCTTTCCACCCCCAATTTTAATAGGCTTTTATGCAAAAATTTAGGGCAAATCTGAACAAAATATTGATGGCGGAGCACTCCATACAAGAAGTTTAGCTATTTTTATGAGGAGGCTACGTGAATCCTCTTCTGTGTTAAATTGTTGCCATCTTATTTGTTATCACTTGAGTCATGGGCAGGTTGTACCATTTCACCATTTTCCTTCCTGGGATCTCAGAAAGGGCCAGTTTAAAGCAGGCAAATCTTGACTGATATATAGGTTTGTTTTTGAGCAACATGTTTCTTGAGCAAAAGAGACATGGAAAAACTTGGTGTGCTCTGGATTTTGGTGTGACCCTTATTTGTGGGTTTCTTCTCTATTTGTAGTTAGTTGAGTAAACTTGCTTTAATTATTTTTTAAGGCTGTCCTTTTAGGTCACGATGTTCTTTTTTCTTGTCATCTATTATTGTTTGTTATTCGAGAAGATGCTTAAATTAAGTAAAAAAAATGCAATATGTTTGAAATTATTCTTTTTAATTATATTTAAGAAAAGATAGGATATTCTTACTACCTTTTTATCTTACCACAATTTCACTACTATTTTCTTACCGATAGATCTATTATTTAATCCAACGGTCCTAATTTACATTACTTAAAACCTTTTTCCTTCTCCACATTTCTCTCTCTTTCCCTTCCGTCCTCTTGATCTAGCGCATCACTTCCGGCCCTCCCCTCCTCCACGCCCCTCTTCTTCACTAATTTCGTCGCATCACAGTTCGTGCTACTTTGGGTATCTTTTCTTTCCTCTAACTTCTCTTTTTGTCATTTTTCAATTTCTGTGATTTTCTTTTTCTGTGTCATAGAAATAGATGTAAAATGCAAAAATGAAAATACAAGGGAAACAAGAAAAATCACAGTAAATCACAGTCAAACCTGAAACAGCAAACCAAACATGAAATTACATAACAGATAAGTAAAACACAAGGAAAGCTCTGTCACCCATCCCCCCCCCCCCCAAAAAAAAAAAGACTAAGCAAACCAAGCTTTATAGCAAAAATACTAGCGATTTAAAATGGAAAATTTTAGAAATGAGACAATAGACAAAAATAAAATTTGAATCTGAAATCAAATTAATACTTGCAACATTTGAAACTAACTCGCTTCTCTGTCTTGGGCAGCACGAGCAATAGTGAATCTTCAAATGTGGAAAAGGAAAAAGGTTTTAAGTGGGTAAATCAGGACCGTTAAATCAAATAATAAATCTAACGGTAAGAAAATGATAGTAAAATGGTAGTAAGATAAAGAGGTAATAAGAATATCCTATCTCATTTAAGAATTGGCAACAATTTTAGAATCGGGTGTGAAATCACGGCAAGTAAAATTCATAATTTTTTTTTGAGACAGCACTCACTTTATGCAAAGGTAGCAAACCAAGGATATAAGTCAGCAACAAAATTCTTGCAGGGCCCGTGGGACTTCTTGTTCTATAATTAAATTAACCAACTGCCTAAATACACTAATTTAGTTTAATGTGGACAATCTTGAGGTTCAACTTCTTCTACCTTAACATCTTCGAGCTCACTAAATTTCAGTCATATTGGTCGTCGTTCTTGCCTAGCTTATGCAAACCAGGTAATTGCGGTTCTTTTCAACATCATCATAAGTTGTCATCAATTAGTATTTAAGGTTTTTATGAATTTGTGTTCAAAAAATACAGTTCATGCAAATTGGAACAAATTCCATCTCATATATTTATGTCATACACCGTAAATCATATGGTAAAAGTAGTTTTTATGGTTAATCCAACCGTTCACCCGTAATTCTTTTTACTATTATATTATCTCATTTATTATTAGTGAAAAAAATAAGAAGCCATGTCGGGATGATAGTTTAATCCTAAAGAATATTCTCACAACTATTTAAGCTCAAAGGAGGTTGCATTTTCTATTTATTTGCATCGCCTTGCTTCAGTCATTGCGCGCGTCATCAAGGGCGGTGCGTAAAATTTTCGAGGCCGGAACGTGTTGCTGTTTTTTTCGAATCTTGACTGCAACTGAGAGTGCAAGTTGGGAACCGAAAAAAAAAAACAGATAAGTAATGTTAAATTTCAGCGCTGTCTTTTTTGTCTCAACTTCTCCCGATTTCTTCTTCAATGGTCAAATTTGGTTGTAGCGTGGTGCGCAATCCACCGACCATGCTTTAAGCTCTCTGATTTCCAAACTGCCCGGAATCAATTCGAAGTTCCTAGTGGGAGATCATTAGATTTATTTGTCTGATTGCAGCCTCTTCATATCATTTCCGTTTTATGTCTGTAATTCGTCATCGGTGGTCGAGTTCAATCTCCAGGATGGCGGAAGAGATCAAGACTGCTGACCTAGGATCCTCTGCTACTACTTCTGCAAAAACCAGACGCTTCTGGCCTTCTATTCTTCGTTGGATTCCCACTTCCACCCAGCACATAATCGATTCCGAGAAGCGTCTTCTTTCCGTTGTCAAGTAATTATTTTCTTCATATGCTCTTCTGGACCCTAAATTTTATCGGCAAAATCATCTGGGTAATTAGTCAACGGAGAAAATTTTGGGTTTCCTAACAATTGTGATTCCCGTTGAAAATTCAAATATCAGAGTTTTCCGTTACTATCTGCTAATCGTCTAATTTCGTCCGGGAGATATCCTTTAATCTTTAATGGTTGGTTAATAAACTTATTCGGAGTTGGACCAAAAGAAAACGAAACTTGATCAGGATTCAGTCAATTTTTCAAATGTTGCATAACCTCAATTGCATTAATCCGGGGGCTTATTCGTTGAGGATCGTTATGGCTTCTTTTTCAGGACACCTTATGTTCAAGAATTGGTTAATATAGGCTCTGGTCCACCTGGGTCGAAAGTTAGATGGTTTCGTTCGTCAAGCAATGAGCCAAGGTTTATCAATACTGTAACATTTGAGAGCGCACAAAATTCTCCTACGCTCGTAATGGTTCATGGATATGCCGCTTCGCAGGGCTTCTTTTTCCGTAATTTTGATGCGCTCGCCAGTCGTTTCAGGGTCATTGCTGTCGATCAACTTGGGTGAGTCTTGCTTCTCTTGACCCTAAAGTTATGTGGCGTCCAAAAAAACTCCATTTCTTAGTTTATAATGCTTCTTTTTAATCTTATGCTTCATTTTAATATAGTAAAATTGAAGGAAATTGAATCTAGGAAACTCTTTTATCGAATTTCATTTGCCTTAATTTTTTTACTTCCCCTCCTTTTCTCAAGTGCCGACACGCTCAACATGTTATAAAGGAAACCAACATGAAAAATTCAAGTTATAAAAGCAAAGTGACATGAAAAACTTGAAGTCCTTGTATAGGTCATTTACTTGGTATATTGTACCTTCCTCATCGAATTCTTTCCCTCATTTTGGTCATTATGTCCTTTAAGGTTTTTACCATTTTGCCCAATAAATACCCGTTTGGTACTGTGAATTCTATTAAGAAGGGAGGTGTCGTGTATAGTTGAGGCCTATATAATTGAGCTTATTTCCTTCCTTGAAACTTTTCTTTTGTAGTTGGGGTGGATCAAGCAGGCCTGACTTTACATGCAAAAGCACAGAAGGTTAGTCATGTAAAATACTAATATTGTCAACCGACAGGATGAATGCTAGATTTACTTTTGGAAGAGGAACGTCCTATTTGTTATTGAAACTGTAAAGTACTCTAGCAACTACTTATAATGTGTTGTTGACTTTACAGAAACTGAGGCATGGTTTATTGATTCTTTTGAGGAATGGAGAAAAGCCAAAAATCTAACCAATTTTATACTACTTGGACATTCTTTTGGTGGTTATGTTGCTTCTAAGTATGCCATTAAGGTGAACGTCTTCCTATATTTCATTCCAATGTTAATTACCAACATTTCTTGTTGTTTGTTATTATAAATATTCTGATGTATAATTTAATTATCTAAATATAGCACCCTGAGCACGTACAGCACTTGATTTTGGTGGGACCTGCTGGATTTTCATCAGAATCAGAGGCCAAATCTGAGTGGCTTACAAAGTTTAGAGCAACATGGAAAGGAGCAGTATTGAACCATCTTTGGGAATCTAATTTTACACCTCAAAAACTTGTAAGGTAAAATTACTCAGTCCAGATTGGCTTCTGAAAGGCTGTTTGATTATTTTACCTGACTGTTCAATTAGAATAGAGTAAATTATACGGACTTCTAAGTTTTGTGAAAATTATGCTAATTTTGGGATAAGGCTTCTTGTTTTCTTTGTAGAATTTATGTTTTTATATGTTTGTTGCAGAGGATTAGGTCCTTGGGGTCCTGATATAGTCCGCAGGTATACAAGTGCTCGGTTTGGTACACATTCAACTGGTGAAGCATTGACTGAAGAGGAATCAAGATTGCTATCAGGTATGGTTCAATAATAGATTGACACATGGTTTTAATATAACAGTTCGTTCTAATAGTTGCTTTCTTTCTATTGAAGATTATGTTTACCATACCTTAGCGGCGAAATCTAGTGGAGATCTGTGCTTAAAATATATATTTTCTTTTGGAGCCTTTGCTAGGATGCCCCTTCTTCACAGGTTTGTTGACCTCCTACTTTTTAATTTTACTTAACATTTCAAATTAGGGGTGCTTTCCTCCACAACCAACAGCTACATTGTAAAATGGCATTTAGTTTGCAGAGTATGCTGATCATAAAATTTTGATGATAACAAAAGTTCAAATGTTCTGTTTGGTTGGTTGTAAATTTGTGCATGATGTATTTGATTAAAAAGTATTTATTGTCAAACTTTTTGAAGTAAGCTTGGTCCTGATGGGTTTCTGCTGGAGAAATATTTTGCCCAATGGGGACCCTTTACCCATTGATGACGGTTTTGTGGGGATGAGTTGCTGTTCTGTTGTTATACCATCATAGAACTGGAATTTGTTGGAGATGAAGACATGGAATCTTTTGGATAACTTGACATTGACATATTTTATTTATTTCAGGCATGAATTCTGTGCACATTATATGTAGGCTTAATAAGGTGGTTGTGGCTAGGTAATATTGTGATATGTCTATCATATTGGGTTTGCATTTACTAGTACGTAGAGAACTTTCCTGCATAATGTGCACCTCCTCAGAAAAGGGTAGAAAAGAACACAAAACAGATCAGGCAAGAGAAAATTATATACATTGCCCTTGGTATTATCAAGATAACTGCTATAACTTCCATTTTTTTTTGGGGGGGAAAGAGTTCTAATTTATACTGCATTGCATGTTGCTTGCTTGGAGTTCATTGCGTGGCAAGCAACTTATTTTGATGACAGAATGCACTTGAGTTTCTTGTTCATGCCTTGTTGCGGGTTGATGAATATTGATGCATGTTGCATACCCATGAAAGACATCCTTGGAAGTCTCATGCATTTCATAATTCATATGGTAGAAACAGATAGTATTCATCCCTCAAAAATTATTGAAAAGATTGGCGAATTGAAACCTTTTTAGCAGTGCAAACTTAGTTATCCATAATATATATGTATACCATGAAGCTTTACCAAGTATTTTTATTTTCCATGATAAGAATATGTGCAAAACTTTGGGCATATAGGGTTAGGTTCGAGGTCTGGTAAGAGGCTTCATCTAGGGATAGGCCTTTTGTTCAAATATGTGGATTGGGATTATCTCATTTACCCTTCCCATCTGCTCCCATCTTTTACTCCAAAACTATGCAGTTTCGAGGTAAAAACAATATAGGGAAGCCTTTTTTTTTTGGGGGAAAAAGTCATCAATCACCGTAGAATATTTTTTTCAATAGCATTCAGTATTCCAGATTAATTTTTAGTAAACGCAACACCCTCAAATGTGTTTTTTTTTTTTTTGTGGCATCCAGTTTTTAGTACCAATCACCTAGAAATATTTTCTTAACAACATCCAGTATCTTGAGTACTAAAAAATATTCCCTAGTGATGGATGACTTTTCTTCACATAAAAAAAAAAAGGTTTCCTTGACTTGTTTTTACTCCAAAACTACGTAGTTTTGGGGTAAAGGATAGGAGTGAATAGGAAATGTAAAAAGGAGAGAATACCAATCCCAAATATCTACACTTATCTTTGATGTTGTACTGGCTTATTTTTACTTTTCATCATGGCATGTGTCAGTTTGTAACATGTTTTGTGTTCCTTTCCCCCATGGTGTTACAGCGCCTCAGAGTGGAAGGTGCCAACCACATTCATATACGGTTTCCAGGATTGGATGAGTTATACTGGGGCCCAAGAAGCTCGTAAGCATATGAAGGTTCCATGTGAAATCATCAGGGTTCCTCAGGTACGACTTTGAAATTTTCCCCAAACACGAATCCATTGTGATATTATTTTTAAACTAAGGAAGAGTAATTACTTGTTGCAGGCGGGGCACTTTGTGTTCATTGATAAACCCACGGACTTTCATTCAGCAGTGATTTATGCTTGTAGAAGGTTTCTTTCACCTGATCCACAAACTGAATCCCTTCCTGAAGGCCTGACCTCTGCATAGGATTATAGTTTTTTGCAGCCCCTGTCGATTATCATTATTTTATAAAACGAATGTAATGGGAAATGTCTTAACATTATTGTGGTGTTAAAATGGATCAATTCCTAAGTGGAGGAGCTGCGTTGGTATATTCATGTATATATTAGAAAATAAATTATGTGTATGAACATTCTTATTTCTTACACTAAAAGGGGGAAATGGTGCGAGAATTATGAGAACTACTCGTTAAAAAAAAAAAAACCTTGAAAGATATTGATATCTGAAACATGTTTGGTGAGTGTTGGCTCCATTAGCATTTACCTGAGGCTGAGAATTTACTACTGACAGATTTGGACTTTTTAGGTGAAGGAAAATTTGCAAGTATGTTGCAGATATTTGGTCACAGAAGAAGTTAATAAGAGGCTTAAAGACAACAAAAGCTTAGTTCAGCTGGCTGGATTTTGCAGAACTTAGATAAGATATACTTCCGAACTCAAATTGATAATAGGAATTGGGTTATGATTCAAATTTTTGCTAACTATATCAATTTTTGTCGGTACAAGTATAATGTATCTAATTGTTTTACAGGTATCTAGAAAAATTTGTGGCGGTGAGACAAAATTAGAGTTCTTAATAGTTACTACTACATAGTCCACTTTAGTTTGGGAGTTGGGAGGCTTGACAAGTGCTCATGCAAAAATAAGGGTAGGGGGATTGTGAAGGTCACACTCTATCTCTAACAAATGAGGACAAAAGGCATAGCTGGACTCTGAATTGGCATGACTGCATTCAATAGTCGCTTCTCAGGTCAAAAAAATCAATAGTCACTCCATTCAATCTCTCAAGTACAATATTCTTCCATCACGGCACTCTCCCTCCCTTTAATAATACTCTTTGAATCTTTAATATAATACATATTTACATATATATTTTTTACTTATTAAGTTAGTTAATATGACATATATTTTTTAAAATACTTTACCCATCTTTCTTAATTCTCTTTTTTCTTTGATTATTATTAAGAGAGCATCAATAGGAACAATTTAGAAAAGAATTGATAGATATAAAAACTATGTCTTATATTTAGAACTACGATAAACTATCCATATATATCTTATATCCAGAGTTGGAGGAGTAATATGATAACAGGCAACTTGTACATCGTTTCCTTTAAGTTCGTTTTAACAATTGTTTTTCTTAATTTTAGGTTATGAAGCTTATGTTCATATACAAAATAATATCTTCACCTTAATTGTCGAATTAATCATTGTACCAGCTCTCATACTAAATATAAGTTTGAGAAGGGTTTTGTTTTGATTCTAAATATTACTATAAGATTTTAATACATTTTGTCCATCAAATTTATAATTTTCTTTTGGATTAGCGGAGATAAAAGTGGTTTTTTTCGAATATGACTTTTACAAACTTATAATAAGATAAAAGTCATATTGTAAATGTGATTTATGTTTGAATTAGCGGTAATAGAAGCCCATCTACACTGTGAAAAATAGGTTTTAATGGCTTCTTTTTAAAAATAACTTTCGGCTTAAAAGTACATTTGAAAAAATGGCAACTTGAGTACTTCAATTTACTCTTACATACTTTTTCCCTTCCTACCATGCTTTTTGTGCTTTTTTAGCTTCCACCGCCTTCCGAAACAGGCCCTACATATGCGAAGGGGTTTTCATAAAAAATTGTTACAATGCATATAGTAAGACAAAAGGCACATAATAACAAAGGGTAGTCCGAGACATGTATATTACAAAGATGCAAGAACTAACTAAACTAGTGTAATCAATATCTACAAATTACTTATACAGTTGAGAGAATATCAAAATTGACTATACATTTTTACATGCACTTTATGAATTTGAGATGGGTGTGTACATGACATTTCTGCCGGCAAGAAAATACATAACATTTCTTGTTAATCGATGGTAATTTATACATATCATTTTTCAATACATTACAACATTCAAGAATCATAAATGAATAATGCTGTTGATTTTTATATATTTCGTACGGTATATAAAAATGCATTTATTTTATTTTATTTTTTAAAAAGAACTAGCCCATTAAATATTTACACACGTAGAGACCCCTCCCTGTTTTTCCGCGAGGGTGAGCATCGCATATATCCTGCGTGCCAACATAATTGATTCACAAGTTTTCCGCGCTTTACTTGGTTGGTCCACGTGCTGGTCAATGCACAATCTTGCGTCATCTCTCACTGTCTTTTTTTTTTTTTATTATTCAGTCGCATTTCTCTTTGGGAGATAATGGAATGCTGCTAACAATCAGACCGTAGTGGCTTGTAAACTAGTTACAAGTATTACTTTTGTCTTTGAACATAACTTCAGTTTTATAATATACGGATGAAAGAATATTCTTTGCAAGATAAATGAATTTATGACGTGATGGTTCCAATAGCTCTGAAATATTGGAACTGGATTCTCTTCCTCTCCTCAGTATCTATATATCTGGATTGTTTTTTCTAAACAAGTATATCTTTATCGTTCAAAAATTCGAACTGTTTATAGAGAGGCACATAATCTATTTTTTAAATTTTTATCTTTACCGCATATGGTAATTTAAAATAAATGAGGTGTCTCTCTATACACGCTTAGATCAATTTTTGGATAATCATGATTCACATATTATGAGGGATGCATGGGAGGAATTCTGAAAGAATCCAGTTCTGTGAAATAGGTATGATGTTAGCTTTTATTCTTTGGAGCTGATTCTTCTTCTTCTTCTTTTCTTTTTTGATACAAAAAAGTTTAGGTGGGTTCGGCACCGGTCCCTCACCAAAGCCAGGGCACGGCCCTAGGACTCTTTAAAAGTTTACAAGGGATTTATGAGATCGCCTACTAAAGGAGCCCTCATAACAACAAAGGGAATCGAATTCTCGTCCTTTTGGGACTTGAACCCGTTCCTTATCATCTGTGCTAACTCTTATTGGCCTTTAAAGTCGATTCTGATTTCAATTAATAACCTGCAGGCTTAGCTGTGTTGCCTCCATACAAGAGTGCATTTATACTTTAAATAAAAAATCATTTAACTATTTCAATACAGATAGACAATTAAAATACTGATCAATTTGGCCAAAAAAATATTTATAATTTAAAATCAAAAGCACTTTCTATTTTTTTTTTAAAAAAAATAGCACCTCAAATTCTGCCTGAATGGGTGTAGCACTGTAGCTCCTCACTTTCACTTGTTGTTGTTTTTTTTTTTTAAATTTTAAATATGAAATTGGATGCTCTAGATTTCAAGTGAGGCAATAAACAAAATAAGTGTGGAGCGTCATAAAGTTTGTAGGAAAAGTTTCAGTTGATAAATTTAAAAAGGAAAATAATAGTTCCTCGAGAGAATCTGGGTGCTTTGTCGTTTTGCTTTCAGAAAAAAAATTTATGAATGAGAACATTTCTGATTCGACAGATTCACGGATTCTGATGCCCCATTTCCCTTAATCGATGACTCATATTAACGGTCACTTTCCTCAACCCTCCTGTCTCGACACGTGGCTCCTACCCTTCATTTGGCGGGAACAACCCTTCAGGTTCTCCAGCACGGAATTACGGATATCCATTTGACCATAGTGCCGTCGGGTCAAAGCTTAATTCGATGAGGATAAAGAATCGCTCAGGCGATAAAAGGAATTTAAATTCAACACGAAAGACAATTCTTCCCAAAATAATAAATAACCATGATTAATTCAAAGAAATCCTGTTACTTTCACCAATTTTTTTCGGGAAGAAAAAGAAGAAATCAAGTAGGGGAAGCTACCGTGGTGGGATCGGCCGACGATGGAATCTCCGGTCCCACCCGGCAACCTTCAAGCATGAAAACAATGTCAGTCATTGACGGCCGATCAAGAGGATCCGGTGCTGTGCATAGAAGAGCAACTTTGATCCCCAACAAGAACTCTTCCCATTCCGATGACTCTGGGTCTAACTCAAGCAATCCAGGCTCAAGCAATTCCGATATCTGACCTCTTTGCAATTGCCTTTTAACCCATTTCACTATGTCTTCATCTTGCGTGAACATCACCGGTTTTCTTCCCGTCAGTATCTCCAGCAATACAATCCCAAAGCTGTACACGTCGGCTTCTTTGGTCGCTTGCCCAGTTAACGCTGCTTCTGGCGACACGTACCCCAATGATCCTACGGGAGTGGATGATGACGATGCTTCTGCTGGGGTTGCGATTGTTATTCTGTCTAAGCCAAATTCTGATAAATGGGCTTCAAAATCAGCATCAAACAGAACATTTTGAGGCTTCACATCGCCATGAACTATTGAGACTGAATGTAGGAAGGCTAGCCCACGAGCAATGCCTAGTGCGATGAGATGACGCATAGGCCAATTCAGTACATGGCCGTCTTGCTGAGATGCTTCTTGAAGAAGAGTTCCAAGGTTTCCATTTGGCATGTAGTCAAAAACAAGAAGCCTCACATCAGGTGGCCCTGCATAATAGCCCCGCAATACTGTTAAATTGCGGTGCTTCACTTTTCCTAATGATTCTGCTTCTTTGCGGAAGCTTCCTTCCTCTATGGATCCATCAGGAAGACGACGGATTGAGAGCATCATTCCATCTGCGTACGAGGCTTTGAACACAAGACCGTATCTTCCTCTGCTCAACACATTCTCTTCATCAAATTGTCTAGTTGCTTCCAGTGTCTCAGCATAAGTGATCTTGTTGTTGAACATTACTAGTTTTGGCCCTCCATTTTCCCCACTTCCTCGACCTCTGTCTGCTCCTGAACTTGAACGAGCAGGGCTCTTCTTCTTCTTCTCCCCTGTTACTCCTTCTCTTAGCTTCTTGCGCCAACGTAAGAGGCTATAAATGTAGCCACAGCAGCATAGTCCCAAAAGGCATAGTGCACCAAGAGCCACGCCTATAAATATTATTAGTCTCTTCCTCTTTCGACTTCTTACATTAGCACATTCTCTATGCAGTGGCTTTCCGCATAACCCGTTATTCATTGCATATATAGAAGGATCATTGAACCGGGAGCCCAGCATTTCTGGAATCTCACCCTCAAGATTATTTCTAGAGACATTTAAATACTTCAAACCAGATAGAAGTGACAGGGTGGCCGGAATGTCTCCGCTCAGCTGATTTGAGGAGAGATCTAAGGCAGTCAGGTTTGATAAACTTGACAGGGATTCTGGCATTTGACCTGTTAGTTTATTAGCATCCAATAGGAGTGAAGTCAAAGCAGAACATTCCGATACTTCTTCTGGAATATCTCCTGTTAACTTGTTGTATCCCAAATCAAGGACCCTTAAACGAGTAAGACGGTCGATATAGCCAGGTATGTCAGCATGCAAACGATTTGAACGAAGCTCGAGCACTTCAAGCTGAGAACAGTTACCAATCTCTGATGGTATTCTACCAGAAATATGATTCTGAGACGCAGAAAGAACAATTAACGACCGAAGAAATCCATAAGTAGCTGGAATTTCACCAGCAAAGACGTTGGAGCTGATATTAAGATATTGTAGAGTAACTACACTGCTGAAACCCTCTGGAACAGCGCCAGATAAATGGTTCTCTTGAAGAGCAACAACCTGCAGGCTAGGTAATCCAAAAAGCTCGATTGGCAAGTCACCTGAAAGATTTTGTCTACTTAAATCCAGCACCGTCAGTTTCATTAAACCGCCAACACTAGCAGGAATCTGTCCTGAAAACCCACATTGACTCAAATTCAGAACCTGTAAAGCTGTTAAGTCCCCAATGGCAGACGAAAGTTGGCCTGAAAATTTGTTATTACTGAGATTCAAAGCACTCATGTTACCCAATCGCATTAATTCTGGGGGTATAAACCCGGTAAGTTTATTATTGCTCAAATTCAACGACTCGAGCTCAGAAAGTGTACCCAAACTCGAGGGTATAGGACCAGTATACAGGTTATGGCCAAGAGAGAGCATTTTGAGGTTCCTCAGTTGGCCAAGAAATGAAGGAATGAGGCCGGAAAATCGGTTTCCTTGAAGATCAAGAACCTGTAACAAAGTACATTTCACAATTTCACGAGGAACATCACCAGATAATGAATTATTTGCCACCCTCAGCTCCTCTAGCCTCAATAAATTCCCAATCTCCGCAGGCAAAATACCAGAAAAGTAGTTCCCGGAAAAATCAACAGCTCTTAACGACGTCGCATGAGTCAACCAGGAGGGAAATGTGGTGCGAATACGATTCTCCTTAAGCTCTAAAATCTCCAAAACATTAACACACCTTGCATTTGGCGGCTCGGAAATGCCCGTGAGTTTATTAAAGCCTAATTGAACGATTCTCAGCGAAGAAGAATTGGCCAAGTGGACATTGCAAAACAGAGAAGTGGGGACCAGTCCCGACAGCTGATTCGACGACAACGACAGCACTTGAAGCCTCGGCATCGTCCCCATGGTCGCCGGAACCAAACCGGAAAGCGCATTGTTTACGGCGCTTAGATACACAAGAGAAGAGCAGTTAACTAGAGCCGAAGGCAGACTCCCATAGAACTGGTTGGAGTCCAGCCAAAGATACTCAAGCTGCCCCAGAAGTCCAATAGTGGCCGGTATTCTTCCAGAGAACCGATTGTAGGACAAGTTGATGAATCTCAGCTGAGATTTTGACGAAAAACTAGCCGGAATGTCACCGGTAAATGCATTCGACGATATATCAAGGAACCGGAGAGAGTTCGATAAATCTCCGGGGATTCGGCCAGAAAAAAAGTTGTGAGCAACGTTGAAGATTTGAAGGTTGGTGAGGTTGAGAAGAGCCGCCGGGAGTTTACCAGAAAAAGAGTTATTCTGAAGATAAACAGAACGAAGAAGCAGGCATTGAGAGAGAGAAGGAGGAATGGAGCCATTGAAGTTGTTAGAATGAAGGCTCAGCTTGCGAAGTTGAAGCAAGCTGGAGAGGGAATCCGAGAGCCGACCGGCGAGTTGAAGGCGAGGCAAGCGAAGCTCGCGAACTCGGTTGTTGTAACAGAAAATGCCAGGCCAATCACAAGGAGCGGAAGGTGTGGAGGGATCCCAGCCGTCCAAGGAGCCGAGTGGGTCGTGGAGATTAAGCCTGAAAGCCGTTAAGGCGTCAATTTCCGACAACGACTCCACGCAACACAAGAAGGAGGCCAACGCGACGAAGAAACACAAAAAACTAGCCGTTGATGCCATAGGAGGAGGAGATGAAGAGGTTTTTGGGGCGGAGGAGGGCGTCAGGGGATGGACATTGGCGTTTGTGTCTGTGTGTACGTTGAGGGAGGAGCGTGAGTTACAGTTTGTGAAGCGGAAATTGCAATGTATGTGTTGATGACACAGAACGATGCAAAGCGTTCTCTCTCTATTTCTGTCACTTTGCTCAGTTCCCAAAAAGCTCTGACTCTGACTCTGGCTCTGGGGAGCTTTTTGAAGATGAATGAATGTGTGTAGCCAAGTCACATATAGAGCAGAAAGGAGAAGGAGGGGCCTTTTTGGGCTTTTGGAAGCTGGTTGGTATCATGAGGTCTTGTGAATTTCCATCCTACATGGTTGGTATCATGAGGTCTTATGTTTAGTTATTATAAGTAACTTGTTTAAGAAAATTTTTTGTTCTAAATATAAGTTGGTATTTAATGATTCTTTATAATTTTAACGTTATCTAATTCTTTTTGGAAATAAAGAAAGACAGAAGAGATGTAGGGAGAGATTTATAAATGTAAAGAAAGAAAAAACTTTAATAAAAGTATATTTATAAAATGTTAATGCATTCATTGGCATGTGAAAGGGTACATTGGTTCTCTAATTTGCACTCACTCATTTCGTGAATTGAATCATCACTTTGGTGGTGTTGTGGTCACCACTTCCCACTCTGATCTATAATGTCTTCACTTCATTAAATTATTATTATCTCGCCCCATTCCTTCGTTAAGTATCCGTTTATCTTTATCATTACTTCTCTACTCTCTTGATCACTTAGAAATATAAGAATCTTGCTGTTTGATTGCTCTCTCTGAGAGTATTGGCTAGCGGCCTCAAGATTGAGGAGAGTTCATATTAGGAACACATAGCCTTTGTCTTTCCCTGCATTTAAGGAAGATATGAAAAACTTCCCACTCACTCTCTTTTTTGACCAACAAAGTTCACTCCCTTTATACAAAAGGAAAAAAATATATGCAGTATTTAAGGAACTATTCACTTTTTTTTTTCTTAATACTGTACCATTATGGTGTTATTCCTATTTATAAACCCACTTTGATCAAATCTCAGTTATGATCAAATCTCAGTTATAAGGAAAGGTAGTTAACTTAATGATTATGAAGTAAATTTTCAACTTTACTCTCATTTACGATTTGATATTTTTTAACTCTTTCTTCTCTCTCTATCTTTATGGGTATAATTAATATGAGTAAAATTGTCACAATCTCATTTATTATATGAAAGTGGACTTATAAATAGAACTGAATTTTTTTGGTCAAAGTGGACTTATAAATAGGATTAGAGTGGTAAAATATAAAGCCAAAGATTTTTTTTTTTTTTTTTTTTGAGAAAAGCTGTGCATAGCATATACATCATGAATTGATTCAATGAGAAATGGTCCACTTAATTATTTTTTTTCCCCTCTTTTCATTTGCCACAGATCTACTTTAGGTTCAATATAATAAAATGGTGTAATAAAGCAAACCATTCCATTAAATAGGGTTGGGGGGGATTTTAAATGTATTTAATGGTAATAAACTTATGGGGTGTTTGTTTCAAAATGAGATTCCAACGCATACAGAGGCAGATACATCAATTGCATTCATGGCAGGTAGAGCCGTTTTATGGGGCAATGTTATGAATTGAATAGTGTTTCCTTCGTTTAAAGTTTCACCCACGCAGCAGTTGCTTCACTCATAAATGAAACCTGCCACGTTGACCAGATCTCCAAGGGAAGGCGTGCCTGTTCTTTTACCTCACAGCCTCATCTCATGGCTATAGGGCCCATTACCACTGACAATCAGCCCATTTCAAATATGACTTTTCACAGAAAAGACCAATTTTACTAAACCCCACTTAAAAGTGTTTACCAGTTACATGTAAACATTAAATGTGGAGGACTCTCCGGGTAAAAATTGTTATGATCCCTTATAACTAAACCCAACTTTTATTAATAGTGTTCACCCACTATTACTATAATAATAATAATAATAATAAACAAAAAAATAAATAAAAAGGTCCTCTAAACTCTTCTCTCTTCCTCTTGTATTTAAAATGGATATGAATATATATAACAAGGGACGAATTGCATGGACAACTTGATGCACTTGGATATAAAATACTTCAATAAAATATTTAAATGAATCAGTATACTTTGAGATGAATAAAAGAAAGAATTGTTGAAATTATTATTACAAGAGTCATCTTACAATTCTTCTCAATGAAGAAGAGGAATCATCTTGGGCTACATCATAGTGTACTCCAAAACTGAGGGATTTGCGGCTCTTAAACAAGGCTAAGAAGTTATGGGCAAAGCTCTTGTGGGCCTCATTCGACTCCATCAGACCAATCAGCTTTGCAATGAGTATGGAACTCTCTCTTAAGTGGTTCATGTCCTTCGTGTACGTCCATAGTCGCCATGCCAATTGTATACTTCTGTGCCTTGACTTCAAATCAATACCCCAATTCAGGTAAAGTTTCTGTCTTTCCTTCCTTGAGAGCTTCTTGTGCACTTTTTTACTCAGCATCTTCCTCTCGCGATCAAGCGCCATGCGGCTGTCACAGGAAAAAATGAAGTGTCAGAGAAATGAATATCACGATCAATACAGATTTTGTTTCTGGGTTTTCATATAAACAGGGACTTTGAATATTTTCATGGCCAAAAGCACTAGTCCTCCCTGTTACATCTTTAGCTTCTTCATATGTTTCCAAACATTTCAGACACCCAGGTTGACGTGAATACTGAGAGGTTCCAAGTATCAACTTCACGTTGCGTAACAGAGTAAGCCTCAGCCTATGTGCGTCTATCATTTCATTTTGAATAAAAGAGACTTCGATTAAATGTCCTTTCTAAAAGATAACAATGTCGATTTGCTTAGCCAATAATCAACATCTAAAATTGAATGTGAGCTCAAAATTGGAAGACTAAGAATGATCATATTTGAGCGCATGCCAAATCGAAGTTATACCTCAAACCAGGTGTGAGATTTTGACTGTCTTCTATAATAGGGGCCCCAGCAGAAAATTTCTCCTTTAAGAAGGACAAACGTCTGAGTTCAATGTCCAAGTACATAGGATCCCATAATTCGCCTATAATGATAAGAAAATAATAGGATCTATGAACCAACGGTACATTGCATGCATCCCAAAGTTCGACCATGTATCTCTGCTGCCTCTCAAATTTCGAAGGCAGCAAAGCTCCCGGCACTCCTTGGAAGTTGACGAGTCTAGCTACGCCCATTTCATTGTAGTCAGATGTCATTGAACGTGCCTAACACACAGTGAGGTTCAATTCAGTGTCATAATCCTTTCAGTAACAAATGCTTTTGGAAGGATCTGAGAGCATAAGAAGTAATTTTGTTCCTTTATGGACATATAATTAAAACCGGATAAAAATTAGATTATCTGCCCATTATTAACTGTTTACTTTTTCTATCCAAATACAATTCAGGTTGTTTATTTTAGGTGAAGGGTAACACCCAATAAATGGGTGATTACAACTCAAATGAAAAACTCATGGGAAGTAAGGACAGTTTTAAGCCGCAAAAAAGTACTACTCAGTAGTCCATATATTAACAGAACTAATCTTTTGACAGATCCATTAGATTTAGTATACAAGCACGCATTCATGCATAATGATAATTATCATTATTACAAGTCTATACAAGATCTCCAATATTGCTCATTCCCTGTTAAACTATACATTTTCTTGAGCATTCATATCGAACTACATAATTATCATGCAAATGTAAATTAGAGGTCCTTTTGATTAATTATCTTGCAGCCAGCAATAAACTAAAAATAACATTTAGAGAGTAGCACCAAAAAGATGGAGAAAACACCTGACAATCTGAGTATATTTGCGACAGTTTTCAAACTTACCGTAAGATCATCAAACTCCTTCAATCGTGTTGTTGTCTTCGGCCTTCCATTTATTTTCACGACAAAATTGAGGACGCTGGCAGTATCTTCTGTATCAGAGTCCATAACAGATTCCACTTCATCTAAAGGATCCATGTGGTGAGCTAGAAAATACTCTTTGGATGGTTTTCCTTTGGCTTGAAATTTCCTTTCAGAAAGCTTGTCATTAAAGTATGGTGAACTTGTAGAATTGTCCTTCTCTACCTTAGCTGGTGATGTGACCGTTTGGTCTTCTGGCCTCTTGAACTGAGTAAGTAACATAGTTGGCGCTGGTTCCTTATCTGGTTTATTGAAGTTAGAAGGTGACGCAATTTTATGGTCTGGTTGATCAAGCTGAAGAGATAATATATCTTCACATTCCAACTTACCAGACCGAGAATGTGTTTTGATTTCCTGATCCACCAGATCGGACTGAAGATGAGGTGTAGCAGCCACAATTGACCTGCAACTATTGTTTCTAGTAACTTGTAAACTACTTGATGGGAAAATATATGATTCAGAAGAGCTGTTGAATTTCTGTGTGTAGCTTCCAAGACGGTCAATGGTTCTTTGAAGGTCCTCAATTTTTCGCTGAAGAACATCTCGGTTATTATCTATAATTTCATAAATTAACTCATCATCCTCTTTTGATGATTTGGCGTCACCATTCTTGATAAGTCTCATGGGTGATTTTCCGACAATATCTTCAGAAGCAGAAATTGGCAAATTAACATCTACTTTGTGGTCTTCAATGCGATGAACCTCCTTACAGTTATCTCCATATTCAGGATCAGGACACGGATGAGGCCCAATAAACCCGTGAGTATTTACATCCAAAAGAAAATTGTCTTCAGGATTCTCAGGCTGTTGAGGAAGGTCCTTATTCAACCGAGATTCAGTACGTCTTGGTTCACTGGAATCCTCAGATATGTTGCCCGTTCTAAGATCCGTAATAGGATGAAGATTTTTAGTAAAACCCGAACATTCAGAGGCCATATCTTTACGGACACTCGGAAGCTGATCTTTCCCTACCGACTGAAGCAAGTTCTCAACATGAGATTGGAAGGTATCACGTTCCCGAATCAATTCTTTTATTACTTTATTCATCTGCATATTTTCGCATCAGAAAAAATAACAGAGATTGACGAATAAAATAAGATACTGTAAAGGTTTTGCCAATTTATTAATTGCCACTAGGCAACAAATTAAAGAAAAAGGCGACTCTAAAATAAGCTTGTAAAAATATACTGACTACAAAATTTTCACTTAGATCTAACATTTATTTTGATGGGCTAGGATTACGTGCTGCATCAAGTTATTTACAAGAAACTTTTGATTTGACTTGCAATTTTCTTTTTTGTGAGATATTTAGCTCCTAGTTAAAAAAAGAATAAGGAGATCACAATGAGTAAGATATCTAGCTAGTTTGTTTATTTGAAATAGAATGCATTGATGTTAAAGAATAGTTCAGATGGGGGTAGAAAGTAAAATATCTATCGGCGCAATTAAAAAATTAGTCTTGATCATTCACAGTAGCAGGAGGGTTTTAGGAAAATGAAAAGGGGATAACTACGTCCTTTTCTGTGGCTCATAAGTCATGAATTCATTGGAAGAAAAAATAAGGGATCTTTTTCCTTTTTTAAAAAAAAATCTGATTCAGAAAAGCAGAGTAAATTTTCTAAGTAAATAACTTGTGAAAACATTTTTCCAGACTACAGTACCAAAATAGATTTGGCACCAAGAGGGTCCATTTTATAATCAAAACCCACCTGTTCAATCTGAAGTTCTTTCTCCTTAAGCATCACAGCGTTCGGTGCAAGGCTCCTTAACTCATTTTCCATTCTAGCTAATTCCCTTTGCAGGTGCTTCACCAAAATCTTGTCTGACATCACGACATTGACTTGAGCATGAGTAGTCACTTGCTTTGCACAACCAGCAAAAAACAGGGTATTTTTAGATTGCTCGACATGGTTGCATGTTGGACTAATGGTGCATATGATGGCTGTTCTGGCATTGCCTCCTAAAGAGTTTTGTAAGATGCGAGTTAGCTTGGAGTCTCTATAAGGTATATGTCCATTTCTTTCCTTGCTGCATTGAGTAGTTGCAATTCATACAGACTTTGTGATCAATGAAATAACATGGTAAAGAAAGACAAAGGGTAAGAAGAAAGATCTTGGATGGCAAGAAAGGGTAAAAATACAGCCAACATATGAACCCAAACACTTATTATAACAATGAGCTATATTTGGAAACCCACAAGAGCTGATAACAAACAGGATGCACATGCTCCCACGGCAACCTGAATCGTTTTTCATCAGTGACTTTCTTGACCTCCTGGACAATCAGTTAAAATTCCTAAAATCACAGGTCATGTACGACTTAAATTACTACTGCTGACTTTTTGAGTTTATTACTAATTTAAATTTAAATTGGACATAACTACTGTCAATAGGCATCGCACTCTTCAGATGAAGAGCATTTACAAAAAAACCTTCGTTTCAAGATTAGATGACCTTAAAGATTAATGGACATTTATACCAATCTATAGTTTGACCAAATTTAATTTGTAGTTCGTACAATAAGCTATATCATGGAGGCGCGACAAGGATGCCTCATGACCTAGAGAGAGTTTCCGATAGCTACTTAAGAATTCTGACACTTCGTATTTGTTTTATCTAATTACCCAAACTATTTCACCTTGACGGCTTGACTCATGTAGAACTTTTAGATCAACTGCTTCAATAATTCATTTGAATATCCTGCAACTGCAGCGCAAGCATACTTAAGAAAGAAAAGTCTTGAGAAATTCTACCTTAGTTTCCGAATCACAGTTCCAAGGGCTAGTAAACTGCGATTTATATGACCACCTTCTCTGAGTCTGGTACCTTTTGTTAATGCTTGAGAAGCACGCTCACTTCCAGCAAGATCAACAAAATACTGCACAAAGAAATGAATTCACTCATTTCTCTTACAAGACAATTATTATGCCACTATAGGACAAAAGAGACAAAGATCATACCACACTGGCTACAAGAATGCCAGACCTGCGTGTGCCTGCACCATGACGAGGAGAACCTTCAATTGTCTGCAGGAAATAAAATTTTAAGTGAAAATTTTGGAAAAACTTGTCTCAATTAAAGAAAGTAACTTAGTGATGAAGTGCACACCAATCTAAGAATTTGATGAGATCTGGAGCTAGTTTCGTTCATGGTAGTCTCTTTTGTTGTCCTTTGAGCTGCGAAATACAGATAGCCAACATGTAAGAAAGTTCATCAGAATGTATCGTAAGTGATACTGGAGTAGCACTTATTAAACACCAATACCAGCGCATATAGAAAGAAGTCGCTGCAAATGGCTCCTCCCCGTCAAAACCTCCTCTTTAAGTTTCTCAACAATTGTCCCTTTCTGTTTAGGGTGCAAAAATTAATAATTATTCAATGGAATGAAAGCCAACAACTCTGAAATAGGGGAAACATGGCATAAATTTACCCTTGGATCATCTAGAAGTCTAAGGGGGGTATTATCTGCACCTAGAAGTTCTCTGACATTTTCATTATATATCTCCATGGCAGAAAACTTCAGAACAAATTCTTTGTCTTGATTCTGAGAAATGACAAGTCAAGTCATCTTTTGGATACTATATTAAGAACGTCATCTATTTCATTGCAAGGGAAGAGCAACATTTAAAATTGCTTTATACCGTCTCTATGTAGTCATATATATCTCGCACCGCATGTTCAGTAATGCCAGTCATGGTATATGTCTTTCCACTGCTTGTTTGCCCATATGCAAAAACACTAGCTGAAATTGAGTTTCATCAATGATTAAAAGATGATAAAAGCATAAGCAATAATTGAAATAATCATCAATGAGAAAAAGTTTTTTACTCACAATTGATACCACTGAGCACCGAAAGAGCAACTTGCTTGACCGCTGCTTCATATACCTGCTGTGTGGAGCAATCATCCCCAAATACGTTGTCTGTGTTCCAAGAAATTGGTTATCGAAAGGGGGTTGGAGAAAGGAAGAAAAGGTTAGACATGGCATTAGAGATTGCTGCATTAATAGAGACGTCATGCTCAATCTTAAAAATCACAAGTTGGAACATATGCATGTGAAATGGTAGATCATAGTTAACAGGGTCCAAATATCAAATACTAACATTACAAAAGGGCCTTCATTATCCAGATAAATTGGAGGTTTACCAAACGTGTAGGCATCAAATGAGGAGGATGATCCTGGTAAGGTGTTCTTGCATCGGATGGTGTTGGGAGAAATGCATTCCCACTCAGATACATCTTTCCTGGCTTTTTCTTTCTGATTCAAAGGCCTTAATCTAACTGAAACAAGAATTCTCTCTTCATGACCATTTGATCGAGGTGTTTCCCTCATTAATCCGTCCGAAATCGAATATTATTCCTGTTCAATAGCACCGAGCATATCCCTACAGAAAACATCACCCATTCATCAAATTCAAGTCCTCATCATTCATTCAATCGGCAGAGGGCAAAGGCAATCGGAAGAGAAAACGAACAACCAGATACGAGTGAGTATTACTATTTCAAAAGGTTGCAATGAAGGTACATGGACATGCTCGCTGCAGCTATGAATAGCCTAAGCAGCCGTTCTCTCTCCCTATCGCGCCAGCCTAATAGAGAGGAGAGGAAGGAACAGGCTAGCACCTCTGTTCAATGGCGAAGCCTTGGGTCCTTCCCTCCAATTCCATGCGAAATAACAGGAATCAAGGCTGAATTCACAATTTTGACCCCCACTATCCACGCAATTACCTCGCGTATTGTAACACAGTAAAATAAAAATAAAAATTGCCCAATAAAACAGTAAAAGTATAAATGATGCTACTATTGTTAATGAAAATTAGCATCTTTTTATTTGTTAAATGATACAAAAATAAAATACTCCTTCTATAGAGACTTTTGCCAACCATTTTTGTTATTCCCTTTCATTGCTTCTTTAGGAAGTAGCCTGGATTTTGTGATTTGTGGCAATGGTGTTTATATAGGAAATGGAGTTAATTTTACATGCATTACTAACTTCACCCCAGATTTTAATAACTAATTTAATTTTTTTATTAAAAAATTAGTTATTTGTGATATATGAGTGTTGATTTTTCTAAAATGTTCTCTTTAATAAGGTGCATTTGAACTATCATTTGATAAAAAAAATAATAATCAAATTTAAAAAAATAGGTGGATTAAGATCTAATAGTTAGTATTAAAGTTATAATAAGAATGGAATGGGCAAGAAGCATCCTTTGTAGCAAATAAAATTTTTTAAAATTTTCTAACAATATTGGATCATAATAAATTAACTGCATGTCTGTTTGCATGTCTGTTTGAGTTAACGTTCAAAAAATATGTTCATGTAAATAAATAAAAAACTCATCTTATATAATTATTTTATACACCTTAAATCATGTTAATAGAGCAATTTTTACCATTAATCCAAACATACATTATAACAAAACGGGTGAAATGGTAATTATTTTTTCAGGCAGACCCACATGAGTTTTCCTTAGCACTCCTTTTAGCTTCCATCCAAGCCGTATATGGACTTCTAGGTAAGAGGAAAGACAACTGACGGAGCAATACGCTCTTCGTAATTTGTTGGGAAAATTTGTATAGGGGCCCAAGTAACAGAATTTTTTTTTTTTTAAAAAGACCTTAAGATTTTGAAAATACCAGAAAAGACTTTAGGGCCTTTTCTAATATAAATTCATAAAAACCTTTAGTTGTTAATGAGGCCGATATAGTTGATAACGGGGCTGATAAAGTTGTTAACGAGGGCTGATATAGTTGTTAACGAGGGCTGATATAGTTGTTAACGTTTTAATAAATTTATACTAGAAAAGGCCCTGAAGCCTTTTTTGGTATTTTTAGAATTTTGTGGCCTTTTTGAAAATTTTCCCTATTATTTGGGCCCCTATACAGATTTTGCCTAATTTGTTTGTCTCCAGCTTAAAAAATTGATTATATATATCAATTCAAAAACACCATGCTATCCAGTCTGAGCTTTTTTTTATTATTATTTTTAATATCCGAAACAATTTTTAAGCTAATTTTCTTATTTTATACCTCAACAGTTCTAGCTATTCGGTCTCCTAAATACACGTTACTATTCTTTTCAAGGGTCCTGTTAAGATAAATACACTATACATATTAAATTGTCAATAAGTGCATCATCCAAATAGTGTGTTTTCTTAGGAACACATGCAATAAACATGAGAATATCTTCAACCAAATCACAGCTTCCGTATAAGTGCCCATTGATCGATCAGCAATTTAAAATGGACTATAAAGCTCAATATTCCAATGTCATGTTGGTTTAGAGAATCAGGGTTCTTCCACGTGGCAAGTTCTAGAATGAACATTGAAATAAAGATTAAAAATAGTTGCAAGCAATGGAAATTTCAGTGATTTGATTTACTCTTCCCTCGTATCCCTTTTCCTCCTATTATTTCTCAACCACATTATTCCCGATCTGAATTTGACTAACTTTAAAGCAAGCATGATCTCCATAATTCTCAAGATACAAATACTCCTATTTCAACCAAAATCATCATGATGAGCTCACTTCTGAAAAAATTGGGCATGACGACAATGGTGATTACGACGATGTTGATATCATTATCTTCAAAATCAGCTTGGATTCCATCGCCGGCAGCACCAGGCGCAGCCGGGCTACTGGGTGTTCATCTTCAGACGACGGAGCAGGCAGAGAAAGGTGAGAATTATAAGAATATTAATTCCGATGACTACGACAATTGGAGCCCTAATCCTGTTTCTCCTGGAGGCAATGCTGCTCCTATTCCTCATGCTAAAACGAAATTACCCTAATAATGCTCATTCTTTATTGTTTACCAATTCGGGTTTTCTTTTAGTTTCCAGCTGAATTTTCTCAATTTGTTGATAATAATTATCAAGAGAGGATGAAAGTGGCCTGGGCATATTCCTTCTGTATCAGAAGAATCAATGACAAGTCTAATGTATATAAATCTGATGATAGCTCTATCTAGATGTCAATTGATCCTACTTTTTAGCTCCCCCTAGAGATTTAACATCCTCTTCAATCTCAGAATAATTAATCAGAAAGCAAGTATTATTATCATAGTCATTATCTTCACAAATTCTTGATCCAAATTCATATCGTTCTTCCACAAGACAATCAATCGGATGTTAAATAGTTGCATGATGATTTCCATACATATATCTGTCGAGCATGATTACCATTATACAATATGATACAAGTGAGGGGGTGTTTTGATCAGCTTAATTACTTAATTAAAGCGATTTTTCACCGTATGAAATGAATGAATATGAAGTTTTTCTTAAATTGATTATTGGGTTTCGCCCAAACAACCGCAAATTTGAAGCCTAAAATAGAAAGCTAAACTTGAAAGTTAATATCAAATTATAAGGTCAAACAGCGCATTGTTATGAGGAGCTCATGCCTATCCATACTGGTACGATTTATACTACACTTGCAAAATAATTGAATAATGCGCATTAATTGTTTGGATATATATTAGTAATTTAAACACCTTTTCGTATAATGCGCCTCTTTATAAATAAAATTTTTAAAATAATGAGATATTGAAAATAAAAGTATAGGATTATCTTAGAGGTTGATAAATTAACTCTGCTACTTTCACAATTAAATTAATAACAAACACAACATATATTAAAACTAATGGAATTATTAAATGTAAATTTTTAAATAAAAGTGTAACAAGTGTAACTTTATAAAATTTAGAACCAGCTGGACCCAGTGTTAGGTCTACCTTATTTTTATTTTTTGGAGAGCCTTTCGTATGGAAATATGCATTTTATAAAGGAAGAGGATTACGAGTTACTCATTATCTTTTCCCTCTTCATATTATCCTTCTTCAATAGAAAAATGACAACAAGGTCTAATTAAAAAGTAATAATATCAAAAAATTCTTATAACTTATTAATGATTGCTATTTTATTTGTTATTAATAAGTTATAAATTTTTTTTAATATTTCTTTTAATTGGAACTTTGATATGATTTTCCCTACTTTAATCCAAATCATTACATCTAAGGGCCTGTTTGGTACAAGAAAAATTTAAAGAGGGAAAGGAACTTAAAGGAGGGAAAAGAATGGAAAGGAAGATTGAGAGGGAATTTAAAAAGTTGAGTTGTTTGGTAGGCATGAGAAGGGAACTTAAGTTGAGGGAAAATGAATTGTTTGGTATGAAGAATTGAGTGTTGGTTAAGTGGGAAGGTGAGGTGAAATTCCTAAAATGCCCCTCGGACGTTCGAACGTAGAATCTAACATACATTAGCAATTTCACAACCAGAAAAATTCAGTTAAAAACATAACAGGCTTGAGAAAAATTCAGAAAAAGAGGAAAACAGAACAACAGCACGAGGAGAACAAAGAGTTTCGACTTTTTTCCATCATCTTTGCTTTCTTCTTCCTCTCTATCAAGAACTGTCATCAGAGAGGAAAGGAGCGTCGTCGACGATGATGATGAAGAAGGTGAGAGTCGAAGGCAATGAAAATGGAGAAGGAAGGTAGAGAAAGGATGGACCAGATCTGATTAAACTTCTGCTTGCATTGTTGACGGGGTGTTTTGGTCCAAAAATTTCACTCTCCCAGGAAACCTTCATAATCCCGCCAGTTTTTGAAGGATTCTAGTTTCCCACTTTTAAGGGAAAATTGGACCAGACGGGAAGTGAGCTTGACGGAAAACTTGCGCAACAAACGTTTTTTTGCGTGGGAAGCTTTGCAAATTCCCTTTCCCTCTTGTGAAATCTGTGTATCAAATGGGTCCTAAATTTCAACAATTTCTTCAAAAATATTCCATCTCAACCAATAGTAGGATGAGACAAGGAGAGTGCATCATCTTCTTATAAAGACACCACCCTCTTCACTCTCGGTGTAAAAAAAAAAAAAAAAAAAATCATATAGCTCTCATGATCTGATTCTGTGAATATATATTGCTTGCTGGGTTACGTTTTTAAATAAAAGCATTTCTTAAATTTAAAACTAACATTAAACTGTCTAAATTGAATTTCAACACTTCATAACTCGAGCGTCGAGAATATATATTGAGTATTAAATTTAATCACATTAAAAACATCAATAAATCCCCTAATGAATCCCTTAAATAATTAATGACCAAGGTCAGAGCATAAAAATCAAAGCAAGCTTCAACTGGCTTTTCCATAATCCAACTATGCATGCATGCCACTAGAAATCAACATTACGTGAGAATTATTGCCTTCCTTCATTATATAAGGCATTAGCATCACATCATACTTCTGGTATGCAATGTAAGGTTAATTCCGCTAAACAGGTTAATTGCAATTGAGGCAATCACAAACACTTTAGTTTAAGGATACGAAACTATGATTAATTGCGGTCTTAGGATAGTAACTACATGGACATTTTAAAGATGAAACATACAAACACTAAACGTGTCTAATTTATTGGGAAACTAAAGTGGCATAGTTTTGAGGAAAGTAAAAGCTGGTGAATTACTGTGGAGGGCTAGAAAAGCAAAGGATAAGTGGTAAGATCTGAGCCTGTCGCTGCGGAGTGAAGATTAGCATGACTAGGCTGAAGGCTTAAAGCGAACATGCGAGGACCTATATTGGAGAATCCCATCATAGCATCATATTCCCCTGGATTCTCTATTATTCCAAGGCGTGGATCTTCAGCTCTTGCCTCCTTTGTTAATCATACATACAATTGTCATTTCACACAAATATTCTTAATTAATAAGGTGCCAGAGATTGAGGATAAGCAATTAATGATCTGTTCAGAAAAATAAGATCCATGCATATATATGATATGGATGAATTCAGATCAGAAAAATCGAATGGAATATACTTACTAAGTCACGTAGGAGTCTGCCGTGTACTTCTCTCTCGTTATTGAACTGCAACATATTTAAAGCATATCACATCAAGTAATTAGGTTGAAGTCAACTAATTAACTACCAAACTAAACAGGCCATTTTTTATTGGCGAAACAAGCTGTCAACCACAAAATTACCTTCTTCCTTTGAGTGTCGATCTGATTTGTAAGCACCTTGAACTGCAAGTCATTGTAATAAAAAAGCTCGTTAGCATAGTATTACAGTACGTAAGTTGAGCAATGTTACTCTTGCGCTTATATTTTACACAAGTGCTGTGTAAATTATTCATTATTACTCCGTGCTTTGTGTGGATAAATTACAAAGTTAAAAATCTCTAAACAAGGCCACATGCGCCAATATATGGGTTCGTCGATTGACAATAGGTGCCTTTTTTTCCTGGATATTACTTCCCAAGTTTGTGTCATCAGGGTATCCATTATAAGATAAAAAGAGCTTGTTTACTCGCTTGTATCTCTTCAAGCAATTAAAACACTAAGCCTAATTCTTTCTAAAGCGTTCGACCAAAATACAAGAGGAAAAAATTTCACGCCACTCCACAAAATCCGTCCCCCAAATAGATAGGAAATTCCAAACGTAAACCTTTAAACTTTTCTCGAATAAATATATTTTAATTACGTGTACCCAATTAAACTACTTTGCAATTAGGTCCTGGTTCCGTAATCAGAACAAAAAGATGTTCCCCCAGCCCCAAGTCCGAGAGATGAAAACCTCGCCATTTTAAATAACTAAAGGGAGAATTACAATAAAAAATAAAAAAAATAAAAAAATAACAAATTAATTGTTAAGAGATCCTCAAACTTAACAGTCATATAACACAAATTTATCAATCAAACTACGGGTATTTCCATTCACATGTGACACAAATTTGTAATAAAAAAGATATTTAATCCCCTTTACCATCTAATAAACTATTCAAATTTACAAGTGAAACAAGAAGCAGTATTTATCATCATTAGTGGTCCTTAAAAATAAAAAATACAAATTGTGAATTCAATCTTAGTATACTTCTCCAAAAATCAAACGTGCATGTCTTAATGTGTTTGATGATCCTTTCTTACCTGATTAACTTTCTCTGTCCCTAGTTGATTAATGCATTAAGGAAAAGATTTGTCAGAAAAGCTTGCGCATTGAAATTTGGGAACGACTCTTTCAATTTTCCTATGGCCATTATACCAATATATAGATTCATGTTCTTGTTTCCCGTTTATGTACAAGTTTCAACTCATAAAACCCCAAGACATCACGTCGAGTTTCTATATTTATCTCGAAGGTTAGGCTCTGTCTTACGACTTGTATAGATATGTTCCTCCAAGTAACCGCAGGATGCTTTAATGTTACCTGGAAGCTCTCAAATTTTTTGAACTTTTTTTTATTGAATCCAGTTTTGATGGAAAACACGCGGGTAAAACAGATTAATAAATTACTTCTGAACGTAATCAGAAAATCTATAATAGAATAATAATAATCGTCTGACCTTTCGCTCACGAATGACCTTGGTAGCTTGTTCCATCTCTTGCTCAAGTAGACTCAGGTCCTCCAAGCTCAGAACATCCAAGCACTCCCCCGTCCTCTGCCTGTTCAAAATATGTACCTCACATGTGCCATTAACCAAATAATCTTTTACAAAAAGACAAGAGAAAATCACCAAACCAAGAATACCTGATCTCCCTACGAAGATTCTTGTTCACATCTTTCAGCTTCTTCAAGTTCTCTAACATATTCTGGCTCACACAAACCAACGCCACATAAGAAAATTTCTCCCTATATTTGTAGCCGCGAAAGTTAAAAAATAAAAATTGGGAGAATAGGGAAGGAGGAAGGACCTCATATTGGGAGCTCCATAGATCAATCCCTACGGTCTTTTGGTACTGATCGTAGAACTCCTTTGTTCTATCAGAGTAAAAGAAGAAAAAAAAGAAAGACCAAACAGAGCTTAATTTTTGTTTTTTCATTTCAAAAAAACAGAAAGTTAGGGTTTAGGAATATTACGAGATGGAGGGGCTTATGTACTCATGGAGTTTGCCGGTACTACTGGAGAACATAATAATGGAAACCTTGGCGTCGCAGAGAACAGTGAGCTCATTGGCCTTCTTGAAGAGACCATTTCGTCTTTTGGAGTAGGTGACCTGACGGTTGGTGGTGTTCTCAATCCTCTTGATCTGGATCTTACCCCGAGCCATGTTCGTTGTCTGAGTAAACAAACTATAAAGAAATTAAAAGGTATGGTAGATTTTTATTTTTTTCCTCTCTGCTCTCTCTGATCTCTTCTTCTCGCACTTCTCTCACACAAAAGATAGAGCAGAAACAGGGAAATGAGATCATAGAGATGAGAGACGAGGAAGATAGGAAGAGAAGGCGAGCAAGTGTATTGCCTAAAGTGGAAGGCTGTTTGCCAAATTGGTGAAAGCCTTGGCAGAATTTGTTAAAAACGTCCTTCTTGTCTTTCTGCTTCCGTCGCCTACGCAATTCCATGTGGGTGTGGGCCTCCCGCCGTTACTTCACGGAACCCTTCGCCCCTACCCCCGCGTTAACTTCCATATTTTATTTTTTCGTTGGCCTGATTCCCCGCGCTTTTTTGGCCAAAACCCCCCGTGTTAATTAACGCTGTTAAGTACCCATAGTCCAAAGTCCAAGTCCGGACGTGTTTTCTCAAAATTATGAAAATATTTCCTGTGTCTAAATCATATCTATTAATTAAAGCAATTTAATATTGACATTTCTTATGACCTAACATGTAAACTGTAGAGGAAGATTATGAGTTCCATATCCATATCTCTTGTAACATCGTGTTGATTTGGCAACTTCACGAAATCAAAATAATTTATTTTTTTTTTTACATCCTTACTTTGAAAGTTGTAAAATCAATTCTAAAATGTTAAAATAAATAGTCACTAGGTCATTAGTAGTTACCCTTCTGATTTTTTTTTTAAAAAAACAGGTTTCATTTCTAGTAAATTAGATATTCATACAAAATTTACTGGATCAAATTAGGATAATCATGTTATTGTTCAATTTTTCAATAACAATGTTAAGGCAGAAATATGTATATCTTATAAATTAAGGCAAAAAATTTTGCACCCTAAATTTTAATATAAATTGGAAGTAAATTTGGTGAATTTTAATCTCGGAGAATTTTATTGAGTTTTAAGGATGTAACATAATTTTAATCCACCCTAATTTTTTTAAAAAAATTTTATTACAACCCATGAGTTAAGTTGAAATTAAGTTTTATGGGTGAAAAAAAGATAATGATGCCCTTCTTTTTTTTTTTTTTTTCAAAGAGCATTTACAAAACACATGAGGGCACTTACAAGATAAATAAAAATATTTGCAAGATCTTGAAAGAACTAAATGAATTAAAAATATTTTGGTCATTTACAAGATAAATATGAGTATTTTATAACAAATAAAGACATTCACAAGATAAATAAAAAGATTTAAAAGAATATAGAAAATTAAAAACATTATCATTTATATGATAAATATAAAAATTTATAATATAAATATGAATATTTATAAAATAAATAAAATAATTTTTAAGATAAATGAAGTAGAGGTATTATTATCTTCTCACCAAAATTTAATTTCATTTTAATTTAAGAGATGAAGTGAAGTTTCAGTTTTTGGGCCATTGAAATTACATCATTGCGTGCCTCAGAAGATGAAGGTGATAAAGAAAGTGGTTTTGCCCGGATGATTGATCGAAGAGTGAAGAGACGGGATGATGAATTGGTGATGACGGAAACATCGAATAGTGACAGAAACGACAGGATGGATGTGTCGTTTAGGGAGGACGAAGCACATCAAATCATATAACCAAACATGACAATACGTGAGCGTGGTGTTGTGATGGAATAAGACCGAGCTGTTGGGGATTTTAAAGTGGTGGAGTGAATTAAATTAATGGGCGATTGGGACGTAAGAGAGGACGACAGCGAAGTATCCTGAGGGCTACAGAATGGAGCTTGTGTGTGTATTGATGAAGCTACCCTTCCTATTACTGCTGCGAATGAACCAAAATTATTAATTAATAATTAAATAAGTTATATATGGCTGAAGGCTGAAGCGGCTGTTTTGGCTGTTTACTGAAACTGGAGGAGGACGACACTGTGATGGCTTTTGGTTTGTATCGTCCTCATCGCATTTAATTACATATGGCCAACGTTGTTTAACCTGTCAAGCAATCTCCTCATTTCAACTCTCTTAATTCCTCAGCGTGGGTTTAGGTCATGGGGAATAATTTTTACAATTTACGATGTAAATGTAAATAAGTGTATAAGTTTTATTTTGCTTTACGAAAAAATATTTTAGAAGTCACAGCTTCAGAATTACCTAAAACTAACAAATACATGTTTGAATTAGTTTTTAAAAATAACTTTTGCGATCTACGAAATAAGTATGTGAGATGGGTTTTATCTCTACTTATAAAAAATGATTTATGAGATCACAATTTTATGGTTTACCAAACATATGATCAGAATCCAATTTTAACATTGGTTGAAATGGATGAAAGGTGAGAATTGTTATATATATATATATATATATATAGACACACACATAAAATTTGCATGTTATATAATATAGGGTTAACGTGCGTCTAATATATTGAATTATTTTTTCATGTGCATATGGTATTTTAAAATAATTTATGGTGCCTTCAATTCCCTAAAATATTTTGTAGTAAAATTTTACTCTTAAAATAATAATTTTCAGGAGAAACTTTGCCCATAAAGTATTCAAATAAATTTTGCTCTTTATACATATGATGGAAGACATTTATTTTGGGGTTAATGTCATTGTTAGTGATCAAATTTTAATTTTGATCCATATATTCAAATGGAGATTGAGTCCACCTAATGAATTTATAAAGATAAAAACTACACTAACCAAAATTAAAATTTGATTAACTGTACGTATTAATAATGATATTAACCCTTTATTCTGAATTGTTAAAAATGTAACATATGAAGTGATATATCAGTCTGCCACAGCGTGATGGTTAAAAAAAAAAAAAAAAACGTTCTGCGGAGCCTGAAGGCAAAAAACCGCTGATAATTTGTCACAACTCACAACGTGAACCTAAATTAAGCAATTCAATCCCAGTGTGATTCTTTAAAATCTAGTTTGATTTTTAATATATATATATAAATTTATTTGGGATATACATCGCCTACAAGCTCAAAGAGTGATTACAAATATATTCACAAATTGTCCACCAATGAGACCCTCATATCAACCTGTAGATATCGAATCTCCTTTCTCTTTATCCAATTATATCATTCCTGATTGATTTTTTTTTTTTTTTGAGTAAAAGGAATTCCATTAATATATGGTCAAAAATTACATCTGTAAGTCTAGCATTTACAAATAAGCTTGAATCTAGCAAAGCTAAGTTGGGAATGCACTACAATAGATTGAACAGAGGCTAAAATCCCTTCTAGGGTAAAGGAATCAGCCACAAAAATTCGTTTGTTCCTAACGTCCCAGAGCTTCCAACAGGTAACACATACCCCAATCTTCCAAGAATTATCCAGGGATGAAGATTGAATGATTAGGGACAACCAGCTTCTAATGTCTAATCTAAAGAATTCAGTACACATATCAACAAGAAGAATTTTCCTCCACACTTTTGAGGCCATAGAACAGTTTTTAAAAATATGGTCTAGACTTTCAATATGACTTCCGTTGTTGTTCTGACACAGAGCAGATCTAGCTAGATGCCATGCCTCTTCTAAATCGTTCAACATTTGTTAGAAGCTTCCCTTTCATCAAAAGCCAGATAAAGGTTCAGACTCTTTGCGCCATGGGAATCTTCCATATTTTAGACCAGATGGGCAAACGATCGTCCCAGTTAGGAGAATCCAAAGCTCTATAGGCTGATCTTGTTGTGAAAATTTCATTCTTCGTAAGAGTCTAGGAACAAGGAAGGCCTGGATGAGGATTCGGATTCAGAATAGGGGAATCTAAAATGGCTTTGAGGATGTCAGGAGGAAGAAGACTCTGAAATAGATTCCACTGCCAGGAACCATCATCATTCACATATTCAGCCACCGTACTGGAACACTCTTGGCTGGAGATAGGGGAGAAGGAAATGTGTTTAAGGTGTCCATGCTCCCCTACCTAAAAGTCATCCCAAAATTTAACTTCCCTTCCATCCCCAACATTCCACTTCACATAGCAGGAGGTGTCTTCCCAGGATTTAATTAGGTTTCTCTAAAAGTGGGACATAGAAGACCGACTAGGATAAGCCTTGGAATTTTGAATTGCATATTTCTGTCTCAAAACTCAAACCCACAAGGAATCAGGCTGCGAGTGAATCTTGTAAATTAGCTTCATCATGAAGGCCCTATTTTGAGCTTCCAGATTTGGCATACCCATTCCACTGTGATGAAGTAGCTGATAGAGATCTTTCCATTTAACTAGACTGGTTCCTCGGTGATCATTTGTATACCCCAAAATGAATTTACGGATTAACTTTTCGATCTTTGAAATACAGGCAGACGGCAGATAGGTACTCTGCATGATATAGAGGGGGATAGAAGCTAGGACAGATTTTGCAAGAGTGAATCGACCAGCCAGGGAAAGAGAATGGCTTTTCCACCCAGAGAGCTTCAATTGGATCTTTTCAGAGATGTAGTCGAAGGTAGTCTTTGAGACACGACCTGTAAGAAGTGGGACACCCAGATATTTCCCCAGGGAGTCTGTACACTGGTACCCAAGATCAGAGCATAGACTTCTATTAAGAGATGAGTCAACATTTCGAGAAAACTGGACTTTGGTCTTCTCACAATTAATCTTGTGACCCGAAGAGAGGCAAAATTCATGCAGAATTTCCTTGATCAAAGAAACTTGCTGGGAGGAAGCTTGACCAAAAAGGATTAGGTCATCGGCGAAGAAAAGATGGGATAGGGGAACACCATTCCTCCCCAACTTGATAGGTTGCCAAATTCCAGACTTCAATTTGTTCTTAATTAAGAGAGAGAGACACTCCATATAGAGAACAAAAATATAGGGGGAAAGAGGATCACCTTACCGAACACCTCGCTGAAGAGAGAAGGGAGCAGTAGGTTTCCCATTCTAGAGAACTTGCATAGTGGGGGTGTACATTCCATGATCAAGCAGGACAGATTACTGGGAATACCAACATCTTTTAGTGTGTCAACAATGAAGTCCCATCTTAACCTATCAAAAGCCTTTTGAAGGTCGATTTTTATGGCCATCCACCCAACTTTCCCTTTCTTTACTCTCATTGAATGGATTGCCTCTTGGACGATGATGATGTTGTCGGTGATGCTGCGACCTTGAATGAAACTTGCTTGGTGGTGACCAATCAATTCAGGCATAATGGATCTCAGGCGATTAGCAATTGTTTTGGTGACAATTTTATACAGGATCGAGCATAGACTTATTGGTCTAAACTCACTAATCAGACACAAATGAGAGACCTTGGGAATTAAGGCTATTAGTGTCTCATTGAGGGCAGGGTCGAAAGGGGTACCTGTCTAATGGTGTTGAACAAACACAAAAACACTTGCACCCACCGAGCTCCACTGAGATTGATAAAAGAGAGCATGAAATACCATCCTTGCCTGGTGACTTGAGGGGCTTCATATCAAATAAAGCTTGCTTAACTTCCTCCTAGGCTAACTCCTTTTCCAACATCAGCAGTGAAGCATTTGAGAGAGTGGAGAAGGCTCCGTTTAAAGAAAGCGGCTTGAATAGGGGTTCTTCAAGGGAGTAGAGATCAATAAAGAATTGCCTCGCATGAAAAGAGAGCTGATCATCATCCGCTATCCAGGTGCCATCGGGAAGTTTAAGGCGAGAAATGCAATTTTTCTTTCTTCGCATCAAAGCCTTCATATGATAGTAGTTTATGTTTCGGTCTCCTAAATAGATCCATTCTGAAGAAGATTTTTGGAGCCAAAGTAGCTCCTCCTGAAAACAGACTTCCTCCAGATCCTCCCTTAGAGAAATTTCCAGATCAATAAAAAAATCAAGGGGGAAATCCGAGTACTCTTCGAGTTTTACTTGGAGACCATTAATACGATGGAGGAGCTTCCTTTTTCGGTTACCAATGTGGCTGAAATATTCCTTATTCCAGATCTGCATCTCAGCCTTAAAGGAAGATAAACATGATTGCAGGTCAGCCTCCAAACTCCAGATATGATTGACGATAGAGGAGAAGTCAGGATGGGTTAATCATGGAGCGAGAAACTTGAACTTGGGAGGGCCAGATTGGGCCTGGTTGCTAAGGCCCAAATTTATTAAAATGGGTCTATGATCTGATAGAACTTTCGGCAGGTGATCAACGAAGCTACTAGGGAAGGATTGAAACTAAGAGGAGTTACACAAGGCACGATCTAATCTCACAAGCAATGTGCCTCTTCTCCAAGTAAATTTTGGGCCCCTAAAGCCCATATCAATTAGGCCATTGGAGTGTACAAAGTGGTTAAATAGGCTGCAACCATGAGCTTTATGAATTGCACCGCCCTTCCTATCTTCTTGACTTAGAATGGCATTGAAGTCTCCAACGATAATGCATGGAAGATGGCTGTTAGAGGCCAGCTAGTCTAGGTCCTGCCAAAGGAATTTCCTATATTGATACTGCGAACTACCATAAATCGCCCTAAATAGGAAATTCATGTTATTGCTGATGATAGAAACCTCTATGTGAACAAACTGAACTTGATTGGTTAAGAAGTTAATCGACACCTTGGGGGACCAAAGAATCCAAATGCCACCATAGAATCCTAATGCCTCCACTCTATGGGAATGAAGGAAACCAAGTCTTTTAATTACCCTATTAGCATTTACTCCAGAAATTCTCAGTTCCAAAAGCACAAAGATATCAGGCCTGAAATTTACAACAAAATTTTTGAATATTGAAGGGAACTTCTTATTAGAAGCTCCGTGACAATTCCAAGTGACAATTGACATAAAACTTAATTAGGTAAGTTAGAGATAGGAATAACTCCCTCGCTCTGCTGCAACTCAGGCTCAAAAGTAACCAGATCTCCCTGAAAGTCCTTTGCAATTTCTTTCATTAAATTTGTTGAGGGACCCGGAGAGTCTGATAGGGGATTACCTCTAAGATTGTGAATTTT
This sequence comes from Acacia confusa, assembly GCA_037074495.1. Classification (NCBI taxonomy): domain Eukaryota; kingdom Viridiplantae; phylum Streptophyta; class Magnoliopsida; order Fabales; family Fabaceae; genus Acacia; species Acacia confusa. The sequence goes on from CM073511.1 coordinate 29,360,711, forward strand.
TACCCCCGTGGAGAGCTTGATGCCTCGACATTTTGAAAGTGGGTCATTACTAGTAATGGGCCTTGAAAGCTCCGGTCGATGTCTCTCTAGCCCAGCAGCTGAAACAATATTCTCTTTACTCCTACGCGGCATCCTGGGATCCTCTATGAATATTGCATTGTTAAAGTTTTGGTCCAGGGTTGAGGAGGAGGCGGCATATTCCTTAGATTGGAAGATGCAATCCTGATTAGAAACGGGCTTTACAGGTGGCCCAGCTGGCCCAGCAGTTGAAATAAGGCCTTTAATTTTGACTTCCGAGGTTGTTTTTTTTCAGCCCCTTTGACTCTGTTACTACAGGTGTTTTATTTTGTCTACCGAGGATGGTTTTTTCTGCCCCTTTAGCTCTGCTACTTTTTTCTTACGTACGATAGCCTCCGTTTTTGGGTGAAAGTCTCTTTTCTTTGTCTCATGTGATCCTATCATATCTTCCTCCAACATCTCTCTTAGAACCTCGTACCGCGAAACATCTGCCAACCCCTTCGTCCCACTTGTCTCATTCAATTTGTCTCCCCTGACACTGGTACGCCAACGCTTTGCACCTGCATCCAAGCACCAAACTGGGCAGATTCACGCTCTTGGAGATCTGGATTTGGTGCGCCTGTTTCTGGTGCTAGCGTAGCTTCAGGTATATTATCGGAAAAGGTAGCCTCCAATGCCCGACAAGAGCCTTGAAGATGGCCGTACCTCCCACAGTTAAAGCAGATGGTTGGGAGTCCTTCGTACTCCACGTAGATAAGCTCACCATCCACCATGATCTTCAATATGAGGGCCTTTGTGAGGTCAAGGCTTACTGCAATCCGAGCGAACTTACCACGATCCCCAAATTCAGTGTTATAATCAACCTTAGTGACATCTCCAAAGACACTTCCAATCAACGGATTATACTTTTGTGGTAATACCTCGCCGTAAGCTTCGGAAGTCTTACCCAACCCATTACTTGATTAATAACATGATCCTGAGGCTTAAAAGAAGGAGTCCAAGATTGAACATTCAAATAGTAGCCAAAGATCATCCAGGGTCCCTCTAAGAGGGCATTCTGGTAGCCCATGTCATCCTGGAACTTAACCAAGAAACAATCATCATCAAGGTCGGTGAGCTTAATATGGCCAGAAGGCTTCCATAAGGATTGCAACTGGGTATGAAGCTGGCAGTAACCAACTTTTTGGCCAAGCAGCTTGACCACCACTGCCAGCCCTATTTTTTTTATTGAGCGCGTCAATGATGTGGTGGGCAAAGTTGACTGTAGGAATATTTCCATTGAGGCCGATAGAGACATCCCCCTGGCCTACAGTAAGATCGTTCTCCTCGTCTTCCAAGTTCATTGAGGGGGAGTTGAGAAGCTTAGCTTTAAAGGAAGGAATTTTGGAATTGGTTTTGGCAACGTTTTCTTCCATTTGAACATCCTGGTCCTGAGTCAATAACGGGATGTGGGCCATTTGAGTTTCAGGAACAACTTCCGGCGATAAACCTGTTGAGGCTTGGACTTCCACCAAGGCTAGATCCTGAGACTGATCAACGTCCATAATGTCATCCTGTGAAGGAGTCTCGACCAGCTTGGCCCTTTTGGCAGATTGGTCATCACCTGGATGGGGAAGGGGATCACTTTTGGGAGAGCTTTCAAAGGGAATGATAGGAAGCATGATCGGGAAGGAGGAGACTAGAGGGAAGGAGGAGCTTCTCTCTCTAACATCATTTCTTTTGCCTGGAAGAGAAGACTTTTCCTGATTGAAAATTTGAAAGTAAAGCCAAGCTAACTAAACTCTAGTGGTTGGGGGTTCGATCCCCAACCCTTATGAATGGAAAGCATTCCGTGGCCAGCCTTTACTGCTATGTGTGTTGACCCAAGGTGAAGGATTAGTCTCATGGCTACTAGTTGTGGGGATACCTTAGTTATACCCAAAAAAAAAACTCTAGTTGAAACACGTAGGCCCAAGGCTTATTAGAAGTGTTACGGTAATAATAGGTCGTTTTGATCTACAATAATGGGTTAATATGTGGTGTTTCCTCTAAGATTTTGGGCCTAGCTTGAACCTGAATTGTGTCAAGTTGCCTACATGTTTTATAGAATGGCTAAAATAGAATTATCATAAATCTTGTACCCGAAAAAAGATAGAAATAAGTATCATAAATAGAGTTAGGGATTTAAAATTAAGTGACGTGCATTAACCATGTCATCACACGATGAGCTATACTCGGACACTAAAACAAATGGACTCTAATATGAAGCCTTCTTCATACCGCCATGAACTTAAGTAGTATTTGGAAACTCTCGAAACTTAGGCTTACTAAGTCAAGATAAAACTTCTTTTACATACTTTTTTGGTAAATCTCAAAAACTCTTTTTAAAAGTTAATCTAAATGGGCACTTAGGGAATCATCTTCATCCCTAAAGTCCCACTCATTTCTCATCGATCGATTTCCAGATCCATCTTCCTCCTTAAACAACGTAATTGGTCTTGGCAAAGGCTTCTCCATCATTAAATTGAGACCTGGCTTCTTGCAAGAACTGTTGAACTTTCTATCAACTCACCTTTTGAATTATATATAGCTTCTTTATTTTTCTTTCTTATAATCTCGCTTATCCCTATTGCACTATCTAGTAAGCCCATTAGCTCATGTTCTTATTCGTATCGATTCATCCTAGGAATAGGATATTGTCTGCTCTTGGCTCTCTAACCTCCTATAGCTCATTTAGCCTATTTAAACTCTCACAAATCAGCTCATCCCTTTGTAGCTTGTCTTAATTTGTAGAAAATAGATAATTAATTTGTATATATTAAAAAATTATTAAGTGAGTATCTTGTAAAGAACATGTGCTGATTTCCTAATTAAAATACCACATAAATAATTTATATTGGAAAATACTATTATTAAAGAAAATTATCCTTTAAATGTATTAATAACTGGGATAGTTTTGAGGTGAGGGGGGGAAATTATTTTGCTATATTTGTGCCAAAACAAAACTCTTGCCTAACTAATAAATTCAAGATGCAAGAAAGCATCAATACCAGTGGCGGAACCAAAAAATATTTTTAGCCCGAGCCAAAAAATAAATATATTGAACCATTTACTAAATAATATCGCATAATATTAAAAATACAAATAAATAATAACCAACAATTATAAATCAAAACAAGATTTAAGATAATAACATTTTCAGTAGGTATCTCAAACAAGAATTTTACTTTCCTTTTACAGTTCAATAAGTAATTAACCAAATATTATCCTAGAGATATCACAAATACAACCATAATAATAATATGTATAATGAAATTTAATAATATTAACACTTAAATACATGTTCCACCTACCTCAAAACAAAATAATTGGAGAAAATAAAATAAATATAATATGAACCCAAAAAAATATTTTAAAAAAACTATAAAGATCTAATTAAAAATTTCAGCTAAGCAAATGTATAAACTTATAAACTATTTCTTAAAAGAGAAATTCATTATAAAATCATAAGACAACCAAATAATAAATCTAAACTAATTAAGATTAATCATTAATCATCCTCAACATATACATAGTCATCTATTGTAAAAATTCAAAACTATGCCAAAATCATTATCTCAAAATTTTCACTAATCAACACAATATTACTCTCATTAGGAAGAGTAAAATATGTAGAATAAAATACTTAGCTGGGGCCAAATTATTGGCCAAAATAAAATATTATATGATACATACATATAAATAAATAAGATAAGAGAAAGCTTAGCCCCAGCTGGCCATAAGGTGGCTCCGCCACTGATCAATACTTGTCATTAGTACTTGCGCATGCTTGGCCAATTGTACTCCTCCACTAGCAACATTTTCAGGTGGGACCATTTTGACCCCCTCAAGGTCACTACAACTAGGAATTGGTTTCCCTGCCTATCTTTTAGATATCTTTTAGATAGGCAGGGAGAGCCTAGAGGATTTGGACGGTTCAGATTTAACTTTTTTTAATTTGGTTATTTTTTAATGAAAAAAATATTTTTTGAAAAAATATTAATTTAGATATTATCTTTATTTTAGATTCTCTATCTATTAAAATAATTTTAAAAAAAATAAAAAGAAAAAAAAATTAGATCTGGACCGTCCAAATCGGATCTGGATGGTCCAGATCCGCTAGGCTCTCCCTGCCTATCTTTTGGATAGGTAGGGAACCTAGTTCCCTACAATTGGCACAATTATAATCTCATTCTCCCTCACACATTTTTTTTTGAAATAATGAAGAGAACGATACTATTTCTCTCATCTTTTTTTAGAAAAAAATTGTATTCATGTCCTAAGTTAGAGAATCCTGTAAAACATTTCGATAATCGAATTATAAAAAGACCAAAATACTCTCAATAAATCAAACCCAAGATTCTCAAGGCGTTGGATCCTCAACTCTCTCTCTTCATTCCTTCACGGCTCTGTCACTCACCACCATCACCACAACACACTTGACTATGTCCTACCTCCATTCTTTTCAGTGGCGACGGAGCCGCTTATCAACACCATTATGTCATATTTCAAACACAACAATTTCTTCAACTTTGTTTGTTGTTCCTCCTCCCTCCTCTTCGTTTACATAATTACTAGCAGGGGCGGAGCCAAGAATTGTAATTAGGAGAGATGAAAATGACATAATAGAATCTATATATTCATGAAATTATAAAAATTTGAGTCCTATAAATATTTCAATATTTTCATTTTAGTCCTTCCTCAAAACTATTAATAAGGACTAAAATGAAAACATTAAATTTTTTATAAGGTTGAAATATAATTTCCTAAATATTTGGGTTCAATTCTGTAATTTTTTTTTGGGGGGGCCACCCCTAGCCCTCCCCTAGCTTCGCCTTGATAATTAGTAATTAACTTGTCTTGGAATTAAACAATATGACATCTTGTTTTAGAGTCATACTCTGTTCAACCAAGAACTCTCTAGTTACAAAAGATTTAATCCATAGCATGTTGGATTTTATGTCTAAATCTAATGGATTATGAATACAAAGTTGGTACTGGTTCGCCACCGCCAATCGCATCAATTCACCACAGTCGCGTTAGTTTGCTAGCAAGTGTTTATCTGATCATTTCATCTTCTATAAATAGACGTGCGTGTGACAAAAAATTTACTCGATTTTCAACACTTTGCTCTCATACATATAGTATTTTGCATTCTGTCATAACTTCATATATTATGCAATTTCTTTGGCATTCGATTTTGTTTGTGGGGGCTCCTAATTGCTAGTGCCTTCTTTTTGGAAACGTAATTCGTTCTATCTTGGGAGACATGCAATTGTTCGAGATCCTTCAGCATCAATATAGAGGGAACAAATTGTCTTGAAGAGACAATATCCTTCACACACTTAAAAGATATGGTTCTAATAGATGTTATTTTGGGAATTAAAATTCATAGAACATCTAATGGGTTGGCTTTATCACAAGCATACTATGCTGCTAAAATTCTTGTGAAATTCAAGAGTTTGAACATAACTCTTGTGAAGAATCCTATAGATTATAGCCTTCGACTGTTGAAAAATATTGGCAAACCTGAAAAATAAAAGGAGCATGCTCAAGTGTTAGGTAGTCTTATGTATATTGTGAATTGCACTAGACTTGATATTGCCTACGCAGTAAATATGTTGAGTCGCTTTATAAATAGTCCAAACGAGCTTCATTGGAAAGATATGGTAAGAGTTTGGGATTATTTGCAGCATACTTTAAACTTTGTTTTGTATTATGGGAAGTACCCTATAGTGCAAGAAGGATGTTGTGATTGAAATTGGATCATCAGCTCTAACAACACAAGATGCAAAAGGGGATATAAGTTTACCCTTGGTAAGGGTACTGTGTCTTAGAAATCATTCAAGCAGACTTGCATTCAAGATCAACTATGAAAGCAAAATTTATTGCTTTAGATAAAGCTGGTAGCAAGCCGAGTGGCATTATAATTTTCTTGAGGACATTCCTAATTGGCCAAAGTCGGTACCGGCAATGTGTATACACTGTGATAATCAAACAGCTTTTGGTAGGGTCAAGAATATCATGTATAACACAGTAAGTCTAAACATATACGTCGTAGATATGATACCGTTAGACAACTAATCTCTGATGCAGTCATCTCAATTGATTATGTGAAATCAAAAGAAAATATACCGAGTCTATTGACTAAAGGAATTCCTAGAGTGTTGGTTAGGAATTTGTCGAAAGGACTGGGTTTAAGGCCTGTTAAGTGTTAATTATTGCTATACCTCTACCTAGATAAGTGGAGATCCCACAAACTAGATTCAAAGAGACAACTAAGTGATGATCAACTATGAACACCATAGAGTTTTAAACTCATACTCATTCATATGATAAGCCAATGTATATATGAGGGTAAGCATTTGAGCTTTTAATGATTTCTTAATTTGATGTGTTCAAATGATGTATGTTGACTTACATCACAAGGAATCACTTATATAAGTATGAAGTGGGGGCCGCTTCTATGAGAATTTATAAAGGTCGATTCTCTAGAGCACTTGCAGAACTAGGCAGGTGTCTGAGGCCAAAATAGACACAACAATGAAGACCAACAAAGCTAGAGGAGTAATTGTGTGGCTCTTATTGTCTTGGCATACACTAAAGGTTGGCAGTTCATGACAACATGTCCACCGAGTGGCTGAGTATACCCAATCGGTTTTTACTAGAGAAGGTATAAAGGTGACCCATACCTATCTTTATGCAGTTGCTTCTCGTAGAGAAATCTCACTTTGCATATATGTTTATTTGCATTTGGTTATGATGGGCTAACTTCTTATCCATATGGGAGATTATTGAATTTTGTGTTTAAATCTCATGGGTTATGAATAAAAAGTAGGTGTTGGTTTGCCATCGCCAGTCATATCAATTCACTAGTGGGTGCCTATAGATTATTTTATCGTCTATAGATAGACATGAGTATGACAAAAAATTTACTTGATTTTTGACATTTCACTTTCATGCATATAGTATTCTACATTCTACCATAACTTCATATATTGTGCGATTCTTTTGACATTCGGTTGTGTTTGTAGGAGTTCCTGATTGATAGTGCCTTTTTTTTGGAGACGTAATCCATTTTGTCCTAGGAGACGATTGTTCGAGATCCTTCAGTATTAATATAGAGGGAACACATTATCTTAAAGAGAATTATTGTACGTTTACATATTATGCCATCTTAGTTACATAGATTTTGATTCTTATTAAAGTTTCTACTTCTAAAGTATTTTCAACAACATAGCAATCATTTTATAACTATAAGTTTGTTTTATTCGAAGTTTGGAATTAGAGAATTAGGATTTCCATGTTGGCATCCTCCTCAATATTATATGTCTCGGATCCCATTTTCAGGGATTTCTAGGTTTCATCTTGGTTGCCTTTTTCTCTGTTTCCCATTAAGGGTGGTCTTTTCGCAATTGAATTATATCACTTAAATATTCATGGGATTTGCTAGCAAATTGAAGATTTCAAGAACCTTTCAATAATATTTGTTAACTTGAGACCTGAGTGCAATTTCTCCTTTATTTTTAATGGGGTAAAATGATAGGCATATGCAAAACCCTTGATTAGTTGATTGATTTCATTTCATGACAAAAAAGAAAACGGAATAATTTTTTTTTCCAAAAGATACTTGCATTAATGATAGGGGCGACTTCGGCAAATGTACCGGTCGTTACAAGTAATAAAGTAGTGAGAAAGTATCGTCCCACGAGGAATAGTATTCAATCACTAATTCGCTGTTTACGCTTTAGTTGGATGGATGAGTAAAAGAGAATAATTGTAACTAAACAAGAATTTCAAGAATTAAAGAAAGCAAAGAACTCAAGACCAAGAATCTCAAGAAGATGTTTAGAAAAGACAATTAATCAAGAAAAGCGCATCTAGGGCTCAGAATCCCCCTATGCTCATTTAAGTATTTGAATTGAAATCCTAATTGATTATGATTCCCAAATTGACGATCAATTCTCTAAAATTAGACTAAGTCCTAATTTCTTGATGCTACCTTAGTCCGTGTATCTTTGAAAACAACCTAATATCTTAGTATTGCTTAAAAAGATCAAATCTTTAAACCAGAATTATAAGATCACATAGATTCATAAGCCTATGTCTAGGTCATGCAATTCTATGATGAATTAACAGGTTCCGATTAAATGCACTAACATCTCTATTGTCATACATCAACCTATGAACAATCTTAAAGGTGATCAATCTTCAAGAAAGCATTAAGCAAAGGAAATTCATTCAATAAAGGAAATCAAGATTCAATCAAGAATTCGAGCAAATACGATAAACTTGCATAGGGTTCATCCTAGCCCTAACTACAAAAAGAAAATTAGCCAAGCATGGCTAGATTAAGAAAACAAAGAAGAAAAGATGAAAATAGAATAGGTCTTCGATGATTGGGGAAGGTTGATCTCCACGGTGAAACTTTGATCCTCTTTCTCCAATGCCGTCAGGTTCTTTCTTGTGCTAGGAGTTCAAGAAGGTGTCTCTATTTGCTAGAGTTTCTTCTTTTTATATTCTAGGGCCCCTTGGACTTCAAAACCATTAAAGAATATAAATTTTTTTTCCTTTTTCAGGCCCTAAAATAAGAAAAATCGGATTTTCGCAATTCTGGCGCCCTGGGCGCCAAACTCTTTTCACAGGACAGAGAGTTGGCGCCCTGGGCGCCAACTTTGCACTAGTTGGCACCCCGGGCGCCAACTTTAAAAATCCAGGCCGAGAGTTGGCGCCTTGGGCGCCAACTCCAAAAGGGGTCCTAATAGTTGGCGCTTTAGGCGCCAACTTTGCTTCCTTCGTGGTTTCTTTTTTCGCTTTTCTTTAGCTTTTCAATTTGGCTTCTTTTGTGAATGAAAACCTGCAAAACACACAAGCATACTAGTGAGGGCACGTCTGACATCAAATTCATGTTTTTTTACTTATTATTCCTAAGCTTTTTAATTATATTAGATCAAGTTTAACTCAATTTGTGCCTTAAAAACATGGTAGATTTACCGCTTATCAATTAATAACATCAACAAATGTAGCAAATACATAAAGAAAATAAAACAGAATAACATGACAGAAAGAAATAGATACAAAAGGAAATAGCAAGCCTACAAGTAAGAAAAATAGAAAGAATAAACAACTAGCCACCACCTATTGAAGGTTTGGTGGATCACCAACATCTACATTAGTCTCTTGAGCCGCCAAAGTTAGAAGTGACAATTAAGCGAGGGTTGGTTGTGAAACCCTTCCAATAGGGCACACCCTTTATAAGCATCAGCTACAAGAAGATCCACATCATGGTTGCCCTGTCTTAGGATAAAGAAGATGAAGAATTCAACCGTAAAAGACAAATGATATCCTGGACAATACTTCTACTCCTTCAATCAAACAAATCTGGTGACTTTTCATCAACATAAGTGCACAAAGGAAGGCAATCAGTTTCAAAAATCACTTTATCATGTTTTAGATCTATAGCCAATAGCAAGACCCTTTTCAAAGCAGGGCTGTAGTCATGAAAGCAAAAATTGATTTAAATTTGTCCACATATTCTCATCTAAAGAAACCAAAATGATCACAACAGGATATCCCAAAAGAAACATCATTTTCAATAGGTGAAAATCTCTCATCACAATTAATTTTAAAACCATGTAATGCAGGAGATAACTATTTAATGTCAGGACTATTATAGCCCCTCTTCTAAATAGAACCCTTACACACCTTGTCATAACTAACCCAAAATTCAACATTATACATATATATTTTTTGGTAAGAATCGGGACATCAGCCCATGTATTATTTCATCAGTGTGAAACGTGGATGTTTAACACCCATAGTATCCCTGTACAGTAAGCTACTTACACAGCCAGGAGGCTCTTCCAATACAACAAAAGGAACAACTAAATCAAAAGAAAAATTCACAAGTGCATCGGCACAAGTATTGCCTTCCCTATAAATGTGGGAAATGGTCAGTCTAGGAATTTTAGACATATTACAAGCAATAGCAGATAGTAACTTTGACTCCATACACTCCTTTCCTTCCACCTGCAACTTAGTTAGTATCTGTATAGCATCAAGTGAGTCGCATTCAAAGCTAACTTTCTCCAACTGATATTCTAACACCAGCTTTATACCCACCAAAGCCACCCAAAATTCCGCCTTTAGCGCTGAACACTTTCCTAATTTCTTTACAAATCCTGTAATCCACTGTCCAGAATCATCCCGAACTATGCCACCACAACTAGCCCTTCCATCCATTCCTCTAGCAGCCCCATCAATATTCAACTTAAACCAGCCTCTTTCCGGTATCTCCCAACCAATTTGAACTTCCTGCTTTACCCCTTTATTACATCCATATTCTTTTTTCGCTTCTTTTACTTCCTTCACATACCAATAAACAATATTTTCCCATTTCACAGGTATTGTAAAGTCATCAACAAACATACCTTTATTTCTCCAACCCCACAATAGCCAGCAAGCTAGTCCAAATGTAATATTCCAGTCCCCTTCCATGCGCTTTAGGTTCCAGTTAAACCACTCAATTCCCTGCAAGTTCAGGAAGTCAGATTCAATCAGGCCATCTTTTAGTGTCTTCCATAGTTCCATTGCTTCACAGCAGTCCCTTAGCACATGCATAAGTGTTTCTTCCTCTTCAGCACACTTATAACAGCACAGATTTCCACCCATAATTCGGCTTCTCCTCTCACTAGTTAGCAATCTATCATGAATAACTAACCATAGAAATGTTTGCACTCTTGCTAGCCCTCCCCACTTCCATACTCTACTCCATACTTCCTCTCCTTTATCCTGCTCATTCTTCATGAACTAATACATTTCAACTGTTGAGTATTGGCTATGAATCTTGTTGCCCCATCTCAGCACATCTTTACCATTACTTTCATTTGGAGGCAGTTCAGCCATAATCAAATTCACCCCTCCTCATTAACCCAACTTCTGATTTTTTCCCAATCCCACTCACCCATCTCATTCACGAAATCCTTTACTGTTGATTTGCCATCTACTTCAATAATGGACTTGATGCATTTATTACCCAATACTTCACCTTCCATTAATCACTTATCATGCCAAAACTTCAAACTTTCCCCATTTCCTACCTCCCATGACGTATTGCTTATTAGCCTAGGCCATATTCTGCATAAGTTTTTCCACAGTACATAATCTGTTTTCCCCATCTTGCACTCTACTTCAAATTTGCAACCCCTCTTATATTTCCCAGCCAACACTAGTGAACAAAGACTATTTCGTTTCGCAATCAGGTTCCACGCCACTTTTCCCATTAATGCATCATTTATGACTTCTAGTTCTCTTAGACCGAGCCCACCATTTCTTTTCCTGCTACACACCGTTTCCCATTTAATAGCATGAATCCTCCTTTTGCCCCTATCGCTGTTCCATAAAAACTCCCTTTGAATTCTTTCCATTTCATTTCTCACTCCAGCGAGGATATAGGAATGTTGCATGGAAAATACTGCCAATTGGCTTGTCACGAATTGCACTAAAGTTAATCTTCCAGCCATAGAAAGGTTCTATTTTTTCCAACTACTCAATCTCCCCTGCATCTTATCAATTAGGCGCTGAAAGTTTCTTCTATTATTTCTCCCCTTAAACATATAAGCTCCCAAGTATCTCCCCAAATCCTCCATCCTCTTAAATCCCGAGAATCCACATATCTCATTTTGTAAACTCCTTTCAACATTTTTAGAGAAATAGACACTGGTTTTCTGATTATTAACCTTTTGACCAGACATTTCTCCAAAAAGCTCCAAAATTTTTACTGCGCAACAGATCTGGTCCATGCTTGCTTCACACACCAGAAGCAAATCATTGGTGAACATGAGGTGTGACACTTCCACTCCGTTCCTTCCCATCCTCATTAGTTTCCACTCCTTTTTATTTACACAATCCACTATTAAATGTGTTAGCTTTTCCATTCCAAGCACAAATAGATATGGGGATAAGGGATCCCCTTGTCTCAATCCCCTAGTTGGCCTAAACTCCTCTCCCTTACCCCCATTCCACATTAAGGCCAACTTAGCCGAAGAGACACAGTGCATAATGACCTGTCTTAAATGGCCATCTATCTCAATTTCTTCCAGAACTCTATTAAGAAGGTTCCAGCTCATCCTATCATATGCCTTCTCTAAGTCAATTTTGATCACCATGAAACCTTTTTTTCCTTGCAATTTTCCCATTGAATGAACTATTTCCTTTGCCACAATAATATTATCATGGATGCTTCTCTTAGGTACAAAACTTGATTGGTACGGAGATATCAATGTTTCCATGATTGGTTTGAGTCTATTTACTATCACCTTAGACAAACCCTTGTAGACAACATTACAAAGTGCTATAGGTCTAAAATGGCTTACCACTTCCGGCTGATCTATGTTTGGAATGAGCACCAATAGAGTATCATTCACCTCCTCAATTTTCTTTGGATGTCTCCACAGATCCTTTATGAATTCTGTAACTGAAGTTCCCACCACTTTCCAATTGTATTGGTAGAAAGCGGTAGGGAAACCATCACTTCCTAGTGTCTTTAAACTTCCTATTTGAAAGAAGGCCTTTCTTATTTCTTCTCCTATGCTTCCAAGTCCCAATCTTCTTAGTTTCTCAACTGAATTCTTTCCCATCTTTGTGTCGTTTCTGCCCATTTCCTATTTTGCTCCTCCTCGTGAAACTGATTATTATAAAAGTGTTGGAACATCTTTACAATTTCAGCTTCCTCTTCCACCCATACTCCATCCTTATTCTTCAACATTTTTATTCTGTTTCTTCTTCTTCGAATCAGTGTTTTTGTATGATAATAACGTGTATTACGATCACCTCCTTCAATCCATTGCCCCCTTGACTTCTGGAACCACAATAATTCCTCCTGTTTCAGGACTTCCAGCAGCTCTGTTTCCGAATCCTTTTCCAGTGTTACTAGGAATGGATTACTCCATCTGTCTATACTATTCTGCACTCCCCCAACCTGTTTAAAATTCTCTTCTTTATCCATTCAATTTGGCCAAAAGTTTCTTTGTTCCACCTTGTCAATTCTAGCCTCAGCTTCTTTAAATTTTCCTGTACCTCCACCTCCTCTGTCCAATTCTGTTCGATCACACTATCAAATTGTCTATGTGTTTGCCAAGCAACTTCATACCTGAATGGTCTGCTTCTGAATGCTTTATTTTCTCCAAACAGATTTACTACCATGGGATGATGGTCTAAGCATACTCGAGGTATAATTTTAACAGCCATATTCTCCAAACAATCTTGCCATTGAACATTGCATAAGCATCGATCTAGCCTTTTATACACCCTCTCCAAGCCATTCCATTTAGGTCATTTCCAAGTGAAGAAAGGTCCTTGTGTATCGATATCAATTAGTTGGCAGTCTTGTGTCCAATCTCTAAAATTTCTGCACCTAGCTTCATTTACTCTTCCTCCCCCTTTTTGCTCCAGTAGGGTCTTTATTTCATTAAAATCTCCGGCCAATAGCCAAGGACCATTTGTTTCATTCGAGACATTATAGAGAAGATCCCAAATTCTTTGTCTTTTTGCTTCACATGGGCTTGCATATACTGCTGTAAGTTCCACCTTTTTCCCTCCTACACATAGATTACAGTGAATGAACTGTTCATCTATTATTTTGACCTCCAGGTTTATATCTTCCAGGTTCCATAGGATCCATATGCCTCTTGCAAAACCTTCCGCTTCCTTCCTCACTGCTTGTTTAAAACCCCAAGATTTAATTATTTTGTCAGCAGTAGACCCACTTACTCATGGTTCCAGTATGACTACTATATCCACCCTATGCCTACATCTCAAATCCCTCAAGACAGCCGCAAAACCCTTGCTAGTTGCCCCTCTACTGTTCCATATCATAATATTCATCATAAGGCACAGGGGCCTTCTCATCAGATCTCATCATGGCTCTTCTCGAGATTTGGAGGATTCTTCCCCAGTGAACTCTTTCTCCGCAAACCACAATTTCCGTTTCCTTCTATTCAGCTCTTCACCACTCTCCTCTAGCATTTCCTCGCTTTCCCTCCCTCGCAAGGTGCAATCGGAGGGGACACTCATTTTCCTCCGTCACAATAGGTGGCGGAGGTTTCTCTCACCGTTCACCACGCTCGCTCTCGGAATCTCCCTCAAAATACGTAGCGACGCTGAGCCAAAAAATTCTCCACATTATATTTACTAACCAATTCAATAACATCCAAAAAATTCTCCAAATTATATTTACTAACCAATTCAATAACATCTAGTTGTCTATATACGGAGTATGATTTAAGAAAACGGAATAATATCAACGTCAACAACAAAAAGAGAGGATCAACATTTACTAGGAAATTATGTATGTGATGAGTGAACAAAGCACGCACATGGCTCGAGAGTAACCCAGAAGATAAAAATGCGGGTGATTGAAGACCCCTCTTCCATATATATAATTGCCTTTTTCTTTTCGTCTTTATCCCATTCATTCACACACTTCTCTCTCTCTCTCTCTTTTCCTTTTCGTTCTCCCTCTCTCTTTTTCAAAAAACTGATTTTTCATAACTTCGAATTTGAATACCTCGTCCCATGAATGGCTAAAAAGTAAAAACAAAGAAATACACAAATTGAATTTAAAATATTAACTTCCTTTTAACTATAGTATATGAATGAGAAAATACACATATAAAGATTTATATATACCGTATATTCGGTTTCAGGTCAATTGATGAATTGCGTAATTAAAATTGATCAGAGGTCAAGATTTCCGACTATCAATTGTGTACGATCAGTGAATCAACTGGCAGTTCAACACACAAACAAGTGTCGTATACAGTTTCTTCATGCAAATCGCAGCTTAACAAGGTTTTAATTTAATTTCCTATAAATACAAATTTATATCTTCGTTTTTGTGAAATCTGGAATTAAATTCTTCCTTCCTTTTTCCCCACCTCAAAGTGAAAAGCTGTACGGGGAAAAATGGAAAGATAAAAAAAGAGTGGACAATGAAATGATGGCTAAAGAAGTGATATTATTTGGGCCAGCCCAAACCGACATTCAAATTGGTCTGCCAAATAATGAGAGATCAGTGAAAAAAAGCAATTATTCCCCATCAATTATTAATTGCTATAAAATGTCCATAATAACTAATCTATTAGCTATAATAACCCTATGACTACGAGCCACAAACTTTTTTTAGTGTCACCATCGGTTCAACTTGGGCAAGTCTAATCAGTAATCACATGCGGGCAACTCAATTAGCAGCTAAAAAAACTGTATTTAGCTGCACTAACTCCACAATACATGTCACATTTATAGGTTTTAGTTTTCTCATGTTGCATGAGAAAACTAAACTTCCTACACATACATGAAATGGTGGGACCCACATATGCATATATGAATTAATATATGTATATGTGGGTCTCACTATTTCATGTGTGTGTGACATTAGATAATTTTTTTCCTACAACATGAGAAACATTAATCCCCACATTTATATATATATGAATGGTGAAAACTTGAAAACAAAGGAATAATTAATATATCCAAGAGACCTTTCAAAAAGGACATGTTGACCAGAGGCAGAGACAATTAAGTAAGATATTAAGATTCTCATTTAGGCTAATCTCGACAACTAATTGGCCCAATCATATTTCAAGTCTTGGACTATATACGGCCTAAAGTCTCAATAACCTTAACAGTGATAGAGTCAAAAAGCCAGAGGAATAAAATATGATTTGCCTCCTCGAGACCCTAACTATACTAAAGGAAATATTATTGGAGCAAAATATGACACGTTTGAGCCGAATAATTAAGAACTCTTGATAATGCTTAACGAATCAAAGGTTAGGTGAAAAGAGTCGTAACTATAGATTCTGTATGAGATTATTTATTAGTATGGACTGTTATATAGAGTTAATCACAGAGAGAGAGAGAGAGAGAGAGAGAGAGAGGTCAGTAGTGAAAAGTACGGCGAGGCATACGTAGAGGGAACCCCTTTGAGTGCTTGGCGTCTATCTTATATGGACGATTTAGATGAGATTTTGATAGCTTATATTATATTTTTTTTACTTCTTATTTTTTCTTTAAAAAATGATGTTAACGTATAGAAATATAACGATAATCTTTTAATTGATATTTTTTTTTAAATGGATCTTTCACTTAAAAATCACCAGTTTTAAAAAATCAAATTTGATCTAGACGGCACACATGGATAGGCCGGCTGGGGGTGTTCTTAGTTAATATTGAAATAATTATAAATGTTATTTAAATTAAGTTAGGGATGGTTGGCGTGATGGATTTTTTGCTCAATCATTGGTTTTGCCTCTGGTTTTCTTGATTGACAGCTAGATATACAAGGGCGTGTTAATTGATCATTTCCAAACTTGTGTTTGTCTGGTGTATTGGCGTCCATGTATTAGTGCTATTACTAGATATACACGCAGCCCAGCATTTACGTCTAAAAATTAGGTCAACAGATATTCAAAGGGAAATTTGCATTTAGGCCCTGTTTGGATCGAAGAAAATTGAAGGAAAGAAAAAAAAAGAGTATTTTCTGTCGCACGTGTCTATTTGGTTAACATTTTCCAGTGAAAATGTTTTTCAGCGGCAGATGAATTTTCCCTCAAACATGTAAAAATCAGTTCCTACAAAAAATGGTGGGAACCCATTTTCCGGCAGATGGAGAAGACCAACTTACCCCTTTTCAGCGTCGAGTCCGCCTGTACTTGTCCATGAAAAGTTTCAAAGAAGAAGGTGAGATGGTGGAGAGAGAAGATGAAAGTGAAGAAAAAAGACTCAGTGGCTGCTAAAAAAATATTTTCCCTTTCACTTCCATTCCATTTCTTCTATCGGAAGGTCAGTTATACATGGGATGCGAGGAGGAGAAAAAATATTACTAATTATTGGCGCTAGTGGCTGTTGCTCGGGCAGGGTGGCTACGCAAAGCGTGTTCAAAGTGTGTCCGCTGGGTAAAAATGTAATTTTTCCTTATTTTCCTACTTATTTTCTTCCAACCAAACAAAAATTTTCCAATCCAACCATTTTCTTTTCCACCCTGAATCAAACGCATCAACGTAAAATATTTTCCCTTCCATTCCTTTCTTTTTATTTTCATTCCTTCCCTTCATTCCTGTTCTTTAATCCAAATGAGGCCTAAGGGTTCGGTACGGGAAAATATGATAAAATACTTATTTGAAATCCAAAAATTGCATTTTAATCTTGGTAGACTTTTTGTACTACGGTACCAAAGGATTCTTAAGACATGTACTTAAATATGTCTCAGGTCGTTGTCTCAAGTCTTTAATATGAGGAGACACTCTTGGTTGTTGTTAAGGGACAAATCTTTTAGAGAATAAGATAATACCTGCCCCAATAGAGGTTGGCACCAAATGTGGTTGTTGCTATAGGCTAGTATCGCTAGTCTTGGTTGTTGCCCGTCGGGGGTGGCCGTTACATAAGAAATTCTAATTCTGTTGATAAATCCATGGACGTTCACTGAAAAGTCTAAAGGTGTCGACTGAAAAGTCCATAAGTTCTATGCTGAAAAGTCTATGAATATCTATTGACAAGTCCATAATCTTTTGACAATTAAAATTTATTGCAAAAATGTCTAATGAAACTTAAAATACAATTTTAAAATTTTAATAGACTATTTTATCAGATTTTCCTTTACCGAAACCTAAATGCAATTTTCGGAAATCCAAACAACATGACTACGCTGGCACATACTAAAATCAACCAGCCATTTGAAAAATGCAAATACTGTATATTAGCTATCATCTTGAGAAAGAAACAGGTTAGCGAGGAGATTTGTGTGTTTTAATAGTAATATTCCTCATACACGGTTCTTTCATCATTTTAAGGTGATTCCCGTTATGTCATATCACAAATGACACAGAATCTCTCCCATTGACAATTATTTAGACTGTAATTGTGGGTGTGTGTGTGAGTACATCCTAAAATCATGCTCTGAGTTACTCGTAATTAAGGCATATATGACCCGCGTCATATCCTCATAATGACCTCAAGCGGCAATTTTCCATGGCTCATGTGAAAGAGAAGAAAATTATAAAAGTGATATCGTGGAAACAACAATAATCACACAATTAAACCACTAATCATCATGAAATGAGACGTAATATTGTCTTGGTGTGTCAGGATTCTGACTGATCGGAGCGAGTTGCATAGTAATTAATTTGTAACCCTCAAGGTACTGAATAAGTTTTACTAATTTTTCATTGATAACTCAGTGATAATTAACCCAGTAATAAAACAGAGAAAAGCTGCGTGTAGAGTAAATCTATATAAATGCATGTGTGTGTGTATAATGTGAAAAAAATAAAGAAAATAGGGTTAAGGTAAAAAAACACACATGAGTTTTTTCTTTAGGAGCAAAAATACACACGTGGTTACCATTTTGAAGTAAAAGTCACATCCCACCGTTAAGTCACTGTTTTCCGTTATGAGAGAAAAAAATATGAGGTGAACAATAACATAACGGCGGTGAACAGTGACTTAACGGTGAGATGTGACTTTTACTCAAAAATAATAATCACGTGTGTATTTTTACTCCTAAAAAAAATATATGTGTAGTTTTACTCATAAAAAAAAATTCATATATATTTTTTCACCCAAGCCCAAGAAAATAAATAAGAAGACGAAGATAGAACACGCTTCGGGGTACCCCACTTGTGTCATGTAGACAATACGGAGGCATTCCCTGCCTTATGTCTGGCTCAATTTTACATCCCAGGTGTTGACGTCGACATATTTATTTATTTATTTCTGAAAATTGTTTCTTTTTTCATCTTGAAATTGCCTGAGTCAATCATTCAATGATTATCCCAAGAATTTGAGAGGTGTATAGCTAAGCAAATAATAATAGAGGCATATCACTCCACTACTATTAACCCCATCTACTTATTCTAAGCACAAGCTATATGATGCCGTTCGATTTGGGTTTTATCACAGGATTATTCAAGCATGAGAGCTAGCGATGCCATTGACTAGTTTATTAATTAATTATTGGAAGGATCGGCGAAAGTACCAGCGGGTTTTCCGGGGAAAAAACGAATAAGAAAAAGCTTGTATTCTGACACGTGGAGAGATGGCGTCCTTTGGATGGTCGAAACTCCCCAAGATTCACTCATCTTAAAGGGTGAGGACGTGAGTGAGCCGTGTGCACTTTTTTTTAAAAATCTCTAATGGATAACTGTAGACTAATCTCCTTGGTGGGAACAAAGAGTTTTGTCTTTCTCAATTAAATTTTTTCTATGCAACTCGAATTCTAAACCATTAGAATCCAACCATAAAGGCCATGCCAACCATGCGGCCTTTGTTATTGAGTTTTGTGCATTCTCACGTTTGCCCACTTACTTATACTCTGTCTCACTCACACGCATAACGTAAGCATTTATACTCTGTGACTGAGTCTGAGTCTCTGAGACACACTAGCATCCCATCTCAGAGCAAGCCATACCAGCGTGTCTCTCTGTATTTATGTACGTACGTAAAGTGAAAAGGGAAGAGTTGGTAATTACTTATACACAGTATCGTATGTGGTAGAGTTGCCGATTTCAGTTTCCATGACGGCGTCGCAGACGCTTGTTCTCTCGCTTCAATTTTCGTGCCATACCGTATAGACTGGTTGCTAGAGAATTTGGGACAGCTCCAAGACAACCTTATTATCCCCTTAAATTATCCTCCTCTCTTACACTCCTCAATTTTTCTTTTTAAGCATCTCAGATTAGCAGTTCACACTCCCCACTGAAAAAAGCTGCAAAAACCCAGACCACGTACAAGATCTTGTATTTAGTCAGTGTCATTAGTGATTAATTATAACCCGCAAGAAAAGAGAATTGGGTCAAATAACCCAATTAAAGCCCCTCTCTCCATAACCGATCGAAAAAACCCGAATAAGGCACAACTTTAAAGAGACTCGGGGAAGGGAAGGTTCTCTTTTTCTGATATGGATTATGTGTGTGAATCGGGGATTGTTACAGCTTTTGGGTGCAAGAAATGGCTGAGTGGTTCTCTCTAGGTGCAAAACATCAAGGCCCACAACAAACGAAGGTAGGAAAGGGAAAAGAAGATAACAGCAATTGTCTATTCTTGTTGAGCGAGAAGGAGATCTACAACACCAACAACAACAACAAGGGATTCGAGATATGGACAGAGTCTTATCAACATCATCATTCAAACCAATCCTTGAGCAACTGCTTCTCTCTTGGGGTGGGTCCTAGTTGTGGAAACTTGTTTGATGAGTCAACAAGGTTTGGATTGACGGTGATGAGGTCTGGAGGGGCTCTAGGAGGAGGAGGAGGCATGAATTGTCAGGATTGTGGGAATCAAGCGAAGAAGGACTGTACACATCTTAGATGCAGAACATGCTGTAGAAGTCGAGGGTTTCAGTGCCAAACCCACGTTAAGAGCACTTGGGTTCCCGCCGCCAGACGCCGTGAGCGAGAGCAACAGCACCAGCAGCTACAACATCAACGGCAACTTCGTGGCGATACCTCCAGACGTCACAGAGAAACTCACGGTGCAGCGGCCACTCAGCTTGCTCGCATTCCTTCACCTATAACCAGCACAGGTAAATTAAAGTTTCTAGGGATACATAATACTAATAACAGTCTAAAACACAACTGTTGTTTTCACTTGAGAAATTAAAAAAGGTTCGTGTCATGAAAGGAAGTTACTGGGAATTTGTCTGCAAATACTTTAGAGGTCCAATAATAGTGACGAACTACAACGCTATGAGGGTTGAATCCAGCTATATATCTAGCTGCTACAGAAAGATATGGTAGTGAGAGATCTTAAGGAATTTCAGTCTTGTGTCTATGACTGTGCCTAACTAACCAATTATCGAGTTGAGGGATTTCAGTCTTGATGAAAACGAAATCCCACCCTCTACGCATCCCTCATCTCTAGCTTTAATTTTCTTTTTCAACTCTTTCTTTTTTTCTTTTCTATCCCCTCACCGTTTGAGAGTAAAACCCACGAGATTAAGGCTGATCTAATCCTAGCCTGCCCCTTCTCTACTGATCTATCGTTAGAACAAAGGCGAGTAATGCTTATAGACACACATACTTGTTGGAGGAAAAATAAAGGAGTTACATCTCGCTTCCTATTTTTCTTCAAGTGGCGCTAGTGTCCAAGAAACCATCCTCAATCAAATCCCATAAACCTAGTGTTGGCTATATCTCTTAAAAAAAAAAAACTCTTAACTCACTGATTTACAAATAATGATTTGTTTTTGTGTTATTAGGGTTGGAGCTACGACAATTCCCTCATGAACTGAACTCGCCAGCCGAGTTTCAGTGTGTGAGGGTTAACTCAATAGAGACACCAGAAGAGCAGTACGCTTATCAAACCGCTATTAGCATCGGAGGGCATGTTTTCAAAGGAATCCTCTACGACCAAGGCCCTGATGAACCTTATAACGCCGGTGGTGATCGGAGCTCCTCCGCCGCAGTTGATGCTGATAACCAAAACCTTAACCTCATAACGGCTTCAACCACGTCAGCACCTCCGGCCAGCGCCAATCCGTTTGATCCTTCTTCAATCTACCCTAATATCCCACTTAATACCTTCATGGCTGGTACGCAATTCTTCCCACCACCAAGATCCTAAAGATCTACGTGAATCTCGTTTCCTAGGGAGGAATAATAATTTTCTTGTGTTGCTTGAGAAGAGTCTTCTTCTCTTGTCATTGACTCTAGTAATATTGAGTGTATCCTTGACATGAGCTCCAAGTGGCTAGCTATAGCTAGCAAGCAGAATTTCAGAAATCATTATATGGAGATAATTCAGGCGCGCAAATTGGGGGTGTTTGTTTTGTTTTGTTTTCAGTTCCCCTTATTCTGATCTTCCGATGACTCACCTTTCAATTCTAGAGCATTTTTAATATATATTTGTTGTGAAAGTGTGTTTGTTGGTTTGGTGTATTTTCTTTGGAAGTTTTCAGATAGGTGCATTATATTTGCTGGGTGGTTTCATTATTTCTTTATTAATGTACTTTTTTCTCCTCTTTTCTGGGTTAAATTAAGCTTGCCTTCTGGTCGGTCCTGAATTCAAAGCCGCTTTTGCCCGTTTCTCCGTTTTCTTGCCGGATCAAAATAGAACGAAATAGGTTTCGTGTTTGGTTAAGCATATAGTATGTACATATATACGTGGATATATATTTTTTAATCTTTGTTATTATTATTATTATTCGCACGATTTCTGGAGAGAAAGGACACGAAACGGACGGTCAATCTATTTTCTTTTTTCTTTTTAATTCTTTTCCTGTCTCCCATGCATTGACAAAATGGCAACACTACGGGGTATGGGCGTCCCAGTTCAGTCCCAAAAGTAAAAACACAGTATGACACACTCTCTCTGTGCCTTTTTTCTCTTCCATGTCTGCGCAATTGTATAAAACCAACTGCTTGTCTGAAAACGTAAATTTTTAGGCCTCAGGAATAGTCCTTAATTAACGATATCCCACGATACCGCTACTTCCATGTACTATATTGTTGGAAAAAGCTGCTTCTTTGGCTGGTATATAACGTTAATTTAATGCTTCAGAAGTTACGTCCATGCGATATGTTTCATGTAGATTGAGTTTTTCTTATAATCCCTTATAATTTTTAAACCATGTTAATCAAACAATATGAAAAAGTCACATAACTATTTTAACTTTTTTCTCATATTCTTAATTAACAACTCAAATGAGGTAACGAGGATAAAAAGAAAAAAGGATACAGAAATCCTTCTTATGTTCTATGCATATAAATGTTTGCTGCCACTTTATTATATATAGAGGAAGCTAAGCTACTACAGAGTCACAAACTACTGGTTTAGTTCACTTGAGACGAAAAATATAATCAGAAACTTTTCACAAAATTTCCTCATTTTTGTAATAACTGGTCCTTACTATGTGCTGCGCTACCTTTCATTGATAGAGACAACCCAGAGTCACTCTCTCTTTCATCTTCTTGCGTATACGTATTTGTAACTTTTTATGAGTGTTTTGCTCACTTCATAATATATAATCCTCCTTCTCTTCCATTGCGGAATGTTTATGTTTATTTATGTATAAGAATGTCACATGATCGTCCCACTCCATATCCTCCACCTCTAGTAAATTTTGAGGCGACAAATTTACAGTTTATATTTGAAGCTGATACTATAAATAGAAAGAGTTTAGTATAAAGAAGCTACATGTCTAACCTGAATTGTGAACGTACAAGAAGAAATTTGATCATTCAAGTTATGAACTGGAATTGATTACCAGTTTCAGTTCAAAGTGTGGTACCCCTTTGTTCTTTAACAGTTGCATGTTGATATATACTATTATTAGTGCTTGACGTTGTGACCTTGATTAATTATCTCTCATTGCATTATATATGGCTAAAGGGGCAGTATAGATTTGATGTTTCTCTCTCTAGTATAAGTTTTAACAGTTTTGTCAAATTATATCACTTATTTAACTTTTGCCTATATCTTACATAGCTATAAATGATAATCAATTTGTTAGTGAAAAGATAGGTCCTAAATATTCTGATATATTCAGGTCCTAAATCGACGAGCTTTGCTAGGTTAGTTCTTCAATTGGCAAGTAGTGTTAGATTTAGCCTTTCTACAATATTATCATGTGGATGTTTTCTCTCTCTTTTTCTTGCTTTGGTGAAAGATTAAATCGATAGAGTATTTTTAATGACTTTTAAGCAGTAATTAATAGATGCTAAATCTTAGGTCTGCACTTTATATATACACGCCAACACTAATTGTTACCCTTGATATCTAGGAATTTATATAGGTTCTGGAGTACAAACAATCAATTAATTACATATAAAGCCATTATCAGATGATAAATCCGGTCCTAGTTGTGGATATATGATTGTCAACTTACTAATAATTTTGTCGAGTTCTTTGACTAGCTAGTCACAGTATGTATTAGACTCTACTGATAATAAACAAATAACTCATATTTGATTGTTAAGTGAAGACACATCAAATGCTATACATGACTGATCAACTGTGGGTTAATTTCAATGGGTGGTTGACGCTTCTCAGGCTAATTAATAGCTATATATTATAGGGCTATAGGGCTCTGCTGGTTCTTAAGGTACATTATATTTTAGAGATGTGTATAAAAATCCGACCCACATATATATAATGGAGCTTGTCAAATGGTCAACCGTTACACTGATTTATCCAAATAAAATGCGCGTCAAACTAGTTTTTTTGTATTTTCTTTGGGTTAAAGTGCAAAAATACATATAAGTTTTTTTTTCAGAAGTAAAAATAAACATGTGGTTATAATTTTGGTGCAAAAATCACATCTTACCATTAAGTCACTGTTTACCACCGTTAAGTTACTGTTCACCTCATCTCTTTCTCTCTGATCATGGTGAACAGTGACTTAACGGTGAGATGTGACTTTTACACCAAAATGGTAACCACATGTGTATTTTTGCTCCTAAAAAAATCATATGTGTATTTTTGCTCCAGGGGAAAAAACTCATGTATATTTTTACACCTTAACCTCTTTTCTTTTATGGGTGCTCAATTAATTACTTTGTGTCCTGAATGAGGTTCCATGCCATTAATTGCCGACCAAGAAGCTGTTTCGATTGAGTTGTATGCATGTACTCCATAATCTTAAATATAAGATAAAATTAACTTTTTTTTATAGAGATTGTGGAAGTTAATTAAATTATTTTAAAGTATTTATATTTATTTATTTTTCTAAACTAATTAATTTGACTAATAAGCTGATATGTAATATAAGGATACCCTTATGTATGATATGATTAGGTAACTTATTTAGTTTCTTTAATTTTTTTAAAAAAGTCAACTACATCTTATATTTAAGATCAGATGGAGTATCAACTACTCCCTTTGGTTATTATTATAAGACATAAACTACTTTTTGGGCGTAAGAACTAAGAAGTCATTTTTGGGTGTTGACTGCTTCTTACTTAAAATGAACACTATTATATTATTGTCTAATGCGACCAATACTAAATCCAATTCGAATTTCGAATAATTAAGGCTCTCAATCAGGAGAGAACCCTATATATCACAGTTGGTAATTTGAACTGTTCGTCTTTTTCACATTACAGCGAGTAATATAAGTAAAATAATTGAACAATTTGATCCGATCCTCGGCAAAACACGCACGCACGTGCATACCACCATGCTGTGCGCCGGTTGAGTTCAACGTGTCAATTATTTGATTTCCCAATGTCCTGCCTAGTCAACATAAAATAATTGACTTCCCTTTTTTTTTTAATCATAATTCCGATTCTAAATATAAGATAAAATTTACAATATAATTTATATAAAAAACTACGTTCTAAATATTTAGGATGGGATAAGTAGTATATATAGATAAATATATGGGACAGTTAATTCATGAACGACAACAACAGTTATTTTAGTGTTTGGATCAAATAATCGGCAATTTAGTTTTCTAGTTCTATAACAATGATATTAATGATAAGAATAAGAATGCAATTGATATAATCCCACTTGTATATATGTTTAGTAAATTCAAGCCACAACAAAATTGGGTTCAAAGGAGTGGTTGTTTTTCAGGCTTATTATTGTCGGATTGAATTGATCGTTCATAAGAGAGGAGTCTCGGGGACCATTCCTTGTCGACCTGGCCACCAGACAATGTTGAGGGTAAATTTGGTTCATCCTTCTGAATAATATATATATGTCCTTTGTTTTTGTGTACAGTTAAAAAATTGTGACTCTTTTACAGCAATAGATATATAGGGTTTCATATATAACATGATGGCTCATGCAATGAATATGCCACCTCTTATAGCCTCATAGGTTATTGGCCCCGCAACCTTTTTTTCCTGATTACTGAGCAATACTCCGTTCTTTTCTTACAATAAAATTGAGATATTATTCAGTCAAAGTCATTTACTGCTTAGATCAACAACTATTAGTTGTGACTTTCTTTTAGCCAAGTGAGAATAAATTAGAAGTGTAATTCTTCTTCTTTTTAGAATAGTGATGATGGGAACCTTTAATAGTGATCTTTCAATTATGATCTACATTATATAAGGTTTATGTGCACAAGTACTTTTGAAACCCAAAAATATCCCAAACATGCATACAATATTTGCTTAAGTAAGAATATGTTTGCTTAAGTTAACTTGTCCATTGGCAGAATAAGGGACATGTGTTGAATTTAAGTTCTCATCAATCAACTATGGACAATTCAATTGCAATCCTGCTTCCAACTTGGGGCCTACGTACTCCTACTGATTTTTAGGCCTTGAATTTTGTTTGATGGAGACATGTTCTCCACTTTCTAAGTCATCTCTCTTGTGTCGCTTCTATTTAATATGAATTGTAATGATCAGAAGTTGACAAGAATTAACTACAATTTCTTCCTGTATTGTTGTACCCTGGATCTCAACATACACAAACAAAACCAACTTCCAGAGCACCAACAGCATATATTATAATTGAAAATGGGTTTAAAAAATATCAGAGAGATTAAAATCAGCATCAGGCCTGGTTGTTTCATTTGGGCTAAGCCTGGGCATTAAGAAACCTTCAGTCCAAACAATTCCAATCTACGATCAGATCCAGCTATTTTTTGGGCTCAACCCATCATGGTAAAAAATATTCACCATATGAACCTGTAAAATGAATAGGCTAGGTTAAGTAATAAATTCATCTTAGAAATATATATTCAAGAGTAATATTGTCTTAAAAATTTGTTGAGCCTAAATGTAAATATCACTCCAAAAGTTTCAAAACATAGTCAGTGTCCTAAATTTAATTGCCCAAATGGTCGACATTCAGTTGACGTAAATATGTTAAGGTAATTTTGCCATGTAAGATGTGATGCAACATACTGGTCCATATGTTACCCCACCTCAATATCTTCATTCTTTCTGTCAGAAACACCTCAAGAATCTCTCACCTCTAGAAACATCTCCTTCTTCCCTTCATTCTCATCAGAATCTCACCTTCATCAACACCTCCTCCTTTTGGAACCTTGCCTTCACTCCTTCATCCACTCCCTTCCCTCTCAAACTCAAAGCCTCCTCCCTTTCCATGAACGTCGGCACTATCGGTCGTTGCTAACCCCACCTCCACAAGAATCTCAAACTTCAAAGCTTATTGTTAGCTTCGATCAATATAGTTGGCCTTTGGGCTCGCCGTCTCATCCCTCACCATGAATGCCAACACAACCATTGCTAACTCCACCTCCACAAGAAAATCTTGAACTTCAAAGGCCATCGCTAGCTTTGAT
Organism: Acacia confusa; assembly: GCA_037074495.1. Taxonomy (NCBI): domain Eukaryota; kingdom Viridiplantae; phylum Streptophyta; class Magnoliopsida; order Fabales; family Fabaceae; genus Acacia; species Acacia confusa. The sequence goes on from CM073511.1 coordinate 29,388,006, forward strand.
CGATAACGCCAGCCTTGGGTCTCACTGTCTCAAGCAACAAGACTCTCGTCTTCCTTAACTAATATTTCCATCTCAGCCTCTCCCATCTTAACTTATGGCTTGTCTTCATTAGATCTCGCTCTCTGCAGGCAACAGCCTTTTGCCTTTGTTTGATTTCACCGTCTCTGCTTCTCCCCATTGGACACTCGGTCTTGACTCATCTTCCTTCAAACTTCTTCATGATTACTAGTCAACAATAAAGCAGCCATGCCTGTGATATGCACAAGAACACACTAACGTTTGGACTTCTGAAATTTTTATCTTCTTCTCCTTCACCCAAATGTCTAAACCCTTCTCCTTGTTCATTTTTCTTGGTTCTTCATTGTTCATTAGTTCTTGAAGATGCTTTCTTATTTGTTTTTTTATTTTTGGTTATCTTCTTTAAGTGTCAGGTTCGATCATTTTCTGGATTAAACGTTGGTTTGTCTTGAAGTCTGATCATTCATCATTTTCTAGATTAGGCATGAAGTTTGATGGCTTTTATGGGTTTGATTTTGGCTTGTGAGTCTGAATTTTGTTTCTTAATTATAATTTTGTTGAACTTTGGCTTTGGTAAGATATTGATGTGATGAAAAGCAAACTATAAGAGAAGGGGAACAGATCAACTGAAGTGGTGATGAGTTAAATCATTCTGTGCCATGTTAGAGTTTTAGTTAATCAAAACAATCAAATTTAACATTTGTTAACACAGGGGCAACAACATTGCTATATCTTGATACATTTGAGACAAAATTGAAACTAGAACAACTTTTAAAATAACATTGTCTTAATTGTATACTCTCTCTCAGGGTGAATTTACTACTTTATCTAAATGAATAAATTATTACCCTACAAACATAGGGATTTTTTTACCGATTTCTCTTTCTTTCTTTTCGTTTGTTTTGTTTTGAGGATTGCACAGACTTACTTATAGTTAAGGCTTGATACCATGATGCTAAAATGATATTCGTCCGGAATTTAATAGAAGATACATTTAACTAATTTGATAAAATTAAGAAATTTATATGAATTAATTAATATGATATGTATTTTTTTAAAACACCCTCGGTATCTTCCTTATTTCTTTTATTCACTCTTTTTCTTAATTATTGTTAAAGGAATATTAATAAAAAGTAAACTGAGAAAAAATTGATAAATATGTAAACTATATATATCTTATATTTAGAATCAAGATTAACTTTTAAATATTTTCCTATAATTAAGACTAAGACTGGAGGAGTATAAGAGGATGTATTTGTAATGAAATTACCATGACCAAGTAAAATCGAAAAAGTGGAAAATCTTATTATGTGTAATTTTAAGTGTATATATATATATAGAACTGTACATGTATACATGAATTTATACAAGATGAGCCAGTTTAACTGACTATCTCAGCAAAACTAATTCAGTCAACAAAGTCGAGTCTAAATATAAAATATAATTTATAATATAAATTACACTATAAATTTAAATTTGTCTTATATTTAGAATATCAGGAGTGTGATAACAATGGTGCTAACTTATAAGCAAGACGTGACCATGCTACGGGGTGGCCTGGTCAGGGAAGAAAAATGTTGTGTAATACACACGCGCGCGAAGGCCACGGCGCGCAATGAAAAATGTATAAATACGCGGAGAAAGATCTATTTTGAAAACATTTTGAAGCGACTCAGAGTTTCCGAGAGGTCAATAATTGTTTTCCAACAGTTTCTGAGCGATCACGCGATATTCTTTCACATTTGACGTTCCGTGGTTCTGCATTTCTTCTTCAAAAAATTTTGAACGCTGTTGGTGAAAATGACTGATGGAGGATGTCGTCCGACGATGGATCTGCTACGTTCGGAGCCAATGCAGCTGGTTCAGCTCATCATTCCAACCGAATCGGCTTACCGAGCCGTCTGTTACCTTGGTGATCTCGGCCTCTTTCAATTTAAAGATGTATTCCTCATTTCCTTCTTCCATTCTTCGCTCTGCCTCCTTTTCCAATTCCTTCTTCTTTATTTCTCATTATCGCTTTCATTTTGGATATTATTAATGCTTAAATAATCCTCGGTGTTTGCAATCTGGTTACTCCTTCTATAGAGGTTTCTTATTCAGTTCTCCATCACCATCATAATGTTTTTCGTGCATATTAATGCCATCAATTTAGGTCACTCGTGGACTTTTGTCATGCTGTGAATATGTTTTGATGTTTCCTTCCAACTTTGTTTTCCGTCTGCTCTTTCTATATTGTTAATTTTTTTTTTTCAATTACTAATTGGTTCCTTTGATGAACTTTTACTCATGGATTTTGCAGCTTAATGCAGAAAAAAGCCCATTCCAGCGGACATATGCTGCTCAGGTGCCTATATGATCTCTGTCTCCTTAGTTTCGGTTATATATGGTGACTACTTGCCTCGCCAAGGAAAAAACAAAGAAGGAGAAGAAGAAAGATAGAAAGAAAGAAGAGCCGCTCTTGTCTGGTGTTGTACGCTAAACATATGGTTTAAAATCTACGATGATTCTTTCAGGCAATATATGTATATAATGTGTATCGTGATCTGAATGGCTACAGTCGACCTTACTTTTTAAATCAGTGCACTGTACCCGTAGTCTATTACTATGAAACGTGGTGATGAGAACTGATGTTAGAATTAATTACTAAACTGGACATTTCCCTCTTCTGTAAAGCTTACCAGGCCATTTTTACCACGCAGATTAAAAGATGTGGGGAAATGACTCGCAAGCTTCGGTTCTTTAAGGAACAAATGGCAAAGGCTGGTGTATCACCCTCGACAAGGTCAATGAAAGATGGAGAAGTTGATCTGGACAATTTAGAGGTTGTTCTATGTTTCTCTCGCTCTAGAGATTTCTGTGCCATGTGATGAAACCTTTTTTTCTTGAACAGGTTAAACTTGCAGAACTTGAAGCTGAGCTAATTGAGAATAATGCGAATAATGATAAGTTGCAGCATAGTTACAGTGAGCTATTAGAATACAAACTCGTTCTGCAGAAGGTATGGCTGAAATAAGTTCGCCATTACCACCATAGTCAACTTCAATTTGATACTTGAGTTTTGAAAGTTGTAATTCCCTTCCCTCGCTAAATTGTTTGCGATATTGTTTATATAATGATAATGTATAAACGATTTAGTTTTTTATTTGTGATAGTATTTCTATATCTTCTTATGTACAAATAGTTAGTCCAGGTGCATGCACATACTACTAGCATTTGTATGTGATTAAATATCCCGGTGTTTTCTACTCTCCCCTTAGCTTAATGTTCCATTTCAGGTTGGTGAGTTTTTCTCTCCAGCACAAAAAAGCGCACAATCTCAACAGAGAGAACATGGAGTTCAGAGCAATTCCGAAGGGTCTATTGACAGCCCATTGCTACAGGAACAAGTACAGCCTTGTATTTTCTATTTATTACCTCAGATTCTTTTTTTCCTATCCTCTTCATGATGGCCAGAAAATTCATAATCTGTAGGAGATGACAACGGAAACATCAAAGCCAATTAAACTGGGCTTTACCGCTGGCCTTGTTCCAAGAGAAAAATCAATGTCTTTTGAAAGAATTTTATTTCGTGCTACTAGGGGTAACTTTTTTCTGAAGCAAGCCCCGATTGAACATCCTGTACTTGATCCTTCGTCAGGAGAGAAGGTACCAAAATTTATTGTTTTAAATATTTGGCCTCTGCCCTCTTGTGGAAGTGGAGGTTCATATATATATAATTCACAAAACCTTTCTTCCTACAGGTTGATAAAGATGTGTTTCTTATCTTTTATTCTGGAGAAAGAGCTAATAGTAAGATTTTAAAAATATGCGATGCCTTTGGAGCAAATCGTTATCCGTTCACAGACGACTTGAGTAAACAATTTCAGATTATTACAGAGGTACAGAGTTTTCTTTTGGATTTCTCCCTAGCTTCCTATCATTGTATAGTAATTGCGCGCTTCAGATTGTTGAATCCTATGAAGCTTAAATACCTGAAAACAGGGAGTCGCGTCTCAGTAAGCAACTTGAAACTTCTGCTGATCCTCTAAGATCATCATATGGTTTTCTGAAGAACAAAAATAAAAACAAATAAAATCTATTATCTAACACTAGTTACATTCCTCTTAATTATGTATTTTCTTTCCGGATTGTATCTTAAGTAATTCTTCATCTTTATAATGTTATATAATATTAGGAAGGGCATAAAGCATGATTGCGCGTCTTTTTTAGTTGGGAGAATAGAGTTTCTGATTGAGTTGAGTAAATTTGAGCGTTGTTTTAACTCCAGAGAAAGTGATAGATGGGAAAACTGATTCCAAATGGCACACGCAGTTCTTGTTTTGTTTCGTAATTAAGTTTTGTGACCATCGTTCCTGTATTTTGTGGTGAAAGAGGGGACTAATTTAAAATTCAGAACAAAGTTCTTGGGTAACCTTAATTAGCTTGAGAGGAGTTCTTACAAGATTATCCAACCGATTCCATGTTTTTGCTTACAAACAATCTAAGTTGAACTTGGTAGGTGTCTGGAAGACTTTCCGAATTGAAGACTACCATTGATGTTGGATTGCTGCACAGGAGTGCTATATTGCAGGCAATCGGATATCACTACGAGACGTGGATCCTTCTGGTTTGTTTACCTTAATCTCTTGTTTCTAAGGTCCAAAAAACAAAACCTCTCATTTCTAGGGACTTGTTGCCAAACACAAAAATTGTGTGCCTATTTATCTCAGTTTTCATAATACTTCTGAGGTTCTTCAATTAAACCTCACTTCAAATCTATCTTAAATTTTGATCAACAGGTGAAGAAGGTCAAATCCATTTATCATACTTTGAATATGTTTAACATCGATGTGACAAAGAAATGTGTTGTTGCAGAAGGTTGGTGCCCTGTTTTTGCAACAAATCAGGTTTGTTCCTAAAAAAATAATGACATATAATCTAATCTAATATCTAACAATCAAATAGTATCTCTAAAACGTGTGTGTGTTCTGCGGGTTGCTATGTGAAAATGTGATGTTGGTTGATCTATCTGATTGGTTTTGAATTTTTCACTCGGCAGATTCAAAATGCATTGCAGCGAGCAAGAATGGACAGTCACTCACAAGTTGGGACCATATTCCAGGTTTTACGAACAAAGGAATCACCACCTACCTATTTCCGGATAAACAAATTTACTTCTGCTTTTCAAGAAATTGTAGATGCTTATGGGTAAGTTATTTTGAGATTAGCATGTTCATCTAAGTCCGAAACTGTATTATTCTTATGATTCAACCCCAATGTAATATCTAATATCTGTCTGTTTACTGTCTATACCTTTCAATTTGCTTGTCGAGACTGAATAGGCTAAACCCAACAATAACTACTTGTTTATATTAGCCGTGAAACAAATTTAGACTAAAATTTCAAATAAGTTAAAAATTCTGTTCTAGTGTTAACATTATAAAACTAAACGACAATTAGTAGTGAACTGAAATATATTGTTTGTTTTTATGTTTATCTATGATGCTTTTAAAGTTTTTTAATTGAAATAGCATCTAAGAATTTTATATTTTTTACTTATTTACTCAACTAGATGATTTGTAACTTCTTCATCTTTCCCCTTTTACATGATGTATAATTATTCATATTTTCTTTTAGACCTCGTATGCTTGGATCACTAAAGGAAAGAACGTCATTACATGCCTGAATTTTCAAAGCATAGTCTCGTTAAGTGGTAATTGAGTGTATTTACAACAAGGTAGCATAGGCCTTTGAGCAACAAACAGCGGTAATGTTTTGGCTGGTGGAATTATATTGGAACTGCTAAACTTGCCAGCCTTGTCTGAAAAATAAGGAGTCAGTTCGCTTCAATTTGTGACAAAAGAAGACTGTTCTCGCTTAGAATTTATATAATAGAATGAATCCCTCCATAGAGTTCAATTTAATCTTACCTCATGTTGGATATATATATATATATAGATTGTATAATTGTATTTAGTATGAGACTGAAGCATAATGATGGAGCCTGAAGTTGTCCGTAACGTTACGGGAAAAAACGGAAGTTTTCTTGTAGCCTTTCTGCAGGCCCTACATCATATAGCGATCATTTTAATTTTAGCGAGTTTTTTGGTTCTGTTGCCAACACTTTTCCTAGTTACTTGATGCATTGATTGTCTGCCTAGAGCTCAAATAGTCTATTGGTAATATTGACAGAGTTGCCAAGTACCGCGAGGCAAATCCAGGCGTTTTCACAATCATCACATTTCCATTCCTTTTTGCTGTTATGTTTGGTGATTGGGGGCATGGTATATGTTTATTTCTGGCTACTTTATATTTCATTACCAGGGAGAAGAAATTTTCTAGTCAGGTAATTGACTCATTCATGAATTTTTGTTTTCATTTCGAAATGGCGAAATGTCTTTTGCCTCCCCATGTTTTATGCGTGGTTCAGCTTTACTTCTTGGCTCTTGCTATTAATAACAGAAACTGGGGGACATCGTAGAAATGACTTTTGGTGGCCGCTATGTTATTATGATGATGGCACTGTTCTCAATCTACACAGGATTGATATACAATGAATTCTTCTCTGTTCCATTTGAACTATTCGGGCCATCTGCCTATGGTTGCCGTGATCCTTCATGCAGGTGATCATCACTCATCAATAACATTTATATGACAAATAACCCCCCACCCTTAAAGTTGAGTCACATTCTATGAAAGTATTACTTATCGTTAATTTTTCAGGGATGCTGGTACAACAGGCCTGATTAGAGTCCGAAGAAATTATCCATTTGGCTTGGATCCTAAATGGCACGGTACTAGGAGTGAATTGCCATTTCTTAACTCCCTAAAGATGAAGATGTCAATCCTACTGGGTGTAGCCCAAATGAACCTTGGAATTATATTGAGTTACTGTAATGCCAAATACTTTGGAAATGACATAAATATCTGGTAATAGAAGAAAATTGCATCATCAAGTATTAATGCCTTCATTTTATCTGTTCGAAGTTGATTGACTACTTAATTTACTTAATGTTACTTCAGGCACCAGTTCATTCCCCAGATGATATTTTTAAACAGTTTGTTCGGCTATCTTTCACTCCTCATTATCGTTAAATGGTGTACTGGATCTCAAGCTGACCTGTATCATGTGATGATATACATGTTCCTAAGTCCAACTGATGATTTGGGTGAAAACCAGCTCTTTGAGGGCCAAAAGCTCCTTCAAGTAAGAACGTTCAAATATTGATTTGGCCTATGGATACTATTCTTTTTCCTCCATTTTCAGCTGTGATGAACAGATGTCACGTCTTAACTAGCCTCTTTTTTATTGCTAGCTTGTGTTATTAATGTTGGCACTCATTGCTGTTCCTTGGATGCTATTCCCAAAACCCTTTCTCCTGAGGAAGCAACATCAAGAAGTATGAGATATTCTTCGTTTTTACTTCTCTTTACTTTCTTTTTTGGGTTTTATTCCACTTCTTTCCAAACTCCAAACATATTGCTGATGCCATGTTCTCTCAGAGACATCAAGGTCAATCTTACTTTTTGCTTCATGCCATCGATGATCCGCTTGAAGCAGAACCACACAGCCATACTGATCACCATGAGGAGTTTGATTTCAGCGAGGTTTTTGTACACCAACTTATACACACAATAGAATTTGTTCTGGGCGCAGTATCCAATACAGCGTCATATTTACGTCTATGGGCTCTCAGGTATGTAGTTGAAAACGTATAATGTGTATATGTATACTTCAACGGGCGCAACCCTGTAACATCCTTTAAATAGAAGAATTCTCATGAAAAGAAAAGAAAATGCAAGGTAGCTTATGCAGCGTAGTGGAGTTTGATAGGATTTTGGTTTGCTGCTCAGTTGATGAACTTGGTCAAAGCTGGCCATATTTAAATGCCCAATAGTTGAGCATCATTTAAAGTTCAAAGCAACCTTGAATTGAAAGACAGCATCATGTCTACAAGCGTCTCCATCAGTGAACCTAACCCACAGCACTATATCATTTTGATTTAGGTTCACATTTCCAGTTTATGGCAATTGGAAACTTGTTTATGCCATAGCGTAAATTTGGATTCTGTGCAGAGGTGCTGTAATGCTTTAAGGAGAAGAATACATAGAAAAAAGTATGAGGTTCACTTTAGTAATTTTCATACATCCCACTTTTCTCTTTCTTTCCTACTAGAACACTAATTGCAGTAAATTATGTACTGCAGAAGATTTAAGCTCACAATAGCATTAATAAAGGATGGATATACTAAGCCGCGTCAAATTTTAAACCACCTCGCCATGTCTTGCTCATTGTCTGAGCAAGTTTCTGGATTCTGGCTTTTTTTTTCCCAGGGGAATGGACAATGGTTTGATTATTTGGTAATCATATTCAGGATAGTTCATTGACGTAAATAAATGAAATGGTCTTGCTGAAACCGCACTATGCATTAGTTGCAGCTATACATCTACTAGATGTTTAATCTGCGACATCTTTGGTTGAGGCTTAGGGTCAATATCTTCCCTATATAGCAAATGCGCAACAGATGTGCCTCAAGCCCTCAACCCTCTCATTTTAACTTTTTCTTTTGTGGTCGTTTACAGTCTTGCTCATTCAGAACTATCAAGTGTATTCTATGACAAAGTTCTGCTTCTGGCATGGGGGTAAGTTCTTCGAAATTGTGTCAGCAGACAAATTATTTTACCATCATAAAATTCCTTTCATGTGTTTGGGTGACCGATGTAGACAGTTTCAACAAAAAAAAAAAAAAAAGGTTCATGAAATTCCTTGTGTGTTCATGTGACTTGTGCAGGTTTAACAACATATTCGTTCTCATTATTGGCATTGCTGTCTTCATATTCGCAACTGTTGGTGTGCTCCTGATAATGGAAACTTTGAGTGCGTTCTTGCACGCTTTGAGGCTTCACTGGGTAGAGTTCCAGAACAAGTTTTACGAAGGAGATGGTTACAAGTTCAGCCCATTTTCATTTACTTTACTTAATGAGGATGATGAAGCTTAGACGCTAGATTGATTAAGTCAGTTTGCAGAAGAGGAGTCTGGCAAATTTCGATTAAGAGGCTCTCCCCGCAAGCTACCCTGTCTTGTTTATACTTAGTTTGTCAAATGATTGTATAATTTATAAAAAAGGCCATATCAATTTATACAAGAATTATTGCCATTACAACTATTAATATTACACCGGATAACAACCTTTGGTGCAACTAATAAGTAGAGTTACAATACAAAACATAAACATAACAAACTACATAGTAGACACAAATCATAACATAACAACATATCATGAAGGTAACGCAGTTTCCAGTTCCTATATAGAGGACATGTATAAGGATATCAAACTACATTTAAGTATTTAACGGTACTTGCTATATACACCAACCCCAAACTATTGGTTGGGCTAGAAACTAGGTGAGAAGCTTAAGATGAGTGCGAAGTACCCACAGCAGCCACGCTCGAGACCATGGAATCCACTCCACACACGTTACGACCCCTGCAGATCTTATAATACCCATTATTTCCCCAGTTCTCTCCCCACGAATTCTTGATGACCCAGTAGGGTTTTTCCTTAAAGCGGATGGGGGCATAACCAGCAGAACCATAGCCCACCAGAAGAACCCCGTGATCCAAATGCTTTCCGCATACATATGGGCATGAAACGCCACCAATGTATGTCTGCATAAAAATTGCATTTATGCCAACTGCACAAATCAAAGTAAAAGTCAGTGTTATTCTAATTAGGCATATAATCCTTTTGAAGCAGAAGAAGAATCAAATCATGCATCATTCACGTCGTTAGTAACCCCTCATGAAATATTTTTCTACGAGGAAGTAAAGGCCATTGTGTTATTATATTAAAAAAGTATCTACCTGCAAGAGGGCCATGCTTGACCAGATTTGCAGCAATTTGATCTTCGTCTATGGAAACCACAGAGAAATTAGCCACGGAAGCAGCAATTTTGCTTTTGTCAAATTTGCAGGTACCGCGATCAGTTCCAGTGTAAGGATAGTCCTTTTCTCGCTCCAACCCACCGGCCTTCAGGGTGTATTCAAATGCAGAGTTCATCAGCCCACCGTTGCAGCCTGCGTCACATGCTCCAGCCTCTTCTGGATCACACTGAGAACATCGTACATGTTACTTCATGATGTTTGTATAAAATAAATCAATTCCCAAGAACTTAATACTCATGGCGACTATGTGAAAACAAGACCGAGTCCTGTAAATCAACCATCACAACTGCCTACTGCGTATACTTCGCATAACCAGACCAAAATTTGTACCAGACTAAAATCTTCCATAAAATTGAAAAAAAAAAAAAGTGGAACATATTTCTTCGCATAAAAGTCAAACTCACCAAGTCAGTAATCCAAGAGGGTACAGAACTTAGATAATTTATCAGAAACACGGGTATAGAAAATATTTTCAGATAATTTTCCGTTTAGTACTATATCTACCGTCTTCAACATCTATTTATTTGGATTAGGTGAAAAACAAAGCGGTTGATTCACAATAAAATGTAATAAATGGTTATTGCAAGATTATCTACGACAGGAACAAGAATTATTCTATATTGTTTTCTGCTTTTTCCCCAACAATTTACTCTCCAGGTAAACACGAAAGCGTTATGCACATCAGAGGCGCCAAACAAACCTCATGGTCACAGTCCACTAGCTGTTGCTCGCTAAGGCTTACAAGCTCGCCAGTCTCCAGAAAATGAGCTCCCTCCAACGCCCCTGTGGTACTAAATGCCCAGCATGATCCACAAGCTCCCTGAACAATTCACTCCAGATGTTAATCACGCCAGATTTTACAAGATCTGAGAGAAAATAACAATAAAAACAAAACAAAAATAAAGTTTAGGAGAAAATCAAAGCGTCAGTGCATATACGTGCCTGGTCCTTGACCTCAGTGACTGCTCCATGATCTCGCCAATCGAAGTCCGTCGGGAGATCGATAGTAGGGAGGATCGGAGCCTTATGAGCATCAGCGGGCAGACGAAGCCGCCGGAGGCCGAGGTACTGCCGGCGAAATTCTGATGGAGTAAGATCGGAGAATTTAGTGACGCCGTGGGCGGCGGAGGGATCAAGTTTCTGGTGCAGCCTAGCCCGGCGCAAGTTTGCTTTGAAGACACCGAAACGATAGTTGTGCTCCTCTCTAGTAGCGTAGGTCTTGCCGAACTTGGTCTTGAAGGTGGAGAAATGGTGTTCGGCGTTAAGCAAGTGATCGTCGTTGTCCGGTACCACTTGCCGAATCAGAACGTCATCTTCATCATCGATGCCCTCCACCGTTGCCACGGCCGCCGATAGAAGGGAGAAGAGCAAGAAAGCCAGAAGCGAAAGGCGGCCCATCGGAATAACGCAAGAGAAGCAGGTACTGTGTCTGTGAGAAAGATAAGCCGATGAGATACTTTAGCACGCTTTAATAAGAAATTCCGGGAAGACGGGATCAACATTGTCCAATACGGTACCGACAGGTGGTTCTCTATTATTGGTCCCCCGAGTTCAATAAGATATTGAGGAAAGAAGAACAGGTGGCTAAGCTACCACCAGTTCACCCCTCGCCCGAAGGCGCGCAATGGAACGAGGTCCGTGTATCTTCTTTTACCCTTTAATTTTTGAGAAAATAACCAAAAAAAATACCTGAAAATTGTAAAATCTAATATCAGCGTTTCTCAATAATAATTATTTATTAAATATATTTATTACTTCTGATAATAAATGTGATTTTGTTATGAATATACTTATTATGTGGATGTCCATTGACTCCCGGTTTCCAAATATTAAAAGATGATATGGGACCCACGCATAGTGATTTACTATTTGCATAGTACCACGCATAGTAGTTTACTATTTGGTGGGACCCGCACACAATTATACAATCACTCACGGGAAGGAAATCCGTGAGTGAACAGTTTAGGTTTTTGGGGAAAACTACACCAAATGACCCAGAGGTGGAAATTACACTAAAGTCCCATTTTTCTTCTATAAATAGAGGTTTTCTGTAACTGTTCATGTATTGAATGAAATGAGAATCTCTCTCTCTACTTTATCTCTCTAGAACCTCTGCTTTTCTTCTTATTATTTTTATCAGTTTTATAACACGTTATCAGCACGAAGACTCTACCAAGGTAAGATTTTCTCACCATCTATTTCATATTTCCATTTTATTTATCTGGGATGATCTTAACCATTATATGGAATTAAATATCTATTCTTACCGATTATTTTAACATCGGGTTCCATGGTTAAGATTTGAGATTATTTACTATTTTACTACGGTAAATAGTAATTTACTATTCACAGTAAATTTACCCCTTTTTCAGTAATTTTTACATTTTATTCATTTGACTCCTACATGGAAGTCTAGATTAATCTTTCTGTAATTTTACTTTATTCACTATTTATAGTGAATAGTAATTTTACTATTCACGGTAAATTTATATTTTATTATTTACAGTAATTTATTTATGTTTATATATTCTTCCCACTTCCTATTCATTTATTTCATGGTGGCGTCATTAAGCTCCATTTGTAATTCTTTACTTACTGCTTTATTTATTTATCTCATGGTGGCTATACTAAGCTCCATACTGACTTTACTAATATTTAGTTTTATGTCACTAACATTTATTTTATTGTTACTAACATTTATTTATCTTTTATGATAGCACATTAGTATATTTACTAGTGGGTTCTATTTATTTATTTTAACATTTATTTATTTTTTATGGCGGCAACATTATTTATTAGTGGGCTCCATTTATTTATTTTATTTTACATTTATTTATTCTTCATGGAGGCACATTAGTCTCTATTAGTGGGCTCTATTTATTTATTTTATTTAGAGTTTATTTATCTTTTATGGTGGTGACATTTTGTGGGCCCCATTTATTTTATTTTAATTCTTTACTGCTTTATTTTTCATGGTGGTAACACTTGTATAGTGGACTCCATTTATTTATTATTTATTTACTGCTTTAAATCCCCTTCCCTTTTTATTTTACCGTTTTCTATATTATATATATATATATATATATATATATATATATATATATATATATATATTTACATTTGCATATGCATCTTCTTTCTTATCTTTGGATGAGATAGGTCTCGCTGTGAGTTTACTACCATTCCTATCTCATCTTCTTTTTATTAATCTAACATGTTTATTTCCAGTCATTTATTTTATTTTATTTATTTATTGCTATATATATATATATATATCCCTCTCCCTTCTTATTATTTATGGCAACCACACTATTAGTGGGTTCCATCTATTTATTTTATTATGCTTATATTTTATTTATCTTGAAGATAAACTGTTAAAAGATCATATATATTATTATGAGATCAAAATGTCATAGAGATATGAGGCATAGATTGGCTTGAGAGATGAGGCATAAATTGGCTTGAGTCTAAGAGGCAAGATAGCCTTAATTTCAGAGGCAAGATTGCCTGAAGTCAAGAGGCAAGTTAGCCTGATAACAAGAGACAAATTATGAAACAATATTTGATCCATAAATTTTGTATGTTATCAGTTGTATAAAGACCTCAAAATTGTATATTTGGCATTAAATATTCCCTTAAATTATGAGACAAGGGATTGTATGATCATGATTGATATTATAAATAAATATATTCAATTTGCTATTGTAGTAGCAATATTGTGGATTAATTTCTTGCCATGATCAAACAAATCAGTGAGTTATGGATCATGAATTTTTATCCAACTTCATTCCCAGAAGTGAATGAAGCAAATATATTATTATAGTTGTTATGTGATTTCTATGATTATAACAATTTTTATAAATACGAGAAAAGAATATTCATAAACAAAATAATTAAGCAAAAGGAAATATTATTTCAACAAAGTTTAATTGCGAGTGGCTCAACATCATTACAAACTTTAATCATCTCATTCTGAAGATATTTAATGTCTTCTTCTTTTGCTTCTCTTGAGATGGGATCCAGATGAGGCAAAGCTCTTCGTAATATCGAGATTTGCGTCATAAGTTTCTTGAGCTTCTTGTGTGGCCACTCCGTTAACCCTCCTTTTTGATAGATTTTTTGTATGGTGTGAGTAGACATATTTAATTGTTTACTCGCTTCATCAAGGGTTAAGTGAAAATAATTTCTTAAATCATGGAGCGTTGTTTTCTTTATTCTTTCTCTTTGCTCCATAGATAACCTATATAATTCACCCTGGTTAAGGGATGAAGTATCATAGGGTATACTTACTGCAGGTTGTTTTCCTTTGCCTAATGAGTGTTCAATATTGGTTTGAAATGAACTTCCATGGAGGTCATTTGGATTTATAGCCCATTCCGAACCAACACAGAGAACCTCATGATAGGCTAATACAGGATCACGCATCAAGATATATCCTGATGCTTGTAAATCTATACAATACTGTGTCAAAAATTGTTTGATTTCTTCAAAATTTTTCTTTGTGAAATCAAACATTGGAAGCCTGTCAGTATTATAAGATTTATCCTGTACTTTTTCAAATAAAACAGCATGGGTAATCATACCTGTTCTTCTTCCGTGAACTTCAAGTTTATGGTACTGAAGTCCGTTGGTATGAATAATTTCCCGTAAAACATGACAGCAACTACATTCCAATAAGCTAGTAGTTGCTAATTGGCTTGTAGCTGTTGGCTGGCTAATTGTTGCTGGCTGGCTAGTGGTTGTTGGTTGGTTGATTGTTGTTGTCGGGCTAGTTGTTGCTGGCAAACTGATGATAGTTTGCTGGCTAGTGAATGCTGGTTGATTAACTGCCGACACTATTGGTTGAACTGGATTGGTAGACTCCATTAGTTCTGCCATAGTTCTACACCTCTTAACAGGCCTCCTTGATGAACCTGCTTCAGTTGTACCTTCAATCCTTGTAGATTGAGGAAGAACACTTGTTCTAGGGGGAGAAGTAGGTACATTTGAAGCAGAAGGAGGAATAGTAGAAGGAGGAATAAACATTTCAAAGGGATTAGGAGATAACAAAGAAGTAAATGACATGTTATGCTGATCATCATACAACAAAGCATCAAGTAATGCTGTTTCGGATGTATCAGAAACTGGGATAAAACTGCTTGGTCCTGCCATGGCAATAGAATTTAGAGAAATATGTGTGAGTATCTGGTAGTTGATATTATCAGATGCTTGAGTGTTTGTGAGGCATGTTCGTTTGCCTTCCTCTATTTATAGTTGAAATTAAATCCTATTGAATCTCTGCAGATTTGCGTAGTCCTGTTAAATCTCTACAGATTTGCTCCCTATAAAGCACGAGCCTGGAATCTTTTTGACTTTATATGTATACGACAATCTGAGTTGTCGCGCCTGTGATTCCACAGTGATGCGCCTGTGATTACACAGTATTGCGCTCGTGAATCTGCAATTATACACCTGATGATTTTGTATTTAATATATATTTGTTTGTTGATTCTGGAAAATGGAAATTTTGTTACCAGAAGTAACAAAATTATGCATTGATAATGCATTTAGAAATCTGTGGAATTTTAATGAAATAGATATCATATATGCTATTATCATGGAATATTGTATGGAAATTTCATGAATTAATTTTTAAGGTCTCACACTTGAGGGGGAGAATAATATATATCAAGTGTGAATATTTATGTGATAATTCTTTGTGAATGTTTCTATATTGATTCCCCCAAAATGAATATTAGATTTGATGATAAATCATATGGAAAGTTGGCATGACTTGTTTGATCATCCGAGTCATATATTATGTGCTGCTTGTTCTCAGATAGACATAATTATTGGAAATGGATCTCTGGAAATATATCAAATTGAAAGTTTACATATGAGATTATAAATCTGCAAAGTTTGCAGTGATGTTTGCAACTAGAAGTTTGCAATATATTATGCGCGCAATTTCCAGATTGAATGATCCAGAAATAATGTATTAAAGTATCCATGAATGGATAGATCAATGATTATGAGAACAAAATTTATATGTTGTGTATATTTGCAGCAATTATATAAACCAACAGAATTCTCCCCGTATAATTGGTTTTTGGTCAGGAGCCAGATTAATTCCATCTTGAAATGTTTTAAATGTGTAATGATTATTAATCTATTACAATGCACATAGATGGATATACAAAGAAAATTGATGATTTGATGAGGGGGAGTAAAATAAGCCGATTGGGTAAAGATAAAGTGAAATGAATTATCATTGGCTCATATTGGTCCTCATACAAAGAAATGTGCACTAAAAGTTTAAAAGATAATTCATTTGCAGATTTTAGCTAATCAAATGCTAAAAGCATTTATTGACCTAAAGTGACAAAGTCACATGTCCCAACTGCAAATGCTCCTATATGAATTGTTATAAAGCACGCCTGAAGCGTTGCTGGTCCATCGGTTATAAAGATAAAAATCCTCGAAAGAGAAAAGGAGCTATAAAATATAGATGATTAAGTCAAGGATAATTAAGTAAAGCTCCAGAAGAGTTATCTTTTGATGAGATGTTATCTCCAGAAGAAATATTACAAGAAAAGTGTATTGTGGTCCAAGAGAGACCTAGGTACCTAATATATGTGAATATAATGAGATCTCAATAAATTATGAATGAAATCCGATGGGACTGAAAATGAAGTCGACGTTAATAATATCTATGATAGCATATGCTGCAATAAATGATAATGAGGATCATGAGCCACAATATATTTGTTTGTGCTAGAAGCACATAAGGCGCCAGAAACACATATGTCCCAAAAGGACTCAAGATGATAGTGCATATAGCATCATTATCTGAATAAACATTTATTGAATTTCTATATGCACATATATATTTATGAAAAGATTATTATGACTTTACTTGACAGATTTAGATCTTGCAGGTATATAATGAACAATCAAATTGGGCGTTTCTAACAGAATATTTGATGACAGAAAGTATAATATGTTCAGAAAGACATTGAAGCAATATAGTCATCAGGGGGAGCAACACTGATGTAATCAAGAGGGGGAGACGATACACGCTGTACTCTTTTTCCCTTATCTAGGTTTTATCCCACTGGGTTTTTCCTAGAAAGGTTTTTAATGAGGCAGCACTAGAAAGTGTATCAATGGATGATGTACTCTTTTCTTTGGCTAGTTTTTTATCCCACTGGGTTTTTCCTAGTTAAAGTTTTTAACGAGGCACATTCATAAATGGACATCCAAGGGGGAGTGTTATGAATATACTTATTATGTGGATGTCCATTGACTCCCGGTTTCCAAATATTAAAAGATGATATGGGACCCACGCATAGTGATTTACTATTTGCATAGTACCACGCATAGTAGTTTACTATTTGGTGGGACCCGCACACAATTATACAATCACTCACGGGAAGGAAATCCGTGAGTGAACAGTTTAGGTTTTTGGGGAAAACTACACCAAATGACCCAGAGGTGGAAATTACACTAAAGTCCCATTTTTCTTCTATAAATAGAGGTTTTCTGTAACTGTTCATGTATTGAATGAAATGAGAATCTCTCTCTCTACTTTATCTCTCTAGAACCTCTGCTTTTCTTCTTATTATTTTTATCAGTTTTATAACAGATTTGAGATTTTTCAGGTTTCTTGTTTTTTTTGTTTGCCATTTTCTCTTATTTTTCTCCCAAAAGAAATAAATTAAAAATAGAAAGAAAAATAAAAAAAGTCAAGATGAACAGATAAGGTATCGTTGTCGTCATTCATCAGAATAGTATTAAAATACTTACGCCAAAAAAATCTATAACTTATAAATATCATCAGAGCATCGTTATTCCGTTTTTCATTATAAGATTTTGAGTCGAAAATGAAATCATAGTTTCATTTTTTTTTTTTTTTGTTAATTTAAGAGTATCAGTATTGAGTGATTTGGCTTAATTTTTTTACATGAATTTAAATTTTAATAATTAATGAATATTATGAGAAAATTTTATCTTGTATAATTATTTCATTCAATGAGTCTCCTAGGGTAAAATAAAAAGGAGAGTAAGAAAAATAAAATATTTTTAGGTAAATGTTACTTTAAAAATTCCGATAAGCCCTGTACACTTTATTTTAACATAGCAGTAGTTGACGAGAAAACAAACGCTCCCCGGAGAACAAATCGAGACAAGCAAAACATATCCTTAGCCATTCTTGTTACTCATCCTTCCATTATGGATACTCATTATTTTTTCTCTAAATTATTGAATATTCTTACGCTGGATCCAAGGAAAAAAAATGCAAAGGGAGGCTGTATTGTATTAAAAGCTTCCCTTTCAGAGAAAATCAGAGTTCAATTCTTTAACTTCAAAACCGATGTTCCTGGAGATTTGTTAAAAATTTATGTCAATTTTGAAGTGTTGACAAGGAGCAACCACAACCAACCAGATTCCTTGCTTTTCCGTTTACGACAAATGAAAATTGAGGCAATGACATTGACAGAAAGATGTGGGCATTTGGGCCTGTTGAATATGAATTTGATGTGCAATACATGGATCTGCCCATTAAGAATTGAGGTTACATGGCCTGTTGACCATTTCTCACAGCTGATATTTTTTAGAGTAAATTGACTAAATTCATGTCAGGGCCTAAATTTTTAAGAATTTATAAAAAAAACATACCCCAGTCATATGTATGAAAAGGCCCTATTCTGATATAATTTTATAAAACGTTGTAAAGATATAGTTGTTAACGGGTGTTGATTTAGTTGTTAACTGTACTAATTTAGTTAACGGGTGCTGATATAATTATTAATACTCCCTAAAATAATACCAGAAGACATGTAACTTTTCTTTGAACCATTTTTAACAATATTTTAGTTAATTAGGCCATTAGAAGAATTTTCCCTATTTTTTATTTCTTTATAGCTACTTGCTTTGCGTGCAACTTGTGGGAGGATTTAGGAACAATGATTCCAAAATGAGGCACTTTTTTTTTTGGTACGATAGGGGCTCAAGGCCCAAAAATCCCAAATGAGAGGCCCTTGTCCATCTAGATAATCCGATGAAAGGATGGATTTAATTTCCCCAAAATAAAATAAAAGAAAATCAAAGGAAAATGTTATTTAATAAGTTATGAGTTTGTTTGATTCTATTATCTAACTGTATGTTCCCAGAACAATTCTGCTGAGTAGTTTTTTAAAACAATTTTGGAAAATAAAAAGTTTAAAAACTATTTGAAATCATTGGTTTGTAAAAAAACATATAAGAACACATCCAAAATAGCGAAGTGGAGGGTGAAAGAATGATATTTTTTATTTACATAATTTCCTATAATAAAAATACAATATTCCCAGCGTCTTCTCTGATTTTGTAGGAAAAATAACGACATTAAAAAAGTGTTCTGATTTTCTTTTTTATTTTACAAACAAACTAGAAAATGTAAGTGCATTAGGTGAAATGACCGCAAGTTACTTGTCGCAGAACATATCTCCCTCTCACTCGACCTGCTACTCATTATGGGAAAAATGAAGAAAACTCAATTAAAGTTGGAAGGGTTGTTTAGTTTTTCTACATTTGAGTTATGCTGAGTTTGTTGCTTTGACGGGATATTTATTCGCGCGCGTGTATGTATATAGAGTGCAAGACTCAAGAACATGCAATGTAGCCTATTACTCTATTTTTGCTTTGCCTTGTTGCCTAAACCATTTAATTATTGAAGATCTTATCAAAGGATGGCGGGCTTAGCCTAGTTCATGCAAAACCACTACACATTTCCACCTGCATCTCATGTGACATGTCTTCTGTAGTCCGGACTGCCTATTTGATTTTTTAGAGTTATTTTTAATAGGCATTTTAGGTTGACAGTAGGAATGGTAACTTAAAAGCTATCTAACTTTAAAAAAAACTCGATAGAAAAAAAAAAGTCAAGTTATAGATAATAATTTATGTTTGGATTGATAATAGTAGAAGTGACGAGGTCTAAGTAAAAAAACTGAAAGCTTTTTAGAAAAATTTTAGAAGTAGAAGTAGAGCTTTTTCTTTAACGGACTTTTTGAGCTTTGAGTCAAGTGAATTTAAGGTCAACTCAAACGGACTCAAAATCAACTGACAACGTTAACAGACTTTTTTAAAAAGTTCAAAAGGTTACACCCCAAACAGACCCAAAAACGATAACATCGTCATTGGCAAAGTCTAAAATCAATGCCGGATCTCATTCTGGGCAACTTGTGTACCGTCAAAGTCTGTATTGTAATCGAGCAAAGGGAGCTAATATTAAAAAAAAAATATTTACAATAGTTAAGATTAAATTCATCTCACGCATCTATCTTATGTACTGTAAGCAATTTCTACTATTAATTTAAAGAAGTACTACCTATGTGCCAACGTGTCATGTCCTCTTTCTAATATTGGTTCCCAAAAAAAACTAAACTATATTTGAATGGAGAGGAAATTGGATATAGGGAAGGTATATCGAAAAGAATAAATAAATAAATAAATATTATTTTTAGGAGTTTTCCATATCGGTATTATTTTCCTCCTAACTTTATTCTCATCAATTATATGTAGTGGAAAGGGAAGTGGCAACCATTTTTTTTTTTTTTAGTTTAAAAAATAGACATTAATAACCTAAAGTTATAAGGAGAATTAAATTCGTGACCTACCACTAACATAAAAGCATCAATGCGACAATGCCACTAGAATACACGACAACCATTTAGTGAAGGGGATCAATACGTGTGTATTCTCCCCGGTCCCCACTTATGCACCCAAGCCTTCAACTGGGCCGCAGGCCGTGGCCCAATATCCGTCTGGCCTGCGTTCATTACCCAAAATTGTTGTTTTTTTAAAAAAAAAACTCTAAAAGCAATCATATTATAACTGCACTGCGAAGGAAATAGGATGAATTTAGGTTACAGTTCCTTGACGTTTGAATTCCTAATAGTCCATGAACTCAAATATTTTGTTTAAAATATACAAGCAGAATTATAGGGAAGCATTGATATATGCTAATTATTTAGCCCAATCATTTTAAAAAATGATTCGGGATTTTGTACTTATTTTATTACAATCCATTGAATGTGTTAACTAAGTTAATCTTGTGAGGGAATGTCACTGACATTAGTGAATAAAGGGTAATAATTTGGAGTGGAACTCATTTATATTCTCCTTGACCTCCATATTCTTATTAACCTCTTGACTTTTTTCCCCTCTTGCTATTTGCATTTATTAATTCAGAATATTGAGAATTATTCCTTGAACACGGTCTGCTTTAATTTGCTGTATATGCTCATGTTATGTAGTACCCGGTTCTAATTATAGGTCCTAATTATAGAACAAGGTTTACAGTGTAATTTATGAGAAGAGTGTGACCGGAGGGTCATTGTCAGGCACAAGTGGGCAAACTCACCCTTCGATTTCAACTTTTGCCGACACAAAGATAGAGTAACCAACTGCCAATATCTGCTTCACCTTTTTTTTTTTGGCCCCCATACATTTACTTTAAATTGTAATTGCGAATTGCAATATTTTTTTTCTTGCACCACACCTTTTCTACTCTCCTCCATCATTATATTTTAGAGACGATCAAAATTGACACTGGCCATGTTTGGCCAAGAATGGCCTTGTTTGGGGATGGTGCGACCTCTCATCAGTAGTCAGGCTTTAAATCTAAAATTTACTTCAATATGAAATCCATGGCAATATGAGGAATTATATATATTAAGCCGAATTATTCCTCAAATTTTGCATGGAATCCGTGTTTAGTTTTAATTAAATTAAGCTCTCATGACTTTTGGCTAATTAAAAATGTTAAATAATTATAATATTACATTATATGTAACATCCCACTTAAAATAACGGATTTTTTTTTTTAAAACAACAAACACGGTAATCAGAGTTTGAGCATTTTCATAAACTAAGTATCTAAATCCAAAGATACATAACCATAGTGTAATTTTTTTTTCCTTATACAGTCATCCCAAAAGAAGATAGTGTTAAATATAATATACAAAGATAAACTGATAAACTTCTTCCGCCCTCCTACACTGGACACCCGCCTCTATTGTCATCCCCTTTGTACTCCTAACCCTGAAGCTACAGCTGAGATCCAATTTCCAATTGGATCTCAGGTAACGATTAACCTTGTGCTCAAATATAACAGTATATTGATAACAACATGAACATATTCACATAACAGCAGTATATCACTACATAAGCACAAAGCAGATGCATGATCACATATTGACAGAACATAAACACAAAGCAGTATGTAAAGCCCCACATAATGGTTGCACATATCCAGTGCCATGACGGCCCATTGTGTCCTCAGCGCTAGGCAAACCCAACGGCATTATCAAAACTATAATCTGTATCAAGCTGTAAGTATAACTGACAACCCTAAGCAGAGTTTCAGTATCTAAGCATGTCTATCACATATATGTATATAAGCAGCATAAGTGTTAAGGTTACAATACGCGTTCGTACCTCCGTTGACGATTTTTGACACTTCCGTCAAATTACGGCACGTTTGACAGCGGCTCAATGGCGGTGACAGCGAAAACAGCGGTTCGGTGTTCCGAGTATCCTATAAGGTTAATATCACTAATATGAGTATTTAGAACCAAAACGGGCATTTTAGGTACAAATTACCATTTTGCCCCTGGTTTGACTGTTCGGCGGAATTTCGCCACAGCTTCGCTGTTTTGACTCTAATTTCTCAAAATTTTTGCTATAGCTTTTCCTCTATCATATTTTTAAAATAAATATCATATTTATTCTTAAAATATGAAGATTAAAGACTATTCTAGCATTCCTATTATAACTACCGAAAGAATTACCGAACTAAAGACTAGGGACCAAAGACTTACTCAGAGCTTCGCTGGGATTTTTCTCCGGACTCCTCCTTCTTCCTTCTCCTCTAGATTTTCGAAAATCACAAGAGAGAATGGTGTGGAGAGAAATGAGAGCTATTTATAGAAAAAGGGAGTGACATTTTCGTAATTTCGCTGAACTTTGTCTGGTTGAATTCTGACTGTAGGATCGCACTTCTGCTAGGTGGTTTAATCTTGTCCTTCCATGTGTCTTGGCTGTCCTCCCCCTTCCAAAAGTGATGTCACCCTTGCTGCATCATCCTCTTACTTTATCCGATAAATCCCTGATTCAGTGTCCCGTTCACGAAATTCCGAAACACCTTAAAATTCCGAGAACAATACGCTGAAGGTTTTTTCTTCCTCTTTAAGAATACTGGGTTCTTCTTCCCTTATACTCCCAGTAAGGACATTCCGTTATCTGCCAAAAATCCTCGGTATTCGCGACCGGTTTCAGAAATAACTTCGGTCGGTACTAACTTCTGGATAAAAATCCACTGACCAATAATATATTCTGGTTTTTCCTAACTCATTCCCAGAATCTCACAACGGAATTACTTTCTATCCGTAGTCATTTATCCTGTTCATTTTTCTTCTGATTATTATATTATTATCTAATTAACACATGTTTTAATTATATTATTATTTTATTTAAGATTTTCTTTCATATTTATCCTCCCATTTTCTATATTTTTTTTTCTTTTTGGCCTAATTTTCGGCCACACACACACATATATATAAAATTATAATTTTTCCATTAATCTTAATATCCTATTTATCTTATATTTATTTCTTCCAAAATTTCCTATTGGTTCCTAATCAATCACATGGATTTAGACCTTGTAAAATTTCCAAAAATTACTTAATTACTCCTTTAATAATTTCTAATAATTTTCTTAATTAAAATTAATTATTTCCTCACAACAATTTTGTTAACATTGTTAATTCACCCTTTAAGTAAAATATTGAAAATTATGGAATCAATTTCCATTCTAGAATACTTTTTAGTTTTCCTTCTTTTTATTTTCATAGGAAATATTTTATTAAATTGTCTAAATTATGAATAATGTGTTTTTCTAAATTTTTCATAATTATTTCATGTTTCTTTGAATTTTCCATAATTCTCTCGGAATGTTTTATGGCCTTAAATGATATTTTTCACATTTCCGACAATAAATTTCCTTTAATTTTTCTTAATTTATCCCAAAACTAATCCTATAACATGTTGAGACAAAATCTTCATTACCGGACATTTTATTGTTATAATATAATTTTCTAGATAATGGCTATCCGGGTATTACATTATATAATTAGTGATTGGTGATAATAAGCTGTCTATCTGATACTTGTTTATTTGGCCAGCGCTGCAGGTGTCCTGGTATTTGCATGTTTTGTGTTTTTGTTTATCGATCCAAGAATAATTCTCTTGCATGATAACAAACATTGTGACATTCCCGCCCAAAACATGATGATGTTTTATTACTATACAAGTGCATGAGAAGTTTTTTAGTCTGTTCTCATAATTTCACGTAATTATTAAAGTGCACAAAAAATAATATTTTTATATATGGTAAATGAAATCAAACCGCTTGTGGTGGTAGCTGTTTTATATGGTAATAAATATATACCATTATTCTCTTCATAATGGATTAAGAATTATTGGCACTTTATAAGCTAGCTAGCGGAGCTGCCCCAGATAAATACATCCTTCTTCACTTGGGTGCCTATATATATTTGGATTAGTCTTTAATATAAAATATATTTACATAATTTGATTAGATTAAAGAAGTAATTAATTGAATTAGTTAATATGATATGTATGTATTTTCTAAAACACCCTATCTATTTTCATTAAATCCCTCATTATCTCTTCCCTTTTAGCTTATACTTGGAGGAACATTAAAAGGGATAAATTAGGAAAAGATTGATAAATATAAAAAATGTATCTTATTTTTAAGATCAAGATCAACTCTTAAAATATGTCTAATATTAAGGACTGGAAAGATGCCTATATTTTCTAAAATGGATAGCTAAAAAAAATTATACGAGTGTAAGTGAGAAACTGAAGGAAATATAAATGAAAATAGGAGTTGTACTGTGGCGGAATATATTGGGTCTATTTGGAGTGCAGTTTTTTGAATTTTTTCTGTGGTAACTTTAAAAAAAAAGTCAGTTGATTTTGCCAACTGATTTTGGGTCCGTTTGGATTGAGCTTAAATTTACTTAACTTAATTAAAGCTCAAAAAGTCTGTTAAGGCAAAAGTTCTACTTCTAAGTTTTTCTTAAAAAACTTTCAGCTTTTTGGCATGGGGCCTGCCACTTATATCACCATTAATTAAACACAAATCATTGTCTATAACTTGATTTTTTTCCTACCAAATTTTTTTAGAAGTTAGATAGCTTTTAAGTTATTGCTTCTACCGCCAACTCAAACAAGCCCATTACTGATGAGCGTGTGGGTGTGTTTTGTAGCGCAAGGTGTGCGGTAGAATGAAATTATATATTGTTATTAAAGATGAAGGAAGGAGATATTACCCAGAAAAAGATGAAGGTGAAAGAAGAGTACTGGAGAAACATAGAAAAATAGATTTTCATGGGGAAATTGATATCTAGACGATGATTTGCCAATTGCCATAGCCATAATAATGACAGGGGAACATTGACTGGGATGTGGTCCAAAAAAACCAAATGATGGAGACGTTTAGAATCAAAACATGTTGACTAAAATGTTTGTTCATTTTTTTACGTACACGCAACTCACCCCCGAGATTTTGCATTAGTCGAAGAAATTAATTAAGGTCCGTATGTGTAGTGAAGAAGATGAGAATGAGATATCAGTGGGTGTGTGTGGGCAAATAGAGGTTTGATGTGCCAAAAGAGAAGCACGAATAGGTAAGAAGAGAGCATCAATGGACTAACAAATGCCCACTCTCACACACCCCTTAAAAAAGATGTACCCCTTAACTTTGGATTAGAAGATCATATACTTATTACCACCTCTTCGATGTAGTGGTATGACTACTCCTCATCAAGTGGGAGGTCGCAAGTATGATCCCGTTTATTGTAATTTAAGTCATTTAGTGTCTGTCGTTGCAATGCAAAAGAAGAAGAAGAAGATATACTTATTAGTTACCTAAAGCAACTTAAAACTTAGTGACATGAATGGTCCCTGTTAGTGGAAGATCACAAGTTTGATCTTCTTAAGACTTCAGGTAGTTAATCTTTTTACCCCTTTAATTAAGAAAATGGGTGTATGACTTTTTTTCCCCAAAAAAGTTTTAGGTGAATTGGTTCATGAGAGATTGCTAGAGTAAAGGCATGCATTCAGGTTTAAAAAATACTTGCAAAGATATTACATATTATCATCAATAAGATTCTCACATTAATAAGATTTGAACTCATAACCACTTATAATCCAATATCTTTATCAACTTGACCAAATTTTATTAACAACAAAAAGGTATATGACTTGATGATGCTAGGACCCAAAAGCAAGCACAATAATAATGGAGGGTGTAGGAATGCGACTAACTGGGCTACTTTGGTCCCATCACCCCCCACCCCGCTACTTTATTACACACATGTTCGCTTACTGGGCTTCTTCTGCCATAATATACAGAATGAACCTGAGTATATAAGCTAATACGGTTAGTAATTATGAGATTACAAAAATATTTTTCTAAAATCATAAAAATGACTTTGCTTCTTAAAATATTAAGATTCATTTACACACACACTTTGAACTCATTTTCTGAGTGGTTCTAAGAATAATAAACGTCATTATTATAAATGGTAAAGGGACCAAAGCTATGATTGTAAATCCATAAATAATATTGTCATATCGGGTTATAGTAAAAATAATTTTCTATTTAAGAAATTAGTTTTATTAATGTTTGCAAATGAGACAAAAGAATCTTGGGTGGGAAGGGAGGGAATAATAAATGTGTTTTAGTCAAATACTCCATCATTATACTTTATAATATTGTGGGCCATGTTAATATATTTCTTAATGTTTAATTCTTCATCTGCTCATTAATATAAGACATATTTACTTAATTTAATTAGATTAAGTAAGTTAGTTCACTACTACAAAAAGGCCTTTTAAATCGGATGATTACTTTTTAGACAGGTTCTAGATATGGTCTCAATATAACCGGTATTAAAAGTCTATTATTTTTAAAATCGGTTTTTCAATTGATCTTAAAAATCACTTTTTACACCAATTTTTTAATATGTAAGGTCTAAAAGGTAAGTCTTTTAAGACTATTATTTTCCACAACCAATCTTAAAAGTCTCTAAATTAAAAGAGAAAAGAAAAACTTCCTCCTTCTCCCTGCACTTGTGAACTCTTCAGCGTTGTCGACTACCACCACAACATCGGCGTCGGCGTCGTTGCCAACTCAAATTGAACAAGATCGCTCTAGCAACATCAATGAAGGTGACACTGTTTTCTAGAACTTCCTCAAATTTGGACTTTGATCACCTAAAATCCATGGTTCCACCGAGACCACTAGGTCCTCTTTGTGCTCGTTGAAAGAGCAAAAAACAACCCAGCAAATGTAAGGAATGGGAACAATAAATTGATTGCCATTAAAATTAAACAACTCAATATGCAGGATGTGTTTAGTTTGAGGAGAGAGGCAGACATACTGTTACCAACTTGCCCCATGAAATTTGGTAAATATTTCTAGTTTCTAGTGCGGTCCATGGGCTATTTATTAAGGATGAGAGAGAAATTTTCTCTCTCCTCCCCCCTTGAACCAAACCAAACACACTGTTAGAGACGGAAATGTCAATACCATTTATTGCCAGAATATCATTAAGGTCTAGGTCATTGGGTGTAATAAAGGTGGCTGTGTGGCCATCGGCGGCAATGAGTTGAAGGGCAGAACCATCTTTGCTAAACCTGACTCTTTCGACCTTGCCCTTCTTAACGGCATTCAAGAACTCGCTGTAACACCATTGGCAATTACAATTTACATAACAAAAGAGCATTATGCTGAAAAACTAACTAATCTAAATAGGTGGACAAATAAAATTTCCAATGAAGCTAGAGAAAAAAACCCTGACGATGAGGAAAAGACACATTAAGAAGCACAAGCCTCAATTTCTTAGTTGCAACCTGTTGAACTCAAACAAAATTTTTTGACAAACAACAAATGAATGAACAACAGTTTAAGGTTTTCATGAAATTACTTGAGATAGGTAAAATGGAATCTACTGCTGGAAAAGAAAGGTAAAGAGAAATAATCAAAAGGAAATAAGAAGAATAAAGTACTCGAAACGTGATTGAAAACATCGACGGCATACTCTCCCTCTAGAAAGTGATAATATAATCTGTTGAAGCATTTGTGTCTCTTGGATGACTTTCATGCTCTCTTAGACCTGAAAATTTTGGAAGTCTTGCTCCCTGGTTGATTCAGCACTCCTCTCTTATGTCAGGGTTGGAAACAGGTCAAATTAGGCTTCACCCTTAACAAGTCAGGCTTGTTCTGTAATATACCGACCTGAGCTAGGTCTGTGGCTTGTTATAGGCCTATTTTTTGGCCTGAGCTTGACCTGTGGCCTGTTAAGGCCTTTTTTTATTTTTTTTTATTTTTATTTAATTAAGCTAACATGCCACAAGCCGAAAATATGTCTACTTTAAACAGGCCAAAATTACATAAATTAATACTAATAATATAAATGACAGGCCACAGGCCGAAAACATGCTTACTTTAAACAGGTTAAAGCATGTCAAAATTACATAAATTAATACTAATAATATAAACAGGTCAGCCTAAAAGGCCTATTATCAAGCTTGGGCCTGACCTATTAAGAGAAAACAAGCCTCATAAGAGGCTTTAGTCTGGCCTTTTAGCCTGACAGGCCAAGCTTGATCAGGCTTTTAATAGGCCAGGCCACAAACCCTTGGCCTTTTTCCACCTCTAACGCCAAATACCCTTTTCTTTGAGAAAAGAGAACCTGAACAGCAAGCAGCATAACCACCATCAAAATGGCATGCGTGTGGCAACGACCTACTCAACAATGGGGAGCAAAGTTGTGAAAGGCACGATAATGGAGTTAAAGGAGAGGGTGAGTGCAGCGAGGATGTGGAAGAGGAAGAGAGTCTTTAAAGAGGGAAATTAAATTTTGAGCTTAATAAAAGAGAAGATTCATCTTTTAGACTAGTTATAAGAAAATAATATAAGGTCTAAAAAATTCCATCTTTTAGATTGATTATTTGTGACAACTGATTTTTAAAGTTATAAACATTTTTTTAACTTTTTAAACCGGTTATTTGCAACAATCGATCTTAAAAATAATAGACATTTTTTAAAAACCTTTAAAACTGGTTATTTTACACAATTGGTTTTTAAAATAATAGACAATTATCTTATTTTTAACTTTTTAGACCGGGTTTTTAAAAAAACGGTCTAAATAATGTTTATATCTCATATTAAAGGAATCGTTCTAAAAAGTTATTTATGTTTATTAAACTGCATCGGTCATATTTTTTAGACTTAATCCTCTGTATTTGGTCTAAATGTGGTTGTTTAAAAGCCCTTTTTTATAGTAGTGATTGAGTTAATTAATAAAACATCTAATAATTTTTCTCATTGATTATTGTTGATAAAGCATCAATAAAAATAAATTAGGAAAATATTAATAAATATAAAAACTGTTATATTTAGGACAAGAATCAACTCATCCTACATTAAAGAGATGAAAGGGATGAGGGAGTATAATATCAAGTTTATTAAATCTGTAAATCAGAGTCAATAGTTTTGAAATTGAGGTTATGTGATTGTGGGGTGTGTAATCAATCATGTTGGGGGCGTGAGAATGAACATTAGCGTCAGGAAATATCCTAATCGATTTGATTCCTGAATCCTCATATTGCAATTCGATGTCCTCTTTTTCAACATGTTAATAATGGCTGTTTACCATTTGTGTCACCCCCAACACACACACACACCTGCATTTCCCATTCGCCTTTGCCATTATTATTGCCTCACTGCATGCTCGCTCCCCTCCTCCATCATTCCCTTTATTCCCCTCACAATTATGCTTAATTCCTCACTCAGTACGAACTGTTAACGAGATTAATTAATTAATGTCGTGTGAAGAAATAAAACTGATCTATCTTTGCAAAGCAGTGATCAGTAGTCAACACATTATCCAGAAGCTTGCTAATTAATATGGGACAGAGTGGTGAGATGTTTCCAAAGCTTGTTTGTTTGAGAATGGAACAGAGTCAAAATGAAAGCGACCCACGTTGTGACTTGTGATGGAGGCTGGCACTTCACTGTGCTCCAAAGCATGCTTGTTGGCCTATTTTCACATACAATACAATCTTCCCCCTAATTCCTTTCCCACCTTCATTGTACTCATCATAGTCTCCATGTAATGTTAAGTGTTAACATCAGTATATACAAGCAAGCCAACATATCAGAGGTTTATATAACCCATAATAAGGTTACTTGTTAGTCCAAATCTGCTACCGATGTTATTAGCAAATAACAATTTGTAAATGTCTCTTTAGTAGCTTTTTAAACCTAGAGACGTGTTCCAACCTTGATAATTAAGCCTCATATACCAACTCATAAACTTTAACTATATATATGAAAAAAAAACATCACTCTATACAATTCCATCCTTTATTGCAAATTACAAAATTTATAACTCCATTACAAACTACTCCTTCTGGTCCTTATTATAAGGCACCAACTATCTTTTCTCATAAACCAATAAATGGAAGTTAGATCATTAAATAAGCCTAAAATTGATAAAAGTTTCCAATTTTATTTCTACTTTAATGATGTAGATTTAAAGAAGTTTGTTAAAGTAAGGGTATAATAGGAAAATAGTAATAAATAAGTTAGCTAAATGTAGTTGGTACCTTATAAAAAGAACAAAAAATTATGGATAGTTGGTGCCTTATAATAAGGATAAGAGGGAGAGGGAGTATATTTTGCCTAAACCTTAATAATAATGCAATTTCCTATACATCGTTATTTTAACACAATATTTCATGTTCAGTGATGTAAAATCCCCGCACTTGAAATCAGATACTACTAAAATTGCAAGGAATTAAACTACGGAACGCAATGAAGAGTCCAAAAAATGCAGAATCATTATTAGATTTGCAAAAATGAGAAAGAGAGGGGCAGCATATGTCTGCCAAAGAGAAGAGGTGATTTGGGGGTGGGAGGTGGGGAACCTTAGTGGAAACACTTCATTGATTAATTAGCTCTCTTTGACAGCGTGTGATCCATTTGATTATACAGAAAAGTGCCTCCTATTCATTAATTAATACTCCCATCACTCCTAATTATATTGTTAAATTAAGTAGAGAGAAAGGCTAATTAAAAATTTAAAAGACGATGTGGTGGTTCTTCCCGTTGGCTGGCTGCTACTTTTCGCATTCCTAGTGATTGTGCTTTTTCCAAATGAGAGAAGAGGACCTCCATCTTCTTCACTGCGGGCTCCACTCCTTGATCTTAACCATCATGCATGTCCGATAGCCTTTTCAGGATTGGGGTTACCTTGCTTTAAGTCATCATGCCTTCTCTTCCTCTTCCGTATGAAAATCATTTTCATGGGAATAATTTGATACCCCTAAAAAATCTCACCACTCATAATGACACTTATTATAACATCGTAGGATTCAATATTCTTTCTAGGTTGTGACAAAACATGACATACAATTTTTACCTCTAGAGTGGTTTTGTGATTCCATGAGTTCTTATGAGGGAGTGACTGGTAAGTGTCCCAAACATACATGTTACTATCTCATTTAGTCTTAAATATTAAACATATTTGATTTTTTTTATAAAGATTAAAGATACTAAATAAATTGTTTTAGAATATTTATATTTATAATTAATTTTCTTTCAAACTAATTTGTATAACTCATAGACTAATATAAAATCAAATAATACATCATATATATTATAATTAAATCATTTATTTAACTTCTTTAATTTTTTCAAAAAAGGCCAACTATATCTTATATATACTAAGTATTAGATGGAGTATTTTATATATCTTTCT
The DNA here is from genome assembly GCA_037074495.1 of Acacia confusa. Classification (NCBI taxonomy): domain Eukaryota; kingdom Viridiplantae; phylum Streptophyta; class Magnoliopsida; order Fabales; family Fabaceae; genus Acacia; species Acacia confusa. The sequence continues at coordinate 29,419,831 of CM073511.1, forward strand.
CTTATCCTGTTAACCATACTAAAACATTCATTGGCAACCTTATTTCTCACATTTTAGTTACAATAGTGCTCTTGTTTGCGACTGTTTATTAGGACCCCATATCCCATCTTTAAGCGAAAGTGAACAAGCTGCAGCTTCATTTTTCTTTTAAAAAATGGTGGCACTAGTAGAGTAATGATTATCGATTGAATTGAACGGCCAAGACTCAGAGGAGAGAAGGGGAAAAAGCGAGGTACGCGTACGGCATTGTAATGATTTAATGGGAATATGATAGAAAATTCCTCAAAAGAAGAACAACAAAGCATATAAACTATATAAATATCGTAATCGTAAAAAAATACGAGTATACATAGAATAATATACATTGTAGCAGAAGATGTAAATATATAATAAAAGAAGTGGGCATAGGAGTACTAGTGTGGTGTAGGGTGGGGCAAAGGATCCTTAATTAATAGGGTGGATGTGAAGGCATGAGAGGTTCCCACCATACCCCTCGTGCGTGCTATCTATCAATGGCGGCTTCGCTATTGCTCAATCATCATCATTAATCACACAATCTGGTGAAGGTGTGTGAGATCTTACCAATTAGAGTTTAAATTCAAGCAAGAGTAGTTCTCATGGTAGCTCTGGCCACCGAAACTGGATATACGCATGGAATATTCATATTCGATAAGACCTAGTTTCAATGGTCGGAAGTTTGACTCAGCGAGATGGCCGGTAATGAATTACTCCCTTCGTTTCAAAGAATAAGCTTTAAATTTGTAAATGAAATTTTAAATGGGTATATGAATGGATGTATTAATTATAAAATATAAGTTTCATTTTAAATTTGTCAAATTATTTATTGTTGTTTTTCCAATTTTACCTTTTAACTATATTTGATGTATTTATTGTCTGTTTTATTTATTCTCTATAAATAAGGGAGATAAAAAAATTTATTATTTTTAACTAATTTTTAATAAATTAAATTGGTTATTTGAAGTTTATAATTAGGGTGACGTGGGTGATGAAGGTGAGCCATTGATTTGGGAGGGTATGTGGGGGACAAGGAAAAACATATTGGAAGGCAAAGAACAGTTACGATAACGTCTTTTTAGGACGAGTGTGGGACACTGATCATTCTCTCATGGCCCTTGGCCTATATTTATAACCCCTAGCCTCGCTTCTTCTCTTCACCTCAACTCAGCACTACTTAACTTGCAGTTTGAGTAAGTAAAAGAGTTGTTAGGTGTGAGCTAGCATTTGGAACATGGCTGAGTCAGGGTCGAAGAGAATGTGGTGTTCAATTCCAGAGCGATTTCAGCTGCATGCGGCCATGTTGGCCCTGCAGTTTGGCTATGCAGGATTCCATGTCGTTTCAAGAGCTGCCCTGAACATGGGCATCAGCAAACTTGTTTTCCCTGTCTACCGTAACATCATCGCTTTTCTTCTCCTCCTCCCCTTCGCTTACTTCCTCGAAAAGTACCTCTTCTCATCTCCCTTCTTCATTATCCTCCTCTTTCCTTGATTCATACATAACACTACAACTCTTTGTTTCTCTCCTGTAGGAAGGATCGGCCTGCGCTCAACTGGAACTTCGCCTTCCACTTCTTTCTCCTGGCACTCGTCGGGTACCTACATACATACATGTCTCAAAACCCTAGAGAATGGGTAGTATATGTAACTGCTTATTTTAATTTGTGTTCTTATGTATAACAGGATCACCGCAAACCAAGGGTTCTACTTGCTTGGCTTGGACAACACATCTCCGACCTTCGCGTCAGCAATTCAGAACTCCGTCCCTGCCATCACTTTCCTCATGGCAGCCATATTCGGGCAAGCTAGCTACTTGTCACTTTTATTAATTTTCAGAGTAGCTCACTTAATTTAGTTCGTGTAACTAACTGAGAGCGCGCATGACATAAACGATATTTCAGGATTGAGAAAGTGAGGTGGAACAGAAGAGACGGGTTGGCCAAGGTGGGTGGGACATTATTCTGTGTCGCAGGGGCAAGCGTGATAACTCTATACCAGGGTCCAACCATATACAGCCCAGCTCACCATGTTCAGAACACTGGGAGTTCAACGTCTCTATTTGGCTCACTGGGGCTTGGAGATGCAAATGGAAAGAGCTGGACCCTTGGATGTATCTACCTGATAGGCCATTGCTTGTCGTGGTCAGGTTGGCTTGTGATGCAAGCACCTGTGCTCAAGAAGTACCCAGCCCGCCTCTCTGTCACTTCCTACACATGTTTCTTTGGCCTCATTCAGTTTCTGATCATCGCTTTGATCTTTGAAAGAGACGCTCAGGCTTGGCTTTTCCACTCTGGTGGAGAAGCTCTCACTATTGTTTACGCTGTACGTGAAATTATCATTAATTAACCTCTTGTAATTTGCTCATTCGATAGTGGAATTAATAAAATTTCTATGGATTAATTGCAGGGAGTGGTGGCATCAGGAATTGCCTTCGCCGTTCAGATATGGTGCATTGACAGGGGGGGCCCAGTGTTCGTGGCCGTATACCAACCAGTTCAGACTCTTGTTGTCGCCGTCATGTCTTCCATTGCCTTAGGCGAAGAGTTCTATTTGGGCGGGTTCGTATTTTTTACTACTAGCTTTCAACATTTAATTTAACTAGTCTCTCTCTACAGATGAAATTTTCTAACTTGAATTTGTGGATTCAAATATTAGCCCCGCTTGATATGAATCTGGGTATAGAAACAGTATATAGTAATGGGACCTAACTGTCGTCTCTGAATACTTTTTGAGTTTGACCGTGATATATTTTATACTTTGGAATGACCAAAACTCCAAAAGTTTCCCACGAGCTACACCGGAGGGTACTTTTTGGTTCCCTAAAGCATTTTAAAAACAACATTCGAGTTTTACAAGGAATATAACAAGTTTGACCATGATATATTATTGGATTTTATTGACGAGGACTGTGACATGTAGATGCGACTTTTCCTGTTTGCTTTTAGTCTCTTTAAAAAAAGAGACAAAACAAAACCAATTTAATTGCTGTATATGCGGGTGTTATGTTTTACAGAATTATTGGAGCAGCATTGATTGTGGTGGGATTGTATCTGGTTCTGTGGGGCAAAAGTGAAGAGAAGAAACTTGCAAAGGAACAAATTGCTATTGTATCTGCTGCTGAGCACGTTCCTCGGCCAACAAGCCACTCCAAGAACTCACTTACTCAGCCACTCATCTCTTCGTCCTCGGAAAATGTCTGATCCAAAAAACCCTAATAACTTCATCGGACCAAAGCATCATTTCCTCTGGGTGAACAAGAACTCGTATACTTGTTATACTACTTCCGTACTATCACGAAGCTTGTGTGTGTATGAGCGATTTTCATATCCATGGTTTTGTTTTTAATTTGAATCTTTTTTTTGGTTAAGTGAAATGCTTCTTCCTTACTAGGACATTTAGAAGGAGAGATGATCAGATGGGATTATTGGCCATAATGATTGATGTCACTAGCTGGCGATGATAAGTGGGGGCCAATAGAGCCTGATGAAAATCCCATCTGCCTTTTATATAAATGTTAATTTGTGGTTTGATTTACCAAAGAGACGTTTTTATTTTTTCAAGAAATTTTGTTTCTGTGTGATACCATTATAAATCATCATGACAACGTATGGAAGTAAAACAAAAGAGACCCCAGAATGATTTCCCAGACGTGAACACAACTTGTAGGCATGAGCAGATTTTGATTTTAAGACATAATTTTCAGAGTCAAACGGAATCATTTCGGTCTCTAAATTTCTCTACACCTGGTTATTATTACTTCTCAGTGCTGGCAAAATTTGAAACAAACTTAACTAAAAATTAAAGCTGTCAGTCGTCAGATTGGGTGGTGGGTGGCAGAATGAACCCTTGAACGAAACTAGATCAATCGAAGCGTGGCTTGTGCATTGATTGGCTATCAATATTGGCCGACCATTTGTGACTACGTACATCATTATTATCAAAGCATATATCCTTGACGCGTTGTCGTGTTATAGAGAGCATATTTATGTACGATATATATAGGCCACCATGGTTCCTTGGCTCTCTGCCTTGTCTCCTATATGTACGTGTCTTTTAGCTAGCATGAAACAAACAAGCCATTGATGTGTATATGCACAAAACAATCAGTTAAGAAGCCGTTAGGGTAGGTGCTAATATATACTCCCTCTCGTTCTTATTATAAGGCACCAACTAACAATTCTCACATACCAATAAAAACCGTTAAAGTCAAAAAAGTTGTCATAGAATTTAAGTAATTTCCAATATTACCCCTACTAATTACACTAAATTCTAATATTCTATTAATTATTACTCTCATACACTACCTTTATAAACTAGGGGCATACATGGAAAAAGATAATTAATGCTCATTAGGAACAAGCAAATGCCTTATAAAAAGGACCAAATAAACTTGCTAGTTGATGCCTTATAATAAAGACTAGAGGGAGTACAAAACAATCAGTGTTGTATGCCCTGATGAGTATATCGTTGTCGATTAATCCCATAAAGACATGGACAAATTGACAAAGCTCTAGGTATAATTAAACCGGTATGATTTTAAATCAACAGATACCAACACCACATCATTAAAGTTTATAAATCATTAGGATCTATTATCATCATCAAGTTAAATGCCTTTTCCTTTTCCGCTAAAAAAAGTCTCTCTCTCTCTCTCTCTCTCTCTCTCTCTCTATATATATATATATATATATATATATTATCGGGATCACGCTTCCCTTTTCTAACCTTTGAAAAATATCTAATAATTATATTACTAGCCTTTGTTTTGCCAATAGGTCAATCTATTTTTGAGCAAAAAACAAAAGTGATATGAAAATCACACAGGCACAAAAACGACTTTACTTTAATAGATAACTTTTTTGCCAGCACTTTTATTGGCATGTTGAAATATTTAGTGGGTTGTGCAATGCAATGAGACTCACTCCTTAAACTCTGTATCATAGCACACAGGGCTAGTTCTTCAATAATCGTTGACTCTACTTATTAAAACATTATATCATTTATTAAAGTGATTTATATAAACATATTTAGTAGTGGCCCCATAAATGATATGACACATATAAATATGATTTTCAAATTATTTTTTTAAGGAATATTACTTATAGCGCAATAAATTTGAGTCAATAGATGGATGTTTTTAATATGGTCTTACACCGCTACCACTAGATCAATTATACATTGATTCTATGTTGATTGAGATGAGTTTTGTCTCAAATGTTTTTATAAAAGCTAAAATGAAGATGCTACTCCTATATGTTATGTTAGGAAATTTTTAGGAAGGGGGTTGGGTTCACCACAATCCAAAGATAAGACGCTATGACTTTACTCCTCATAACATACAAGACTGAAAGTACACATGTTTCCACTTTTTCCACCTTAGCCTGCATTTCTACACATTCACATCACCTAGATTACCTTCTTTAGTGCCTTGACCAACTCTATGATCAAACCCTCTCCCGTTGATGAGAATATCTGACTCTTTTACCAGTTAAACCTAAAGGCGAGATCGAGTTGTAAAGATGCTACTCCTAAATACAGCCACAAGTGATCTTGATGCAAAGAAGATTGCGAGGCCTAAATATTAGAACGTGGGTTAGGCTTCGTAGAAAAATTTGTTTTGAAACTCGGAATATAGGCTCACAGCTAGGCCACTGATCGAAAATGAAAAAGAGCCCATTACATGTGCGAGGTATATATACTGCGCACTACACTGCAGGTGTTCTCAGAATCCAATCATGGAATTGCACAAGGAAAATTGCATTTAGTCCCAAATAAAAAGTACTATTAATTATCCATAAATCCTAACCAAGTGGAAACATTAAAGTCTCACATTTTGAAGTTTTGATTTTTTAATCAAGCAAGCTCCTCAAGTCCAAAAAAAAAAAAAAAAAGAAGCAAGCTCCAAATAGAGTCTCGGGCTACCCAACTAAACTATATATATATATATATATTACCATATGAGCTAATTTAGTATCTGAAATTGACCCCAAAAAGTATAAATATCTTCACATAAATTGAGGTAAAACTCCTTTCACATATTTATTTTATATATCGTAGATTACGTTGGAAAGTTAACTTGTAGATTACGTTGAAAAGTTAACTTATATTAAGTCATTGATGTTTAAGAGTATGATATATCTCCCATGTTGTTTCAGACTTCTCAAAATAATGTAATTCGTGCCATTTTGTAATTGATTTTTTTATTTTAACTTGTATTCATCATATACTTGTACTTCTACCTAATGAAAAATACGTTTCTCTATCAGTATTTTTTTCACTTCTTTACTGCTGTTTACAGTTCTATCCTTCCCATTTCTTTGGTTAAATTTTGATCATCCCAAATTTATTTAACCCGAACTTCAATTTGTACGAGCGTTCATCCCCTACCCAATCTCCACGTGTTTAATAATTGGCTTGGGGAAAAAGCATCCAATTACGCATTATATGTGCATGGAAGAAGATTATCGGGTGGTCTTTGTTTCTCATTTTATATCCTTCTTATGAACGATTTAGACTATTGATTGGGAAGAGGATGATAAGAAATGGATGGATATAATTTAGAAATGGTGAGGTATTGATTGGCAAGAGGATGATAAGAAATGTACGGATATAATTTAGAAATGGTGATGAGATGATGAGAGAATCTTATCCGTACGAATATGTGGCTTTCCGACCAACCGATAACGCTTTGGAGATGAGAAGACGGTGTTAGCTTCTCTGTTCTTAAGAAGCTCGAAAACGGAATCGTTTAATATATATACGGGAGTCAGATGAGCAAGAACATCGGGGCAGAGAAGGTAACAGTGAGAGATGGAACTGGCATGGAAGAGAAAGCTGCAATGGCTTGTAATGGCGGGATTTCTTTATATCATCAACGCCGATGTCAGTGAAGGCGGAATCACCAGCAGCTTCTTGAGAAGCTATAATTATTCCTTGGATATGCCCTTGGACAGCGATGTTTTCCGAGTACCCCCTGGTTATAATGCTCCTCAGCAGGTGAACAACTAACTTGTTCTTCTCCTTCCTTAATTTTTTTTTCGGGAACTAAATATTTTTTCCTGGGGACTTGTTGAAGGTCCATATAACACAAGGAGATCATCTAGGGAAGGGTGTGATAGTTTCTTGGATCACTCAAGATGAACCGGGTTCAAGTACTGTTGTATACTGGGCACAGGAGTCCCAGTTAAAATTGCAAGCTGATGGTTTTTTTGTTACTTACAACTACTTAAATTACACCTCTGGTTACATCCACCATTGCACAGTTGAGAATTTGGAGGTGCGTGCAGGTCTTTTACACACAACTTAAAAGGTTAGTATTACGAAAATGTCAAGTGTCTTGCCAACTTATTCTCATTGCAAATGCAGTTTGACACCAAATATTTCTATGAGGTCGGAATCGGATTTACCACTCGACAGTTCTGGTTTAAAACACCTCCTCCAGTTGGTCCTGATGTTCCTTATACCTTTGGCCTTATCGGTAATTCGTTATTCTACTTGCTGCAATGAATACAGTTAAGCTTTAGCCGCTTGAATTTCTCATTAACTATTGGATGTTTGCACTTGGTAATTTGTGGAGCAAGCTAAGTCTGTTGGTAAATTTTGTAAACTAGCCAATGTAATGTGTTATTAGGTTAAAAATAACTTAGATTTAAAATAATATTTTATAGAATGAAATACAGTAGGACCCATATAAAGATATATAAATTTTGACTTTTATTTCTCATGTAAATAAAATACTCAAATTTACTCTATATGAAAAGTCATAATTAATTTATAAAAATCCCTATTTTTTCTATTGAGTAGTTTCCCTAAATTTCAACATTTGCACATATTTATATTTATATTTATAATAATGGTATTACATCCGTTTCTTTTAAATATCTCAAAGAGAATAATCAAAATATTATATTAAATATTTACTTAATATTTTGTATCTACTTCCCCATCATTAATTATATTAAAGAGTAAAATATTCTAATCACCCTCATTTTTTGCTTTAATTCACGGACCTCCCTTCTATTTTGAAAATATACACTTAAGTCCAAACAATTAACCCTTTAAAAATATTCCAAAAATATATTTTTAATTAAATTTCATATAAAAATATAATTTATTTAATATTTTACCCTTAATACTAAGTTCCTAGTTTTACTTTTATCCTGCATGTATTTATTTTGTCATGCACATTTTGACTAAAATTGTAATTTTAAAGAATTTAAGAGTTTTTTTATTTGTTCCTTAATTTCTATTTTTATTTTTACAAATAGTTATGTGTTTGATGATTATAACATTGGTTAATGTAAATATCACAAACCTTGAATATGAAAGTAAGTTTTTAAATGAACATGTGCTTGATCAAATGTGTATAAATATTTGTTAAAAAAAGTATTAAATTATAAATTTAAATTACGCATACAATCTCAAATTGATGTAGTTTTTTATATTTGATAAAAATATACTCTCTATGGTCTTTATTATAAGGCACCAACTACCATAAGTTTTTTGTTCTTATTACAAGGCACCAGCTGCCTTTAATTAACTTATTTATTACTATTTTCTCATTTAACCCTCATTTTTAACTAACTTTTTAAATTCACATCATTAAAATGAGGGTAAAGTTGGAAACATTTATCAATTATGGACCAATTTAATAATTTAACTTCAATTTATTAGTCCGCGAGATATGGTAGTTGGTGCCTTATAATAAGAATCAGAAGGAGAATGTGTTTAATATATATTTTAAGTCAAAATTAATTTATAATATCAAAACTAATAAATTTTTTTATCAAATTAGGAAGTTAGAAAATCTATTAGAATAATTTTTTTGTTTTATAAATTTTTATTAGCCCTTACACACACACACACAAACAATCTAATATTGAAGAGGGATATTTTGGTCAAAAAAAATTCAAAAGTTAAACTTAATGGTTAACTAATTGTTTGGATATATGAAAATATAATATTAAAATATAAAAGAGGTTTAGTAACATACGTTTTACTTTTAAAGAAGGTTTTATATGGGTTTTTAAAATAGAAAATGAGGTCTATGTAATTAAAACAAAACATGAGGATAATAGAGTATTTTACTTTTAATAAAAAAATTTGTAATTAATTTATTGCATCCCTATTTTTCTTATTGATTAGTTCCCCTAAATTCAAACATTTACACATATTTATATTTATAGATATAGTAATATCCATTCCGTTTAAAGATCTCAAAGGGGATAATCAAATATTGAATTAAATATTTATTAAATATTTTATATTACCTCCTGGTTATTAATTTACAAAATATTGTGTAACTCCTTCCATTATCTATATTTTAAAACTGCTTCTCATTATTATTTTTTAAATTTAATGTTTTACGCTACAATTTTGTTGACGTATTGATTATAGAAATGTTTACTGCTCTGCTTTAATATAGTTAAGAATTACGTACATTGACAGTGAGCTAGCTATAGCTATAGCTTTATTTTGGAGAAGCATGAAATTGCGGAAACTTTAAACTTACATGTGACACTTCAACTTCTTTTTTAAGAGAATGAAATCTTATTCTTGGAATTATTGTGAGCAGGTGATCTAGGTCAAACTTACGATTCCAACATCACATTAACCCATTATGAAAAAAACCCAGCAAAAGCAGAGACAGTCCTGTTCGTGGGGGATCTGTCTTATGCAGATGATTATCCATTTCATGACAACATACGATGGGACACTTGGGGAAGATTCACAGAGCGAGTTGCTGCCTATCAGCCTTGGATTTGGACTGCAGGAAATCATGAGATTGATTTTGCTCCTGAGATTGTAAGTGCTCGTTCCCATACAATTCCGATTAAGTTGGGTTTTCCTGCTAGTTTAATTTGGCCTACTTTTGTGAGACTTGATCACATTCCCTCTACATTTATGGTAGATATTTAAGCAAAGACTAGATGCAATAATCTTATTATTTGCTGATGCAGGGTGAAACTAGACCATTCAAGACTTATACTGCTCGTTATCATGTGCCGTTCCAAGCCTCTCAGAGTACATCTCCATTGTGGTACTCTATCAAGAGAGCTTCAGCATATATCATTGTCATATCTACTTATTCAGCTCTTGGTAAGATTTTTCATCACCTTGATAGTTTAAGAATTTTCTTAGGGTTGCACGAGCCAATCAAGGATCAACCCATGAAAAGTAAAGGGTTTGCATTTTGCCTTCCATCATGAGTCCATAGATATCTGAGCTGTTGGAAAACTTGATACGAGTTGCACAAACATACAGTATTGGTGTTGATTTCTCTTGATATAGATATGCATATTTGATTAATTTGCGTGTTAGGTAAATACACTCCTCAGTACAAATGGCTTGAGAATGAGTTTGCAAGAGTGAACAGAAAAGAAACGCCATGGTTGATAGTTCTGATGCACAGTCCAATGTATAGCAGTTATGTGACTCACTATATGGAAGGGGGAGACTGTGAGAGTAATATACGAGAGTTGGTTTGTGAAGTACAAAGTGGATGTTGTATTTGCTGGTCATGTTCATGCTTATGAACGATCCGTAAGTGCTCCTTCTTCTCCTGTCGACTGTAATGCTCTAGAAATTCCTTGTGATGAATGAAGACAATGTGGGCTGTGCTACAAAAGGCCCAATGGATGCAGTAAATGTGGAAGACGTTAGGCCCGTCAGAAAGAGTGGAAGGATCCGGAAGCCAACGTGGAAATTGAGAGATATGGATGAGTGAGGAGTATAAGAAAGGATTGACGAGTCGGTTGGTGGTGTGCATGAATTTTGGAATCTTTCTCCTCTCTGTGGTTCCCTCTCCTTCTTTGACAATTCTGTTATCATTTCCTTTTCTGTATTTTCTATTCTTAGATTATCCGCACTGCTATGGAATGATTGTTGAATGTTGAATTTGAATCTAACAGTATAGATTATATCATTCCTTATCATTATTGAGTTCATAACCATAACATTCCTCCCCTGAATAAACAGTGATTAAAATTGTTGATGGTTGCAGGAACGTGTCTCCAATATAGCCTATAACATTGTAAATGGGTTTTGCAAACCCGTGAATAACCAGTCTGCACCAGTTTATATAACAATTGGAGATGGAGGGAATATAGAAGGATTGGCTACTAAGTAAGTATATCATATAGTAACTCCTGTCCTTAATATTATATCTCGTTCATAATGCATATTATATGACGAATGAGATCTTAATGAGTACAAGATGTACGTAGTAGTTTTAAAACATTTTTATGTTATTTCAAATGATGTGAGTCATTTATTTGTCGACTAATGGGAAATCGTTGAAACTTGAATGGTGGCAGCATGACAGAGCCACAGCCAAAGTACTCAGCGTTCCGTGAAGCCAGTTTCGGCCATGGGATTTTGGATATAAAGAACAGAAGTCTGTAATGGATACAGAAAGAGTGGGCCTAGAAACGATTGATCCAATAGCAACAGATGGGGAAAAGCCCATAAGAAGGAGCAAAAGGGCTAAAAGAAGATCCTGGAAGCTTAGGGAATTCAAGTAGGAGAGCTATAAGAGGACAAAAGTTGTTATGTGACGGGTGTGAAAAGTTGGTATTGAGAATCTGTCCTCTCTCTGTGACTCTCTCTTTCCTCCATTTCTGTTATTCTGTCATTCTGTTATTCCTTCTTTCTATTTTGTACTGTATAAATTGTATCAGCAACGCTATAGCTATTCACGATTCTGGATTATAATATATAATAGAAGAACTATCCCCTATTCCATCATTTAAGACTATAACAAAGGTGCTTTCATTGAGAGAACTTCATGGCGGAAAATACTCGGTTGAAGGAAATACAGGCAGAGCAAAAGAAAACGGGTGAATTCATGGAAGATGCAAAGGGTCGATTTACACGGCTGGAGAGCTTTATGGAAGCAGTCATGCTGAAGCTCGATCAACTGGATAAAAAAAATGAGAGTGCTAGCTTTGGTTCCAGGAGCGAGGCTTCAATCGCAGGAACATTACACGCTCAGCCAAACACTTACTACAACACCATGAACAAACAAGTTAAGCTAGATTTCCCACGCTTCGATGGATCGGAGGCATTACAGTGGATATTTAAAGCTGAGCAGTATTTCAAATACTTCGAAATTCCAGATGCGCAGCGGATCGTCATTGCTTCTGTTCATTTAGATGGGGACGTGTTACCATGGTTCCAAATGTTAGAGAAGAATGGACGGATCCCTCACTAGACTGCCTTGACCCAAGCTATTGAAGAGCAATATGGCCCATCCCAGTTCGACTGTGCCAGATCTCAGCTATTTAAGCTGGTCCAAGATGGCAAGCTCGAGGAATATAATGGTCAGTTCATGACATTAGCAAACAGAACCATGGAAATTCCTGAATCCGCACTTTTAGACTGTTATATTGGGGGATTAAAGGCAAATTTATGCCGGAACGTGCTGGTGCAAAAACCCAGTACAATGTTGCAAGCCATGACGTTGGCCAAATTGTTTGCAGAGACGGTTGAACCAAACAAGAGTTCCAGAACTCATGGCCTTAGCAACACAGGGTACACAGGACATGCGGCAAAAGGTTACGTGACTCCAGCGAACAACGCTGCCAGTGGAACATCCGCGATGAGTAGCAGTGGCGGTAAATCAAATCTGCCTCCGTTATTACCTACACCTACCAGGTTACCCCTGAAGCGCATGACACCCGCAGAAATGCAAATTAGAAGGGAGAAAGGTTTATGCTACACTTGTGACGAGAAATTTTCACCTACACATAAGTGTGTCAAGAAACAATTAATGATGATGATTGAAGAAGGTGAACCAGACGATCCTGTCGAACCAGACATAGAAGAGATACAGATAGACGGAACACTACACCATCTATCGTTACCAGCATCCAAGGGCACACAAGGCACGGCTACCATTCGATTTACAAGCACGATTCAGGGAACAGAGGTTCAAATTCTACTAGATGGAGGGAGCTCAGACAATTTCATTCATCCACGTATTGTACAACATCTCAACTTACCTGTGGAATGTACAAAAGAGGTACGGATTTTGGGGGGAATAGGACAGGTGATGCGCACTAATTAGCTGATTAAAGACATAGCAGTGCAAATATGCGGGTATACGATATCGCTAATGATGCTCGTGCTACCAGTGGCCGTCGTAGACATTGTTGTTGGAGCTAGATGGTTAGCCACTTTGGGCCCACACGTAGCTGACCATAGTACTTCCACAATCAAGTTTTTGACAAATGGTCAATGGGTGACGTTAAAAGGGACCTGAGGAAATGCTTTTTCACAAGCACAATACCACCACTTACTGAGATTGCAGCATATGGAGGCGTGGACTGAATTATTTGTCATGCAAAACAATGTACAACAGAGTAACGAAAGCTTGGGTGAAATTCCTCAAGACCTTCTACAGATTTTACATGAATTCACAACTGTGTTTGAAACACCTCATGGATTGCCTCCGCACAGAGGACACGAGCATGCCATTGAATTACTCCCAAATTCCTCTCCAGTGAAGGTTCGGCTATACCGCTATCCTGTGAGTCAAAAGGCAGAAATTGAAAGAATTGTGGATGAACTCTTAAGCGAAGGACTGATAAAACAGAGTAACAGTCCATTTTCAGCACCAGTAATTTTGGTTAAGAAGAAAGATGGTACGTGGAGGTTTTGAGTAGATTATCGGGCTCTGAACGCAATTACAGTAAAGGATGCATTTCCTATGCCCACAGTTGATGAGCTTTTAGATGAACTACACGGCTCTGTTTTCTATTCTAAACTCAATCTCAGGTTGGGATACCATCAAATATTAATGAAGGATCGAGATAGAGAGAAGACTGCATTTAGAACTCACCAGGGGTTGTATGAGTGGATGGTGATGCCGTTCGGACTCACAAATGCTCCGGCCACATTCCAAGCTCTCATGAATACCATCTTCCGACCCTTCCTACGTAAGTTTGTTTTGATTTTCTTTGATGATATCTTAATTTACAGTGATAATTGGGATTCCCATTTAACACATGTTCGCCTAGTTTTGCAAACGTTGGCTGAGAATTGCTTATTTGCCAAGCTATCGAAATGTGCATTTGGTCAACGTCGGATCGATTATTTAGGACACATGGTGTCGGCAAAGGGGGTGGAGATGGATGATTAAAAAATAGAAGCTATTAAGCGATGGCCTAATCCACAGAATGTCACGCAATTAAAAGCTTTTCTGGGACTTAGTGGATATTACAGGAGATTTATCCATCAATACGCTCAAATTGCGAGTCCGCTCACTAAGCTTCTTGCCAAGGACTCGTTTCTCTGGTCAGAACCAGCACAGAAAGCCTTTGATGATCTTAAAAATGCCATTACCCAGGCACCACCAGTGTTAGCTCTTCCCGATTTCTCGAAGACTTTTATCTTGGAGACTGATGCTTCTGGCAGTGGAATTGGCGCAATACTTAGTCAAGAGGGTCACCCGATTGCTTTCTTTTCCAAGAAACTTTCCCCTCGTATGTAGGCGCAATCAGTGTATGTTCGAGAACTTTCAGCTATCACCGAGGCAGTCGCCAAATTTCGCCATTATCTATTTGGCCATTTTTTCATCATACGCACGGATCACTCCAGTTTGAAGCATTTGGGCGAACAAGTAATCCAAACACCTGAGCAGGAGGCCTTTCTACCCAAATTGTTGGGTTATCGTTTCACTATTGAACATAAACCAGGAAGACATAATCAAGCAGCAGATGCACTGTCGCGAGTGACATATATGGCTCTATCGTCTCTTCAGTCCTCATTTATGGATAGCATTTTCGCAAAGGTGCGATCTTCTGCGTTTATTCAGGAAATCAAGGAACGACTTCTTAAAGGGGAGACAATGGCCCCTGAATATCACATCAGACAGCAAGATTTGTTTTGGAATCAACGGTTGGTCATACCTTGGGAAGATCAGACTATTATTCAAGAACTTTTAGAGGAATTTCACTCTTCGAAAGTTGGCGGACATGCTAGTTTCTTAAGAACATTCCATCGGGTTGCTCGATTGTTTTACTGGCCTCGAATGCGTAAAGACATACGCCGTTTTATTCAACAGTGTTTGGTATGTCAACAAACCAAAATCTCCCATTTACACCCGATAGGACTACTGGACCCTCTTCCAATACCAGATTGAATTTGGGAGGACATCTCTATGGATTTTATTATTGGATTGCCTGTGGTGCATGGTAACTCGGTTATTTTTGTGGTAGTGGACCGTTTGTCAAAATATGGACACTTCATCCCTTTGCCCACTTCATTCATTGCTCAAAAAGTTGCAGAGGCCTTTGTTCAACACGTGGTTAAGATGCATGGAATCCCAAGCACTATAGTATCTGATCGTGATAAAACATTCACCAGTGCGTTTTGGCGCCATTTGATGAAATTGCAGGGATCTACACTATGTTTCACTTCAGCATATCACCCACAGTCAGATGGCCAGACTGAGGCTCTCAACAAATGCCTTGAAATGTATCTTCGATGCTTTGTGTATGATCAACCCCGTAAGTGGCTGGATTTTTTACCATGGGCCGAGTATTGGTACAACACCTCTTTTCAGACATCCATTGGCATAACTCCATTTAAAGTAGTTTATGGGCGAGACCCTCCACCGATAGTGTCTCACTCATCGCTAGCAGATACGCCGTTTGATGTTCATAAACAACTAAGCGAACGTGATGAAGTGTTGACAACTTTAAAGCTTAATATACAGAAAGCTCAGATTCATATGAAACGTCATGCTGATAAGTATCGCACCGAAACAGAGTATGCTGAGGGTGATTTGGTATGGGTGAAATTGCAACCTTACCGTCAACATTCTGTAGCATTTCGAAAATTTCAGAAGTTGGCGTTACAATACTTTGGTCCCTTTCGTGTTGTGGAACGTATTGGTCAAGTTGCTTATCGTCTGGCTTTACCTGCTCATGCTCGCATACACCCTGTTTTTCATGTTTTAGTGCTTAAGCGTTTTATAGGGGCTGATACAATGACTCCATCCATTCCTCTACCGTTATTATCTGTACCTGAAGGGCCCATTATCACTCCTCTACAAATTTTAGATACTCGTCTCGTACAAGATGGCGATCACTGGATTCGTCAAGTTCTCATTCAGTGGGATGGTTTATCAGAGAGTACCTGGGAAAATGCAGCGGAAATGTTTGACCTTTATCCTTCTTTGGACCTTGGGGACAAGGTCTCATTTGATGGGGAGGGTAATGTAATGGATACAGAAAGAGTGGGCCTAGAAACGATTGATCTAGTAGCAACAAATGGGGAAAAGCCCATAAGAAGGAGCAAAAGGGCTAAAAGAAGATCCTGGAAGCTTAGGGAATTCGAGTAGGAGAGCTATAAGAGGACAAAAGTTGTTATGTGACGGGTGTGAAAAGTTGGTATTGAGAATCTGTCCTTTCTCTATGACTCTCTCTTTCCTCCATTTCTGTTATTCTGTCATTCTGTCATTCTGTTATTCCTTTTTTCTATTTTGTACTGTATGAATTGTATCAGCAACGCTATAGCTATTCACGATTCTGGATTATAATATATAATAGAAGAACTACCCCCTATTCCATCGTTTAAGACTATAACAAAGTCATGCTTATTTTAGTTGGAGTCGGAATCAAGATGGATTTGTAGTGGAGGCTGATTCCATTTGGTTGCACAATAGATATTATGGAACTCATTCTGATGAGGCCTCTCTTTCTGAATTACGCCACCATAAAGTCAAACAGCTAGCATGATCCAAATTCAGAATTGCGTCAGACATAAATGTTACGATTCTTGGTAGTACCGTAATGTGTGCACGTTTTTATGATAAGAACTTACGCTCAAATCCGTTGAAATTTGTTACTACTGTTTATTGTTGTTTTGTTCAGATCTTTCCTTACTTTTTTTTTGCTCAGAAGATCTTTCCTTACTTGAGTCTGTATGATATAGACGGGACTATTCAATATTTAAATCAATATGTAAACCAGTAGTTTTACCGTGTAATGTTTCTTTCCTTCCCTCTCGACCACGCCATTCTTCAACCATGACAACTTATGGAACTCCAAATAACGCTATGTTCTGACCAAAAAAAAAATAACGCTATGTTTGGTACCACTGTTATCAGGAAGCTGGCTACCTTCTTTGACAAGGGGTCCGCTGCAGAAAACCGAAGTTTTTTTTTTAATATTACAAAAAAAAAGTAACATCACAAAAAAAAATATATCATTGTAAAATTTCTGCAGCGGACCTTCCTTATTAAGGAGGATAGCCGCTTCCCTGTTATCAAACCTAAAAACTGGTTGGAGACGAAAAAATTTTGTTTGCTTAAAGTTCGGGCAAATGGCATTTGGTCTCAATTATGGTAATAACCCGTCTTTATCTCAATTTCAATTTGCAAACCATTGGTTTATGGAACTTTGAGTTTTCAAACTTTAATCCAAAGACATACATAAACTAAAATAACTCCATTAGTACCTTTTTATTGAATAAATGATTGTTTAATTTTTAGCTAAGTTTATTCTGTTATTATTACAAATGCAAATTTAATTTGTTTATCGTATTTTTTAAATAATAAAATTGGAACTTAAAAATGTCAACCAAAACAGATATGTGGCTTTCCCATGATGCGTCCGTATGGCGGTGTTATTTTCCTTTCCAAAATTGTTTTTTTTTTCAGGTACTGTAAACTTTATTTACTAGGTTTTTATTCAATTGAATTTTTTCTAATAAATTATTTTAATGAGACATATATTTAGTCAGAGCATTATGTATCTCCCATTTTGTTTCAAATTTCTCAAAGTAATGTAATTCGTGCCATTTTGTAATTGATTTTCTTAAACCTGTATTCATGAAATTATGTATGATATACTTGTACTTCTACCTAATGAAAAATACTCTTCCCTATCAGTCTTTTTTCACTTGATCACTTCTTTACTGCTGTTTCTAGTTCTATATTATCCGAAATTTATTTAACCCGAACTTCAATTGGACGAGCGTTCATCCCTACCCAATCTCCAGTTCTCCACGTGTTCAATGATTGGCTTGGGGAAAAAGTATCCAATTATGCATAGGCAAATGTGTGGCTTTCCGACTAACCCATCACGCTTTGGAAATGAGAAGACCGACCGGTAGAAACAGGGTGTTAGCTTCTCTGTTCTTAAGAAGCTCGAAAAAGGAATCGTTTAATATACGGGAATCAGACGAACAAGAATATCGGGGACAGAGTAGGTAACAGTGAGGGATGGAACTGACATGGAAGAGAAAGCTGGAATGGCTTGTAATGGTGGGATTTTTTTATATCATCAACGCCGCTGTCAGTGAAGGCGGAATCACCAGCAGCTTCTTGAGAAGCTTTAATTATTCCCTGGATATGCCCTTGGACAGCGATGTTTTCCGAGTGCCCCCTGGTTACAATGCTCCTCAGCAGGTGAACAGCCTACTTCTTCTCCTCCCTTATTTTTATTTTTCGGGAACTAAATATTTTTTCCTGGGGATCTGTTGGGAAGGTCCATATAACACAAGGAGATCATTTGGGGAAGGTTGTGATAGTTTCTTGGATCACTCAAGATGAACCGGGTTCAAGTACTGTTTTATACTGGGCACAGGATTCCCAGTTAAAATTGCAAGCTGATGGTTTTTTTGTTACTTACACCTACTTCAATTACACCTCTGGTTACATCCACCACTGCACGATTGAGAATTTGGAGGTGCGTGCTGGTCTTTTACACACAACTTAAAATGATAGTATTACGAAAATGTTAGTGTCTTGCCGACGTGTTCTCATTGCAAATGCAGTTTGACACCAAATATTTCTATGAGGTCGGAATCGGATTTACCACTCGACAGTTCTGGTTTAAAACACCTCCTCCAGTTGGTCCTGATGTTCCTTATACCTTTGGCCTTATCGGTAATTCGTTATTCTACTTGCTGCAATGAATACAGTTAAGCTTTAGCTGCTTGAATTTCTCATCAACTCAAAGTTTAATCTTCCGTTTGGGTGTTGCTTCAATTGGATGTTTGCACTTGGTAATTTGTGGAGCAAGTCTGTTGGTAAATTTTGTAAATTTAGGCACATTGCAGTGAGCTAGCTATAGCTTTATTTTGGAGAAGCATGAAATTGCGGAAACTTACATGAAAAATGACAGTTTCTTTTTTATGAGAATGAAATCTTATTTTTGGAATCATTGTGAGCAGGTGATCTAGGTCAAACTTATGATTCCAACACCACATTAACCCATTATGAAAACGGCCCAGCAAAAGGAGAGACGGTGCTGTATGTGGGGGATCTGTCTTATGCAGATGATTATCCATTTCATGACAACATACGATGGGACACTTGGGGAAGATTCACAGAGCGAGTTGCTGCCTATCAGCCTTGGATTTGGACTGCAGGGAATCATGAGATTGATTTTGCTCCTGAGCTTGTAAGTGCTCATTCCCATGATGAATTCAATTCTGATTAAGTCGGATTTTCCTGCTAGTTTGGCCTACTTTTGTGAGACTTGATCACATTCCCTCTACATTTATGGTAGATATTTATGCAAAGACTAGATGCAATAATCTTACTATTTGCTGATGCAGGGTGAAACTAGACCATTCAAGCCTTATACTGCTCGTTATCATGTGCCGTTCCAAGCCTCTTATAGTACATCTCCATTGTGGTACTCTATCAAGAGAGCTTCAGCCTATATCATTGTCATGTCTACTTATTCAGCTCTTGGTAAGATTTTTCATCACCTTATTAGTTTAAGAATTTTCTTAGGGTTGCACGAGCCAATCAAGGAATCAACCCATGAAAAGTAAAGGGTTTGCATTTCGCCTTCCATCATGAGTCCATAGATATCTGAGCTGTTGGAAAATTTGATAGGAGTTGTAGATTATAAACTAGCACACACAAACATACAATATTGGTGTTGATTTCTCCCGACATAGATATGCGTATTTGATTAATTTGCCTGTTAGGTAAATACACTCCTCAGTACGAATGGCTTAAGAATGAGTTTGCAAAAGTGAACAGAAAAGAAACGCCATGGTTGATAGTTCTGATGCATACTCCAATATATAGCAGTTATGTGGCTCACTATATGGAAGGGGAGACTGTGAGAGTAATGTACGAGAGGTGGTTTGTGAAGTACAAAGTGGATGTTGTATTTGCTGGTCATGTTCATGCTTATGAACGATCCGTAAGTGTTCCTTCTTCTCCTGTCGACTGTAATGCTCTAGTAATTCCTCCCCTGGATAAACAGTGAATAAAATTGTTAATGGTTGCAGGAACGTGTCTCTAATGTAGCCTATGACATTGTAAATGGGTTGTGCAAACCCGTGAATGACCAATCTGCACCAGTTTACATAACAATTGGAGATGGAGGGAATATAGAAGGATTGGCTACTGTGTAAGTATATCATATACCAACTCTGGTCCTTAATATCATATCTCATTCATAGTGTACGACAAACAAGATCTTATATTGAGTACCAGATGTAGTAGTTTTAAAACATTTTTATGTTGATTTCAAATGATATGAGTCATATATTGGTGGACTGATGGGAAATCGTTGAAACTTGAATGGTGGCAGCATGACAGAGCCGCAGCCAAAGTACTCAGCGTTCCGTGAAGCCAGTTTCGGCCATGGGATTTTGGATATAAAGAACAGAAGTCATGCTTATTTTAGTTGGAATCGGAATCAAGATGGATATGCAGTGGAGGCTGATTCCATTTGGTTGCACAATAGATATTATTAGACTCATTCTGATGAGGCCTCTCTTTCTGAATTACGCCACCACAAAGTTAAACAGCTAGCAGAAGCTTGATCCAAATTCAGAATTGCATCCGCCATACATAAATATTACGATTGTTGGTAGTACCGTAATGTGTGCACGTTTGTATGATCGAACTGAGGCTCAAATCCGTTGAAATTTTTTACTACTGTTACTGTTGATTGTTGTTATGTTCAAATCTTTCCTTACGGCAGTCTGTATGATATAGAGACTGAACTATTCAATATTTAGTGCATGATTAGATTAGTTTTTTTTTTTTTTGGAGAATAGCTTATAAGATGTACAATAATAATGTTTGTATAAAAATAATAATGTTTGGATAAAATGTACAATAATAATGTTTGTATAAAAATAATAATGTTGGGATAAACTTCGGGCAAATGGCGTTTGGTCTCAATATTTGGTTCAATCTAGAGCTATTTTTTCTTTTGTTTTCTAAACTATGGTTTTCTTCACTTTTTTTTTCAAAAAAAAAAAATCCAAATAGTAGCACTAGGATAAACTACACTATTGCAATAGCCAGCCTTATCTCAATTTCAATTTGCAAATCATAGATTTATGGAATTTCGAGTTTTCAAACTTTAATCAAAGCACATAAAGAAACCAAAATAACTCCATTAATACTTTTTATTGAATAAATGAGTGTTTAATTTTTACCTAAGTTTATTCTGGTATTATTACAAGTGCTAATTTAAGTTTTTTATCGTATTTTTTAAATAATAAAATTGGAACTTAAAAATGTCAATCAAAACAAATCTTGCCCCCCTATGCGAGTGTGATTGCGATTTTCTGAGGTTTCCTCACGCTTTTCTTGATTTTCAATCCGTGTTTTTGTCTTTGTCCGTATGGCGGTATTGGGGGTGTCATTTTCCTTTCCAAAGGCAGCCACAGGAAGAAGGTCATGGAAGAAAGAGCACACTCAGCATTGGGGATAAGCCAATAATCAGTTGATTTTAGCTTTGAATAAAAATTAAAATATAATTTCTTGAATGCGAACCAGATTTAGTCTCTTGGAGGAGAACACACCAGAAGGAAGATCCAAGTTCGTGACGAAGCATAATTAGAATCATCATCTCCCAAAAAGAAAACAAAAAGATTTTGTCGGGGAAGATTTAATTGGTGGGTTTGATTAACTCGACCAACACAAATCCAGGAAAGGGAAGGAAGTAACCATGAGGGTCACTTCCATTTTGCTCAGTCTGGTTCTGCTTTTCCCTCTTCTCTCTTTCTCTTATTCCACCAATACCTCTGAACTGTTTGAAAGCTGGTGCAAGCAGCATGGCAAAACCTACTCTTCCGAAGAGGAGAAACTATACAGGTTCAAAGTATTCGAGGACAATTATGACTTTGTTTCCAACCACAATCAAACGGGCAGTTCCAGTTATACACTCTCCCTCAATGCCTTCGCTGATCTCACCAGCCACGAATTTAGGGCCTCTCGTTTAGGTTTATCTCCTGCTCTGCTTCGATTCGACCATCGAACGCTTCAGCAGTCCGATGACATTTCCATTGAGAGTCTTCCTTCTGAGGTTGATTGGAGAAAGCAAGGGGCCGTAACTCAGGTCAAGGACCAAGGAAGTTGTGGTATGTCCTATTTACTATTCCCTGCTTCTTGTTATTGCCGTGCCTCTTTTATAATCGGTTAGCATCAGAGTTTGATCTCTTGTTAATTTCTTTGGTTCGATCATATTCTGTCTGGGTTTAAAGCTTTTTGCTTTTTGGCTTATACTACCTCCAGTCCTACATATAGGACATGGTCGGAGGAATACTTTCTTCCAATCAGAAACTTGAATGCTAGTTCTATAAAAGCATTTTAAAGTAGCTATGATATTATCCAACCTTTGTAGTTTGGATTGGAAATCTTGATATTGTCATGTGCTATTGCCATTTGAATTTAACAAGGAAAAAAGGCCAATTTTTTCTCAAAGCAAGAGGGTTTGATTGTCAGCATAGACTGTGAGGGCATCTATGACTCATGATGGATTTATGCATGTCTTGTAATAGAGATATCATTGGGTTAT
Source organism: Acacia confusa (assembly GCA_037074495.1). Taxonomy (NCBI): domain Eukaryota; kingdom Viridiplantae; phylum Streptophyta; class Magnoliopsida; order Fabales; family Fabaceae; genus Acacia; species Acacia confusa. The sequence continues at coordinate 29,442,633 of CM073511.1, forward strand.
TTAAAATAGTAAGCGCATAAATAGATCCAAGGTCCAGAGAGGCAACGATTGGTTTGTTGGAATCGTTTGTTTATTGCTTTTCAGCTGCTTGTTGGTATTAATTATGTTGCACTACTAAGTTGTAATGGTGGTGAGCTTGTTTAGGTTTTGTATGTGATATGTATGTACACGGGCACCTACAAAAAAGTGGAATACGTAATGCAATAGCCTTTTTTTTTTTTTTTGCCAAAGCCCAAAAAGCAGGGCAATCACTTTGCTCTTAGTGCGTGCTCATGATTTAGTTCCCAAAACGTCCTCTCCCATTTGACCAAAACCAAAAAATTGTTGGACTATAAACTTATTCATTGTCTGAATTGACTATGATGAGTCAAGGCTGCTGATTACTCCTATTGGGATGAAGGTAGCATCTTGGGTTCTAGCTTTCTTTACATCTAGTCATATTCACTGAGCATGATTATCTAGCTTGTGGAATTCTGTTTCACGAGAATAATTTAACAGTAGGCATGTATTTTGGTAGGTGCTTGTTGGTCATTCTCGGCGACAGGAGCTATTGAAGGTATAAATAAGATTGTTACAGGCTCTCTTGTCAACCTCTCTGAACAAGAATTGGTAGATTGTGATAGAACCTATAACACTGGTTGTGAGGGTGGACTCATGGATTATGCTTTTCAGTTTGTCATTGATAACAATGGGATCGACACAGAGGAAGATTACCCATACCGAGGTCGTGAAGGGTCTTGTATCAAGGATAAGGTATTCGATTCTTCTCCCCCGTTACCCCATACTCATGTTGCTGACATGAACAGATGCGTATGTGTGGATGTGTAGACACCTTAATTTTGCCTCTTTCCAAATTTGCAGTTAAATAGACGTGTTGTTACCATTGATGGTTATACTGATGTGCCTCCGAATGATGAGAAGCAGCTACAAAAGGCTGTTGCAACCCAGCCTGTTAGTGTTGGCATATGTGGGAGCGATAGAGCTTTCCAGTTATACTCAAAGGTTGGTCTCTCGGAGGCCTAATATCAGAAACATGGTTTCAAGTTCAACATTTAACAGTAATTTAACAAGATTGATATTTTTGTGTAACAGGGTATTTTCAACGGCCCATGTTCAACTTCTTTGGATCATGCGGTGCTGATTGTAGGATATGGTTCAGAAAATGGGGAGGATTACTGGATTGTGAAGAATTCATGGGGAACTAGTTGGGGAATGAATGGTTACATGCACATGCGGCGCAACACCGGCAACTCCCAAGGGTTATGTGGAATCAACAGTTTAGCATCATATCCAACCAAGTCCAGCCCTAATCCTCCTGCTCCATCTCCTCCAGCTCCTATTAAATGTAATTTCTTCACTTATTGTGAACAAGGAGAGACCTGTTGCTGTGCAAGACGCATTTTCGGTATATGCTTTTCATGGAAATGTTGTGGCTTATCATCTGCCGTCTGCTGCAAGGACAATCGCCATTGCTGCCCCAATGACCATCCTGTATGTGACATCAGAAGGGGTCAATGTCTTAAGGTTTGTGTTATATGCCTCCTCACCTATTATACCCTCTATATTTGACCAAAAAAAATTATACCCTCTATAAGAATATTTCTTATAAATTGCTGCACAAGCTAGCTGATGCAATTGTTGACATGTATATGTTTCAGCATTTGTTATACCCTCAATAATAATTTTGTAGAGTTTTTATCTTATCAGTGCTAAGCAACACTATCTTGCGACTTTTAAGTGTAAGTGCTGTGCTAACTAACTGTCAATTTACTTGCAGAGAAATGCAAATATGACGAGAACAAAGGCTAACGAGATCGAGGGCCCTTTCCATAAGCCGAAGGGTTGGAATTCTCAGTGAGGAGTTCATGTATTATACCTCACCTGTTGTGTTTCAGAACAGCTATTTGTATTGCAGCTTAGCCTGGATTTTGACTGCTGGAATATTTGTATTACGAAAATACTGATAGGAAGATTGAAGATATTGTTATAAAACTGAAGGAATTTTAGAGAGAAGTCAGAGGAAATTCTAGAGAGATGAAATCCATTCAAGTCACATGAATAGTTACAGGAGACCTCTATTTATAGAGGGATATAAATAGTAAATTACTATGCATATTATTATACATGGGTCCCATATCATCTTGTAATATTTAGAGATCGGGAGTCAATGGACATCCACATAATCAGTATATTCATAACACTCCCCCTTGGATGTCCATTTATGAATGTGCCTCGTTAAAAACTTTAACTAGGAAAAACCCAGTGGGATAAAAACCTAGCCAAAGAAAAGAGTACATCATCCATTAATACACTATCCAGTGTTGCCTCATTAAAAACCTTTCTAGGAAAAACCCAGTGGGATAAAACCCAGATAAGGGAAAAAGAGTACAGCGTGTATCGTCTCCCCCTCTTGATTACATCAGTGTTACTCCCCCTGATGACTGCATTGCTTCAATGTCTTTCTGAGCATATTATACTTTCTGTCATCAAATATTCTGTTAGAAACGCCCAATTTGATTGTTCATTATATACCTGCAAGATCTAAATCTGTCAAGTAAAGTCATAATAATCTTTTCATAAATATATATGTGCATATAGAAATTCAATAAATGTTTATTCAGATAATGATGCTATATGCACTATCATCTTGAGTCCTTTTGGGACATATGTGTTTCTGGCGCCTTATGTGCTTCTAGCACATACAAATATATTGTGGCTCATGATCCTCATTATCATTCATTGCAGCATATGCTATCATAGATATTATTAACGTCGACTTCATTTTCAGTCCCATCGGATTTCATTCATAATTTATTGAGATCTCATTATATTCACATATATTAGGTACCTAGGTCTCTCTTGGACCACAATACACTTTTCTTGTAATATCTCTTCTGGAGATAACATCTCATCAAAAGATAACTCTTCTGGAGCTTTACTTAATTATCCTCGACTTGATCATCTATATTTTATAGCTCCTTTTCTCTTTCGAGGATTTTTATCTTTATAACCGATGGACCAGCAACGCTTCAGGCGTGTTTTATAACAATTCATATAGGAGCATTTGCAGTTGGGACATGTGACTTTGTCACTTTAGGTCAGTAAATGCTTTTAGCATTTGATTAGCTAAAATCTGTAAATGAATTATCTTTTAAACTTTTAGTGCACGTTTCTTTGTATGAGGACCAATATGAGCCAATGATAATTCATTTCACTTTATCTTTACACAATCTGCTTATTTTTCTCCCCCTCATCAAATCATCAATTTTCTTTGTATATCCATCTATGTGCATTGTAATAGATTAATAATCATTACACATTTAAAACATTTCAAGATGGAATTAATCTGGCTCCTGACCAAAAGCCAATTATACGGGGAGAATTCTGTTGGCTTATATAATTGCTGCAAATATACACAACATATAAATTTTGTTCTCATAATCATTGATCTATCCATTCATGGATACTTTAATACATTATTTCTGGATCATTCAATCTGGAAATTGCGCGCATAATATATTGCAAACTTCTGGTTGCAAACATCACTGCAAACTTTGCAAATTTATAATCTCATATGTAAACTTTCAATTTGATATATTTCCAGAGATCCATTTCCAATAATTAATTCTATCTGAGAACATGCAGCACATAATATATGACTCGGATGATCAAACAAGTCATGCCAACATTTCATATGATTTATCATCAAATCTAATATTCATTTTGGGGGAATCAACATAGAAACATTCACAAAGAATTATCACATAAATATTCACACTTGATATATATCATTATCATTCTTCCCCTCAAGTGTGAGACCTTAAAAATTAATTTATGGAATTTCCATACAATATTCCATGATAATAGCATATATGATATCTATTTCATTAAAATTCCACAGATTTCTAAATGCATTATCAATGCATAATTTTGTTACTTCTGGTAACAAAATTTCCATTTTCCAGAATCAACAAACAAATATATATTAAATACAAAATCATCAGGTGTATAATTGCAGATTCACGAGCGCAATACTGTGTAATCACAGGCGCATCACTGTGGAATCACAGGCGCGACAACTCAGATTGTCGTATACATATAAAGTCAAAAAGATTCCAGGCTCGTGCTTTATAGGGAGCAAATCTGTAGAGATTTAACAGGACTACGCAAATCTGCAGAGATTCAATAGGATTTAATTCAACTATAAATAGAGGAAGGCAAACGAACATGCCTCACAAACACTCAAGCATCTGATAATATCAACTACCAGATACTCACACATATTTCTCTAAATTCTATTGTCATGGCAGGACCAAGCAGTTTTATCCCAGTTTCTGATACATCCGAAACAGCATTACTTGATGCTTTGTTGTATGATGATCAGTATAACATGTCATTTACTTCTTTGTTATCTCCTAATCCCTTTGAAATGTTTATTCCTCCTTCTACTATTCCTCCTTCTGCTTCAAATGTACCTACTTCTCCCCCTAGAACAAGTGTTCTTCCTCAATCTACAAGGATTGAAGGTACAACTGAAGCAGGTTCATCAAGGAGGCCTGTTAAGAGGTGTAGAACTATGGCAGAACTAATGGAGTCTACCAATCCAGTTCAGCCAATAGTGTCGGCAGTTAATCAACCAGCATTCACTAGCCAGCAAACTATCATCAGTTTGCCAACAACAATCAGCCAACCAACAACCACTAGCCAGCCAGCAACAATTAGCGAGCCAACAGCTACAAGCCAATTAGCAACTATTAGCTTATTGGAATGTAGTTGCTGTCATGTTTTACGGGAAATTATTCATACCAACGGACTTCAATATCATAAACTTGAAGTTCACGGGAGGAAGATAGGTATGATTTCCCATGCTGTTTTATTTGAAAATGTACAGGAAAAATCTTACAATACTGACAGACTTCCAATGTTTGATTTTAGTAATAAAAATTTTGGAGAAATCAAACATTTTCTGACACAGTATTGTATAGATTTACAAGCATCAGGATATAACTTGATGCGTGATCCTGTATTGGACTATCATGAGGTCCTTTGTGTTGGTTCGGAATGGGCTAAAAATCCAAATGAACTACCGCGGAGTTCATTTCAAACCAACATTGAAAATCCATTAGATAAAGGAAAACAACCTGCGGTTAATATACCATATGATATTTCATCCCTTAATCAGGGTGAATTATATAAATTAACAATGGAGCAACGGGAAAGAATAAAGAAAACAACACACCATGATTTAAGTGATTATTTTCACTTAACCCTAGATGATGCGAGTAAACAATTAAATATGTCTACTCACACCATACAGAAGATCTATCAAAAAGGAGGGTTAACCGAGTGGCCACACAAAAAGCTTAAGAAACTTATGATGCAAATCTCGATATTACGAAGAGCTTTGCCTCATCTGGATCCCATCTCAAGAGAAGCAAAAGAAGAAGACATCAAATATCTTCAAAATGAGATGATTAAGGTTTGTAATGGAGTTGAGCCACTCGCTATTAAACTTTGTTGAAATAATATTGCCTTTTGTTTAATTGTTTTATTTATAAATATTCTTTCTCTTGTATTCACAAAAATTATTATAATTATCTAAATACAAAATAATAGTAAAACAACCATAATCGCAATTTATTTATTGCTTCATTCACTTCTGGGAATGAAGTTGGATAAAATTCATGATCTATAATTCACAGATTTGTTTGATCATGGCAAGAAATTAATCCACAATATTTCTTGACTTAGTCACAATTTTGCTACTGCAAGAGCAAATTGGATATATTTATTTACAATCAACCATGATCATACAATCCCTTGTCTCATAATTTAAGGGAGTATTAAATGCCAAATATACAATATTGAGGCCTTTATACAATTGATGGTATACAAAATTTATGGATCAAGCCTTATTTCATAATGTCTCTTGGATTCAGGCTAACTTGTCTCTTGGCTTCTAGCCAATTTATACCTCATATCACTTAGGCCAATTTGTGCCTCATCTCTCCATGGCATTTTGATCTCATAATATATATGGCCTTTTAACAGTTTATCTTCAGGATAAATAAAATATAAGAATAATAAAATAAATAGATGGAACCCACTAATATGTATATATTAGTGTCGTTGCCATAAATAATAAAAATGGTAGGGGAATATATAAATTGTAAATAAATAAATAAAAATAAAAGGGAAGGGGTATATAATGCAGTAAATAAATAAAATAAATGACTGGAAATAAACGTGCTAAATAAATAAAAAGAAGATGAAATAGGAATGGTAGTAAACTCACAGTGAGACCTATCTCATCCAAAGGTAAGAAAGAGGATGCATATGCAAATGCAAATATATATATAATATATAGAAAGCAGTAAATAATAAAATAAATGGTGCCCACTAAACTAGTGTTACCACCATGAAAAATAAAGCAGTAAATAAATTATAAATAAATGGAGCCCACTAATATATAGTGTCGCAACCATGAAAAGTAAATAAAGCATAATAAAATAAATAAATAGAGCCCACTAATAGATACTAGTGTGCCGTCATGAAAAATAAATAAATGTAAAATAATAAAATAAATAGTGCCCACTATAATAGTGTTTCCACCATAAAAAAAATAAAGCAGTAAATAAATTATAAATAAATGGAGCCCACTAATATATAGTGTGCTTTCATGAAAAATAAATAAATGTTAGTGACAATAAAAGTAAATGTTAGTAAAGTTAATAACAATAAAATTAAATACACATAAGTAAATGTTAGTCACAATAATAAAATGTTAAATTAAAACATTTAAAAGAAAGAATTAAATCTAGACTTCCAATCTGGAGTCAAATAAATAATAATAATAATAAAATCTTAAACATAAACAATAAAATACTAAAACATAATATATAAATATATATATAAATAAAAAAAAACTAACACTATTCATATGTTATATAATAATATATATCCTTACCTTATGTTTCTGTAGCTAGCTTGTTTCGGTGGCCCAGACTTATTCAATTAATGAATATAACAAACAACAAACAAATAGAGACGTGAGGAATCAAACAAAAAGCATCAGGTGTTGATTTAATGAAAGGAATCTTTTTCTCACTGTGCTTGCCGACAGTTTCAGTTTTTTTTTTTAGATAAAATAATAAACATGTGGATAAAAATCTACTTACCTTCTTACCCTCTTTTATAAAAAAAAAATAATAATAATAATAATAAAATAATAATAATAATTTTTTTTTTTTTTACTTCCCAGATGATTTGGAAATCCTGGTTGAAATTGTCGGCAGCAGAAGCAGCAAGGACAGGAATTGGAAAAGAAGGAATGAATCTTTGACAATCACCAAAATCGTCACCAAAAACTAAGCAAACAGAAGCTTCTTCCCAAGAACTCCGCACAGCAGCCGTGGTTGAGGCGTGGATGATGCTGCAGGTGCTGAAGGTGGAGGATATGCCGGAGATAATATTTGCTTGGGATTCGCATGCAAAAGGATACGGTGACGAAAAGTATAGAATTAGGATTGGTGGTGTGAGTGAACGTGAAGAGGATGAAGAAATATAGAAGGAATGGAAGTAGATCTGAAACTGATCTGGTCGAGAGAAAGCAAGAAAATGAAGGATCATGATGAAGAGCAGATAAATTAGTAATAAGGATCAGCTATCAGCCGAAGGAGAAGCCATCGTGCTGATAACGTGTTATAAAACTGAAGGAATTTTAGAGAGAAGTCAGAGGAAATTCTAGAGAGATGAAATCCATTCAAGTCACATGAATAGTTACAGGAGACCTCTATTTATAGAGGGATATAAATAGTAAATTACTATGCATATTATTATACATGGGTCCCATATCATCTTGTAATATTTAGAGATCGGGAGTCAATGGACATCCACATAATCAGTATATTCATAACAGATATAAATCATTTTTCAGATTGACTTCATATCATTTTATTTAATTCAATAATGAAAATTATGTATGGCATCTTGCTTTGTTTGCCAGATGAGAAGAGAGATGAATTTATTTGTGGATAAGGTAGTCAAACTCACAAATTTAAGTAAACTCGTGACAGTAAGGTAAACTCAAAAGAGTTTACTATAGTAATAATGTATATAGGGATGAAATATTCTTACTACCATTTTTTGTTATTAGCAATGTTACTACCACTTTTCCACCATTAAATCAGAATCTTATCTATCTTTATTATTTCTCTCTCCTATTGAGATTCTGATCTAACGATGAAAAAGTGGTAGTAACATTGATAATAACAAAAAATAGTAGCAAGAATATCCTATCCCTAATGTATAATTCAATAATTAAAATACAAAAAATAACAACTTGATTTAAATATTTTAAAATCCAAATAATTGAAATTTAATCCATAAACATTCATAATTTATCATATTTAATAAAGAAATTTTTTATAAAATTAATATTTAAAACCGCTAAGTGTGATCAAATTGAAGAAGTTAACATGGTTTTGTAAGATAAAAACGTAAAAATGGTAAATTCGGAATATAAATTCATGAGTTTAACTGAATTTACAATGATTACGATTTTATCAGTAATTCGACTTGATTTTGTAAGTTAGAAGAGTAAAAACCCTAAACTCAAAGAGTTAACTTGTAAGTTTGACAACAGTACTTGTGATGTTACTTTTTCTTTTTATTTATATTATTTGATCGTTTTCCAAAAAATAATAGAAAAAGAGAGAAGAAAAATGAATGTATCTAGTCCAAAAGCTAGTATACATTCATTCGGATTTCTAATTACTTTTTGTTTGAGACAAGATCTCTGGATTTTTTATTAGTGCTGCATATTTGGTAAAAGAGATTTGGTTTTCTCATATTATATGAGGAAAAAAAAGTTTCCTACACAAACATAAAATGGTGGAGCCCACATATATATATATTAACATATACATATATTAATTAATATATGTATATATGGGCCCCACTATTTTATGTGTGTAACATGAGAAAATGGTTTTCCTACCGTATGAGAAAATGTTTTCTATTGGTAAAAACATCATAACGATGATTATGATATTCCATGTTGGGGAGAAAATGTTCGGATCAAGATTAATATCAGGACAAAAATCGTGTGGCTTACTGGTTATCTAGGGAGCGTTCAAATTTTTATCCAGCAAAGGCTTTTGCTGGAATAAAGAAGAAAAAGTGTTGGGCTTTGGGGCATTTAGAGGGACGAATAAAGTAAATAATACAAAGCAACGGGGACATAGTGGTCAATTGACAATGGTGTGAGGCCCAATTGGAATATGATTTTTTATTTGTCCGGGTGTTTGGGACCATAGCATTGGCCTTATTATCATCCAGTTAAATATATTATCCTAAAAATTTTTTTAGATTTAATTTCGTCTCGAAAGTTTGAAAACATAATGATGTTTCCCATTTTCATTAAAAAAATTAATGTTAATCGTTAAAAAATTGACATTGGCTGTTAGTTTTTTTTTAACGGAAAAGGATAATATTACTTCGTTTTTAAACTTTCGAGATAACATTGAGCCCAAAAAAACTTCTAGCAATATTACTCTTGAGCTGTATACTTCTTCTAGCAATATTACTCGTATACTTTTAAGATAGATTTGCTACTTAGATAGTATTTAGAAACCTTTTAAAATATAAGTTTGCATAGCACTAGATAAGTATGTAAGAAGAGTTTTATCTCGACTTATATAAAATATAGTTTTTGTGAACTATCCAAACAACACTTAATCCTTATCATCACTAACTGAATCTGATGCCCCACGTGAGACACGATACGACCTCCTTTTTTTCGTTTCCTCGAATCTCTCTGCGTTCCCGCATCAATTTTCAACGTGCCTCCTCTCACTCTGGCCTTTTTCTTTTTTAAGAAAAATAAATAAATTTAAATATCTCGCCTCAACTTTCTTGGACCCACCGGCACCGCCCTACCTTATCCGCGTTCCGTTCCATTGTTCTTTCTTTTAAATAGTACAAGTAATAAAATTAGAATTTTCAAAGCTGACATCAAAGCAAATTTTGTTTTCGTCTTGTTGTTTGAGAATTTTTATGATGCCACGTGGGGACAAATTAGCTATTTTATGGTTTTGTTAAACAAAGGGTTCATGGTTCAACAAGCTAGTCAGCGAAGGAAATCAACAGAGCCCAATATTTCTCTTTTGAAACCCGATCTGAACTCACAAATCTAAATCTGAACGCTTTTAATAACCGTATCAACCTTTTTTGGCTATATGTTAAATATGTTACGTTTTATTCAACGAAAAATAACGTGGGTCGTAGGAAATTGGTCTCGTCATGGACTACATCAAGAAACCCGGCCGATATAAAGGCGGGTATTTCTCCTTTTCCTTTTTTTTAAATGTAATTTGACAAGAAAACTTTGGTTATTGGAATATGATTATGAATATGATATCTATCATTGTGGGGACCACTGTGGGGCTATATAAGAGGCATCAAACCCCTCTCCCTTTCCGTTAATTCCCCGTTTTGAGCTTGAAGTCGTAATTCGTCGATCAACGTAGAGAAGAAAGGAAAATGGCCGAAGAAGGACAAGTCATTAGCTGCCACAACGTTGAGTCCTGGAAGGAGCAGCTTGAGAAGGGTACCCAATCCAAGAAACTGGTATTTACTCTTACTTCTCGATTCACTTCCCCCTCTTTTCTCTTTCTTCCTTATTTTCATCTTTGTTTTTCCCATACTATGTTCCTCTAAACTTATTTTTTCCCCGTTGATATTGATATATGTGTGATTTTGACATCCAAGTTTGGTTGTATCTATGTTGGGAAACTTAGTTGACGGCCAAATTAGGGTTTCTGAGAACACGAAATTCTGATCAAATTTATTTACTGTTTCTACCCACAATGATATTTTCGATGGGAAGAACATGCATCATTATGGAATGGATCTTAGTTATTTACGTGTATGCTGGTTAATCATCAGTTTCTTATTTCCTTACTTCCATCACTGCCGATTATATTTGTCAAGATTTTTCCTCTCCCGGTTTCATTTTTCCTAAAGTAAAACCTGGTTTGTCCGAATAACTCTCTTTACGCTTTCCTCGAGGTTATACCTGCTAAATAAATTGTGATGGCGGGTGAGTTTAAAGCTTTAAATGTATAAGGTGTCTTTGATATTAGTAATCGATGGACTGAAACGTGGTCTAGAAGAGCTCGAAAGAAGGTTGTCTGTTGAAACTGCAGATCAGGTTTAAAATTGGAGAGAATCTCTGTTGGTTGGATTTCTGCTCCCCGTCTGGTAATGGTTTTTCTGTCTTGATGTTTTTTCCCCTCTGAACAGTATGGTTGCTACTTCAGATCCTGGCCATGGATGTTTTACAAATCCTTATGAATATCCTCCCATGTGTAAACTTCAGATTTGATTGATAAATTGTCGTATTATAATTAATGGAAGGGGAAAAGCTCACTGTAACGTGTTGGAGGCTTGGAGTCTAACCTTGGAAATTAGAGTGCTAAATTATTAAGCTGAAAGGTTATAACTGCTGCAGCTAAGAATTAGATTGGTTACTTCTGTAGGCCGTCCTCTTCACATTCGCCTATGATCATTACTTATTCATAATCATGAGGATAGAATTCACCCTGTGCATTTGTACCACACAAATCGAATAGCACTAGCTGTTCTTCCCCTTCGACTTATTTGGTCAAATAAGAAACTCTGAATTCATATGACGAGGAAATTTCACGCTTAGCTGCTTGTTTTGATTTTAAGTCATTTATTGAATAGTATGCCTTTGATTGACTCGATAAATCCGATGGTTCTATGACCCCTTTGACAAGTATGCTGTTCTGACTTGTTAACGGATTAAATTTGATAGGTTGTGGTGGATTTTACTGCTTCTTGGTGCGGTCCATGCCGTTTCATTGCCCCAATTTTAGCAGAGATCGCTAAGAAGATGACTAATGTCATCTTTCTTAAGGTTGATGTGGATGAATTGAAGGTATGTATATAACCTTTCCTAATTAGGTATTTCTACTTCCAATGCGCGTAAGTTGTGTTTTTCCATAACTTGCTAAGCGTTGACCTTGCTTTCACAGACTGTTGCTGAGGAATGGGGCGTCGAGGCTATGCCGACCTTCTTGTTCCTGAAAGAAGGCAAATTAGTGGATAAGGTTGTGGGTGCCAAGAAGGAGGAGTTGCAACTGACCATATCGAAGCATGCACCTTCTGATGCCTGAAGGAGATGATGTTTAAGTTAATAAGAATAAATGTTGTACCACATGTGTGGCGTGAGATGGCTTGATGTGAAGTTGATGTTTTAGATTATGAACAATGTTAATTAAGTAGTTTGTATTATCATACTCGCTTAACGCTATGTCATATTGGGTTTGCAATAATATGTTTGGTTATTGATATCACTGGCCTGCGGAGGTAGATAGCATTTTTCTTTTTCTTTTTCTTTTTTTTTTTGGTATAAATGGAGGCAGAGCCTTTAAATTAAGATAAAGAAGTTGGGGAAATAATTCCCATAAAATCATGAAAACCAAGATCCTTAAGAAATCAGGACAAACATCAAAGAAAATCGGATTAGAGAATCTTTCCTTAGCTAATCTATCAGCTACCTGGTTATTGATATCACCTTCCTTAGCTAATCTATTAGCTACCTGGTAGATAGCATTTTTCGAACATGGATATGGATGCAATGCGATGGGATATGTAATTTTCAGGTCTGAAGTCCTGTTGGGCTCTGAATGAACGTAATGGCCTTGTCGTTTTAATTAAAGACTGGTCCAGTTCAAAAACAAGAAAAAAACATTTAAATACCATTTTAACTTTCAAAGTCTAAAAAAAATCATTAACACATGCAAAGTACGGAGGGGATATGGTGCGAATTTAGGTTCCTCATGTTTGGGAGTAAAAACAAAAATGTTCCATTACTCAATCTTTTTACATATATTGTCAATATCTAGGTTTCTTATGTTTGGGAGAAAAAACAAAAATGTTTCATTACTCAATCTTTTTACATATATTATCAATAGTTACTCACTATCTCAAAATTATTATTCTTTTAGTCATTTTATTACTAAATTTGTCGCAATTCAAAACTCTTTGTTAATCTTAACACATTTTGTTAATACGTATTGATTTTGTCAAAACCATTATATATTTTACTAACACCACTATTCAATTCAGTTCATCAATCTCATTATTTAATTGGTCATAACTTAAAAGCATCTGTTAATCTTTTTATACATATTGTTAATACTTACAGATTTTATAAAAATCATTACCCTTTTACAATCTCATTGCTTAATTGTTCATAACACAACTCTTCTTCAACCTTCTTTCCTTCCATACCAAACAATTAATGAACTCCAACACCAAAGAAAACCAAACTAAAGAGATTCTCAAAACAAACAATGAAATACATTGCAATCTAGCACAAGTATGGTGGTGGAGAGAGAAGACTAAAGGGGAATGAGAGAAAGGAAAGACGTTGAGAATGACCTTGTATGATCACAAGGATCTGGACTTTGTGATGGATCTATCAGTGTATGGAGTCAAAAATGCAAACTTTCTTGTGGGTTGGACTTTTACGCAACTATGATTGAGGAGAGGAGAGCATGATTAGCCGCTAAACACCAATGTTCATCATTTTCTTTGGGAGTTCATCGTCTCCATTGTTTCCCATGGGCAAAACATAGAACCAGAGGAGGTGTAAGAAAGAGAGAAGAGAGGTGGCTTCACCGTTGAACCACTATCCATCGTCCTCAACTCTAAGTATTTTAAGCAAAGGTGAGCAAAAACCAGAAGAGGGAATGTGATTGAAGAATAGGCCTGGGGAAGGCTATCCCAACTCTATTTTGCATCTTCTTCCCTAGGTCTGACGATTTACGGAGGGAGTCGAAGGAAGCACTATTCATCATATTCTTCGATGAAGTTTGACAAAGAGGCAGAGAGTGGTGGAGGTGGGTGCTAATGTGGAAGAAAATAGAAAGAGAAGAGAGAAGGAAGTGAGAAATATAAAAATGAGAAAAAAAATTGTAATTAATTTAGATCATTTAAGGTCCTGATTAGTACACAAGAGATTTGGGAAGATAAAAGAGGATTTCATATCTTCCATGGCAAGGACGTCTGGTTGCACCGTGTTCCGGGAAGGCAAGTTCCGATGGCCATAAATGTTCCCATATTTAAGGGAATATGTGATACCTCACATATAGGCGGGATCCGATCTTTCTTCCTATAAAGTTCCAATTGGGTTCCTTATCTTCTTCCTCCTTTCTCACCCTCTTTGTAGCCGTGCAAAGCTATAGGGTCTTGTTATTGCATCGCTGCTCATGAATCCGCACCACTCCCCTCCTCCTTTGTTGCACGTGTCAGCCTCCAACGCCCTTTCGAATCTCGCTCTCATCCCTTTCAAATCACGCTCTCCAGACAAATTCTTTCTAGTTTCTACTTTCTGTCCATAGACAAACTTCTAAAGCCCACATCCTTAGATTCCTTCAAATAATAAGTTGTGGTGGTATTACTGACGACAGGCTCAACCGTCTCACTTTACCTCTCTTTCGAATTCGATCTGAAACTTTAAAAAAAAAATTAAAAATTGAGGGTATTGTGTCAAAGATGGTGGGAGATGAAGGAGTGAGGATTTTTTTTTTTTAAAAAAAAAATACAAGTTAAAAAAAAATTGTTGGAGATTTCAAATCTTGTACATTTATTTTTATTTTTAAAAAGTATCATCTTTCATTTTCATTTTTATATCTACCAAATACAACACCTATTTTAAGTTTCTTTCTAAACTTTCCTTCCTTCCTTATCCTCTTCAAATTTTCCTCATACCAAACGAGATTACTTAGGTTTTGTTTGGGAGTTTCATTTTGGAGGGAAGTGAAAAGAAAGGAAGGGTTTTTGTAGTCCCTTTCCTTATTTAGGAGTTTTAAAAATAAGAGGGGAGGGAATAAAAGATTTTTACAAAACCCTCATTCTTCAAAAAAATAAAATTCCTCCAATATGGGGGGTTTTAATAAGGAAAATAGATTAATTATTTTTTTACTCTCATTTAAATAAAACATTCTCGTTATTTCTTTTTTTTCTTTTCTATTGTTGGATTGCACACGAAAATATCTTTTAGAGAGAAAAACACTTTTTTAGGAGAAAATATTTTTTAGAGGGAGAAAATACTTTTGTAGAGGAAAATATTTTTTAGAGAGAGAAAAGTATAATAATTATATTAATTTTTAAAGAAAAAAAACAAAATGGTAAAAATAATTCATTAATCCTTCATCTTCCTCCAGTATTATTTTTTAACTCCCAAATAAGGGGATGAAATATCTTCCATTTCTCTTCCTTCTCCTCCCTTCCAAACTCCCTGCATCTCTCTCCTTTCCTTCTCCTCCAAACTCCCAAACAAAGCCTTAGTTGTAGTTGTGAAGGGGTGTGGATCGCGTTTTTCTTGCGATAGCGATTTGGTTGGTGTGATTGGGAATAAGACACTATCAGAATTTGGTGATTTAAAGTGGCAACGTCCTCTCACTCAACCATTGAGTGATCAATTACTACCTTCGGTTTTAATTATAAGATATAGTTAACTTTTTTTGGAAGGACTAAAGAAGCTAAATATGTTACTTAATCATTTCATATGTTGTGTATTCTTAGATTATATATTAGTTTATTAATCAAACTAATTAGTTTAAAGAAAAAGAATAAAAATAAAAGTACTCTAAAGTAATTTAATTAGCTTCCTTAATCTCTCTAAAAAAGTCAACAATGTCTTATAATTAAGACTGGAGGGAATAATATTTAACAATATGGATATGGATCGATAGGTGAGTTTCATATCCAACTTCTTATTTTAGCCTGAACAAAAAAATAGTGGAAAAGAGTGGGGAGGATGGACTTACATGATCGCTTCGGTTAATAATCGATGACACTTTAACTAGTTTATAAAAAATAAGAATGACAGTTAACTCATTAAATATAAGGTTAAAGTGTAAAAATATACATGAATTTTTTCTTCAAGAACGCCTAGCACCATGTGCTTTTTTTTAGAGCAAAAATATACACGTGGTTACCATTTTGGAGCAAAATTTACATCTCACCGTTAAGTCATTGTTCACCGTGATAAGAGAAAAAGAGATGAAGTGAACAGTAACTTAACGGTGAGATGTAACTTTTGATTCAAAATGGTAACCACGTGTGTATTTTTGCTTCAAAAAAAAGCACATGGTGTTGAACGCTCTTGGAAAAAAACTCATGTGTATTTTTACACCTTCATCCTTAAATATATTCTAAATTGAAATTTTTTTTAGGCGTATACCTTGTTAAAAATATGTCTGAAAATTTAATAAGCGGATAAATTGGAAATCAACATTAATTAAATGTCAAAACTGAAAAAATGAGCATTAATTACCTTAAAAGTGAATTATATTTCGAGCCAAGGAATTCTTTTAAAAATGCTTTATATTGTGGGTAGAGAATTAATTTTCTTTCACTACCACCTGAAAGAAAAATGTGTGATTAGTATACAAAGATGAGTTTTTGTCTTATTTTACGGAGGTGGAATTACGAAATCCACAAATATATCCACAAATAAATAGCTCGATTGATTTCCACGCTGATTGTGATATATATATTAAGGCCGTTGAACGATAAATGAGCATCTAAATGGCCGCTTTTCTATTTCCAACATTTGTTTGATGTGATCGCCACTAATTGAATGGTTTACCAAATGGCATTTATTGTAGAGCTGGTAATTCAAACTAGCCTGGGAGATGCGGGTCAACCTTGACGGGTTGGCATCCGACAAAAAGAGATGGCGGGTTAACCCACCAACCCGCCTATTAACTGCTTTTCTTAAAAGAAAAGTTATTGGTTATTGGACTCCTATTAATTGTGGCAAAAAGAATTGTGTTTTTAATGTAACCCTCTTTTTCTTTCATTTTCTCACGTTACATTTCCTTTCTTTTGGATATTTGCGTTAGGTTGAAAATTTCATCCTCACTTTCTTTCTTTTTTCTCTCCCACTCACATCATAAAAAAATATAAACACCTCTCATTTAAATTTTATAATATTAGAATAAACAAAAATAAAAGTGTCAAATAAAATGTAAGAGGAAGTAGTTAGAGGATAAGAGGATTGATATATTTCTCAAGAAAAAATGAAAAAAATAAAATAAAAATTAAGCAAGCTCACGGGCCAACCAGTTGTAGCCAGCATGCTGAACGGGACATACTTGTACAGCCCGCTAAGGCATTTAGCCAGTATGGCGGGCTGGGCCTGCAGGCTCTGACCCGTTTTATGTTTTACTGGCTCTAATCCGCCGGATTGTTATAACTTTTTCTCCAAATAAATCTATAAGCACACCGCACAATAATAAATTACAAATGATATACTCTATCATATATGGGCCACATCTCTTGTATCCATCACGTTGGCCCATTTCAGATCGGAAAGATGAGGCTTGCGATCACACAACGCCGACCACATACGTGTGGCACTTACAACTAAAATGACAATCAATGCAAGTGAGACCAACTAATAATTTTATTATTCCTTCAAATTCAACCACCGACAAGACAGCGGAACCATCCCTGGTATCTCTTTCACCTCTTCAATGGAAGCTTTCTCAGTTGTCTGAATCAGATTTAGCGCCACGAGGAGCATGTACTGTTCTCTTTACGAGAGATATTTTCCAAGGATTCCCACCTAACTCTTCAAAAATTACTATCAAATTCTTCGTTGGCTTTAACCACGACCTTGGAACGTGGTACCTGCGAATTTCCAGACACAAATCGGTACCTATGAATCCTTCCACGGTTCAAATTAAATCCTACGTATGTGCATAAATATATAAACTTAGTACCATCGTTGTGTAGGTTGTCCGCAACCAAGCTGGCATTTGAACGGTCGGAATGTGTTTTCGTAGCTACAGGTATTACAGTTGCCCTGCGCATAGGCCATCCAATATCTTCCTATGCTTTGACCGTTGATCCATACTTGACCTTTTCCCATACTTGACAAGTCCAAAGCCAAAGGTTCCTTCCCCACAGGTGCATTGAAATATGCCTAACACGTTCCAATGAAATTTCCAATTACGATCCACAGACAACATTAGACCTCAGTGAATCTTTTTAAGGCAGCCAGTTATATAGTTTTTACCTTGAGCCATTTCAAATGCTGACGTGTTTGGGTGGCCAGTGAATCTTGGACCCATTCCACAGATAAGATTCCCTCGGAAGATGCCAAATTCATAGCCTCTCCCTTCAGCCCAATCTGTTCAAGAAAATAGTGTCGTTTAAGGATTATTATTCATTGTCGTGTGTGTGTGTGTGTGGACTGTGTGAGCAATTTAGTGTTCACAGTACCTGATAAGACCATTTTTGCGGCGTTAAATCCTTCTTTCCCTTGTCAAGTCCATCTAGAATGACTGGACCTGTGATCCCTGTCTTCCATGTTTCAAAATGCCGGCCAACATTCTTCAAGATAAGAGAGAGAGAGAGAGAGAGAGATCATTATCTTTAAATGAGAAGTCTATAAAGTAATGGTCAAGTTGAAGCTGGGTTAATGAAGAACGGCACTAACAGGTAATCCAACAGCTACGCTGAGAAGAGCAATTTTATTAGTTCCAGCATGTAGGCTTATGGGTCCATTGAATGTGCAACTTCTCTGTTCTCTTGTTCCAAAAGCCGAACCTGGAAAAACAACTACTAGTTGAACTTCAATTTGATCATATTATGCAAATGCAAGAGTAACTACTCAGTCTATCTATCTGCGTACCTATAAACTGCCCATTAACATACACATGAACAGCATGACCTGCAGATTGTACGCTAATGCTGGGCTTGTGTCCTCCTTTAAGAAATGATTCTGATGAGCTTATGTCAACGCTGTGACATCCAACATCAGAAAACGCTATGAATCCCAAATGCTAAAACCTAAAAGGCTTTTGGCAAGCTTAATGTTTGAAAGTCAACAAGTCAACGTCTATATTTAAACTGTGACTCACCTGGTTGTGTACCATAGATAGTCACTTCTATCTCTAGTAACGTCTATCTGATCCAGGAGTCCATTGGATGTAATCCTTGAACTATCAGCCAGAGAAGAAAGATCCTCATCGTAGGCCTCCCATGAAAAGAACTTAGAATTGGTAGGCAACATTTTTATCTGCGACGTTTGAACTCTCACCTTCATCAAGACACAGAACAATCAAGTTAATAACTTAATGTAACTAACAAGAAATTCAGCTAGACAAATATGTGATGTACTTACTCTTGCAGTGTTGAATACATCAGTTCTGCAGTCAGGGAGGATGCTTATGGACCAAGGAGGCAAATCATAGTGTCTGTTATTGAACGTTACTTTAGCAGCAGAGTTTGCATTATAATTTGCTAGAAAAGCTGCACACGAACTTCCTGATGAGAACACATGTGCCTGCAAAATTACATTTCACCGTGAAGGTTACTGGTTTACCATCAAGGTCCTGTCCCCCCCCTGGAAAAACACAGGAGGCTTCTACTTCTACTTCATATGAAATAGATAACTGACCTGCTGAAACCTTCCTAGAGATGTAACAGCAGGGTCTGAAGATACTAAAGCATGTTCACATCGCCTAATAGCTTGATGAAGATCCTTCAAATGAGTGTATTTAGGTTGTCTTATAAGACCTAATCACGGCAGAAATCCAGTTAGATGCCCATCAGTGAACTTACAATTTGGAAAAGATGGAAGTTATCTCACCGTATTCGTCAATGGGAGCATCATAGTCGTAGCTGGTAGTGATGAATGGGCCTCCAGCTGAGCGTCCAAAGTTAGTTCCTCCATGGTACTGACATTTGTTAGTAGTCATAATTCGCAACAGGGTAACAAGTCAGAACTTCAAAAACAAGGTGTCCAAATTAACTTAATCCTACATAGAAGGAGACCAACCATGTAGTAATTTACTAATGAACCACCCTTTTGTATGAAACGCGCAACAGCAAATGCTAGATCTTGAACTGGTCGCTGGTGAATTGGACCCCCAAATTCCGTAAACCTTTACAATGAAATGAAAACGGTGAGAATTGGACCACCTAATTCCGCAACGAGTTAAAAGATAGTAACACTTACCAGCCACTCCAAGCCTCGGTCCAGAGCCTAGGCTTGTAGGGTTTATTTGGAGAGAAGTCATCACAGTAAAAGCCATTACATGTATTTATCTGTAGTGAAGAATGGGATGAATCATATTCAACTCTTAACTAGAAAGAAACTCAAGATCTACACAAGTGAGGCAAGAGAATGAGAATGAGATTGCTGACCACAGGATCTGGGGCGTCATCTTCCTTGCACATCACCCAGGGGACTCCTGTACCTAATCCAACGGCCATATGTGCAGCCCAATTTACATATGCGTGACCAGCTGATCCAAGTGCCCCACTTTCTGGCCCATACTCGTTCTCAATCTAGCACACAAACACAAAGGTGAGGTACAATTTAATTTAGCAACATCAAGATTTTTCAGTCAGCAACAAGCTTGCATTGTGACATGCTTTGCTAGGAATTGCATACCTGAGATAGAATGATTGGACCACCCTGAGATTGAAATAGCTTTTCATTCTTCATCATCTGCACAATCTTCTGGGTGAATCCTTGCATTGCAGCCTGCGAAGAAAAATACAGGCAGTGTCAATTTCATGGTTACTTTTTTTCTGCTCTAGTTACTCGGTTCAATACTTGGGCTAGCAGATAGAAGTGAAAGGTGAAACCTTGAAAGGTCCATTGTTAGTCCTGAAGTTCATGCCAGGAACATACTTGAGCCAAACAGGAAGTCCCCTGTACCAAACAAATTAATGATGCTCACTGGAATCATTAATGCCAAGAAAACTAAGCAGAATAGTTCACTCGGATTTAAACTCACCCGAAGTTCCACTCGGCACATACATAAGGCCCAATGCGAAGATGAACATAGAGCCCCACTTTCTGCACTGTCTTTATGAACCGTACCAGATCGTACCTCCCTTCAAAATTGTACTGAACATAGTGACATGTAGATAAGAAATAATGCATGAAAAAAAAAATTAAAAACACTAACTGAAGTATAAATCAAGATCCAGAAAGGCACCTTGCCAGGAGAGGGCTCATGAACATCCCAGAAAACATAAGTGTCAATAACATCAAGGCCTCCATGTTTGGCCTTCCAAATAAGATCTTCCCACATCTAGAGTACCACACATTTCAAACGGGAAGCGAAAAAATATAAAAATCAACATTTTGTATAGAATATTCAGAGAGAATAATAAGAAAGAGCGGAAACATACTTCAGGGGTGCTTCTGGGATAGTGAATGGATCCAGAAATGAGGATTCTTCTTTGGCCATTGATGATAATGGCCTTTCTATCGTAAGTAACAGAGCAGTGAACAAGCTCAGAAATCACGAAACAGAGCGTTAAGCAAACTAGTAGTAGCTTGGAGACTGAAGTGGTTTCCATTGTCTTTCAAAGAAATTTTGAAAAACGAAGGCAAAGAGATGAGCAATGTGGTGTTAATTCTTCTGATCTGAGAATCTGGAGTGTAACAGCATTGTGGGAGACACCGATTCAATCTCACCAGTATTAGCTTATGATGTGCTGTGCGGTCACTGGGTTTCCCGCATCTCCTACTTTCGTTAGATGGCTCCTCTATTAATTATCTTCGTCTGTTTCTGGAAAGCGCAGTTTTATTTATTACAGCTGTTTCTTTTTTTCTTTTTCTTTTTCTTTTTTTGGCGCATTGGCCAGTTACGAGTACGACCACAAAAAGATGGCCGGTTTTTTTTCCCCCCTCTTGTTGCTTGAATAGCCAAAGGAGATGATTTTCCTTGAAAGAAAAAACTTTTCTTGTTTCCACTTCAATTTTACGCCTTCAAGATTCAAAATGGGAGGGAAGGGAACGGTTACTATGGGGACATGACATGGATTTTCAAATGTCTTGTCCATATTTTAGTCAAGGATTTTGTTTGGCATATAAAAATTTATCTATTTTTAACTATCATATTAATCACTTTTTAAAAAGGCTTTATTTAATGAATTTTTTAAAAATTTAAATTTATTGAAAATAAATTATTTAATAAATAAAATTAATCTTTCAAGAAAATTGCCACAAATTATCACTAATAAAAAACTCACCTTTTTCTAAATTTTGACGAGTTAGATAAAAAGATCTTATATTGAAATCAGGAATAAGATTTGCAATACCTCGACGAATACCCCTGGCCTAATATATACTCTCTCTGGTTTTTATTATAAGACACCAACTACTAAAATATGTTGGTCCTTATTATAAGGCATCAACTACTTTTAACCAACTCATTTATTAATATTTTCTAATTATACCCTCATTTTTAATTAACCCTTTAAATTCACATTATTAAAGTAGGGACAAAGTTAGAAATATTTATTATTTCTGAACCAATTTAATGATTTAACTTCTATTTCTTAATTTGTGAAAAATAATGGTTGTTGCCTTATAATAAAAACTAGAGGGAGTAGTCAGTTACTAGTAAAACTTTATTGGGGAAAATAAATACTCAAGGAAGGGCGAGCATTTAAAAAAAAAAGGAAAAGAAATGAAGTTCACGTGGAGCAACAGCTAAGGCTGGGGGCTAGAGAGCAATGTGATTGTTTGGGAATCGGTCGGTAAACAGGGGTGTTTGAAATAACTTAGGTTTTAAATTTAGGTTTACAGATAAAATTTTTCTCATATATTCACTTAATAAATTTTAAATTTTATTTTTAAAAGCTAATTTAATCGAATACTAGTTCAATTTGAGCATTAGTCAGGTTTACTTTAAAAAAAATGATTGTTTTTTTTATATAATTCCATATTAATTACTCTGAAATCTTCATTTCTTCACTGATTTAACCTTTAGATTAGCTACAATTTTACTCCGGTCTAATCCGTTAACCCTTAAACCAGAACCCCGACTAGTTCAATGATCAATCTAGTTTTAATAATCTTGCAGGAGAGGCATACTACTCGCTACAAAAGATAAAAGAATGGGTAGGAAGAGCTCATCTCATCAGATATAATTTTTCTACTTTTTTTTTAAAAAAATTATTTTAATGAGTAAAAATTCAAATAATCTCTTAATTAATATTTTTTAAAAAATAATTTTTTAAAATTACTATTTTAAAAAAATTAAATATGAATTATCTAAATCTAGATTGATCTAAATAAAATGAACTGGTGATAAATAGATAAAACACATGTTTTTTGGGGCATGTGAGTTAGAGTCAGAAGTGGGTGACAACAATACTACCGAGTAGTATATGAATTATTCCCATCATGACAATGTTTGGTGTTGTATGTCTCTGTGTCGGTCGCATATTTTATAAACTTACGCCATATGTTTAGGGTTTATGACCTTTGCTTGCATGTGATGTTACATTATATTTATCCTCACTATTGCCTCGTTTTTTTTAAATTCTTCATTTTATTTTTAATCGGAGCTAAATGTCAGACTGAACATATGGATATTCACTATTAAGTAATCATTGGCCTTATCAATGAACATGCTGGGGAAACATAATAAAGCAATTTGTAGCGAGCCTAGCGTGCAAATCACTCCATTTTTTATCTGATTTCTTTCCCTTTTGTCTTCTATTTACACACACATTTTTCATAATTTAAAAGGCACTACCATGTTTTTAAATATATAAGATATTACACTACAAACTTTGTTATATATTTAAAACTGAAAAGAATATATATTGAAGGGTTGAAGTTACAAGAAGTGTCATCAACACCATTGTGGATACATAGGTTTGAAAGAACATTACTCCTTGTGATCATAAATATAAGATAAATTTAACTTTTTTTTATAGATTAAGGAAATTAAATAAGTTTACTAATCATATTATATGTTATATATCAATTTATTAGTTACTAATCAATTTAAAAATAAAAATAAAAATACTTTAAAGTAATTTAATTAACTTACTTAATCTCAAAAAAAATCAACAATATCTTATATTTAAGATCTGACTGTTTTCAATTGCTAGACACTAAATGAAACACAGATTGATGATGGACGCGTGTCTTTATGATATAGAAATGGGGTGGTCTAGCTACGTTACGTGCAATTTTTGTGGACCTGTCGATTCTAACAGCCTGGAAGAATTCAAAAGGAAAACAGCGAAGAAGAAATAATAGAATAAGGACTCTACAAGGAAAAGTTGCGCGCTATTATGACATTAAATCTTGACTTTCGATTCAGTCCAAACTTAATAGATAGCTTAATGGCCACGAAGGTGTGTCGGTGTTAGGATTATTATCGCAGCATTTTTTTTAAAAAAAAAAAATTAAGCAAAAAGCATAACTGTGCGTGCAAGATTTATTATTAACATTTTATTTATATTTGAATTATTTAATGTGACAATAATAATAATAATAATAATAAAGAGAGATAAAGATGGTGGGGCGTAATGTGAAAGCGGCTAGTAACGTGGCATCATAATTATTGGTGACATGATGATGAAGATGAACGTGAGAGGTAGGAAAAAAGATGAAAGTGAAGAAGCAGTTTGATCTTTGGCCGTGTGAAGATGAGCTTAGGATGCGTTTCAGCGTAGGGCATGTATGGATTTCCACTTATAATATTTATAATTGCAAATGATTAGCCTCCCATATTCAAATTTCAAATTTGATAGTAGTATTTCAGATCCACTCTCTACTATTTTGCTAACCAAACATGGTCTTGCCTCGCTGGCTGGTGTCTGTGAAGTCGTGAACGACACTTCCCTTCTCCTACTTTCTCATGCATTTATAACTTATCAATAATGTGGCTTACTATCATTTTTATTTCATATAATTTGATGTTGATAAAATTAATTGACATCAATTGAAGTGACACACTAGGATGTAGAGAAAAACGGGTAGAAAGAGGTATCTACACTTGGTGAATGGTCCGGTTGCGTTAATTATTTGGGGGCAGGGTTTAGTGCCCAGGCCCACTATTGGGCTTCGTGATATTTTTGGGCCATATTGGGCTTCCGCTTAGGAGGAGTTATATTATATTGGGCCTTGATTCAAACAATTAAAGACATATCTTGTAATGTCCCAGGCCCGAGCCTCATTCAAATTTTCCCAAAAGCGCTCTGGTTCGTGGTCCCATCAAAAGTGTCGTAGCGTTTAAGGATAGTATGTCCACCTTTACCTTTAGACTTTGAACTCAACTGGTAAATGGGTCGGACTTTCTCATCACAAGAAAAAGGGTTCGATTTTGGAGTTAATCAAGACACTGGGGTAGGTATTCTAAGTGATGTGAGCTTGTAGAAACGCAGGACTCAATCCTATATACCCTGAGGAGCAAAGTCATAGCTCTCTGCCCTTGGTATGTAGGTAAACCCAACCATTTTCCTAAAATTCTTATATATAAAAAAGTATGTCCACCTTTAATTTTCTTAGAGTCACGCAAGTGGAGAGTTGAACTATTCACTTCTTATCGTGTTCTTCTTTTTCATTTTTTAAGAATAAACAAAGACCCGTTGTTCTAGTCAAGAGTGTTATGAATATACTTATTATGTGGATGTCCATTGACTCCCGGTCTCCAAATACTACAAGATGACATGGGACCTACGCATAGTACCATGCATAGTGATTTAATATTTGGTGGAACCCGCACACAATTATACACACACCCACGGGAAGGAAATCCGTGAGTGTACAGTTTATGTTTTAGGGGAAAACTACACCAAATAACCCTGAGGTGTAAATTACACTAAAGACTCATTTAACTTCTATAAATAGAGGTTTTCTGTAACTATTCAATATATAGTGAAATGAGAATTTCTCTCTCTACTTTCTCTCTCTATAATCTCTTCTCTTATCCTCATCAGTTTTATAACACGTTATCAGCACGAAGACTCTACCAAGGTAAGATTTTATCACCATCTTCTTTACTATATATTTATTTTATCTATCTGAGATAATCTTAACCATTATATAGAATTAAAGTTCTACTTTTACCGATTATTTTAAACATCGGGTTCCATGGTTAAGAATTGAGATTATTTACTATTTACTATTCACAGTAAATAGTAATTTTTACTATTCATGTTAATTTTACCTTTTTCAGTAATTTTAGATTTTTATTCATTTTGACTCCTATATGGAAGTCTAGATTTAATCTTTCAGTAATTTTATTTTATTCACTATTTACAGTGAATAGTAATTTTTACTATTCACGGTAAATTTACATTTTACTATGTATAGTAATTTATTTATGTTTATATATTCTTCCCACTCCCTATTCATTTATTTCATGGTGGCGACATTAAGCTCCATTTGTAATTTAATTCTAATTTTTTACTTACTGCTTTATTTATTTTTCATGGAAGCGACACTAATATTAGTGGGCTCCATTTATTTATATATTTATTTATCTTTTATGGTGGCAACACTAATATTAGTGGGCTCCAGTTATTTGTTTTATTTTACATTTATTTTTCTTTCATGGCGGTACACTAGTATCTATTAGTGGGCTCTATTTATTTATTTTATTTAGTATTATTTATCTTTCATGGTGGTGACACTTTGTGGGCCCCATTTATTTTATTTTAATTCTTTACTGCTTTATTTATCTTTCATGGTAGCAACATTAGTATAATGGGCACCATTTATTTTATTATTTACTACTTTATTTTTCATGGTGGTAACACTAGTATAGTGGACTCTATTTATTTATAATTTATTTACTGCTTCATATCCCCCTTCCCTTTTATCTTTTATTTTATTTATTGCTTTATATAAATCTCCCCCCTTTTATTATTTATGGCAGCGACACTAATATATACATATTAGTGGGTTCCATTTATTTATTTTATTATGCTTATATTTTATTTATTCTAACGATAAATTATTAAAGGCCAAATGTATCATGAGATAAATGCCATGGAGATATCAGGCATAAATTGGCCTGAGATCACGAGGAGGCATAAATTGGCTAGAAGCTAAAAGATAAATTAGCTTGAAGCTAAAAGGCAAGTTGGCCTGAAGCCAAGAGACAAATTATGAAACAAGACTTGATCCATAATTATGTATGTCATCAGTTGTATAAAGGCCTCAAAATTGTATATTTGGCATTTAATACTCCCTTAAATTATGAGACAAGAGATTGTATGATCATGGTTGATTGTAAATAAATATATCCAATTTGCTCTTGCAGTAGCAAAATTGTGATTAAGTCAAGAAATATTGTGGATTAATTTCTTGCTATGATCAAATAAATCAGTGAATTATGGATCATGAATTTTATCCAACTTCATTCCTTTGAAGTGAATGAAGCAATAAATAAATTATGATTATGGTTATTTTACTATTATTTTGTGTTTAGATAATTATAACAATTTTTGTGAATACGATAGAGGAATATTCATAAACAAAATAATTAAACATAAGACAATATTATTTCAACAAAGTTTAATAGCAAGTGGTTCAATTCCATTACAAAGCTCCACCATCTCTCCTTTAAGAGATTCTGTTTCATCTTCTTTTTCTGCTCTTAAGTTGAGATCTAGATGAGGCAACATATTTTTCAACTGAGCAATTCGCCTCATACGTTTTTGAAGCTTTTTATATGGCCATTCAGTTAACCCTCCTCTTTGATAAATCCTTTGTATTGTGTGAGTACTCATATTTAAATGTTTACTCGCTTCCTCGAGGGTTAAATGAAAATAATTACCTAAATCATGGAGCGTTGTCTTCTTTATTCTTTCTCGTTGCTCCATAGTTATTCTATATTGTTCACTTTGTTTGACAAATGAACTATCATAAGGTATACTAACCGCGGGATGTTTTCCTTTATTTGATTGTTTTTCAGTATTGGTTTGAAATGAACTTCCGCGGAATTCATTTGGGTTTTTAGCCTATTCCGAACCAACACAAAGGACCTCATGATAGTCCAATACAGGATCACACATCAAGTTATATCATGATGCTTATAAATCTATACAATACTGTGTCAGAAAATGTTTGATTTCTCCAAAATTTTTGGTAGTAAAATCAAACATTAGAAGTCTGTCAGTATTATTAGATTTATCCTGTACATTTTCAAATAAAACAGCATGGAAAATCATACCTATCTTATTCCCGTGAACTTCAAGTTTATGATATTGAAGTCTGTTGGTATGTATAATTTCTCGTAAAACATGACAGCAACTACATTCCAATAAGCTAGTAATTGCTAACTGACTTGTAGTTGTTGGCTGGCTAGTTGTTGCTGGCTGGCTAGTCGTTGTTTGCTGACTGGTTGTAGCTGGCTGGTTTGTTGTTGGTTGGCTGGTTGTTGCTAGCTGGCTAGACATTGTTTGCTGGCTGGTGTTGCTGGCTGGCTGGTTGTCGTCACTATTGGCTGGACTGGAATGGTAGACTCCATCAGTTCTGTCATAGTTCTACACCTTTTAACAGACCTCTTTGATGAACCTGCTTCAGTTGTACCTTCAATCCTTGTAGATTGAGGAAGAACATTTGTTCTTGGGGGAGAAGTAGGTACATTTGAAGCATAAGGAGCAATAGCAGAAGGAAGAAGAAACGTGTCTAAAGGATCAGAAAATAGTAAAGAAGAAAATGACAGGTTTGTCTGATCATCATACAATAAAGTATCAAGATATGTTGTATCTCATATATATCAGAAACTGAGATATAATTGTTTGGTCCTGTCATGGCTATAGAATTTAAAAAAATTCTAAGTAAGTATCTGGTAGTTGATATTATCAAATGCTTGAGTGTTTGTGAGGCATGTTCATTTGCCTTCCTCTATTTATAGTTGAATTAAATTATGTTAAATCTCTGCAGATCTGCTCCCTATAAAGCTCTTGCGTAGAACCTTTTTCAAGAGCCCTTTTGACTTTATATGTATACGACAATCCGAGTTGTTGCACCTGTGATTCCACAGTGATGCATCTATGATTACACAGTTTTGCGCTCGTGAATATGCAGTAATACATTTGATGTTTTTGTATTTTATAATATTATATATTTGATTGTCGATTCTGGAAAATTGGAAATTTTGTTACCAAAAGTAACAAAATAATGCATTGATAATGCATCTGTGGAATTTTAATGATATCTGTAGAAATAGATATCATATATGGAATATTGTATGGAAATTTTATGTATTCATTTTTACTGATTCACACTTGAGGGGGAGAATGATATAGATCAAACGTGAGTGTTTGTGTATTAATTTTTTGTGAATGTTTGTGTGTTAATTCCCCTGGAATGGATATTAGATTTGATGATAAATTATATAGAAAGTTGGCATGACTCGTTTGATCATCCGAGTCATATAGCTGCATGTTCTGAAATAAAATGATTATGAAAATATTATTGGAAACAGATCTCTGGAAATATATCAAATTGATGATTACATATGAGATTATAAATATGCAAAGTTTGCAATGATGTTTTGCAACCAGAAGTTTACAATATATTATGCGCGCAATTTCCAGATTGAATGATCCAGAAATCATGTATTAAAGTATCCATGAATGGATAAATTAATGATTATAAGAACATTGTTTATATGTCAACAAAATTCTTCCCGTATAATTGGTTTTCGGTCAGGAGCCAGATTAATTCCATCTTAAAAGTTTTGAATGTGCAATGATTATTAATCCACTATAATGCACACAGATGGATATACACTGCATGATTAGATGAGGGGTAGAAAAATAAGCAGATTGGGTAAAGAGATTAACTGGAATGAATTATCATTGGCTCATATTGATCCTCATACAAAGAAATATGCACTAAAAGTACAAAATGATAATTCATTTGCAGAGTTTAGTTAATCGAATTCCAAAAGCATTTACTGACCTAAAGAAAGTGACAAAATCATATGTCCCAACTACAAATGCTTCTATATGAATTGTTATAAAACACGCCTGAAGCGTTGCTGGTCCATCGGTTTTAAAGATAAAAAATCCTCAAATGAGAAAAAAGAGCTATAAAAATATAGATGATCAAGTCGAGGATAATTAAGAAAAGCTCCAGAAGAGCCATCTCCTGAAGAGATGTTATCTCCAGAAGAGATATTACAAGAAGAAAGTATTGTGGTTCAAAAAGAGTCCCAGGTACCTAATATATGTGAATATAATGAGATCTCAATAATTATAAATGAAATCCGATGAGACCGAAAATGAAGTCAACAATGATGATATTTATGTTTATATAATAGCATATGTTGTAATGAATGATAATGAGGATCATGAGCCACAATATATTGGTGTGTGTCAAAAGCACATGCTCCTGAAGGACGTAAGGCGCCAGAAACACATATGTCCCAGAAGGACTCAAGATGCTAGAAGCATCAAATTCTCGAGAATAATCAATTAAATTCATATATTGCATGAAGCAATTATAATGCATATAGCATCATTATCTAAATAAACATTTATTAAAGTTCTATATGCACATGTATATTTATGAAAAGATTATTATGATTTTACTTGAAAGATTTAGATCTTGCAGGTATACAATGAACAATCAGATCGGGCTTTTCTATTATTCCATAGCGAATAACAAAATACTTGATGATAGAAATGATAATATGCTCAGAAAGACATTGAAGCAATGTAGTCATCAGGGGGAGCAACACTAATGTAATCAAGAGGGGGAGACTATACACGCTGTACTCTTTTTCCCTTATCTAGGTTTTGTCCTACTGGGTTTTCCTAGAAAGGTTTTTAATGAGGCAGCACTGGATAGTGTATCAATGAATGATGTACTCTTTTCTTTGGCTAGGTTTTTATCCCACTGGGTTTTTCCTAGTTAAAGTTTTTAACGAGGCATATTCATAAATGGACATCCAAAGGGGAGTGTTATGAATATACTTATTATGTGAATGTCCATTGACTCCCGGTCTCCAAATACTACAAGATGACATGGGACCCATGCATAGTACCATGCATAGTGATTTACTATGTGGTGGGACCCGCACACAATTATACACACACCCACGAGAAGGAAATCCGTAAGTGTACGGTTTATGTTTTAGGGGAAAACTATACCAAATGACCCTGAGGTGTAAATTACACTAAAGACTCATTTTCCTTCTATAAATAAAGGTCTTTTGTAACTATTCAATATACAGTGAAATGAGAATTTCTCTCTCTACTTTCTCTCTCTATAATCTCTTCTCTTATTCTCATCAGTTTTATAACAAAGAGAGATTATTCTACTTTAGTTACGTGGACGCAAAAGCAAAATATTGCGATCTGAAAGAGACAATCAAAATTACCCGTTAAATTACTTTTTTTAGTCCCCTTAATTTTAATTTTCCTTCAACGCCAAGAAAATACTGATCTCTCCATTTTTGTACACTGGATATGGACGAGCGTAGCTCAATTATACACCTACTCATAATAATTACACATATTGTGCGCTGGAGTTAGATTCGGAGATGTACGGATGGTCCATGATTGGGTACTGCGTGCGTGGAGGCTCTATTATTGGATTTTGATACTCCAGTACATAAAAGACTATTGCAATTAATCTAACGTGGTACGCTGTTAACTATTCCCTTCGTCTGAAACATGTAACTTGGTTCGCATATAAAAACAAAAGTATTTTTTGTCGATTCATGTTAACAAAAACTAGTGCATGGGCACATATTGTGGTTCAAGTTGGAAGTGCCAATAGTGCATGGGCACATATTGTGGCTCAAGTTCGAGGTGCCAATACCATCAATCAATTGGAACTCAAAACATGTATAGCCATTTTTGGTATGACAGCTGTGGCCTTCACATTAAGTCAAACTGCTATATATATATATATGCTTGATTAATTATCGTCGGCAATAATTAATTAAGTTGATAAAAATTACAATAATTAATTAATCAGGTTTTATAGTTGCTTTGATGAAAAACGACAAAGTAAACAACCCCCATTACCTTAGCTCATACGAACCTGATGATTCATTCATTTCCCTGTCACGAAGGATCTTCAGGAACCAGAAAAGTGGGAGCAAGGCGATATTTTTTTAATTGATTTTGTTAACATCAAATGGCTAATGTGCATTTGGCAGCACTTTAGAGCAATAACTATCAGGCTTGTTATTTTCCAACCACATGTCCTCCATATCTTAATTCATTGAGTGCCACTTGTACTATAGATTTTTATGTATACAACTTATTGATCGTTTGAAGAAAGTTAGGAAACGAAATAAATTAACGGTTATAACATTTGTGGCAATCTCTCTGAAATATTTATGTGTAAGATTAGATTTATTATTACTTTATAAGTAAGATAAATTAATTTTTACAAAATGATAGGTTTGAGAGATAAAATGAGAACAATCTTACAATTAAAATTCACATTCAAAACTAAATCTTATATTTATAATCGGAGAAATTATTTGGAAAAAATAAAAAATATGAAAGATAAAATAGAAAAAAATACATTTTCCATTTAAAATCAAAATTCATTCACAAACCGATTACTACATTTAGAACCAAAGAAACAAAGGGCCTGTTTGGGTTGACGATAGGAACGGTGGTTTAAAATCTATCTGACTTTAAAAAAAGCTCGATAGGAAAAAGCTCGATAGGAACAAAGTTAGGTTATTAGTAATGATTTGTGTTTGAATTGATGATAGTAAAAATGACGGAACCCATGTCAAAAAAGCTGAGAGATTTTTGGAAAAAGCTAAGAAGTTGAGCTTTTTCCTTAACGGGCTTTTTGAGTTTTAAGTTAAGTAAATTTAAGCTCAACTCAAACAGACTCAAAATCAACTGGCAACATTAATTGACTTTTTCTCAAAGTTATCACAGAAAAAGTTAGTAATCTAAACAGGTCGAAAGGAGCATGCTATTATACTTGTCAACAAACACAAAATATAAAAATATTTTCTTTGATGGTTATTACAAAACCGTAAAATATATGGGTTTGAGGCCTCTAATATGCCTCACTCTAATGCTGCTTGTGATCACTCAATTTCTCAAGTTTTGTTCTTATTTATTATGATCATTAAATTTTATATAAAATGAGTGACATTTTGATATCTTATTGGCATAAAATGGGAAAATTTTAATTTTTTTAATGATTTTTTTTATTAAAAAAGTACAAAATTGTGAAATAATTATTTATCTTTTTAAAAAATCATAAAAATTTCAACATTTCAACATTTTTTACCTAGAAAATATCAAAATGTTACTCATTTTTCGTAATTTAATTATTACAAGAAACATGAAGAAAACACTTAGGAAATTGGGACATTATATTATAGAGCACATTAGAGGCACCTAACCCAAAATATATACAAGGAGCAAAATATTTTATGATTAAGATACAAATTCCCTGAAGCAACATGCTTTTCAAAGGAGCAAAAAAAATTCTCTAGATCCTTATTACCTGACTCTTCTTATTGTCTAATCACCATCAAGTAAGGCTTGCACATACTAGACGGTTTTCAGAAAATGATCAAGTTAAGGCAGTCACAACCCAAATCAAAACTGAAACATTTTTATTCGAGGCTTTCATTTATTCTTAATCGTTAAATAAATGACTAATTTTCATGGCTAAGAAACGCTAAATACATTTTTAATGACGTCTAAGTTAAATAAATGATAGTGGACCAGAGTCAAATCAAGCTCCTTTATGTAGCAGTGAGTACAGTGTAAATTATAGCTGAATGGTTCCACAGTTCCACTAGCCATGAGTAGATTTTTTTTTTCTCATTTCAAGAAAGGCTTGGTGTGATACAACTCTTACCATGTTCTCTACAAAACAAGACATGCTACCCACTAAAGTCTGGCAATTCAATAAATCACATAAACCATATCATTGTACTCGATGTCAAGATTTCAATAATGTATATATGTACAGGTCAGTAAGCTAAACTATTCTGCAAATGAAGATCCATTTTAGTCAATCAATCAATTATGGTGTATGCATGTTATGCGGTAATTAAATAGTTGAAATGACGTTGCATTCTGGGCATAATGAATTAAAATAACTAAACATAACCACTCATATATCATGAGAAATGATAAATATCCACTCATCTAAAAACCTTTATTAGTCCAAAAGATCAAGCAGAAGATTATTCACTAACATGCTGCTAATTTGTGGTGGCAAGTAGTTTCATCCCCTAAAAAAAGAGAATACAAGTTTAAATATTTTTGAGAAGTGTATCTATAAGCCTCCAAAGAGATTAGTTATTGCTAGTTTATTCCTCTGGCCACATTCTCCATCATTCGGATAATATATAC
Source organism: Acacia confusa (assembly GCA_037074495.1). NCBI lineage: Eukaryota > Viridiplantae > Streptophyta > Magnoliopsida > Fabales > Fabaceae > Acacia > Acacia confusa. The sequence continues at coordinate 29,476,818 of CM073511.1, forward strand.
ATTGATCGATTCAGTTGAAAGTCTCGTATATGATTAATACTAGACCTACTTCAACAAAACTATGATAATGTACATGTGGTTCACACACACGCATGTTACCAATGACAAGCACAAATTATAGACACCAACTCTTGTCTGTTTCTTCTGTAATGCAGTCAAATTTGACATATTGACTTCTAACTCGCATTTTTGCGAACTTGTGAGACGTACGAACTCTCATGAATTATTACGAAAATCAGATGAATATATATATGGGGGTCGATAATATTATTCATTATATGTATAGCTATATATCATTTAACCCCTTTCATCCCCCCCCCTTTTTATGTACCCCTAATTCATTTCTTAATAAAACTTATATTCACGAATCTAGCTAGCTAGCTGCCATGCACGATCAATTATCAAATGTGCACCCATAAACCATGATCTCATTTTTCTAAGGATTAAAGTGTAAATACATATGTGGTTTTTTCAAAAGTACAGTGCTTTTTTTAAGGTGTAAAAGTAATTACGTAGTTAAAAAAGTGGAGTAAAACTGTTAGTTTGATTTTTTTTTTGGTTGTATTTTTAAGACTAACATAGATGATGACTCAACAAAATTTCATCTTAGTTGGCAATAAAAAATTGGAGAAAATTTCAAAAAATAACATAGATATGTCACAAGTTACAATTCATCCCTTCTCTCTTCAATTCTCCTTTTCTCTCCCAATCCCAATCTTACCTATTGGGTCTCCCATCTTCCCCTCCTCGCCGCCATTGCCGTCTTTGTGTAATTTTTAAAATTATCTGGGCCCTTTCAGTAATTTTCTCCAGTTCTTTGCTACTAACTGTAATGAAATTTAATTAAGTTATCATCCATGTCAATTTTAAAAATACAAAAAAGTGTCAGTGAGTATTTTTGTTCCATTTTTATAATCATATAGTCACTTTTACACTTAGAAAAAACTTGGTGTTAGGTGTATTTTTGAAAAAATCAAATGTAACTTAAACGCGCGCGCGCGTGTGTGTGTGAGAGACAATATTTTTGCTCCGTCTAAAAATTACGAGCCGATCAATGAGACAAATACTCAAGCGAAAGCATTATTCGGGCAAAAGTGACACAGACGAGACCCAAGCTAACCCTTTGTATATATAGTTAAGCAACATTTCTTTTTGCACAAATCATTTTCAATTTTCTATTTCTACCACTAATTTTTTGGCGAACTTTTTAAAGCACAAAAGTCACAGGTCTTACATACGTTATTATATATGGATCAATGAAAACAATGACACTTGGAAGTTGGAAACTGAGCTGTAAATTTAATGAAAATCACAAAAAAGAAGTTTCCATTTGTTCGGCGGCACTAAAATCTATTTTTTTGTAACTATAAAGCCTGCGCGGCCGGAATAAATATCGATCTTGAGTCACCAGTCACTAGCCAGGGGACAATAATAGAAAAGGGCAGGTTTAATCTAATTATAAACACAATATAATATGTCTTAATTATAACTTTCAATAATGCCTGATTAACAAACAAATAATAAGAGGAAAAAGTAGAAAGTAGAGAGAAAGGAAGAACTAACTGGTTACGTTTCAACTGAAAAAAAGAAATCTGATTCTCATCACTTGTACTTGGGAGCCTTATATTTTTGTTACGTTGTTTCACTTGCTTGCTTTTGATCTTTGTTACTAAAGCACGAACCTTTTTGCCTGTCGTTTTGCAGTGCGAGAGAGGGAAGCTTTTTTAGCCACTAAAAAAATGGCTTCTAACTCAAAAGAGGTACTCTCCTAAAAAACGCAGAAAAGATAAGTTTTAACTAAAAAGAGAAACTACGAAATGATTAAACATTAAATTATATACCCTCACGCCTAACTCTATCTCCATGCGTGTTTGATTGGACTCACTTACACTCCATTGTCTTCCAAAAAATGATAAGAATTCAGCCTTGCCTTCAAGACGCTAGCTATATATTGTGCAATCCAAAATTGGAAACTATCTTCATTATTGCACTTCTTTATATTATTTCATGCAACATGATATCGCACTAGGCTAAATAATTGATCTCCGGAATAGGAAAAAGAGTAAAAGACAAGAGTACTAACGTTTGATATATATGTGTACGTATGTGTGCGTGTATCTTAAAAGAATAAACGAAATTGGTCGCTAAATCTGATGCAAACCACATAAAATAAAACAAAGGAAGGGCGAAATTAAATGAGAAAATATATGTGATGATGAGCCCCTTCCAACGCTAAAAGGTCACAAGATCTTCGAGTGAGATTTTTTCAAGAGATGTAGATCTAGTATTTTATCCTTCTTTAGTTTGTTTTTTGACCGAATAAAACCCAATGTTTTTGCCTTTTTTTCCCTTCTTCTTTTACTGATGTTGTGGAAAGTACAGTATGAAGAGAGAAAATAAGAAATAAGTAATACAGCGTGATTAATGAGCCAATTATCGTCCTCAACATGATGAACCCTAGCTAGCTAGCGGGTAGCTAGAATAAATATGAACGGGCAGTAGCTTTCTCAGGAGCTGTTTACCATGAAAACACTTTCAGAGGAACAAATCGAAAAACAAATTTAATGTGGTAAAAGATTATGAGGGTTGAAGATATATATTTTTGATATGGACCGATACTTAATTACGAATATTATTGTGTGTGTGTTAATCCGACAGTTGAAAGAAAAGACTAGCTAGCTAATTTAATTTATAGTTTGTATTATTAATTTCTCTAGACAGAGACAGAATCTGAGTCCATTCATGTATAAAAATAAAACCATATTCTGTTGAGCTAAAAAAAGAAAAAAGAAAAAACCCCCATATTCCCTCTTTAACGTCGATATACAGGCAATAGATTAACAGCTGTTAGTTTCTCTACGATATAAGTATACCTCGTAATAGTTAGCGCACCAAAACTAGGTATAACGTTCACTCGATCGAATATATGTAAAGTTGAGTATTACTATCATGCGTGATATAGTCACAAACATCGAATGGTCATTCAATTAATTAATTACTTTTCTTTTACATATTAATGCATGCCATGGGTGCCACATTGGAAAATCTCATAAATAGAGTGGGACTTATAAGTTTAAAAGATTTTTCTTTTTTTTCAAAAAAATTAATTTTTTGGGATTGGACTCTCTTTTTTAGGTTTATAATCATCTAATAGGCTCTTTCATTAAGAGGTTAGTGTTCATCTAAGTGATATGCCGAGGGCAATGTCATATCACAAATGGAGTGGGTGTTTAAGTTCAAGGAGCTTTCTTTTTTACACCTATGATCATTACATTAATGTCATGAATCCCACCTAAGGAAATAAAAATATAATAAATATTGATAGGTGGATTTAAAAATAAAAATAAACGAGACTGTGTTATTATATATTGGTCGAATTCGATTTTTACAGTAGCTTCATATGATTGTAATTTTTTATAAAATAAAATCTATGATCTATCGTTTAAATCTAATAATGTAAAACCAGTCATATATATTGACGGGGAAAAAAGACGCCAGTCATGTGGTGTGCATATATAGGCACACATACCCATGTGATACTGATGAACTAGCTGATATCAAAATTACAATTTATTGTATGATATGATTTTTTTCCCCGAAAATTATAAATCTGTGGTGACACCATGATGCTAAACAAGAAAAAATGTGCGTAACAAATTGGATTTGAAGGAATATATAGTACAGAAAATTAAACAGTAACGTTTGTCCACATTAATTATCGGCATTAATAATCAACAACAATTGTTTACCTATCTAGGAGAGGCACGCACTGTTGTTTTGTGACATCTAATGGCACACATATAGGCAGAGGCATTAGGAAGAGAATCAATTAACGTGGTACTAATGAATAATATTAACCAAAATAAAGGATAATCGTGCATCATAATGCAAGTGAAAGAATCTTGTTTCTTTTTCTTTGTTGAGGAGGATGGGGGGACACAATATTGAGTGATAACGACAGTAGGAAATTGTGTGCGGAACAGCGAGCATCCATCTGAGGTAACCAGAAATTAAGAGAGCCTGGTAAAAACACACAAGAATATAAAGACGATATGATAGAGATAGAAGAGAAATAAAAGAAATGAGGAGTTAATGAAAAAGGGGTAGTTGATTAAGTAGGCAACGCGGAATAATAAAACGATGAGCGACGATCGTCGTCCCAGCAAGCTAGGCTGGGCACCCACGTGACTCCCTCCTCGCTGCCGTCCCCACTCTGATCCTCCGTATCTCTGCCTTCACTTTCTCTCTTTCCCTTTCTCCATACTTCACCTATCTACCCACCACCCACCTAGCCTCCCCTCAATTTCAATTTATCTGTTGATTAATCCAACTTTAACTATCGAAATAGACTAGTTACTGAGGATGAGAGGTTACAGGTGGAATCAAATACACAACCGGTGCTCATCGCATATTATCTTTATGGTTATGAGGAGGGATTGATGTACAACGTTGTTTGAGAGAGACTATTTATTTTTAGGATTTGAACATGTGATTTCCAGATTTTATGCATAGAGGCAACTTTATCGCTATGTGAACGTTCACCCTCTTTCATAAAAATAGTAAAGGTAAAAATATTCAATGGAAACCATTCGAAAGAGATCCAGCTTTCAATACTCATAATTGCGATCAGCACTGAATATCTCAAAACTTAGTTTGCATGGACCTAAAAGAGCTCTCATAATGACATACAGTATAATGAGGAATTCATTCCCATAAAGGAGATTGAGGTCGCTTTACTCTTAAATTTTTTTTTCTCTCCCTCGCACATACACAATACACGGCTTTTAATATGATTCGGTAATAATTTTTTTACTTGAACACTGGGATGACATCTTTATCAAAAAAGTAATAAAACCTAAAGGGCCAACAACTGTGTACTGCTCCACATTCCGGCACGTGTCTTCTCAATCGTGTCACGTGAACACCCACGTGCTTTCTTAGAGCCCCGCCCTCTCTTCTCTTCACTTAGCTCGTTCATCATCTCAGAACTCAGCTCGTACTTGAGCTCTGTTCGCGTCCTATAAATTTAGAGTCACCTCCTTCCTCATATCCTGCGCAAAAACACACTAGTGATGATATGAGACTACCTCCTCATGATCCTACCTTCCTAGTTTAAACACCAAATCCCTTGTTTGCTTTGTTTCCGTGAACAAAAGCCTTACCCCGTACGTACACTACTGTCCATTGCACAATACTACTCTTCATTTATTATTTTCACAGACCAACCAACAAAAAAATAAGCAGCAGAAAGAAGAGAATCTTGGTGGAGTGTTGGGTATAAAAAAGTGATGTAAAGCGTAATCGGGGCTTACGTTATTTCACGACTTCCCACAACGCTGCTCCAAGATTTTGTTCTTTGTGCTTCCCACAATTCCTATATATCCTTCACCGCCACCGCCACAACCCTAATAATCCATACATCTGTATGTTACCAGCAACCTTCTCTTAGTTCAGAAGGTAACCTTTGAGTATACGTGGTTTAATGGGGGGTATTTCCATACTTTTATTAGCATTGAGTATATGTGGTGTAATGGTAACCGTTGGATTGACTGCGATACCTATGGAGCTGGCGTTTTTGGCAATAAAGGGTTATATGACGGTGGACGAATGGGAGCTGGAAAGAGCTTCGGTGGATTTCGGAATGATGAAGAGGGCGGAGCCGCTAGTGGTGGTGCACCCTGCTTCGTCGGAGGATGTGATGACGGTGGTTCGGGCTGCGTACGAGTTGGGCAAGGAGCTGAGAGTGTCGGCGAGAGGGGAGGGCCACTCCACGCACGGCCAGGCTCAGGCGGAGAAAGGAGTGATCATTAACATGACGTCGATCTCGAGTGTGACGGTGGCGGAGAAAGAGCTGTATGTGGACGTGTGGGGTGGAGAGCTTTGGATAAAAGTACTCACTGAGACGTTGCAATATGGCCTCGCACCAAAGTCCTGGACCGATTACCTGTACTTGACCGTCGGCGGTACCCTCTCCAACGCTGGCATCAGTGGCCAGACCTTCCGGCACGGCCCTCAGATCTCCAACGTCCACCAGCTCGACGTTGTTACAGGTTCCCCTCTCTCTAAGCATTTCACTACCTCGCTTTACTACCTAAGTCTTATATTTAGGAGTGGAAGGAGTAGTTCAAATAATTTTGACTCGATTTGGTTTTGTGGTTCAGGAAAGGGCGAGTTGTTAACATGCTCGGAGGATGTTAACACAGAGTTATTCCATAGCGTCCTTGGGGGTCTTGGACAGTTCGGAATCATCACTAGGGCTAGAATTGCTCTTGAACCAGCCCCTCAAAGGGTCTCTCTCTCTCTCTCTCTCTCTCTCTGTGCACACTGTTTGTATAGTAGGCCCATGAATTTCGTGCACATGTACTGTTCATAGATAACATGCTGGTTTTGATGACGTTTGGTTAATTTGTGTTTGTCTCTCTCGGAATTCTTTTAACGACTGTGTGGAGATTTCACCAAATGTTACAAACATTAATTACTATGATATTTGATATATATATACTGCCTCGACGTACAGGTGCGTTGGATAAGAGTGCTGTACTCGGATTTTTCAGCGTTCACGAGGGACCAAGAGTTTCTGATCTCTCTGCATGGGAAACCAGCCAGTGAGAGATTTGACTACGTTGAGGGATTTGTAATAGTGGAAGAAGGGCTTATTAACAATTGGAGGTCTTCCTTTTTTTCACCCAGTAACCCAATCACCTTTAGTTCTCTAAATGCCGATGGTGGTATTATATACTGCTTGGAGATTACCAAAAACTACTACGAAGGCGACGACGAACGTACTGTTGACCAGGTAAAAAAGTAATTTACCTTATTCAATTATTTGCATGCGCCACATTCTACTATTAGGCAATTCAACTTTTTATTCTTGTTTGCTTAAAATTTAAAGTGCTTGATCTGTTTCTAGACAAAGTCTCTGCAATATTTTGCAATTAGCTAAGCAGCTCGAGGTAGCTGGCTAGCTAGAATCTTCCTTATATGCTTTGCCTTGCAAAATAGGACATTTGCAAGCTGTACTTGACCAACTTCACTGGTATCATTTTCTCTTGGTTTGTGTTTATTTTTTTGTTTAAAAAAAAAACCGTACTTAGGACACCTCTAATTAGTGGGGCTTCTTTGTCTGGCTTTTGAGACTTTGGGCATGCATAATTATTGGTTCCAGGTAGGATGAAAGAAAAGAAAAAATGAAACAAACAAACAAGAAAAGAATTAGGTGACATTAATCGGTTGCATATTTTATATAAAAGCCATAGGAAAGTTGCAAAGGTAAAATGATATTCAATATTAAATTAGATATCGATTAGCTAACTTGTCTCCATCTTATCCTTTTTATTCTGCGATGTTCCTGTCTCTACGGTAAACTACTTCTAGATGGTACGTTATGCATCCCAGTAATAATATTCTTTAATCCCTTTTCCTTCGAGAGAGTATAATAAAGTAATTAACTAATTGGTATTTATAATTAATTAGTAAACTTTTTCTTTGGGCAACGAAGAGATTAAACCTTGTTATTACATGGTCCGTACTTTGTACTCGTTCTGAGACAAACTTATGTGACAGAGGGTACGAGGATACTGTCTGGTGCACGTAATCTGGCATATCTTGGTTTACTGAATACAACTGTACTTAGTAATTTATTTAAGTAATGAAATGAAGCTCTGATCATATTCTGAGAGAGAAAAAGAACGAGCTTTTGCCTAACAGCTAACTATATAAATTGCACTACCTCCTGTTCTAGTATAATTATACTATAAACTATATTTTATATTTAAATCTGAAAAAAGAGTACGTAGCTTTTTCTAAATGTGCAACTTACTCTGAAATAATAATGATTTCTATATGATATTCACAACAAGGAGGGTGGGGGACCTGATCTGTAATGCGCAGGAAGTAGAGGGACTGTTGGAAAAGCTAGATTTCATAGAAACATCAGTGTTCACGACAGACGTAACATACGTGGATTTTCTGGACCGCGTGCACAAGGGAGAGTTAAAGCTGAGATCCAAGGGCTTGTGGGAGGTCCCACATCCATGGCTTAACCTTTTTGTTCCCAAGTCAAGGATAGCTGACTTCGACAAGGGCGTCTTCAAGGGCATTCTCGGTAATACCTCCACTGGCCCCATCCTCATCTACCCCTTGAACTCCAACAAGTAGGCTTTCACATCCTTGCAATCGTATATTTGATTCTTAACTACCAACTCATTATCAATATCTATCATCCATGTTCTCTGTTAACATAATGTGTCAGTGTTGTGTGTGTGTGTGAGAGAGAGACACACACGCGCACAACATAAATCCACTGCATGCATGCTTATTTCTCATACTGTTATACACATTTATATTTATACATTTTAAATATATAGTTATAATCATAAATAATAAAACGAAACTTCTGTACAATAAATGGATTTTCATTTGCCTCCAAATTAAATTTGACCATATAACGGTATCTATGTTATCCAATATGACTTTAAAATTTTTATGAGGGGGTAGTATGAAGTGACTATTTTGTACAAGGAAAGGAGGGAGATAGGGATAAAGAGTTAACCCCCACCTAAACTTGATTCTACCCCTGTAAACGTGTTTTGAACCTGGAGACATGCTCTAACCTAAGTGGGTTGCTAGTATTTACCCCAACTTAAATTTTATTATACCAAAAAAAAAAAAAAGAGTTAAGACCCAGGAGCAGAGTGATGCTTTTGTTATGTCATGGAGCTTTCTAAGACACCTGAATTATCCACGGAACAGAGATGTGGCCTACATGCATGCGTGGACCCACCGAACACAGCTGCGTTAATAAATAGTAACACCCTTTTTGTTTCTGAGGACGAAAAAAAAAAGGTCTTTGATGAGGAGCCGAAGCAAACAAAAATGGATGGTCGTGATCATCCAACTAGGAAGATTCTCCTGTCAGGAGATATTCATCGGTGATCAACCGATGCATGCCTTGTTTTCTAGGTCTTCTTCAACCCCAAAACACATCCCTCTCACCAGAAATGCTACCTACCCTATTATCTTCCTTACTTTATTGCGAAAACGATTAGTTGATTAAGCAACATGTTTTTTCCGGATAAGTCAAAACACTACATCATTCACTTACACTACTTATACTAGTAAACTTAATGGGTAATAATGGTAAGCCTACTCATGCACTAACATCTTAGTTTTGTATTATTAGAAAAGGGAAAATTAAAAAGATTGATGATTTGGGTGTGTAGCTGGGATAAGCGGAGCTCGGTGGTGAAACCGGAGGAGGAGGTGTTTTATCTGGTGGCATTTCTGAAATCAGCCGTGGATAGTGAGATGGTGGAGTACCTGAACAATGAGAACCAAGAAATCCTGAGATTCTGCTATGACGAAGGCATCAAAGTGATACAGTACCTTCCACATTACACAAAGCAGCAGGAGTGGAAGGACCACTTCGGGGACAAATGGGACCAATTTTATCAAAGGAAGATGCAATTCGATCCTAGCTGCATCTTGGCCACTGGCCAACGTATATTTGAGCCTCCCACCACCATCTCTCTAACGATGTATGAAAAGTAAATAAAGCAAGATTCAGTACAAGAATACGAGTGTTTTAGTGTTAGTGAGTGTGTGTGTGTGTGTGTGTGTGTGTGTGTGTTGTGTGTGAGGTTAAAAAGTAGTAGTGTTGTTGAGGAGTTGCTATCTTGGGGGTAGAAGGTGGATGCAGCTAGCTTGCATTTCGTTGCGCATATGACCTGTCGTTTTGCAGGGCCCGTGATCCCGACCACCCCTTCTGGTTCGCTTTCCATGTTGTCCCTACAATTGCAGCTGCTGCTCATGCTCATGCTCCAGTTCCTCTCATAGTTTTTCACTACTTGTACCCTTTCTAGATTTTACCCTCTCCTTTCCACTTTCATATTCCTTGTACATAGGATTCCACCGCTCTAGATAATTAGCTACTCTGAGCAAGCACTTAATGCTAGTCCCTTTCTGCAATCCTGTCTCATGCCCCCTTTTATGTTTTAACTTTTCCCCCCGTCTAGTCTAGTTACTTCTCTAATTTTCCAATCTGAGTAGTGTACCATGGCTTTAGATATTTCATATTAGATGCTAATAGTAGTTAGTTCTACTGCAACCTATATTTAATTTTCTGTATACGACACACTGCAGAAACTAAAAGCAATGTCAAAATGGCTATTAAATTACCAGGCTTTACTCGGCAGTGGGGATCTGAAAAGCATATTATATGATCTTCCGCTCCTCATGGCTTGATCTAAAACTGAATCAACATAAGAAGTTCCACAAAATGAGTCAGTATATTTACAGATAATAAACGGTTCTCGTAATTGGTTCTCAGATAAAAAAGGCTCGCTAATACAACTGTTAGACCCATATTATCATCAAAACCCAAATCCCTTCAGCTCCTATACAACGAAGAAGGGACAGAGCAGATCAGGTGAAGAATATAATGCACATCTATTTTAGCAAGTACTTTTTTTCTTGTCAACGGAGATGACATACAAGAGGAAATAGAGAATTAAGCTGTCATTTTCTCCTCCAGAATGCTCCAGCAGCCAATTCCTCGCCAACACCCAGAGTGCAGATATGCAGACATTTTTTATATACTATTGACGAGAGAGAATGAGAACTATGGTGAGCCAATGCAACAATATTCTTGACAAAAAATGCAGCAACTGGTATTCTTGCTATAATCTGCAATAGTGCTCCAACAAGAAACAATTTCTCTAGGCCTTGAAGCAATCTCACTTTTCTGTTAATTGGGAAATGTAATAGCCATTAGGCTTAAGAAAACGAATGAATTCAACATAATGACAAACGAAGCCAAAATTTCAACTTACATGAGTACTCTGTTTACTTTGAGCCATCTTCCATTTCCGATTAATTCCCAAATTTTTTCAATGCAAGTGAATATACGGTTTTTCTACTCACTGATGTTCCATCAGCCACGGACTTGACAGCCTAAATACAAATCCGTAAAAATTACAATTTCATGGAGATGAAGAGAGGCTACTCGGTAACAAAAGTGTGTGAACTAATTTACTCTTAGGCTCTAACATGACAATACTTTTGATTCAGTAGAAATAACATCAATACTGTAAACAGTTTCTTGGCCATGCAATAATTTAAACTTTTAATGGTTGATTAAATTGATAATTTGATTTAGCTCTGCATTCCTAAAAGCTCGTGCAGTTGGTATTTTGCAGATGTGGACAGGGGGAATATCAAGTAGAAGGAAGCAGAAAAAAAGGACAGTCTATAGTATTTTCGCCTATAACACTAAGTTTCTCTCTTTTCCATTATCTTTTAAGACACAAGAACTTATAACAATAATATAAGGCGTCCCTGAACCACAGATCCAACTGCCATATTCCTCAGTTTGACTTGTTTAGTATAGACAACTATATCCATAATTAGCTCTGGATCAAACTTCCATATAAATTTAATTTGATTGTACGCAGCTTCAGCAGCTAAAAGAGTAGATCTAAAAATTGCAGTCTCCAGATAAAAGCAAACCATTACCATGGAAAGACTCTCGCCTTGTGAAATTAAATCTCTCAATTCATTCTCAAGCTGAATCTCTGATGGTGGTTCAACTTTAGACTTAGTGCGCCCCTCAATCAATATGGTAAGTTCTCCCTTTGGTTGGTGCAATGAAAATGCTTCCATGGCTTCACCAAGAGTGCCACGCCAAAACTACATAAGCATTATCTTTTACATCAGCAAAGAAAAGATCACATGCAAGCAATATAAAAAGCAAATCAATTGACCACTCTAATAACCAAATTTAGAAAAACCATATGGTATGCTCACGGGATGCATAGTTATGATTCCCCACCTTATCAAAGGGAGAAAAAGAATAGAGACAAACAATCACACATCCATGGCCTTTTTTCCTCTAAGATGATACACAAAAATCTATAATGAGATACCATCAATCCAGCATGCATAAAGCAGATAAAGTTCGAAATGAGACATAATAGCTATATAAAATAATTCTTCCAATTGCCTGAGTTCAAGATAATAGGGAACTAATGGCTGTTGCACTTATTACAATGATTAAAATGAAAAATAATTGCAGAACCAACTGCTCCAAAATACCCATCATAAATAAGATAACCAATAGCCGTTATAATTAAGATAATCAATAACAAATGCTACAGATATGAAGGAGAAACATACCTCTTCATGTATTTTGGTCATTTCCCGAGCAATGACACATCGCCTGCAATACCATCAATGAGTGACTCAAAAGCAAACCATGACTCACTACTGTTTAATAAAGCCATGACCTTCTGCTACTCTATGATGACCAAAAGAAATGCTCCTAAGAGAACACAAGACAATGCAAAGTGTAACAAAATTTCCAAAGCAATAACACATGGCCCATATCACAAAAGAAAGGTAATTTACAGACTTAAAACTAATCTTAACTTGCTATTACTCACTATTCCATGTATTCATACTACTCCTTCATAATTACTTTTAGAGGCATTGAACGGTTAAAAAATAATTAAAAAAAAATGCAAAGAGTAACAACCTCTAAGTCCAAACACAAACATACTAAAAAGTTTAATCACTTAATGCATTAGCCATTAAACCTTAATGAACCAGCTAAAGTACATATTGCTAAAGTGACTTCTTTTTTCCTTCCTATCACATATCAATACATGAGATGAATCAAAACAAGTGTTTGAATTCAATGCTAAAGTTTGCGTGAAAGCACTCCCTTAACAACTATAAAAATAAGGCAATAAATCATTTTATGGTGAACAGACTATAATACACGGTAAGTTTTATAATTAAAGCATATTTTTAATACCTTGTATCACCAAAAGATGAAGCACTTTCTTCAAGAAATTGTGAGAGCTTGTGAGGAGGAACGTAGAATATTTGTGTAGTTGCTTCATCTGCTGAAACCATAAGTCTCTTTCTTCTGGATCCGGAATGCTTTGGCAGAAAGCCAACTGTAGCAAAACATTGTCATGTTTAGTGCCAAAAGCGTTATTAATGCCCAAATTTATGATTGGATCTATTGACCAACAGAGGCAGTCATAAATTACCAAAAGTAAATTCAGCAGTAGCTAATCCGGAGGCGGAGAGAGCTGATATCAAAGCACAGGGCCCAGGAATAGGGATAACAGGGATATTTTCATTAACACATAATTTGGCCTGCATTATTTATTTCAGAAACCTTTCGATGAATAATCTCCACCGCACTACACACAAACGTAAACATATAGAAATGGCCAAGCACAGATAAGCAAGTGTGCTTAAGTCAGCATAGAATCAGCATACTTACCAATTCCATACCAGGATCACTAATGCATGGTGTTCCAGCATCACTTATTAGCGCAACGATGTCACCCTGCCTCAACCTCTTCAACACTACCTGTTCCATTCGTGATTCACTGAATTTGTGGTAGCTCATCTGAAAATATAGAGAACAGAATTATAATAGATTGGTAAACACCAATAGCAATAACAAGTTTACAAGACCCGTACAAGGGGTGTTTTGATCTTGTAGTAGTGAAGCAACTTTCCAGAATGCCTAGTATCTTCTGAAAGTATCACATCCGCTGACTTTAATACGCGGAGAGCCCTGCATTGGTGATCCAGACAACATAGAAAAAGTCACCGAACCGTATAAGGATACCGAAGTTCATTCCCCTTTAAATTGCTCAGCCACTTTTTCTGCTAGCTCGTAGGCTTCTTTTTTTTTTTTTTTTTTTTTTTGCTCATGGTACAAGAAGATTACAGTGGCACCAACGACAGAGCTAGAATAAAAGCTACGTCAACGAGTTTCCATTAAGTCGCGATGGCATAAAATCAAGGTAATTTTACAAGTACCTAAAGGTAATATCTTCAAGATTTCCAATTGGTGTTCCTACCAGATAAAGGCCAGGTTTCAGATTAGCCTGCGAAAGCACAACTTAATATTATTCGTGTGACATTAATGGAAATTAGTTTTACCCAAAGAAGGTCTTAATCCTAGCAATGAAACTTCAGGAGGATAGTGAAACTGGTATACTGGACGGAAGACAAATATAATTACATTTTTCGCCGACTCTTCAGGAATCTGGCCGGTTTCTCTAGCAAAAACGGAGGAAGCGAAGCCGGAGCAGGAGAGAAAAACAAGGCTTCGTGGGCAAAGGGGGGACGAACCAAAAAAATTAATTTGCTTATGAGCACGAAAAAGTCTTGTAGCTCGCGAGGAGAGCGGGGTTATTGTTGCCAGAGAAATCGCCATTGATAACGTTCTTCGTATCAGCATCTTTACCAGGAGCAAGAACCGATAGACAGTGGCAGTACGGTCACTTTCTGGTGTAATTTGGTTTTGTTTGGGCTGTGCCCTCGTTGTGTGTGTTTTGGGTTTGTGAAGATAGCCCTGGCCCAAGTAGCGCTTATCCTTTCGGCGCGAAAAATTAGTAGAAAAAAAAAACGGAATTCTGTTAGGCCCAGATTGTAACGGTACAACGCCCAATATGTGTCTTTCTCGGATTGAAGGAACTACAGAATGGAGCCAACCAAAGGGATATCTATATTTAAGGAAGAGTAAGAATAATCATAGGATTGTTTGGATTAGCAGTGAGAGCGGTGGTTTAATTCTTATTTGACTTTTTTAGAAACTCGGTAGAAAAAAAGTCAAATTATAAATATGATATATATTTGGATTGATGGTGATAAAAGTAACGAGGTCCTCGTAAAAAAACCATCTATGAAGCTTTTTCCTTAATTGGCTTTTAAAAACCTTTTTTAAAAAAGCTCAATGAATTTAAAACTCAACTAAAACACTTTACTTAAGGCTTTTTCTCTACTAGAACTTTTTCCTGACCTTAAACTACTTCAAGCTCTCTCTAAATCATGGACTGATTAGAGGATATGAACACGGTCATTAAATTCGACATCTTTGTTGACTAGAAGCAGTTAATAAAACTTAGTTTTTCTTAACAGGAATTAATAAAACTTACTGTGTTGAAGATTCTTGGTGGTTGCATTCGCAGCACCTCACATCTTGCATTTCAGCTCTTGTATAGAACTCATGGTAAAATGTAAAATAACTATAAGTACTTAAAGGTTGGTTAATCAATCCAGGGGTGCTCATTTTACAGTTTCAGCAAGTGACAAAATGGTTTCTATAAATTATGATCGACAATGTTTATTTTAAATTTGACCCGTCACTAGAAATGAACATTATGTCATTAACTATGTATTGGACTATTATGTGTGTGTTATTTGGTATTTCTTTCTTTCTTTTTTATAAGATCTACTCATTAATGTTTAATTCAATACCACTCTTTATAAATATTAACCAACGATTTACAGCTTATGTCTAGGTGTGTCATTTTTTCATAATAATCTCTATATTCTCTCAAATGAACTGTGCTGGTTCAAGAGTAATTCTGGGAAGTCGTAAATTTTTTTTAGCATTTAACTAGCTTTATCTAGTTCTTTTTAATATTAAAGAAGTGATTAGTACTACTTTCATTTCATGAAAAGGAAGAAAGGGGGTACTTTCGGTATGCGGAAGAGGTGAGATGGAAGAGAAAATGAACAAATTCCATTGTTTTGTACAGTTTTAAGAGAGAAATGAACTTCAAGGAAGGAATGGAAGGAAATGAAGATTTTGAGGGAGAGGAGAGAATATGACTCGATGAAAGATGAGTTGTTTGGTAAAAAGAAGATAAAGGAGTTATAATTAGTAAAAAAGCAAAAAAATACTTATTTTACTCTCAATATTAATTAATTTAAAATGAAAAGGAAAATATATTTTTTAAAAAATATCCTTTTGTCAAGTTTGAATTTATCTAAAACATTCTCTCGCCACTAAAATATTCTCCTACCAAGTTCGAAGATGTCTAAAATATTCTCTCATCAAGTTTGAAGTTGTTTAAAATGTTCTTCCCCCAAGTTTGAAGTTATCTAAAATGCTCTCCTACCAAGTTCGAACCGTCTAAAATATTCTCCCGTCAAGTCCAACTTGTCTAAAGTAAAGTTAAGTAACAAATCCAAACTCAAGTTTTAGGACTCATCAATCTTCCTTTTAAAATAGGAAGATTCTTTCCTACAAAAATTGTTAGAAACTTAAATTCCTTGATTGAATAGTGAAACTTTCAGATATATTTATCCCTCATAAAACATTTATTTCATTATTATTCTCCTTCCTCATAATCATTTGAAAGTGCTTGAGGCCAAGTTCTGGCACAAGTTAGTTTCTTAGCTTTGTCACAAAAATCTGACTTAACCAAAGATTGTTTAGCGGTTCTTGCGGCATTGGCGGAGAATGAGGAGGGAGCCAAAGTTGAGCCAAAAGCTTGTGGTTCACCATTGATCATCGGGATGTTGTAGACAGTAACACGGAGGACAAAGAAAGAACACTGTGTGGCAATTTTGATGTCAATGTGCATGCTCATTGAAGAAGAAGTGATGCGTGTACTGGTGAAAGATTCATCGTTGACACCATAGCTTTACTTCTTGTTCACCGACGAAACTTCTCATGGGCCAAGACATAGGCAATGACCTTGTTTGGTTCCCTTGTTTTATTGTTCAAAAACCGGGGATTTTTTTTTGGTGAAATAAATACTTAACCACTAAGCATTCGTGTTGTGACAATCAATAGCCCACAAAAATGTAACCACCTTGATTTTTCTGTGTATAACTCTATTTACTAATCAAAAAACAAGGATAGACAAAATTTAATGATAGTTATTTTTTGCAAGTCAATATTACATTTGAATTTATGCAACAAATTTGAATTTGATAAGAGAAGATATTAGATAAATTTGGATTTGAAAATTCTGGTGTGGTTATAATTAATATTTTTTATTAATGATGTAGGGAAGGGATTTTTTGAGATGCATCTTAAAGTGGCAAAACTCGCACATGATCAGCTTAGATATTTTCGACATAATTTATTTGATTTTTTCATTTTAGTATTGTTAATTATTGTTATAAGGCCATAAGCTGCCAAATAAGATAGATTTTATTCATTGTCTTCACAAAACACAATCTTTTATTATAATCTATTATTTAATTTTCAAAGCATTTAGTCAATATCATTTATGGCTACAACTTTTATTTTCCTTCACTTAACAAAAAATAACATTTTTCCTTTTCATTTTTAATAAATTACTTTGAATGGTACAATATGTTTTATCAATTCTTTCTCAACTGCTCCCTCGTTTTTCTTTCTACTAAACAACCCATATTCCCTTACCCTTCAAAATCTTTCCTTCCCTTTTATTACCTTAAATTCCTTTCCTCCCTTGAATTTTCTTTGTACCAAACATGCTCTTAGTGTGTGAAGGGTGAAAGAGGATGGATGGAAATTAACAGCTCCAATACTCATTTTAGAGGGGAAGTTTCTACCTAGAGTTTGAGGTTTTACTTCTTTTCATTTTTACTGTGGTTTTTTTTTTTTAAGTAGAATATAGACGGTATTTCTTAGCTGATAACTAAGAACTAATCCTCTTAAGGATTAGAGATCACTTTGGCTTGGTTCAAATCTAAGATATCACATTGAAGGGATCCAACCACCTACCAACCTAGCAATTGTGTCAAACTTTTGTTGGTAGGATTGGTTAGGGTTAAGGTACAAATTGACCAACGAATTATTATTCAAAGAGCATCTGGTATAAAAAGTAATTACCAATGAACAATAAAAAAGTGAAAAAAACACTAAATAATAATTAAAAAATAGCAACTATCACAATTATGTTAAAATATTAGGCAATAGTGGAGGATGTTGGCGGAGACGCTGGAGAAAAGAGCGGTTATGTATTCTTGTTAGATAAGGAAAACTCCCACAAAGATGAGACCCACGCAAGTAGGCGTCGTGGCATTGGCTGCTGCTGTTGTGGCATCGGAGGGATGAAACCAAGGTGTAAGACGAGTGTTGATCGAAGGTTGCGGACTGCTGGATTTGGTTTTCGGTACGTGATTCTCACCCTGAAGCTACACACGGATCTTGATGAGTCCAAGAAAGTGAGTGGAACAACAAACAACAATGGAAGCTATGGAGACACTGATGTCGCTAACACTGATAGTCAATGGAAGACAAAAACGAGAGGGAGACACTAAGACAGTGGCAGGGTAGTTTAAAGGCATTGTATTTTTTTTTCACTTTTTGTGTTTTTTTTTTCACTTTTTAATTGTTTATTGGTAATTAAGGTCCTATCAATACTTTTTTATGCTAGATGCTCTTCGGGTAATGATTTGTTGGCCAATTTGCACCTTAACTCGATTGTTTATACAATGTGTTTTTAATTACCTATGTTGTTGCCAAAATTATCCATAGGTTGATGTGGCTGTCCAACTAGAGAAGAATACAAAGTATGGATGGAAATAGATTAGGTTTTCGCTAAATAGATCCAAAGCCTCGGTTGGGCCTGAGCCTATATGTAGGTTTTTTTAGGCTTGAGCTTGAATCTTCAAAAAGCCTGACAAGGCCTAAAGCCTATTTAAATGCCTACATAAAATATGGCCTTTAACAAAGCTTAAAGTCTATGCATCTAAGTTTATATATAATATATCAAGCTTATTTAAAAAGCCTACGTTATGTCTTAAAAGTTTAAGAATTCGTTCTTATATGAACTAAAAAAGTTAGTAACAAAAAGAAAAGAACACTTAGTAGCAACAATTGTTTAAGTAAGTAAGAATAAGAAAAACCGATCATCCATTGAGTAAGGAGATACATTTTTTAAAATCAATCAAACATGAAAAGTGACATATAAAACTAAATTTACCTCTTATATTTCTTGTATAAAACGAGATAAACTTTTTTATTGAGATCATTTTCATTTGGGCATCACTATAATAAATTTACTGCAATTATTATGTTGCATCAAATGACACAAATCAAATGAGAGGTGGTGAGCTAGTATTGCCATCTTAAGCATTTAAAAAGAAGAGAAATAGATGCGATTAATTGACGAATGAAAATTTTAAGGTCAAAGGTAAATAATTAAATGTGAAACTTGGGTTAAGACTACGTTATTAATTTTATAAATAATTTATAAAATTAACTTAGATTAAATTATATATAATTATTCATAATAATATTTTAAAAAAAAAACTAATCAAGCCAGTCCTATTAGTCTTATAGACCAGGCCTTATAAAAATAGATCTGATCTATTCACCTAAATAGGCATAGATCTAAACTTGACATATTTACTAAATAAGCTAAGCTAGATTTAAAGTAGGTCAGATCATAGATCCCAGATAGAGACTAAGCTTATTTCCACCCTAAATCCTAATCCAAAGGACGAAGACAGGCACATTTTATTTTTGTTGGAGGGGAAAAAACAATGTCATGGAATGACATTTTGTGCGTGTACGTTTCACAAGTTTTTTAGTCATGGCATGCCAATTTTTTTTTTTTTTTTGGCTCAGAATGGCATGCCAATTTGGCACTATTCGAATGAAGAACATGATTAACATAACATAGTACTTTAACATTAATATAACGTTTTTGTTTGATTATAATCTTATAAAACAATTTGCACAATTCTCAAATAACGTTCTTTTTACATTAATTGTTATTTTTTTTTAAAAGTAAATTTAATATGTCTGACAATTTTTTGTCCAAAGAAATTTCAGTGCCCATACTTTTTTAATAATTCTAACCATGTTAAAGGATAAAGGATTTTATTTTCCTGTTTTTTAAACCTTACCTCAGTTAAGCGACCTGACATAGGGATAACTGAAGACTGAAAGAAATTGAGGCAAGGCATAGAGAAAACAGAAAAGAGCGGGGGAAGGGAACTTCATGATGAACGCCAGTCTCTATGGTTCGATTGTTCGGCCATCGCCCGTATTTCCTGAGCGCCATGTTCCGTGTATTTCTCCTCGAAACCCGAATCGTTTTAGGAAGGAATCTAAGTGCATTTCCTCCAGACTCAGCAGTATCTCTGCTTTATCACAAGAGCTTGGTCTGGTATCTTCCGACGACGTTTCCTTACAAAGCTCAGTGATTAAGACCACAGAACCAGTTCAAGAAGAGGAAAAGGAAGAAGTATTAGCAGAGCCTGGTATAGACAGTGGAGTTTCTGGCATAACTCCAGAAGATAAAGCTTCCGGTTGGCCGACCGGAACTAAGAAGAAGAAAGAGGAACAGGACATCTATGATGATAGGTTCACGATCCGGAATGGAAGAGAGGTCTTTAACCACTTCTCTTTCTTCTTTCTTTTTCCATTTCTAACACTTTGAAGATTCGGGCTCCGGGAGATACTTATTTTATCCTCAGTATGTGCTAGACAGTTTTTTGAGTATTCCTCGGAAACTTTCACGTATCTGCTCTCTGCCTTTTGAGTATTCGGCTTAATTCTTAGGGTCGTCATTATGCTCTCATATTCATGTCCCACAAATGGATGAATTACTCCAGTCTGCACCGAGAAGGGAAAAGCAGTATCATGAATGATTTTGTTAAATATGAAAACGTCAAATACCTCTTTGAAGTTCATTGGACTAAATTATTGCCTGCTTTGGGGAATGCAGTTACAGCTTATCTTGCACAAAAAGGGCCGATTTAAAACATACTATTATGCAAGTTTGTTTCATATCAAGGGAAGGAAAAAGAAGGAAAATCACAAAAGTTGGGTTTGGAAATGTAATATGGCTGTTCCTCATGCATCAAGGCGGCAGAATTTGTAGTCACTTGTCATATAGCTAGTAGTCATTCTAATAGAAAAGAAGCATGTACAAACAACTATACTCACTAAAAATAACAATCCGCTTTCTGTTTCCTAAACTGCCACTGTTTGAATTGAATTGTTTCACTTCTTTCAGGTTTTTGAAGAAAAAGCCTACCTAGTAGGTGTCGAGTGCAAAGGTGATACGCAATATTCCTTCGGCATTGAAGAATCTATCAAGGAGCTAGCCCAGCTGGCTGACACTGCTGGACTAGTGGTTGTTGGCTCTACATACCAAAAGTAAGAATTTATGATTTTCTGTTATAGTTCAATTTTCTTTTCGGTATTTGGCTATTGTTCCTTTGGTAACATAATTTTGCAGTTCACTGGGCTTAAGCTTAATATATAACCCCTGTAAAATAGGTTCGTTAGAACTCTATATCGTAAACACAAAAATTGCTTGAGTTATGATTTTCATGTTAAAAGACTACTGGTGTATGTGGCCATCATAATAGTCCTTTTAACTCTTACCTAGGCAAGTTGGAACTGGGATCATATAGATTATGACCTTTGAGAACTTTGTCTCACATAAGAGATTCTTTTGTTATCTCTTGTCATGGGTTTTTCTTTCCAACTTCCAGAATATCATATGTTGTTAGGCTAGATTTGACGCTGTATTTCATTGCTAATTTTTTTATTATGCCTCTCAATTTTCATAAAATAATGCATATGAAAATTTGCATTCATTACTTGACATACAAATTTTTCTAATCCTTCCAAGCCGTCTTTCTTACTGTTGTTTTGGCTATTGCTGGGGGATTTGACCCAGGACACCACATCCCAATGATGGGATGCATGTTGTCATGTGAGGAGTATAAAATTGATGAAATGCATTGCAATAAAATAATCTAAGTCACTTATAGGATTCTTTTTAAACCTATTGAGAATTTAAATGCTGCATGAAAATTGTCTGGCTCCATTCCTTTATTGAAAAAACGTATTATTCGTTCTTAAAATGTTGTGCATAGTGCAGGCTTTCAAAACCAAACCCCAGGACATACATTGGATCTGGCAAGGTTTCTGAGATTAAGAGTGCAACTCATGCATTGGATGTTGAAACTGTAATCTTTGATGACGAACTGTCAGCTGGGTAAGTGCGCCCCCAATCCTGATCCTAAGGTTACCACTTGTTAGTTTTTGTCCAAAGTAGTATGTAACACTGAACTATTCCATTTACTTTGATTCACCTTCTATATGCTAATTGAGCATATCAGAGTTGCAAAAAACCCAACAAAAACTGATGTTGTTGGTATTTGTCTGGAGGTATTTGGAATCAAAATCTTACTGTCTACTTAGCTGCTTAGCCCAAGGTTGCCCTGGAGATTTTATTCGGGGTTCATCATAAATGACTATTGATAACTTTGATGTTGTTGAATTTCCAATTGAAAATTAAGAAGACAATCAGCATGCTTCAGTACACTATAGCCTGCATATTCTATCCCTTTGTTCATGTTAAGCAAATAATTTGAATTCCATATCTATTCATCTACATATGTTGTGTATTTATACAAGAGAAGAGGAGAGAGCTCTGAGCATTAATGGCTCTTAATGATAATTAATCCTGATTTCCTCTAATTCCTCTAATCCCTAATTAGTAGGGATACTAATCACTAATTGATTATTGCAATATTTCCTAACACTCCCCCTCAAGTTGGAGCATAGATATCAATCATGCCCAACTTGTTACAAAGATAATCAACTCAAGTTCCATTTAAGGCTTTAGTTAGTAGATCGGCCAATTGGTCGCTAGACCTGATGTGTTTTGTAGAAATGAAGTTTTCCTTGATTTTATCATGCACAAAATAACAGTCTATCTCAATGTGTTTGGTGCGTTCATGGAAGACAGAATTGGAGGCTATGTGCAAAGCAGCTTTGTTGTCACACTACAACTTCGTAGGTAATGACGTGGCAAGACCAACCTCCTTCATTAACTGGTGAATCCACACAATTTCTTGTACTGATTGAGACATGGCTCTATACTCAGCTTCTGCACTCGACTTAGAAACCACATCTTGCTTCTTACTCCTCCATGATACTAAATTTCCACCCACAAACACACAATATCTTGTGGTGGATCTTCTGGTAGCCTTTGACCTCGCATGATCTGCATCACAAAAAGATTCAATCTTGTTGTGACCATGATTCGTATAGAGTATACCAAGACCAAGTGAGCCTTTCAAGTAATGTAAGACATGCTCTAAAGCTTCCCACTGAGCAACAGTTGGTGCAGTCATGAATTTGCTAAGTAGACTAACTGGAAAGGTCACATCAGGGCGAGTCACCATAAGGTAGTTCAATTTCCCAATTAATCTACGATATCTCTCAAGATAAGCAAATGGCTTGATCTTCTCCGGGTCAACTTTCTTTCTCACATCCTCAGGTAGCTCATCAAACGGTATGCTGTCATCAATATCCAAAAAAGGGTTAGGAATCATGGGAAAGCTACTCAGTGCTGCTCTGAGTTTCCCGGTTTTTTTTAATGGATCAAGTACGTATTTCCTTTGTGTCAGAAGGATGCCTTTCTTACTTCTCATAACCTCTATCCCAAGAAAATACTTTAACGAACCCAAATCCTTTGATTGGAAGTGAGGGTCAAGAAAGGCTTTAAGTGATGAGATTCCTGAGATATTGCTACCCGTAATAACAATATCATCAACATATACTACCAACAGAATCATGCCAGCATCTGTCTGCTGATAAAACACAGAATGGTCACACTTACTCTGACTCAAGCCAAACTTCTTAACCACAAAGCTAAACCTGTCAAACCAAGCACGAGGACTTTGCTTCAAGCCATATAAAGACTTCTGAAGATGGCATACCTTCCCACACTCCCCCTGAGCAACAAAACCAGGTGGTTGCTCCATGTATACTTCCTCCAGAAGATCACCATTTAAGAACGCATTCTTAACATCCAACTGATGAAGATCCCAGCCATAATTGGCTGCATAGAAATGAAGAGGCGAACAGAGGACAATTTTGCCACAGGAGAGAAAGTTTCTGAATAGTCCACACCATAGGTCTGAGCACAGCCCTTTGCAACTAGTCGAGCTTTCGAACGTTCCAAGCTACCATTAGCTTTTGTTTTGACCGTGAACACCCATTTACACCCGATAGCCTTCTTGCCAAGAGGTAAATCAACGAGATTCTAGGTACTTGTTGTATTAAGGGCTACCATTTCTTCTTCCATCGCAGCACGCCAACCGGGATGGGCTAAGGCTTGTTGGAGAGTAGTAGGAATGGTGAGAGAGTCTAAGGACACTATGAAGGAACAGGATGAAGGAGACAAATGGTTATAAGAAACAAAGGAAGAAATAGGATAGGTGCAAGTACGTTTACTTTTGCGTAAAGCAATGGGCAAGTCATTAGAAGTATCAGGCACTAGAGCTGGTTCAGAAGGAGGAGTCGAAGGGACTAATTCTAGATCAGACACCGAAGCTTGTACTGGTGGGTCATGAACCTAATGGCCTACATTACTTGCTCTGGGGCGTTTCCGATAAACATGATAGATAGGTGGTTTAGCAGGTGCCGGATCAGATGCTTGTACTGGTGGTAACTGAACCGTGTAGACCAAGAGATCATCTAGACTGTCAGGGGTGTCATCTGTAGAGATAGAAGATGTAGATAAAGGAGTAGAGACAGGAAAAAATGAGGTTGACTCATAGAAGGTGACATCTGTAGACACAAGGTAACGCCGAAGAGTGGGAGAATAGCACTGATAACCCTTCTGAACCCTAGAATACCCAAGGAAGACACACTTAAGAGACTTAGGATCAAGTTTGGTAATAGTGGGGTGCACATCACGAACAAAGCATACACAACCAAAGATTTTAGGGTCAACAGGAAACAAGGGTTTGGAAGGAAACAAGGTAGTGTATAGAGAAGAACCATTGAGGACAAGAGATGACATACAATTAATAAGAAAGCACGCAGTAGACACGGCGTCAGCCCGAAAAGGCTTGGGAACATTCATTTGAAACATTAGAGCCCGAGCAACTTCTAATAAGTGTCGGTTCTTATGTTCTGCAACACCATTTTGAGCCGGTGTATTTGGACAGGAGGACTGATGAAGCATGCCATGTTGGAGCATATAGGTTTGAAATTGAGTAGAAAAATATTCTTTAGCATTGTCACTCCGTAAGTTTTTTACGGACACACCAAACTGAGTTTTGATTTCAGCACAAAAGTTGCAAAAGTGAGAAAACAACTGGGAACGACTTTTCATTAAATAGAGCCGAGTGGTACGAGAGAAATCATCAACAAAAGTAACAAAGTGCCGAAAACCAGGCTTGGACTCGACATGACATGGGCCCCAAACATCAGAATGGACTAAATCAAAAGGAGACGCAACTCGTTTATTAACGGAGGTGCCAAATGAACACAATGATGTTTAGCAAATTGGCATGACTCACATTCTAAAGACTACAAATGATGGAATTGAGGATACATCCTCTTCAAGGAAGACAAAGACACATGACCTAAACGACAATGAATGTCAAAAGGAGATGAACCACCAGAGCAAGCAACTGAACATGATACCTGATCCTCAAGGAAGTAATGACCGCCAGATTCATAGCCTCGACCAATAACTTGCTTCGTTGTGAGATCCTAAATCAAACAATGGTCAGGAAAGAGTGTGATGAAATAGTTTAATTGGCGAGTAAGCTTGCTAGGAGACAAAAGGTTAAATGCAAGATTAGGGACATTAAAGACATGTGATAAAGAAACGGACGGAATAGGTTGAACAGTGCCAGAGCCAAGGACACGAGAGCAAGAGCCGTTGGCAATTGTTATACTAGAGGGGGTGGCATACGGCGTGTACGAAGAAAACAAATGGTGGTTACCTGTCATATGATCAGTAGCATCGGAATCGATGATCCATTTCAAGGAAGAAGTAGCAAGACTAGAGGCAATATTACCTGTAGCAAGAGCAATGGAAGGACTAGACGTAGATGCAGCCATTAAGCTTCACTAGGAGCAAGTTGAGCACCACAACAACCAGTAGATGAAGTACCACAAACAATCAAGAGTGCAGCCAACACAACTTCTCCAAGCAAAAAATTACACAGAGACAACAATCTCAAAGAGTTACTCAGAGAAAGCAATCTCAGATGAACCGACAAACTACCAATTAGAGGTAAACAAAAGGCGAAAATAACCACCAAGAAGTAAAATCCAGCTGTCACACCAACAACCAAACCGTAGAAACACAGTCAAATAATCAAAAAACACAGCACCAAATGGTCACACAAGGACCAACAAAACAGATCAAAGATGAAATAAGCCAAATCAACTCTGGAAAGCCCTCACAAAGGACCACAAATGAGCAAAAAGTGAACAGGGCAGAGGAGCAAACCACAAGATATGAGGATAAAACCACCTGGGTCAAGACGGGGGCAAGAATTCGATCTCGGAACAGCAAACGGCAACGCGAAACCCGCCGGAAAATGCCCTCACGCGCCGGCGCATGCACTGGACGGCGGAGCTCCGGGAGGCGCGTGAAGCTCCACGAGCAAGTGAAAAATACGGCGGATGGTGGGTTTCCGTCGATCGGGACCTACAGAGAACGAAGAGGCGGTGCGTGGTGGTTGATCTGGACGGAATTTGAACCCTAATGCACCCACTCTCTCTCTCTCTCTCTAGACAGAGACCCAAACGGAAAAGAAACAGAGACAAAAAAAAAACGGAGAAAAAATTTCAGGAATCAGATCCACATTCCTCTGATACCATGTTAAGCAAATAATCTGAATTCCATATCTATTCATGTACATATGTTGTGTATTTATACAAGAGGAGAGAGCCCTGAGCATTAATAGCTCTTAATGATAATTAATCATGATTTCCTCTAATTCCTCTAATCCATGATTAGTAGGGATACTAATCACTAATTGATTATTGCAATATTTCCTAACAGTTCATTTCATAGGTTTCAATTATTCTGCACAGCATTACTTTTATTATCTTATAGTTGACAAAGATAATTATCGTAATCATTTCCTTTTCCTCTCCAGCTCTTCTTTTATATTTCCGTTTTGGTCCTGATTGTGCCAGTCAACTGCACCAAATTGCATCAATTTTTTTAAAATATAATTGTTGCATAAGAAAGATTGCTCTCTAACTTCTTGCATAATAAAACTACTTACCCTCCCTTCTCCTTTCAAACAATTATAGGCAATTGCGCAACTTAGAAAAGACTTTTGGTGGAGATGTGAGAGTTTGTGATCGCACTGCCCTCATCCTTGATATATTTAATCAGCGAGCCGCAACACATGAAGCAACTTTACAGGTAATTACATATTTAAATTGTTTAGCCTTTTGTTTTTTTATTATTAGAACAAGCTTTGGTAGAAGAAATTTTAAAGCTTTTCTCTGACAATGATATTGTCCTTCTAGGTTGCATTGGCACAAATGGAATACCAGTTACCTCGATTGACGAAAATGTGGACTCACCTTGAGCGTCAAGCTGGAGGGAAGGTGAAGGGAATGGGTGAAAAACAAATAGAAGTGGACAAACGTATTTTGCGTAATCAAGTAAGAATATGATCATTGTTGTTGTCATTTTCTTATCTACAGAAATTTGCTCCATTTTTAAGTTTTCTAGAGTAACACTATCCTCAAAGTTCTATAAACACTACAATATCTGATCAATAATAGTTTTTTTAGTTAAATTATGTTTTTTCCCTGCAATTATAAGCATCCAATGCCTTTTCTTTGACAGATTGGTGTCCTTAAGAAAGAGCTAGAATCTGTGAGGAAACATCGGAAGCAGTACCGTAATAGGCGAATCTCTGTACCTGTGCCTGTAGTATCCTTGGTAATTTATTGCCTTTATATTAAATCCATTTCATATCAAATATATTTAGCTATGCGTCTTGCACGTCATGATAATATCTGCTCAAATGCATTGTCATAGTTATGTATTTTGGTGTTTGACACATACTTTGATAATACTGCAGGTTGGGTATACAAATGCTGGTAAGAGTACGCTTTTAAATCAGTTAACGGGAGCAGATGTTCTAGCTGAGGATAAATTGTTCGCGACTCTTGATCCAACTACAAGGAGGGTGCAGGTCAGTTCTGCCCCCCCCCCCTTTTTTTTCCGGGAATACATGTTGTCGCCCAGGAATTAAAACCCAGGTTGGGGCAAGTTCCTTATTTTCCCCTGTGGTTGTGGTGCTTTTAGGATTTGTTATGTGCCCAGATGAGTGTCTCTAGACTTAGGTTGTAACGGAGTCAGGGTTGTTATGGTATTGTGTAATAATGATATTAGGGACACAAAACAGAGGAGGAAAGTTCCTCTGTTGCTATGCCTTCCTCTACTATGGGGTGGCTGAAATTCATTGTTTATATACAATTATAAATTAATATACAAGATAAAGTCTTTTGCTGTTTGAATTGCAGTTCATTTAACATTTGATACTTTGTTGATTCAATTTTATCCAGATGAAGAACGGGAAGGAGTTTCTCCTCACAGACACTGTTGGTTTTATTCAGAAATTACCTACCACATTGGTACCCTTCGAGATAATATAATCTGTCCAGTTCCTTTTGCTGAAGTTGTTTTGACACCAGTCATGCTGTTGCTAATTTACATCGATTGTTTATAGGATTCACCATATAATAAGATTTTTGTTATAAATATCTAATAGGACCATATTATCAAGCAATATCTGACAGCCTCTGTAATTTTTTCTTTCTTTCTGTAGGTTGCTGCCTTCAGAGCTACACTGGAGGAGATATCCGAGTCATCCCTTTTGGTGCATGTGGTCGATATCAGGTATATATCAGGAGAACTACTTGGAGGAACTTCTATACATGAATAAAGAATGTTAATAGAACTTATCATGTTGACCATCATTAGTAATTTATCTCATTAAATATCTTTGTGAAGTCCAGTCATCCCTTGTCAGAACAACAGATAGATGCTGTGGACAAAGTTCTGTCAGAACTAGATGTATCTTCAATTCCAAGATTGATGGTCTGGAACAAGGTATAGTAAATTCCGATTCTAATATTGGATCATTTACATGGTTTGGATAGTAAGAGGGGAGTTGAGCTCTCTCACTTGTATGAAGGACTAGATCCTGTCTCTTCTGATTAGTAATTATGTTTCTTTTGTTGATAGTAGTTAAGTTATTTAACATCCTTCACAGAACAATTAAAAGGAGTACTAACATGATTTTTCATTAATGGACTAAAAGGGTATTTTTAATTTGAAGTTTTCACGCTTTCACTTAGATTAGCATCAACAGGTTTTGATTTAAACTAAATTTTTCTAAACCGATTTCAGAATATAAAGCACTGCGTTTGTTCTTTTTTTGTTTGTTGTAATTTATAATCTTTTTTATGATTATCCTTGCCTTTAGAAAATAAAGCGATTTAAAACACCCCCCCCCCCAAAAAAAAAAAAAATATATATATATATATATGATTACTGTGCACTTGAAGTGCTTATTGCAGTGTGAACTTAAGGTTGAACATTCTTGTGTCTTGGCTTCTTATCACAGGTTGATAAGGGTAGTGATCCCCAGAAAATCAGAAAAGAAGCTGAGGAAAGAGAGGATGTAGTATGCATATCTGCTCTAAATGGGGATGGCCTACCTGAATTCTGCAATGCAGTTCAAGAAAAACTGAAGGTGCAGAATTGAAGTCTATATATTCACACAACCCACATTATTAGTTTTCACCTATTGATATCACGAGGTGCATTTCTTTGGAACTAATCATTTGTGCTACAAAAAACATTTTGTTCTATGACAGGATTCCATGGTATGGGTGGAAGCGTTGCTCCCATTTGATAAAGGGGACCTTCTCAGCACGATACATCAGGTTGGAATGGTTGAGAAATCTGTAAGTAAACGCCCTCCCCGTCCCCACTTGGCAACTGATGATCAATGTAACTTCTTGTTTTTAAAACGAAGGTTGCGCTTCATTCCCTTATATAATGGTCTTCCTCCTTTTTGTTTTTTTTTTTTGTTTTTGCTTCCTTTTTAAAATATAGGAATATACAGAGCAAGGGACGTTTATCAGGGCTCATGTGCCCCTGCGTTTTGCGAGATTGCTTACACCCATGAGGCAACTGTGTGCATCACGACCTTAACTCTTTAATTACGCGTAGGTGTTGAGAATAGCCATACCATTTGCTTCTTCATATTATAATTGTTGAATTAAAAGGCCCTTGATGATTGGCAGTTGGCATTCAGCAATTGTAGGTGTGTATTTCTTGTATCAGTTTGAAAGTGAGAACACCAGAGAAACTGTGAAAACTGAAGAGTGTAAAAATCTCCTTTCAGCTCTGACCGGATGTAAATATCTCCTTAAACTATAAAGTACAACAGATATTCCTTCGGACTTTTATACGTGTTCTGTGTTCATTTGAATTTATCTTCCAACTTCTCCAACCCTATTAATTATCTTCCACGTCACAGTGGCCACTACCGACCCATGGCAAGACACGAAAGGTTGTGGATGGAATGGAACTACATGTCCAAGTGTGACTAGTTTGACATGGTGGCGACGTCACATTTTATGATTACCAAAGTGTGGATGTGTTCCTTTCAAAACAAAAAGGGATTATAAGTTTGTAGTACTTTATATTCTTTGTTTGAACCGTATATTAAAAAAAAAAAAAATCTTATTTGAACGACGTAAAATACATATGCATTTGTAAGTAGCCATACAAATTGGATTTTCTTCCCAACTAGCCGTGCAAATAACGAGAGTATATATGCAATTTATTTTCTTTGTTTACCCTCTTATTTTCTTCTTTATGTTCAGCGTACAAAAATTTAAAAGATGAAGACGACCTGAGCTTGCAGCATCAGCTGGCTTACATAGATTAAATGGAGTTATCCTCCGACTCCGTTATCCATTGTTTCTAAGGCCAACGTACTCGGACTGATTATTAGTATTATAGAGAACTAATCTTTTGAAGTTGAAGTTGAAAATAAATTATAAAGTATTCGAATGGTGTGTTTAACTTTAACTTCACGGACTTTGCATATTCTCAATTTTAGAGGATTTTGATCCATTATTACGTATTTTCTTGAAAATGAATCCATGATTTTGTGATAATGAACTGTTACTTAATCAATATCAGACCCTTGTATGATGCACCTCATGGTTTGCCAGAGAAGTAAAGAAAAAATGAAAAAGGGCAAAAAATGCGAAAAAGCTCAGAAAGAAAACTCTAAAGGACATTTTCCCCCCTTTTTGATAAAGGTCATTTAACATTTTAGTTTATAACCCTGATTTATTCGGTCATGCATTATAAAACGACACACAAACCAAACATTTTAACATCTTTGTCCTATAACCGTTTTTTTGTTGTTGAGATTTTTAGTTGTATTGGGCTATTACCGTTAATTTGAAGCCCAGTTTAACAAAAACTCGTATTATTGTGACAAGTTTCAGCAGTGGTCTGGAGTGTCTTCTTTAGAATGGGGGAAGAAAATAGAAAGCCGGAGTCTTGAACCACCCTCCTCTTTCTCACCGATCTATCCTGATCTGACGCGGTAATTTCTCGTTTACCATTACTCAGATTCCAGAGGCAGAGAAGATGTTAACTGAGCGACAAGAGTCCAGATTGTAATCGGGAACCCTAGAAATGCGAAATTAGAGATTCAAAAGCTCAAGTAGCAGAACAATGGTGAAGCAGTCGAACGCCTGGACGGCAATGCCAAAGAACAAGTGGCCGTTGATACTACTGGTACTGTTTTCTCTTTCAACGGTGATGGTGGTCTTCTTGAGAGCCACATCTGATTACTGCAATACGAGCACGGGCAGTAGCACTGAACAACTTGGATCAGAAGATAATCAAGGAAAGGTTCCAATTCACTCAACCATCCAAGTGGGAAATTCAGCACCAAGTCCTTTGGAATTCATGAAGTCTAAGCTTGTCCTCATGGTTTCCCACGAGCTTTCACTTTCAGGTTCTTACTGAAATCTCATTTTTCACGTTCGGTTTTGGCAATGAGTACTAAAAATGCAATTTACTTACTATGGATCCTTTTACTCGTTAATCAATACAGGAGGGCCTTTATTGTTAATGGAATTAGCATTTTTGTTGAGGGGCGTTGGTTCTGACGTTGTTTGGATCACTTATCAGAAACCTTCAGAACCTGATGAGGTGATTTACAGTTTAGAGAATAAGATGTTGGACAGAGGAGTGCAGGTGATCTTAACTCTTTCCTTTTTCGTTTTATAGACAATCACTTCTTTTCTAGAATATTTGCTTAGTCGCCAATGAGAAAAGACATATAAATGGTATTCTATATCTCAGTGGTAAAGGCCTTCTAAGTCCCTCTTTTATTTTGTGGCTGACTGGTGATAGGTCTTTCCTGCCTATGGTGAAAAGGCTATAGATACAGCTCTTAAAGCTGATCTGGTCATTTTAAATACTGCTGTATCTGGGAAGTGGCTGGATGCTGCTCTAAAAGAAAAAGTTCCTGATGTTCTTCCAAAGGTTTTATGGTGGATTCATGAAATGCGAGGGCATTATTTCAAAGTGGAATATGTTAAGCACCTCCCTTTTGTTGCAGGTGCCATGATTGATTCACACGTAACTGCAGAATTATGGAAGAATAGGACTAAGGAGCGTTTAGGGTATCTTTCCCATATCTTACAACGTGATTCTAAATTCATTTTCCTTCATGTTCTGCGTAATAATGCTGATGTTGTGCTCTGTATTGTTGTAATTTTCTTTATATCTATATTTCTTCTTATTCTTTGTTTGCACTGGTCCCATTCTGTAGGATCAAAATGCCTGAAACTTATGTTGTGCATCTGGGAAATAGCAAGGAACTGATGGAAGTTGCTGAAGATAGTGTATCAAAGAGGGTCCTTCGTGAGCATGTCCGGGAATCTTTGGGAGTGAGAAATGATGACATACTTTTTGCCCTCATAAATAGTATGCTTTCCTCCTTGATATTTGCTAGTGATAGTCCACTGATATGGAAATGTAGTTCATGGCTTGATTGACGTCTTTTGCTTGTCCCTTCTTTTGTTAAATGGATGGAGAAGCTTAATGGTAGCAAGAAACTAAAATTTGAAATTTACCTTCCAGAAACAAGGTTTAACATAAATTTAATGATTTTGGTCTAGCATAACTTGTTCTAAAGTTACTTTACCACTTATATCTGTTTGTCAGCCTTAGTTTTTGCTGGTCTGAAAAATAGTAGTTAACCACAATGATAAATTCAATTCACTTAGGGTGCATCGGACCCCTTTGATATGACCGAGGAAATCAATTTTTTTTTTTGGGCAATATCTGTTGTACGCTTGTTCTTGTAATCATCACCCACAGCTTCTATCATTCTTTATGATTATTTTTTGAAAAACAATCCAACAACAGGTTATTTTTCATCCTTAAAATTGTTTTTTTTATTTCACTTTCTAATCCGTTCCATTCTATGTATGAAATTATCCTAACTGTGGAATGAGAGGTGAAGTTAGCGCTGAGGAAACAGAATGGGATAAGATTCCACATTCTGCCAATTTCTATTATGTAATAGATTACAATTTTTAATTAGATGTAGTGCATGCCTATCGAGTCCTTCCATTATATTGTCTCCTTTTACTACAAGTTTATAATCTGAGCACTGGCATGATATGATTGCAGGTGTTTCACGTGGTAAAGGCCAGGATCTATTTCTTCGTTCGTTCTATGAAAGTCTGAAACTGATCCAGGAGAAGAAACTACAGGTGCCAGCACTGCATGCTGTAGTTGTGGGGAGTGATTTTAGTGCACATACAATGTTAGAAATGGAACTGCGGAAATATGTGACAGATAAAAAGATTCAGGATCGCGTTCACTTTATTAACAAAACCCTGACAGTAGCTCCTTACCTGGCTGCTATTGATGTTCTTGTTCAGAATTCTCAGGTATTTTCTAATAATATGCATTATCAAGTTGAGTAGAAAACAAAAAATATATTATGTTCTATCATTTCACAATATGATAGCCGCTGCTGGACTAAATGACTTTTCTTCTCATCGTGAGAATTTAAATAGCAAATTTATTTGTTTTGGCTTCCATAAGGTACTAATACAAACTGCAGTG
The DNA here is from genome assembly GCA_037074495.1 of Acacia confusa. Lineage (NCBI taxonomy): Eukaryota > Viridiplantae > Streptophyta > Magnoliopsida > Fabales > Fabaceae > Acacia > Acacia confusa. Next base: position 29,510,558 of record CM073511.1, read on the forward strand.
AAGGACCAAAAAATAGATGATTTAATTGTGTCTGATGTCCCTAGAGTAATACCACGAAGCATTCATATTTCAGAAGATTACTGATCAGATTTCTTAACCTTGATATTTTAACATGAGCTTTCTCTTCATTTCAGGGAAGAGGGGAATGTTTTGGGAGGATAACTATTGAAGCAATGGCCTTTCGCCTGCCTGTACTGGTATGTACTTTACTTGATAAGTTCCTTAGCCAATATGCTTTTGCTTCCTTATCTTTAGCAGGGTTTCTTCTGTGCCTTAAGTGTCCAAGTTGTCAATAATGACGGAGGGGTTTCACATGTTTCCCGGAATATAATGTTGGATGGGCTCCTTCCATCCAAACTAGGAAAGTGGAAATGGGAAAGTCGGTTTTCTTGGTTGGAAAAATGTTTCGAAAATATAATTTTGGATGGGCTCTTACTTATTAGAGGTTAATATAGCATTGAATAATAAAGACGACAGAAGAGAGATAGTACTATACTACTATATTTCTTCCATTTTTAAAAATCATCTTAATTGCTAAGTTTGAGGCCATGCTATTTTAATTTTGCATAGATATTGATAATTTCTGATCGTAAATGAGACGACAACTGGATTTTTACTTATAATGTAGTAGCACATTACCTGTGTGATTCTCAGGTGTTTACCTTTAATTTTGTTATGAATAATTTAGTTATAGATCATCACACTTTTTCTTACCGTAAGAACAATTACTTAAATCATATATTTTGTTTTTCCTTCATTGAAAACAATTCCAGGGCACTGCGGCTGGAGGCACGATGGAGATTGTGGTAAATGGGACGACCGGTTTGCTGCATCCGGAGGGGAAAAAAGGTGTGATGCCTCTTGCAAATAACATCGTAAAATTGGCAACTCACGTTGAGAGGAGGCTAACCATTGGAAAGAAAGGCTATGATAGAGTGAAGGAAATGTTTATGGAGCACCATATGGCCCACAGGATCGCTTTGGTTTTGAAGGAAGTTTTACGGAAGTCCAAGAGCCACAGTTGACCAGTTTCTATATTTAGCACTTAAATTGTAAATTAAACTCAACGACTTTAGGAATGTTTTGGTGAATTTATGCTTCTTATATCCTTAATGTCGCGGAAAATTGGTCGATGTATGCTGTACAGATTTGTGATATGATTACTTTCCTGATGCTTTGGAGGGTCCTTGTCTCAGAAGTTAGCTTTCAGGAACCGAACACCCAGAATATTCCGCGAAATCTAATATCAGCATCTGGAGTCTGGAGTAGGCGAATCCGATTAAAAAAAATTAATTTACAATGGGTGAAAATTTTATTTATTTACTTGTGATAAAAAGATTTATAGCAACTAAAGTTTACAATTTAGCAATAGTTAAAATGATAAAGCGAGGCTTTGAGAAATTATAGAGATTTTTTTTGGAATGACCCTAATATTAACAACAGAAAAATCAAAGAACAAAACTAATATTTCTTACAAGCACTTATCTATACAGTGAGTAGTTAAAACTTATGGGGATCCTTGGTATGAATGGCCTATGTTACAAATCTAGAAGAGTGAAGTACTTGATGAGAAAAGCAATTCGGTAAAAATTTAAATAAACATTAATCAAAAGTTCAAAACACCGGCCTCCCGTCATTGCAATTTTCGGAATTTATATAACGTATCATACTTATAAATGTATCATAATAATTAAGGTTAGTGTAAAGTATGAGTTATATTGTCTTTTGGAAACTTCTCAAAAACTGTATTTTTAAGCGTTTTTCTGTAAGTCAAAAGAAATTTTTTCTCATATACTTATTTCAGAATCCTAGAAATACTTTTAAAGTGGCCATATATATCTACCCTACTTCAACTTATGGAGAGAGTTTCAAATGTGAATTTTGAGATAAAATATTAGGACATGTTTATTAAACTTCACAAGAAAAGTAAAATAAATATTAGAATTACCAGCTGCTCTTCTGCTTTTATATAATCTCTCAGGTTGAAACCGGTACTTGTGGGTTTCACAGCTTTTCTCTTATGTGTTTTTTACATGCTTATCTTTTTAATTAGAGGGATGATGAATTTTTTTTATATATTCTATTTATTTATATTTAAATTATAGGTTACTTTCTGAAATATTTTTTGCACCTAGTATCTTAAATTAATTAGTTTCCAGTACTACATTTAGAAATATTTATCTTGTAACAAGTATCCTAAAAAATAATTAATTTAAGATACTAGATGTAAAAAAATATTTTAAAAAGTAACATAAAATTTAAATCTAAATAAATAAAATATATTAAAAAAATTAAAAAAAATGTATCTTCCCTCTAGATGAGATGAGCATGTAAAAAACACAAATGTATCTTCCCTCTAGATGAGATGAGCATGTAAAAAACACAGAAGCACCTTGTACTTGTGCTCCCCGCCTACTTCAGGAACAGTGGGTGACCCCAAATCTGAATTAGCATGGAAGTGGATCGAATACTAGGTTCGGCGATTCATCCCCGTCTCCGATATACAGATGAACGTGTTCCTAAAATTTCTTGTTGGTCAATGGCCGGACCGTTGCCATCTTCCTCCATAATAGCGATGCGCAGCAGTTTATCGGAACCACAATCTGAAAAGCGAATGTTTATTCTAGGAATGGGCTTTGTTGGGCAAGTTCTTTCATACAAGCTCCAGAGCCAAGGATGGTGATCCTTTCCCCTTTCTTCCATCTGCATAATTATCATAATCCTTCTTTACCATTAATACATCTTTGTTGTTTCGTTCTACATTTTTTCCCTCGTCGATGAATAATTGCTCGTGAAAACTCATTAACTTTATCAGTTCATACCTATCTTGTATAGGACTGTGTCCGGGACTTGCACTAGTCACATGAAGAAGAAGAAACTTGAGGACAGGGGATTTCATATTTACCATTTGGATGCACTCGAGCCTGAGTAAGTCAATAAGCACTTAGCTATATTCTTCTGAGATGCCTTCATACTTCAGAGTATGTTTCTTAGCCATTATTTGTCTTGTTTAAATCTAATACGCGGGTTATAATTTTATCTATCTATTTATTTATTATGTGAAATTAGTGGATTTTAATTGATAAGACAGCGAAGTTGGCGTTTATATGGGACCTATTTTTTGTCCATTCATGAATTATTTAATTCCACTCATAGACTGTTACAGTCTTCTAATTGAAAGGCACAGATATCTATCCTTGACTAGATCCGATGTAATGGTTGATTTTCTTAGTCCGTTTTCTCCCCTTCATATTCATTATTACTCTTTTCTTTTCCTCATTTTCTACCTCAAATATGCCGAGAACATTTTAGTTGTTTTTTGCAGACTTAGCATCCTAGATCATATGAAACATTACACTCACCTTCTTGTCTCCATCCCTCCCATCGCTCGTATCGGTGATCCAGTATGATATTAATATCATTTCTTTCCCAGTGTTCTGAATTGGTTTTCTATTTGGGCATTGTCTCTTTCAAAATTACTGTTTTACTTTTATTACACTGATTTGCAGATGCTTCAACATGAACGGCTTTTAAGAAGTTCATTAGTCAACGGGAATCTTCGGTGGCTCTGTTACTTGTCTTCTACTAGTATGTCTTCAACTTCGTTGAATTCACTAAATTGTCTAATCATTTTTGTTTCTTCATCCATATAAATTACATAATGTTATGGTTCATTATTATGTTCCGTGATTTTAACTTTTTGCACTTCCTTTTTCCTTCAAAAAAAAAAAAAAGAGTTGTGGGAATAAGGTGGGTCTGTGGTTTTAAATCTGCATCAAAACAAATAACATAGAAATACAGAGGTTGCTCTCAGCAAGTAACCTTAAGAACAAATTTTTGAACAGGCCTTCTGTTCTGGCTTGATTTATGCAATGATCCTTCTTACTGGCATTAACTGTGGTCCTACTATCCTAGCTAGTCCTATAATATTACAACGGTGCTTAATTCAGATATGATGGCTAAATAATATGAGCCTGAAGGGAAACAAGTTTTCTGATAAGCTGATAAGAAATAACCATGGCTATTTACTTATTTTCCTCATCATGCTTTTACCATTAAAATAAATTTCTGACGAGATTATGTAGTTATTTTCCCCCTACAAAGTTGATTTTACTTAAAGAAAAACAAATAAAAATCCCCAGAAGTGGGTTGCACTTGCTTTTAATATCTAAATAGTCATAAATTTGAGTTGCGAGATTGGTCTGATGCAGTAATCTTGTTTTGCAGGCATCTATGGAGACTGTGGCGGAGAATTGGTGGATGAGGAGTAAGAGAGTGCAACTAGAAAAAATCACTTTGTGCTTTCAAGTTTCTGAAACCACTATATATGTTGGCCCTGAGTGTGTACATCCTCTTCTGGCAGCTATCCACCTAATCCGACAAGTGAGTTGGCCAAGTTAAGGTTAGCCTCTGAAGAAGGCTGGTCGAGTTTAGCTCACTATCTTGGCATTTCACCATATATATTTCGGCTTGGAGGTATCTATGGCCCTGGTAGAAGGTAACTGGTTTTTATTTTTAGATTTATCCTTCAAGTACCGAGTTGCAAAGTAATACAAAAATCAAGCACGGGTCATCGTCCACAAGCTGACAAGCATCAATGGGAATTTAAAGTCTGGGCTCATGCTAACTGTTGGATGGTTTATTATTTACTCTACCTTCCCTTTATCTAAATCACTCTAGAAGAGTATAAAGATTCAAAATGCGAGTCACTTGGTAAAATCTAGACAACATTAGATATTTTTACCATACTTGCCCCTCGTTATATAATCAAAAAGTTATGGTTAAGAGAGTGATTGAGATATAGTCCAGATGGGGCTACAATTTAATGAAGGTAATTTTAGGAAGTTATATTAGTTTTTGAAAAGTTCAGCAACTTCAACTAATTTTAACAAACTTTTTTCCATCTACCTAAAATATTTAGAAGTGACATACGTATATAGATACGGAGGGAGTTTTCTTTTTCTTTTTGCCCCACTATTGGAGGGTTTAATTATTAACATTAGATCATGCCATTATAATGCCCTTTTATTTTTGGGAGAATTACAAATGGGTCACAAATTAGAAAATTAATTACTCACAAGTCCTAGCTAAATGTAAAATCTAAACCTAGAAGTTTGACATGTAAATGAGGTTAAAGAAATATTTAGTTTCCATGTTTAGAACCTGTTTGTAATTTTCCCCTTTATTCTTTTTTCCGGTTGGTCTTTCTACCTAAAACGGTTTTACATGTTACAGTGCCATCGAGACAATAATCAAGCAGGACCCATTGTCTGAGGCTCAGAAGAGGAGGAAATACCGAAAACATACATCAAGAGTTCACGTTGAGGACATTTGCCAGGCGATTATTGCTGCTGCTAACGCACTTTCCTTAGGGTGAGTTTCTAATTGCAATTCTAATTTGCTTCGCTTGCTCCCGCGGGCAACAATTTTTTCAGATGATTGTAAAACAACATATAAGAACTTGTGGATTACAACCTTTTGCATCTCATTTTCAGGAAAGTGTACAACATTGTTGATGACGACCCAGCTCCCCGGGAACAAGTATTTGAATATGCAAGGAAATTGGTGGAGAATAAGTGGCCGGGTCTGATCACACAACAAGCTGAGAAGATAGAGTGGTCAAATGTAACACCAAGGAACATGAGGGGTGAGAAGCGAGTGTATAATGCTCGAATGAAAGAGCAGCTGGGGGTGCAGCTGGCTTACCCCGATTACAAAACAGGATTGCAGGGCATACTTGACAAGATGGAATCTTAATTAGTATTCCCCTCAGGGGTAATTGCCAGCCAAATTTCTTTCTCCTTTCATTTATGACCGGATCTATCAAGAGCTGAATGTGATACGATAAAAAGATAGCAAATAAGACCGAGCAATATCTCTAAGCTAATTCTGGAACTCAGTAATACTAATATCATTGTTCATATGTATGACTTAAAATATGGGAGGGAGACTCATTATCGTTTGCCAAGGCTTTGCAATGGGCAAGCGGCTTGTCCCCGCACCGCATCAACCGATGAACAAGCAAGCAAAGCAAAATCCGTTTACATTCAAACAAACGAATATTGCTACAGCTTTGGCCTGTCCTCTCGTCCGCTAACGATGTCTACCCTCGCACAAAAGGATTTTGACATGTTCTGAAACATGCCTTTAGCGTCCATTGGGACCCTTCGTTACGCCTAAAAATTCAACTAGGCAAAGGTTTTTCTTATGTAGAGTCAAAATTAGCTTAAAACAATTCAATATAAATTGCTGGTGTTTCTACCATAATTACTAAGAGAGTGAAGTTCAATCTCTACGATATCTAGCCCAAAAGCCCTTCTTCCTGACAGAATCATTCTCCGACAGCGATCGGGTCCACTTGGAACCAAGTGAAAAGTGACGCCTCAAAAAGGGCTTCCCCAGCGAGGTCCTTGCACTGGAGTTAGGCTCCATCTTCGGAGCTTCCCCTCCCCATTCAATGCCCTTTCGCCTATCGAAAACATCACAGCCACCATCAAGATAGCTATCAACCACCCTGTTCTTTGATATCCTGCTGTTTTTCGCCCTCATCTCTGTTTCAGCACGAAGAATTTTCCTCGAAAGTTTTGACATGTGTTTCTCTCCCACCATACATACAGGACAGGTTGGATCATACCTATCTGCCTCTGCTGTCATAGTCTCTAAGCACTCTGCATGATAGACATGACCACAGACCAGCACAGCAACAGCTGAGAGGTCATTGCCTGCAATTAATTTCTGGTTGCCCCAAGCAGATCTCTCGGACAAAAGCTTTGAGCAAGCCCCGCATGATTGTAGATCAATGGAGGGAGAATATGAGAACCTACTACTGGATCCACTTATCTTATGACGACCCGAACCAAAGTACTCACTATCAAAGGACCACCTTTCCCTCTGAGATGAGGCCACGAGCTCAGAAAAGGTTCGCATGGACCAGCCATCAGATGACCCACATTGGGACCCAGCCATGTCATTGCTGCAAGTAGAGAATACAAATGATGGCCTCCCCTCAGAAATTGAGTTGTCCGGTGATTTCAATCCTAGGATCCTACTATCAGAAATCTGTCTCAACAGTGGGTGTCCTGGAGATTGACGAGCCCATCTTGATGGCGTAGAATTGGGAAGATGATGATAATTATGATTAGGCAAAGGATCTGTTGTAGGTGTTGAGAAACCCGACGGCATTGAAAATGGAACATTTAATGCAGAAGATTCCACAACTTCAGATGATGCCAGGTTCTTTACCTAGAGAAGAAATATGAAATTTCAGAGTGGGTACAGTTCAATGGGAATAGGGTCAAAAAACAGACTATAAATGCTAAAGCTCCCGGATCAAATTCAGTGGATAAAAAATTCACCACTGTAGAATAATTGCTAGCCATGGACAGATCTGCAATAAAAACAGGAAACGAAAAAAGAAAAATCAATGCCTGAATAAATCAAATGCCAAGAGAGGTCCCGGACCATTCAAACAATCAAATTGATAAACCTTTGTCTTAGATGAGAAACATTATAAGAAAAGTGAGATCAAAGCTGTATGTAGTTGACATATATTACAAGAAGATTGCTGTGAAATAAAAATATCCTTTGAATCAACAGAAAATCCTACACATAAAATTAAGGAGCAGCATCTAGAAAGCAGATTACTTGACCAAAAAGATTTTAAGACTTTTAGCTGGATTGTCAAATTCCACAGCCCCGTCTTTCCCTCTGACCATACATCCAGAGTCCTGAGGCCTGAGGGGCCTACTGATGACCTAAACTTCTAGACACTCTTAGACTAACTTTCCTGCCCCCAATCATTTTAAAGGGTGGAATAGGAAAAGCATGTCCGAAGGCTAGTAATAAGTATAATGCTAAGGTTGAGTACAGTTGCCTTCATCCAAAAGCGCTAAACCAAAAATACCTCTACAATTTAGGCTCCCCCAGATTAAAAAAAGGAAACCTTGGGCAAGTGAACTAAGAGGCATTAAGAGTTCAAGACTGATAATTGTGAAAATAACTTATCCGGATCTAAAAATCTACCTTGCAACATATAGAGCTCTTAAAAGCATCATGGTTGTAAATATGTCTACAGAAATGAGATGACAAATGATGAGACATTAATCTTCAAATGAACCACCAAGCAAATGTAGTAGGCCAGATACTCCACGGTCGAAAGGAAAAAAGAAATAAGCTGCTTCCTAACAGAAGAAATATATGGAATTTAAACCAGCTTAAAAGGTAACACAGCTAGTCAGTTTTTAGGTCCAGTCAATATGCTATAATGTAATGTTAACAACTGAGACAGCCTTTAATATCATGGATGCTTGCTCCACTTGAAAAGTCCACAGAAAGGAGACAGCATCCCATTTATTGAGTTTTTTTAATACAGAAGTGGCCAACAGTAAGGACAATTTAAACGGTTCAACTTCCAAAAACAAGGGCCACATATGTGTGCTTGCTAAGATACATCATATAATGGGTTTATGCAAGTAAAAAAGGAAGATAACACGAACATTTACCTGAAGATGGAGTCATTGGATTAGCAACCAATGTCTCATGGATTGGAGACTTTTGAGAAATAGGAGTGACAGAATTCTCCACAGTGCTTCCCCCATCAGATAAATTGCCTCTTTCAGAACTTAATGACCCTTTTAATTCCATGCTAATATTTCTGCTAACTCCACCAGATGAGTGATACAAATGATTCTGAGTTTCACCAGCAACACGCCCCCGCCTATCCCATCGAAAGCTCCATGATGGTGAATAAACATCATTCCTGTGCAAACTTTCAACTCCAGTTCTGTTTGGAGTAGTACGATCCTTTGCAGCCACACAACAAGCTGATCCCATGATAAAAGCTGGCATGACAAGATTCAGCTAAGTAACTTGTGGACAGGAGAAAAATTAGCTCAATGCTCAATAGAGAAACATAGGTAAATACATACCAAATAGTTTACCCAAAAAAACCTGAAAACCACCTCAGTTTTTCACCACCAAATTGCAGAACTATTTCCTCCTGATAACAAACAAGGAGAGAGGGTTAATTTGATATTTTATTTTTCATGATAACATGTCAAACATCTGACACTTCCTGAAGACCAAAGTTTTACCTACAGAACCTACTAACAATTTGAAGTGAAATGCAGGGCGCACAAGGCCTGCATCACAGTGTTAGGAAAAATTTTTATCTGCACTGAATCCATTGACAATTAAAGTCTTCACTCTTCACAATTTGAATCAACTTGTATTCAGTTTGTTCAGGACTGGTCTGACTAAGAGATTTCAATATATCAGGGAAAGGAGGAGTATTTATGAGCAAACAAGCAAGCTCATAACTATAATGCATTACATTAATGTCACTTACAATAGAGACCTTCCAAACAAGCCAACTCACAACTATATGCGAGGAGCATATAGACATATGCAAACCATGGCATATAAAAATACACGCCTGAAACTATATTCTCCCTGAAAATTCATATCATTCCTCGAGCAGTTTATAGACTCCGTTATTGCTTATATGAGTGTCCTCTGCTCATGTTGAACTTTCTGACACCTCATACTGTAGTCAGCAACATCTACGTTTCTCTACGACGCCTACTAACATGGAAATTATACAGAGTTCAAAACCAACGGCGGCTTGGTCATAGTTGTAAGTCTTTAACTATAGAGAGTATCCAAGAGAAACAAGTGCAATCATAAACAGCGTGTGAAAGTGAATGAAAACGCAAGACCAGAAATAACAATTCTGGCATCACTCCTTGATATTAGATCGGCCATCACCAGGAATTGTATCCAGACGGTATCCATGCATAGAACATTTTCCAAACAATAACTCACAGCCCGCCCAACCAACTAAAACGCACAAGACATAAGCATGAAAAATGGAAGGTACAGCAGAGTAAGGCAAAATAATGATGGTCATTAAACATGCTCCTCCACAAGTAGCAAAACTCCCAACCACCAATGATGAGAATAGAAACCAAAAAAAAAAAAAAAGAGGAAGGTTAAAAGAGAAATCAACATCAATAACCAGCACTCAAAAACCACCAAAGGAAAATAAATATGGAAACACATTTAGTTGAAAGCAGAAATCGTCTGCACTCTAAAAGCCAACACTCCAAGATAGAACCCCCACCAAAACACGCTAGTTATAAGCCAAGACCTAAATCCCAAGTCTGTGCAACAGAAACAGCAAAAAATCGACTCTCAATTCACAAAAGGAGACAGTACTTGAAGGCTTAGGGTTTCTAAAAATTCCTGCGCCCAGTTCTCAGCCAGGACGTAAATCACAAAAATACAAGAAATAGATCGAAAATGCTCGATGAATGGAAACGAATAGCCAATCATACATCGTGAAATTTCAAAGCAATACGTTGAGGAAGAAAAGGCGGCGAGGTCTTCGATTTGAGGTCCGTTTTCTCAGTGGTCATGCGCAGTGCAAAGAAGCAGCCACAACAAGCAGAGAAAGTGACGGTGGTGGCTATAAAACGTCGGTTTAAAGGTCGCTGGAAGTACAAATCGTTGGCGTTATAATTCCGTCCAGAGAAGTTCATGAGCAAGAAGAGTCCATGGAAATGGCGTATCCGTATCCTTTTGACGTCCTCCTCTGCTTCTCTCAACTTGTCTGCCTCCTCTTTTTCTTTTTCTCCTGGTCTTGTTTTTCAGCCTTGCTCGTCTCTTTCTCTCCTTTTTTTTTTTTATTATTTTTTTGCCAGTTTCTTTTAGATTTTTGTGAGATTTTATTTATTTTATAAAAAGTGAGATAGTTATTACAAGTCGATAGAGCCCCGGGAATTGAGAACCAGGAGGAGCGGGCGATAAAAAGAAGCGGAAAATGGCTAAGTAACAGAATTTTTTTTTAAAAAAAAACCTAAGATTCTGAAAATATTAAAAAAAAAACTTATTAAAATGTTAATAATTATATTAGTCCTATTAATAACTAAAATTTTTAATAAATTCATATTATAAAAAGCCCTGAGACTTTTTTTGATATTTTCAGAATTTTAAAATTTTTTTTAATTTTTTTTATTTGACCCTCTATATAGATTTTCAAAATCGCTGCTAGATTTTCCGCCACGTAGGGTGCGCATCATGACTCATGAGCTCACGGCTTATCTCTATAGCCATCTTTACTTATTTCACTCGCCTGTCCAGTAATAAGTTTATTTACTATGAAACATCAATCATAGTTTTTTAAATAGAAAAATCATTTTTAGAGTCTTAGTGAAGAAAGAAATTTAGACAAAAAATCCTACAAAATGCACATATAAATCTTAAATCTTTTACATATAATTAATTTATACCACTTTAATCCTATTTATAAGTCCCTTTTAACTAAATCAATCATACCAATAATAAGTAGTTAGCTCAATGATTATAGGATAATTTTAAACTTTATATTTATAAATGAGTATCTTTCAATTCTTTTTTTCTCTATTTTTATTTATATAATTAATATAAACAAAATTGTTACAATCTCATTTAGTACTTGAATGATGAAATCAAATTTTTTCATCAAAACCGACTTATAAATAATACCACAAGGATATACTTTATTAATGTTTTTAACGATTCTCATACCCAAAAAAAAAAAAAAAAAAAAGTCTTTTTAACGATTCTATCCGCAGATCAGTAAAGTTCCGGTCAATTGGGTTAACCATGTTGGACCGCTCATTTAGCACCGAAGCAACCGCCAGCAACAACTCTAATGATTTGTGGACTATGACTTCAAAGAAAGAGTGGCCTTGACAGAAGTAGAGTTTAAGGTCAACAGGCTTATAGCCTCGTGCAATAGAAACTCTTTTGTAAATGACAAGTTATGAGTTCAATTTCACCTCTATATATTTCAGTCTGTTAATATTTGCCCTTAATTAAAAGAGGATAGAATTTACGACCACTTATTTCCTAAAACAATTAATAATCACTTAGTTAATTAAAATTTTTGATATAATAATGCACAATATTATATAAATAATGGGTTTAATTTTTCTACCTTTAAAGCAGAAACATTTTATCTGCCCCACTCATATAAAAGTAAGTGAACCCTACTATTAAGAGAAGAGAAAGATCTAAGAAACATTAAACCCATAAATAATAAAAGAAACAGCTTATATTTAAGGGAAAATTATAATAAAAGACCTAAGAAAAATAATATTTATTAAGAAAGATCATAAAAATAGTAATTATTTTGAAAGACCAAAAATTAAAATAGAAAGACTAAATTTCCCTTAGCTAGATTTCATATATTCTTTATGTTTAAATCAAGATCTAGAGTAATTGATGAATAATGATCATTACAGATTAAATCAGAATATGCTAAGTCACCAAATTTACAAATTTCTTATCCTCGCACCTCCTTCTACTTTTCGCCTTGGTTACTATGAAGTTTCTTAGGCACAAATATATAGGAAGGATACGCTTGCGATGAGGCACTGTTCTAGATTCATACCCATGTTTCCTCCACCACTCTTTCATTTGACCAAAAGTATTCATCAAACTTCACCCATTGATCCTCTTGAATTTTCTTCCTAACAATTTAGAATTTTTTCCCCTTTAAATATAACTTTCCAAGGAATATGTGGTTATCCCATCCTTTTTTGATAGATTTATGAGTTTGTTTTTTTATTCAACAATTACTCCAGATTCTGATTTAATTAGAGAGAATATATAAAATTTAGCTAATGACAATTTAATCTTTCTATTTTAATGTTTTAATTTATAGTCCTTTAAAATAATTATCATTTTTATGGTCCTTCTTAATAAATATTATTTTTCTTAGATCCTTTATTATAATTTTCCCTATATTTAAACCAACATTAAACCCATAAATAGTAAAAGAAACAGCTTATATTTAAACCTCATGAAAAGTTAACTGAACGATGTCGTAATAGCTTTTTATTCCCCCTTATGGTTATAGATCTAGAGGAGCTAATCTGGAGCTGGAGGCTTTTGAACTGGGCCGGCCCATTCCATCTGACTATGATCCAATAGTGGGGCCCGATGTTTTGTCTGTTTTGGACAGGAGGAGCTTTTTCTCGTTTTCCATGTAAGAAATTCGGATCCAGAAAAGACTTTTGAAAATTGAAATACTCAATAAGTAATAACTTATTAATTACTGTTCCATCGAAAAGACGAATTTTATCTCAAACACCATATCATAATTCACTCATTATATTTATGCCCGGATTTCACTTCTTGATGCATGCTCCTTTTTTAGGCGGGGAGCCCGTATCAATGATGCTTCTTATGTGAATAATTGCAAAAAATGATTTCTTCATATTTGATTTCATTCAGATGTCCATCATCCGTGGTCCCTTTGATTTTGTTATTTTCCTACTCAATTCTCCGGACTTACTTGATACCGGTCCTCTTTGGAGAGGGTTTTAAATAGATTAAAGCTAGAAAAAACATTCAAATAGAAAAAAAAAAAAAAAAATCTTAAGTGGAGTGTTTGAATTGAGCTTTAATTTTTCTAGGCTTTGTTTAAAAAAAGTTCTTAAAAATCAGTTAAGGAAAAAGTTCCATATAGTAACTTTTTTCAGAAAGCTCTCACATTTTTTTACGTAGGCTCTATTATTTTTGGCACTATTAATCCAAACATAAATTATATTTACAACCCAACATTTTTCTTACCGGACTTTTAAAAAAATTTGATAAGGAATAAGTCACTGCTAACCCAAACAAATAGACCCACTATTTATTAGTTTGGGAACGCATCGCCTTAAAAGTGAGTGGGAAAAAACTCAAGGCCTGTTTGATACACAGATTTCACAAGAGGGAAAGGGAATTCTCTAGGCTTCCCATGCAGAAAATCGTTTGTTGTGCAAGTCTCCCATCAATCTCACTTCCCGGCTAGCCCGATCTTCCCTTAAACGTGGGAAGATTGAATCCCTCAAAAAGTGGCGGAAGTGGCGGGATTGTGAAAGTTTCCCGAGAGGGTGAAATTGTTGGACCAAAAGAACCTTTGGCAACAATGGATTTGTTTTAATCAAATTTGATCCTTCCTTCCCCTGCCTTCCTTCTCCATTTCCGTTGCCAGACGACTCTCACTTTCTTCATCATTGTCGTCGGAGACATTCCTTTCTTCCCTCACCCTCCACCATAGTTGCGAAAGACCCGACGTCAGAAGTAGAACCAAAGTGCCAAGAAGAATAGAGAGCTTCAACTCTCTTCCATCATCTTTGCCTTCTTATTCCTCTTTACCAAGTACCACCGCCGAAGAGGAAAGACTAGACCACCACCATCGACTTCCTCTGTTTCTGAATTCTTCTCAACCCCTTGTTCTTTCCATTTAAACTATTCCTTCATACATTCATCTTGGAAGAAGCTTCACATTGGACACTGTCAAATTTTGATGGTCTAGTTTTCTATCTATAGGATTGTGAAATTGTTGATATAAACCTCAAGCTACTGTTAGATTTTACGTTCGAACATGGGCGATTAGATGCTTATTACATTCGAACGCAACTTTTTCGTTCGAACGAACAAAAAGGTATTTTTAAGAATTTCACCTCACTTTCCCACTTAACCAATTCCCTATTTTTCATACCAAACAATTCATTTTCCCTCAACTTAAGTTTCTCTTCCCATGTCTACCAAACAACTCAACTTTTTAAGTTCCCTCTCAATCTTCCTTTCCATTCATTTCTCTCTTTTAAATTCATTTCCCTCCTTAAATTTTTCTGTAGCAAACGGGCCCTCATTTGTATAATGTTAAGATTAGTTTGTTTGTGAGTGGCTTCTCTGAAAAAAGCATCTTATGATTAGAAGTAAAAAATTGCTGCTTGTGAGAGTGGTGAGCCGATCGTTGCGGCATTGAATGGGATATGCGTTTCTTTTTCCTTCAAGCTCGTCAGATTAGGCAGTAGCAGCGGCAATTGATCTTCACCTTCTCCAACCCCCTTCGCCTTCTTCTTGTTTTTTTCTTGCCGGCAAACTCAGCATCATTGTCGCCAGCGAGAATGGCGTGGAAGCTCTGAAACGCCACGAAGCTCAAAGGCGAGCTTGGTGAAGAACAGAGAGAGAGAGAGAATCATTAGGAGCGAGGCGAGAGGCGCCGAGGAGACACGAGAAAGCTTTGACCACCAACATTGGCCGTCCTCCACTCCCTCAACCACGATCACATCAGTCCGGCGTGGAGTTTCATAGAACGTCGGTGAAATTTTAGACCAAATCAAGAAGAGAAATAGGCCACGATTTCGAGCTAGGAGGAGGAGAACAAACTTCACTCTTTCACTCTACAACCTTCACTACCAACCACCTTCACAATCACTATCTCTCTCTCTCTCTCCAGAGTGCTGTCGTCGAAAACCACCGTCCTGCTCCATCAGTCTCTTCTCCACCTTCCTCCGTTACCAACGGAAACTTCAGTTCTTCTTAGCCATGATTCTCATTCACTCTCTCTACACCGTCTACCACTTCAGGCAATGGTCTTCAACGTCCAGCCTCTATTCCATGGCTTTATCTACTGGTTCTCCATGGCTAAGGCTTTGAAATTGTTTGGAGATGATGTTTCTATGAGTGGAAGTGGCTAAATCCATTAATCCTTTGTGGCAAGAGGCAATGGCATGAACTTTGGGGCTTTAATAGGGAGTTTTACTCTTCCATTGCTTTATTTTTACATTGTATTTGTGATTTTTAGGTCTTAGTATGAATTTTATGACGTCTGACTGATTTATTTTATTGTATTTGGCTACTAGATGTAGCTTGAACCTTTGTTAATACTTGACATTGGTACTGTGTTTAATTAGCTTAATTATCATTTATTCATATTCACACTGGTTAGTCATTGAACTGATTATTTTATAAACATTTTGTGCTAATTTCAATATGACTTGTTTAATGGATCAATAATGTCTTGTATTTGCATTGGTTTATTGAATATGAATTTATTAATTGTGTTTAGCATCATTATTCTTCTTAATTTTTCATATGGGTGGGCATTGTTGAATTAAGATTAATGAGAAAATCAAGTGGTATTTGAACCCTCAAAGGCCACTAAAGGGGAGTCTTCAAATCAAAGTCGTTGTTAGGAATTAAAAAGGGTTAAGGTGCAAAAATACATATGAGCTTTTTCCTCAGGAGCGCCCAACACCACGTGCTTTTTTTAGAGTAAAAATACACATGTGGTTACCGTTTTAAAGCAAAAGTCACATCCCACTGTTAGGCATGAAAATAGGCCAGGTCAGACCAGACTTTGGCTAAATAGGCCTGAGACTGTAATGGGGGCATAAGGTCTGAACCTGAATTCAAGCTTTTTTTTAGGCTTAGGCCTGAGTTTTCATGAGCCCTGGTCGAGCCTGAAGCCTTTTTAAAGGCCTACTTACAATGTAGGTCTTTAAAAAGACCTCATATTTTAGGCTTTAGAGGCCATAAATAGGCTTTATATACTTTGAATCTATCAAAATCTATATAAATATAATTTGAAATTAGAATATAAGAATGAAAAATAATAAATATTATATTATTTATATGATATAAATTTAATTATATTCATTTAATATATAAACAAGCCAGGCTTTAACAAAATAAGCTTGGCCTATTTACATATTTAAGCTTTTAAATAGGGTTTGACCTGGCCTTTTTGAAAAACAGGCCAGGTCTAACCAGGCCCTAAATAGGCCAAGCAGTAGGCCGCCTGATACGGGTCTGACCTATTCCCACCCCTACTAGGGATGGAAATAGGCCAGACCCCTATCAGGCGGCCTACGGCCTAGCCTATTTAGGGCCTGGTATGGCTTGACCTGTTTATTAAAAAGGTCAGACCAATGCCTATTTAAAGCCCTAAATATGTAAATAGGTCAGGCTTTTTTTTGTTAAGGTCTGGCCTATAAGCCTTCAGGCCTGACTATTTACATATTAAATAAATATAATAATATTTATATAATATAAATAACATAATTTTAATTTTTTTTCATTCTTATATTCTAATTTTAAGTATAATTAGTTAATTATAATTTTATACATATTATTATATTAATCAATTATGGCCTATAAGGCCTGTAATATGAGGCCTTTTTAAAGGCCTACATCGTAAGTAGGCCTTTAAAAAGGCTTCAAGCCTAACTAGGCCTTATGAAAGTTCAGGCCTGAGCCTAAAAAAAAGCCTATATTCAGGCTCAGGTCCAGACTCAGGCCTTTCCTCTCTATTACAGGCTCAGGCCTATTTAGCCAAAGCCTGGCCTGGCCTATTTCCATCCCTAACCCCTACCCACCGTTAAGTTACTATTCACCGCTGTTATGTTACTATTCACTTCATCTCTTTCTCTCTCATCACGGTGAACAGTAATTTAACGGTGAGATGTGACTTTTGCTCTAAAATGGTAACCACGTGTGCATTTTTTGCTCCAAAAAAATGCACATGGGGCTGGGCGCTCCTGGAGAAAAGACTCATGTGTATTTTTGCACCTTAACCCAATTAAAAAATTAGTTGTTTTAAAAAGATTTATGTTATTTTTAGTCATTTTTTATTTCAATTTATTTTTTAAATTATAATTAAATCAAGGTTTTGTTTAAAAAAAAATTGTCTCAATCAATTCAAATATAAATTACATTTAGATCTAACTTTTATCATCCATCTTAAATTTGTAAAAGTTATATTAAAAAAAAAAAATCATGTTTGCTACCATTAATCCAAACATGTCATATTATAAGCGTTTGTTTGCTTTTCGTGGTCATGAGTGCCCTACCATTTCCTCCGTGATATCAATAATAACAATGGTTTGAGACAACTTTTGAAGAAACACAGATGGAATATGCCATTATTTATGCTGTTCGTGATCAAACGTGGAGAAATACAAATTTTAGGCATTTGTTAGTTGCCCACACCTTGCGAAAAGAGTCACCAATTCATAAACTTGCAATATACACCTAATCATTTAAAATTATTATCATATATTTACCAAATTAACTTAACTAAAACAGCCACATGTGGTGTAACAAATGAAAGTTCTTTCATACAAAGAAACCTAAGAAAAAATCGTCATTGTGTATTCTTTTGTTAATATGCTCTCTCTCTCTCTCTCTCTCTCTCTCTCTCTCTCTGTACACACACACACAACATTGAAGTTTTGAATAAAAAAAAGCACTATGTTCATAATGGGAGGTTCGTGTGGGAGGGGGCCGGCATGCATGGGCGCTGTTGAGACCATTCTATTTGAGTTAATTAGAAGTGTATTCTCAAATGTATACCACGTTTCCTTTATGTTCATATTTGATATCGCTTGAGCATTATATAAAAATAAGTATAAATATTTAGTTGCTAGTTATTCGTTTGATCTTCTCGTGTATTGGTTGTAGATGTACGCATTCAAAGGTCAAAAGTAAAAGCTTATTCTAATATAATGTAATATTCTTTTTGTAAGATGAGAAAAATTACACTAAAAAATACGGAAATAAAAACAAGCTTACATTAATTGAAATGCAACATGATCACAATATATATATACACAGACACACCAATTGGATTAGCCAAAGTCCATGACTTGTAATCCAGCTTCCCAGTTCCTACACATACATTATAGATACATATAAACACTAGTGACGACATACACAATTGCTTGCCATAAATCCATCCCCTCAAAGCTAATAAACAACGAAGGACCAGAAAATAAAGACAAGCGACATCCTTTCTCTGTCCTTTCTACAAAACCCAACATACACACATTCTCAGCAGTGGAACATGTCTGCGCAATCCATTATCAAGGGTTGATTATGACTGAGAAACATGTTCATGGGATTCTTGGCGGCGAAATTCAACGCGTTACTTGTTGTAGTACTGCTGCTGATTGTTGTTGTGTTGACGAGGTCGATGATATGATTCAGAGATCGAAGTGTGTGAGTGAGCTCAACCACCTGGGCCCTCAGAATGCTATTCTCAGACTCCACATTCTGACACATCTGCATGGCCATGTTTAAGCCAGCGACCAGATCGGTGTTTTCCCTTCTCAGCTCAACCACTTGCGTCACCATATCGTCCATGTACTTCTGCCTTCGCTTCCGGGACCGCCTCGCCGACAACCGGTTCGCTTCCGCCCTCTTCCTCTTTCTCTCCAACAACGCAATTCGCATTAACTCCTCTTGATCAGATCCTAAGTTCTGAAGCCTGGAATTGGACAAGCAAGTATAATTCCCACTCGGCGAGCCCATCATACCGTACGAGCTAGCTAGATATAATTTAATTTGCAAGACAAAAATATACACAAAGACAACCCAGCTGAAAACTCAATAGGGCTATATGGTAATGGTAAGGGGTTTATGAGAAAACATAGAACCAGTGGAGGAAGACAACAGAGAAAGACTGAGCCAGGTGGCTCAAGCGCCGGAGGGAGGAGTTAACGGTAATCCCAGAACGGAGGATTTCACTAATGACCGGAGACATGAATAATGTCGTCAAACATTAGGATCAACAATATTCAATGGAAGATATATATATATGCTTTCGTTGGTAGGGACTGAGAGATAGATTCAGGGGTCTGACAGAGTATTTATTTCCTAGGAAGATTTGCAAGGGAAGATGATGAAACAAACTGCGAAAAGGCCAGATTAAAACTTCTAGAAGGACACATATGGGAGGGGAATTAATAATAGAGGAAAGAAGAGGAAAAGCTTAAGGAGAGGGATTAGAGGAGAAGAGTTAGCAACGGAAGAGAGGGAAGGTTGGAATATATATAGAAAAAGGATATAGGTGCGAGGGAATTGACAGAGGAAACAAATAGCAGAAAATAAGGGGGGAAAATGATCACTCAAGAAACCGAAAAAAGCTAATAAAAGTATTGGAATCCAGTGCGCGGATTTCATGGCAGCCCCATTTTGTACCAGGTGACAGCTATTACTATTTCGCAGACTGCCTTCACAAATTTACAGGCCATATAAGATACGAGGGACTGATTATTAATTATTGGGTGGAAATAAAATGAAATTTCTGTGTCTGTGTATTAATAAAATACTCTGGCTTTTAGCCTTTTTGGGTGTTACCTGATCTCGTTGTTTCATTTGTCCCATACCCAACAAAAATAAAAGGTTTGTCTCATTCATAAAAAAATGCCCATTTTGAATATTTACACAGTTCAAAATTTTAATGCATTGTTGATTATTTAAGAGAGTATATAATTCAATTGTAATTTTAGTTACGTCCTATTAAATATGTACTTATTAGTTCTGATACTCTCTGCCTACTTGTTTTTACTAATAAAAAATAAAATTGTATTAGAATAATAAATAATTAATGTTTGGTTAAAACTTTTAAAAAGATCACAAAAACTTTAAAATTAAACGACAACAATTTTAAAACGAATCGATGACGCATATGCAAGTCAAGCCGTTTCATCACCGGGGAAGGAATCAAAATAAAGCTGAATATAATCAATCCGAATTGCTTGTGGTGTGTATATTGATAAGGAAAGCATAAGATTAATTGGCCATCGTATTTTTTTAAGGAAAAAATGTTTAATTTGCTGAGCTAAAAATGTTTAACCTAGCTAGTAGCAACTATAGCTAGAGACATTCATGCATGTAGCATGATATTAATGCCCCCATTTTTTTCTTATTAAACTTGTAGACCACTATAACGCGTGCCTTTTGCAAATTGCAACGTGAAAAAGTTAAAAAGAGGCTTACTCCATTACCACACCACTATCGTAAAAGTAAAAGATACATGGTCGAAAATAAAGAAGAAAACAGGTCGGTAGGTACGTACGTTTCACACCAACCTCTCACATGTCCTTTTTTTTTTTTTTCCATTCTGAAACTGCAGCTTATAGTATACATAGCCCTTGGAAGCAAACAAATCATTTCCTCATTTTTTTTTTCTTATTATCTCTCATCAGTCTATGTCGGCCATTGATTGAAAAGATAAGAAAAAAGTTAAAATAGTATTGTGATCTTTTAAATTGATTGGACGAAATATGATTTAAATCGAAATTATGAGGGATGATAAGGAAATAATGATGAATTAAATACACAACCCATATCTTTCATGAAATGGATCCCACGTCATCACTATAGAAAAGGACACCACTTAATTATGTTATTCTCAAGTCCTTAATATAAAACATATTGTTTACCTAATTTGATTGGTTAAAGGAGTGGTTAAATTAATTAATAAGACATATATTTTCTAAATCTTTATAGTCACCTTTTTTAATTCATTTATTCTCTCTTCTTTAATTATTGTTGAATCATTATCAGTAAGGGTGAATTAAAAAAAATTACAAATATAAAAATTTTATCTTATATTTATGGCAAGATCAACTCTCTATAAATATCTTATATTAAGAACAGGAGGGAGTAATACAAAAAATTCATTACAAATAATCAATTGTTGTTGTCTATATGTTTTGGTTGCATTAGCATGCAGAAAAACAAACACGCGTGTACGTACTTAATTCACAAACACATGTTCATTATTCAAAACGTAGGAAAAAGCATATGCCATTATTATTAGTTTTGCAAATGAAGTTGGGGGGGGGGGGGGGGACATCAGTAAATAGTGACAAAGTGTCAAGTTTATGTTATTGTTTCCTCAAAGTTGGTAGTTTTGGTGATCATCGTCTAACGCCAAGCAACGTAACATAACGAATTAGTGGTCCCTCTCTCTCCTCTCTCTTCCTCCAAGATAGGAAGCTTCCCATGTAGCCAACACATTTTTCAACCTCGCGATGTGAAAAAAGCTGGTTTCATATCTTTAAAGGGTGACCTAGCTAGGGCCTATCTCACGTACAGGCACAAAGCCAAACCCTACATTAACAGGATCTTGTCCGTTCCATCGATCGAGTCACCATTCATACACATATATGATCTTCACGTTCCAGAGCAACAAAAAGTGTCTGTTTTAACTTCTCCTAAACTTCCAGAGCAAATTCACACCTTCAGCAACAAGCCAAGCTCTCCCTCTCTCTATCTATTTTCGGTACAAATATAATTCTACTATTTGCTTTGTTCCTATATGTCTACGTGTCGATTCGACCAAAAAAAAAAAAATCTACGTGTCGAGACTCTTATATTATATGCGTCCCTGTTCAATGTTAAAGAACTCCATCTATATATAAAACGTTTTCGCATTCGTTCTTCGCTAAATTGAAAGCTAGCTAGTAGCTAGGAAACTTTTGCTCTAAGAAAAAGGTGGTTTGTCACACGGTTTTTATATATATAGATTTTAAATGGTCCCTCTTAATGAATGACTGCTATATTATTATTATTTAGGTAATATTCGGGACGATGTCATGAAACTTTCTAATGACCTAACATGAAAATGTAGTCAAGTTCATTATCGATTCTTTATAAGAGATCGATTATAATTAATGACGTTTATTGCATGCACAGTACGAACCATTATTCTGTACATTTTAAGTAAGTTTTATTTATGAAGTACACGCAATTATCAAATTGCTTTGTTGCTGATCAGATGATTTATCGCGTGATGTGAGCATCAAGAGCTTTTCTTAAACTTGGAGTTTGGTACTTGATAACAGAGACACGTGAAGAAAAAGAGAACAGGATCTTGTGGTGGTGCCCAAAGAATATACTTAATTTGTGCTCATTATTTACCTGCACGGACTTAGCTTTCCTTCTTTTCTTCTTACTATCATTTTCCCTCCTTTTCCTTTTTTCACTATTGGATCAAGATCTCAACGGACCAGATTTAACATCTTATATATTTAAGGTAAAATTATAATAACAAAGTAAAATTATAATAATATTTTTATTATCTTTTTAAGGTAAAATTATAATAATATTTTTACATTATGTTAAATCTGGATCGTTGAGATCTTGATCCAATAATTAAAAAATGAAAAGAAGGGAAAATGATGGTAAGAGGTATAGGAGGAAAGCCAAATCCTTACCGGCACACTCATCAACTTGACTAGCTACTTGTATCGTAGATTAATTGGAAAATTATTTGTTCTTATACCATACGTTGTGATCAATGATCGATCCCAATATATTATTAGAGTACTTATTGTGTCACTTGTTTTACTAGCTATATTCAATTCGTCATAATCGCACTATTCATTCGTATCATTGGAGGGAGAAAATAAAAGGGTTATTCTCTTTCGTATATCTGTAAAAAATATCTTCAACTTGTATAGAGATGGCGAAGCTAGCTAGGAACCAATAACAACAGTTTTGCAGAGAAATCAAAGAAAAATAAGTAGACCAAGTGCATCAATATTTTTGAAGGAACCAAATCTCATGCCAGTAATGGTATTCAATTCCCTTTCACCAGCTTGGAAAGGATTTTGGTATCAAAACGAAGCACAGCTCGTTTCGTCTTTCGAAGGATTTGCGCAACATTGTATTTTATATTCTCCATCCCCCTTTTCTCTCTCTTCAAAATAACTTAGTTAATTTAGTTATTTGTAATTAAATTATATGTATTGGTTTTCCTAAAATATCTTTTTTAATTGTTTGCATTGAAAATTACTCTTAATATAAATACTTTTAATAAGTATAATAAATAAGGATAGTCTGAATAAAATATTATAAATTTTAAGACTAAGTTAATTGAATTCTTATATTTATATTCAAAACAATTTCATCCACTAGATCCCTACATTAGAATCGGAGGGAGTAATTTTATTGTGAGATAAATTCTAAATGTAGTTGAAAAGCTAGCTAACTACCATATAGAATTACAAAATTAGAGTGATTATTTTTTTTTAAAAAAAAATGTGTGATAATTTTCCTAACATTGTTAGCATAACGTATATATACATCATACACGAATAACAAAGATGTTAAATAAAAAAATGATTAACATCTTACATTTAAAATGATAACTAGTTCACTGACCAGCTCTTGCATTTACATTGGTGTCATGTATATGAGGACCACTACTGTAATACACACCCATACATATATGTATATTTATGTGTGTGTGTGTCTTTGTTGGGTCAGTCCTTGTCAATTCAAGCTACTTCTACTTGTGAATAAATATCCTGATTAGCTTACTCGTTATAATTTTCAGGTAAGAAAAAAGGCGTATTCATACGTGTATCCATAGTCTTTAGACCATTTAGGTCGTCGGCCACAAGAACGTCAAATCAATTAAGAGGCATTATATATTTATATATATATATATATATTGAATCCTTCTTAAAAATAAGGATCCAGAGACCAAAAGTTTGGCAAAGAATTTAGAACAGCACGTCTTTAACTTTAAATATTACTTTAGAAAACAAATCCATGTGCAGCTACAGTTAGCTAGCTGCTTTATCATCTTTTAAGATCGCACTCAGCTCGTTCCTCATACAAGGAAACGCACTAGTCTTTTGATTCTTTTACTTATATCTATATATATTATTGCTTCAAACGAAAACGAAAGAAGTTAAAGCCACTGAAAGTTGCCGTACGGACGTGCAACCCTAAAGGAATCGCATGCAATATAGTTAGTGAAGTCATTTCATCTTTCGTGGCCCTTATCGTTATATATATTTCGCTGTCACTGTCCCTTAAATCACGTGTCTCCCGAAGGCAAATTATTGATATACTACCACTACTATGAAAAAGCAAAATAATATCCTAAATAAGACACAATTAACGTCCTAAATGTCAAGGACGTCTGTCAACAAGTAGTAGAAAAGTTGGATTTTGGCGCCCTGAAAAAATTCAGGGCGCCTTTTAAATTAATTCAAGACGCCCTATATAAGGCACCTTGAATTTTTTTCAGGGCGCCTTTTAAATTAATTCAAGACGCCCTATATAAGGCACCCTGAATTTTTTCAGGGCGCCTTATATAAGGTGTTTTTGCCCTGAATTGTCTTTGGGATAGACTTTTTACACCCTAAAAACTTTTAGGGCGCCTTATATGAACCTTTTACACCCTAAACAATATTTAGGGTGCCTTATATAGCCTTTTTACACTTTAAATAATTTTAGGGCGCCTTATATACACCTTTTTACACGTTGGGAAGACTTTTTACACCTTAAAATATGTTAAGGACGCCATAGATAGACTTTTTACACCCTAAAACAGTTCAATGCGCCTTAGATAGACTTTTTACACCCTAAAATCTGTTCAGGGCGCCATAGATAACCTTTACACTATGGCAAAACAATTGACTTTTTACACCCTAAAAGTTTTTAGGGCGTCTTATATAGGCTTTTTACACCCTAAACAATTTTTAGGGCGCCTTATATAGACTTTTTAAACCCTAAAAAAGTTTCAGGACACCTTATAGTAATTTTTTTCCCATATTGCTTACGTTCATATTAAAATTTTTCAGGCGTATCTATGGCATTTCAAAGCAAAGCAGGCATACATCTCTGATCACTACTAGAAAAGGCTGTATTATGGACGGAATTTATCAACGGAAATTATTCTGTTGAAAATAGCAACGGACTTTTTGACGGAAATTAAATTCCGTCGGTATTAGAGACGGAAAAATATTCCGTTGGAAATAGAGACAGAATTACAAACGGAAAAAATATTTGGTCATAATATGTTACGAAAATTGCAACGGAAAATAAAATTCCGTTGCAAATTGCAACGGAATTTGTTCCGTTGAAAGTTGCAACGGAATATTTCCGTCGAAAATTACAACGGAATTTGTTTTCTGTTGAAAATTGCAACGGAATTTGTTCCGTTGAAAGTTGCAACGGAATATTTCCGTTGAAAATTGCAACGGAATTTGTTTTCCGTTGGAAATTGCAACGAAATTTTTTTTCCATTGAAACTTGCAACGTAATTTTTTTTGTCGAAAGTTGCAACGGAATATTTCCGTTGCAACTTGCAATGGAATTTGTTCCGTCGAAAGTTGCAATGGAATATTTCCGTTGAAAATTACAACAGAATTTGTTTTCCGTTGAAAATTGCAAGGAAAATTTATTCCGTTGAAAGTTGCAACGGAATTTGTTCCATTGAAAGTTGCAACGGAATATTTCCGTTAAAAATTACAACGAAATTTGTTTTCAGTTGCAATTTTCAACGGAATAAATTTTCGTTGAAAGTTGCAACGGAATATTTCTGTTGCAAATTGCAACGGAATTTGTTTTCCGTTGGAAATTGCAACGGAAATTTATTCCGTTGAAAATTGCAATGGAATATTTCCGTTGCAAATTTAGACTAAATATAAAATAAATTTTACAAGTCAAGAAATCCTATGTTTTTTTACATTATGAAAAATCTTAAATATTATTATGCAAGCATCAATTCATTTATGGTATTGTAACAATAAGTATCAATAACCGGAACTGTTGAAGTATCGGTTCGATTCCTACCAAACACCATCTAGGGATGGGTATAAATACCTAATTGCCTAAACCCGTCCCGAACTCCGAATAACTCCCATAGGCGGCCCAAAGGGTCCTGTGTAATTAGGATCATTTTAAAAAAAAAAGATGTAAAAGATTCTTAAGTTTTTATGGTTTGATGTGTTGGTTTCGGGTTTAATGTCATTAACTGATACAATTATTTGGTAGTATTAAATTTATTAGAAAAATTAGATTTTCTTATATGTAATAAAGCATCGTAACTTTTGAATTTAAACTTTGTTAGAAAAATTTAAGTGCGGCAATTAAAATTAAATTTTTGTAAAAAAAGCATACTTACACATTTACAAAATAATATAAAATGGTGATCGAACCGATCAATAACTTAATAGATATCATCTTGTCACAGTGAAAGATAGAATTTGAATTTCTATCATAAAGCATCCTAGCTACCATAAAGGTTGTTATTATGGGATCTGATAATTGCACTAATGAGAAAATTATATATGTGACACTATATAATTATATTTGTTACTTGAAAAAATAAAATGTATTTTAATTAGATCTGAATGGTAACAAAACTATTCAAAGTATTAGTATACAAGATTTTCCAAAATTGTGAAGAAATTTTCAACGGAATTATTTTCCGTTGCAAAGTGTGAAGAACTTTTCTGTGAAGAGGTTTGCAACAGAATTATTTTCCGTTGCAATTTTCAATGGAATTATATGTATATTCCGTTGCAAATTGTGAAGAAATTTTCAACAAAATTATTTTTCGTTGCAATTTTTGACGGAATTATATATATATTCCGTTGCAAATTGTGAAGAGGTTTGCAACGGAATTATTTTCCGTTGCAATTTTCGACGGAATTATATGTATATTCCGTTGCAAATTGTGAAGAAATTTTCAACGAAATTATTTTCCGTTACAATTTTTGACGGAATTCTATGTAAATTCCGTTGCAAATTGTGAAGAATTTTCAATGGAACTATTTTCCGTTGCAATTTTCAATGGAATTCTAGTTATATTCCGTTGCAAATTGTAACGGAAATTTTCAACGGACATATTTTCCGTCGAAATTTCCAACGGAACTCATTAAATAAATATTTTATTATCTCTTTATTTGTCAACGGAAAAATGTGGCTTGCAACGGAAAAAATTCTGTTGAAAATTTCGACGGAAAAATTTTCCGTTGAAAATTGCAACGGAAAAACAAATTCCGTCGCCTACTGACGGAGCATATTTAGATGGAATAATTCCGTTGAAAATTCCGCCGAAAAATACATTTGCAACGGAATTTTTATCATTAGCAACGGAAAAAGTCCGTTGCAAATATGAATATTTCTAGTAGTGGATCTTGAGTGTTCACAAATAGCTCCCAGCAAAGAAAACTTAGATTGTATGAACAATTCTAAATTAAAAGAGCTCCAGCAACAAAGTGCTACATACAATTCAAATGATCATTATAAAGGAGCTTCAATTCTACAACAAAGTCCACAACAAAGTTGCTCACATACAACAAAGTCTACAACAACAAAGTCCACAACAAAGTTGCTCACATACAACAAAGTCTACAACAACAAAGTCCACAACAAAGTGCTCACATACAACAAAGTCCACAACAACAAAGTTCACAACAAAGTACTCATCACATACAATAAATTAGAGTTCACATGACAACATCATATAAATCATACCCTCTCAACCTATGTGTTAAAGAAGATGTCTAGCCAAAACGTCTCGGACCGTATCGATGTCTTCCTCCAAGTACGGATCCAGAGAATCAAAAAACTGTAAATTGGAAATCAAGATATATAAGATAAACCAATGAAATGAATGCAATAATTAACTAACAACTCAAGTACAACAACAAAAATATCAACATTTGAGAATCTCGGAGCGATAACGTATGCGTTGAAAACCAAAGACACGTCTGCTGGAAACAATGGTGTGCATAAAATTGATAACATAATATCCGCACTCCTAGCTCCCTAGTTGTCGAGGGCACTATAAATAAAAAGCAAATTGTTAAAACGAATAAAGGCACATCAAAAGCTATTGTGTCAATGAAATAACTTGAATTGACATTACTTACCTTAGGATGATACCACTTTGGTCCACCCTGCTCTTGAAGTCCAGCAATCTCTCTGAACGTCCTGAGACCACTATCATTAAAATGGAAAGTAACAGACATGAAAACAATTCAGTAAAATAAGAATCAATGAGATAAACAAAAATTATAACTTGCTTGGCAAACATGGTTTTGATGCTTTCGTTTGGCTTGCCACCTAAGCATGCTTACCTAATATTGATGCTTACCCAATATTACATTGATATGTTTCCGGGTTGTTCTGGTCCAGAAATCATCATAGATAGCATCACATACTTGCACTTCATACATAGCCAGGGAGGTAAGTTGTATATTACAAGGAGAACGGGCCACGCACTGTGGGTGCTACTAAGAGTTCGATACGGGTTGAAGCCATCTGTACAAAGTCCCAGCCGAAGGTTTCTTGACTCACTCCCAAATTGAGGGAACAATTCATCTATTTTCTTCCATTGCAGAGAGTCAGCTGGGTGCCGAAGATATTTTCCATCAGATATTCTCTCATCAGAATGCCATCTCAATATCTTCGCCGTTACTTCACTAGTAAATAGACGCTTAAACCGCGGTATTATTGGAAGATACCACAATGCCTTCAGAGGTTGCCTTTTTGTTGTCTTATCTCCTGAACCACCACCTTTCTTCACTTTGTATCATGAAGTTTTACTCTTCGGACAATTACTAAGGCCTTCATACTCATTTCTGTACAATATGCAGTCACTAGGGCAACTGTGTATCTTTTCATACTCCATGCCCATCGTAGACAAAATTTTCTTCACCTCATACATACGATTTGGAAGTACATTATCATTTGGCAACATATCACGCAACAATTCAAGTAGCGACGTGAAACTACTATCGGTCCACCCAAAAGTTGCCTTTAAGTTGACCAGATGTAAGGTCCCAGTCAATCGTGTCTACTTAGTACACCCAGGGAACAAAGGTGTCTTTGTATCACTCCGCACGCTATCATATTCACGCGATTGTGCAGAAGATTGTACCTCAACATCATGAATCATTCTCTTCATTCCATCTTCATCTACATCAACTTCATTTTCGTGGCCCGCACTGGTACTTACTTCCTCACCATGCCATATCCACGTTGTGTATCAAAGGTTTATTCCATCACAAAGTAGGTGATCCCTTATATCAGGAATATTCCTTTGAACCCCATTTAAACAATTAACACATGGACAATAATATATGTCATTTTTTGTTGCCACATTCCTTCTAGCAAATTGAATAAACTCTTTCACCCCATTCTCATATTCTTCACTAGTTCTCAATGCATTCGTCCAACTATGACCAATTTTATTACCACCTAATACATTTCCAACAATAGTCAAGTTCATAAAAATTTCAAGAACAGCATGTTTTTTTCTCAATCTTGTAAAAAAAATTCGGCAGCATTTCTGCTTAACTGTAAGACATCCAAAATTTCATAACAAACCATTCTAGTTTAATTCAACTAAAGTTGCTCAGTTTAATTCAACAAGACTTACTAACTAAGGCAATTTAGAAAATATCAACTATTACATCCAATAATTTCATCAAGGCACACCAATAATAACTAAGGCATAATTATTCATACTACAAAGTTTACCTAGTTCAATGCACATCAATAAAAAAAACAATATTTAACTATAATTACCTCAACTTTAAATTCCGGTGCTTGAAATTTATTTGCTCTATTCAACCTAAAGACAACAATAATAAAGACAACATTAGAATTATTCATACTAACATATGAGAAGGAATAATTGAATGACCTATTCAGTTGAGGTATGTATATGTATTTACACAATTAATATGATATAGTGAACCTATTTGCGTTTAATATATTGTGCCTTAAACAACATGTGTTCTCAGGCATCAAATTCAAAACTTAGTTAATATATTTGCGTTTAATGGTTGGACTCATATTTGGTTGTGTATTATCGCCATTTAATGCTATACAGAAAATTCAACGTTTAAGAGGACCCCAAGGAAGATATCTCTATCTTACTCATTTTATCTAAACTTACATTTAAAATCAATAAACATAGAAGTAGTAATGCATCTATTGATTTTATCTTTTAAGTTTTGAATGACCATATTATATATATTTACTCATACAGAAAATTCACACCCAGAGCTACATGATATGTATATGTACAGAAAACAAACACATGCAAGTAACCACGTATACACAACCCACATTCATTATTCAGTTGCTGCAAGTTTTAACTAAGTCACTTCACCATAAATGGAGAACAAGGAAAGGTGTCTACAAATAACAAATAGCAGCAAAGAGCAAAGAGGGCTTCGACCAAACAAAAAAAGTTTATATACATAAACACATAATAAAGCTTCCTAATCTACATAAAGACAAAATCAATGTCTATTTTGCAAAACAAAAGTGCGTTTCGGCAGAATAGAAGTGGCCGGGTTTCGAGAAAGGAGAACGAAAGGAAAGTACTAACTTGGGTTTGTGTGGGTTTCAGCCAAGAAGGAGGAGAAGGAAGCTCGGCGGCACGCCGGAGGTGCGGCTTGCTGAAGACGGAGACTAGCGGAGGCAGGACATGCACGGCGCGGAAAGGGAAGTACTAACTTGGGTTTGTGTGGGTTTCGGCCAAGAAGGAGGAGAAGGAAGCTCGGCAGCACGGCGGAGGCGTGAGGAGAGGAGGCGCGGCTCGCTGAAGACGGAGACTAGCAGAGGTAGGACATGCATGGCGCGGCGAGAGAAGGAGAGCGCTGGACTGAAAGAATGAACTGACAATGAAATGAGAGTGTAAGGCGCGCGGTGGAGTGTAAGTGTGAAATAAAAGGGAAATATATATAAAAAAAAAAAAAAGAAAAATGATTTTAGGCACCTGACATTTGATTCAAGGAGTCTTATATCAACTTTTGGCGCCTGGAATTTCTTTTAGGGTGTCTTATGTCAACTTTTGGAGCCTGGAATGTATTTTAGGGCGTCTTATGTCAACTTTTGGTGCCTGGAATTTCTTTTAGGGCGTCTTATGTAACCTTTTGGCGCCCTGAATCACTTTTAAGGCACAAAAAAGAAGCCTTACCTTAAAAAAACCATATTTCTTTGACAAGCTTTAGAGCGCCCTGAAGCTCGTTTAGGGCGTAAAAAATAAGATTTAAGGCGTCTTGGTAATTAAACAAGACGCCTTAAATAAATAAAAATAATAAAAAATAAAAGTTAATTTTTTGACAACCTTTTTGGCACCCTGAATATTTTTCAGGGCGCCAAAAAGTAAATTTAAGGCACTTTAGTTATATACCTAGACGCCATATATTTATATTTAGGCGTCCAGCTGTTTAATCAAGACGCCTTAAATAAAAAAAATAAATAAATATGATCTGGCGCGTAAAAAATTTCCCAGATTACACCTATCGCGCCAAAAATTAATTTTTAGCGCTAAATTATAGGCGTCCGACGCCTTAACTGAATTTAGACAACCTAAATAAATATTTAGGTCGCCAAATACATATAATTTAACAAAATAACTACAAGATTGCCACTGGTTTTACTTTTAACTTCCTTTTTTGAAATAAGGGCGTCAACACATTCCATCTGCTTCATATCCTACATAGTAGG
Organism: Acacia confusa; assembly: GCA_037074495.1. Classification (NCBI taxonomy): domain Eukaryota; kingdom Viridiplantae; phylum Streptophyta; class Magnoliopsida; order Fabales; family Fabaceae; genus Acacia; species Acacia confusa. The sequence continues at coordinate 29,542,442 of CM073511.1, forward strand.
GTAAGCTCCAATTAAGCATTGAAGCTAAACCATGATGATGATCCGATTTGTCGGCAGCTTCAAACATTCAATTCTCTGTGTGTGTGTGTAAAGAGAGACAAGGAGGTTAGATTATTGGAATTTCAGTTCAAAATACAGATACAGAGAATCGATTGAAAGAGGATTTTAGTGTATGTTCACATCCGCGAGAGGGGAGATGTATATAAAGCAAACGTAAGTAGTATAAGAATTGAAAAGACAGAAAGAAAAATAAAAGAAAAGCCTTCAAACCCTGACAAAGTCACCTCCACTTTTGTTGTTTCTTGACTTGGCATAACCCCCCAATAGATCTTCACCCCGTACTCGATCAATTAAAAATTTAAAATCTCTCTCCACTTTATTACCTTTGCTTTTTTAAATAATTATCACACATATAGGTTAATATTCTTGTTTATCCTCTCAATTTAACCGAATTAAATTAAAACTCATTGGTAAATAAAGTATATGGAGTTGGTTCATACCTTTTAACGAGTTTTGTTCTGTGTCTCTATAAACGTTAGCATCATTATGATTTAAATCAGGTCCTTATCAAACTATATATAGTGTGAAGATTATGATTTAAAACTATATGAACTGAAAGCAAAATTTGATGAAATCGGTAAAGATCAACAATGTCATTAATCTGGTATATAAACACACATACACTGGACTGGTTCAGGTCTGCTGCGTGAAACTACGCCACTTTGGCAAAGTTTCACACACCCTAATTCCTTTCTTTTTTTAAAAAAGAAAAAAAAAATTCAGGCACTGCTTGATAGTAAAAAGATAATTTAAGATATTGAATGGTACTGAAAAAATACCTCATGATCTTAAAAAATTATTTTATGACCGTAAAAAAGTATTTGAGGGTATTGGCCAGTACTAAAAGGATACTTCAAGATATTTATGATTTTGAAAAATTATTTTAGAATCTTGAAAAAATATTTTAGGGTACTGGTACTAAAATGATACTTTTGAATAATGAATGATATTAAAAAAATAATTCACGATCTTAAAAAAACATTTCAGTATCTTGAAAAAATATCCTAAAACATATTTTTAGTAGTAGCCAGTGTCTAAATTATTTTTTCAAGATCTAAAAATAATTTTTTAAGATCATGAAATATTTTTTTAGGATCCTTTTAATATTAGTCAGTACCTTCAAATATTTTTCAATATTCTAAAATAATTTTTTAAGATTATAGATAACTGTTTCAGTACCATTCATTATTATGATTTTTTTTTTCCACTCCGGCAATGCTTGAGTTTTTTTAAAAGAAAATGAATCTGGGTGTGTGTAGCTGCACCACGCCGTGGACCTAAGTCAGATCCATATACACTCTCGATCTTTTTTTCCTATTTTTGTGACATAACTTGCCAGACCCGTCTTGTGCAATATAGCTAGTGGCCTAGTGCCCGTAAAGGCACTGGAGTCCACGGATTTTCACAAGTATGACGTGTGCAGATTTTTTCTGGTATGCATTTCGCCCATTTTGCGAATAAATGTAATGAATCCAATTGGGCCCAGAGCCTACAATAGTGCAAACCAAACACAAGCAGGGGGAAGCCCAACAAGTTCGTTAGGCCCAAGTTGAACCCAATTGATCACGAGGGCCTGACTCTGATTATTGTCATTAAGAGTTTGCTATAGCCTATGAACTCTTTTTTTTGGCTCAGCCGCCCATGAACTCTAAAATGGTCAACCTCATTCTTTGGTTGTACTAATTGATCAAAGTGTTGGGAGAGACATCTTAGCTTTTAGGTGCTTTAGTAAATGCCTGATGGTAATAGATGGCTCGCCTTGCCCAACATTGATATCACTTAGGAGGAAGGAAGATTTTGCCTTGCTCTTAGATCATGGGTGATTCCAACCCTTTTCTTAAAATTATATATATATATAATAGTTTTAAGGTCTGAAATTGTGGTCCAGCAAAAATGTTTAAAATTCGTGAAATGTTTAAATTTTACATTCCTTTCCTAGAACCCAAATTATCCTCATTTATCTATTCAACTTATTTTTGGCTCATAAAATCACAAACACTACTATGAACGGGAATCTCAACTTGTCTGGCAAGTTTCCACGTCCTCTACTGTGCAGAATATCTCTATTATGGACAAGTTTTGTTTTTTAAAACAAATTGTTAAGAGTTATTGTCAAACTTACAAGGTATTTTCAGTAGAAGTATTTTCTAATTGTACTTGATTTTATTTGAGGCACTATCAAATATTAATGATTAAACATGTTTTCATCTTGCTGTGGGAAACAATCCTTCTGTTAGATTCAAATCCGTTGGAATCAAACTTACAACAAGTCGTCACACTTACGAGAGATAAACAAATGAAAAAATCGCAAAAAAAAAAAAAAAAAAAAGCCCGTGCCTCTGCTGGAAGAACGTGGCCGTTAAAACCAAAAAACAAGGGGAAAAAAAAAAGACAAACAAAACAAAACGTGGCAATCCGAGTATGCCTGTGGGGTCCCCAATCTTCCACTCTGACCTAGCCGGGAAAGGGGAAAGAGGAAAGACGCCATAGGATTACGAACCGGAGTTGAGCCTGGAGTTGAGCATTGGGAGAGCCAAAGCAAAGGAGAGAGTCAAGATCGTCAACATGATCTCTCAGTTCTTCGTGCTTTCACAGAGGGGTGACAATATCGTCTTTCGTGATTGTGAGCCTCTGTGCTATTATCTTATCTATTTACTGCTCCTTCCCACTCCTATTCCTTCCTCTTTTTATCCATTTTAAGTCTTGCAGGAAGAAATTAAATCAAATTGTAATTGATGATGGAAAATTCGACCTAATATGAGGATTTCCCGTTTTGATTAAGCAATCGCTCAACTTACTGTTTCCTTCCTTCGTACTCACAAAGCAGACGAAGCGTAATTACTTCTGTGGTAGAACATGCTTCCCCATTGATCATATAGCTGCCACTGTTAAGTGCTTTACTGTCCGGGAATTTGTTCTTGGTTTAATAGTTAAAAGCATTCACTTCTTGGAACTTGTTTCATTTTTTTAATTTGTTTATGAACACGACAGGATTTTATTTACTTCACATGCAAACTGTCATGTACTTACATTTAGATATTTTAGAAGGTCCTCTGGCCTGGCTTCATTGTTTCATTGCTTTGAATTACCATTCTCATGCTCGAACGAAACCCTTTCGTTTGATATTCAATTTGATTTTAACACTTTCTGATAGGCGATTTATCCCAAAATATATTGGTAAAGATTTTTTCTCTTTATGCATGTGCAATGTTAGTCATAAATGAATTACACTCTCGTTGACATGGCAGTAACTAAGCCATATATCACTTACTAAGAAATGCAGAAATACGAAGGAGGATAGTACTCAAAGATACTAAGAAAAGCGGCAATCAATATAAACTAATGCAAATGAGCTCTCGAATCCATCTGCTCTGCCTAAGATGGTCCCGAAACAAAATATGATGTGAAGAATACAATCCTGTTCTGACGGGTGGCAATTGACACATTTTTCTTCCCTTTTTATTTTTAAATTTAATGCAGATCGTAGTGATGTGCAAAAAGGGATTGCGGAGACATTTTTCCGCAAAGTGAAGTTCTGGAAAGAGAATGATGAAGGAGATGCTCCTCCTGCATTTGTCGGTATTCTCTACATGATAAAAAATTCTTTCCTTACAATTTTTTTATTCATGCATTTTTTTAATACGCTTAGGAAGATTTTTTCCCGGAACCTGATGTTTCTAGACGAATCTCCTTGCCTTGAGTAGTTCATCAGTTTCTTTCCATTTTAGTTGTCTATTATCCTCATATTTCTATGCATTTGCTGATTAAACTGAAGAAAAAACATAGATTCTAGACAACTTTTCCTCCATTTCATACCAATCGTTATCTTTTCCCATTGTTTCATCTGACTGCTGTTTTTTTTTTCCCTATAGAATGTAGATGGTGTCAACTACTTTCACGTGAAGGTTTCTGGATTATTATTTGTTGCTACAACAAGAGTCAATGTCTCCCCTTCTCTTGTTTTGGAACTTCTTCAAAGAATTGCCCGTGTTATCAAAGATTACCTTGGAATTCTTAATGAAGATTCATTGCGGAAGAACTTTGTGCTTGTATATGAATTATTGGATGAAGTCATTGTAAGTACTTACTATTATTCCTTGGTTGAGTTGAATGTGTAACTCTTGTTCAAAATTTTCATGCCGTAGTCTTCTTTATGACTATAAGATTCACACATTACTTTTATTCCTTATGTTTGGCGATTCCTTTCTTTCAGTTTCTCAGACAGCTGCTCTCAACTTTTCATTTTCCAAGTCTGAGAGTCTCCTCTTAACTCTTCGTGACAATCATTTGTGAAATTTTCTTATGATACTTTCTCAACGGTCTTATTGGTTTTAATGGAATAAAACAAAAACTGAAACTAATTCCTTGCATTGCATGACTTATACTATATACTAAAAATACTAAATAATTATGAACATTTGATTTCTCTTTTACTCCTGTCCTTATTTTGCCATGTTTATGATTTCATCATTCATTTTTTATTCATATTTTTCTTTTGCTGAAATCTATTCATGCCAGGATTTTGGCTATGTCCAAAACACATCAACTGAGGTTTTGAAGTCGTATGTTTTCAATGAGCCAATTGTGGTTGAGGCTGCACGATTGCCTACCCTCGGTCCTGCTTCCATTTTTATGGTAATCACTTGTTTAGTCAGTTACATGCGATAATCATACACTGTTGGTTGTCTAGATAAATTTATGGTTTAATTCCCTGACAAGACACTTGTGTCGGCAGCAAGGTGCCAAACGAATGCCAGGAACAGCCATCACGAAATCTGTAGTTGCAAATGAACCTGGGGGTAGAAAGAGGGATGAGATTTTCGTTGATGTGATTGAGAAAATAAGTGTTACATTTAACTCCAGTGTGAGTATTTAAGTTCTTGTTCTATATGGTTTTACCAATCCCACTTGCTACATGTTGCTCTCTTATACACATCTGTAATTCCAAATTTTGAAGCGCTTTGACATGAATTTATCATTGGAATCAGGGATTCATACTTACTAGTGAAATAGATGGCACCATCCAAATGAAGAGTTATCTTACTGGCAACCCAGAGATTCGACTTGCTCTCAATGAAGACCTAAGTATAGGAAGAAATGGTAGGTCAATTTGTGGTATAGTTTATTTTCCCAGAAATGCTAACTAGGATTTTTGTTTTTTAAATTCCCTTTGTGAAACATGGTCTTTAATAAACTGGCTTCCCATTTGATTTTTGCTGAATCTTTTTATTCTTCTCTGATGTCTTTCAGTCATCTCTTTTGACAGATTATAGAAGTTCAGGGTCTGTTCTCCTTGATGATTGCAACTTCCATGAATCTGTGCACCTTGATAATTTTGATATTGACCGAACTTTGATGTTGGTAAATGCATAGTTGATCACCATAGATATACCTGTTTGAAAGGATTTTATATGAGTCTCTTGACAAATCATTGTTTTATTGTAGGTGCCACCCGATGGCGAATTTCCTGTCATGAATTATCGAATGACTCAAGCATTTAAGCCACCTTTTCGTATCAATGCATTGATTGAAGAAGCAGGACAGCTTAAGGTGATTTGAACTCCCTATGATTTTCTAGGTCTTAATATCTTGTTTATCACACTGAAAGTCTGCTGTATTTTTCATAGGCTGAAGTGATAATCAAAGTGCGAGCTGAGTTCTTACCGAGCATCAATGCTAACACAGTTCTTATAGAGATGCCCCTTCCGACATATACTACTCGGTATTTCAATCATCTTGCTTCATAAATTACATCACATAGTAGAGGCACAATTTTTGGCTGACACAGCCTAATACCTACTAATTCTTATTTTGAGGTAAAGGTCATTCTTGGGTTTTTTTTTATCCTTGTACCTTTTAAATTACCTTTGAACTACTCAACCATGATGATAAAGATAAACAGGTTAAGAATGATGAACCAAACTTAGAGACAATATAATTGAACATTTGGATGCCCTGATATGGGCGCTTAGTGAACTGGCTTGGCATGACCAAGCGCACAAGTGAACTGTACACCTCTCTAAAGCACTAGCAATGGGTGCTTTATTGTATCCACTTGAAAGTCTGCTTACCATCCTAATTGCTTGCTTTTCCCGCCTGATTCAAACTTTCAGTGTTAATTTTGAGTTGGAGCCTGGAGCTGTTGGAACAACGGACTTTAAGGAAGCAAATAAGAGACTGCAGTGGGGCACAGAAAAGGTGGTTCTGAACTTATGATCTGTTATACACATGCCCCGAAATTATTGGTTTAAAGTTTTTACAATAGTTTGTCTTTGTTCCACTGAAGTTTCCATATCTGCTTATTTGAGGCTATTAGAATCATCACACTTGTAAAATTGGATCTTAGTGTTGACTAATCCATTCTCTTGCAGATTGCTGGTGGAACTGAGCATACTTTACGTGCAAAACTTACATTTTCACAAGAAATACATGGTACTGTGCTACTGCTGGATTTTATTTTATTTTTAATGTTTGACAAAATATATAATAATTTAACTTGTTTGTATTGAGCACAGGCAATATTATGAAGGAAGCAGGGCCAGTTAGCATGTCCTTCACTATACCCATGCACAACGCTTCAAAGCTTCAGGTAAAATGTTGAAAATTCTTTTGAAGCTAAGTTTTAAATTTACTGTATTAATTTTTCTTGGTTCTGGTTGAACAATGAGCCAGATCTGTCTAGTGATGCCATGACTCTTGATAGAAGTGTTCTGTTAATCTAAGAAATTAAATGGTATCTGTGTTATCATTGACCAAAAGAAAATGGTTTCCTAATCCATGCAAGAATTCCAATACAATCAAAGATTAACCTGTTATATACTAATATACAGATAGATTAACTATCCTAATCAATCAGTTACTTCCTTCTAAAATTGAAACTGGATTATGATCTTCGTGATTTAAGGATCGTATTGCTAACTTTACTACCCAATATTGCCTGCTGTTTTCTCATCTTTTTCTACTTAATTTACACTTTCTTTTAATCTCGAGTAATTTTTAGATACCATTTGTTGTGGCACAGGTGAAGTACTTGCAAATAGCGAAGTCAAAAGCAAATAATCCGCATCGATGGGTTAGATATGTCACCCAGGCAAACTCATATGTTGCTCGGTTGTAAAATAATCACACTTCTCCATCCTATAGCTGTCTACCTTCTCAGCTTCTTTTGAAGTAATTAGTACGAGTCTGTGCCTTACTGTCAGTCAAAGAAAGTTTTATAACTCATGACTTGTAGGGCTTGTTAAAAGTTTTTATATTATAAAATGCATCACGTTAATGTGGTCCTGACTCCTGAACCATTCCAGAAGAAAGCCACATTCTATAATTAGGTGCGTGCACCGTGTGCCACTATTTGTGTCAGTTTTTCAGCATTGCTGGTCAAAAGATGGCAGATTCTCAACATGGAAGACAATTATCTCTGGAATGGACATATGAAACCCCTAGGCGTGGTGGGGGTGGGGGTTCTTTAATGATGGAACTTGTTCCCCAGATCGAGGAGAGTCAAAGGCCATTGAATTGTGCCCTGGGCGCGTGTTCACTTTGAACTAGAATTAGATTCCCTGATATGATAATCTCCCAAAAAGTCAAAAAAAGATGGATACATGTTCTCGCAAAGTTCTTTGCCTTTAACTATTATATTTGGATTAAATGATTTGTTAAGCCAGAGAGCCTAAAGTCAGTGCAGCCTCTGCTTTAAGGATATTTACTCACTTTAACAGGTGGAACCATGTTCGATCTCTGAATAGTACATAATCTCATGGGAAGTTAAGAAACAAAAAGTTTGAATCATGGTTATCAGAACCGGACCGGACTGGCTGGTTCTGACCGGAAACCGGTGAACCGGACCTGGAACCGGTCCGATCCAGATTAGAAACCGGGGTTAAGACCTTGAACCGGGACTGAGCTGGTAAACCCGGTGGACCCGGTCTTAACCCGCCAGTTGACCCGGTCGAACCGTTAGAATATAGTTTTTTTAAAAAAAAAAAATTCAAATATTTTTTTATGATGAATACTTTGTGATTACATTACAAATTCAGGTGTCATTGGATGGTATATGATACTTTGATATCAATTTGTAAAGAAAATTATAAAAAGTAGTTGACAAATATATAATTATTTAGCTAGTGATTTAAAGTCTTGAAATAATATATAGTATTTGGAATTATGGATTGTGTGATAAAAAATTAAATTATTTATTAATTTTTTATTCCTTACCGGTCTGATCCCGGGTTGACTCCGATCTGACCCACTGACCCTTGACTTAGTACTTAGGCCGGTTCACTAACCGGTCCGAATTTAATTACCTTAGTTTGAATCAGTCAGCAAAGATGGCCGGCTAAGGTCAGGGAAGGGGCAGCATCCTTAAGAACACCAGTGAAGCTGAGGACAATATTGAAACTTGAATAAACAACGTTATCCGATCCAGCACTGTGTAATCCAGTAGTCACACTGTTGTTGGCTTCACATGGGCTGAGTCCTCTCTCTCTCTCTCTAAACAGTTGCACATGAGCGTGGTAGGGAGGTCCTAGGAGCACCATAATGAATAGCATTACTTGAGGTTAGCAGGGCATTTGATATGATATGACAAGTTGAAATGACGATCACAAAACAAGAGTCCCTTCACTGTGTAATTTCGGTTTGATTGACCATTTTAATAGCGGACCAACCATGTTTTTGGCTTTTCACTTTCACCTCACTTTCAACTTCACATGTGTCCCTCAACGAGAATTTTGATACTCCCAAAGCACAATACATTGAGATGTTGTATTGATAGTGACAGAGCGGTCAGAGGTAGAGCGTTTGAATGCCTTTCCCTTTCAGTTTTCAACTTTCAAGTTTGAGGGCAAGGAAGACTGAATATTTCTTTTTTAGGTTCTAATTTTCTCATGTTACATTAGGAAAAAAAGTTTCCTACATAAACATATGAAATGGTGGGACCTACATATACATATGAAATGATGGAATTCACATATAAATATATTAATTCATATATGTATATGTGGGTCCCACTATTTCATATATGTAACATGAGAAAATGTTTCCCTTCTTTTTTTTGTTAAAAAGACTGAACATTTTCTAATTCATGATAATGTTGCTCCTTCCATGTGTTAATCCATCTTCGAGCTTTTCTATAATGGTCGTCTATCACATCGACAGGCCACACACCAACTTGGTTTCTCTCTTTCTTTGTTTTCTTTTTAATTTTGAATTGGGGAAATTGGGGTTCCATCTTTTTATATATGGACGGAGCTTGCATTCTCGTTTGTTTGCCCGAGCACGAGACAGATGTAACGCAATTAGCTGAAGTCATCATTACTCTCGTAAGTCCTCAGTAAGTGCTCATAAAATCTAAGGTCATACCCTGATCTTAGTAGAGGACTGATGTCAAACCCCTCCAAAACTTTTTTATATCCAAAAAAAATCATTACTCGTATGTAAGGTTTGTTTGAGATGACATTAGATACTAAAAAAGTCTATTTAATGTTAAAAAAAGCCCAACTGAAGTATAAACTTAATTTTTATGTATTTGGTATGGCTTCAAAAAAAACTTGTGATGTACTTTTGGTCATGAAATTGCTTTTTTATTGAAGTTAAAGGGTCGAGTTTCTGATCTTATTATTGCGATTTCTGACCATTGGCTAAAGCTAATCTTGTAGTTCTTTATTGTCTTTTTCAAAAACTCTTTTTTTTTTTTACTGAACCTAATTTTTTTAATGTTAATTTCACTATTTTATTTAGCAAATTTATATTTAATTTTAATTTTTTACCAAACTGTCATATTTTATGCAACACACATATGAATTATAACATTTTTAGTCATTTTTCATTTCAACTGTCTTTTGAAAAGTTATGTCAAATAAATGTTCATAAAAAAATCACTTTTGCCACTGTTATCCTAAATACAAATCACATGAGAAAAAATTCAATAAAAGAAAAGTCACTTCCACCACCCTTATTTAAAATAGGCCCATAATCATAAATGAAGGTATACTCCTTTGTTTTTATTTTTGGCCAAACGAATGGATAATCTCCAAGACAGTGTACCTCTAATGGTCCAAGCATTGGGGGAGCACATGTTGAACATTCCTCAACTTTCAAATAATAATTATTTAACCATATTGGGTGGATGTAATGATTCAGCATCTTGTTCTTTAAGCAAGTGATTGGGGGTTCAATCCCTAACCCTTGTGAATAGAAAGCATCCTATGGTCAGCTCTTTACTGCTTTGTGCGCTGATCTGAGGCAGAGGATTAGTCTCATGGCTTCCGGCCGGCTGTGAGGATACCTTGGTTATACCAAAAACAAAAGTGATAATTATTTTTTGTAAAAAAAAAAAAAAAAAAGGCATGAGGTTTGCAGTTATTATCCGAGTTGATAGAAGCAGCATGGAACCAAGATATTAACTACGTCAACTTTATGCATGAAACCTTATGATACCCATTTAACTCAACGGGTGAGTAGTCACATTATTAAATTAATTCATATATAATTATATTAACACCCATTCAGTTGATACTTATTAAAGTTATTTTCTTTTTTGAAAATAACTTTACACATTATTCCTTAATATAGAAAATTTCTCTTTACTCTATAAAGTTTGACCTCTTTAATAATAACTACATACTAAATCATGAATTAGAGATCATAATCACCTAATAGACATTTGGAGACCATAAAAACAATTATGTGCATGGTGTAAATTTCCCCCCTTATTCAAAAACAATTTTGAACATTTTTTTATCATGATAATCAAATTAATTCCGTTTAACTTCTAAAGTCAATGTCAAATGCTTATTACCCTGTCTATATATTTTGATAATCATGTTATCTAACATTATGTCTCTACATATACTACTATCACAATTAACAACTTCAAGTATCATACTCCCTCGTGCAACACACAGGAGAACAACTTGTTTATCATTGTGATTTGTTAATTTAATATAATTTTTTTGTAAATTTAGGGGTATCAGTTTCTTTCTTTAATTTATGTGAATTCATTTTAAAAAAAAGGTATAATATAATATAATATTGAGTATTTTATTTAATTAATTATAAATTTCGTGTTTAATTGTTAAATTTGAAAGAAGAGACCTTGCCCTTTTAACTAATTTTTTGAACAAAAAATAATTAAGATAGTTATTTATGACTAACATGGACAGTATTTATAACGCTTTTAATACTCCCACTATTAAGTGATAAAATTATTCCAAAAAATAGTGACATTATTAGAAAAAACAACATAATAAACAAAAGAGAATTGAACTTCATATTTAACACCAAATTAAAACTCTCAAATGGACCCCATATGAATTGGAGGAAAAGAAGTTAAATAAATTTTCAGTTTTAATTTTTTTTTTTTTTAAAAAGTGTACATAAAATTTTGTAGGCTTTTTCTTTACGATGAGGGTGCCCTCCTCTTTACCCTTTGGAATCTCATCGTACTTCGATTTTAAGGTGATGGGTCGTTTCTCCTGTCTACAAATCAACTCCTCCCCCTCCCTCTCCTTTCCACTCAAATCAAAACTCCTCCCTCTCATCCTTCTCTCCCATCTCTTGTCATCTTCACATCTCTCACCAACCATCGTCATAATCATTATCAGAAACCTGCTACACACACAGTCCTAAGATTAAACAGCCCAAAACAAAATGTTGAAATCAAAATCTATAGACCTCCCAGATTGTTTATATTCTAATCCACCTATCGTAATCCGACCCAGTGCTGCCACACCAAATCATTCTCTCTATCTCTCAAACCTTGATGACCAAAAGTTCCTCAGATTCTCCATTAAGTACTGTTATATGTTCAGCAAATCTGTGAGCTTCGATGCCTTGAAGCTTTCTCTCTCTAGAGTTCTTGTGGATTACTATCCATTAGCTGGCAGATTGAGGGCCGTCGATGAACAACAAGGAAAGCTCCACGTGAACTGTAACGCAGAAGGAGCTATTTTCGTTGAAGCATTCATGCCCATCACTGCGAATGAATTACTTGAATCTTCCAACATGCCAAACAAGTCCTGGAGGAAGCTCTTGTATAAGTTCGAAGCTCACAGTTTCTTGGACGTTCCTCCTCTTATTGTCCAGGTCTGTTTATTCTTGCTTCATTCGTTGATCCTTATAAATGAATATTTCTGAAGGTACATAATATTTACCTCATGAATTTGGCATGGAAGTTAAAAAGTGAATAAATGGAGTTAGTTTTGTCAATAGAGATGTCAGTTCCGTATGTATTTTACTATCGACTAGTTAGAATATAATTGTTTTTTTAAAAGTTTATTCAGGCCTATGTGTTACCGCGTAGATTCCCTGCATGCCGGGTAACTTAAAAGGCTAAGGGTGTTCAGATTTTCTTAGAAAGCTTGAATTCTCCAAATCGTTTCAGTGCTTACCTTACCTGTAATGATTACACTTGCAAGCAATAATCATCAAAGTCATTGATCAGCTTTCTCTTTTTAACAATTCTCCCCGCAAATGATTTCCTTTCTCCCTCGATACATGAAATTAATTAGGTTAATTAAGAGAAAAAGAAGGCCCAAATCATTAATTTTATCATTTTATGCCTCCATGAAATCTTGATGGCAACTTTTTATCTACCCTTGCTTCTACTCAACTTTATGTGATCATAGTCATAGCCTATACGTTTGCTTTCAAAATCATGTTTCGCGGTTTGGGATCTGTGTGTTGAAATGCTGATAATATGTGTATGCCTCTTTTTGTTGCTCTCACGAAAGTATTTATATAAATATGGCTGTGGTTCCGACTTTCTTGATACCGTCATGTTTTGAATTAACTTACTTAAAATGACCAAAATGTCCTCATCGATCTCATGCTCGTTTACAGGTGACGAGTCTCCGATGCGGAGGAATGGTGGTGTGTGCCGCCATCAACCACTGCATATGCGATGGCATAGGCACATCTCAGTTTTTGAACGCATGGGCCCACCTGACCACATCGCCGACTTGTGAATTACCGATACTGCCCTTCCACTCTCGAAATCTCCTAATGCCTCGAAATCCTCCACAGGTAAAGTTTTCTCACTCGGGATACACAAAAACTAACCCCCCATCATCGCCACCATCCTCTCAGGTGGACCTGGTAAAGTGGTTGCAGTCGCAACACCTGGTGGCCACGTGTTTCACTCTTACATCTTCTCATCTTCTTCATCTGAAGAAACAGTGTGCGGTAACGTGCACGACCTTCGAAGCTCTGGCTTCGCACACGTGGCGCTCCTGGGTTCGTTCACTGGGCCTATCCCCTACCCTCAACGTGAAGCTACTTTTCTCGGTCAACGTTCGCAAAAAGCTAAACCCAGAAATCCCGCAGGGGTATTATGGGAATGGATTTGCGTTAGGATGCGTGGAGAGCACAGTGGAGGAATTGCTAAACGCAGGCCTGGACAATGGTGTGAAGTTGGTGCAACAAGGGAAGGCAAAGTTGGATGATGAACATGTGAGGTCAGTGATTGATTTGTTGGAAGACAAAACGGTAAAAACGGATCTATCGGCTAGCTTGGTGATATCACAGTGGTCGAAGCTAGGGTTAGAGGAGGTGGATTTTGGAGGAGGGAAGGCACTGCAAATGGGGCCTTTGACCAGTGATATTTACTGTTACTTTTTACCGGTAATGGGTGATTCTGAAGCGGTGAGAGTGATGGTGTCCGTGCCTGAGGACGTGGCTGAAAAATTCGAGTTTTACATGAAAGAGTATATTACTTGGGGTAGTAAAGAAGGAAACGGACATGTTCATCATAATGGCTATCATCCTCAACAAAATGGGTTTATCTGAATGACGTCAATATAATAATAATACCTTTATGCGCTTTACTTTATAGCGGTATTATTTACATGGGGGGAGAATCTGTATGTAATCCAATTTTATGAGTGATCGAGTGAGTTTGTCAACGCATTATCATTATAATTAGGACATAATTTGTAGGTTTATAAGAACTATTGTACATATATTAATACTTGTTATGTGATTTAATCTTACATTTAGAAGTGAAGGGAGTATATATATGTAAAAAGGAAAAGGGTATTTACTGTAGCAGCTGATGACAGGAGCTTGTGTGCTGGAGAGAAAAAGGAAAAACGAAAGGAAGAGGTGGGCGTTGCAAGTTGAAACGCTCTCTTCAGTTGTGTTATCGTTTCACTTTCTTTTATTTTTAATATAAAATATAGTTGTTTTTTTTAGAGATTAAGGAAATTAAATGAATAACATAATTATAACATATATTTTGTATCATTAAATTATATATTATTTTATTAATCTCTCAAATTAATTTTAAAAAAATGATAAATATAAATATTCTAAAACGATTTATTTAATTAGCTTCATCTTAACAAACAAAGTTAAGTATGAATTATATTTACGATAGGAAGAAGACTAGGGGAGCCCAAAACAAGCAAGCGGTTGCTACGTGCGCTTCTCAATTATATAATCTCATTCATCAAATTATATAGTAAACTTGTCTAGCGAGCGAGCTCTACATCCATTGTATTGGAGCTGTTAAGATGTGCACTTGACTTGCTTTTATTCACATCGATCTTGTTTTAATTAATAACTCCATTAATATTTTATTGATAACAGATTCTTTTCCTTCAAAAAGAAAAAGTATCAAATGGCTAACAGACCGTCTCGCCCAAAAAAGGGAAAAAAGTAGAGATGCCAAAAATATAAATAGAAAATGAGAATATTGGGAGCATATCGATCGCATCTAGATTTGCACCAAGTGAGTGGAATCATGGATGGCACCAACTAGCTATATGTTTATGCCTATATTATATTTCTTATCACCTCACAGCTATAACAAGCTTTGGAAATACTAATGAGACCCACAAAGATATGAAGTCAAAAAAATAAAAAGCGTGAAGACGGCATCGAAACATTGAATATGTACGTATTTGGCCAACGAAAGAAAAAAAGGCATATGTACGTGTCTATAAATAAATGTGAAGATATTCGTGAGGCAACAGTGATTTAACCATATTTTTACATGATATTTTATGATTAAAATGGGATTCTTAATGCATTTTCTAGGACATTATTGCATGATTAAGCATTAATTTAAGTTAGAGACATTTGTATTGAATTAAGTGAAATTAGGAGCAAAATGGTCATAATTTATTAATTATTTATACAAATGATTTCTTGGACTTTTGATGCTACATTATGTATAATCATGCATGGTAAATGTTTTGGAATTAAATGAAAAAAAATTTGGAAAAATGTCATTTGGGTCAAAAATTAATATTTTGAAGACAGGAGAAAAAAATACAGAAAATGACCCAGAGTTTTCATAAATTTCAGTTTTACCCCAAGTATGTTTCAAAATTTCACACTTTAGTCCCTCTCTGAAAACTTTTTTTTCTTTCACTTTAGTCCCTGGTCAAAACTTGCGTTTTGACCAGGGAATTAATAGGTTTAGAGAAAACCGAACAGGGAGAGGGGCGAGAGCTGCGCGGCGAGAGTTCGGACAGAAGAAAAAGAGCGAACGGGAAAAAGAAGGGAGGCAAGCTTGGAGCGCCGCGGACTGAGACTCGACCTTCACCTTCTCCTTCCTCTCTCACCGGTGGCATCTTTCACCTTCACCGTCGCCGGTGAGCTTCGACCCTTTCTCCACCACCGTAGACAACACCACCGTGGGGAGAGCTGGAACTGGAGTGGCGGCTGGAGCTGGAGTTCTGGAAGGGCTGGCGGCTGAAGCTGAGCACGAAGGGGAAGAAGAAGAAAACAAACAGAGGAGGCTGAAGCATTTCTTCTGCAGTTTCCGGCGAGCTTTCTGCAGTTTCCGGCGAGTTCTTGAACTTTCCGGCGAGAACCTTGAATTTTCCGGCGACATTCTCCAGATTCCGGTGACTTCTTCCAGCAAGCTATGAGTGGCTGATTTTTCTGATCTTGGTGATGAAGATGTGTTCTTGAGCTCATTGGACTACATTAGGGGAGTTAATTTTATCTTACTATTAGTTTAGGATTATATATTTGAATTGCTTAATTTTGATGTATGATTCTGGAACTGAGATTAATGGTAATTATCTCTGTTAGTTTGATATTTGTAGTTGAGATTGGAATTTGTGGTGTGATTTTTATATGCGTATGAATTTCTTTGTGTTGTCAATTAAGCTATGTTGATTAGCGTGGTATCGTCTAGTTAATGTGGTTGATTTGCATCCTTGAAGGGCTGTTTAGCAATTCAATTTAAGAAGTCTCATATTGCATAATTCCAATTTTAATTATACATTAAGTGGGTTTAAACAATTTCTCAAGGAGTAGTAGTTAGCTATGGTTATAGGAGCTACTATTAATTGGGAATATTGGACTCAAGTGGTATCTTGAGGTTTTTTTTTCTTAAGACTTAATGAATTTTAACTCCCATAATCTTTTAAGAGCAAGGATAGTCATTTCTTCATTACCAAGAACATTAATCATTTAATCTTATTTTTATCCAAAGTATTTTTTTTTTTCCCATTATTTCCAAAAGAGAAAAAATTAGGAATAGTTTCTTTATTTTTATTTATGCATTTTATGTAGAGAAAACTCTTTTAGGAACCCCAATTTTCTAACCATGTTCATATCACTTATTTATCTTAGGAAATTCAAAATAAATTTGGCTCCTTGATTAAGAGAACGATCCCGAGTTAATTGCACTGTATTGCATTTAATTCGTGGTAAATAGTGATTCGACCCCGAGGCGACTGAGGGTGAGTCGAATCAATGGCGCCGTTGCCGGGGAGTCAATTTTGACTCCTTTGGTTTACTAAGTGTCAATTGGTTCAGATTGATCGGGGTTTGCCCTTGTGAGCCTATTAGGTTTTTCTTTTATTTATTTATTTTGTTTAATTGTTTATATATAGAAAAAAAAAACAAATATCTTGATTTTCTCTGTTTTTGCATTTTCATTTGCACTAGCATTTCTACTTGTCCATACACATCATACACACTCACACATAGTTGCACTCAGTCCACTTGCACATTTTCTTGCTTGAACTTGAATGCAACACAATTTTGGCACTCCATTGTTTCATTGCTTGCTTGATAGCTTTGCATGACCGACCAATTTGAGAGGGAATCTGATCAATCCTCTAATTTTGATTTTTTCATTGACTTGAGTGATTGTGTTTCGCAAGGTACAAATATGGAAGAAGTGAACGATAATCAACCAAGGAGGAGAACCATAAGGGATGTAACAAGATCGGATGTCACTCATGATCCTTTCAACATTGCATGCCCTAACCTTGAGGTTAATTTTGAGCTAAAGGGGCCTTTGCTTAATTCACTACCTCACTTTCATGGACTCTCAAATGAGGACCCTTACAACCATCTCAATGCTTTGTACTTGGCTTGCTCAAATATGAAGCCCGTTGGTGCTCGAATAGAGGATGTGCAATTAAAGGTGTTCTATTTCACTTTGGAAGGGAAAGCTAAGGAATGGTACATGATGCTACCAAGGCATGTTAATGATGCTCTTCGTTCATGGGTTAACTTGAAGAAAGCTTTCTTGGAAAAGTACTTTCCTGATTCAAGGATTTCAGAGCTTAAAAAGGAAATTTACTCCATCAAACAAGACCCCTTAGAGTCCTTCTATGAATATTGGAGTCGATTTCAGGAGCTTTTAAATAAGTGTCCACACCATCAAATTGCTGATGAACAATTGATTCAATACTTCCATGATGGCCTTTTACCTAATGAGAAGGGCATTTTAGATGCTTCAGCTGGAGGTTCTTTGGAAGATTGCACGGCTGATGAGGCATGGGCTCAAATTCGGATGAGAGCTCGAAATACTCAACAATATAATGTGAGAGAGATAAGAGGAGTTTGTGAGATAGGCTCTAACCAAAGGATGGTCTCACTTGAGTCTAAAATGGATAAAGTTACTTCACAACTTTCCCTTATCACATCCGAGCTTCATAATTTGAGTATTCAACAAGCACCTCATTCTCCTAATTCACAAGCTCTTGTTGCACCTAGTTGTGATAGTTGTGGTTCAATGATGCATGTTTCAAGTCTATGCCCTAATCAACATGAAGAACTAAATGCTATGTATCAAGGAAGGCCTAACCAACAACAACCAAGATGGGATTCTAACACTACCACCTACAATGAAGGTAGAAGACCTAATGCTAATTTTGGTTGGAGAAATCAAGAAGGGTCATCATATCAAGTCCAACCATATGGGTCAAATCGTGGGCAAATGGTTCCTCTTCAAGAGTCTAAAGGTGATGAGACCAATCAATTATTGAAGAGTATGGTTGCTAAACTCACTAGCATGGACAACCGGATGATGGAAGAAAGAGCTTTCAATGAGAGTAAATTCTCTTCTATCACCACAAGCCTACAAAATCTACAAAGTGATAGGGCAAGTGATAGTACTCAAATGTCTCATGTATGCAAGAAGTTGGAAGAATTGGAATTGAAGAATAACACTATGCAATCTCACTTAACTCAACTCTCCAATTCTTTGAGTGATGTGCATGCTAAGACAAGTGGTTCTATTCCTTCAAATACTGTCATCAACCCTAAATCACTTAATGCCATTGAGTTAAGGAGTGGTAGGAAAGTACACTTCCCTGAAGAGATTGACAATGATGTGGATGAGGAAATTGAAGTTGAAAGTCCACCATTAACCCCAATGAAGCTTCCTGATTCTGAGAGTTCCAAAGAGAAAGCTATCCTTGAGAAGAAGAAGGCCAAAGTAGTTGAGCAACCTCAAGTAGAACAACCACCACTTCTGAGAGAGGTGGGCTCCAAGGAAAGAAGCACTTTTGAGGAAGGTGAGACAAGCGAGCAAGCCATCCTATCTAACACTGATGGTAAGGAGGTAAAAATTTCTCAACTCCCTTTTCCTAAAGCTTACTTTCAAGGCAAGAAAATGCATGAGGAACAAACTGAAAAAGAAATGTATGATTTGTTTAGCAAGCTGAATATCAATGTTCCTTTCTTTCAATTGGTCAAGTCTATGCCCAGTTATTGCAAATTCTTGAAAGAGCTTTGCACTAACAAGAGGAAGTTTAGGCCAAATGAGAGAGTGCAAATTAGCTCTAATGTGTCTGCCCTTTTCAAACCCCAACTCCCTGTTAAGTGCAAGGATCCTGGCTCATTCACTATACCTTGTACCGTAGGTAATGTGCATGTAGCTCAAGCCTTGTTAGATTTAGGTGCAGCCATTAATGTCATGCCTAGTGCCATTTTTAAATCTCTTGGTGTGAAGGAGCTTAAGAGGACTAGTGTGGTTCTCCAACTAGCTGATAGGAGCATTAGGCACCCACAAGGCATCATTGAGGATTTGCTTGTCAAAGTCAAAGACTTAGTTTTTCCTGCTGACTTCTATGTGTTAGACATGTCTCATGAGTCTAGTGAATCCACCCTTATCTTAGGGAGACCTTTTATGAGAACTGCTAGCACCTTGATAGACATGAGAGATGGTTCAATCACTATGGAAGTGGGCAATCATAAGCTAAGTTTTAATATGTATGAAGCCATGAAGCATCCTTTTGAAGATTACTCTTTATTAGGTGTGAATTCAATTGACTTGGCCATTGATGATGAGGTTAATGAATATGAGCTTAAATTCCACACTAATAATTGTGATCTTGACTGTGGTATTGCATTGGATTCATGTGATGATAAATTTCCCTCTTCTTCTGTTGAAAATTTTGATTCACTTGGGAGTGAGATTTCCAACCTTAACTCATCGATGGTTAATTGTTGGTTATCATCCCTTGATGATTTTTCTCTTACTTCTCTGAGTTCATTTGAGCTTAATTCTTCCAATGATTCATTATTTAGTGATGATGCTTGTGAGGAAGGTGCTTTTGTTAATGTTTCAGGTCACAAACTAGTGGAGGAAGCTGAGTTTGAAGTCGGTAGTCAAGACTTGGATGATTTGCTCTCCAAGGGGATAGCCCTCACACCGACTAAGACATCCTCTCATGTGACTCACTTTGGACCTAGAAACAATGTGGTTACAGGGCCACCTTCTAACTCTTCACTTCATCATAGAACCAAGATAACTCCTCATACCTTGAGATTTTTAAATGAGCTAATCACTCCTTGTGAAGTAGGTATGAAAGAGACTTTGTTCCCCAAGCCTGTTGCTGCTGTAGACCAACCTGATATTGGTTCAACACTTGGGAAGACCAATGAACAAGTGGTCAAATCTATGGAGCCTAGCACAAGTCATGCACCTTCTAAGTCCATAAAGGGGAGTATTTCTACTACCCTTGATCTTCCTAGACTAATTCCCTCTATTGTTCAACCTCCTGATTTAGAGCTTAAGCCTCTCCCCTCTAATTTGAAATATGCTTTCCTTGCTGTGGATGGAAAATTGCCTGTTATTATTTCAAATTCTTTGTCTGTGAATGAGGAGGAGAGATTGCTTAATGTTTTGAGTAGAAATCGAAAGGCTCTAGGTTGGACTTTAGCTGACATTCCTGGGATTAGTCCTGCTATTTGTACCCATCGGATCCTTTTGCATGAGGAATCCAAACCTCTTAGGCAACCCCAAAGACGCCTCAACCCCCTAATTTTGGATGTGGTTAAGAGAGAAGTAACCAAGCTATTGAGTGCGGGTATCATCTACCCAATTTCTGATAGCGAGTGGGTTAGTCCGGTACATGTAGTGCCTAAGAAGAGTGGGATAACTGTGGTGCAAAATGAAAATGATGAGTTGATACCTACTAGGGTGCAAAATGCTTGGAGAGTGTGCATAGACTATAGGAAATTGAATGAAGCATCTAGGAAAGATCATTTTCCCTTACCCTTCATAGATCAAATGCTTGAAAGGTTGGCGGGTAAGAGTCATTATTGTTTCCTAGATGGTTATTCAGGATATTTCCAAATTCCATTAGCTCCTGAAGATCAAGAAAAGACCACTTTTACGTGTCCATTTGGTACCTATGCCTATAGGAGAATGCCTTTTGGATTATGTAATGCACCGGGTACTTTCCAACGTTGTATGATGTCACTTTTCTTTGACTTTCTTGAAAATTGTATGGAGGTTTTTATGGATGATTTTACAGTGTATGGCAATTCTTTTGATGCTTGTTTAAACAGTTTGGACAATGTTCTTGCTAGATGCATTGAGAAAAATTTGGTTTTGAATTATGAGAAGTGCCATTTCATGGTTGATCATGGAATAGTACTTGGTCATTTGATATCTAGCAAGGGCATTGAAGTTGATAGAGCTAAAATTGAGGTGATCTCCTCATTGCCCTACCCCACTAATGTCAAAACACTTCGTTCTTTCTTAGGGCATGTGGGTTTTTACCGGCGATTCATAAAAGATTTTAGTAAGATAGCTCTACCATTATCTAAACTATTGCAAAAAGATGTTGACTTTGTCTTTGATACTTCTTGCAAACAAGCATTTGATGAATTAAAAGCACACTTGATATCTCCTCCTATTTTGAAAGCACCAGATTGGACTTTGCCTTTTGAACTAGCATGTGATGCCTCTAATTCTGCTGTGGGGGTCATGCTAGGACAAAAGCATGGCAAGTTGTCCAATGTGATCGCTTATGCATCCAAAACGTTGGATAGTGCACAAAGGAATTACACTACCACTGAAAAAGAACTGTTTGCTGTGATTTTTGCATTAGATAAGTTTAGACAATATCTAATCAATTCCAAAGTGGTTGTGTACACAGATCATGCAGCGGTGAAGTTTCTCTTCACTAAGCCTCAATCAAAACCAAGGCTCATTAGATGGATGCTATTGCTGCAAGAATTTGATATAAGTATCAAAGATAGGCCTGGAACTACAAACCTTGTAGCAGATCACTTGAGTAGACTACCGGATGGCACAAAGGGAGTACTTGATTCTGATTTAATTTGTGATAATTTCCCTGATGCATCCCTTATGTCTATATCTGTTTATGCTCCTTGGTTTGCTAATCTAGTGAATTATATTGTGACCGGTCTCATTCCTGAGCATATGTCTTCCTTTCAGGCTCAAAAACTTAAACGAGAAGCTGAACACTACATTTGGGATGAGCCTTATTTATGGAGACTATGCAATGATCAAGTTATCAGGAGGTGTATTCCAGAGATCGAGTCCAAGGACATACTTTTTGCTTGCCATTCAATGGTTTGTGGTGGACATTTTAGTGCTCATAAGACCTCTAGGAAAGTGTTAGATGCTGGATTTTATTGGCCTACCCTTTTTAAGGATGCATATCTGTTTTGTAAGGCATGTGATAAATGCCAAAGGTTTGGAGGGTTAAGTAAACGGAATGAGATGCCACAACAACCCATGCTCTTTTGTGAGGTATTTGATGTTTGGGGCATTGATTTCATGGGTCCTTTTCCACCATCATCTGGCTTTATCTACATCTTGTTAGCCGTAGATTATCTCTCTAGATGGGTAGAAGCCATTCCTACTAGGAAAGATGATGCCCAAACGGTCTCCAAATTTCTCAAGTCTAACATCTTTTGTAGATTTGGAGTACCAAGGGCTATAGTAAGTGATAGAGGTTCCCATTTTTGCAATAAAGTTATTGATAACTTACTTGTTAAGCTTGGGGTAACCCACAAAATGTCCACTCCTTATCACCCACAAACGAATGGGCAAGCGGAAGTATCCAACCGAGAGATCAAACATATATTGGAAAAGATAGTTAAGCCTTCAAGGAAGGATTGGAGCTCAAGGTTGGAGGAAGCACTGTGGGCCTACAGAACTGCCTACAAGACACCAATAGGAATGTCTCCTTACCGGCTTATCTATGGTAAAGCATGTCATATTCCGGTAGAGTTGGAGCACAAAACCTATTGGGCGGTAAAAATGTGCAACATGGATGTAGAAGAAGCTGGTTCGGAAAGGAAGTTACAAATGCAAGAACTTGAGGAAATGAGATTAGAAGCTTATGAGAGTTCTCGCATTTACAAAGAAAAGACCAAGCTTCTTCATGATAAGAAGATTATCCGAAAGGATTTCAAAGTTGGTGATCATGTTTTGCTATACAAGGCTCGATTCAAGTTGTTGAGCGGGAAGCTTAAAGATAAATGGTGTGGGCCTTACACTATCACCAAAGTACATCCATTTGGCATGGTAGAGTTGCTTGATGAGACTACTGGGAAAGACTTTCAAGTCAATGGACATCTCCTCAAGCTCTGCCGTGATTCATCATCAAAGCCTCCTTGAGGCCAGGTTGTCTCTTTCCTTCACTTTCATTTGCTGTTTTGGATTGTTCAATTTACTTGTGATTCTGAATGCTTGAAATAAGTGTGGGGGAGAGACTATCTCAGTAGGAAAGTAGAAGTAGTATAGCTTAATAATTCGAATAAAAACTCCTAATGTATACTTTACATCTTAGCCACTACCTTGCTTAATTGCCATTGTGCCTCTTCACTCTAATTTTCTGTTATTATGGCTTGTTTCTTCTTTCTTCTCTCTTTGTATGATGTTGATGTGTTGTGCTTCAATTGCAATTGGACTTCACAACTTTCCACTTCATTAAGGAACAAGTTAGAATGATAGAATTGCTTTCCAAACATTGAGGACAATGTGTTGATTAAGTGTGGGGGAGGAGAATACATTTTGAATCCCAATTAATTGGTTGTTTTAAAATGAGAAAAAAATGCCAAAAACTAGAAAAAAAAATTTCTTTGAGCTTTCATGAGATCTAGTGTTTTGGCAACTTTTTAAAACCATGTTTTGTTTTTTTCAAGCGAATGGGAAGAGAAATGAACCCACAATTGGATTTTTGCTTACTCCTTGTTTTGAAAAAGAGAGTTTCTACATCACTAGTGTTTTTAAGGGTTGGGCATTATCATAATTGATTGTGTTTTGTAAGGCTAACTCTTGGAATAATTAAGTAGATGTTTTGTTGTTAGCTTCTTATGCAATTGATTGTGTTAGAGTGGGCATTAGAGAAAAACCTAGTTGGAAGGTTATTTGAGCCTTAATTTCTTTCATGAGTATATGTTCATTTAGTCTTTCACCTTCTAGAACTTGTTCCAACTCTTTTTCAAAACAATGTTTGCATTAGTGTGATGAAGAGGAAAGAGGCATTCATATTTTAATCCCTTTCACCCAAACACAAACTTACATTCATATGCCCTTTGCTACCAATTTTGAGCCATTCTTATGTTGTATGCATTTCATTACTTATAATATTCATAGCATTTTAAAAATCAAAGGAAAATTGCCCCAAAAAAAAAAATAAAAAAAATAAAAAATGAAATGCCATGTATATAGAAAAGAATGAAAAAGAAGTAAAAAAAAAGTATTGAAAAAAAAAAAAAGAGAAAAAAAAAAAGAGGAGGAAAGTGTTTTGTAAAAAAAATATAATATCAAGAAGGCATTTATTTATGAATTTCCAAAAGAATTGGCAAAGTTTGTAAAGTTATTTAGATGCTATGAACTTGATCATTAACTTTGACTTGCATATCAACTATTCATTTTTCTAATTAATTCATTCCATTTAGCCTCCACCCAACATTACAAGTCATTTAAGTCCTCTTGATTCATTTCATTAATTGCTATTGGTAGTGGAGATGTTAGAGTTGTTACAAGCCTATGGTAAAGTGATGATTAAGTGAGCTAGAGTGAAATTATTCCAATGAAGTGAGGTGAGTGAAATAGAAATACCTTGAGAGTCTCTTGTGCTTCATTTTAATATACTTGATTGTGTAGTTAGCTAATCTCTTCACATCATTTGATTATGACTAGAGTTGGCTTGATGAAGTTGGTTAATTGATGCATTGGTTTATAATTATGAAATTGCTTATATTTTAAATGCATTAGTGATTTGGATATGAAATTTTGTACTTAATTGCCTTTGTTCAGGAGCACAAAGGTCTAAGTGTGGGGGAATTGATTTAACCATATTTTTACATGATATTTTATGATTAAAATGGGATTCTTAATGCATTTTCTAGGACATTATTGCATGATTAAGCATTAATTTAAGTTAGAGACATTTGTATTGAATTAAGTGAAATTAGGAGCAAAATGGTCATAATTTATTAATTATTTATACAAATGATTTCTTGGACTTTTGATGCTACATTATGTATAATCATGCATGGTAAATGTTTTGGAATTAAATGAAAAAAAATTTGGAAAAATGTCATTTGGGTCAAAAATTAATATTTTGAAGACAGGAGAAAAAAATACAGAAAATGACCCAGAGTTTTCATAAATTTCAGTTTTACCCCAAGTATGTTTCAAAATTTCACACTTTAGTCCCTCTCTGAAAACTTTTTTTTCTTTCACTTTAGTCCCTGGTCAAAACTTGCGTTTTGACCAGGGAATTAATAGGTTTAGAGAAAACCGAACAGGGAGAGGGGCGAGAGCTGCGCGGCGAGAGTTCGGACAGAAGAAAAAGAGCGAACGGGAAAAAGAAGGGAGGCAAGCTTGGAGCGCCGCGGACTGAGACTCGACCTTCACCTTCTCCTTCCTCTCTCACCGGTGGCATCTTTCACCTTCACCGTCGCCGGTGAGCTTCGACCCTTTCTCCACCACCGTAGACAACACCACCGTGGGGAGAGCTGGAACTGGAGTGGCGGCTGGAGCTGGAGTTCTGGAAGGGCTGGCGGCTGAAGCTGAGCACGAAGGGGAAGAAGAAGAAAACAAACAGAGGAGGCTGAAGCATTTCTTCTGCAGTTTCCGGCGAGCTTTCTGCAGTTTCCGGCGAGTTCTTGAACTTTCCGGCGAGAACCTTGAATTTTCCGGCGACATTCTCCAGATTCCGGTGACTTCTTCCAGCAAGCTATGAGTGGCTGATTTTTCTGATCTTGGTGATGAAGATGTGTTCTTGAGCTCATTGGACTACATTAGGGGAGTTAATTTTATCTTACTATTAGTTTAGGATTATATATTTGAATTGCTTAATTTTGATGTATGATTCTGGAACTGAGATTAATGGTAATTATCTCTGTTAGTTTGATATTTGTAGTTGAGATTGGAATTTGTGGTGTGATTTTTATATGCGTATGAATTTCTTTGTGTTGTCAATTAAGCTATGTTGATTAGCGTGGTATCGTCTAGTTAATGTGGTTGATTTGCATCCTTGAAGGGCTGTTTAGCAATTCAATTTAAGAAGTCTCATATTGCATAATTCCAATTTTAATTATACATTAAGTGGGTTTAAACAATTTCTCAAGGAGTAGTAGTTAGCTATGGTTATAGGAGCTACTATTAATTGGGAATATTGGACTCAAGTGGTATCTTGAGGTTTTTTTTTCTTAAGACTTAATGAATTTTAACTCCCATAATCTTTTAAGAGCAAGGATAGTCATTTCTTCATTACCAAGAACATTAATCATTTAATCTTATTTTTATCCAAAGTATTTTTTTTTTCCCATTATTTCCAAAAGAGAAAAAATTAGGAATAGTTTCTTTATTTTTATTTATGCATTTTATGTAGAGAAAACTCTTTTAGGAACCCCAATTTTCTAACCATGTTCATATCACTTAGTTTATCTTAGGAAATTCAAAATAAATTTGGCTCCTTGATTAAGAGAACGATCCCGAGTTAATTGCACTGTATTGCATTTAATTCGTGGTAAATAGTGATTCGACCCCGAGGCGACTGAGGGTGAGTCGAATCAAACAGTAGAATTCTGGTTTAGAGGAGAGACATGAAGTATAAGAGGATAATCAATCGCTGTGTAAGTTAGGCTTTTCAAGTGAGATTTTATTCAAAAGGACGTTAATGCAGGCATGCTACGAGTAAAAATATTCTGGGGAATGATCCATAATCACGCTTGAGAAGCACATAATTAAAATGCAAAATAATAATATTTGAAGGCAGAACAATATATAGGAGAGACTTTAAATGGATGGGGGTGGGAGTGGGTATATATATTTGTGTGTGTGTAAAGGCTATTTGCAACGTTAATATATATGTTTTTGGAGGATATATAGTAGGTAGCCTTTATTTTTTGTGATGCAACTCATTGAGCGCCCACCAAAATCTCCACTCACTGTCCGCTGATGCATATCGATCGATATGCTTTTTGATATGATTCTCAATCCCTCTCTCCTTTTATTCCTTTTTCTTCTTCTTTTAATTTGGCAGTTGAAAGATCAAACTCTAATTAAGTCACCGGCTTGTTTTAATTTGTTTAAGAAATTAATAAAAAGAGGATAATGACCCTTTTACTGTTCATTCATTTGATACCTACCAACTTTAATTTTGACAATGTTGGCCCACGTAGCATGCGGACATGGTGCCATCCTCCTCGTTTCATATCACTCCGCCTTTAATTTGTTCCCAACAAAACTTCATTATGTTATATTAATCTTTGGTATATTTACTTAATTTAATTTAGTTAATAAAATTAGTTAATATGTATTTATTTTCTAAAATATTATGATCATCTTATTTAATTCGTATGTTCCCTCTCCTCTTTTGTTATTGTTGAGGAATAAGAATAAATTATAAAAATGTTAATAAATATAAAAATTGTCTTATATTTATGATCAATATAATCAACTCATTAAATATGTTATACGTTAAGAACTAGAGGAGGGAGTATTCGACTGGGACATTGCCTATACGCACGTAATAACCTGATTTGGTGAGGGATTTTGGACGGAATTACCCTTTCATTTGGTTTTAAGGAAACCAACCTTGATGCATGGCTAATTCAGGACTTCACAGGTTAAGCAGATCATGATATCGGAATTCAAATGCATCAAGAACGTTCTTTGTTTTCAAGTATCAAACTCCAACTTCAATTCATATGGTTGCAGAATGCAGAGTCATGTGAAGTTAGGGTCGCTGAGGTAGACTTTCATATTGGTTGTTTGTCATCAAATCTGCCAGTAATTGAATTTAACTAAGTATTGAATCATAAATAATCAAATAAATTAACATTAACATTAAATTGAGGGGGGGGGGGGGAGCATGTTTTAAAAATTCTAAATATAATCAAGTCAGTATAGATCATCATCTTGAACCTGTTCCCACAATAATTGTAAGAGATGAGGGATGAGGGAATGTGTGTGAGAGAGAGAGAGAGAGATAAAAAATTTAAAGTTCACAACTAAACAAACAAATTAAGTCAAATGTCCTTCACATGGATCAACGAATTTTTTATTTAATTGGAGAATAAAATAAACGCCACAACATTATTTGTTGGAAGCATTCTCAATCTGGAGGATTTAGACTTAATAAGTGGCAACGCGCGTGCAAAATGACAGTACTAAATTATAATGATAACCTTTTTCTTTGTGTCTCTATATCAATGATTGTGATTGTTTTTATTTATTTTCCTGCATGTGTATAATCCATAAAATATTTTTGAAGAAATTGGAATAGCATGTCATATAATGTATATATGCAAGCATAAAAAACACAAACTAAACATAAAAATCTTAAAAAGCTAACAAGCACTAAAGATTATGGATGCTAATTAATCAAACACAAGCTATACAAATTAAAATTCAACACTGTCAAGCAAAATTTCTCTTTTAATTCTTAAGAAGAAAAGCAAATTGAACACGAAAAAACTTACATGGCAGACTGAATTGATTCGAAATATCCAAATATCGATAAGAATAAAATCGAGGGAGGAGAGTAAGTTACCAAAAACTGATAAGAATAAAAAGCAGTAGGAGAGTGCTATGGTGCTTTATTGATATTAATAGACCCCCATGAGCGTCATCCACTGTCATGTCGTTGCCATCTTAGGATCTCACTTTCTCGGCTTCCTGGCCACTTCTTTTTATTACCAAAAAAAAAAAAAACACCACATCTTTCTTCTATGTATTATGCAACTATATCTTCTTGTCTGTATAATAAATATTGATTCATCTGTTATATAGTGAGCCTTTTCTTTTTTAAAACAAAAAACATAAAGGCACTATCTTCGATTCGCATTTGATTCCTCTTTGTTCTGCTTTTATCTGAAAAACAACAAAACCAAAGCGATATTTTAAGTCTCAGTTTTCTGATTCAATATAATTAAATCAAACAAGGCCATTTTGAAAGGAAGAACTTTTTATTTCTTTTGGTTTTTTGTATTGTTCACGATAGTTTAAAATTTGAAATTTTATGACAGCCCTTGCCGACCTAACTTATTGAAAAAGACACAATTCAACGTCTTCTTTCTGTCTGTTTTTCCCCCCCAAAAGGGTGATGGCAACTTTAGAGACATTAAGGTAAAATTAAATTGATTAGTTAGTTGATTAGCACCATAGTCTATATAAATGGTTTTGACCAATATGATTTTATGTTTAAGATAGTTAGATCCTCACCATGTTAAGGGAGATATTAATATGAGTCTCTCTTTAAAAAGGAAAATGGAAGTCTCTTTTAGGTCGCAAGTGGGGCTGATTATCTCCCTCTAATGAGTCCCTACAACTACAAGAATCTCTATTATATTTAAGTAATATTTCTGTTCACTCTTTAAAATATAATATTGCTGTTTTGTTCGTGCATGAATTATAAAATGAACTTATCATTGACTGGATGTTGGATTCTCCGTGTAGATTGGCATAATTCATACTTAATTGTATTTAAAATAAATACAATAATAGCTTATTGTGGGTTTATGAGCTTGATTAGTTTTCCAGTCTTAGCTTGATGTTTATGTGGACTAACTTGTATCATTTAATTTTACAATATGTTGCGATTGAGTCTCAATTACAAATAGTTTAACTTTTAGAGGACGAAATTTTTTGTTGGCAACTGTCTAAATCAATACTTGCTACTTATTTTTCAGAATTTAAGACTTAATTGTCATTCTTTTTACTTAAATTTCATTCTCCTTCCGTAAAAAAATGTTAGCATGAGTATTTGAGATATAATTTAAAACACACATGATGATCATTTCAGTTTGTGTGGCCCCTTTTTTTTTGGTTTGGTCTATTCATCATTCGTCCTCCTTTTCAAATTCATTTGAATATATTCATCATTCCTCAGCCCCCACAATATATAGTGATTTATCGCAGATCGTGGAAAAGCTTTAAAGCATAAATAAAAAGAGCCAATGACCAAAGATATTTAATTAGCATATGGATAGCTCAAAAAAGGACAAATCCCATGGGAATCAAAAATAAACTAAAGCTGTTGGATCCGCTCTTTTTTTAAGCTAAAGTTTTTTTTAAAAAAAAAACTATTTAATGATTATATAAACATTTTTAACTTGAAAGCTCATATTAAGAATAAGTTGTACGGCAAAAATTTTCATAAGCATTTTTTCTAATAAAAATTATCATAAATGGGGAATTTGGGTTTGTTGGAGTGTAACAACCAAAATAGGACAAAATCAAGAAGATTCACATTTTTAAGCGAAGAAAAAAAGAAATCCCTCAACATATCTGTTTTAAACCAAACAGAAGTCAAACATTTTACTTTATGATTTTATAAAAAATCACTTGCTGTGTGAAAGAAATCTCTTTTAGTCCTCAAAGATCATTGTTAACTCAATACATTCATTACTAATTCTCAGATTACTCAAAACATTAAGATGTTTCCTATTGTTAATATCCTAAGAGATGATTCTATAACCAAGGACCGCGCATTACTGCATGACACGTAACTTATTTATGGCACGGAAATTTTAATTTAGCTGAACCAATAAAAAAGAGAATGAACTTCTAAATTACAATGAATGTACAAAAAATAGGAAAGCAAATCATTAGTAGGAGCCCAAAAAAAATGTGGAAAATAACCTTCAGTTTTTTTTTTTTTTTTTTGGGGGGGGAGTACATTTGAGAATGGTGCTATTTGCTGAGATAAAATTGAGAGAGAAAGACAAAGTAAAAAAGATTGTAATGCTCAAAACTCAAAATCGAAAGGAAGACTACAACCTCAACATTTCATTTTAACAAAAGCTAATAAGAGCTTAAAAAAAGTAGATCTCAAAAGCTTTTGGCTTTTTTTCTTCATTGTAAACGAAAAAACTCTTTTTATTATAAAAGTTTTTATAAAAATACATTTGGCCTAGTTTCTACTTAATTTTTTTTTTAAAAAAAGGCTAAAAAAGATAAGAACAGCCGCTAAAACCGATAATGAATGTGCTTCTTCGTGTGCATATTTTGTAAACTAAAGATAAGTCAACGCATGTTACGTAACTAATAGTATTTTCTGTGGCAATAATGTGAAAGCACCAATCAAATTAATTAAAACAATGAGAACAGCTTATATGCACTAGGAGAGATAACCTGTATCCGTGGTCACATATATTATTTAATATACGTTAAATGTCTGACAATAATTTTGCATATATATTTTTTTTTTTGGTGTAATTTTTTTGCATATTTATTAATTATTACAATACATGTCTTTAAAAATATTCTATAGAGGTTAATTCGATCTTAAATTAATTACAGTCCCAAATCACAGTACTTCGGAGGTTGCTAGGGCTTTGCGAGCAGGTGGAGCACGAGGTCGACGTTTTTCTTCTTATTCTAAGGATGTTTTTTTCCTGATATAATTATTCTATGAATTTTGTTTGACAATTTTTAGATCGTCTTGTCTTCCATATATTGTGGCCCTCATGCTGCGACCATTCGGCCCATCTCCAGCAAGCTGACACCTGGCCCATTCACATTCTTCACGGGATTCGGCCCACGCTTCTCAACAGTAATAATTATCCTGCCAATATGTTGTCGTATCCACTGATTTGATTTGGGTCCCCTTGAATCAAGCTGAACCGGCAAGAAAATATATATATATATTTTAATTTTAATATGCATCCAATATCCTAAAGTTGTTATTGAACAATTACTCTAGAATGTTTAGTACACTTTCATTAAAAGGATTTTGTATTTGTCCCAAAAAAAAAAAAAATTAGAAGATTTTGTAAAAGTTCACGATGAGGTTTTAATTGATACTTAAAAAAAAAAGTTTCAATTGATACTTAAAAAAAATACTCTATAGGCAAAATTTATTAAAAAAAAGGGGGGTAAAAATCACATCACACAATATTTTAGTGTTGGAAGGACCTACAAAAATCATTTAGTGCGCTAAACATACTATAAATTTCTTTAAGATATTTGATTTAGCTGAAAAATTAGTTTAGAGTTTAGAGTACTAGACGCAACTTAACTTTTATATTTATTTTACCTTATCCAACACAAGTCCCTCTAGTCTTATTAGGGCCATAATAACAGGCAAAAAAGAAATAGAAATCACTTGTCACCTTTAGAGAATATATTAAACACCGAAAGGGAGGGCAACTTAATTAAGTAACCCATAGGTAATAAAGAAACACTATATAGGAGGAAATTTGCTAATAAATTACTAGTCATCGGATGCTATAAATAATAATGAACTACTTGCCATTGAGTGCTATGTCTACTAATTATTAAAGAAGCAATAATCTATATATAGGAGGAAGCGTGTTCTATTCCATAGATCCCCTTTGTCCATTTGCCAATAGCTACAATAACTAATTAAAAAATGCGTAATTTAGGTAATGTGATCAGCGAGATATCCTTACAGAAGATTGGCAGGCTCAAGCAGATTATGACTACGAACATTACTTCCAGAATAAGAAGTACAGTCTCAGTGCAGCTAGAAGTAAGATTTGGTGCCCCCAAAGATCATGATCAGGTAAAAAAGAATGTAAATGGTTCATTTAATACTCCCTGCAGTCTTTAATATATAAGATATATTTATAGAGTTAATATTTATCCTTTGATATAAGATATATTTTTTATATTAATCATTTTTTTTAATTTAATCACCACTATTAATACTATTATATCATTATATGCTATCAATACTTCTGACACAAAGTCTCTTGTAGCTTTATAGCTCCAAAATTGGAAGATTGTGTGTGTATAGAGGTGGACACACATATATATACACTGAGGATGTTTGATTGGAATAAAGATGGTACATGCGTTGGTTCATAATGGTATGCTTAAGCTTTTGATCAGTAGTTTTATATGAACAACTGTGAATTGTGAACTTTTGATGGGGTGACGGCAAGTGCACCGGTCATTACAAGTAATAGAGTAGTGAAAAAGTATCGTCCCACGAGGAATAGTATTTCAACCACTAATTCGCTATTTTGACCTTAGTTGGATAATTTTGAGTAACAAATGATGAGTTGTAGTTAAACAAGAATTTCAAGAATTGAAGAAAAATTAAGAACTCAAGATCAAGAATCTCAAGAAGATGTTTAGAAAAGACAATTAATCAAGAAAAGCGCAGCCAAGGCTCAAAATCCCCCTATGCTTATTTAAGTATTTGAATTGAAACCCTAATTGATTATGATTCTCAAATTGACGATTAATTCTCAAAGGTTAGACTAAGTCTCAATGTCTTGATGCTACCTTAGTCTATTTTATCTTTAAAAACAACCTAATGTCTTAGAATTGTCTAGAAAGATCAGATCTTGAACTAGAATCCTACGATCGCATAAATTCATAAGCTTATGTCTTGGTCATGCAATTTTATGATGAATTAACAAATTCTAGTTAAATGCATCAACATCTCTATTGTCATACATCAACCTATGAACAATCTTAAAGGTGATCAATCTTCAAGAAAGCATTAAGCAAAGGAATTCATTCAATAAAGGAAATCAAGATTCAATAAAGAATTCGAGCAAATACGATAAACTTGCATAGGGTTTATCCTAGCCCTAACTACAAAAAAGAAATTAGCCAAGCATGGCTAAATCAACAAAACAAAGAAGAAAAGATGAAAATAGAATAGGTCTTCAATGATTGGGGAAAGCTGATCTCTACGATAAAGCTTTGATCTTCTTTCTCTAATGTTGTCGAGTTCTTTCTTGTGTCAGGAGTTCAAGAAGGTCAAGAAGGTGACTCTATTTGCTAGGGTTTCCTCTTTTTATATTCTAGGGCCCCTTGAAATTCAAAATTATTAAAGAATATAAATTTTCTTTCCTTTTTCAGGCCCTAAAATAAGAAAAATCAGATTTTCACAATTCTGACGCCTTGGGCACCAAACCCTTTCACAGGATAGAGAGTTGGCGCCCTGGGCGCCAACTTTGCACTAGTTGGCGCCCAGGGCGCCAACTTCAAAACTTCAGGCCAAGAGTAAGTGCCCTGGGCTCCAACTTTGCACTAGTTGGCGCCTTGGGCGCCAACTCCATCAAAAGGGGTCCAAATAGTTGGCGCTTTGGGTGCCAACTTTGCTTTCTTCGTGACTTCTCTTTTCGTCTTTCTTTAGCTCTTCAATTTGACTTCTCTTGTGAATAAAAACCTGCAAAACATACAAGCATACTAGTGAGGGCGCGTCTGACATCAAATCTATGTTTTTTACTTATTATTCCTAAGTTTTTTACTTATGTTAGATCAAGTTTAGCTTAATTTAAGCGTTAAAAACATGGTAGATTTACCGCTTATCAACTTTCTTGACTTGCAGGGAACGCCAACAATAAGTTAGCTTGTTAGATCTGCTGGCAATCATTACTTCAAAGAGGATAAGGGGCGTGGGTCATTGAAACACCATCCTCTTTTAGAGATATTTTACCCAACCACATTTAGCTTTATTGGAAACAGTATATATCATGTAGATAAGGAAGGGCTGGGTTGATTTTATTTCTATTAATTGTTGCTACTGGGAGGAATTGTTGGCTTTATATATAGTATTTTAACTATGCTGCTTGTTGCTTTTGTTTTAATTTTCTCCAGGATGTTGGATGTTAATTAGTTGTTGGTACTTTAATTTCCTGTGTTACGTCACTTGTAGGGTTTGCCTTCTGATTTTTATCATGCTGTTTCAATGCTCATATATATAGATATATGTAAGTATAATTGAGAGTTGACTGTAAGATTTATTCTCTATATTTATCAATAACTACTCTATTGATACGTCCTCAACAATAATTAAGAGTAAAAGATGCATGAGGAGAATTAAGAAGAATAATTATGGTGTTTCACTAAAAAAAATATGTCATATTAATTAACTCAATTAACTTTCTTAATATATTGATCTTACTTAAAGAACTATAGTCTTCCTTCTCATTGATATGCGGGGATTTGTTGCATTGTACTGTTATATATGTGGCGATGGTGTTGTATTAATGAGTTGATGTATTACTATCTTTGCTTTTAAATATAAGACTTGGTTAATTTTTTTTGAAGAGATTAAGGAAGTTAATTAAATTTATTTGTTTATTTTTTTCCTCTAAAATAATTTGTTTAACTTATAACCTGATATATAATTCAATAATACACAATATATGATATATAATTAAAAAACTTATTTAGCTTTTTTAACATTTCTAAAAAAAATCAATTGATTTAGTCCGGGAGGGAGTATGAAGTAGCTGAGCAGAAGATTATACTAATTAGGCGACCCTTATGATCCCTACCGAAACTATTGGACTCTTCAAAAAACGGAAATTGAAATGAAACGACAGTGATGTCTATTCTCATACCGCATAACCAGAAACCACCTCGAATGTCGAAGTTTACAGCGGACAGCACACACGTAATAACGACCATATAAAATCAACACTTTCTTTTTTTCCTCCTAATTAATTAATATGGGAACTAGAAAGTTATAGAAACTAGACGCTAAGGGCAGAAATGGAGGTGGTGGAGGGTGAGTGGCAGAGGGCAGAGGATGAGCAATAAGAACCCTAATTAAGGACGAACGAGGAGATGAAGACCACAAACTAGAATTATAATATATATATAATAAGAAAATATTAATATTTATACATATAATGATGTATATATAATAGTGGAGAAGGGCCCCTCAGTGTTGGATTTCATGGGCATCAGTTTGAGAAAGCATATATTCTCCTGTTCCAATGCCTTGTCTTCTTCTGATCACTCATACTTTTCAGTCCACACATCATGCTTTTCCACCTGCTTTTCAGGGTTTTGCCAAAACTTACACTTCTTCTCGCAATACGCTTCTTTTCATTATTAGTATCCTCATCATTATTTTTACGATTCTCTTCTTCTTTCTTTCCATTGGGCAAAATAATGGATGAAAACACTAATAATTGAACTAAAAGAAAATTGTGGGTCTATATATAACTGCCCAAATTATTCACTTAAACCAACACACACACACGTATATGCTTTTCCTTTTTTTTTTTTTTTTGTTATCAACATACGAAAGGAGAAAAATTAAAGTATATATCCAGTTGATTGATAGGACTTTAGGGTTTTGTAATATGTATTTGGTGCAAGTATATAGGGAATATGCATGGACAGAGACTCGCTAATTAATATTAATAGCCCCGACTAAAATTATTCAGTGGCGAACGAAGCCTTTATACAATAAACAAAGATTCGATTCTGTGAAAGTGGCAATTATTGCAAGTCCTTATGTATCATGTATGATTCTAATAATTGTTACTCGAGGACAAACTCTCGACATGAACTCATAATTCAAAAAAGAAGGAAAAGGGGGAAAAGTTAATGAAAATGTTGGATGAATAATGCTATAGGAAGGAGCATTATATCACTAATAAAGTCGACCCTGAAGGACGAAAGGCCTTGGAATATCTATCTCTGGCTAGTGGCTAGAAAATGAACCTAGAGAAAGAAAGAAAGGCGCCAAAAAAATAAAAATAAAAGTAAAGGGGATGTACGCGATGAATCGCAAAAGGCCTTGTGGGGTACGGTGTAGTAGTTTTGTGAATTGAATGTCACCAAGTAGTGATTAGATCGAAGGGATAGTAACCGTGTAGGAATCTTTTAATCACGTCATTACCAAAGAACACCGTGATTTGAAAATCTTGTATGTACGTTCGCGTTAGTGAAAGTAAATGACTCGGATACGTTATAAGGGCGACTTGGAAGAACTTCATCATAAAGTAGAGTTCCATGATAGGAGACTCGTCCCAATAGGGTTTATTGTTTAAAGACTAGGAGAAAAAGGTGTTCTTTAATATAAGGATGGACTAATGAAAACTCTTAAAGCCAACAACAGTTATTTACATAAACTTTGATTTCGTGCTGAGCCAAGCTATTTTTTTGTATACATCATTCATTATATTGATTTGATATGTTATAATTTAAAGATAGAAAGTTAGTACGCGTTGGTCAACAAAATTGTATGTGAAAAGAAAGGCTATGTGGCCTGTCCCAAACTATATCTTGAACCACTATGAATAAAGGTCTCTCGCTCGTAGTCATGCTAAAGAATTGGCCGGGCGGTGTTGAGAAAGGGAAGGCCAAAAGGAATCTCGCAGCATCTTAATCTATCTAGCTTCTTTTGAATGTGGGCATTGAAAAGTATGCATTTTGAGGACTTTTATCACCTTTTGGTTTATCCTGAACAGAGCAAGGATATATTCTCAAGCCTCAAGGACGTAGAGTACTGTTTTACTTGGCCGACTGACTCTGATACTGATCAGTTCATCGATTTCAGCACATTAATGGAAAACTACCCCGCATTTAATTAAGGACAAACCCATACCCTTGTCTGACGGACGATATGTGGGAGAATTAGCCGCAGCTTTTTACATTGTTTTTATAATCTTATTTTTATGCATTAACACCCACTCTTATTTTATTAATTATTCTCTTCCTTCCCACCCCTCAATCCTTCGAAAAGGTCTCTGAGCAAAAAAAAAAAAAATCCCTCGAAAAGGTCCATAATAATAACTTCATAAAATAACAAAATTGTACGATGCATGGTCATTTTTTCTTTCTTGAGCTATAGGAAAAAATCTTCTTTTCACCCCTTGCAAATGGATCTCGAAAAATAGCAAGGTGAAGGGATTTACGTGTTACCCCTTTTTTATATAGCTATGTGACTATGTCATATTTAAGCATTAAGCATTGTTGGGTCCAATTGAAGATATACAACTCCACTCCAAAACATTTTTCTGCATTCACATGGAGTAAAACTTGAGACCTAGCGCTTAACAATTGAGACCAACATCTATTAGTGATGTTAGAATATATTAGTCCATCTTTGATGGATTACGTCTAGGCTTGATTCAACAGGACTATCATGGAGAGACATAGGTTGATAAAGAAAAATATCCCTTCATAGTTTAATGGTTATGTCTATTCCTATGTAACCATTTGCTTAAGAGTTACATTTATTCTGAGTATACGTACACCATATATATATATATATATAGGATGTAGGATTGATGATGCAAACAATCTGAATAATACTGCATATAATAATGCTATCCTTTGAAAGAAAGAAATAAGTTATTTCATATAAATATTCTTTTTTCTTTCTCTCTTTGATATATTTACTTTATAACGTAATCGATATTCATATTGGTGCTCTGGTTTCATGTGAGTACTTTAGCATGTCGGTTGAATTCTATGTACATCCAAAATTATTATAAGTTGACAAGGGAGGTAAACTGACTGATGGGAAAAATAAAAGTTTTAAAAAGATAGTGGGCAATGCTTGTTGGATATAGGAATATGAATTAATAAAATAAATATGGATGGGAGGAATATAATTGGGGTATGAGAAGGAGGATTGAGATAGCGCCAGAGAAAAGTGGTAAAAGCAAAGGTGAAGCTCGCCCATACCGTTCTGCTCTCTCTCTCTTTCAGTCCTCCTTCATCTTTTTCGTCTGATGTGAACTATTCAGAGCTTCCTTGTATATTAATATGCCTCTCTCTTTGCTGCGCCATTTCTCTTGTTTAATCATTTTTAGCAATTTTTTATTCTCCTCTTGTTGGCTCTAGTTGGCTCTGGTATCTCACTCAGATTTATGAGTCGTGTTTGTGTGGACTGTGGATGCCAAGAACTCAAAAGAAAGAAACGGCCTTGTACAGTACACATTTCAGACTGTTTTTCTCTGGCCTTCTAAATTTACACGTGACCTTACAAGACGTATCTGATTTTTTTTCTATAGGTCTGTGGTTGTGGCTAGTCTAGGTCATGATCAGTATAAATAATACATTACATGCACTACTATATATATATAGAGTATGTTCATATATACTATGAGAGAGTGCTCTGTCGTGGCCCTATTTTAATTTTTACATGTGGTTTTTAAAATTCTATATGCCGTGAGTGGTTAATTAAGAGCGATTAAGATAATTAAAATAGGTAAAATTAAACAACAAATTAGCTGGATATATATATTATTTTATATTATACATAATTATCAATATTATACGTACGTGCAGTGGCCAGCTATATGGCTTGCTATGATATAGCCTTTTGCAAGTGTGAGAATAAACTTAAATTAATTTATTATTGGACTAGACAAAATGGAAACAAACACCTTTGCTGGGGAATCGATCAGTTGGTGCGAGTGGGGATGACGTTTCCCACGGAGACCGCAGCCACTATCACTGATGTTGAATCCAATTGGGTTGGAGGCTTTTTATATATACATATAACTAAAATTAAGGAACGCCAATGGAATAATTATCTTGATATATATAATATGATATATGAGAACAATTGTTTTCTTGCTGACACATTTTCCAGTCTAGTTGGAATATGCTCAATAAAATGTGAAGGGTAGGTCGAAAGGGTGTACATGATTATGGTGATGAAAAAAGAGAGAATATATAAATGTATAATTATGAGATAATAATAGTTGATTATCTGTATTAAGCAGAGAAAATGGCGGTCAAATGTGTTTTGATTACTGCTGTTATGAGTTCTTAATCAGACTTCCACGTAGTAGTACTATGATATGACGCCCCGAAAACAAAATTATGGAGAAGTGATTTATCTCTATCTTTTCCACATATGATCGATATGGTTCGATTCCTTTGAAGCTGACGATTTTCGTTGATTCAACGAGACTACTGCTTTTTCCAAATTAAATCAAGCTCTCAAAAAGTATAAAGGTCTCTTTGACCGATTCTTTTTTGTTCCCGTGTTGAACTCTTTATTGAATTTTTGTTTCGTTTTTTCTTGCTGTTGTTTGCAAACTTAATTATCATCGATCAACATCAATCAAAGTCTTAATATTGTTAACCTTTTTTATTTTCTAAATTATATACTGGCTTTTATCAAACCACAAACGGATCTTGATGTAAGTTGTTAAGCGTTCGAGAAACATATATAATTGAGGACAGGTGTCCTGGTTATCCTGAACTTGAGATAAAAGAAAAGTGGCTTTTTGGTATAGTTTTCAAATTTCAAAACTAATTAGGTGATATAATATATATTAAATAGAAATAAATTTGAGTATAACCAAATAGTAGTATAGAAGATACTGTAAAAGAATGGGGGAGGGAGCATCCAACCAGGTTATAAGGATTCTGACAAGGAATTGCGATGTTGATGAAAAGAAAAAAAGGCAAAAAGCTCTATATAATAGATTGGGTTGATGTTCTTGGCAAAAACGCAAGCGTTTTAGTCACCACATCATTATTGGTCAGGTCCATCCACAATGTCCTACCTGGTCAAAAAAGGGTCAACCCAAGGCCACTGAATCTGATCTCTTTCTCTCATGTCTTCCCTGGGAATAGGAGAGACAATTCTATTGCCTCCCACACAATTGGTTTTTAAAAATTAATTAATTAATAAGAATATTAGTCAGTAAAAATCGCTGATGAAACAATACATTAAAGAAAAATTCGAAACTGTTAGAATGAGAATGAGAAGATTCTCTCTCTCTCTCTCTCTCTCTCTCTCTCTCTCAATTCTCAGTGAGACAAGGAAGGATCTATTTTTCCAGGGCACACACCGATTCCTTGTTGTGACCTGTTTCTAATGATCAGTATATTTGATCCCGGTCTCTTTATTAATTCACTTTAAAATTTATATATATAATAAAAACAACTTCATGAGAATTCAGAATCCCAATTAAGAAACTAATTCATTCATCCAAAATTATTTCTCTCTTTTTTTCTCTCCACTATGATGCATTCTTTCTTATATACACTTGGTTCAAACATTTCTTTTATCAGGTGATGCGTTCTGAATGTCCAATTTAGGCCATGAATGATCCTTCTCTTTGGTCGGTGTATATAATATTATACTCAGAGACAATGGTTATAATGTTAGTTTGAGTTCTAATAGTTGCTGAACAAATGAACAAAGCGAAGCACAACGTACACGTAGAAGTTATACATATGCCACTTAATTTCCCTTTTTTTTTTGTCAGGGTAGTGGAAGGAGAGAGCGTGGCTGCTATCATTTCCAGTAGCAGAGCTTTTCTGAAAGCCTTGGGATTGAAGGGAAGGTATTTTATATAACATTATATAGAGATATAAAGAGAGTCTATAATCATCTCCCTGTAATTGCAGAGACAGCGTACATAAATAAAATTAAAGGCTCACACACACACGCACATGTATAGTTGGGGAGAGAGATCAGAGGCCGCGAAAAAGAAGGTGGGTACATATATAGGTTAATATTTTATTTTCTTATATGCGCTCGAGCATTCCCGGCTGATGAGGAAAAATATAAAAGCGAGAATTTCAGTTAGCCTTGAGATTTTATTTCGGTTAACTCTAAAAAAAATCTGAACCTTCACTGTACCATCTTCAAACAAAATGAAATTAAGTTTTATGAGTAAAAAACAATTATATCCTTCCTTTATTTTGTCATAATAGAATTTTACAAGATAAATTAAATATGAGTAATTACAAGATAAATTAATATATTTGTAAGACAAATAAAATGATTTAAAAGAAACTAAAAGAGTTAACAAGAATATTTAAGCCAATTACATGATAAATAAGGGAATTTACACAATAAATTATGATATTTACAAGATAAATAAAGAAACCTATAAGATAAATAAGGCTACTCATAAGATAACTAAAGTAAAAGTAGGGCTATGCATGAAGCCCAGGAGACCAATGCGCCCTGCTCAACCTAGCAAAAAATGGCTCTGGCCAGCCAAAAAAAAAAAAGAAGCCCAGAAAAAAATGGGCATAAACGAGCTGGGCATTTTTGGGTCAAGGCAGGACATCGGGCAAGGTATGCCGCTCTGCCCAATATATATATATATATATATATATATTATTTGATTAAATATTTTTTATATAATAGTTAATAGACTTATATTATATTACATATTTACTAATACTCTAATATATCAGTTGAGTATTTGACCATTAGTCCATTATATTACTAATAATGCCTTGTATTTAATGGACTATGGATGTTATTTAATTCTTCAGGTATGTGTATCTGATTATTTGTTAAGAAATATGGTAGTTTTTTTAATTTTAAGACTCAAGTTGTAGATTTATTTTAAAATATTCTAAGGTGTATAATTATCAACTACATTTGAAATTTGCAATATTGTTTATTAGATATGATTAAAATTATTTTTTTTCCACATAGGTTATGGTAGGATATCATCATTTTGGCATAAGAAGCCCGCCCTGCCCATTATTGTCCAACCTGAAAATGTTCGGGCTTCTATTAGGTAGGGCCAGGCATCAGGCTGCATTTTGCTGTCCAGTGATTCTTCAGGCAGGGGTCTCGCCCTGCCCATGATCACCCCTAAATAAAAGCATCATTTTCTTTTCACATTAACAAAACTTAATTTCATTTTTAACCAAAGTCGGATTGAAGTTTGGGATTTTTATTGAGAATGACCGAAATAAAATCCACCTATGCGGCTAGCTGAAATTTTCACAATATAAAAAGGGAACTAGTCGGCCTAAAAGGAAAATAAATAATTAAAGTCAGAGAGAGAGAGAGAGAGGAAATACGCATGCTTGTGTTCCCTTTCTTTTGAAGGCTAATATAGTACTGTAACATGGAGAACTTGAAAGAGTAAAGAGAGAGAAGCGAGAAAAAAGTGGGGGGAAAGCAGCGAAGTATGTGGGTGTCACCTGGGAACTGTGCTCTCTCCTTTGAATAGAGAGAGACTACATACTGTTGCAAGCAGATTCCCCTTCTTCCTCCCATTCACTCACAATAATACTCTATTTGCTTCTCATCACCACCACCACCATTTTAATCTTCTTGGGATTTTCAAGTACCTCCTCCTCATTATTCTCCCTTTTAAAAACCCCCTTATTATTATGGAATCTACCAATCTCCATCACCTTCATCAAGACCATGATCCTCGCCACTCTTCTCCTTCTTCCACCCCCTCTCTCTTTCCCCATTCTTGGACCCCCGATAATGTTTCCCCTCTGTAAGTTCTCTTTCTTCTTCTTCATTATAGGATCCATGTTTATTTACAGCTCTCTGTGTATCTATTATGTGTGTGTACGTATGTACGTGTATTTTTTATTTGAATCAGCAAAGTAGTTTCCATGACTGTAATTAACATCTTCTACGATCTCTTCTGACTTCTTTTTTCGGTGTATATGCACACATATGTGTGCTTACGGCTTGGTTTCTGATTCAATTTGAGCATTAATGCTACATAT
The DNA here is from genome assembly GCA_037074495.1 of Acacia confusa. NCBI lineage: Eukaryota > Viridiplantae > Streptophyta > Magnoliopsida > Fabales > Fabaceae > Acacia > Acacia confusa. The sequence continues at coordinate 29,585,673 of CM073511.1, forward strand.
ATAGAGTATATTCAAGTTAATGAGTTTCATATTTGCCGTTTGGCGCACAGGAATGCTGGTAACTTGAGTTCAAATTTCCAAGAGGCAAATCCAAGAGCAAGAGCTTTCACGCACAAGAAAGACATTGGAGGAGCTCATCATCATCATTTTGTGAACGCTTCAGGATTAGGTTATCATCATCAGTGGGCGAGTGGGGAAGAAAGCTGCGTGAGGAGTACTCAGTCAGATCAGTACGACCTTGACTTTCACTATTCAAAGATAAAGGAAGAGAACCCAGACGTTTTCCCCTGTAAATTCACTGAAATGCTAAACAGTAATACTGGTTCCAGTAATATGGAGAGCAAAGATTTCAATGCTCTTAGTGACAAGCTCTTGCTCAAAACTCTCTCTCCTGGAGACTTCTATTCAAGCTCTCCTTCTCATAATGTTGCAAATAATTTTGGTGGTGGTGGTGGTTTGGGTATGGGAGTGACACCTAGTAGAAGGACAAGCTTTAGCCAGATTTACCCAAGTATTAATATTTCAAACTTAAACAACCATTCTTCTAATTCCCCAGCTATTTCAAGCTCTTTGGATATGAACATGCAGAGCTCAGATCTATTGAACTCTGCAAGATTTAATGGCAGTTTGAGCCTACATGCCCAAGATGGTTTGGCCAGATTTGACAACGTTTCTTTTCGTCTCGATCATCATATGCATCATCAGCACCACCAAATCGAGAGGTCTTCATGCGACTCGAGTAATGTGAGTCTCTTCATGTCTAATTAAAGTAAAAGTTTGTTTACCTTATATAGTCATATATAAACTCTTTGGACAGAGCGAATTTTTCTCGCTGAGTTCATAGATAACATAACTTGAAATCGCAAGTGATACTATACCATATATATTTCCATATAATTATATACTCCTCTCTTACTTATTTACTTAATTTGATTTGATTAATAAGATAATTAAGTTAGTTATTGTAACATATCTTTTTTAAAATAACATAATCATCTTCCTTAATTTTCTCTTTCTTACCTAATTATTATTGAAGGAGCATTAAGGATAAATTTAAAAAAGGTTAATAAATAAACTTACATTTAAGATAAATTTCAACTCCCTAATTAGATATTACATTAAGTAGCAAAGGAGTATAATGGAAAGAATTAACAACAAATGAGTACAGTGTGGATGATCTAATTATGAATATGCTTATTATTGATAGTTGACGAGGTAAGTTTTTGGCGAGAGGAAAAGACGGGGTCCTTTACCAATGTGTAAAAAAAAGAAAAAAAGAAAAGAAGAAGAAATGTAACTTTTTTCTTGGATTATAGGGTATCTACAGCTTTAAACATAGTACACATGTCTTTAATCAGAGAATTTCTTTACTTTTTCATTTCTTTTGGCTTTTTTGGCTCTGGAGAAAAGAGCAACTTTAATTATTATTGAACCAATCTTTACTCTCTTTTTCCCCCCTGCTTTGATGATATAGCCATCACACTTCACTAATGGATTAATGGGAGAAACGAAGAGGCCCAGCACAAGTTTGGTGGAGTCAAAGGCTTCATGTCAATCCCAAAATGTGACAAAAAAATCACGATTGGAATCGCGCTCATCATGCCCACCCTTTAAGGTGTGTGTGCCTTTTTCTTATCTTATAGAACAAGATAATGAACCTAATGATGGATTTATCTTGAAGCCACAAAACCAATCAATTACCTTATAGCTTTTCACCATTAATTAATTAAAGCTTCAAGCTTCCCTCCAAAACAATATTATTACTTTTTCTATTTTTCAATTGGATAGCTGGGTCTCTCAGGTTACATTGACTTTCTTAGCTGATGAAGAGATTGTTTGCCGTTTGTTTTAATTTGCATGCTTCTTCGTGGTTAATCGTTTAGGTTAGGAAAGAGAAACTTGGAGATAGGATTGCGGCTCTTCAACAGTTGGTGGCTCCTTTTGGCAAGGTACTTACTGAACTTTCACTCCCATTATTAGTACTTCTTCATGGAACTTTTTTTATGTTACACAACAGTGACACAACGAGGAAGGCCATGAATATCGGGTCTGTATTTCGTCCTCATCACAGTAATAAGCAACTGATTTCTCATCATAGTAACGAGCATAAAATGTGCTCCGATCCCATGAATCTCACGTCCTTTTATATCATATTTATTTCGATGCATGAGAGTCCTTCAAGGCTTCCAGAATTTCTCTGATCACATATAAAGAAAAACAGAGGACCCATGGTTGTTTCAGAAAGCATACAATATATTACTACTTCGGTGGTTACTATAAAATCTACTCGTTCATTCATAGTGAAGTAATTTTCTCTATCCCTATTATCTCAATAATAAAAACAGTTTTACTTATTTTGTCTTCATTCTTTCACATAATTTATTTATCATATATTCTCTTTCTTCATTTTCTCGATCATCATTTCTCTCTTATTCATTCATCAATAAGGGTGTATTTAAAAAAATTATTTTTCCTATATACTTATTACTTTTAATAAATTTTTACTATTTTGTAGAATCATAAAAACTTATTATTTATAGGACGAGGGGAGTCGTAGTATATAACTAGTGATGTTATCCTCAGCCCTCGTGAACAGGAACTGACGGTATCGTAAATGTTAAATTGAAAATGCTTCGCAATTAATAATTGACCGAGTCTTCTGTTCCTTAAAATTTGTTTGTACGTGGTTGCTTCTGCAGACAGACACAGCATCCGTACTCATGGAGGCCATTGGATACATCAAATTCCTTCAAAGCCAGGTCGAGGTACGGATCTGAATAAATTCCACTTCTTGCTACCATAATTCTTTGACATTGCCAAGAACCTCTTTACTAAATTTCCTCATCAATATTCCTATATTAGCCTGCACACGTTACCATCAATATATAAACATCAGTTAACTCGTGCTTCATATTCAAAACATATATATGTACAAGCATGCATGTGACAATAATACAGATGATATGAATTTTTCAGACACTAAGCGTTCCATACATGAAGTCATCACGGAACCAGAACAACCGAGCCATGCAAGGGGTAAGGGCCCTATATCGATTAATTACCAACACTAATTTATGATATACCCCCCCCCCCCCTTCACCCTAAATATAAGTTTTAAAATTGATAATATGTTAATTTATCCCGAAATATAAACTTCATTTTAAGGCTGTGAAAACATTTTTTTGGACTTTACCCCTTAATTTATTTATTGTGTTTATTGTCTCTGTCACTTATTCTCTTTACAAATAAAAACATAGTACTTAAAAACATATTTAATGCTCTTAACTGATTTTAATAACTATAAATATATTATTTAAAGCTTATATTTAGTGACACATGAAGTATCAATATGTACACATGCATTTAGGCGCCCTAATTAAGTAACTATCAAGGACACACTCCAATTCTCTCTTCCAAACATTTTACATTTCAAACAAGGAATGAGGGAGTAATATTGCAGAGTGTCTTGAATTTGTTCGTTTTGTAGCACAAAGTACATTATTTTTATGAGTTTAGTTTATCTAATTCTCACATATTAAAGAAAAATTAGTTAACTCATTAAATTGATTCCCTGAATTAATGTTTTTTCCCTATTTTATGTTCATTTATGAATGTCATTCACAATCCTCCCTCTCATCTTTCTCTCTTTCTAATAATATAAATGAACTCATTTTTCATTACATTTAATAGGGGTAATGTTGTAACATTGTCATTTATTATTCTCTAGGTGTATAAAATAAGAACCAACTTTTTTTTTCCAACTGAACTTCTAAAACGAGGGTTAATAAGTAGATTAGATAGTTACTTGTTGAATTAAGCTGTGGATGATAAAATTGGGAGGCATGACGATGACAGGTTCCAGGGTTAAGTGGGGCGAGAGAAGAACCAAGATTGGATCTAAGGAGCCGAGGCCTTTGTCTCGTGCCATTGTCTTGTATGTCTTACTTAGCCGACAGTGCTGGTACTGGTGCTGGTGGTGTAGGGTGGCAACAACCTGATTTTGGTGGCGCGTCGCTATGATTATATTATTACTCATAATTGTATTTTCCTTTTAAATTTTTAATTAAAAACATATTACTGTTAATTGATCCAAGTGTTTCCAGGGGGAAAAAAAGAGAGAATGGAAGATGTAAATTAATCTGGGCTGGGATTAATTACATGCTAAAGCCCACACTGGTGAGGCTTAATTAGGAGCAGTTCAAAATCCTGATTTTACATAAATGTTTGGGTCGATGGAGCAAATTTGGTCTTCCTTTGGAAAAAGTCATGAGGGAGGGACCAAGTTTGATCCACCAAAACGTCATCCATATGTGCCACTACTTTCCTTGTAGCTTCTCTTTCAATGTCATTTTTAATTATCTTCGTACCTTTGCGCTTTTCCTTTCACGTTTATGTCTGTCTTGTTCTGATTAAGTTGATCATTGTTTGTTGAAAAATATCCTGTTTTTTTAGGGGGTGGAAAAAAGACTTCAGCTCGAAAGTTATTTTAAAGACTTTAAAAACTAAACTTGGAATAAAAAACTGCAGAATAAGGTATACCCATGATAAGTAGGGCAGTAAGCTACTAAGCCAAGAGGATGGAACACATTTCATGCACTTAAAAACGATAACAAATACTCCCTCTTGTCTTAATTATAGGACAACATTTAAGAGTTGAATTTGTATTAGTTATATGACAAAATTCTAAATTTTGTCAATTTCTTTTTAAAATACTCTTATTGATACTCTTTTAATAATAATTAAACACAATGATAATTTAATAATGCATCAATATATTTTATAAAGTAAATACTGCTGGCAGCTCATTAATAACAGGACCGTGGTACAACAAAGTTTAACTACACCAAGTTGTGTAATGATGATTTCGGCGTCGGATGATTGAAGGAAACCATTGGTGGATTATTTAGAGAAGGGATTATTACCAAACAATTCTTTCGAAGCTAGGAAGCTCGTCCGGGATGCGTCAATGTATACCCTGGTGGATTATCAACTTTACTGGAAAGGCCTCCATTACCCACTGCTAAAATGTTTGAACCCGGAAGAAGCTGAATATGTTCTGTCCGAGGTCTATGAAGGAATAAATGGACAGCATATGGGAGCCAAGGCGCTATCCAGGAAAATACTTCGAGCTGATTTTTATTGGCCTACGATGGTGGTTGATACTGAGGATCACGTTAAAGGTGCGACAGTTGCCAGAAACACAGAAATATGATCTTCGCTCCGCCTTCTGAGTTGAAGGTCATCTCGGCCCCTTGGCCTTTTATCAAATGGGGAATGGATTTGTTGGGGCCCTTCAAAATGGCTCCGGGACAACTAAAGTAGTTGGTAGTCGCCATAGACTATTTTACCAAATGAATAGAGGTAGAACCCTTGTCTACTATTTCTTCAGGCCGGATACAGAAGTTCTTTGAGAGGAACATTATAGCTCGGTTTGGAATCCCAGCAGAAGTTGTCACGAACAACGGAACCCAATTTGCCGACAGAGGATTTCAAAATATGATGAAAGCCTTCCAAATCAAACAGCAATTCGCCTCGGTGGAACATCTGCAATCTAACGAACAGGCGGAGGCAGCTAACAAAGTGATACTGGGAGGCTTGAAAAGGCGGATGGAGGACGCCAAAACTAATTGGGTAAAGCAGTTACACCTTGTTCTGTGGGGATATCGGACTAGTGTGCAGTCTTCTATCAAGGAAACCCCTTTCAGGTTGACCAATGGTTGTGAAGCATGATTCCTATGGAAATTGGCAAGTCCTCATGGAGGAGAACCTCGGCCATGAAAGCTGGGGAGGATAGTAACAGTAAAGCAATAGCCTTGGAGTTAGATAATATTGACAAAGTCAGGGTCACGTCCAATTGTTGAGATCTAGCAATGAAACAACTCATCCCTGCCAAGTTTAACAAAAGGGTGAATCCCAGATCTTTTTGTGTGGGCGAGTTAGTACTCCAACAGGCCGATATTGGCAACAGAAACGCCGGAGAAGGGAAGCTGGCTACAAATTGGGAAGGGCCCTATCGCATCAAAGAAGAACTTGATCAAAGGGCGTACCGCCTTGAGGCACTAGATGGTAAGCCTGTCAAGCGAATGTGGAACGCTGATAAACTAAAAAACTAAAGTTGTATTACAGTTAGCTGACTTATATGAAAGAGGCAAAAATAATATTAAAATAATTAGTCAATTAGTGCTTCCTTTTAAGGAATTTTGTAAGATGGTGATACCATCTAAGATATGAATACTCCGAGAGAGAATGTTTACAAAAGACTGAATTATTCAAGTATGAGAATACGACTTCAGTTAAGATGTTATGATTGTTGTATGACTACGAGTATACTGTTTTGATTTAAGGTCTTATGATACGATCATGTCATTAGACGTTATTTTCATAACCAAATTCTCAGTATAAGTGCAATTGCAAAAATTAAAACGTTCTTCTTGATAAAGTCAGGGATTGCTGAGATTCCTAGTTTAAAGGGGAGGAACGTGGTAAAGGACTAAAGGTTTATCAAGACCTAGATGCATCTGAATTCATTTTCAGGGATAGTGAAGCGACTTACCTTACTTGACCCTGATCAGGTCTAAGTGTACATGAAGAGTTATAACCCGGTAATGTGCATGAGGAGAGTTACCCTGTCTCAAATTGTAACTTAGACTAAATAAAAGTCAGAGCCGTAAGTAAAAATCGCAAGGTTTTTACAATAAGTTTAAAGCTTGGATAAAATCTAGAGTTAACATACATACGGATTCCGTGATAACATTGATGTTCTTGGCCGGGTCATTAGACATAAATTCCAGGCTTTTAAGTTTGGACCCAAAATTAAATATTATAGCAGCTAGAAGGAAGGCGCAGAAATGTCTTTAAGTTTGTTTTGTTTCTAATTACGTGGAATTATAGTACTGAAATGAAAAGAAGAAAGGCAAACTAAAAACAAGAAAGCTGACTTCCTAGCTCACTTAGGAACTAGCAGTTCCTTCATTTCCGGACTCGGATCCGCTTTGTCCGTCAGTCGGAGGAGGTGTCATTATGGGAAGTGCAGATGAAGTAGCGGGAACGAAGGTTCCGTCATCGTCCATATAGGCCTGATGTGCACCTTCGAGAAATCAAAAGAGACCGAGGGGTGAAAGTACCGGACTTGATCCAGGGCATTGTGGAAGGACTCCACTATCCCATTCTTGAGCATGGAAATCTCGGCTTTCAGTTTTATCTCAGTCTCCTGCGATTGTGTTTCCATCTGTTGATGCTTAGCCCATAGCTCTTCAATGGCTTTCGTGCTTTCAGAAAGTGAACGTCGGGCAGTAGAAAGCTCTGCATCAATCTGATTCAGTCTAGCTTCCAACCCCTCCTTCTCTTTCACAGCAACTTCCCGAGTAGCGTTGGCCTTGAAGGCTTCATCGAAAGCTCGGTTGGATTCCAGCCTGGCCTACTCTATACGCTCCTCTATCCAGGCCCCTTGGTGCTTTAAGTGTACAACAAGGTCAACAAGACCCACTGACTTGGCCGTGGAATCCTCCAAGTTCATCAAATTTTGGACTTCGATCTCTGTAAGTCAGTTGTGTTCATAGAAGATTGTAGGCAGGCGAAAACCCGAACGGTTGAGACCATTCACCCCGGTTTCCCAAATCTCGGACTTAGAAAGCCGGATTGGGTTGGAAGATGAGGGCGGTAGGGATGGCAGGGGAGGAGGAGTAGGAGCCCGAAGCACTTTTGCCCCAGCAGCAGTAGCTTCTTCAACTTGGATTGATGAGGCGGGCTCAAAAACTGCTGGAATGGAACTCTTCTTGCCCCTCTTCAGCCTCTTTAAGTCGGCACTGGAGGCAAGAGCTTCGAGTGCAGAAGGAGGGCGTTTCACTCCAATGATGGTGATCTCGTCAACGGTATCACCAAAGGCCTCGGCGTTAAGATATTTCGGTCTACCCATCTCTTGAGCTAAAGAGCAAGATAACAACCCACAGTTAGTATGCAGAAATTGCTAGCATAACAGAAAAAACAAATAAAAGCAAATATGCAACAAAATTAATGGTCATACATTTGGCTGAAGGGATGGTGACCTTAGTCTAGGGAATAAAGTTGGCCGACTTTATTATGTTGTGTTCGCTAACATAGGCCAAAATCTTGGCAATAGAAAGGGCGTCGTCTTCTGTCAATTGTCTTTCCGTAAAGCGAAACTCGAAAGGGCGGAAGGAGTGATGATTCTTGAACCAGTACAAAGGGAAAGGTGTCTCGTCCGGACCGACATTCAGGCTATTAAGAAACCAAGGCACCTTCCTGGTTTCAGCCTGAACTTTGAAGTAATTGACTTTGAATCCTTTAAAGGAATCAGTAAAAACGCCAAAAATTTTGGGCAGTTGGGAGTCTCCATGGAGTAAGTGATCCCTTTCCTGTCAGAGGCGCTGGACTCATGGACGGTGTAACACCCCAAATTTCGTGCTTGAAAATCGTGTCGATCGACACTTAGTTTTAGGAAAATCAACAGAGTTTGAGGTGCTACAGCTTAGAGTAATGCGGGAACGGAAAGCATACACTAATATTTGGACAATGAGTATCTGATATAAAATGTCTAGACATATGTTGATGCCCAACATAAGCTGGTATATTAAAAATTTTCTCGGAGGAATATTTATGTGATACAATTACAGACCTTTGTATAATTACAATTCTTACGTGGTAATTATACAATCTTCAACCAACCGTAGCTAAACTTGGGGCAATAAGCCTAACTTAGTTAGTCAAACAATTTGGCCAGGTAGGTGTCTATCATGGGAGTCTCACCGAGTTCACGGTGACTTATTGACTGACCCACATAGATTAGCTCTGCCTTCGGCATCAAACCGTTTGAGATAACCTTGTTAAATCATGTCAGAATGAACACTCTGAGGATGTTCTCTTGGCATTTGCTTTGACCGGTGTCTCTTCCTAGCCTCGTCCACCAGTGCCTTCTCACGGCTCCATCTACCGGTACCTTTTCCATTCCGGTTTCTTCCCTGTACTATTCATTAAGACTAAGATCCAATGCCCATTGGACCTCAGGTAATGGTTAACCTCATGCTTATGTAAACAAGATATGTATGACATCACAACATTAATCAACACATAAGTATATAGCAAATGCAAGATTAATATATTCCCCGTACACATCACATGTAAGGTTATCTATACATATCGCATGTACAGTTATCTATACAACTCACATGTATAATTATCTATGTTAACAATACACATCACATGTAAAGTTATCTATACAATTCACTTGTATAGTTGTCTATCACATATAAGTATACAATAAGCATCAGAGTTAGTGTTACAGTACGCGAACGTACCTTTCACCGGGTAATCTTCAAATGTCCGACCTTTGAATCCAGCCCTGGACTTCCCGGATTTCCTAACATATCACTATATCACTTAGAATAATACCCTGAGAGATACTTCCACCTTTATTTACCCATCTACCCTTGGTGGGTTTGTTATTTACAACTTTGCCCTTACATTTATTTAAAAACGTGGTGCAGTATTTTCCGGGTAGATTTTTCAGTAACTTTGAAAAATCATAACTAATTCTACAAAAATCAAAATGAGGATCCGTAAAATTCCCCGAAACCCTTAGGATGTATATTTTTTAGGAAAAATATTCATTTTCACCCAGATTTAGTGAGTCATTCCCAATTTTAACGTTTCTCCACATTGCCCAGATTTTCTTCCAGTAAAAATGGTTTAACTTCAAAAATTCATATCTCCTTGACTAGAGATCAAAACGTCACATATTTTATATATTTGGAAAGCTCTACATGTCTACTTTATAACTGGAAAGTTTCATTATTTTTAAAGTTCATTTGATACATCAAATACCAGCCTCTTTGTTCGCTGCCAGCACAGGATTCAAAACTGGAAATTCTACAATTTTCACAATCTTGATCCATTGATTTCAAAACTTATTCTCTAACATGTTTTCAATCTAATTTTCGTTTTAAACACATTAAAGACCTTAAAATCATATAAATAACTCTACTTTACAATTTCCTAGATTAAACTACAATTTTACTAAAAACTAAAAGATTAAGCTTAAGAACTTACCTCTTGAAGACTCTTGAACTCCTTCCTCCTTCTCTCCTCTTAAACTCTCCAATCTTTGGTATGAGTTTGGTGTGAAAAATGAAGAAGCTCAAGATCTCTATTTATAGGAAAAACTCAATGGCTCAATTGGTAATTATCCTAGAGTTCCAAATCTTCTTCTTGCTTTTTATCCCTTGGATTCAACTTGCATCATAAGGAGTTCATATCCACCCTACACCTCTTGGTCTGGACGTTTTTTTACTTCCTTGGCAAGTTGATGAGGTCATTTTGATGACACAATTGAGTGCTTAGGTGTCCCTTAACTTTTAGAAGACTTGTGGGTTAAGTTGCTTAAGTTGCATGTGCTTTAATCCATAAAATATGATTCTTATCCCTTGGTCCAGCAGCTGCACGAATTTTGTGGCCATTGGGAGGTGATTTAATGTATTCAATTTATGCTAATAATATTATGTATTCAATTCTCCAATTGGTTTAATTAATTTCAAGAGGATTTAGCTTAATTTCTTAAGATAATAACTTGAAATACTTAGCCATCCTTGCTCCACAAGCTCTAGCTGATTTTGTTGACTTTTGGGCCATTAATAATTAGCTCTAATCATGTGCTTAATCTCCCTTTTATTACTAATATGATTAATGCTAATTGTTTTGCTAATTAACTCAAGTCATTAGAGCATCATTAGCCATTTAACTTCATCAATTAATCTCTTCATTTTTTCCAAAATACCAACCCCTTTTCTTGATGTTTTAATTATCTCCTAAATCATGTTGCAATTAATCTTTAATTAATGCCTTTAATTTCCTTAATTATTCATTTAATTTTTGTTGTCATCTACCTCTTGTCTTTAGGCTAAATTATAGCCTCTAAATAATGTCTCATAATTAACCTTTGGTTAATTAATTCCAAAGGAAAATTGCCTAAAATTTAATTAATAATTTACACAAATTTTGAGACCATATATTCATCTATATTAATAGGTGTTATTTATCAAAATATAATATTTACATGTATTATGAAAATTAGGGTATTACAGACAGTGAAAAGATAAAAGAAGAGCTTTAAGGAATATTTCAGTTCTTTGCTCTTGCAGAAGTTCTCAAATGCTGCAAGTTCTCAAATGCAATGATGAAAGCCCACGCGTTGGGGTGAAGTTGCGTGGGGGGGAGATGAAGATGGTTTAAGACGCTCATCTGGAACTCGGTAAAGGGAAAACGAATGCCGAGCCTAGTAACTACGTCCCGGTGCATAAAGAAGAAGGGGGTAGATGACTTGTAGTCCTCCGGTTGAGCGCAAATTGCCTCGGAGGCAGAAGGAAGGGATAGAGTATAACCGTCGCCATCTCAGACAGGCAAGCTCGCTAGCTCAGCAGTTGTCATGTCGGATCGAGCCTCTAAGATGGCGTCATTCACCCACAACCTTGGGTGCAGTTCTTCAATTGCTTTTTTGCTCATCGTTATGGCCTTTTTAGGGCGTTGGGGAGCCTTTGAAGGACGTTCAGGAGCCATACCTAAGATAAAGTAGAATAAGGAAAATGAGTCAAAGCCGAGTCCATTATAAAATAGAAAAGCAAAGGAATAGGTAGGCGGTGAGAAACTAACTTAGATGACTATCAGAAATGGGTGCGAAACTTTGTAAGTGGTTATGACGGCAAAAGGATGGAATGGACTCGGCCTTAGCCTTAAAACCCTGGAGAGAGTAATCACAAGCCAGGAATAGGCAATTTTCGCATGTCGAAGTGGCCTTGGGATCCTGGGATTTTATCCTAATATGCGAAGAACTTTGCGGTTGGGCCAAAAGTGCGCCTGAGTGGTCATGACCTTTGTAAAGGTCTAGGCGAAGACTACGTGTAGAGGTCGGGTTTGGCGTCGAAGAAGATGAGGGAATTTTTGGATTGTTCGTACCGCCTCTGTGAGCCCGAAGTTGGATTTCTTGTTTTTGCTCAACGGTATGATCAACCCCCCAGAGCCAATAAGGAACATTAGGGGGCAATTTCGAGAAAAGTTCATACTCTTCCCTGGAAACTGGTTTTCCGTTGATTGTGAAGGGAGGAGAAAGGGCTCTAGCCATAGTTTGCTAAAAAAAAAAGCAAGGCTACAAATGGTCAAAGCAGATAAGATCACAAGGAATATGCAGATAAAAATAAGAAATGTAGATAATGTAGTAACGCCTACTTACTGGATGAACAAAAGAAAACAAAAGATAATACGACAGTGCACATTTAGTAGAGAAAGGAAAATTGGCATTTGTCGGATCAATGGTGTCATGGGAAACGGGTCTATGTCGACATGTTGGGCATCGGAGAGGAATTCCAGATCATCATCTCCACCAAATGCAGGCCAAGTAGCATTTAAAAAAGCAGAAACGCAGTAAATCAGAAGCACAAAGAATACAGGAATGCTTACCTGAAAGGTGACAAAGGAGAGAAGCTACGAAGAAAAGGCTCGAATGGTAAAAGAGGCAAGTGGAAAAGAGGAAAGATTGCGGAAGACGCAAGACCTTCAACAGAAGTAAAGTCGTATATGAAAGAAAGGGAATGTATGTAAATAGTCACCACAAGTGCAAATTTGAAAGGCCAGGGGCAGAAAGGTCAATAAAGAGATTTGAAATGATTACGACACTCGGGAAATGACGTACGCCTTTAATGCGCCTGCAGATTGAGGGTGCCAAGAGGCGACGTTAGGATTTCCCACTCAATATGGCGAAGCCATCTGGTAGGAGAGAAAAAAGTGCTTGCGTAGGCTCATAGGAATCGAAGCGACACCTACGCAAGATGGCATAGCTTATCTAGGTGACTTAGCAGCTAAGGGAAAACCAAGTTGTCTATATAACCCGGTATCGTGTCTACTTTCGAGAATGTAGCCAAATGAAAGGAGCGTTTGACGCTCCTATCTCGGTCATGCGTCCCTAGGCCGAAATCCTGTTATCGAAGTTCGGGATTACCACCCCACTCGTGAACCAGGTGGATCCCCGCGAGCAAGGACGGGGTTAAATCCAGGTGAAAATTTGCCCCAAAATAGCGCATATTGGATGAAACGAGAGTCAATAACTGCGAGTAAGCCTCCATTCCGGAAATGTGCATCCCACCACCTTAGATACCCAAGCTGCCGGGCTAGGGAGCAACTGTTTCGGACTCATAAATTGGGCCTAACAGGGCTAAAGGCCCAATGTTAAAATCCTGCATGGAGGCAGACCCGCACACAGGTAAAACTCTAATTACCCTTCCATAACGCCACTAATCTTGGTTCGTACAAGTAGTGGAGTAGGCAGGTGATGAAGTAGCAGTAACTGTTTGTGGGGGACCAGAGACAATACGCAGGTGTGTACATGGAGCAGAGACGCGGCTCACAAGGCAATAGATAAACCCTAAAGGTAACCCATATAAATAATGCGGTTACCCTTCAGGTACACACTCACTCTCCATTTTTACTTTTAGTCTCACTGCGCACACACCCCACCCCCTCTTATGGCTCTGGCCACCCGGTGTATGCATGGTGATCTGCTATCCGGTGATACTTGAACCCATAGGTATTGTTGTGATACCAATCCTCTGTCAACTATATACATAGAGATAGCAATTGGAATTATATCGATCCTAGATAAACATCTACTAATCCTTGGGGGGTTAGACATTTGAGTTTTCAGAACAGAACAAGAACTAAAGAGAGTATTTTAAAAGGTATTCTTTTATCATTCCCCGATTTCTAATTCTTATTTGTTTTTATTGAGAAATTATTCTTTGCATATCCCCAAACAAACACAGACCTGTAAGAAGAACTTTTATCTTTAAGCATTTGAAATAAATTTTGGATGAGATTTTTTTTAGCGTATCATTTGGAATTACAATTTTCTTTGAATGAATGCAATAATTTGGAATTATTAATACCATGGATAGAAAAGATACTGATATTCCCGAAGGGGCCAAAGGATATCAGATATTTGAATTGGCCGAGAGAAATCAGATATTTCAAGTGGCGCGACCTTATCCATGTTCGGATCATTGCTGGCGGCAGAGGCGTTTGTCCACGTGGCACTCCTTGCGAAGCCTGACGTCGTTTTTCTGAGGATTTGGCTTCAGTGCCACGCCGTTACCATCCATGCCTCTTGTGAAAACCCATAAATACCCTCATGCATCCATCACTCAATAACAATGGGTAGACCGTACATATACCGAACTTTAATTTTTTAGTAAAATTACTCCACATAAATACTCTTTGAAAAATTGTAATTTTTTTGTTAATTATAAGAAACAGTTTTATTTTATTTAAAATAATTATTTCATTTTTATTTATTTATATCCATCCTTATTAAAGACTTATAACTGAATTAACATATATATATATATATATATATTAAGAAAGTCGGTACTTGTTCCTTATGATAGTATGCAGTTTCCAAATTTATAATTAAAATATATACTCGCTCAACTTGTTGCTATTTTTAATTTTATTACTAATAAGATATTGATCCTTGCCCAAGCTTCCTCGTTTTCCCCATCTACACGGATCCTGATCTTACGTCCAAGAAACCAACTACTATCTCTGGTCCTTATTATAAGGTATCAACTATCTTTTCTCACAAACCAAGAAAATGGAAGTTAAGTCATTAATAAGCCTAAAATTAATAAAAGTTTTCAACTTTATCCCTACTTTAATTAGATAGATTTAAAAAAATTTGTTAAAGTAAGGGCATAATAGAAAATAGTAATAAATAAGTTAGTTAAATGTAGTTGGTACCTTATAAAAATGACCAAAAATTTTAGGTAGTTAGTGCCTTATAATAAGGACCAGTGGGAGTATAAGAATGATTATTATATTCTTAAATTGAATCCTAATGTGGCCTTCAATATCATAATCAAGGACTAAATAATTTAAGGTCAACTATTCAACAAAGGCTTCCAAATATATATAAATTATGATTAATTAATATCTTGGTTCAAAATCTCAGATAATCAAATTTCAAACTCTGACATAAACTGAGTTGTTCTAAATTGAAAATACCTCCTCGATCCCACAATCTTACTGACAACGGAATATACATTCACACATAAAATATAAATCTATGTCAGTGGATGTTTACATTTCAACCGTTTCTTTTAATTCGAAATCAAAGTTTCAACTAATGTTTTTTTAACACTTTAACCAAAACAAACAAAAGCAAAACAAAATGGACGATACTACTAATTAAGTTTGTATTAAATGGTCAAAAAAATACAGCTAGTATTTTTATGTTACGAAATGGATTAAATCAGTTGCTTAGTTAACAAATTATAGAAGTCAACTATAAGTTTCAAGAGAATCCATGTGGTAGCCAATTTGTTGCCAGTCAGGTTGATGGATTTAATGGAGATGAGCATGGAAAAATATAATTTTTATTTAAATATTTATTATTTCTGTGGAAAATTATGAATGTTACTATATTATTCAGTTATTACAAGATTATGACCTTAATTATCTTCACTTCTCGAGCAAATCAAATGACGGCAAGCGGTGCCTTCAACTTCAAATATCCTGATGGCCTGCTAAAATGGGAAATTTGGAGGGCATAAAAGTGATTTCACTTCATGCTCTGATGAAAGCAGTCGTTCTTGACGATTAGATTTCTCGTTCGGCCTCTGGTTTGGGATCTTTCTAACGCCACGAAGAATCCCTTATCTTCTCGCCATCGTCTTATTCCCTTTAGCTCGTCTTTCTTACACAGATGTTCCTTCACTTTCACTGAACCTTCTTCAGTCCTCACTTCCTTCTGATTTCTGGTCCATTCCTTTGTCTAAATTTAAACATCTTGTCATGTTTGCGCTTGATTTTCTATACAAATCAATTTAACTATTCAACCAATTCACCCCCCATTACGTTCCCGCTTCACTGAATTCCGGACGTTGTTCGTTAAATTACAATTACAATTAAACCAGTAGCGAAAGCTCCGGGCGGTAACTGGGGTTGCTTCTCGTCTTATCGAGGTGATCGGTGACTAATTACTCGTTGATTGTTGACCGTGATTACACTTGGTGAGTTGCGATCTCTTATAGGTGTGATTTAGATTTTAAATCAGATCCAATTTATTATGTAATCAAGCTTATCTCTCTTCATGACAGAATTTTTGTCTCTTCGTATTTTTAGTGAATAGACTTATGATTTGTGAATGTTCACGGATAATTGCGAGAAGAGAAGGAGATGGAATTTTCGATTATTATTGTTTTTTCATATTCATATCCTTCGTTTTTATTTTCTTTCTTAACTATGGACTTTGCTCTTCGAGTGGGATTGTATGGATGGGGTAAGGTATAAATCGTTAACAAAATTTATAGACTTCAAAATCTTTTTTTCCATTTATTTCCTAGGTACCGCTTGTATTGTGATTTTTTTTTTTTTGAAGTTACTAGCCAAGTCAACTGCAATGCCGTATTTCGTGAATGTTTATTCCCACATGACTTAAAATGGAACCTCTGCTCATCAATAAATTATGTAAAGCTATGGTCCACTATAATGTTCTTTAGTTACGAGGCAGTAACACAGTTCTGATCATACTCGTATTCTTCTTCTTGTCGGTTTAGAGAAGGCAGTATGGGTTCTCTACAAGGACCAGTTCTGTGCCCCCCTGTTCGAGCTAAATTGGCTGGATTTTGCAGTCTGCCTATGATTGGACCTATAAACCATAGATGCCTTAGAAGTGAATTCTGGGGTCTCAAGGATCTCAGTGGCGGCAAGGCAAAGGCAAGAATTCTTTCTTGCCAAATAAATGTGCGAAAGTGCAGGACAGTGCAGTGTAGTTTCAGCTCATCTTCCAATGGCAACGGAAGCATGGCAGAAAATTTTAATGAAAAGGATGAAGATTATGTTAATTCTAGTGTGGTCGAGGCTGGTATGTTAACTCTAAATTTGCTCAATGAGCTGATATAATTTGATGTGACGTAGTGCATTTTGTCTTTATAGGATGTATGCATTGAGCTTATCTTTTCTCAAAAGAATAATATTTTCTTTCCTGTGAAGGCTTCTCATCAATTAAAGCAAGCTGTATTATTAGCGGTCATACTTTCATGCTCAGTGAGAGTGTGACTAAAATAAAATATAGGGTCTGAAATATGTTTCTTTTTCTTAGGCCCATCAATTTCTGATTGCTGGGTATGCAATTAATTTGTGACTGTTGATTATTAGACTCTAATTATATCCCTCTCCCCCAACGAAATACCTCTTATTAGGCAGACTTATTCTGTGATTGTGATTTTCAGTTGAGGTGAAGAGTGGAATTGATGGCTTCATGATCAAAATGAGGGATGGCAGACAGTTAAGATGCGTCCATAACAATCCTCATGGAGGACATCTACCAGATTATGCTCCACATCCTGCCATTGTATTAAAGATGGAAGATGGGACTGATCTACTTCTCCCAATAATTGTCTGTATGTCTCTTGTTCTCCGTAATCCCTATATATTATGTGTTGAAGAAAAATTGTTCTTGGATCTATGATCTGATTATGATGTTGGTCTATAATTTTTTGCCATTCTAACTTTATAGTGCACCTTTAACTGCAGTGGAAATGCCTAGTGTGCTACTGATGGCAGCAGTACGCAATGTTCCAATAGTACGTCTGCTTTATTGATTCTATAAAGTTCTTGTTTTATGTAATTCAGATATTTGGATACTAACTATTTCGTTGTTTTATCAGGCTAGACCTACTTTATATCAAGTAGTGAAGGAGATGGTTGACAAGATGGGTTATGAAGTATGATTTATTTGGTTTTATGCTCTTACAGCTGTTTCTGATTGTTTTTATTCTCCTCATCAAATTTTTTTTATGATGTAGATACCGAATAATCTTGGTTTCTGCCTCTGCAGGTTAGACTGGTCAGAGTGACTAAAAGAGTTCATGAGGCTTATTTCGCTCAGTTATATCTTACCAAGGCATATACCAACTTTGCACTCTTGCCCACCCCTTCTCCTTTCCCCTCTCCCCCTCTCTCTTAAAACAAAATGCAAAGATACAAAATGTTTTGTGGTTTATCTCATTATCTTACACTTACACTTGGTATAGGTTGGAAATGAGGAAGAATGCATGAGCTTTGACCTTCGACCTTCAGATGCAATAAACATTGCAGTAAGGTGCAAGGTAAACTTTGTGGATCTATGCACAGGAAATACATAATCACCTGCAGCGTACTTTACTATCCTAATGCTTTGCTTAGTTGTTTTTCATTTGTGTCTTGGCTGATGGTAAAAAATCGGGTAATATTAGGGGGGAAAAGCTATTTGGCTTTTTTTCCTTTTTCCATCTAGTCATTGTTATGGAGGCAAGTTTCATGTATCCCGGGGGGACTATTGACTTGTTCTGGAACATGTCACCCATTGTTGAACCCTGACATATCATGGACTTGGACTATTGGAATGATTTTTACTAAATGTTCAATTCATAGTTTTTACTAGTTAAACTAGACTTATCTAAGTTCGAATTTTTTGGCTAATGTTGTAGGTGCCAATACAAGTCAACAAATACTTAGCATACAGTGATGGGATGAGAGTAATTGAATCTGGCAAACTCTCAACCCAGTCCCCTGGATCAGATGGCCTTTTATTTACTGAACTGGACCGGTAGGAAAGATGCCTTGGAAGGCAATAAGTTTTTCTCTGTAATCTTGATTTAAGGAAATGTTGAATCCCTTATAATATTGCTTTTTTCCTGGTAGAAAGAAAGTTTTAACTGGAAGTGATATTGTTTCAGGCCAAGTGGCAAGCCTTGCATTGAAACTGAGGAGTTTGGTCTTTTGCACAACATGATGAAGGCTGTAGTTGAAGAGCGCTACAAAGATGCTGGTAATTTCTTTTCTGTCTGACTATTTCTTTAATCTATTGTGTTTTCAATTCTTTTTGGAACTTTACTCTTTTCCTCTCTATTATCTTTAACATGTGTGACATATGACCAAATTTCTACCTTCAAATGGGTGGAGTATCTTCTCTCTATCGGATTGCATTAATTTGGTCTTGCCATCCTTACTAGTTCAAGCAGTATCGACATGTGGATATTCCATTTTTTTCTTAACCTTAATAAGTTAATATATATAATTTATAATCCTTTGGTATCAGAACTTGGATGTCAAACTTGTTTGTGTTCATTAAAGTTGCACATATCATAACCATTAGAAAATGTTTTTGCCATGTTTTGATGGGTTTTATTGTCATTATGTTCTGTTCTTATATTTGTGGAATACTGAAACTTGAAGTCTTATTTTGGGAGTCCACTAATCTAGTCAAAGTGGTTCTTCGTTGGTACACACATTAATTTAGGGTGCAGGTCTTGAAGGATTATAGCAGTACTCCTGTCATTACAGCTTTTAACACTTAATGTTCCTGGTGCTTACTGCAGCTTTGTGGAGGGACAAACTCAATCAATTCAGGGCTGGAAGAAAATTGAATAAAACGTATGAAATCTAATTATTTTGCTCCAGCCTTGAACTCTCTTCCTACCCCCCCCCCCCCAGATATTACGTTAATTCATGTTGACAGCTCCTAATTGTTTCAGATACTGGTTTTAACTTGTACATACTCCTTATACTGGAAAGTGGATGGGATTCGGTACAGCAGACAAGTCATATTTTTACATGCCTCCACTTACTTACGCCTGTGAATATTTGTATATATATAACACTAATGCCAATGTAAACTTAATTATGTATTTTCGTTGTTTCATGTAATGTGAGCCGTCCGTGGGCCGCAGCTTGTTGCTCTTGATTGTTACAATGCCATATATTTTTAAGGGATGGTTGGACATGACGCTGTTTAATCAATTATTTGGTCTGTATGTTTATGTTTCGTGTTTAGCCTATTTGCCTCTTGAAATGCCAAGTTTTTCTCCTTAAATGTGGTTTGGAATGACGACTTATTTCGGTATTAAGAATTTCCAAGCACCGTCTAACCTTCGAATTAGAGTTCTCCCCAGCATATCCTATGGGTGTATGTTGGAATTTAAAAGTGGTGAAGTTGACCCAAAATCTCAAAACCAGGTCAACCTGTAAATTTGCTGGATTTAGTTTTAGTACTCATCGCAGCACTGAATGCTCTTTACTATGTTTAGATTTGCACAGTTTAAATAAATTTTTAACTGTCAAGATTGAAAATTTTTAACTAATGACTTTTAAATGAAAAAATTATTTTTTAAAAAACTAAAAAATACTGATAGTTAAGAGATTGTATATATTTTAGATTTTGTATACATTAAAATAATTTATTTTTGAAAAAGTAAAAGGAAAAAAAAATCAAACTTAACCATATAAATTAAATCTGAGTGGCCCCTATTGATGAATACTTTTGTGTTTATTATCACGGTTAGCATTGAAACTGGTTTCTTGTAAATTGCGTCACTGGTTGGACCCTCCGTTAAGCCTGTCAGTAATTGAATACCAGACGTAAATTGGTTCATTACGCTCATTACACCTGATTAATGGCATTACTTCGTTTCAAAGGGTGGGCCTGTAGCTATAGGTGAACTTATATAGAAACGGAAAGTTAGATTATGAGCATTTCTTTATCCCAATCTTCGAGCATTTTTTATCGAAATCTTTTAGTATCTTACAATTTAAGGGACGTAAAAGTAAAGTACAAAAATATTGATAGCATTAGAACTCATTTGGCTAGCTAAGCCTAATTCATCTAAGAAAATGACATAAAAATACTATTTGAAATTTAAAATCTTGCTAATAATAACTACAGTAATAGAATTAATAAGAACAGTAAAACAATTAATAGCTCATTTTGTTTGAAAATCATCTATTTGAGATTTTAAAATTTAAGTGGTATTTTTTTAAAATTTTCTCATATATAATTCATTGGTTTCCCTAATTTCCTTTCTCCTATACTCCTATTCGAATTGTCCTTTGGAGCATATATGTTTTTTAGTAAGGGAAACCGACAGCAAGAGACTCACGAGGGTATAGAGCTTGTACCTATATAGGGTTTTGAGATAAATCATTAAATCATATTATTTGTATTATTTGTAAATTATTATTATATATTAAATTAAGAGTGTCTTTCTTGAAATTTCTTACACGTACAAAATAGACGAAAAGTAGTTGTATTACAAGCCAAACAACAACTTTGATTCAACAAAACCACTTTCATAAAAATATATACACTCACTAGAAACACCAAACTTGTATATTTGTCCTAATTATCCCTTTTTTTTTTATGTTTATTGTAATTAGCACAACAACAACAATTATATGAGTTCATTAAGTTAGCTAATATAAGACATTTAATTAATCTGATTATATTAAAAAAGTTAGTTAAGTTAACTAATATGATATGTATTTTTTAAAGGACACTATTCACCTTTCTTAATTCTCAATTCTCCTTTTCTAATTGTTGTTAAAGAGTATTAATAAGGATATATTAGTAAAAGATTGACAAATATAAAAATTATATATTATATTTAAAATTAAACTTAACTTTTTAAATATGTCTTAGATTAAAAATAAGTGAGAGAAACATTGATGGTAATAACTATAGCTTGCAATAACTTTTTATTTCTACATTTAGTTTAGTGATAAAGAAATATGAAAGAGTTAGCTGGCGCTCCGTTACCAACCGCCGCCGACGGCAACTTCCCGCCAATGCCAACAGAACATAACAGAGCGGGATTCGCATAAAGACAACGTGTCTACTTACCCCGCTTCGGCAGCATCGAGTTTTAACTTTTAACCTTTCCCGACTTTCTTCTTTCTTTTCACTTCTCATCTTCTCTCTGAGTTTTCTTCTGCCGACAACCCCTATTCCCTCTTCACTGTCTCTGTCTCCGTCTCCCTTTGATTATACCTTCAAAACATGTACGAATGGGCAACACACCGCAACTTTTATAAATTATTATTTAAAAAATAAATAACAAGCAAAACGTCATGATTGTAAGTTCCATTTCTTTTCCTATGGCTTTGGTACCTACCTCCCCTTTGACAAATCGTCGTGAATTCAGCCGGTTTTGATGCTGCATATATTCCCCGACTTCGATCTTCACCCGACAACCTCGAGATGTCCGGGCCGCTTGATCGGTTCGCTCGGCCTTGTGAGTAACTCCTCCTCTGACAGAGATGCTTTTTTTTTTTTTTCTCCTTTTTCCATTCTCATTTACTACATTTGATTCGATTGTGCTTTTCCGAGCTGCTTATTGTATGTACTTTGGAATTAACGTTTTCTTCACCGTAATTCATATGTTGATTAATGATATGCATCAAGGAATTCCCATTTGATTATGAGGCGTGCTGCATCTAGATCGATAAATTTACTGGCCTGCTACGAATCAAGCAGGATTATGGGGCAAATGAGCTAAATTTAGCTAAATTGTTACTTCGATTATTTAAGAAATTGTCAGGATTTATTTTGGGTTAAATTCATCCAAATCTCGACACTCATGCTTATATGATCTCAAGAACGATATGTACGTTGTATATGGAGTATTGAAAGATTTCTTTTTCAAGTCTGTCTTACCCACTCTTGTTACCGTTAATTGAAATAATCTGGACCTTCTACTACGATTCTGATTAACTTATTACAAAGGATCTAAATTCCCTGTTAACTTTGTCAATTTGATGTTGATTCTGCATTTGCCTCGAATTCTGACTCACAATCTGAAAATGCATTGTAATGATAGTTCGGTAATGATTTTCAGTTAATTACTTAAATGGCAGTACAAGTAAAAGTATATAAATGTGGTTTGATTTTTCAGGTTTTGAAGGTTTCTCGGGCCAAGATGAACGTAGAGAGCGAAAGTCAGATTTTGAGAACTCTGAGGATGATAGGCGAACAAGAATTGGCAGTCTGAAAAAGAAAGCAATAAATGCGTCAAGCAGATTCAGACATTCTCTCAAGAAGAAAGGCAGGAGAAAAGGTGCCAGTCGGAGCCATTCTGTTTCTATTGAGGATGTTCGAGATGTTAGGGAGCTCGAGGCAGTGGATGCATTTCGACGGGCACTTTTGTCTGATGGCTTGTTGCCTCCAAAACATGATGACTATCATATGTTATTGAGGTTACTATCCTTTGTTCCTTACTATTTATATTAGATATATGAACACGAGGTGGCCTATTCCCCCCCCCCCCCCCCTCTTTTTTTTAAATGATACGTACAGAAATTACACTTTCTTTTTAGCTTGAAAAAGTAGGCATTACATGGTTAATTCTTAAATTGCTTTTATTAATACAAGCTGGACTCTCTATTTTCGAGTTTTGACTTGCTCAAGGTGATCATATCAGTTACGTGATCAATAGTTACACTTAGCTCTATGATGATTTAATAGTTATAGACTGGTTCTAATGACAGGCACTAGCGTTTCAAACAGCAGAGAGCTTCCTTATATAATATTTATGTTTTACATACATGGTCTCTTTGCATAGTTTTAATGTGCTTCATAGGCAGGTTGCTGATTTGCCTTATTCTTTTTGCTCAAAGTTCTAATTAACAAATGTTATTGCAGATTCCTTAAAGCTAGGAAATTTGATATTGAGAAAGCAAAGCACATGTGGGCCAATATGATTCAATGGAGGAAAGAATATGGTACAGATACAATTATGGAGGTGAGTCATCAGATAGACAAATCAAGCCAGCCATTTGTTTTGTTTTTCTTCTTTCAGTCAATCATGTTTTTATTGATATAACTATGGGTACAATACTGTTAAATCTGGTGATCAGAGCAACTATACTACTCGGCAATTATGACATGAATGTCATCATCATCTCTTTCTCTCTCTCTAGGATTTTGAGTTCAGTGAGAAGAATGAGGTTCTGCTGTACTATCCACATGGTTACCATGGTGTGGATAAGGAAGGAAAACCTGTTTATATTGAGAGGCTAGGCAAAGTGGATCCCAACAAGCTAATGCAAGTAACTACCTTGGAAAGATATCTAAGATACCATGTTCAAGGTTTCGAGAAAACATTTGCTGTTAAGTTTCCAGCTTGCTCTATCGCTGCAAAGAGACACATAGATTCGAGTACAACAATTTTGGATGTCCAAGGCGTGGTATGATGTCTGTCCAAGCGATAATTGAAAATCTCCTATGATCCATCTTAAATTGGGTTAGTTAAGACCTTGATTCACTTTACTATTTTTCCATTTGCTTTCTAGGGTTTCAAGAACCTAACCAAGTCTGCACGAGAACTCATCAATCAGCTACAGAAGATTGACGGTGACTACTATCCGGAAGTAAATAGTTTCTATTATAAGATTTATGGTAGTTTTTCCAATTTCTGTGGCTTCTGAAGTTACATCTTGTTATTTATCTCATCAATTCTCTGTGCAGACATTAAGTCGGATGTTTATCATCAATGCTGGTCCTGGTTTTAAGCTGCTCTGGAATACAGTGAAAACATTTCTTGATCCCAAAACTACTTCAAAGATTCATGTATGTCAATGTGTGAATTGCTTAATTTTTTTTTAAATATATATAAAATTAAGAGTAAGTTTTGTAATGCATTCCAGAAGTGATCATTTTCAGCAGTTCATATAGATATGCTGTTAGTATGGGATTAATTTGTACTTGAATGTCCTGCTAGGTTCTTGGCAACAAATTCCAAAGTAAATTACTTGAAATTATTGATACAAGGTAATTATATATTTGTTTTCGTTAATGGAGTAATAGTTTGTGAAATTTTTTTTATCATTTGAAATTTCTGGTTGTCCTTGGAATTTTCAGTGAGCTGCCGGAATTTCTAGGTGGTAGCTGTACTTGTATAGATCAGGGTGGTTGTATGAGGTCCGACAGAGGTCCATGGCAAGATCCAGAAATTTTAAAGGTTTTCTGCTTTTCTCGCTAGCCTGTTTCTTACCCATAGTACTCTGGTTTTCTTAGCTTTTATCTGACTCAATGAAGGCTGCTGCACATGCAGATGGTTCTCAGCGGTGAAGTGCAAAATTCTAGACAAATAGTAACCGTTTCTAATGATGAGGGCAGGGTGATTGAATGTGACAAGACATGTTATCCAATGGTCAGGTTTCCAGCACCATCCTTGACGCTGCATGAATGAGAACCTTTAGATTTGCAAGTTTGAGAACAGTCATTAAATTCATTTTCTCTTCCTTTATTGTTTGGTTTATGAGAACAGATAAGAAGCGGTGATACATCCACAGGAGAATCAGGATCTGAAGTTGAAGATGTCACTTCTCCCAAAGCAAGTGGGAATTACATAAACCCTAGGCTGACTCCTGTCCGGGAAGAAGTAAGGGACCATGATTATTTGCTCAGTGTAGTGTAATTAACCATTATATGTATTTGATGTTGGGATAAACGTTGATTTATTCATGAGTTTTAATTCTTCATTCATGAAAACATTTTTGTTCATCCAGCTGGGGCAGCAAAGATTATTGTTTTAATAGGTTTTTTACCTCTGTATGACATCATTTTGAAAATTCCTACATATATTATTTTTAGTGGCAGCATTAACCCTCTTGCACTGAATCAGAGTGTTATCTCTTTATTATCCTTATATTAATTATTGATGCTTGATAGGTGGGTGATTCATTGCATGTAGTCCTTAATTTAAAATGTATATGATGCTGCCAGCTATTGAATTAAGATCTAACTTCTGGTTCTAATTTATTTTGGTATCTTGCATTCTTGCTATTGCACCATATCAAATCCGATGGTTCATTCCAGTCTCATTTATATTTCCATTTACCTGGTCGTGTCTTGTGACCCCTTTATATGTCATTTTATGGGGACAGAGCCATCTTAATCTTGAGGTTGCAAGAAATGTGATTTGTTATAACTTCAATTCAACTACATTTTTGCCAGGCTAGATTGATCGGTAAAGCTGGTCTTGCTGGAGGCTTATCTGAGTATGACGAGCATGTTCCCATAGTTGACAAGGCTGTTGATGTTTGGTGGAAGGAGAAGCAAACCACACCTCAAAATTCTTTGAAATCTAATGGTAGAAATTTAATTCACTTTCATGAAGTTATTTTCTTTTTAGTTGTTGTTGATGTGCCATAATTATTAAATGAATATGGATGTTACTATTTTTCGAGCTTGCATATAAGATTAAATCATTTTTTTAATGATAGGAAACTCATATGTAACCATGCAGCTATGTTGAATCAGTCCAGACTTGTACGTTTACTCTGTTCTCGGCATAAAAGAGGAGTAATTTTGTATATTATTCGTTTGTTGCAGAGACGTCTCTTCCAATTATTGAAAAATCTCCCGAGGGGATTTTTGCTTACATCTGGTCTGTTATTAAGGGCTTCTTTGTTGCCCTCTTTGCCTTTGCGATTTCATTGGCATTTCATATCACCAAGAGAACCCAGGACTCAGAATCTGATTCTGCTCAGACTGTGCCTGATGTGACTATGGAGCCAATATTCAAGGAGGAATCCCGTCCTCCTTCCCCTGTTCCTGGATTCTCGAAGGCTGAGGTCATGTCATCCACCTTAAAGCGGCTTGGTGAACTTGAAGAGAAAGTTGACATGCTACAATCAAAACCTAATGCAATGCCATGTGAGAAAGAGGAGCTGCTGAATGCTGCAGTTTATCGTGTGGATGCTCTGGAAGCAGAGTTGATTGCTACAAAGAAGGTAACCCTATTTGATTTTGATAACATTTTTTGCGTCGTGCTAGAAAGTAGTAATTATCTAATTCGGAAAATCCTTATGTTTTATTCATTCACAAAAAGCAGTTATGCGTGCGTCTAATTCTGGAGTTGGTAATGAGTCTTCACTATCTCTGCGGTAGTTAATTATGAAGTTAAACTTCTGCATTTGCAGCTTTACTGATCTTTGGTAAAGCTTCAAGTATATCTTATCCACTTGAAGAGCGTTCACGCACTTGCTCACAACCACGCTATTATGGTACGAATTAGATGTCGAGCACATTTTTGGCATATTATTACTTTGGGATGGTATCATCCTTGCCTATCAACGCTCGTGCACATGTGCTCCTGTGCTATGTTTTTTATCTCTCATGCATAGAGATTAGAAAGCAACCTCCATTATTTTCTTTGCTGGTTATCTGCTTTCTAAATCATTGTAATCCACTTTTTTGACAGTCTCAGGAAAACTGACCCTTTACCTTGCAAATTCCGACTGTAACCCCCTTCATGATTAACTGTGTGTTA
Source organism: Acacia confusa (assembly GCA_037074495.1). Lineage (NCBI taxonomy): Eukaryota > Viridiplantae > Streptophyta > Magnoliopsida > Fabales > Fabaceae > Acacia > Acacia confusa. Next base: position 29,612,819 of record CM073511.1, read on the forward strand.
GCATGTTCAATAATATATATTAAACTGGTCTTTTCGTCTTCCTAAATAGGCTTTATACGAAGCGTTGATAAAACAAGAGGAACTTCTGGCATACGTAGACAGTCAAGAAGAAAGAAAATCCAAAGCAAGCTCTGTAAGCATTGAAACAAAATAAAATACAATTGTTTTTTTAACTTGATGCATGGAACTCACATGTCCTATTTGTTTGTATAGCAGAGAAAGGGTTGCTGGTGAGGAGAATACTGTACAGGGCGGTACAAATTAATGCACATTTTGTGTCAATTCCACTTGTACTATTGGAGATGCTCAAGAATGTGTCTTGAAGTTCGTAGTCGAGTGGCTTATGACTCATCAAACATTGTATTTTGGTGACAACACGAGGGACATTGAACACAGTCTGGATGATTAATCTGCTTGTCTTTTTGTTGGTTTGTTTTCATTGTGTGGTAAAAGAAAGACTGAAAGTGATATGGGGGCCTTGACATATGAACCCCCGGTTACACATGGTGCAATAATCCACTTGCACCTGTGTTCTCACAGTTCTGTTGTGAAACTCAGTTAAACTGTACAAGAGTTCATTTGCAATAAACAAAAACATTTTGTTTAGCTCATTAATTCAACGATGCTAAGCTTAGAAATCATGCCAATAATTTTCTCCCGGCGACATAATAATACTAATGTAGATAATTATCCATGAATTTATAGCTTAGCGGCATGAAAGCCTTTCTTTAAATAAGAAGTGACAAGTTGAATCCTGCCTGTAACTTCACATCGTCACCTCTCTAATAATTAAATGTTATAAATCAAAATTAAGGAATGATAATAACTAAGAAGCTGATAAAAATATCAATATTAAATTAAGACTTTTTAAAATGCTTTTAGTGCTGAAATATTTAAAAAGTGAATATTAAATTTAAGAACATATATTGAAACTTTTTTGTCTGATCGCATGTTTGGGAGCCAATTTCTCTTTTTAATTACTTCTACATAGATAAAACTCTCCTCCATATTTATAAAATTAATTCTCCAAAACAAGTCCAAATACTCCTTCTAAACTTTATTATAAATTAGTAAGTGTATTTAGTTTTTTCTATAAGGCACTTATTTGTTTTCAAAGAGTATTAATTTTTTTTTCATGTATACACATAATTAATAAGAATAATGCGTGAGAGTCATAATTAATATAATATTAAAGTTTAGTGTAATTAATAGTAGTAATATTAAAAATTACTTATATTTTAAGATAATTTTAATAATTTTAACTATTTTTATTAATTTATAAAAATTATTAATTGATATGTTATAATAAAAATTAGATAGAGTAACCACTAAATTGTAATTCTCCTTGCAACCAAAGTACATGGCTAGAGCAGGGTGGAACAGCCTTAGTGAATAAGGCTCTGACACGCCACATTCCAAAAGGATTTGGATTTCCTCAGAAGCATCTTCCTCTCAGTATCCCTTAGAAGCACTTTCAGACCGTTGATTTCCCTAAAAGTTAATCCCAACCATCTATTTCATCTCTACCTCGCAAGGTCAAATGACCTCGCGAGGTAGAGGTGAAATGGATGACTGAGATTAATTGTAAGGAAAATGAATGGTTGGGATTGAAAGATACTGAGGGATTCTGAGAATTGAGATACTGAGGAAATCCGATTCCATTCCAAAAAGGATTGAAGGCTCGAATCTCATAATTCAACATGTGACTTTGTTCTTAGGATCAGTTGCGTCCTCATCTCACTCACCCTAAATACTCTTTCAGGTTTTTATTATAAAATATTAACTACTACGTGTATTTAATTTGTTTATAGAAAACTTTAAAAAGTGTTAATTATTATTTTCTTATATATGCATAATTAATAGGGGTTGTGGGTGAGGGTAATAATAATATAATATTATAGTTTATATAATTAATAGAGGTAATATTAGAAATTAATTAAATTTTAGGACAACTTTATTGACTTTAATTATTTTTATTAATTTACAAGAATTTTTTGTTAATGCATTATAATAAGGATAAAAGGAAATATCTAACAAGACGGTGCATATGATTCCTCCACAAAATTCAGCCACCCCTCTTGTTAAAAAATGGGAAAATCCCTCTCAAAGTCTAAGTGACAAAAATAAGTCAAAAAATATTCAAAGAAAAGTCATATATCACAAAAGGCCCTAGGGCTTTTTTTAGTATTATTTCAAAAAATGTTAACATACAATATTAACAACTAAGCCAATACACATTAACAACTATATTAATACAATATTTTTTTTTTGAAATAATATCATAAAAGTCTCGTCCTTTGGTCTTTATTGATATATAACTTTTCTCTAGGCCTTTTTAATAATATTTTGATAATTTGGGCTCTGAAGAGATTTTCCCTTAAAAAAATAACATAAAGGTTAAAAACAAGGAAAAATTTCACTCAAATCTAAGGATAAAAAAAATATTAAAAAAGTTTCAGTAAAGATTTTTCTACCAAAAGTCTCTAGAGATTTTAATGATATAGATTTTAAATGTGAACTTATATTTTGATAAATGTATGTAACTATATTGATAAGTCATAGAATAATTATTGAAAAACTCATTTATGTTAACTAAAACAACTTCCATAAACAAATATACTTGATTATATTGATAAGTTATAAAATGATAATTAGAAAGTCCATCTAGATCCCTAAAGTCCCTAAAGACTTTTTTTAATAGAAAAATATATATCAAAATTTTGTTAATATTTTTTCTAATCCTTACCACCTTAGTGAGATCGTCCCAATTAAAAGTACCATAACTTAAGGCTCATATTGCTACTTTTAGCACATGGCGCATGGGCTTCCCGCTGTTATTGATGAGTCCTACCATGGAAATGACTTGGTCTTGGTCAGTCATCCAATTATATTTTTTGAATGGATTAAAAAGTTATTTAAGAAACTATAATATTTTATAAAGTATGTAAATAAAATTTTAATATATGAAATAGAAGACTCAATAAAACATTATATAGTTAAAATTTAACAATTACGTAGTATTATTTATGAATAATGTAATTTTGTATACATTTTATATTAAACATAACTATAACATATATGCTAGTTTTGTTAAGAAAAATAATGTTTTTTCGATTATGCAAGATTTAAACTAGGAGCTGATGTGCAATTCCTATATACCCTTGCGTCACATGCAAAATAAAAAAATTAACGCAGATAAATGCATCAGCATATGGCCAACACGATAGTATTAGGACTAATGTTGGTGAGTTGATTATCTAAATTTACCGTTTTTATGTCTATAATCTATAAAATCGTGTCAACTTGTTGTTAAACTCATGTTAACCATAAAATCAATAAGCTCACGAGTTCACACATCAAATTACAATTTTTATGTTTCAAACTTATAAAATTATATTGGTTCACTCTCAAACATGTGTTAACTAATTTAAAAAATATATATTTGAGAAGGTCAAATATATACTCATTAACTAATTAAAAAAATATTTGGAGTGGCCAAATGTATAATATAAATATTTTAACAAGTGTAAAATATAAGATTTTACATTATATTAAATTTAAAAAAAAAATTGAACAGATCTTTTTTTTTTTTTTTGCGGGGCCATAACCCCCCTTGTCTCTTAGAAGATCCACCAGTGGTTATACTCAATGAATTTATATATGAATTTTTATATAACTATTTTTATTAAATATGATAAATTATGAATATTAATAATTCTTATTTCTATCATTGAGATCTAGAGTATATTTAAATTAAATTTTTATAGTTTTTAAATTATTTAATTATACCCTTTCAATACTTATTTATTTATAAAGTGAATTCCTACAAATTTATAACTCAAATTCCCGATATGAGTTCATCGTATTATAACAAGTTTGGTTAAACTTTTAAGAAAACAATATGGGAATGAATGGATTTGGAATAAATGTTAATGCTGACCGAAAGAAAACTGAATTTCAAATTAAGAAAAAAAGGTCACAAGTATAACTTATAAGATGAAGTGTACATACGTGGACATAAAAAAAAGCATATATATATATATATATAAATTATAAATGAGAAAATCATGGCGTCATTATGGCTGAAGATTTCAGTTGCGTGGCTTCTGGTGGTGACTCAAGTTCCTCGTGACGGCGCGCATGCCAACACATCTCACCGTCACATACCCATACATTGTGACTAGCTGAGAAAGTAATAAAATTTAATATTAAAAAAACTATTTTTAAAAGCTCCCAGTTCCAAACAAGCATAATCATTCCTCTCTTTCAGCTTCAAGCGACCTCATTTCGCTTTCTTCGTCTTTAACCGACTACTAGGAAAATGCATTTGGCCATTTTAGGCGCCTTTCTTCTGATTTCTGAATCTGAATATATCTAACTTTGCCTCCTCACTTTCTGGCCTAATTCGTCTCTCTAAAGTTTGAGGGTTTTAGCTTCTTACTCAAACTCCACGCTGCTGCAACTGACAGTCAAAGATACACTAACTCTCTGTTGTGAAGCAGAGTTCTTGGTTATGCACTGTAGGATTTTGATTCTGCGGTTAACTCAACAATGGATTCTGCTTGTGCGATTCTGAGTGCCAATACCTGTCTGGTCAAACCTAGCAGCAAAGCAATCCACTTTGAAACAGGTACTCGTTCTGGGTTCTGGGGTGAGACTACGAGGGGAAGTCTGAATGGAAGACTTTCATCAGTTCAATTCCAGAAGAGTTCGAAAACAGATATGAATGGTAGAAAGTTCAAGGCTGGCGTTGCGTACTCTGTTCTCACACCAGACATCCACAAAGAGGCTGTGGTACAAAAACGAAAGCTAAATGCCATATTTTCTTTGAAATGATTGAGACCATGTTTTTATTTTATTTTTAATTTGTATGGTAGAGCCAACGCTGAAAGATTTGTGTTGGTGTTTTGGTATTACTACTGGATATTTGGATTTCCGTTTCAGTTGTACGAGCCACCCAAATTGGAGATTTCAGAGGCAGACCCAAAAAGTGTAGTCTCCGTCATATTGGGTGGAGGTGCTGGAACTCGTCTTTTTCCTCTTACAAGCAGAAGAGCCAAGCCAGCGGTATGATTTTTTTTTTTTATAAAAGAGAGATTTACTAAAACTGATTAAATGATTAAATGTTTTCGCTGCTTGCAGGTTCCAATGGGAGGGTGTTACAGACTAATAGATATCCCGATGAGCAATTGCATCAACAGTGGCATAAACAAGATATTCATTTTAACGCAGTTCAACTCTTTCTCCCTCAATCGCCACTTGTCTCGGACTTACGGTAATGGCGTCAACTTTGGAGATGGTTTTGTCGAGGTAATTTAATTTGGCAGAACTGGCAATACTTTTTTTTATAGATTGAATTAGAAAAATCAGGGAGACTAGTTATCTTACAGCAAGGACATTTTAGCGGGAAATTATAAATTAGCTGAATCCTAAAGAGTATAATTTACCTGATATCACATCAGGTCCTGGCTGCTACTCAAACCCCTGGAGAAGCAGGCAAGAATTGGTTCCAAGGGACAGCTGATGCCGTGAGGCAATTTATGTGGGTTTTTGAGGTAAGAACTAGCGAATAAACCAAGTTCGCATATATGTTGAAGATATTATTATGAAATATGAATAGAGTAAATGAGTGTCTGTATTAATTTGTAGGATGCTAAGACTAAGAATGTTGAGCATATATTGGTACTTTCTGGGGATCATCTTTACCGTATGAACTATATGGACTTTGTGCAGGTGAGTGTGAAATAATTTATTGTCAGAGATTAGATTAAAGTTTACAGTTTTTGTTTTCTGTTGTTCATGCTGATTGTTGAAACTTTACTTGCAGAGACATATAGAGACAAATGCTGACATCACAGTATCCTGTGTACCTATGGATGATAGGTACCGGCAAAATCTGATGTACATTTTGTCTGATTTGGTTTGGTCCTCATATTGTTTTTGAAGTTGATCAGTGTTAGTTCTCTTGCAGCCGTGCATCAGATTATGGGCTGATGAAAATTGATCTGACTGGAAGAATCGTTCAGTTTGCAGAGAAACCCAAGGGTTCAAATCTAAAGGCCATGGTAAATATATTGTTCCTCACATTTACTACAAATTTCTTACCATTAATTAAAGTTCAATGAAGCTGATTCATTGTCACATTTAATAATTGCAGCAAGTTGACACAACCCTCCTTGGATTAACTCCACAAGAAGCGGGAAAGTATCCTTACATTGCATCAATGGGAGTTTATGTCTTTAGAACTGAGGCCTTATTGAGACTATTGCGATGGAGCTTTCCTTCATGCAATGACTTTGGATCTGAAATTATTCCTTCTGCCGTGAAGGACCACAATGTCCAAGTAAGAAGAAACTCTATCCATGAACTTGTGGCCTTTAATTCCTCTTCTTATTTTAAATCGTTGAATGTTCTAGAAAATGGATTGCTTCAGATCAACTGGTAACACTTTTATGCTTCTGATGTTATTGACGTTCTCAGGCATATTTGTTTAATGACTACTGGGAAGACATTGGAACTATAAAGTCCTTCTTTGATGCTAATCTGGCCCTAACAGAACAGGTTGGTTTAACTATTCTGCTGTTATTTCTCTTGGCTCATACTAGAATTTGTGTTTCAGTTGACTACGCTGTTACTTGGTCATTTTATATTGTTTTACAAGCGTCACGTGGTGGGATATTGTAATGGTAAAAAAATATAAGTTGGCTATAATTCATTTTTTAAACAAATGAAAGCCTGCCATAGGCTAGGATATGTTGCTTCAGATCTTGGGAATCAGTCAAAATTGAAAATTCAGAATTTATAGCTGATAGAAGCCAAGATCATGAAGATATCATTGATAGTAATGGAGTTGATGATATTTTTGAGAATAGTTCAATCATGGACATGTTTTGTTGCACAAGGAAAAAATTAGCATATTTATTGTTTACAAATGTTATCATTTGCAGCCTCCCAAGTTTGAATTTTATGATCCAAAGACGCCTTTCTTCACTTCTCCAAGATTCCTACCACCCACTAAAGTTGAAAATTGCAAGGTAGTACAATGTTAATGAAAAGCTTCAATCAGTATGTTTAATTTGCCGTTTTTGTTGCTCATGAGTACTCAAACTGGGTTTCACAGATTGTGGATGCAATTATTTCTCACGGTTGCTTCTTGAGGAACTGTAGTATTCAACATTCTATTGTTGGCGTGCGCTCACGTTTAGAATCCGCTGTAGATCTTCAGGTAAGCTAAGTACATTCTGCAAAGAAGACCACTTAAATTCAATATATTGACCAAAATGGGAAACTGAAACTATAAATTTCATCAATATATTGTGTTTTTTAGCATCCCTGATGGATTTTTGAATTGGGCTCTGTTATCCAGGATACCATGATGATGGGCGCAGATTACTATCAAACCGAATCTGAAATTGCCTCTGAGTTGGCACAAGGGAAGGTTCCAATTGGTGTTGGAGAGAACACTAAAATCAGGTACCATTCTTCATGTCTAGATTCTTTGTTTAACACTCTTAAGACATGCACCCAAATTCGATGCATCACCATCTTTTCTAAGTTCTGCTGATTTCTTGTGTTTCAATTCTTAAAGGAATTGTATAATCGACAAGAATGCCCGGATCGGAAGAAATGTGATTATTGCAAATAAGGATGTAAGTTTAAGAGCTTACTTGTTAAAACTACCAAGCAGTATTAGCATTTTATTGCCAAGCCTTCCCTGATTACTTAAATATATTTGAATTTTCAGGGAGTTCAAGAAGCCGACAAGACTAAGGAAGGATTCTACATTAGGTCAGGCATCACTGTCATACTGAAGAACGCAACAATAAAAGATGGAACAGTAATATAAATCATCATCCAGATGTGTCTTCACTGAATGGTCCGATGACTAAAGCTTTCTGCGTTTAATTTGCCGATATAAAAAATCTAAAAAGTAGCAACAAGAGCATACAACACATTTGCTCACTTGTATATCACGTTTTAAGTTACATATGAAAGAACTTGGTAGTTTCTTAGTAGAATAATAAATTCTTTAGCCTCACGAGACTTCACTTACTAGTAACATACTGTTATATTAGAACTCTTCCTTGAGTACATGAAGCAAATCCTGCAGATACCTTCATTTCCACAAATAGCATAGCTTACAATGTTGGTAAGTTTGGCTTATATTAATTTCTCAGTTTCCACCATTAGCGCGCCACTGTGCATCCCTATTTTCTTTTGCTTCGTTCCACTTCTTGACGTCTTTGAGTCTAGCGAACATCTTTCGGATTCGATTGAGCTTTTGAGACTCTTGAGCAATCAAACTGGCTGTTGAGGGACTCTCACCTAAGACAACCTCATAGCCGTCTCGAAAAGAGTCCATTCCTTCAGTTAGGAGTTGCCAGAATAAGCCTCCAACAGCAGCACCACCACCACTTGCCGATGAATAGATCGCAGAATACACGGTGTTGAAGAGCTCGTCTCTGGCCTTTGAGTCTGAATTCTTAGTTGAGATTCCAAACTCAGCGAACAAAAGTGGCTTGTGAAGGGTGTTCTGTGCATCTCTGATGTGCTCGTTAAGCCAACCATTCAAAAACGAGAGTTGGTCGTCATAACCTGAACCTGTGAGCCTGCTCTTGCAAAATTCAAAATACACTATCACTATGAATGATATTAACTTGTTCCTGAAGAATAATGGTAATAATTTACAATGTCATCATTATCTTCACCATTGATCTGGGTATGAGTGAACTGTAGCAAAATCAATGCCAGGGATCTGGTTGTTTGCAATGAAATCCGTTCCAACTTGGAAGTTGGGATTAGACTGCTGCTTTGATTGACCATAGAAACCCTCCAGACCAGCTTCAAGCAGGTGGTTTCCATCAATGGATTTCAAGTAAGATGCCATCTCAGTAATCCAAGCCTGCAAATTAAGATTCGACTTCATGTACCTTTTTTTCTCTAACATTTTAAAAAAAAGTAAAAGTTCGTTTAATACTCTCTTCCACTTCTTAACATAAGATCAATTGACTCTTTTTTTATTTTTATTTTTTAAGAAAAATAATAAATATAAATACTTTAAAGTAATTTATTTAATATGCTTAATTTCCAAAAAAATAAAAAAAATTAAGAAGTTATTTAGATCTTATATCAAAAGACCAGAGAAAGTATTAAAATTAAATAATAAAGCAGGAAAGGAATGGTTTACCTGTACAACTTTTCCTGACTGATCTGAGGGACACCTTATCTCATTCATGAGCTCCCAGGCCATTATAGTTGGGTCATCTTTGTAAGCAACCCCGGTGATGCTGTTACGTCTTGTAAGCACAGTCTGCACATATAAACGTTAAGCTTGCAATTAGGCTAAACAAGCATTATCTTTTGTCCCAAGTTTATGCAACATCTTCTATTTGATCTTTATTACGTTCTCACTGTATTTGTTCTATCCAACCACTGTAATTTTGACAGACCATGAATGTAAATTCCAGAAGACCAAATTGTGGGGGGATTACTGTAATGAAAATAAATATAAAAGTTTTACCTTGATGTGGTTTTTGTAGTATCCCTTCACAACAGGGTTAGTGAAAAAATCATCTTCAGAATTAACGGATTGGCCCTGACTTCTTGCCCAGTCCACGTACTGCTTCTTTCCTCCAAAGTTGTCGTAGTTATTAACCAAACTCAATACCAACTTGATCCCATGTCTTCTGGCTTCGGACACTGCGAAGTCTAACCCCTTTCATTTCAACCCATTAAAGCAGAGAAAACCAAATCAGCAATATATCAAACTCAATTAAATTTTAAAAAAATAACTAACCCCTATTCTTGTTACCCCACGAAGCGCAACGTACGAATTAAAGAATCAGAGATTTAAAGAAAATCAAGAGTTCAAGATAAACCTGGAACATATCCTCATTGTAGGATCCAGGAGAGTATTGAAGTGGCTTATAACCACCATCACTGAAAGCCCAGGTCCTAGCTATGCTAAGTCCATGACCTTCAGCTTCTTGAAACGTAGATGAAACTCTGTTCCTCTGAGACGGATCAGAGGCCACGTACATCAACCAGTAAGCATTAAATCCATGCGCATAAAAGGGGCTTCCATTCAACACTAGTTGCACACCTCTTGCTTTCACAAACCCATCATCTGCTTCGACTGAGATTCTCTGTTCTAATAGGGCGAACAGAACAATGAAACCCAGAAACAAGCAACGTTCCATTATCACTCTGTTTTCTCTGGCGTTTCACGTTCTCTTTGATGCAGAGTATAGGACGGTGGTGGCTTTGAAACTTGATCAGACAAAGAATCTGCGACTGTTTATAGCGTGGGGTAACAATGCATCTGGTGCCAGAATCTCACTCACAGTGATCGATGGTGACAAACAATTGAACTGGCAAGAAAGTACAGTGTGAGCATTTGAGTCTAGGGAAGAGGAGAAGGGTAACTCTGTCAAAAGTGGGGATGGGGTGGGCCTGGTGGGGAACAGAGTACAAGTAGAGAAACCAGAACCTTCACTCATTCACCTATAAGGTGGGGCCACAACTACTCCTTTTAGGGTGAGATCAACCAAAACCAGAACCGTGCGTAAATGAGTGGTTGCAACAATTTCACACTTGCATAGAAAATAATAGTATTATCGGTAATAATGAAAATCACATTTCCTCTGTTTTCATCGCAGAATCAAATACACGCTCGATCACTAACACTTTCACATGAAAAAAGAAAGAATGAAGCACCAAGTGCACGTTTGTTTTTCTGTTGATGCTAATGAAATATTTATTTAGAAGCAATTTGTTGCTTATAGTATTATCTGCTCAGTCTCTGTTAGCAGCTTCGTAGGATGAATATTAATGTAATTTTGAAATTTGAGAAGGCCATATACACTCTAATCAGTAAGATTTTTTCTTTTGGGCCGCTGCATCAATTACATGTTGAAAATTTTCGTCATACTTGGAAACCTAATAGTACCAAAACTCTCATATAAGTGATAAATTTTGGGTTTAATCTCCCTTATAACCTCATGTTATCAGTGTTTAACTTATAATTAAGGGGGGAACGAAAAAGGTCAAAGTTTCAAAGAGGATGTCATGCTGGGCACATCCTGTAAAAGCTTCAACTGTAACCAACCAACCCAAATTAAATATGAATGGAGGTGAGGAGTATCAAGCACGTCCAATAAAAGCTTCATTCGCGGCGAAATTGGGGAGACAGATATCTGACTAATTGCTTTTGGTTTTGGTTATTCTTCATTTGAAATACAAGTCAAATACTGGAATCCTAAGAGTCTTTGATTGATTTCTTTTTTGGCCAATGAGTCTTTGATTGATTTTAGACTTTGCACCTATTAAGGGGCAGCATAAAAGATGACATGTCAGTGAATCTGATCCCTTAATTCAGTGAGATCTCTCTAATAAGGACAACCCAAAGATTCATAGGTGCAAGTGAGGACTGAGTATGGAATAAAGTGGCAGACATGAGTGACCTTATTTCACGGGTAAGAGCAACATATCACCCATAATCACCTTTAGAACCCCAAAAAAAACCAAGATGATTGCATCGTCTACAATATTCTGTGCCTTTCATTATTTAAATTAAATACCATTCATAGTGTTTTGCTCTCTTGATACTTTGTGGCTGCTATTTTGTTTGTGTCGTTTTCGCCACCAATTGTAAGAGAGAAGAGTGAAATATATTGGATGAGTAAAGTATACTGAAGTCGAAGTATGTGGTCTGAACATTACAAGCTTAAATATCTCTCTCAGGGCCATCAGAGTAATTAATAATGTGTTGTTTATTATTAGTTTATGTATATGTCCTCTTCGGTGTCCTTTTTCTCCATAGAAATCACCAATTGTTCTATCTCAAGTATTCTGGGCCAAGCCTTGAAGTTTCTATTCCATTTTTTTCGTCATAAAGAAAATAATATTCATACTCTGAAATTTTGTTAAATCGGTCTGATGTCTTGAAAGCGAAGAAATAATTACTCGGAGAAGTCAAGATTAATATATATGATTCACTGTCTACCAGCACAAGAGGCCATATTGCACACCAAGTTGTGGAATTAGGTAAAAAAGACATTTGAAGTGAAGAGGACAAGGCCTCGTGATGGCGTGTTAGTGTGAAGGAGACGAATTAAAGAAGATGAGATATTGCTTCCTTCATTAAATTTTGGAGGCAATGCATGTGACTCAGTCCAATCTCCCACCCACTCGTGCTATGTCTTCCAAGATATACAATGCATGTGTATCTTTTTGGCGCATCCCTCTCCACTGCGTCATGTCATGATTTAGTTTTAGCCTTTCAGGCTTTCAACTATATCTTTTTTCTTTTTAAGCAGGAAAAAAAAATAGAGAGGTGCTTTTAATTTTAGTATTCTCTATATTTTATATTAAGAATTGGAGGTAGTGTATGTATACATACCGCTTATGAGAGGAGGGAAAAAATCTGAGGAAAAAAAATTATATATACACATGCTAAAAATTTGACAGTCTAACTTCATATAAGATTTCATATAAGTTAAAAACAAAATTGAAACTAATTTTGCAATAAAAAAAAATAATAATGTTTAATGAAACATCGTGAGGCCCGCAGCAGCGACGGCTGGGGTTATGGCATTGGCCAACGCGAGTGGTCTTCATATATAGCGCCGAAAATGTATGATAATAATGGATGGATTTGTTTTGGACACATGAATCTACTTGTCTCATTGTTTAGTTTGTTTCAGTAATACGTGACTTGTGAGGGACAACATATATCATGCACATGCTGTTATATATATTAATTACCCCACAATATGTACCTAGATACTTCTTCTTCTTACTGTTTTTGTACGTTTTCGCTTGAGCATGCATTCACATCCACAAACCTCGTATCGGATGGGTACGTACTACTTTGTGAAAATTGACTTCACCAACCATACAAGTATTAGTGAATAGTGTATTGTATGTAAGGTTCCTGGAAATTTCCTTTCCAAAATTACATGAACAAAAACTAATTAAATGGTGGTGTAGGTTCATCCTTATTAAAAAATAGGCATACTTTAGTTGGTACTCCTTCTGATCTTTAATATACGATACTAACTATCAATAATTTTTTTTTCTTATAAGGCACTAACTAATTTATTTATTAGTCTTTATTTTAACAAACTCCTTTAAATTTATATCATTAAAATAGAGATGAAATTAGAAACCCTTATTAATTTTAGACTAATTTAATAACTTAACTTCTATTTTTTTGATTTATGAGAAATGATAATTGTTGTTTTATATTAAAGAAGAAGGTGGGTATAATAATGGCTATTATGATCTCCTTGTTAACCCTCGTGTCTCCAAACTCCCAATATTATCACGCAACGCTTTGAATGTTGGCCAGGTTAATGAGAGAAAACCGTACGTGATTGAAGGAATTTTAGAGCAAAATAAAATATATATGAATTAATTATATTAAATAAATTCTTGAACAAATTACATCCAATTCATTGATTAATTTTATTCTGTGTATTCACATCTGACACCGACACAATCTAATTATATTCCCCGCGATACACGGTGGCGAGTGGAACATGGTGAGATTGGGTAATTTTTTTTTTTTGTTGGACAAGATGTGGCAATTTATTTTTTTTTTATTTGCCTAAGGGAGATCTAAATGATACTTCCTCTCCGGTCCTAATTATAAGATATAGTTGACTTTTTTTAATAGATTAAAGAAGCTAATTAAATTATTTTAGAGTATTTTTATTTTAATTTTTTTCTTCAAACTAATTAGTTTAACTAATAAACTAATATATAATCTAAAAATAAACAACTTATGAAATGATTAAGTAACTTATTTAGTTTTCTTAATCCTTTTTAAAAAAACTAACTATGTTTTATAATTAGTACGGGAGGGTAATTCACCCGACTCTGCGTAGAGGGGATGCTTTTTTTTTTTTTGGTCAAAGAGAGGATGTTTGTGAGAGGACCCAATTAAGGATGAGAGCAACACACTCCCATTATAATATTATCATTTTTTTCGAGCTCTTTTCCGTCAAGTAAATCCCCTTCCTCGTAATTTTCTACATGAATTTTCTTACGGAAAGTTACTCTATTTAAGATACTTTCAAATATTAAACGTGGACACTTTTTTTAATTACAAATTTTAACTCTATTTCATCATATTGTGATGAGACAGCCATTTCTGTTAAACCTAATTCATATTAGTTCTTGATAATTTTCGTCCGACTTCAGTGCCATCCAATCCAATGCAGACATCCCTGTTTTTTTTTTTTTTTTAATTATAAAAAATAAAACCTTAAACCCCCCAACACACGCAACGCCATCCCTGTTTTTCTCAATGAAGCCCATTAAAGTTCCGGATTAAAGTCTTCCAGGCAACTAAATAGACTGGGCCGGATCACTGTTTTGAGCCCAGACTGTCTAGTGGGTTTTCCCAGCCTCATTTATTTATACTAAGCACTAAAATATGCTCACCCGATGCTTGATAAAAAAATATATTTGGGATATTATAAAAAAAAAATATATTTGGGGATAATTTTCGTTTTAAATATAAATCATAATTTTAATATTTATCAATGTTATAATAAATTATGCCTATAATTTTTACCCCAAAAAAAAAATTTATGCCTGTTGATGCTCTTCCAACTATAATCAAGAAGAATAGGGAAAGGGGTTAATGAAGATTATTATGTGTTTTAGAAAATATATGTCATATTAATTAATTTAATCAACTTCTTTGATCCAATCAAATTAGGTAAATTTTCCCTCCGATCCTCATTATAAAGACCAAGTTGACTTTTTTAGAGAAATTAAAGAAGCTAATCAAATTTTTGGAGTATTTTTTTTCTTCAAACTAATTAATTTGACTAATAAACTAATATATAATCTAAAAATATATAATGTATGATATGATTAAGTAACTTATTTAATTTCTTGAATTTATCTAAAAAAAGTCAACCTAATCTTAAAATTATAATCAAAAATAGTATGTCTTATATTAAAAATCGAAAAAAATTAAGAACTAAAGTATGTGCGTTGGCTGCATTAACAGGGATTGATAAGTAGTTCGAGTATATTACAATTGTTAGAGGACAACCTCAGTTTTTCCGGATCGAAATCCCAGACTCCCATGAACACTACAGGATTGGAAGCTCTTTTTGACCAATCCATCAGCTCCTAAATGTGTTGGCTTGGCGTAGTACTTTCCAAGTCAAGTGTAGACGCCAGCACGTTCTTGCAGAAGCACCAAGCTACAATTACCTGTGTCTGCCTCTCACTGTTCCATGAATCCTTTCAATAACAATCTTAGAATCAATTTCCAATATTACTTTTTTACGCTCAATTAATCCTTTCCGCAAGATTCCAATGTTACTACCTCCGATCCTAATTATAAGATACAGTTGACTTTAAAAAAAAAGATTAAAAAATTTAAATAAGTTACTTAATCATTTAATATGTTATATATCATTAGATTATATGTTAGTTTATTAATCAAATTAATTAATTTGAAGAAAAAATAATCTAAAATAATTTAATTAGTTTTCTTAATCCTTTCA
Organism: Acacia confusa; assembly: GCA_037074495.1. Lineage (NCBI taxonomy): Eukaryota > Viridiplantae > Streptophyta > Magnoliopsida > Fabales > Fabaceae > Acacia > Acacia confusa. The sequence continues at coordinate 29,628,349 of CM073511.1, forward strand.
AAAAGGTCAACTATGTTTTATAATTAGGACCAAAAGGAGTATTTTATTTTAATTTATAATTGTCATTTATTATTTATTTTTATTTTCAATATTATGTGATACTATTTAGCAAATACTCCCTCTAATCCTTATTATAAGACACCAACTAACAATTTTTACAAGCTAATAAAAACAATCAAAGTCATTAAATCTATCTTAAAATTTAAGTAATTTTCAATATTATTCATACTAGTTACACTAAACTTTAATATCATATTAATTATTACTCTCACTCACTACCCTTTTTAATTACAGGTATACATGAAAAAAAAATATTTAATACTTTTTGAAAACAAGCAAGTGCCTTATAAAAATGACCCAATACACTTGTTAGTTGACACATTATAATAGAAACTAAAAGAAGTAGTTCAATATGTTTGTTTTTTTTATTTGGGCTAAAATTTTTTTTGGACTCACTCTGACGGATTTGACCTTCAATCCCATCATCACCTGCGGCTTCCTGGACCTCATAAAAGGCCTCCACGCACGCCTCGATGTCTTCACCTTCGGTTGCCCCAGCTCGTGTCCATGTCACCTTCTCCTTCATGAGATTAGCTAATTTACAAACACTAATTTGCACATACATTTACCACGTTGTTATTATAAGTTCAGTTGGTTAAAAAAAATTTATCTTACATTTAAGTTCCCTTAAAATTATTAATGACTCTTTTACACTTTTTTAATAGTATTATCTGGATCTTGTATTTAGTTTGGGTTTATGGCTACCCTCATAGCATAAGTATCTCTTTTGAAATTTGAATTCGAAACCTAAAAAAATTTAACGAAGCCTTCTACCTTGAACCAACTCTACCTTGGGACTCTTTTACACTTCTATCATTGTTGGATATGTGAAAAAAAATTGTATCAGTAGCATATTTTTTTTAGTACCCAATATTAAATAAGGAAAAATTAAAAAAAAATCAATTTAAAACATATTAAATATTTTAATTTTTATTTATTGGTATGTGAGATTTGGCCCATCTAGATTTTAATAATAAAAACACAAGCGGTATTTGACTATGGTGCCTAGGTGTCATGTTGATAACAAATAAAAAAAGGGCGAGTGGTCAATTTTGCCACTAAAGTTTTTAAAGAGGGCAATTTTATTAAAAGATGGAGAAATTATGTTTTGTCGGTTATCTCAATTAATTTTAATTGTTAATTAATCAAATATGTTGAGTTAACAGTCTACATATTATCTATATCATTTTTGTTAAGATCTAAATTTATCACAGAGATTTTAGATATAACTTTTAAAAAAAACAAAGCAGATAACACATGGGCTTTCAGAGTAAAATTGTACCTTAACAAAAATTACGCCTGAATTGTTAGTTCAACATATTTATTCAACTAACGATTAAAATTAATTGAAGTGCTGGTTAGAAAAAAAATTATTTATTTTTTATATTTTTTCAGAGAAAAATTGCCCCTAAAAATTTTCTATGGCAAAATTGCTTCTTGGTTGAAACTTTGAAGGCAAAATTATGCTTTAATCTAGTAAAAAAATACTGACACACAAGTGAAATTACTTGAAAAGGCGAGGGTAATTCATTTCACTTGAAGTATCTACCCATAAATATATACACTTCTCCCTATACTAAATATAAATTAGAATTATCTTTTTTGAGATATAAAAGAAACTGTTACGGCCTTATGCATTGGGTCTAAAGGATTTAATGGCCCAGTAATAAGGCCCTGCGCAGAGTTTGGCCTACATACAAGTAAAACATTAATCACCCACTAACTATGCCACTAAACTCGGACCGTACAGTAGTGGAGCAGGTAAGAACAGTTAATGAAGCAAGAATAACCGAATTGGGGGACCACGCAAAATATGCAGCAGTATGCACAGTGGTGCGGCGCATACCACAATGGATAAACCCTAGAGGTAACATGTATATATAGTGAAGCAAACCTCCAGGTACACACTAGTCTCTCCCTCTTTACTTTCAGTCTTACTGTGCACACACCCCACCCCCATTGGTGGCTCCAGCCACCGTAGTGTGTGCAGTGATCTATTATAATCTTGGTAATATCTGTATCCATAGACATTATCGAGATGCTTACTATTAGGTATTCATACTTAAATACTTGGTTGGTAGAGCTGATTGATCATATATAAATATCTACTGGCTCCTTAGAGCTAGACATCTGTGTTATTTAAACAGAATAGAAACTAATATATTTATCATTTATTTAAACTATTTTTTCTAACATATATAATTTAATATATAATCTAATTATACATAATATATTATATATTATATAGTAATGTAAGTTATCTAACTACGTGGTTATAAATCTCAAACCCCAGTGAGCTAATTACACAGCCACTGCTGCGAACCCCAACAACGTTCTGCCCTGCTCACTCCAATATGGCTGCTGCTGCTGCTTCATGTCACTGTGCAGTACGATTTGATAAAACCGCTCGATCCTCTGAATTTCCTTCTCTCTGGGGTCGGAATCTCCGCCAAGGCACCCTTTCCTCTGGCACTACGATGTTTTCGCCGGCGAGTTCTCCGGCGAGTTCTCCGGCATTTCGCCTCAAAATATCATGCCAGAGCCAGACCTCTTCCGCTTTTTCGGCTGAGTCATCGGTCAGTGTTAAAGGTATTCTTCTTCCTCAACTGCTTTATGTCCATCTCAATGACTTCCTCGGTTGCATTGCTTGATTATCAATTATTTTATACTCCGATGTATGAGTTAATCTCATTGTCCTAGGGTTTTAGGAGCTCTCCTATTTTATTCTGTTTAAACTTATGCAATACTAATTGCAATAGCTAAAGCAGCTTTGCTAGATGTTTTGGACTTTCATTTATCTGTAAAGATTCTGGATCACTGCATTCTCTGTGGAAATGTGTGTGATAAGTGTTCAAAAATTCTACAGTGGTGCGGGGAGGGTTCTGGTTGCTGTTGAAGTTACCGTCTCTCGGTCTGAGTTACAAGCTTGATATGTAGATATGGATTCTTCGTGTCTATTATGCCTGTTTGCGTTTGGTTGAAATTGCTGATCAGTGATTAAAAAACTTATTGGATGTCGTATAGCTCATCATAATAGAAGCAATCTTTCATTTTTGTTCGGAATGTGGAGGTGCTTACATGTTAGGCTGAGTTTGGTACCAATCAGACTGCGTCATGGTTTGGAAGTTATGTATGACGCACAAGTTATGTTACCTGCACCAATCCATGATTTAACAATTTTTTCAGGAAAAAAACTAATTTTTTGGCCAATAAAACTACTTGTGAATGTATGCAACTTTCAACATATTACAGAATTTAAATTAAATTATTTCTATTATAATGGTTCTAATGAATTTTATTTTTATGTTTGCTATATGTTTCACAATATTCATAAATTCTCAGAGCTGATGCTTGTTTGTCTTGTTAAGAGAAAAGCACTTTTCTTTTAGAGAAGTTTAGGGTTTAGGTTTCTGTTGCACTCTTGCAATTTCAACTATTTTCTAGAAATTAATCAGCTGTTGTGATATTTGAATGAAAACTAACGTCCTCTTTCAACTATTATTATTTTGAATTCTGTTTTGGCTCTGCAGAAAAAGCTGGTCTGAAGGATTTTCTTCATATAAATGATTTTGATAAGGATACTATTTTGAAGATCTTGGATCGAGCCATTGAGGTGAAGGCTCTACTGAAATCAGGTGACAGGAGCTTCTTACCATTCAAGGGGAAGACAATGGCAATGATCTTTACTAAGCCATCCATGAGGACACGGGTTTCATTTGAGACTGGATTTACATTATTAGGTGGGCATGCTATATATTTAGGACCTGATGATATCCAAATGGGTAAGCGGGAGGAAACACGTGACGTTGCACGTGTTTTGTCTCGTTACAATGACATAATCATGGCCCGAGTTTTTGCACATCAGGTATGCTGGTGAGTTACTTATATTGTTATGTTTTGTGTGGCTTCTGGTTTGCAACAGAGTGTTTTTTCGTTTATTGTTTGTTCATGTAAATTCAGCTATTATATTTCAATTAAAAACATTATATCTGGATGGTTATTTTTTTACATGTTCCGTTGAATCAGAGTGCAATGGAGATATCCTTTTTACTACTACTGTTTATTAGAGTTGGATTTCTCTGCTGCAGTTGCATGAATTTAAGCTCAAGAAAATCAAGAATACAAATTATATAAATCCCCTGATTTTTGGTTTGCCAGGATAGGTAGTTTGGATTGAAGCATATTTGTTTGTATTCCGCTTTCAGCAGTGATAATGTTACCCTTGTGTTTTTAATTGTTGTGCTGTGTATTATAAATATAGCCATCTTGAGTCTCAAAATATCAGATGATTGGTCTCGTTTATGGTACTTCTGAAAGATAAAATATTACAAAGCCCGAAGTTTTGATTGAGCGCTCCTAGAGCTCGCTCGTTCTAAAAAGGTGGATAGAAAAAACTAGGATAGAGGTTCAAACTAATATTAATTACTTTTGCTTCACCTCCTCTTCTTGTGTTTTTTTTTTCCAGGACATACTTGATCTAGCTAAGTATGCATCTGTGCCAGTCATCAATGGCTTGACAGACTACAACCACCCTTGTCAGATAATGGCTGATGCCCTTACTATAATTGAACGTGTTGGTAGGATAGAAGGAACCAAGGTTAGGTTATATTGTTAGTCCATGAGTTTTTCTTTTTTCTAATACTTCGTAGCAATTCCTAGCTAATTATTCTCTGATTATGTTCTGCAATGCACAACACATGTCAGGTTGTCTATGTTGGAGATGGAAATAATATTGTTCATTCATGGCTGTTGTTGGCATCTGTCGTACCTTTTCATTTTGTTTGTGCATGTCCAAGAGGTTTTGAACCTGATGAGAAAACAGTTGAGAAAGCAAGGAAGGCTGGAATCAGCAAAATTGAGATAACTAATGATCCTAAAGAAGCAGTTAGAGGGGCTGATGTAGTTTATTCTGATGTCTGGGCCAGTATGGGCCAAAAGGAAGAGGCTGCCCACCGTCGCCAAGTGTTTAAAGGGTTCCAGGTAGATAACATATTTTTCATGAGTATGTTACTTTAGAATTATGATAGGCGATTACTATCAGCTGACTAGTATTGGATTATAAAGTTACTATTGGATTTCGACCCTGATTGCTTTAAATGAATATTGAGCCATTGGTTTGTTAATGGCAAGACATGCTATGTTTAAACTCTCAAACTGACAAGGCGAGCTTATAAATTTTTTGTAATTAATTTATTTTACAGGTGGACCAGAGTCTTATGAACTTGGCAGGCCCGAAAGGATTTTTCATGCATTGCTTACCGGCGGAAAGAGGAGTGGAGGTTACAGATGAAGTAATTGAAGCTCCATATTCAATTGTCTTCCCACAAGCAGAGAACCGGTTACATGCACAAAACGCAATAATGCTCCATGCGCTTGGAAAGTGACTTAGTGATCAATGATCATATTTATTAGTCTCCTTGGAGACTACTCAATTTCAGTGGTCTGTCTGTGTTAGTGCCTTTATAAATTATTGTTAGTTGCATTCTGAGTTGCTTCCGCACCTTTACTGTCCTGAGTACGCTACGATATGCTTGATATTGTCGGCTATGGGTAGCATTATAATTAAAATCCCCAGTAGATGGAAGTAGGGACTAAAGCTACATCTGCATATCAGATTTTAACTGTTGCCCAGCTTGGGATTACACCTTTCCTTTTCCTTTTTTTTTTTTTTTTTTTGTCGCGCGTTGATTGCACTTTAAAATAGACAAAAATGCTTTGAAGAATGGTTGCTTCCCCTGCGTACCATATGCAGCGCAGCCTCCCGAATTGCTTACCTTTCTTCCATGTTGAACTTGTTCCAGGCCTCCTGAAGATGAAAGCAAGCCCCAAGTTTAATTACTTCTGCGACTATACCAGTGTTTCACATATTTAAATAATGATATGACAAAGCTACCAAGGTTTGTTAAATGAGGGTGAGATGTTGTGAACCTTGCAGTCAGTTCAAATTCTTTAAGAAGATCCACCAAGAGTAAGAGCCAATTGTGGGATTATGCTCATAAGCATCATGATTAATTGGTTTGGGGAAGGATTTTTTTCTTTAAATTTTTTATTTTGCTTCTAGGAGAATGAAGGTAAGCAATGACTATGTATCTATATTTCATGCTGTTGAATGAGGGTTGAAAGGCGCACCTTTAGAAGATCAAAGACCTTCTCACAAATGTACTTCTGTTGAATGCTTGCTCCCCGTTGCTGCAACTTGTCTGGATGCACAAAAAGAGTGGCTTTACGGTAAGCTTTCTTTACAGCTCTGGCGTTTACTATATCTGTCAAGTGAATCGGCTGCCAACCACTATCGGGCCCAAGTATCTGCGAAAATATAAATGTCCGATGAATCCATTGAGAAAAGCCAGAAGGACGTAATTAACAGTAAGGGGCTTAAAATCACTAGACTAGTAACAGCATGCCATCATGTGGCGTTTTGGATTAACAATTTCTGCAGTATGGAAACGTGTATCATAGCAGTTATCATGTATTGAGCATACCGTCCTAAAAGATATCATGTCAAGCAGCATATGCGAACATTAAATTAGATATGATTTTAAAATGTTTACACATACATATTGTAACGTCGAAAGTAATGCCCGCAAGTTTCCTTCCTTGCCACTCGACCATCTTTTAACATCACCATCGAGAGCTTCTGCGACCCTCTGCCAGAAGATGAAAATACAAGATTATAGACAGATAAGACGGAAAGTCAACCAGGGGCATGAAGGCAAAAACCGATAGATTACATTTCTCTCCTCTTGCTCCTTTTGCACAAGACGATCACGGGCATTCTTTTCAGCTAGAGCTTTTGCCTGGGTTTGAAAAAAAGAATGAGCAAAGAGACCGTGAGAGATGATAATGACTTTGTAGACGAGAATCTCAGCAGAACGAAGGAATCATACCACACGTTCTCCTACTCTTTGATGCCTCTCAGACCTAGCTTTGCATCTCTGAACAGAGTCTTCATAAGCTCCATCAAATGCATCTGAAGATTTCGAGAGTTCATCAACAACATGAAAATTGTATAAGCTGTATAAAATTAGAAACAACAAATGAAGAAATGAGAAAAATGTAAGGTTGATCAGCTGTAGAACTGATCAAAATCACGTACGTACCACCATAGCTGAAAGATTTGGAGTGGAAGTTGGTCTTCGTCCCATTATCTCTTGAAGCACCAAAAGACTTCTCTGTGAAAAACTTGTCAGATTTGTCTCTCGATTCAGAGGCAGCCTTCTCAGACAGTGCCCTTTCTAGGGCACGTACTCGTGCCTCTGCAGTTGCTCTCTCCACAGCAGCACGTTCAGCTTTGAGTTTTGCTTCCATAGCAGCCCTCTCAGTTGATGTCTTTTCATTCGCCTTAACTGTCGTCTTTACTAGCCTCTCCCGTCCATCAGAAACATTTTTCCTACGAGCTTCAGCAGCAGCTCTCTCCATAGCAGCCCTTTCTCGGGTCTCAGCAAATGCCCTTTCACGTGCTTCACGAATTGCTCTTTCTACCGCTATTTTCTCTTTTTCTCTTTCTCTTTGCTTCTCTTTTGCTCCTTCGATTTTCTTGAGGTGGTCTGTATCCATCTCTAACTTTTGTGAGGCCTCATCTGCTTTCTTCTCTTCCATAGTTAGGGCTGCTTCGTAATTCTTCTTCAGATTGCTTTGTTCAATCTCTTGAAAATCAAAGGTGCTAGATTTCCGTTCAGGCATAAGAGGTGGTTGGGATGCTTCCGTGTTACTTTCGTTGTCAACCAATATTTCCACATAAGATGAGCTACATTGATTTTCATCTATATTGGCCTTCACACCATCTTCATCCTCCTTCATGTATTTACAGAAATCTCCCAATTCAGGAGATGTTTCATCAACAGGCATTGCAAAATTACAGTTATCTTCAGCTTCTTTCCAGCAATCACTAGGATGCTCAACCTTTTCAGGAGGATCACCAATGTTTGTGGCAGCACTATCAAAGGAAACTGTTTCATTAGTATATTTCATTTGGTTCATTGCTTCATTGAGTTGAAGAGAACCTTGAGCCAATGCGGAATGAAGTTCAAGTTTCTCCCCAAGATTATTAATCATGTGAAGACGTCCTGGTTCATTGCATTTCTCCTCATGTTGGGGTGAAGCATTGCTTGCTACCAGTATTTCATCTTGCCCACTAAGAGAATATTCCTCTGGAGTTTTAACACATTCGGCTGTTGCATCAGCAGCTACTTCAATTTTTCTCAAGTTATCACCATCTAGGTCATTGTTAGGACAGATTTCTGTGGTTCTATCAGCTTCCTCAGTTTTTTTCTCCTCATAGTTAGGGCCATTGTCAATCACTTTCATTATTTTTATTGGCTCACCACTATGTTTCTCAGTTTCTTCAGTCAGATAGATAGCTCCTTTGATTTCCTTCTCATACTCTCTAGCATCTTCAACTCGCTCATTTCTGTCAGAGTCACTATCCTCACTCATCATATCATGAAATCCTTCTTCATCGTCAGAATGGCCCAGAATATCCTCCACAATTTCCTGCATATGGATATTGCCAAACCTATTCTCACCGCCATCTCTCTGATAATGATGTTCTGTCTCCTGTTTTAGAGCCAAAAGAACAGCTCCGTTCATTTTATTTCCCTCTTCTACACAGCTCCAATTCTCCATCTGTCTTTCCATACTTATCAAGTCCGAGTCATGAATATTAAATGGTTTACCATTTTCGATGGACCTCATATCCTCGCTCAACTCAAATTCATTTAGATGACTGAAAGATTCAACCTTCTCCTCACTTTCTATCTCCTCTTCAGTAACATTCTTCTTAAGCTCAATATATTCCTTATGATCTCTCAAATTTCTTGAACATTCTTCCTGCTCACAAGGTCCTTCAACCTTTTTCTCATCTTCTGATTTACAGTTGTTTTTCTTCTCATCTTCAATTGATAACCCCTCCTCACCAATCTTTCTTTCAGGGTCTTCTTGTTCACGGAAAGGTGCAACCTTATCATCAGTTACCGACTCATCTTCTACCTTCAAATTCTTGTCTTCTCCTCCAGAATCAAGTGTTTCTTGAGCTAACTTAGTGTCATCTACAAGTTCTTCACACATAAACGTCTTTTTATCCACAAGTTCTTCATAGTGACCTGCTTCATCATCTGCACTGACTTTTTCTTCACCAGCCTCTGGTTCACAAGGTCCCTCAACCACTTCCATTGCCTGATGAGATTCTTTTTGCTTCTCAAAGGCATTCTTACCTGCGTTTTTCTCATACCGGTGATGATCATCAACAGTGTATAACACTTCCTTATTATTTTCTGCAACTTCAGACTCAAAAAGGTTTTGCTCATTAGCAGCCTCTTTATGTCCAACTCCCTCCCCTTTACTATGTCCTGCTAGAGTTGATTTAAGTTTGTCTGGTCCTCTCACCGCTTCTTTAGCTGCAAACTCTTCTTTCGCTGCATTTTGTGGCAAAGCGTCCATTTCTACATATGTTTGACCCAAACTAGTCCCGTCGTGTCCCATTGTTTTATGCACAAATTTGTCCTCCTTTTTTCCTCCAGCTTTCAAGTCATTGTTATGCCTTCGCTTTATGCGATTAGGAAAACCTTCTTTCTTTCTTTTCATCAAATCTTTTGCAACTTTTAATCTTTCTTGAGCTTCTTCTATTGCCTTCCTTAAAGCAGCCACAGAGGCAGCTGCCTCTGAACTTGAATCTATCATATCATCTAAGTGTCCTGGTGAATCAGCACCAGCAGCAGCTTCAGATGCTGATGCTTGACATTGAGCTGCCACTGATCTCACAGCATCACCGTGGTCATCCAAGTTACCTGCCATGGTCTGAAACTTAGGCTCTTCGATGTAATCCATTCCATCACTTCCATGATTAGGCTCACATACATTTAAAAACTCACTAATTGAATCAGATCTCTCATGAACTTTAATCCCACTGTTGGAAGATCGTTTCATAGCACTATCACTTCCATGGTTAACCTCACATGCATCAAAAAACATATTAATCAAGTCAGATCTATCTTGAAATCTGATTCCACCCTTTGAAGACTCTTTCCTAGAATTGTAAGGTGAAGGATCATTTACTGATTTTGTACAATGTTCCCTTCCTTTAATTCCCTCTGCACAATCACTACATGGATAAGCATGCAGCAATTCTGGTATACACTGATCATCTCTGTTTGTCTTCAATGGATTGGCTTCTTCAACTAAACAAGTATAAGCAGGGACAGCATGGAGCTGTGCTATGTGCGTTGTGCCATTTTTTCTGTTTTCACTTCCCTGGTTAATTTTGTGATATGACATATTGATTTTGTTGGCACCATATGAAGTTTCTTGTGACACCAGTGGGACCTGCTTTGAACAATTCGAAGAATCGTCTTTGCTGGATAGGTTTCCTCGTTTAACTTGGCTACTAAAAAATAACAAATGTCAAGAAAAACATTAAGATTCACATCTGCATCATTATTAAGAGCACACTAAGCACTTATCTTCTAGATATACCACACTGGCTTGCATATTTAAGTAAGTTTAAAGTCTCCTTGCAACATGTTTACCCAGTTTTGAGACAGCTAAATATTTCTTCCCCCTCTTCTTCAGAATGTTTTTGCTTGTGTGTGTGCGTGTAAATTTGTCATGCTCATAGAGGCATGAAACTTTTGCTCTAACTCCGCTTTCTGTAGGAAATATCGAAAAGACTCTAAAAGACTAGAATATTGATGTCGCACAAAACACCATCTAGATTCCAGTGAAGAAAATCAAACAAAATTTGACAATGACCAAAGCCATCATAAATAGAATGACAGAACGAGATGGAATTTATATAGAAAATAATTTTGTTAAAAAAAACAGAGAGAGAATAGAATGGTTGTTTGGGCAACTATCTTAATTTTGGGTCAAAATGGGAAGGCCTAATGACATCAATCCTGCCAAGACCTTCATAAGCATGACCATTAAATAGTGACGTAGAATAGAAGGAATGCAGGAGGAGATAATGAAATTCCGCGGAGCTGTCTCCCTGGGCATTGGATATTCTTTTAAAATAATATGTGTAAATACTAATCTCCACAGTTAAGGATTTTTACTGTCCCGTAATTTCGCATAAACAAACAGGAACGAGAATACAAACAGGATGAAAAAATGAATAATCCAGAGACAAAGAAAATGCAAATTTCCAGTGAAAGAATCACATGAGCTACCAATATGAAGAAATCGTAGAAAATTACGCTGTCAATGAACAAACATTCTTGATTCCAAGTAAATACTAAGGCGCAGGTGTGTGAGTGAAGCTCACAAACTAAATACTACTGAGAAAGATGTATGCGAACTTACGATGCTCCCTTGGAAAAACTGTCTTTCTTGTTGGACTCGGCAAACAGTTCCTCATAAGGTACAGCAGTATCCAGATTCCCAAACCCTCCGAAGACCTTCGAATAATCGAGCCTGGAGCGCTGAACGTCGTGCAAATTTTTTGTTTCATTGAGCTCAGGAACTTCAAGAACCGGAATCGAGGATCCTATAGATGCTTCCGAGCCACCAAAAATTTCGCAGTAATCTTGAAAAGACGAGGACAAACTAGGAGCTCTAAACTTTACTGGCGAGGCAAAAACACCGTCGTATGCAGATTTTCCCGGTGCGCCATGGCCGTTAGAGAACTTTTTAGCGGTGACAGCTCCGAAATCCATTGACCGTCTCCTTATTTTCTTCCCTGTGTACTTCTTCCTCCGCAGAGTCAGACGCGGAGAAGAGAAGAAGAATCACGGAATGTGAGAGAGAGAGATGAACAAGACTTTTTCCTATTACAGAAGAATGAGAGGGAAAGGGCAATGCGGTCTAAAAAAGTCTGTGAGCCGTAACTGCTAAAAAAACTAGTATAAACAGTGTCTCAGACTGAGAAGCACGCACTGCCGTGGCGAGTGAAGGACTGGAGTGATCGGATGGCGGAGATGTGACCGGCAGAGCCGGTGGAGTAAGTCAGAGCTCAATCTCATTATCGATGAAAGACGGAGGCCGTTAGTTGTCGTGATGCAGGCAAGCGAAACAGTGGCACGGTTCCATCTGTCAAACAATAGGCAGCACCGCCATAAGTCCACAACGTCATTTTAAAGGGTAGTCTCGGGTAGTCTCGGAAACAGATTTTAGAGTTTAATATAAGATATATTTCATTAATGGGTTTAGTTTCCTTATGTTGCATGAGAAAACTAAGATTCCTATACACACATGCAACGACGGATTTTATAAGGGACTAGGGGGGCCACGGTCCCCCGCAAAAAAAAAAATCAGTTTTTTTTCTTAATTTAATATGAATAATGCGCCAACCCCCAAACCTATTATATGAAAGATTGACTTCCTATTCCCTTCCTCCTCACTTACTCATGCGAAAAGGATGCCACCTCTGTTAGGTTACAGCATTGAAAGTATTGACCCTTTAAAGCAACGTGGCTCACATTGAAAGAAGAGAAAACACCATACATATTAGTGGTAAATAATAGAAAACACGATACAGATGTTAATGCATTTTAATACGAAAGATGTTAAAAAATGAGTTTTTTTTTTATATTTATATTTAGTATAATAGTAGTTAATTATACTGTTTAAATTGTTCATAGGTTATTTGGAAAGTGATAAGATCTAAGAATAACTCAATGATGAAGAATAAAACAATTTATTTAGTGATCACATAGAAGAAAGTAACATAGCTTCTATAAATCTAAATATTTTTTCTTTTCATATACATTTGATTTTTTTTTCTTTTTTTTTAATATATTTAAAACTTTTCTTTAAAAAAAAATTCGGGGGCACCCCCTTATTTGGCCCCCCAAATATTTTTTTTCAAATTCCATTCCTGTACACATGAAATGATGGGGCCCACATATACTTATATGAATTACTATATATATATAGATCCCACCATTTCATGTGTGTGTGACATGAGAAAACACTTCTCCTACAATATGAGAAGTGTTTTTCCCTTCATTAATTGATATCCAACATAAATATAATGGAAAAACATTTTCTCATGTTACATACACATGAAATGGTGGGACCCACATATACATAAATTTAATAATATATGTATATGCGGGTCCCACCATTTCATCTGTATGTAAGAAACTTTTTTTCCTCATGTAACATGAGAAAACCAAAGCCCAAATATAATACATAATCTTTATATACTTGTTAGTATTTTATAATTTATTTCTATTAATATTCTCTTCTCTTAATAATAATCAAGGATGAGAGGAAATGAAGAAATTAAGAGAGATAATAATGATATTTTAAAAAATATATATTATATTAACTAACTCTTTTTATCAAACCAAATTAGGGATAAATGCCTTGTATTGATATCAAGGAGGATACTCTAATAATAAGTTTCATTATTAATGGAGAGTTTTCTACTTTATTCCTCATCAATGGAATTTCATCAAGTGAATATTTTAGAATTTCAAAATTATAAGAGTCTAATGTATTCAAAAGTAAGATAGAAAAAATATTTACACTCCCTGATAAAATATAAGTTTAAGATATAATTGTATTGACAAAAACTGGCTAAAATTTCTTTCATACCCAACAAGTAGAAAGTATGATACGTTGAAAATAATTCATAGCCAAATAATTTTGTAATGAAGAACTTTTGGCCAATTTTTTCAATTATTAATTTTTATTTTACGTGAAAAGCCGGACACTACTACCTCCAATATTTAATATAAGACATATTTAACTAATTTAATTAAATTAGTTAAGTTAGTTAATATAATATATTTTTTTAAAACCTCCTAATTATCCTTCTTAACTCTTTTATTCGCTTTCCTATTTGATTATGGTTGAAAGAGTATTAATATAAAGAAATTAAAAAATATTGATAAATATAAAATATATGGTATATTTTAATATCAATATCTCATGTAATATAATAATAGAAGTTGCAATTAGTACGTAAGAAATATTCAAACTAAAACTAGCCTCTTTCGTAACCAACCATATATATATGGGAAGATGGTACAGGGTTCAATTATTATTTTAGTGGAGTTTTATGTTTTTCATTTTCACAATTCATTTGAAAAGATAATAATGTTACAACTTCCCCTTGGTCCCACAAAAGGGGCTTCCGCAGTTGTTCGTAGTTTCTTGCGCTCCTGCTTACAGCTGTCGCTGCTTCTGACTTGGATGGTTGGCAATACTCTACACGGAATCTCTGTTTTTTTATTTTCTTGGAGATCCTTTTCTTAAAAAGAAAATGCATTAAATATAGGGTAAAAGAGTAAAAATATATATGTGTTTTATTCCTGGGAGCACCCAACACTGTATATATTTTTTTGGAGTAAAAATACACACGTGATTTTTATTTTGAAGTAAAAATCACATCCCACCGTTATGTTACTGTTCACTGTGATGAGAGAGAAAGAGATGAAATGAACAATAGCATAACGGTAGTGAACAATGATATAACGGTGAGATGTAACTTTTACTCTAAAATGGTAACCATGTGTGCATTCTTACTCCCCAAAAAAACATATGGTGCTGGACACTCCTAAAAGTAAAGCACATGTGTATTTTTGCTCATTTACCCTTAAATATATGATTTGTCATAAAAATAAAAGATATATATGAGATACAAGAGATAAAAAAGAGAGAGAAAAATTCAATAGAAAAATATGACAATTATTCTTATTCACTTGTGTGTTATAATGCTTATAGAAGACTTCTATTCATGAGCCTTAATGAGTTTTGCACCAAGAACCATTATTAATAGGGAACTTGGAGAGTAAGTCTTGTTGATTTTTGAAGGAAGTATAATAAAGATAAAAAATTATAAAATGTAGTTAAGTAGATACTGACTAAAATATGAGTCAAAGGCATCCACATAATAAATATTCATAATCCTTCCCATGGATATCTATTATGAATGTGTTTCATTAAAAGCTTTAATTTCTTTTTTTTTTATATTAAAAAGTTTTGGAGGGGTTCGACACAAGTCCCCCACTAAGGCCAGGGCACGGCCCCGGGCTCTATGAGCACTTACTGGGGACTTACGAGATCGCCTACCAAAGGAGTCCCAGCGACGGCAGAGGGATCGAACCCACAACCCAAGGGCCTAGTTCTGAATCCCTTACCATCTGTGTCAACTCTCATTGAAAAACCTAGTAAGACAAAAACTTAGTTAAAGAAAAGAGTAAATCATTCGTTAATACACTCTCCAATTTTGCCTCATTAAAACATTTATAGAAAAACTCAGTGGGACAAAAGCCTAGAGAAGAGAAAAAGATTACAGTGTATATTGACTCTTCCTCTTGACAACATCAGCTAAGATTTTTTAGTCTCCGAAGACCGATGTTATGGACACGTTTTTCAAAGATTTGTACATAAAAGTTACTTGGTGAATAAATTTGTCAGATTTTCACTTGAACAGATTTGCTGAATATCTATTTCATTGTTCTTTTAAATGTCACGAATGAAGAAAAATTTTGGTAAAATATGTTTCGTTCTATCGCCTTTGATATAGTCTTCTTTAAGTCGAGTAATACATGCAACATTATCTTCGTATAGAGTTATTGGAACCATTTTGCGTAAAAATAAATCACAAGTAGTTTGAATTAGCACATTTAATGAAGACTCTATACATAGTTTTTTGAATTTGGTCCTATCGGCAGAAAAGATGAAGGGGAGTTTGGTCTTTTTTATTATGATCAATATTACTAGCTACTCCCTTAAGTTAAGTCTATGGTATAAGTCATTTTGAGAGTAATTAATATTTATTTATCAATTTTAATCCTATAATTAACATTTATACATGTCTCGTTATATTTTTTTCTCCTTTAAAGTCTCATTTAATGTAAGTATAGTTGAAATTTTCTTTTGACTTAAGATAAATTAATGAGTTAACTATTAGTTTTTAGTTCTAACAGATTAGTAAGAGTGAATTATAGACCAGAAATAATATTTTATTTGACAACATTACCCTCATATATTTGTCTTCTAAGATTAAAAAAAAAAAATCTCTACCATTAATTCAAATAAGTACTAAATTCACGATCTAGTTCATACTAGTCTTCTAGCTTGCTGAAGTGTACGTTTTAGATCTTTTTGTAATTAAGGCATCGGTCAACGCTGTGGTTTTTTTTTTTTTTTTTGGAAGGGAAGGATTCCCTTTCTCTTTAAAATATTGAAACGGAGCTCTTTGGCTTATGGCATGTTAAGTTATCATTATTGGGCCTCAACTAATATAGGGGTCGGACACTCTTATTAAAGGGGGTTCAATCTTGAAGTTAGTTAAGGCATTGGGGGAGGTATCTTAGCTTCTAGGTGCCTAGATAAACGTCTGAGGGTAATAGACGGCTCGCCCTGCCTAATATTGGTATCACCTAGGAGGAAGAAAGATTTCGTCATGCCTTTAGATTGTAGGTGAACCCAACCCCTTTCCTAAAATTTTTGTATATAAAAAAAAAAACTAAAACAGTATTATTTACACATGCCCCGTATAAAAATTCTAATAAATTGCATCCTGTATAAATTAAAACTGTAGACAACCTATTTGTTAGTCGTTATTATTAATTAGTTCTATAATATACTATCCAATATTTAGTGTCTATTTGGAAGTAATGTAGAAATTAGATTTTGCGTAAGTCGAGACAAAATTCTTTTCACATACTTACCTCGTAAATCTTGAAACCTAGTTTGATTTCTAAACACTACCTTGATCTGATGATGTTGAGTTATAGATTTAAGGTGTTTTACCTTATTGACATATGCTATCTACAAACTAACAACAAACTACACGCTCCAAGGGTCATAATTGTTATTAGTTCTATAATAAAAGAATAGAACCATGACGAGAATAGGAAGAGGATGTAGTATTGGGGACGAGTTCCTCTAGAGAGAGAAGGGCTCCGGAATCTCCTTCCCATGAGTCCATGACTAGGCAGAGAACATGCACATTCTTACTAGTTCTCAATCCTTCAAGTTCACGTACCTCCCATTACTCTCTTCAAATCTTCTCTTGGCTACTGCTTGCCCAGATTATGTTTTTTTTATTTCTCCCTTTTTTCCTTTTTCTTCTGATTGGCGAGTTCTTAATAATTCCTCCTCTATGCTTTAATTCCAGTGCCAAAATTTTCCTATTTCCTATCCTTTATTTATCATTATTAGCTACTCTATCCTATATGCTGCTTATATGTTTTCTTTTTCCATTGACCATGTTAGTCGGTGCTCCATTCATATTCTTTCTTTCATCTCCTAATATCTAATTTTCTTCTTTTTCGCTGCCTTTTTTTGGATATTGCTTAATACGTTTTAAAACCACTGTTGATCATCTTGCGTGTTCATCTCCTCCCATTCCCATGCGCATCTCTACACTTCTCCCTCCCTCTCACTTCCTCACTCCTTACTTTTTCTAGGCATTAAACTTAATGTAACCTTTCATCTTCCTCCTAGACAAATTGTAGATGTAATCACCAGATCCATCTTCCTATATATGACCCAGATGATAGACTATTATGGAAACTCAGTCCCACAAGATTATTCTTCAAAAGATGGTTTCGAATTGCTCGTTGGTACTAATTAATTTAGGCACTTCCAATGATTCATTTTGAAAATTCTTATGGTCTTTGTCACCACCAATTAAATACATCTTGTTCATTTGGAAAGTTTTCAATGAGGTTGTTATGGACTTGTATAATGGGCCTGAAGGATATACGGCCCAGTAAGAATGCTTTATGGCAGAATTCCTTCATGATCAAGTAAAATACTAATCATTCTATAATCATGTCTATAATCCTGGATAGTACAGGTGGTGTGGAGCAGATATTTGCAGAATGTGGAGGCGCATATTGCCTAAGGATCAGAGCGGCACACAGAACAACAGACTGAAACCCCAGAGGTGATCTCTATTAAGAGATTACCTATAAGGTGTGCACTCTCAATTTGTCTATTTTAATATTCAGTCTCACTGTGTATACATCCCACTCCTTTTGACTATCGCCATATTCGTGTAACATAGTGATTACCAAATACTCTGTGGCATCTTCTTCATAGACATCACTAAGTAATCTTCCTCTCCTTGATGTTTAACCAATAGGCATTTTGGAGAATACATTTGATCAAATATAAACCATTCATCACTAGTCTATAGAGGCTAGACACCTGTGTTCTATAACAGAACAGAGACTATTTCATCTTTTGACATACTTAATGCTCATCATCTTGATATCAATGGAAACTGTGCATTTAGATGTTCTGAGACTGAAATAGAAACTCTTGATCAACTATTCTTACACTACTCATTCACAAAGTTAGTATGGTATGGTTAATTATCGGTAAGATTCAACTTTCCACCCTTTACTCATATGAAAGATTGGATCAGATCTATCATTTCTAAATTACATCATGATGGTCTCTTTAATTAAATAATCAAGTTGGTCAAATTATTTTCGATTATTTGGATGAAAAAGAATCAACTTTTTCGTAAAAAAATCCATCATATATTTATCTCCTTTTAAAGCGATAATAGATATCAGTTTGTAGAATCTCTCATAGAATTGACATACAAATCTCAGGATCCACCTATACAGAGGTCATTGACAGCAATGTTGGAATGTAAGTTGCTTAAGATTATCCCTTCTTAGGGTTTGACTCCTTACTAAAGAAAAGGAAAAGAGAAGCTCGCACAATATATCAATCAAGGAGACGTTTTCATGGTCAAGCAATTCAATTTTTTACATGGAGGAAAGTCTCTCTTCAACCTTTGGTCTCTTTACAATGCCTTAGGGGAGCTCTACTTTGGATTGCAAAATCAACATTATTTTTGGATAACGATGATAAAACCTCAGAATCTATTGTTGCAAGAAAATCATTCTGCCTCCTTTTTTGGAATTAGATACATCACATATGTACTGTATGGGGGTATGGGCATCCTTTTGTGTTCTTTTTACCGTGGTCAGGTGGGTAGGATATTAGTAGGAAATCACCTTATCAGTTCTCTGCAAATCTTGTTCAACTGTGATTTTAGAGATATGATGTATTGTTTTTTATTTTTGGGTCAAGTTGCAAAAATACACATGAACATTTTCTCAGGAGTGTCCTACATCACGTATTTTTTTTGGAACAAAAATGCACACGTGGTTACCGTTTTGGAGCAAAAGTCACATCCTGCCATTATGTTATTGTTCATCGTGATGAGAGAGAAAGAGATGAAGTGAACAATAACATAACAGCGAGATGTGACTTTTGCTCTAAAATGGTAATCACACATGTATTTTTACTAAAAAAAAAACATATGGTGCTGGGCGCTCCTGAAAAAAAAAACTCTTGTGTATTTTTGTATCTTAACACTTTATTTTCACTTAATGGTAGTTGCATTATATATATATATATATATATATATATATATATATATATATATATATATAAAGGGCTTTGGTTTTCTCATGTTACATAAGAAAAAAAAGTTTCCTACACACATATGAAATGGTGGAACCCAAATATACATATAGTAATTACATATATTAATTCATATATGGGGTTTAAATTTCTCATGTTACATGAGAAGAAAAAGATTCCTACACACATATGAAATGGTGGGACTCACATATATATGTATATAAATTAATTACATATATGTGGGTTCCACCATTTCATGTGTGTGACATGAGAATACACTTCTCCTACAACATGAGAAATGTTTTTCCCTTCATATATATGTGTGTGTGTGTGTGGGTCCCACCATTTTATATGTGTGACATGAGAAAATGATTTTCCTACAACATGAAAAAATATTTTCCCATATATCAAAAAGATTCGAGAGGAGAGGTTGGGAAGAAAGAAGACAATAGTGACGTCAATTCATATATTCATAATACTCCCTCTGATCCTTATTATAAAGCACCAACTACCAATATTTTTTGGTCCTTATTATAAGGCATCAATTTACTTTAACCAACTCATTTATTACGTTTTCCCCATTCTATCCTCATTTTTAACTAACTCATTTAAAATTACATCATTAAAGTAGGGGTAAAGTTGGAAACATTTATTAATTTTGGACCTAATTAATGAGTTAACTTCTATTCCTTAATTTATAAGAAATAGTAGTTAGTGCCTTATAATAAAGACAAGAGGGAGGGAGTAACACAGAGCTTAGACCTTAAATACTAGCTGTACCTCTCAACTGCCACCCTCCAAAGAATTGACACTCCACGCATGTGCAATTACTGTAGGAGGCCTAACAAAGCATTTTGCCAAACGGTCATCGCCATGTGCGGCCAAGTTATTGTGCTGGTTTTATTGTTTTCGAACAACCAGTGAAATGATTACGACATGAGATTTATCTGCAAAAAAGGATCGTTGTCCGGAGAGTGAGATAAGCCCGATCACTGTACAGAGATACAGCGAGTCATCAAAAGAGACGAATCATTTTCATCCACGAATAATGAAGGGCTTCTTTTTGGAGAATAGAATCTCAATTCTCAATCATGACGTTAAAAGAATTCAATGACCTAATCAAACAATAAAAACAGAGATCCAGATTCATTATGATCTGCTTTTCATTACGAAGCCGTTTGCTTTAGCGTCTTTTGTGAGTTGTGACTTCCCATTTTGATATTTTTCTCCAGACACAGCTTTAGACCCTCTACTTTCCTTCGTCTTTGTCCCTCCACTCTCGGCCTCTGCTTTAAATATTAAAAAGTACCGTTGGAAAAAAAAAAGTAGTACTACTAACTACAGCAAAATAATAAAACTTAGTTTTACGCGCACCTGATTGCCATGTGAGAACTAATATGCTTTTATCCGAAAAACTATTAATATGTGGGTGTGTTTGGCTTTTCCTCAAAAGAATTCAAATTTCTTTATAGCGTATATGTGTTTTACTATCAGAAGCGCCTAACATCATATATATATATATATTTTAAGAATAAAAATACACATGTGATTACTATTTTAGAGTAAACGTTACATCTCACTGTTATGTTATTTTTCACTTCATCTCTTTCTTTCTCATCACAGTGAACAGTAATATAACGGTGGGATGTGAATTTTGCTCTAAAATAATAATTACGTATGTATTTTTACTTAAAAAAAAGATATGATGCTAGATACTTCCGAATATAAAACTTACTCCTTTACCTACCTTTATATATGGGTTGGTCACATCTTAATATATTGTCCTTGTGTATCACTATTCATATACAGCTTTTCTTTCAAACTTGGGAGGTGCGTGAAAAAACAGGGAAAATAACATCTTAAGAGAGGCCTTTAAACATAATATTAAAAATAAAAGACATGTAGGCTGGCATATTGCAAGATAAATTTCTGTGAGCATATTTTTAATGGATAGCATGTCAAAGAAGAAGGTGAGATCTACGTGTGCTAGATGCAGCACTTAGCCAGTAAATATATACTTTAATTTGCTTTATAAAATCAAATAAAAAAAATTTCAATTTTCTCATCTGTATGATAACGAATAAAGAAATACTAACTTGTAGGCCAGAAAAAGTAATAACTTGCTTTATTTTCCTTTATTTTCTTCTGTATTTTTTAATTTTCTCTGCTTCTCGATACTATCAATGTATGATGGTTTTGCTTTTACTTTTCCTTTTTATTTTTTCTGTCCAAACTCTTTTATCTTCCCCCATCTACTAACAGCCCCCCCCCCCCCTTTGGTCTAAATTTAGGCGTGTTGAGTTTTGGGACTCATTAAGACTAGAATATATATTTATATTTAGAGAGTGTTTACAGAGATTTTTACAAATCACTCATCAACCAAAATCTTACATTGAGATTCAAACCCACACAATCTTATAATTATAAGACAATTCTTTTACCAATTATTTTACCAATTAGACCAACCTCCCCCTTTTGCTGGACGTAGCTTTTATTAGTGTTCTTACCAATATTTTTTTATTAGTAGTCGTTTATTTTAGCCCCCCTCCCCCTTTTTTTTTATAGGAACTTTTGTTTGATTATTTTTTTTTTTGCTATTGCACCCAGTTCATCAGAGCTTTATTCTAACTAGTCCGAATCGAGGTTCTGTCGGGTACATATGCGGGGATCTCTCTTAGGAAAGTCTTCTGCATCCACAAGGATTCGAACTCGAGACCCTTGCTTAAGGGACCCAAGTCTCTTCCACTTGAGCCAACAGAGTTGGTACTTTTGTTTGATTATTATTTTTTTTTGGCTAAAAAAAAGTTTTGGAAGGGTTCGATACCAGTTCCCTACCAAGACCAGGGCACGGCCCTGGGCTCTATGAGCACTTATTGGGAACTTACGAGATCGCCTACCAAAGGAGTTCCAGCGACGGTAGAGGGGATCGAACCCACGACCTAAGGGCCTAGTCTTGAATCCCTTACCATCTGTGCCAACTCTCATTGGCTTTTGTTTGATTAATTGCTTGTTTATCGTTTGTGTTTTTTGTGGGGCAGGCCGAATCAAATTATTGGGCTGTCAAATGTTTGTTCTAGACATCTGAAAGTTGGATCACGCATAATTTGGGCCAAAATCTTTTGGGCAGCCCATTTAGAGCGGGCGACAACGTTGGAGGCTTGTAGGGCCGAAACTCGGGCAGAGCAAAGGAGTGAGATCCCAGCTTATACTGTATTCCTGCCCTGGTGGTGAATTCACCTCACAGAGTCACAGTGAAGTCTTTTTGTTATTAGGCTTGGGGAAGAAGAAAGGCCTTCTAGTTCCTGCTTTAAGTGGTCGGACTTTACTGCCAAAGACACGCCAGAGAAGGAAACACTGAGTCTAGGTGTGTCGAAGACGAAATCGTAAGCAATGTTCAGGAATCAGTACGATACGGACGTGACGACATGGAGCCCCGCCGGCAGGCTGTTCCAGGTGGAGTACGCGATGGAGGCGGTGAAACAAGGGTCCGCCGCTATTGGACTCCGATCCAAGACCCATGTGGTCCTCGCTTGTGTAAACAAGGCTAACTCCGAGCTCTCTTCCCACCAGAAAAAGATCTTCAAGGTGGACGACCACATCGGCGTTGCCATCGCTGGTCTCACAGCCGATGGTCGCGTTCTCTCCCGCTTCATGCGATCCGAATGTATCAATTACAATTATACCTTCGAGTCTCCTCTCCCTGTTGGCCGACTCGTTGTTCAACTCGCTGATAAGGCCCAGGTCCGTGTCATATCTTGAACTGTGGCTTTCACTTCAAAATTGTCATTTTTAACCGTCATTTTCTGCTGTCGTGGTCGTAATTAAGTAGGTGCCAGTTTTTACACCGTGGAATTAAAGTTAGGGTTTTATTTGGAATAAGCAGTGTCTGCTTTCTTTAAGGTTGAAATGTTTTTTTATAGTCTAAACCCTAGAAAGTGAGGGAGTTTTGAGAAATTTGTTAAAGTAAGATTAGGATGCTGGAGACTGGAGTATGTGCATACCATGGATTCCGAGGAAATCATCCTTTTTTATCCCCCCCCCCCTCAGTTTAATTTTGGAAGTTAATTGTTCTCTAGGAGTGAATCCTTGAGCTTCTGAGCCACATTGAATGTCTGAGAGATTGATAGACTGATGATGGAGCTGTTTTCAATCTTGAAGCAAAAATAATAATAAAATCGGAGCTGTAGTTATGTTTCTGTTAAATGAGGATGTAGATTTTGATATTCCAGAAGACGTAACAATTAATCATGTCTATTTTGTGCAGGAGAATCCTTGTTTCAGGGACTGCAGCTCTTTTTTTTTTTTTTTTTTTTTTTGGGAGGGGGCTAATAACTGATAGGTTTAGGCCTTTGCTTTCTTATAGTCTGAGCTCTATATTTGCTCCAATCTTTGTCAGCAAGGTGGATAAGCTCATTATATAATTGATTTCTTTTAAATATTTAGCATGAGACTGCGAGCTTCGATTAGACAGTTACTCATTGATAGGATTGTTTTTCAGCTTCAGTAAACCGACCTGGCTAATGTAAGATGACAGTGCTATTTGTCTGTAGTTTCTTTACATTTTTCTTTCAAAAGTTTTAGACTTGCCAAAATCACACTGAAGTGTAAAGTCGCCTTATAACATAATACTAGTAATTATTTCATATTAATGAGATATAGCATAAAAAATGATATAGTTGAAAGGAACACAAGTCCCCATATTGGTTGCCCTCTAGACCTGCTAATACTGTTTGGTTTATTGTGATCTGGAGGTGTTGTGTGGCAGTAAAAGAAAATAGTTGAAGTTTCATTCATGGTCTTATATTTCATTGCCTAAAACTCTAGTGTGGAGTAATTGCTCTATTTCGTGCTGTATCTGTGTTTAATATGGTGAGTCGTAAAGGATAATACCTAACGCATCTAAACACTGCATTTCATGATCAAATAGAGTACGCAAAACATGTACTCCCTCTGGTCCTAATGATAGGACCAAGTTTGTGGTGCAAATTGCACTACAAATTTGGTTATATAATTAGGCCCAGAGGTAGTATTCATGTATTTAATGTCACTGTATATCAAACACTACATTTTCTATCCACCAAGTGAAGGTTCCGTTTGCTGTCTATAATCTTGTCTTCTGTCCCTTAATTGAAAAGCTGTGATCTTTACTTGATATATCAGACATTTTTATGGCACAGACAAAGCCCCTATGATTCTTCTCCTCCCTTTTAAGAAAGGGTTCCATGACCATGCACTGTTTCCATTTATGACAGACAAAACAACTGAGTGTGTTGCCATTTTCTTAGCAAAACCAGGAGTCCAGGACTGCTATTCTTTCAGGGACTTGAGTGTGTTTATATGCTATCTCCGGGCCTTAGTATAAAATCTTGTTTGTAGTGCATTTTGCAATATGAACAAAATCTTGTATGAAGGACTGGAGATGGTATTATTTAATTGCTGTAGAGGCTGTTTTTTTTCCAAAGTGATGCATGTTAAGGTTTTTGGCCTGTAACTTTGTTGAGGTGGTCGTGGGATTGCTGTTTCTGATCCTTATTAAATTGGTAGGTTTGTACCCAACGATCATGGAAACGGCCTTATGGTGTTGGTCTCCTGGTGGCTGGATTAGATGAATCTGGAGCTCATCTCTATTACAACTGCCCAAGTGGGAACTACTTTGAATATCAGGCTTTTGCAATCGGGTCTCGCTCACAAGCTGCAAAGACGTACTTGGAACGCAGGTTTGAGAATTTTAACGGCTCGTCACGGGATGATCTGATTAAAGACGCACTTATTGCAACAAGGGAGACCTTGCAAGGGGAAAAGCTGAAGAGTTCGATATGCACAGTTGCCGTGGTTGGAGTCGGTGAGCCGTTCCACATATTGGATCAGGACACTGTACAACAGTTGATTGATGCCTTTGAAATCGTGAGTGAGGAGGAAGTTCCTTCAGCTGAATCTCAGCCGGCAAGTGGGGAGGATGCTGGTGCCGGTCAAGGCCCTCCTGCAGACCAAGGTGCTGGTGCAGACCAGGGTGCTGCTCCAATGGATATTTGATGACTCGAGAACAAACGGATCATCTGGAGATGACTGGGTGGCATGTTTATGTTTTGTGGATTGTGGGAAACGAAATTTCTGATGGATTATTTCTTAATCGTTGTTTCTACAATTCATCCCTGTCTCTTGATTGTCAACAGTTTCTTAATCGTTGTTTCTACAATATGCTTAAAATCTGCGGTGACAAAAATGGTGGGCAGACTGGCCACCCATAATTATTGTCCTACATTTCTTACTTTAAATTTGAAGAATTTTTAGACTGTGATACCCCCAGGCTTGTTTCAGCGTTATAAACACATCAAAGAGCAGGAGGAACTTGATATAGACAAGAGAAAGCTGATGTGTTATATTTTAAGATGAATTCTCTTCTTGTTCTGGGTCACAAATAAGTTTTGAAATTAGTATGGATTAGATATCAGAAACACTTCGTGATATTCCGCTTCTAGTTTGGGATTTGAGGTTCACGTCTGTTGCTCTTAGAACAAGTGACTTCTTTGGGATTCAAACTCGAAACTTAGAGAGATATACTTAGGTTTTACATTGTTAGACTAATTCTATAACTTAATATTATATAATAATCAATTACAAAGAGCAAAAAAAGTAAATTTACAATCAGAATTCCTCTTAAAACAAGTGACTTCTTTAGGATTCGAACTCGAAACTTAGAGAAATATACTTAGATTTTATATTATTAGACTAATTCTATAACTTA
Source organism: Acacia confusa (assembly GCA_037074495.1). NCBI lineage: Eukaryota > Viridiplantae > Streptophyta > Magnoliopsida > Fabales > Fabaceae > Acacia > Acacia confusa. The sequence continues at coordinate 29,654,498 of CM073511.1, forward strand.
ATAGTAGTATCATATAATGTTTAAATATTGATTACAAAAACCAAAAAAGTAAATTTACAATCAGAATTCCTCTTAAAACAAGTAACTTCTTTGAGATTCGAACTCGAAACTTAGAGAGATACACTTAAGTTTTACATTGTTAGACTAATTCTATAACTTAATATCATATAATATTTAAATATCAATTACAAAGAGCAAAAAAGTAATTTTACAATCAGAATTTTACGAAGAGACATTTTTTTTTTCAGAGAAATCTACAATCAGACTTATTTGTTATTTTATCCAATCTTTAGGACCTAAATGTGATTCCCCTTTTGTTTATAAGCTGTTATGAACATTTATTGACGAATATGTTTAATTCAAGAACAATATTTATATTCGATAATATCGTTTTATAAGTTGGGGTTTTAATTTTCATTGTTTCTAAAAATAAATATTTAAATAATTTGAATTATCGTCTTCAAATTAATATTTAAAATTGCTATTGTTTTAAACCTAGCTTGATCTAAGATGAAATTAAACATTAAATTTTTAATTAAAACTAATAAAATTCAATCTAAATTAAATTAGTATTATTTGCATAAAATACACATTAAAATGTACTATAAATAACCGGAGTATTAAAATAATCGCGAGCAACCAGGTTACTCGATTCACAAATAGTTGTAGTGCAAGCTCCCTTCCTAAGGTGAAAAACAAGTTTAAAAATCTCATGGCACAAGGACGGATCAAATCTGGAAAGGAGACATATTTGCAGCCTGAAACGTGTCTACTATTATTGGGAATGACAACGGTCCCTGCTCTTTGAATTAGAGCAAAACAAGAGAATATCCTTGATGCCGTTTTCAAAATTGGAATAAAACAGCACATTCATTTTGCAGAACTCACTTTTGGGAAGCTCTCTGAGCTTTATCAGGAAGGACATTATCAGGAAGAATAAGCTCCGGAGGGATTTCACGTACGACACCCAACATGGCATCATACTCCTCATCCTTACGTGCATACTTCTTTCGCAGTGCCTTTTCAAATTCAATTTCATCGAAGGACTTCGCATTTTCAGCCGCATGGACCTGTGCAAGGTTAGTATAGTTGGTGGCTGACTCAGAGATAAATGCTATCTCTTCATCCGTTAGCTTCCTCAAGAACTTTGCTGGATTGCCACCCCATACCTGCAACAATATATTAGAACTTGACTCAGACTTGTCACCAATGAAGTAATCAGGTAATATTTTTATTCGTTAACATTACATCATACCTGATTAAAGGAATGATGAAAACATAAAACACAAATGTTTTTAGATGCAAGATGCAGAGCCAAGTATGGAAGGGGCTGAGTGTTCAGCACCCCCGTTATACTCCATTCTAGAAAGGTTTTCTCCTTGTTGGAGGTAGTGATAGTGTAGATGAAATAAGAGAAGATCGCTGCTTTGCAGCTGAACAAGGGATAGAGAAAGTTGAAGTTGGGATCAAAGAATATGGGTTTATGTTTTGAAGCCTCTCCTACATAAAATTATCAAGGAAACACTGAAATAGTAATGATGCATTGAAAGGAGAATTTATTGTAGGAAAAACTTTCCACATACTACAAAACACAAGAAAACGCCTAATAAAACGTGGTTGACAAGAGTAAACTCTTCTAAAATATCCGGAACTCTGTATAATATCCCACTAGAGTTCAATTCTCCGGAATCTTAAAACTATAGTATCTACAATAAACATACCAGACAAATTTGCATTAAAAAACATGACCCCCCTCGTCCTACCATTAGTTCTACATTCTGATAACTCAGCATTGGTAATCATGCCCCCAAACACACACATTGAAGCAATCATAATTCTCAATTTAAGAAGAAACCAGCAGATGCACAAATACCGTACCTCCCCAGAAGGAATCCTTGTATCTTGCCTGACAAGGGCACCAGCAGCAACCATACCATGTTTCTCAACGACAACACCATCAAGTAGTGTTGCCCCCATACCAACAAAAGCTTCATCCTCAACAACACAGCCATGTAAAACAGCCGCGTGGCCTGCACAGAGAAAATCCTGATTAAATTCCCATGAAGGGTAGAACGCAGCAGCATTCATGATCGTTTATGGGAAAAAATATTACATACTCACCAACAGTAACATTGTTCCCGATAATAGTTGGCAGCTCCTTCCCACCTAAATTTGACTTAGCAACATGCACCAGGGAGTTATCTTGTATGTTAGTTCCACTTCCAATACTGATGCTGTTCACGTCACCTATGCATAAAGTAAAGATAAAACATAGAGTATTATGCATGCATATAGAAGATGACAGAAGTTTCAAAATGTCCTCCCATCAACTGAATAAAAGAGCAATCTCCCTGAAAATTATGTTTGGGAAGTAGAGGGAAGCTTGCAAATTAGATAGCATTGTTTCCACAACAATGGTAAAACAATGCTAACCCATCAGAAAATGAACCAGTAAACGCAATCCAAACATGGATCGTATAAGCCACTGAAGCATTAAACCACTAAAATGTTTCCACTTCTAAATGATGATCAAGTTACCAATTTTTTATTTTTTTAGAAAATATTGATCAAATGACCTTACCTCTCAAGACACATCCATACCAAATTGATGATGCTCTTCCAATTTGAACATCTCCTATGACTGAGGCACTTGTGGCAATAAATGCATCCTTATCAACAACAGGAGCCTTATCAAATATGTTCATCAAAGTTCGATGCCTAGACACTGAACAAGAGGAGGAAGAAAACTGACTTGTAAGTTTACATGGCATAATAGCAGGGCAGTGATGGAAAGCCCAATAAAAACCAATCCATGGTTAAATTGAGAAGCAAAAGCAAAAGAGATAGCATACTGTTCCATTTTTAATATATTTGTTTTATATTCATATGCAAAAGATTGAGTTTTTCAATAAACCAAAACACAAGAGCAGAAAAATGAATTACGTGTGATAGTGAGTCCACAGCAAGATAGATTGCTGCTTCAGATTCTAAATACTTCTATCATCAATAATCAATAATATAGAATAAGACCTAATGCTATCTCTGCAAGGAAGGCAGGATGAAATCTATTACTTGCTGCAACAGTGAACACCAGCACCCATTCAGCATGAAAAAGAATAGGAAAACAATCAATCTACATATCTCCAGAGAAACAATGGTTAGAAGCTTCATAATAATGAGCTTGAGCGTCCAAAGTTGGACATCTTATCTCAGTGTCGTATATACTTCAATTTCAGCTTCATGGTCTTTCTATAAAATTGTAATACGCAATGTAACTTCAAAATGCTACTAAATACTACAAATTAATCAGAAACGTTATAATTCCATTTCCTATCTCCAATTGTTTTTAGCATAATTTTCCAACGTGGATGAAGTTATTAGCAACTTAACAATGAAATAAAAATTCATAGAAAATGCAAAATGGACAGTTATTTGTGTTAACAGATTTAATTTAGTCCAGACTCTTAACTGCCTTACACTGAAAGTACTCAAGCTAACAACCCTACAAATATTCAATTACTCAATTCTGTTTCATATACATTTGGGGTGAGCACTATAGCTAGGCCTTATTAAGGGTGACTGATCTGTAAAAGCAACGATCAAATTCTCTAAAAGGAAATAACAGATAATCAGACGGGCATTTCTTCAAAATGGACCAAACAAAATCTATAACGAAATGATAACAAGAATTATCCATTTGATGAACAAATTGAAGATAAAATTGGATTTAAAATTTCAGAAAGAGATGAGAGGAAAGGCTCATACAATGTTCTTGTAAATAGTAACCGCCCTGGAGACTGCTTCCGAGCCGATCAATGGCTTGTCCAGTTCCTCGAATCCAGGATCCGACAGTGTATATGGCCTTCCCTAATGTTCCCATTTGCAACGCTATTGAAGGTCCGTTGAGTTAGTGGTGTTTCGAGCTTCTCCAAGCTCAATCTCTCAGCAAGTTTCCCGCGTGTAGATTGCGAGGGGGAAGATGGAGGAGCGCAGCTGTTCTTGAGCTCGGATGTCGGACTCGGACCTTCGAGTGGTGGGGTAGTATACCTCGCATAGTCGGGAGGGCAAAATGAATTGTAAATCGAATTACGAAATTGCCCATAAACAAGCCATATAACGAGTTTTTTTTTTTTTTTTTTTTTACTATGCAATTTTTACCTCTCATCACTTTTTCTATTTTATGAGCATGTTATAAACTTTAATTATAATATTATACCAATGAGATTGGATCGAGCAGAAGGGTTTAGAACAAAATTTCCCCTAATAAATGAATGTATGTGCTTAGCCAAAAAAAAAAAAAAACAAGAAATACGATGTACTAAAATGTAATGAAGGAAAGCCAAAAATTACAAAAATTGTTTCTTATTTATATACTCCTTTTTTTTCCACTGAAATGTTTATACTTCCCCCAACCTTAATATAAAATTTTGTTTACAGTTTACTTTATACTGTGAACAAAATCTTATATATCAAGGACCGGATATAGTATACTAGGGTAAATCATTATACGAGTATTTAACATTTTTCTTGAGTATTGATTTGCATGTTTTTTTATTATGTATATCCTCAAAACTTGTTTTGAAAATTATACTATAAACTTTGTGATATATTTATAAGAGTACAAAGTATTCCTTTGCCTCCTCTAAATAGCGTTGTTTTTTGGGAAAATTGATTACAGGGCCCAGGAAGTAAAATAATTACAAAAAAGGCCCAAGAAACATTCACATGCCAGAAAAGGCCCTAGGGCTTTTTCTGACATTTTTTCAAAAAACGTTAGCAACTACATCAGTAGCGGTTAACAACTATATCAGTCCCCGTTAACAACTAAATCAGTCTAATTAACAACTACATTTGCAGCAATTAACAACTACATCTGTAGTAATTAGCAACTATGTCCGTACACTTTTTTTTGAAAAAATGCCAGAAAAGGCCTTTTCTGGCATGTGAATGTTTCTTGAGCTTTTTTTATAATCATTTTGCTTCCTTGGGTCCTGTAATCAATTTTCCCTTTTTACTGAAAACTTAAAAAACCAACTAATCGATTCATGCACTTCCACTAAGATGAGCGTGTTGGTTAGACAGCGAAGGTGAAGCTGTGCATTCCTTGTTATTTAACGCTTGGAATTGGAATGCTCAACACACACAGCACTGACACTAAAAAAAAAATTTGAACTCCGAAGCAGAAGCAGAGTTTGACGTGGAAGCAAAAGCCAGGTGGCCGATAGCTAGGCTATTAATAACAACCAACCAATAATCCATGATTCCCTTGTTATTTTGATTCTTTTGTTTTATATCAAAGTAATGATACAAATTCAATAGGCATTTGACAAGTTTCAGATTTTCAAACATGCCAATTATTCTCTTCATATTTTGAACATGACCATCCCCGCCTTTTCACCTTATTATAAACCTTGGGTTGGATGTGCTTTTGATTGCTTAATTGGTTAGTTGCAGATACAAGTTGCAGCAAATGAGTGAAAGAACTATAATTCCAATATTCGTCTTCTGGGCATTCCTTACCATTATCACGCCCACCCTTGTTCTCTTGTCAGAGAATTCAAAGGCCGACTTCGATTTGAATGGTAAAGCCTCCCAGAAAAAGTCTGATTCTAATTTCTGCTATTACCATCTCTGCTTGTCTGCCACCAATATTCTTTCTCTCTCTCTCTGGTTCGTATTGAAATATTGCAGGGAACATAACTGACCGAACCAAGGCTAGAAGAATGATGGGTGAACCAGAGAATGATGAGATCAGATTCAGATCAGAGGCACAGGAAGCCATGAGGATGATAGCTGAAGGGGAAATGGCTCCTTCGCCATCACCAAATTCATCACAGCCTTCATATTCACACCATGATCAAGGAAACAACACTGATGATGGAGGGCTTAAGCTTCTGTCTCAAAAAATACAGGTTGAACAAACAGGAATCAGATCAGCAAGTACTTGATCTCAGACTTATCTGTCCTGTCCTTCTCCTTGACGAGAATGCATACATTATAATTATTCTGTTGCATAGATTACATGTCAATTATTTTTTTATGAGATGTGATTTTTGTAGGTTGTGATTCAAATGTTTCATTGAGAGTTAGATTGTGGCTATTGTTTTTTGCTCATAAATTCATGGTAATTTAGGAATAATACAGTGTTCTATATAGATTTTGTTAAATATAAGCATTATTGGTAAACTCACAAGTTAACTCTCTTAGTCTAACATTTTTACGATTCTTGCTTATAAAAACAAGTCGAATTATTAATAAACTAGTACCAGTTATAAATTCGGTTAAACTCACAAGTTTATACACTGAGTTTACCGTTTTTACGTTCTTAGCTTACAAAACTGCGTTAACTTACTCTTAAACTCATGTTAACTTTTTTTATTTGATCATGCTCAAATGCTTTATAAAGAAATTTCTTTGTTAAATTTGATAAATGATGAATGTTAATAGATTTAATTTTAATTATTTGGATTTAAAATATATTTAAATCAAATTATTATTATTTTTATATTTAAATTATTTAATAATAAAAGTAAACTCTTATGAATTTACGATTTGTGTTCATGATACAGGCCTATGTCACTGTCACGAGTTTGCTTAAAATATAAGTGTTCTTCTCTTGTAAACAATTTAGAAATGTATTTGATGCATTATTGGTCGAATTTAGAAAAAGAACTTTCAGGAACTGATCCAAGTTTGGTGGAGAATGTGCTTTGTTCTCATAGTGTCATCATGTTCACAACTGAATTGCATCAATTACATCCATAAATATATGTTTTGAGTTTGTTGGAGTTAGGCATAAAGCTTTCACTTATTGATGAAGCAGCCTAACATTGATTCCAAACACTGGTTGCCTTCGGCACGCCTGAATTATGACGATGGCCAGAATCAAAAGGTCCACAACCCACCACCTTTTATTTTGTTGCAAAGGTTTCTTTAAACTCAAGCAACCACTCTATCAATTGGATTTTTTGTGGGGTCGATCTCCCTTTGCTTCATATTATAAGAAACTATCTTTGAGGTTATATAGGTCCTGGGTCTTTAAATTAGCAGATTCATATTGAACACTACATGTTTACCAAATTCAGAATATCAATTCAATGTGTATTGAAAGTCTCTTGGTTCATATAGAGCTGTAAATTATAATAATATGGCTTCTTCTTTTTTATCTGATTATGCAAAACACTGGGACTCAATATCTAGTTTTATTTTTAAAAAAACAACTCAGGCTTGCTAATTAATTAAATTAACCCTTTTCTTTTGGGTGGATATCAGGCGACAAGCTGTAATAATTATGTAAATAGTTTTAATATGCTTGGTTGTCTGCATCTCTAATGATGCTGCTAATAAGTTCACAGAACAAAATTCAATGTTTATCTGTCAACAAAGGCAAGATCAGAAGGCAGGTTGTTGGACATCTTTCTCTTAAATCTCAAGTCTATCTTTATCTTTTTCTGGGCATAAATTTGATTGAATTTTAAGTAAAATTACTTGTATTAAAAAAAGGGGTGAAGCAGGTAAATCCATCATAGAAATATATGCCCAAGAATAATATTGTCTGAAAAGTTTTTTTGCTTTCAATATCACCCTGAAAGTGTAAAAACATAACAATATTATTATTTTTTAATAAAAAGCTAATAGTCAATGTCAATTTTTTAATAATTAATATCAGTTTTTTAATAAAAAAACATTGCTACGTTTTTAGATTTTCCAGAAAAAATTGCTCCTAACCGTATACTTCTGGAGTGGATTTACTAATTAACCTATTAAAAAAACGGCAAAACTTGACCTTTTTTGATTAATATTGACACATTAACTAATACACATAGCCAGACGACATAAGTATTGTCTAATTATTTTGGTATTCAGACGGTGCCCAATTATTTAACTTTCTTCTCGAGTTGATACATACATTTCCCCTCAAGCATGAAATATATAACAATAAAATTAGCCGGCCACCTTAGTTACGTAAGAGTCCATGTATTCTCATTCCCATTTCTCACAAAACACAATACAAGTTCCATTAAGCTGTCCCCTCACTTTCCTTTGCTCATTTCTCCCTCCATAAGCTTTTCTTAACAAACTCAAGCTAATGATAGAAGCAACTACGATATTGGAGGTACAATTCTTATACAGCAATTTTTATTTTTATTTTTTTTTGGAAAAAAAGAAAGATAAGAAAAGTCGCATGGAACATCGAAGCCAGAAGAAACTCAGATTATATATTTTATTGAATCGCCCTCGGGAGCATCTATAGCATGCAATTCTGAGTTTGAATTCTCAGACGAATTGGTCAAGGTATTCTTCCACGGTGGTGTACTTGACATCAGGGTACAGCTCCGAAGCCTCAACACCAAAAGAAGGCTCAATCTCAAAGTTAGTGTGGTCGCCCTTCACGAACACCGAGTGGTTTATCGCCAAAACCACATTGATCGGAATGGGTGACTCTGCAAACAAAACAGAACAAGATTTCATAGATTCAGTCACCATCATCACACACACACACAGACAGACATGTATATATATAAGAAGCCAAATTTTAGAACGAACGGATCACAGACCCTGAATGTCCTTGAGAAGTTTGTCTTCTGGAACGTAAATCTTTTCGAGGGTCTTGCCGATCTTCTTCTCCCACAAGGCAACAAGCTCATTGAAGGAATAAATGTTCTTAGGAGGCCTGAGATACAGAATCTTGTTCAATGTCCTAGGATCATCCACAGCTCTAATTGTGTAGGTTCCGATGTCCTCTTCCTTGTTGAAAACAGCTATATATCCAAATTGAAAAATTCAAACACTAATGTCACTACTTACTTAACAACAATAATGTTAGAATACTTTGAGATCCAAAAGAACAGAGACAAGTATAGTACCTTTGGGATTGCCATCGCCTAAGATAATGATTTTGTCTCTCGGAGGAGCAGTGACTCCTGGCTGTACCAAGGTGGGCAGAAAGTAGCCGGCAAAGCAGTTGCTTGAAACGTAAGTGTAGGGTATACCTTCAGCTTCAACAGCACGTCGTATTTGAGCCTTAATCGCAAATGCAGATTTTGCTGGCTCCACTGCGTGCACACGATCCACGTCGTTCCCGAATTCTGAAGGGAAAAATCTCTGTAACACAAAAATACCACTTCAGAATATGATCATATTGGACCTCGAGAATAAGAAGAGACTGAGTGATCCGTACCTTAACGTTACCAGCTTCTTTAATTGCAGAAATGAGCTTGACTTGATCTGCTAGCTGCATATGACCCACGGTTGATATAACCACGTCCACCTGCCTGATGGCCTTCACCAAACTCTCGTGGTCGTACAGATCGCCCTGCATATACATAGAATCACACACTTAATTTTTACTCTCGTATCAGCCAAAAACAGAGTTTATAAACAATCTATGGAAGACGAGACTTACATGCACTAAAGTGACGCCTAAGTTTCTGAAGTTGTCGATGAGTTTGCCCTTGACAGGATCGGAGACGGTGGTTTCCCTCACCAGAGCGAAGGTGGGATGGCCAGCCTTAGCGCTTGCTTCCACTATGAACTTTCCGATGTAGCCGGTGCCTCCGATGATCAGAATCTTGCTTTTCTCCGCCATTGATACCAAATCTCAGTTTCTAATTAATTGTGGATGAGTTTCTATGAATCAAACTCTGCACTGCAATGCAGTAATGAGTTCATCCCCTATTTATACACGGCCAAGTCGTTTGAAGCTACTATAATAGTAGCTTTTCGTTTCAACCTCATCCAAAGAATGGGGTGTCTGATTATGAACAGGGAGTGAATTTCGCTGCTGACGTTTTTATCCGTTATCAAAATAACAAAAAGTTAATTCATTAATTAACCAACATCAAACATCCAAGTAACACGACATATATAAATTTAAACATGCTAACTAATAACTTTTTTCATGGTTTACAAATAATAGTACAATTTATTATTATGAACCGAGTCTTGTTCGATTGAAATCTGAACTTGGTTTAGCAAGAACATATTTTATACTCATCATCCATCTTCTTCGTTAGAATGATTTTGAACGTTCTATAATTAATTTAATCTAATTTTTATATTTTAAATATTTTTTTATTTTTTATATGCAGAATTAAAAATAACTAGAATCTTATAATCATCATTTTTCATAAAAATAAATTTATCATTTCAAAAAATAACAAATTAAAAATTTGAAATTTAGATGTTAATGGTTGAGATCTCATCATCACAATGTAAAAAAAAAAAAAAATTACTGTAGTTGTTTAGCATAGAAGCAAACAAGTAGTTGGGACGTCCCTCATGAACCTGTACAGCGTGGCGTGGAGGTTGGTGAAGGGTAATGTTGGCATTTTAGAACAGGCCGAGAGAGGAAGGATGGGAGGGATAGTGACAAACACAAATGAACGTCCTAGAAAAGTCTACTCTTTAGTGGGTGGGCGCCTTATTTCCCTGATGCCACTAATAATTATGTCCTGCAGTGATTGATTGAGAATGATGAATTCTTAGTTTTGATAAGAACCCTAATTTTTTTTATAAAGTTTTCTAATTTTTTTATACTATAATTTTAAGAGAGAGGTTGGGTTCATCCACAATCCAAAAACAGGGCGAAATCTCTCTTCCTCCTTAGTGATACCAATATTAGTGATACCAATGTTAGGCACGGCGAGCCGACTATTACCCTTACGCGTTTACTTAGGCACCCAGAAACTAGAATGCCTCCCCCAACATTTTGATCAACTCCAAGATCGAATTCTCTCTCTTTCGAATTCTCTCTCTTTGATGAGAGTGCCCAACTTAAGGTTATAAAGTTTTCTAATTATTTGAAATGAACTTGCGTTTTCGTTTTTGCTGCAAAAAGATATCATTGTGGGGGGATTCAGATGACAGTTGGCCACTTGGGCTGGGAATAAAAACGGGTTTTAGAGGCCCAAAGTGTAAGCCTGCTCGAAATTGGATGAGCATCCACCACCCATCCACGTCCCCAAAGTCAATCCATATTTCACTCAATGCACGTCCAATAAAGCACAATACCACATCTCAAAGGCTTGGATGTCCACTAGGTGGACCACGGAATCAGTTTCGGTGCCTTGTCAGTCGCACTCATCCCACTACACAGTCGAAATAAAAATAATTTAAGATAGACACCAAAAGTGGTTCGCTCACTACTGGCACGGACAGGAGGATTCATGTGATGATATTTCATATTTCGCTGCAGACACTAGCCTGTTCTGTATTTAATTATATATTGTCACCCTACCTGGACACCTCCATTTGATATTTTGTTAACAAAATTAAATGAATCTCCTTTATTATTATAATACTGTAACCCACAAGATGTTTTCAAGGATGCCTCCTACTCTGTTATTGAATGGAAAAATTGGAAAAATCGTCTCAGTCTACATAACAAGTTGAATATAGGTAGTGAGTAAACATGATTCCCTTCAATTCAATATACCAACATCTCTATCTTCACAACCAGAGAAGATCTAGTTTCATTATATATTTCCATAAGTTGAAAACCATAACACACAGAACATAGACAATATATATATATATAGATATAGCTATTTACAGGGGGTATGAGAGAGCTTAAATCATATTAAGCAGCACTAATTCCGTCCTCAGAGTTCATTTTGTTAGAAGATGCCAAATTGGCCACGTGAAACTGCGATGCATACTTGTGAGAAGAAGTTTCCATCACTGGAGGCTCATTTAGAAATGCCCAGTTACTCTTTGTCCACCTGCACCCAACAAACCATCTCCTATATGTTACACATCTTTTCAAACGACCTAGTATTCAACGATTCATTATTCACTGCTGCTAAAGCTAAAATAAATACTCTATTCAGTATTTACCAGCCGTCTTTCTTTATCAGCTGCTCCAAGCTATTGCCAGCATCTCCGCCTATGAACTCTTTCATGCGAGCCAGCTCCACGCTGCTTAACTTCTCTGTCTCCTCGTATTTGTTGGCCTCTCCCTACCAAACGTTAATCACACCTGATCAGTACTTAGTTACAAACAAAAAAACAAAAGATCCCCCAGTATCCACATCATGAGTAGTCTATCAAAATCAGACCTTGCTATTATTTTCTGCTATACTGGAAATAGCTTTGAGGTGTTCCTCCTCTATCTGCTTCCGTGATCTCCAGAAAGCATCGATTTCTTCTTTAGTGAGAGATCTGTTCCTCACAAGTTTTACTGAAACAGAGAAAAAGCTTTCCCTTCTTCAGAAATCAACCCACCAAAAGCCAGATCATACAACATAAAGAAAGGACACACACACACTTCTTCACTTAAAGGGATGAATTTCAAACCTGATCTAGGATCTAAGGTGGGAGAGTCCCATCCTGCCATCAGAGAACCCATTGTTGCTCAAATTCTTTTATCCTTCACTGTCTATTCCACTAGCTGTTACTATGCCCTTCTCCCTCGGTGCTATATATAGCCAGATATTTTGCTTCATCGTGTGTATACTGTCAACAGACATGGAATCTGGTTTGTTCTTATCCCTTGAATATTTTATTCGCGGGGAAAGGGCCAGGTGGGCCCCAGTTACAAAGTTTTATGATAGCATTTCTATCAAAAGTACGATGAAATCGAGGATCCTAGAAGGAAAAGGGGCCTTAGTAATTTAGGGAGCACATAGATATATAAACCAGGCGGCAATACCATAATGGTATCAACTCAGCCAGTCTGGACTATTTTGATTTAATAATTGTTTTATTTTTTTAAAAAAATTATTTTAATGAATATATAATTTAAAATAAAGATAAACCTTAGCTAATATTTTTAAGATTATCTAATACTTTTAAAGTGACTTTTTCATTTAAAATCATCTCTTAAAAAATATTAAATGTGGATAGTCTAAACAGGTCGGGTTGATTGTCCCTATCATCATAGTCATAGATGATTCCCAATAGGATCTGCAGTTTTTATTTTGACCAAGCCATTTGTTGCGTCTTTTGTTAAGAAAATTTCCACCTACCGTGATGGTGTGTGTATATATCACATCGTCTATTTATATTTTTTTTAAAAAAAAAAAATTATGACATTAATTTTAGAGGACAAGGTAAAAAAATTGAAATTACAAAATTCTAAATCAGGTATTTCCAAAAAAATGAGTTGTAAGTTATTTATTAAATTTCTGATTTGCTTATCAACTCTGTATAACATGCTTGATTTGAGATTTTATAATTTTAAGTTTTTTTTAATCATTTTTCTTTAATTTTAGTACATAGTTATTTGGAGTTCGGTTTCTCGTATTATCATTTTCTTATAATCCTTCATAATCCCTAAATCATATTCATTAAGATTATAATATTGTTATAACTTTTTTCTTTTATCTTCCCTATCAACAATTTAGATAAGCTCATGAAGAATGATGAGAAGACTTACTTCTGATTATTTGTTAAACAGCTGGACCATCGGAGAATTTGAAATCCCGATGTCTCCTTAAATCTCAAGTCATCCTTGTTAGATATATGACTTAAATTATAGGCAGTTTTTTATAGAAGAAGCTTTGGTCCGATGTATTGAACCATTTGCTACACATTTTTCAATGTAAATTGTGACATTATAAAAAAAATAACATTACAAAAAAAAATCAATGAAAAATGTGCAACGGAAGATCTATACATCAGACCAAAGTCCCTTCCATTTTTCATTTGTTGAAACTACTTGTATACGTTTGAGAAGCCCATTTACTCATGTCACTCCCAATATTTGGCAGTTGGAAAAGATAAGTATACTTTTTCAAAACAAAAATAAATTATGATTCATCTCGCCTGTGCACCTTCAAATTAAATCATCTGTGTTTATCCATAAGCTGACTTGGTTCCTGCTCCATATCTCCATGCATATCATAACTGAGGCACTCCCCTCTCCACACGCTCATTGAAAACCAGGGTCACGGAATTCCTGGGAAATTGCCTCTAGTTAAACATTAGACACCACCCCCACATATCATTATTGTACTCCTTGATTCAGACTTACCCAGCAAACTCGATTCCCCCAGAGATCAGTAATACTAACGTAATCAATCGTGATGACGCGGTTCGCATAGAGACTATGATACTATGTATTTTTATATATGTCTAAATCCATGAATATGCTTTCTCAGGAAAAATATATTCTCTACCCTTTAATTCCATCAATCGCTGCATTAATGAAAGCGTCATCCTCTTTGAATTTAAACTTCATCCGCCTCTAACCACTCTCCCACTTACACAAGGGTCACGTCGCAACCACTTTAATGGAATATTATAATGGTAATCTAATATCTAAATGCACTGCAGATTATGACGGCCTCAATCCATTATTCTATTATAATCTTCCTAATCTCCATCAAAACAACTTTCTTACGCATAAACACTCTTCACATCAATCTCAAGAATAAACAATTGTCAATACACAATACAAACAAATGAAAACGCTTTCGTTATATAATAAATCCAAGTTTTGGCCTTTAAATATGGCCTATGAGTTTATTGCATCTTGTTTTCCAATTTCAGAGAGCAACGTCAAAGACTTGTTTACAGGGTATTTCTCTCTTATAAACAAAGTTACGAAAATTTGGTCACAGAGTCTTCATATCTTGTTCCCTTTCAATTAATTATCACCGCATTTGAATTTACAACCATGACGCTGAGGTTTGTTAGGGTTATCTGGATCCGAGTCGCTTGGTTCTGCAAAGAGTCCTCTGAGACATCGTCGTCGAATTCTTACCCCGTCGCTCCGGCCAACATTAACGTCAGGCTTTCTAATTTCCGGACCTCGTTTATCGTCACGCTTGACAAGTTCGACATGCTTTTGTGGAAGAGTCACATGAACCCCAGGGTCTCTGTCGTTAATCGAACTCTGACACATCAATGAGTTGTTGAGACTCTGTATGTTACTATTCACATATGCGTTCCCGATTTCATTCTCCACTGAATTACCGGACTCTTCCTCGGAGCTCTCATCGCCATTGGCGGCCACCTCAGACCTCTGTTCTGGATTTTTTTTGTAGGCCCTGTATATGGGAATTAACGTCTCTTTCCTCCCTGAGTTGGAGCCTACGTTCATTGTAGCTCCTCTGTTATCGCCAGCCAGAGTTGTCACATTAAATGGATTCTCAGTCGCTAGTTTATGATCACAGTTTGAAACATCTTCTTTGATCTCTTTTTGCAATGGAGCTTTGTCCCCATTGGGTAAATGAGGCTTTTGATGGGATATGCATGATACGTTACTGACCTTAGGATTTGTTGAACTCAAAACCTTGACGTCATTGCCGGTGGGGTTCGAGGTAGCAAACATCATCTGTGCCTCGACTGTTTCCGGTGCCTCCGATTGGTTCTTTTCTCCTCTAGATGCCGTGCTAATCGGTGGCTCGGTCACCTGTTGTCGTCCGAACAATGGGTCCTCGGAATTTCCTACTTCAGGATCTTGCATTAATTTCATATGTTGATTCTGAGAGGTAGACGATGATGGAGACTGAGTTTTTTGGATAGGGGCAATACCAAGAGGACGAAACGGCGATTTGGATTTCTTTTTTTGACGACGAGACGAAGATTCAGCAGCTGGACGTGGAACGGATGTTTCTGATATCCAAGGGATTCTGAAACAAAATGGAAGCTTCTTTTGTTCCATGGATCCTTACTATTTGGGTCTAGAATGACTCCAAATCTATTTGACTCTATGTAATGCCTCAGTTTGTGTTAGTAATCTACTTGAACAGGACAAACATTTATAGCACATACAAGGGACTTTCATCATTTTTTATTTTTATTTTTATTTTTTTGCGTTAACTTGTCATTTATTGCTTCTTCCTTCTATGTATTATTTCTCATGGATCCCGTCAAATCTATTTTTTCAATCAGAAGATTGTCTCTCATTCTGATATTCTTCTAGTGTTATACGGCGGAAATTGCTTTTACCTTCTGCCAAAGGAATTCCCACTTTATGCTTTGCTTCTATCTGATGCAGTTTGGCATGGCTATCGGTTGTGGTATTATTACTCATTCACCCACGTGTCCAAGACTAATTTAATTGCACTTGACCTAAACTGAAAGTTTTCTTTTGCAGTTCTTTTTTGTTTTATTTAATAATTTCAATATACTGCCTGTATGTAAAAGGTTAATGCAATCTATAAAGTGCCTTTCTTCATACAGTGTAACAAGAAAAGAATTCTAAACAGGACATTAGGGGAAACAGGGAAAAAATCTGGACAATATACCTTGGCTACAAACATAGCAATGAACCTTGCAATAATCAAGTTCTGATTTTTGTCCAAGTCAAATCAAATATAAATAATTAGTTTGCAGGTGACAAAACTGTAGAATAATCTTCAACTTGAAGGTTCACTGGATTATTCTTTTTGATTCTCATGTATGCTCATGCTCCACAGACTGATGATGCCGGACTTGCTTCTCAAACTGACATATGTATTTCCTATATTTGATGACAAGATATAACAAGTATTTGACAAGTTCCATCTCCCTTTGATCTGTATCGTTGGACTTTTCAATCTGCAACCTGAGAGCTGCTTTCTCCTCTAAGAGAGCTAAAGGAGATGTTATTTTCAACCTCAAAGTTGCGATCTGAACAGCATCAAGTTCAACTTCGTTTATAGATTCTGATCCGGGCAAGTCCTTCTCAAGCAGTTCCAGTAATGCCTTCCTAGCTTCATCTTCTGCGAATTCCAAGGAAAATTCAGCAGCTCTAAGTTCTTGTATGATTCCTGATATCTGTAGGTCAATTCCCAATATTATCCACTAAGTTACGAACACGTAACGATCATCAAAATACAAGCAAATGAAACTGAGTTATTAGCAGGTGAAACTTGAAACCCACCTCAGCATCCAACAAAATTGGGACTACTTGTTGAATTTGGGTCAAATATAACTCCAGATCACTTCGTATTTTTTCACATCTTGAAACTATCTTGTGTGCCATGATTACCTGAAAAATTTTCCATTTCAAGTAAACAAACAAGCAGGAATTTTTCTTATTAAGTTGAAAATGATCTGGAAGAGCCAGTATCACGAAGATTAAAAAGATAAGAAGGGTATTAAATTACCAGGTAGAGTTTACTGGAGTGAGAACATTGCTGAATAATTGACTTGGCCTTATCCAAAGTGAACTGTAAGGAGCACAAAGCCAGAACTGCTAACGCACAATTCGGCCGGGCGGATTCAATGGCCAGTACAATTTGCGAAATTCTTTCAGTGAATTTCCCAAGCAGTATGCATATTGAACGATGCACCTGCAACAACGATAAATTAGAATGAAATATGAGTAGCTGAAAGCGACATGTGAATGAAACGAACAATATGTATGAATCCATTCTATCAGATTCTCTGCTTCCCCTGTTTAAGTGCTCAACACTAAGCTGTTTGTAAACCTAAATAAAGTAGGAGAAGCTTAAACATGCATAATAATGAAGAGGTATAGAGGAAGGAGTGGTTTGAGTGTGAGTACCTTGACTTGAGAAGTGGGTAAAAGGTCCAGAGCTTTAGGGAGAGTGGTAGTAGTTTTGGCCATGGGAACTCAGAAAACAGAGGAATAAGCTGAGATGCAAGAATGGAGAAAGGGGGAGACGCCTTTATTATGAGCATTACTCTTGTGATTGGAGGCTTATAATCATCTTGAGGGAGAGTGAGAGAGGCTTTCATTTCTTTATTAAATAAATTGGACCCGCCATTTCTGTACACGAACAGGAACACCTGGAAGAGAAGAAAACAAAAGGACACAGGGGTGGACGTACTAGTAATTACCAAAATTGCAGGGCATCTACGCAAATCATTTCCCTACCTATCTTTGCCTATCTTTTGGATAGGCAGGGATTTTCCCGCGAATCTGGGCGAATCTGGGTTGCTTAGATGTAATTTAAACAGTTTAGATTTAAATTTTTTATTTAGTTATTTTTAAATAAAAATTATTTCTTAAAAAAAATATTAGTTAGGAGATTATTTTTATTTTAAATTTTCTAACTATTAAAATATTTTTTAAAAAAATTAAAAAATTTAATCTAAATCATCTAGATCAAATTTGGACGTCGTAGATTCATTGGGCTATCCCTATGTATCTAAAAAATAAGCAGGGAGAGAGTTCTGGGCATATTCTTCTTTTTAAAATCCATAATCACTTTTTTTCTTATATTACTTTTTATTCAATTTTTCCTACTTCTACGCTTTATAAATGATCAGATAAATTTAAAATAGAACTTTTCGTACACTTTACACGTTATATTAATAATAATTTTTGCACATTTTTTTTTAACCATATAATTTTTACACATTGATCTTCTTCTTTTTTTTGAGAATTGTGCTTTAAGATCATAAATTCAACACGTTTAAAATTGAGAAGTATACCCACCTATATGTGAGTGCTATCTGACTCATTGTTACTCTTAGTGGAAGAAATGGGAATCCCAATAACTCCCCATAAAAGTCCAGTGACTTTTTTTTAATTATACTTAAGATACTAGCAATTGATATTTTTATAAGGTAGTTATAAATTTTAAGGATCATTTAATTTATTCTTTCATGTCTTTTTATATTTAACGAATGTATTGGGAGAGACTAATAGTTAATACTCTTTCCAATCCTAAATATAAGACAATGTTTTTTTAAGAGATTAAGAAGTTAAATAATTTATTTAATTATATTATATGTTATGTATCATTGGATTATATATTAATTTATAAATTAATACTTTAGAAAAAATGATAAATATAACTATTTTAATATAATTTAATTAGCTTACTTAATATCTAAAAAAATCAACTTTATCATATATTTAGAACCGGATGGAGCAAGATATTTGAGTGTAGTGTGGTTAATAAAAATAATATTAAAAATCACTTAAATTTTATGACAACTTTAATGTTTTTGATTATTTTTATTCATTTGTGAGAATTAATATTTTGTGACAAGGTGGATTATTATACTCCTCCTTGTCCCGTTTGTTGATTTTTTTTTTAAAAATTCATACCCCTAATTAATTATTTATATTATATTAATTAAAGGGTTGGTGATATTTATATATATTTTCTTTATTTATCCCTATATAAAAAATGACAAACTTAAGAAAATGATTATTTCAAGACATATTTATTATTTTTAATTAATTTTAACCCCTTATTTAAAATGCGTAATTTAATTATCGGGTAAGATCAAATTCAAACTTTGAGGTTTTCCTAAACAAGGGGGGAACTTCACAATTATTATTTTTTATTACCATTCGAACCTTTGCCATGATAAAATAAGATTCGGTTCCTGTGACATTGAAATTTGTAAACCCTGTTTTAAATTAAAAAAAATATACTTCTTCTGGTTTTACGAAACAAATAATATAATAATATTTCGGTAAAAAAAAAAAACAAATAAATCAATGTTTGGTATTATTACCAAGAATCCGAATTCAAATTCCCTTATTCCAATCTCTTTTTGTTTTGCACCGAATGATTTATATCATTGTCTTCTTACATATCATGCCGGAGCATGAGTTGAACACACGTCACGATCCGCTGTTGTTTCATTCTAGCTTTGACCGCAGATGATCCTCCTTTCATCTATCTTGTCTAAATACCATGAAACAAGTTTATGAATAAAATAAATAAATTAATTTCTTAACCTCAGAAGTATCGAAATTACATCGAATTGCATAAAAATTTGAAGTTGGAAAGGAAAATAACCATACACTTCCAAAGAGCACAACAACAACAAAACATCCATAGTATATTATATAATTCTATAGATGAAAATAAAGCTCAAGGAAAACAAACCGTCTAACTATATTTTGCATGGTCTCGAAAACAAAATGGATAATATAATGTTAAAACCATGCTTCCACGTTAAACGATTTATTTATGAATTTATTGATTATTGATAGTGAATACTTTTACATCTACATAATTAATAAGATTTCTAATTATTTATCGATTATCAATATTGATGGGCAGGCATCTCCTTCACAGCCAAAGATATAAACAAAAACAGAACTAGTCGATCAAATGAAACAAAACAGTCTAGGAAAATGTTGTGTATATGCATGCAATATTGAATAAATTTTCACTCTCTGCCAAACAAACAGCCTTTTTTAATTTCCCGTAAGAAACGCGTTGACCAACACCAGTCAGCGTCGGGATAAATAATTCGAAAAAACAAAAGGCTAATTCTGTGTGAGTCTGCCGGTGGCAGGGAACCCATTTCGGTGCCTATAGACACGGAGAGTTCATCCGATCTGAGTTGTTTAGATTGGATTTGAACGGTCTAGATTTTTTTTTAATTAGTAATTTTTAAGTAAAAAAAATTATTTTTTGAAAAAATATTAGTTGAGAAATTATCTTTAATTTAGGTTTTCTACCCACTGAAATATTTTTTTTCAAAAAATATAAAAAAAATAAAATAAAATCTGAACGGTCGAGATTGGACGAGCTCTCGATGCCTATCCCTTGGATAGGCACTAAATCTGGTTCCCAAGTGGCAGTTGAGGGCTCAAGCGTGGCCATATTTTTGGAAACCGGCTTTCCTCTAGTACCACTCTCATCTACTGTGTTGAAGCGTGTCGTTTTGGCACAAAAAGCTGAGTCTGTGCCTTTTAAAAAAATAAAAATAAAATAAAGATATTGACTGATACTAAAAAGATACTTTAGGATAGTTAACAATTTTAAAAAAAATACTTGACAATCTTAAAAAATTATTTTTAGGATTCTGAAAAAGTATTTAAAGATACTGAATGGTACTAAAAAGTTACTTTAAGATATTGACTGATACTAAAAAATACGATATTTAAAAAATATTTTAGTGTAGTGATTGGTACTTCAAGATATTGAAAAAATACTTTATGATCCTGAAAAATTATTTAGGATCTTGAAACTTTTTTTCAAGTTACTGAATGGTATTAATTGGTATTTCAGGATACTGATTGATAATAAAAATATATTTCACGATATTTTTTTAAAATCTTAAAATAATTGCTTAAAATCATCAAGTATTTTTTTTAGTACCATTTAGTATCTTTTTAGTATCATTAAAACTTTTTTTCTTTTTTATTAAAAAAAAGGGCATAGGCTCAACTTTTTGTGCCAAAACAAGGATCCTTCCACGCAATAAATGGCAGCGGTAGGGAGTAGTATGGGAGGAAAGCTGGTTCGTTTTTTTTTTTTTTTGGGTTAAATACTATTTTGGTTTAAGTAGCAAATATGCCTCCAAAGTATACATCAAGGAGCAATGTTACCCTGAAAGTTTTTTCAGACTCAATTTTGCCCTAAAAGTCTAAAAGTAGAGCTATAATGTTGCCCTTTTCCGTTGCAAAACTAATGTTGACCGTTAAAAAATTGATGTTGACCGTTAACTTTTTAACAGAAAAAGGTAACATTACTCCATTTTTAAACTTCCGGGCAACATTGAGCCCAAAAAAACTTCTAGGGTAACATTGCTCTTAAGCGTGTACTTCTGGAGTAGATTTGCTACTTAACCCTACTATTTTTGCTATGAAAGTTTTATCTGAGAAACACTGGTCACCCGGAAATTTTTTTGGTATCATTTTTGTCTCGGAAGTTAAAAAACATAACAATCTTACCCATTCGTTGCTTTTAACCTTTGAATTTTTTCTTTTCTTTGTAAACTTTCAGGGGCAAAATTGCTCTTAAGAAAAACTTCCGAGGCAAATTTACTCTTTAAAAAAACTTTCAGGTCAGATTTACTCAATTTTAAACTTTCAGGGGAAAAATGAGACTTAAAAAAATTCCAAGTAACCAGTGCTCCTCAAAGTAAACTTTCATGACAAAAATAATATTTAACCCTATTTTTTTTCGTTCAGCTAGAGAAGAGATCATCAGATATGGAACAAAGAGAATTAAACGAATCTCTGGATATATTCATCTTTTCAGTTTTCATGAAAAAAGTTTAGAAGAAATAGTAAAACAAGAAAGACTAGACTTTATGGATCACCCTTTAACTGTTTGCATTTACCATTTTTAAACCCCATGCTGATTTTTATTTAAAAAATGTTTTGCAATATATATACTTTTTTTTGGGTTCAAAAACAAAATATACATTCACGTCAAACACCAAGAATAATGCGCGTTGCGAGTCTATCTATATAGTAGTATCAAAAATGGTTGGGAAAAAAAAAGTACTTATCATTCAAAAATGGCAACAAGGCGTGATGTGTTTTAGTACTTTAGTTGTGCTTGTACCACTGACCGGCTCACATACAAATATACAATACAGTATAGAATTGCCCCGCTTCTAATACCACCAGTTTCAATCCTTATAACCAACTAATATAATTTATTTATTTAATGTATTCAAACTAGTCAACTAATTATTATTATATTAAAGGCATGAGTTAGTATGATTGTATTACAAGCTAAATGTTGTAGGTATTATATATATATATTAGAAAGTTTTGGAGGGTTCGACACTAGTCCTCCACTAAGGCCAGAGCACGGCCTAAGGTTTTATGAGCACTTACGAGATCGCCTATCAAAGAAGTCCCAGCGACGGCAGAAGGGATCAAACCTACAATTCAAGGGTCTAATCCTGAATTCCTTACCATCTGTGCCAACTCTCTTTGGCATTATGTTAACTACTCATCCACGAATGACCGGCCTGAGTTCGAGCGGGGAAAAAAAAAAAAAAGACCGGCCGGAGATTCTTTCCCGAACCTTTTTTCTTTGACCCACTTATTTCACGCCAAGACCGTTGACTCGGTCAATCTTCCCCGACACTTCTTCCTTTTTCATGTCAGTGCTCACACAATGAGTCTTTTTTTGGGCCAACTTTCATGTCCACACTTCACACCCACAAATTAAGGACAGATCGAGAAGTTTCCTGAGACCTAGGTATTTACTCAAAACATATTATCTCATCAGTGCCATATCTTTCTTTTCTTTAGATTTAATATCAGATTTGGAATACGTAGAACTAGCAATTTAGTTAAGAAATATATGTCTATTATTTTTAATATTTTAAAAAAGAGCTAAGATACAATTTTACCAAAAAAAACTATTGGTTCAGGAACATCCAGCACA